>OY776112.1:5135987-6424734 GCA_963675035.1 Allygus modestus
CAATTTTGTGCATTATAAGGTTAGGAGAAGGTCCAGTCAGGCTTTAAAGTAGGCGTGAGGTTGCTGGAGATGTTAAAAGTACACGAACAAATGAATAACAGGCTTTTCTAATGTAAAACCCCCATAAGACAACGTACTGCGTTTGGTCAATACACATTTTCTTTAATAACTCGGTAAATATTTATGCTAGAATGACGAGAGAGGGCTTAAAACTTTCGCCTAACTAATTCCCATCTTTTTCCACGCATTAATTTTGCATCCGGGGCTTTTCTGACCCTTTTGGGGCCCAAAAACTCGAAATTTGAAAGATTAATCCCCCAAAAAATGGGTTTAGAGTTTTCCGATTGTTTTGCCCAACGAACTTGTCCAACAGATTATAAAAAGGAACGTCCCTACCAAATTTGAAGTAAATCGGACAAAAAATGCGACCGCTAGAGTGCATACACACATATATATATATATATATATATATATATATATACATATATATATATATATAAAATTTTGAACGACCCCCCAAAACGTGTTCAGGGGGTCACGTTAGGAACTTCTATGGTGGTCCCGGGCTTAAGTTTCACCGTGCGGGTCATGCTAATAGTTCACTTTCCATAGGAAATTCACTAATAAAATTAGATGTGCATCACAATTAACATTAAGTAATCAAAATATAGCTGAAGTTCAGTGAAAAAATATAGGTTAAATAGTAGATTATAATTTTAGTTGAGATCATCATATAAACAAAATTATTAGTAAGATAAATTCAGGAATTTTTGTACTCAGAACATTTTCAAAGGATTTCATTTGGCTACTTTAAGAATAATTTACTATGGGCTGATTCATTCCCACAGAGCTTATAATACGAGTAACTTTGTTTATGGTGCCACAACCAACACGCCATATCTTAGAGAGGACATTGTAGCGTTGAACAAGTGTGTAAGAATAATGCTCAGTCTAGATTATCAAGCACATGCAAAATATAGATTTTGTGAACTAGAAATGTTAAAAGTTTTCAGTTTGTAAATTTATGATTGTATTACATGTAAAAGAAAAACAATTCTGACGATTAGCCTATAGCCATAAATATAATCCTAGGCATGGGAGAGACATTAAATTTGAAAATATAACTTGGAATAAAAAATAAAAAAAACTACATATTGCATTATTGAAAACTGCTTAAAACAAAGCTTTAAAACTTCACACATCACAAAGTTTTTTAACTACTTCCCCTTCGATATAAAAAACGAAAAAATCCTAAAAAATGCTAAGCAAAGTCAAAACAATAATGATTCTTTAAATAAATATTATGATATGTTTATATTATATTAAACAAGGTAACTGTGTTATTTGTTATGGGTTTGTTATGTTTACCTTTTAAGTAACTAACTTTACTCCATTTATGTATCATGTATACCATTATGAATAAAGCTATTTTGACTACTGACTATAATCCAGAGTGTATGGTGATTTGCAATGTTTTAATTTAACCCGCAAAAAAAATGTTGTTGAATGTCCACAGTGAAGTGCAGGGACTCCAGCCCACTAATGCAGATGACAGATAGAACTGTGCCACTTGAATATGATGTCCTGAATAAACTCCATCGTGATTCAATTTAAAGCAGAGATGATTGATTCGATACGCGAAACAGAGATTATGTAGAATCACTCAAAATAGATTCAAGGTCGGAAATTACTGGCAACCTAACGTTGGTGTTAATACTGACTGCGAAATTGAACTGGCCTAACTAAGTCTGAAGCAAGTGCTTGCGCATCGTGCTAAAGCATGTCAACTAATTCACATAATAAGTCAAATATTCTGTTTAAGGGAATAATTGAATTGGATGTTATGTCTGAGCTTGGTTATTCGTTTGTATTGAAAACCTAATAGTTTCTTGATAAGAAGTTTTCTTGAAATATTTCAGAAACTATCTCAGGAATGCCAATCCCTTTTAGGAAGAAACTATATTGTTGTTATAAAAATAATTGGTGTTATAACATCACTACTGAGGCGGCACTAAAACCATTCAATCATACTAATATTATAAATGTGAAAGTATGGATGTTTGTGCGTAACTCTGAAGTTCCATCACGTGACAACGTCTGGACCGATTGAGCTGAAATTTTGCAGAGAGGTACTTGATAGTCCTTAGTAAGATATAGGCATATTACAGTTGTCAAAATTCTATAGGGCTATGCCCCACGGGGGTTCAAAGTTCCCAGACATTCCTTATTGTCTGAGCTGATGAAAATACAAACAGCTGATCTTGATTCTTAGTAGTTCCACAGGCTAACCACAGAATGCAGCACACAAAACTATCATAGTTTTTGTAAATAATTCGCTGGGCGGGTAACAGCTAGTTAAATTATAGTTTCATGATAATCTAGTGATTTGTTTCTGAATAACTTTTCCACCACATAGCAAAGTGTTAACAATATCACATTTTTCTGCAGGAAATATAAATACAATGTTAATTAAAATACCCCCGTCGCAGCAAACCTGTATACTCAGCGAATTTCCAATGAATATATAACATAACACATTATAACACTTAACAGGATTCATAAGAAATGTATTCACAAACAAGCGATATTTAAAATATTAATTATTCTCCATAAGAATAACATTGGGGATGAGTACGCAGGTTTGCTGCAACAAGGCACACAAAATAATGGGTTTTTATGCAAATATCAATAGAACTCATCTTAGTGAAGTCACATACCAAGTTTCATCCATATACATTCATAAATAAGCGATATATAAATTTTAAGTATTTTCCATAAGAATAACATGGGGACCGAGTACCTAAGTTTGCTGCTACAGGAGCCATAGGCGAAACATTTTTTTGGTGCAAACAACAATAAACCATAACCAGATCAAGCCATATACCAAATTTCGCCAGTTTATGTTCATAAATAAGCGAGATATACAATTTTCCTTTTTCTCCATAAGAATAACATTAGACAACGTACTGTGTTAGGCACTTTCAATATCTCGGTAACCAATTGACGTAGAGCAATGATCAAAATACCAAATTGTTTGTTTTTTTAAGCTGAATTCAATGGTATAAATTAAAATTTGATTTAAATTAAAATTAAATGTGAAAACCCCAAAAAAACCCTTCGGATGGTGCGATTCATCTGGTTTTCGAACTCGTTCAAATAAATGGTACTTTGCACATTTGTACCAAATTTCATTAAGATCGGACCTTTTTTACGAGAGTTATCGTGCTTACGGACACACACACACACACACACACACACACATATATATATATATATATATATATATATATATATATATATATATATATATATATACATATATAAAAATTTGAACGAATGGTGTTTTTGGCATCTGGGGACCTCAAAATGAAAAGTTATCATGGTCTCGGGCTTAAGTCTTACCATGAGACCTACGGTAATAGCTTCTTCCCTATAGGGGAAATTCGCTAAAACACTTAAAAAAACAAAACTATAGTTCAAAATCGGTAGTTGTCATGTATTGAATAACAAACTCTTTAGATAATTTTTAACTTGTTATTGTTATAGCTTACATACAAACTTAATTTTCATTGATGAATTTTGCACACAAAATAATTCTATGGTAACTTTAACTTTTTTCAATTACCTGACCATTCCCAATTCAGTAATAATAACTTACATGTAAAACCGAAAACAACTAAATGTTTGATTTTTACTAGTCGAATAAATGTTGAAAACAATTTTTTGATTCTTATGGACGATTTTGACCTCCCATTTCTCCACGACAGTAAATATCATGGATTGATTTTTGATGACAATTTATTGTGGGCGCGACCCCTTAACGCGCTGTGTTAACTCTCATTGTTAAAATTATTTTATTAGATAGATTTGAAAATGTTCAAGACTCTTCTTATAAGGTCTAAGCGTGTGGAATATATACACAATCTGTGATTATGACTACTACGCTTAGAGTCAAGACTGGTATACCACGGAGTTCTGGTATGCGCTGGGATCCTGCGTCCCATACTTTACTTTCACGAGTTTCTAGTCTGCAGAATAGAGCAATTCGTTTAGTGGTCGGAGCGAATGGGCGGGCATTAACTGCGCCAATTGACCTGAGTCAGGTAGCCGGGGTTTCCTGAACTGCGTCAACTAGGCCTACTCCAGGGAGCCACCGCAAATGTGGCGGCCCTCTGTGACTGTCGAATCCTTAGAAGTGAGCATTTAATCCCAAGCCATATACAGAGTGTGCATTCATTACGGATCCTCTGTTCTACTAAAAAAGGGAGAAAGTGTGCAACAGAATTTTTTTTAAACTGAGGTAGAGTATTTAAGTTTTTAATGGAAATAAATTAAAATGTACAGAACACAATAAATTAAAATAAATGCGCCCTTTGGAGATCAGAACAATATTATGGCTTCAAGATGGTGACAAAATTGCATGTTATTCAATTGCATGTTATTCAATTGCATGTTATTCAAATGCATACATGAAAAATAACATAGCAATAAGGTGTTTTAATAAGGTAGTAGTTTATACACTAAAAAATAGGTGTAGTAAAAAGGTTGATATTCACTGAAGAATTATAAATAGATTATAAATAGGGCCTATCCCGGACAAAACTGGATCAGTTAGTTCAATTTGAAACTGTTTTCACAAGAAACTACTCTGAACGAAAAACAAATAATTAAACCTATTTAAAAATTAAATCCCTTTACCATAAAATAAATAATCCCCAAACTAAGCAGAACTGGAAGCTTGCATTACGGTATGTAAGAATTTCCTGATGAGTCGAAGCCAGGTGTTTGATCAGGCTTTGGTTTGCACGCGTGGCATGATGACACGTAAACAAGGACATTCCTTCTGCCGACAACTCACCCTTACTGGACTGGGCTTGGTGCAGTTACGGAACTCTATGGCGCAGTTAGTGCACGACCAAGTGAATAGGCCTTGCCGAATGTTATTTTTTACCATAAAAAATCAAATCAAATCAATTTATTTACAGACATTAACAATACATTTTACAGATCTTTATTACCAATAGGTCTGTGTGCGTTGGACGGGTACTACAGTATTTCTATAGTGAAATGTACCTAATGTAACAAATTGATATAAAAAACACTTGGTAAATTAAAAAAGAACAACGTATTCTTGCACAGCTACATCGAAATAAAGAAATAAAATAAAATAATACTGTTTAGTATAGTTTTGAGCATATTATTTGCACAGCCTACCTTTAAATGTTAAATGCACCTTCAACATATTTTATCATTGCAATCTCATTACATGTATGAAACAATCATTTTTTAAATATAAACATGCTAAAACCGGCGCAGACATGCATACATATATACCCCCCCCCCGGTTGTAGCTAGCGGTATGCACAAAACATTGGGCCTAAATTATCTAACCAACTTCATCAAACAAATAGTATATCAAAATATCCCTGCAATTTTCAAACTTTCTTAAAAGCTCACTTGCGAATTGAGCTGTTTACTCTGTAGATGAGGTGTTGGCTACTGTTTAATAAATATTGTTGTTATATTATTAAATATTTAGTAAAGGAATTTCTTTGTGGAACTGATGTAAACCTTAAAAAGCAAAAAAATAATAATCTACCATCCTATATATATTTATACATTTTTAACATTTGAAGACTATTTATTAATATAACTAGTCGATTTTTGTGAGGAGGATGGCAAGACTTGAATATTTATGTATGTTATATTTGAAAGCGTTTAACGTCTACATGTACCTTTTGGGTCTCTGGTAAACGCAGTTTTAATGTTAATTTTAAGGTATAATAGAAATAAATTTAACAGAACACAGTACAGAAGCAAGAACACTCAAGATACCTTCTGTAATGGCTTTACAATATGAACCAATAAGACCGTATATGAGATGTAAAAAATATATTTGCTCGATTTAGAGCAACTGGATTCGCTTGTGCATTTGAATTGAAATGTCGTTTGCTGAAAGGAATTTTGATATTAATTGATTCGATTGACATATAGAATATTAATCAAGTAAAAATTAAATAAAGTGCCCATTCATTAGGAATAAGATTGTTTTCATAATACATTAAAAAGCCACTTTCAAAACAGAAATCAATAAGTAAGTCTGAGGTTAGCTAAAATAGATAAACTACGGTACCTAAAGAATAAAACATGTGAATTTACATTTGTTTGCGGACATTTAACAATTTGTGAGTTTCATAACACTGGGTTGTATAAAGGCGACCCGAACCCCTCGGATAACACAATGTCCCCCAGTATGTGCGTTACGTTAGTGTAGGCTCCTACAACGAATGGCGTCCCCCCTTCCCCGTGACCGCTTCTCCCACCACCACCTCCTAACAACGAACTGTTTATCACGATAATTGGTAGGAAACGCAGGATATAACTGCCTTCGTATTGTTTATAGTTGTGATTAACGACATCGGAGTTAAATTCGCCCGGGACCATCGATACGATAGGTCCATAAATACCGGTCGGACGCGGGTGTCAGCCGCACAGCTCTATCCGGCAATCAGTTCCTGTCTGAGAGACGAGCAATTACTCGGGCAAAGGTAAACATTTCTCAACGGCGAAATTCGATTGAATTTTACGTCGGAAGGAACAAAGGGGCTCGCACTAATGAGGGGAGACTTTTTGTTTTAGGGTCTATTAAAAAGCAAAATCCTCCCAGCGGGGGAGGCCGTATTTTATAAGCATTAATCCGCGGGCCTCACGAACCGGCGGCGCGGCATTGTAGTGGTGTTGTGGTGCCGGTACTTTGTCTTCATCTGTTGATGTATCGTAGAGCCGTAGCCGGTGGATGACGCTCCGTGGTGGTGCTGATGTGGAATGTTGCGGGGGAGTGAGGAAGATCCGCGCTTGACGGGGAACTTATCTTATTCTCACTCAAACAGTTCAAAATTTGAGGGAAGTTATGGAGGGGAATGTGTTTTCGTCTAGAGGGACGGTACATCAGATGAGTTGTCTCTCATATCAGTAAAGGTTGGGGAGCAACTGGTCAGTGCCTAAACGTTTGTCACTCGGAGGTATCCTCGTACACTACACATAAACTTCGACTGTTTTAAACTGATAATACTGATAAACAAACATTTACAATATGTACAGCCCATATCATCTCCAACTAAGATATGTGAATCGCTGCCGAAAAAAGTAGAGCTACGACATGGCCGCGATATGTCGTGACCTCAGAGTAATATAATGTGGGTGTTGAGGGGTGGAACATTGGCTGACACCTACTGATAAAGGAAACATTATGTTTGCAAGATAGTGGCATTTGTAAGTCAACTATGGGATTAGTATCATTATAGTCTCAAAAAAGGTGTCACTTCAAGGTTTCGTCGCTTTTCAAAGGGGAAACTCCAAAGGGGAAGGGGGGGCTTCCTTCAGAAGTACGTTCATACTGAGTGCTGGACGATTTTGTATTGTTATTATTATTGTTCTTTTTTTCTTGAATAAATTCATTCATTCATTTTTTCATATAACAAATAGCTGTCAGCTGTTGGAAATTCTATTATAAGGTGCAACAAAGAAAACTATGAAAGTTAAACGTTAATAGTTACAAATACTGTACTACTAAATTGATCTATATTGGACATTTTTGTTTAGTAAATTGGTTACTCCGATGTATAAAACTACCACAATTCTACAAAATAAAAACCACCCCAAGAAAACATGAACGCCAACAAAGATATGTTGCAGTAATTGGCATCCGGTATCCGGTTTGCCCGGTAGGCCTGTAACAGCCTTATCAGAGGCGACTCCGCCCACCGGGTGTACGGGTAATTGATAACCGAGAGCAGCGTGTTCCAGCTTCTGTGGACCCGGTAGGGCGATGACACTGAGGCAAATCCAATTACCAGTGCCTACGTCCGCCACGGGAGCGCTGCGACGGAATGGCGAGCGCTTCCATTACGCGGTAATTAATAGTGGTCGGACAGCCACTGATAATAACATAAATAACCCCAATATCACCGCATCGATATCCCCTGCCCTCGCCTAAGTTAATTAACGAAAGCTGTTAATTTGGTTTTTAATGCGTCTCGTCCCCGTAACAAATTAGCTGATAAGTGACTAGTCCTGCACCCGCTCCTAGGATGAGTTCTGATCGACGATAAGAGAGATGGATTTGGAGGAGGAATATTTCTGGCCATCATTTTATAAGGAGGGGCGAGTTACGGCATTGGTTAAGAGGTTTTAATGACGTGTGTTGAATCGCTATAGCCATGGACAGGTTCGTGTTTAACTCAAATCGAATTTAATCCTTTTATTGTCATTAACAAATTAGAATTAACAACGTCCAATTTACAAATTAAAAGAAGATAATACCCCCGTCGCAGCAAACCTGCATACTCAGTGAATTTCCAATGCATAATATATGTCTTAATACCACATAAAGCCGCATACCAAGTTTCATCAAAATATATTCACATATAAGCGATTTTAATTATTCTCCATAAGAATAACGTTGGTAATGAGTACGTAGGTTTGCTGAAAGAAGGAACACAAACAATTGGATTTTATGCAAATATAAATAGAATGTAACTAGGCGAAGCCACATACTAAGTTTCATCAATATTCAATCATAAATAAGCGCTATGTAACATTTTAGTGATTCTCCATAAGAATAACATGGGGTCTGAGTAAGCAGGTTTGCTGCAACAAGGAACAAAAAATGGGTTTTTATGCAATTATCAATATAACTCAACCATGTGAAGCTACATACCAAGTTTTATTAATTTATGTTCATAATTAAGGGAGTCAATACATTTTACTTATTCTCCATAAGAATAACATGGGGGCTGAGTACGCAGGATTGCTGCTAAGGGAATAATAAAAAAACCTCAATTTTGTGTGCAAATATCAATATACCAGTACTACGTGAAACCACATACCAAGTTTTATCAACATACATTCATAAATAATCGAGATATCAAATTTTATTTATTCTCCATAAGGATAACATTGGACAACGTACTGTGTTTAGCACTTTGAATATCTCAGCAACGGTTGGGCGTAGAATCACAATTTAAACTCCAAAATGATTGTTTTGCGGAACTGATTAGATTAGTAAAAGCAAATGAGAAGTTTACATTAAAATAAACTTAGGAAAAGCCAAAAACTGTTTTCCCATAAGATTAACATGGGAGATTTTATGAGTAGGTTTTTTGGATTTTCTCTGCAACCACTTAACCTAGGTTAATAATTCAAAAATCCATATTATTTGTTTTTTTAAGCTCTATAACATGATCAAAACCAAAATTAAGTTTTTAAAAAATTTTAGGGTGAAAAATGCAAAAAACTGATTTTTGGAAAATTGAATAACGCCATAAACCCCTCTTCCCATGGTCCGACTTTTTTTGTTTTCGAACTTAAAGTCATGAATGTCATTTTACACATTCGAGTCAAATTTAATCGAAATCGGACGTTTTTTACTCAAGTTATCGCATTCACGGACACACACGGACACACACACACACACACACACACACACACACACACACACACACACACACACACACATATATATATATATATATATATAAATTTGAACGAATAGTGTTTTTGGCACCTGGGGACCTCAAAACAAAAAGTTATCATGGTCTGGGACTTAAGTCTTACCATGAGACCTACGGTAATAGCTTCTTCCCTATAGGGGAAATTCGCTAAAAACACAAAAACTCATTTGAAAGTTATTCATTTTAACATTGGGCTTATGGAGTTTCAAATCGAATCAAACGAATCATAACAACTGCAAATTAATTAACAAGTGAACTGTCAAAGTATTACTTACACATATTAAAGTATCAAAAGTGATTTCTTGTAAACAGTGACCAGAACAATTGAATAAAGATTGCATATAGATATATTTTTACCCACAAAATTTTTTATCGCCTAGCCTTAATTTGTTGTATCCCGACAATTCTAATAGGATAAATAAACATTTGAACTAATCAGCTGTTTGTTAGTGCATTTCCTATGGAAAGTGAACTATTAGCATGACCCGCACAGTGAAACTTAATCCCTCGGGACAACCATAGAAGTTCCTAACGTGACCTCCTGAACACGTTTTGGGAGGTCGCTCAAAATTATATATATATATACCACAGATATATATATATGTGTGTGTGTGTGTGTGTGTGTGTGTGTGTGTGTGTGTGTGTGTGTGTGTGTGTGTGTGTGTGTGTGTGTGTGTGTGTATGCACTCTAGCGGTCGCATTTTTTGTCTGATTTACTTGAAATTTGGTAGGGATGGTCCTTTCTATAATCAGTTGAACAAGTTCATTGGGCAAAAGAATCGGAAAACACCAAACCCCTTTTTTTGGGGATTAACCTGTCAAATTTTGAGTTTTTGGACCCAACAAGGATCAGAAAAGCCCCGGATGTAACATTAATGCATATAAAAAGATGGGAATTATTGGGGAAAATGTTTTAAGCCCTCTCTCGTCATTCTAGCATAAATATTTACTGAGTTATTAAAAACCATGTGTATCGCCTAAACACAGTACGTTGTCTTTTAGGGGTTTTACATTAGAAATGCCTGTTATTCATTTGTTGGTGTACTTTATCATCCCCAGCAACCTCATTCCTACTTTCTAGCCTGACTGGACCTTCTCCTAACCTTATAATGTGCAAAATTGTATTCCCAGCATTTCAGGTAAATGAAACCAGGAGCATCAGAACAGCCAAATTCAATATTTTTGGTTTTCAATAAAAATTGGAATAAATTAATGTTTTTACACTGGTTTTGAGTTTTAAAAGTTTTTGATGTGGAAATTCACTTCCTCACGTCAGCGTGCTGCGTGCGAACTCGTTTAAATATAACTTTGTGAGTCACTTTATCTTGGTTATAATTAATATCCTGGATTCAATCCCATTCCCAATTAATACGTTAAGTCTGCAGGTATGTTATTACTGGGGATAATTGTATTTATTGTATTAGATTTATAACCTCATCACCTAACAGTATTTAATATTTTGTGTCAAGGAAAACAAAATTAATCAAATGTAATGTTTAACGTGAATGCACAGTAAATTACAACATAATTGTTTACATAAATTGATCCCTAATAAGTTAATAAGTATTTGGAAAGAAGAAAGAATAACTTTCATAAATATCTTACATCCGTTTCACATGCACGAAGTTTCTAATTATAATTGAACTGCTGGATCAATTATTGTAATTTCATTTGTTATAGTTCCAGATGACATTTACACATTAAACACCACAGTAATACTAACTTAGATTTAATTGTTTACCTAATTGTTTATACTGATAAGTTATGCAATATTGAGAACAGCATTTCTTGAATATCTGTTTATTTGACACGCTATACTATGTGACTCCTCCTCCCGTCCAACATGTTTGATTGGCCACCGTTTCGTAAAACTACCGTACAGTATTAATTGTATGATATTGTTATCCTTAGGCGCATCTGGTTCATCTGAATAAGTTTCAGGCAGTTTGGGTCGTATCACTTGGACTAAAAAATGTATGCTGAGGTTCTCAGACGATTGAACTACCCCATATTTACTCAAAATCAAATAAACAGTTCCTTGTTCTGACACGAGTATGTACTATGTAGACGCGGCGCCCCAGGCAGCGCCCCGGCTAACCCGGCGCCCCTTACAGAACGGCGCCCACGCATGATTTACAACCCAGGCCCAACACAAATCGACTACTTACGCCGTGGCGGAATTGAAAACAAATACGGCCGCTGTAGCCTCGTTAGCGGCCGGCCGTAAATCAATTATAAGCGCCGGTCAAATTTAACGATTATTTTGTTTGTTTACCCAATTAGAAAAGAATTGTCGGAGTTTGAGTTACGACAGGCCTCGGTGTATTAATGAAGTTATTACGACTTCGTTAGGCGAATGGCGACCTCCCCCTCCCCTCCTCCCGTCCATCCCTTCCCCACCCCTAGGCCTCGCGACCGTAAAGCAGTCCGATCCGGTAATAGGCCGCCCCTCTCCCGCAATTAAACATATTTGCTTTTATAATTAGGGCATTAAAACCGCTCATCGACTCGTTAAAACGTATGTCCGACATAAAAATTGATTGGGTTATAACGACGATAATTTATTTCGATGGTCTCTGTTAGTGATTTCCCTTTATTTAACTGCCGAGCAAGAAATCATAAGATTGTTTTAATTGGCAGATTCCGCCATTAATAAGGTTCGGGTCTTCTACAGGCGTGTAGTGGCGCGGAGGCAGTGGCAGCTCGACGCCAGGGAATGTTGAAGAGGGAATCTGATAGGGGGGACGTTCGTCTGTACGAGTAACAACAACAACAAATATCAAATAAGTAAACATGAAAATACTCCCGTTTTGACAAGGCAAACTTCTAAAGAAAACATCTAAAAGAATTTTAATTATTTGTTATTAAATTAGTAGCTGCTGGCCAAATTAATAATTTGTTGCCAAACTAATCAAAACAATATATCGAATCATCATGTACTTATTTATATCAAGCAGGCGTACTTAAAATTTCGAAATTGATGTACACAGTCCTAAGTTTGTCGGGTTTTTTGACAAATTTACGTTAGGTACTTAAAATAAGAAATGAAATAAATCAAACCGTCCTTCCCGCTGCATCTCGTACCTTGTTGCCCTGGTAGGACGGGTGTCGCACGGACATGTGGCGGCTCCGGGAGGACATGCGACGCCGCCTTCGGGCTTGTAATTTAATTTGGTTCCCGTTATCAATTTGTAATTGGCAGACTCCGCCGCTTCTGCTGCAGCTACTGGTTCCTGTCGCTGCACGCTGCACGCTGCACGCTGCACGCTGCACGCTGCAGACTGCAGATTCGCTTTAGAGGTAGACTTTGCAGCGATTCCTTAGATTTCGCCCAAGAGCGCACTCTGAGTCTCCAGTTGAGAAATATTTACCGTTTCTACATGCTTCCCCATAATGTCAATGTCAAATGTCAAAGCCCTTTCATCCCCAACGGTTTGATGGATATCCTTGACTTCCTAGCGACTTCAGTGAACAAAATTGAAAGATAAAAATCATAATCGTTCTTATTTCCCATCATCAAATTCTAATTCAATAGAAACTTAATTATAACACTGCGTTCTATGAATGGTTATGCTAAGGAGTTTCACAAATCATATGAGATGTCGGGAAATAATTAAACGTACAAGTAAAGTGAACAGAGTTTACGAAAGGCTTTCCTTAAGTTATACAAATATTTAAAAGATTCCAAAATATTCATACTTTATTTACGTCTATTTCATGGTTTAAATATTGGGGGCAAGACAAGCGTGCTCATTACATTCACTAGGTATTGTTTTGCTGTTTAAAATGAGCTATAAAACAGCGATTTCAGTTAATCCATTTAGGAGGGGCGGGATGATTTAAGAATTTCTCCAAACACATCTACACACAGCCTGACGATCAACGTTCGCTTATCATTATGGTTTGAACACAACAATTTACATTTTTCGTCAAGTTTCACTACACTGTAAGTGTGTTTTGGAATCGTTCACGGAATATAAGAACGAATGGAGCCCACGGAAAAAATCAAACGATTCTTGTTAATGATCTCAACGATTATTACCACCGTGTCTACTAAATGTTACTTAAAAAACACCAACCGGTATTTAAAATTAAACATGTATTCATAATTTGTTTGTAAAATAAGGTTCAAGAAGATTCAGGACTCAATTCTAGCAGATTTAATTTGCATAATTTTGACTACGTTAGATTGAGAAGAGGTTGTCACTGTCTTCTCGATAATATAACGTATCTCAGCCATCGTAACTTGAACAGCAACCGGGGCTGCCAGAGAGACCTGCTCCCCGGGATTACCATGAGGTAAACATTAAGTCGACCATAAACTGAAAACAATGAACAGCCAATAAAACCATTCAGACCGGTCTGTTGTGTGTTTTGAAATTCATTAAAGTTGGCCACTGGCTGTTCGGCACTAATGACTCGGCCGTTTATTATTGGAAGTTTAACGACCGGATTATGCCCTTGTCTACAAATTAGTATCCATCCCCCTCCCCCTCCCCCATCCCCGCATGCTTCAATAAACACTGCCTTCGTCGGGGTTTAACTAATGGCAAATATAATAACTCATTTGCAATGGAAATGTTGGGCTCCAAAAGAGTGGAATCTGAGTTTGATGAGAAATGAGTCGCTGTTTGGGGAAGACTTTAACGCTTGGGAACACGAAAGGCAGTCCAAGTAGATTTAATGTTTAAGACGGGATAGTAAATTATATACATTTTTATAACTCTATAGCATCTTGAGATACATACAGATTGGTTACCACGTTGACTGATCATCACGGCGATCACTCTGGTGATATTACCAGTTTGAAGTCTTAACATTGAATGTTTCATTTGTTAATAAATCGTTTGAAACACTAAAATGAACTTTAAAAAAGCATGAATGTGTTTTATGAGGTACCAACTTTTCCTTGAATATAACGTTGGGATTGCAGGTGCTGCAGCTCAGGTGTAAGATGAGGTAAAACTCGAACAAACAGAAACAGATATTGCGCCGAGGTGATGTTACACACTACTAAAAGTACGTCGATTCAAACAACTCCTACCCTGGGCGGGCTTACATTCTCATAATAAATTACAGCTCTGGGGCCACCTACGAGTGAAAACAGAGTGAATACTAGAATAGGGCGACTATATACAGTTTTTATTTAATTTGAATCACCCGCCAAGAAGTTTAATTTCGCGGGAAAGAGGTTAGTATCCGTATCGAGACAGCTGGCGCACCAGTGACAATATCGCTGTTGATTTGCGCTTGACATCTCTTCCTAAAAACCATAATTTTGTTACTATTTGGTCCAAAGTTTTGCAAAAAGCTTCCGTTTTAATTTGAAAAAATTGCATTTTTTGTAGTTTTTCCGAAAATTAGAAAATCGTCAGAATTGTAATAACAATTTGTTTTTGTTAATACTTGTGAGTTTATTTAATGTAAGAATCTTTGAAAAACTAGATTAAATATGTTTAATTTTAGACGACTTTCATCACAAATAAGCAATATATCATGCTTTCCGTTTTAAATTTTGTTCTTACGAAATATAAACACAATATGTAGTCTCTATCTCTAATGTCCTCTTAAATAATCAACTGTTACTATTGTTATGCCGTCTAGATATCATCTGTTTAATTTGAACACTGACTGTTTTCCCGAAGAACGTTTTACTCATAATCATTGGGACGAACCATTTCCACTAGTGGATTAACTGTAGCAGTGGATTGCAATACTATCTCGTCAAGGTAACCTCACTTCAGATCGTTGCAACATATGTCCTCCACGATTCGCGATTCCTCGGCAGTGCCTCCCGCATCCCGTGGCCGCAGCTAATAGGTGACGCGGAGCCGGGCCCAGAATACCCATAAACCTCCGCGCGGCGGGGCGCCCCGGCGGGCCGTACTTTTCAATTACATTTAGGACAATAATTTTAAAACTTTTGACACATCCACAATCGGCCGTCTCTCCACTCCAACATACTGCCGTTTAGGCGGCCCGCTTTACGGCCGGTCCCCGATGGAATATTTAAATTTAATAAAGGATGTTTACCTAAGTGTGGGCGTTCGGGGCTTGTTAGGGCCGATCGTATTTCAGTGGCGTCATTATACGCTTGTCATCGTGCCCCTTGTGGATTAATGTTTCCGTTAACGTTATACGAGCCATCGCAGTGGAACGCCGCGTTTACGATGATCTTCATTAGGGCAACGTCTTCTACGATGGCGGAGTCCGGGGTTCCGGTCGGCTGTGGGATAGGGTAAGGTCTGTATGAGGACCACCCCCACAAGATCTCCGGTTGGCTGTGGGATAGGGTAAGGTCTGTATGAGGACCACCCCCACAAGATCTCCGGTCGGCTGTGGGATAGGGTAAGGTCTGTATGAGGACCACCCTCACAAGATCTCCGGTCGGCTGTGGGATAGGGTAAGGTCTGTATGAGGACCACCCCCACAAGATCTCCGGTCGGCTGTGGGATAGGGTAAGGTCTGTATGAGGACCACCCTCACAAGATCTCCGGTCGGCTGTGGGATAGGGTAAGGTCTGTATGAGGACCACCCCCACAAGATCTCCGGTCGGCTGTGGGATAGGGTAAGGTCTGTATGAGGACCACCCCCACAAGATCTCCGGTCGGCTGTGGGATAGGGTAAGGTCTGTATGAGGACCACCCTCACAAGATCGTTGTCGAAGTTGACGCGGTGAACTGTTACTGTCGTCCTGTTGTTTCAATAACAAGTACTTCTAACTGTCTGTTATGGCTAATTCTTTCCACATATGTGCTATAAAATTGCAATTTGGGGTTATGAATCATCATACTAACAGAATATTCCTCATTCAAAAAAAGGCTATTAGAATAATGTTTAGGATGTAAAGGTTCATGTTATTTGTTCATGTAGAGGTGTACAGGTTATTTTTAACAAAAAAGCTCCTGACATTTTCTATATACTTGAATGTCTGAAAAACCAACAGAATATTCTATTTGAAAAATGGTAACACTTACAATCTTCGATTTAAACTATCCCACGTTCTACAGCACGAAACCTCTTATTTCGAACATCAGACATACAATAGTCTTGTATAACCTCTTCCTCCCTTAAGTCAAAACAACAGAGTCAAATGTAGTTTTAGAAAAAATAATATTAACAATTTTTCTGATAGAAAATGAGCTACAACGAATCACAGATTTTTTATGTTAGGTAATGTTTATTTATTATTTACAATTTAGCATTACTTTTCTTTGTTTTAGGTTAAGCAACATATGACGTTTGTGAATACTATGTTTTATTGTTTATTGACAATAAATGAATTTGAATTGAATTGGGACTGTTACGTGTTTATTCTCGGAGTTAAATTATTTACAAAAGTAATAGTGTAGTAAATGGGTTTTAATTTATTCCTAGGCTTCCTTAAACTACACGACTATAGAAACAAATAATAATACACCTAAAATTAAAGTTATAATTTTTACAAAAAAATATTAATTTCTTCAGAGAGAACGGAGACAATTAAAAGTAGCAGTAGTTCATTGCTAAATCATAACACAATCATAATACATGGCAAAGCAAAAGTACTTTTAACTATGCATTTGCATATTCTTATAGATAAATGGTACTCAAAAACATAACATTGGGTTATAAGGTGCACTTCTAGCACAGGTAAAACTGTTCACCTATTGTTTTTGATTTGAGTATCTTAACTAATAGTTTTTCTTTAGCTGTAGCTGTTTATTATCAACATAACAATTACCAATACATCAATACACCATTTGTAAGGTCGCTATTCAAATTTATCGATTTCGTATACCAAACATAGAATCTCATGGCTTGAAATTCTAAATCACTGTGTTTCGGCGTTGGTCAAAAAGGGCCCGCGCCCGCTCCCGCAGAGGCGTCTTATCTGAGATCTGAGGACTACAAATTGCCATATCAGACTCCGCGGGCACGCGTTGGGAGGGACACAAATGACACCTCTCCCCTCCCCACCCCTCCCCCTCCCCCTCTCCAACTAACAACAGTAAATAAATAACGGATAAAAACTGCTACCGGCCGTAGAATCAGTGTAGTGCGACGTTCCTGTGGCCACCGATTGAGGGTTAAATACAAATTAGCGTAGATTATTATCTAATATCTATTTAACTAGTTATATACAATGCCATAGATTAAACTTACTCCTTCTTAATCTATGACAGTACCTACGAAGTGAATTGATAACAAATATTAAATTAGAATAGAACGTATTGAGAACGTTTTGGAAAACAAGAGAGGACGTTAACCAGACACTACAATTAATATTTGGGAACGAAAACGATGAGCGACTTGGACTTTTCCCACCAATTTCAAATATTATCAATATGAAAGGTTACTCGTTTCAAATTCTATCAGGTTGAAGGTCTCTCAAAACAATTGAATTCATAAGTACATGATTAAAGTTGATTTTGACGTTTTAATTTGCAGGAAATTAGAGCAGATGTTGCCAAAACTTAAATAAACAAATAAAATTATAAATAAATATATAAACGATATAAAAATAAATCTCCCACATTTATTCTATTAAAAGGCATTGGCGTTTAACTTGTAAAGCTCATTTAAAAGATTATTGTAACGTATTTTGTTATCATGGATACCCAAGGTGGTATTTGGCCTCGCCAACCGGCTGCCTCCATCTTCCTCTTCCTCTTACTTTTCTCAAGTCACCCTCTATTTGGTCCTTGGTCCTTCCATCATTTTTGGGTATTCCTCAGGGTCTCCTCTTCATATTTATTTTATTAATTTCCCTTCTTCCCTTCTAATTGTATGACCTTCCCACCCTAACCTTCTATTCTTGGCTTCCTGCACAATATCAGGAGAATTAAACATTTCCCTAATTCCCTGATTGTGCTTGATCCTCCACATGTCACTTTTTCTGGTAGGTCCGAATATTTTGTCTTAGAACTTTTTTTCAAATGTGTGAACACTAGTTTCTTTACTGCCTTTTTGTCTAGTATCCAAAGTCCCTGATCCATAAAGAGGAATTGATCTAATAATAGTCTTGTATATTTTTGGTTTTGTTTTATGAGTCTGAAGTTTTGAGGTTCGCATTTTATTTGATGCATACATGCTCCTGTTATAATTGCAATGCTATAATAATTAATTACTCGTTATGTAATGTATTAACTTGAACTAAAAAACCATTATTTTAATAGCTTTTAACAAATAAAATACCCCCGTCGCAGCAAACCAGCGTACTCAGCGAATTTCCAATGCATATATATGGTATCACTACTACCTAGAGCCACTTACCAAGTTTCACAAAAATACATTCAATAATAAGTGATATATAGTATTTGATTTATTCTCTATAAGAATAACATTATAATTGAGTACGCAGGTTTGCTGCAACAAGGAAAATAAGATATATTTTTTTGCAATTATCAATATAACTCAACCAGGTGAAGCTACATACCGAGTTAACCTTACTTATTCTCCATATGAATAACATGGGCCGAGTATGCAGGTTTGCTGCTACCGGAAAAATCAGCAGAAACAATTTTTTTGTACTAATATCAATATACCAAAACTAGTTGAAGCCACATACCAAGTTTCATCAATATACATACATAAATAATCAAAATATAACATTTTATTCATTCTCCATAAGGATAACATTGGACAACGTACTGTGTTTAGCACTTTTAATATCACAGCAACGGTTGGACGTAAAACAACAATTAAAACACCAAAATGATTGTTTTGTAGAGCTAAAGTGATTGGTAGAAAGAAATGTGGAGTTTTTAGTGAAATTATCTAAGGAAAATCTAAAAACCGTATTCCCATAAGATTAACATGGGAAATTTTATGGACACATTTTTTGACTTTTCTCCACAACCACTAAACCTAGCTTAATGATTCAAATTACTGAATTGTTTGTTTTTTAAAGCTCTATATAATAGCTATAACCAAAATCTAGAGTTTTTAAAATTTTAGGGTAAAAAGTTCAAAAAACTGATTTTTGGAAAAGTTTAAACCCCCATAAAACCCCCTTTCCATAAACCGATCGATCTGGTTTTCGAACTTAAAGTCATAAATGTTACTCTCCACATTTGTGCCAAATTTCATCAAAATCGAGCGCTTCTTTCAAAAGTTATCGCGGTAACGGACACACACACACACACACACACACACACACACACACACACACACATATATATAGAGAGAGAGATTTGAACGAATAGTGTTTTTGGCATCTGGGGACCTCAAATAAAAAGTTATCATGGTCTCGGGCTTAAGTCTTACCATGAGACCTACGGTAATAGCTTCTTCCCTATAGGGGAAATTCGCTAAAGCGAACTTTAAATAATAAACGCCGAACCGTTTTCAAAAATTATCAACTGACATTATATTTATAATTATTATGTAAATATCTTTGATTTAATTTAAAAACATTAAAATTCGACCTTGTGCTTCAACTGGAGTATAATGTAGGGGTATTTGACTGCGGGCCCACAAGATAGATGGGGTGTAATGCCGCTATTACCCATCACTCCCCAGCTGGAGGCAATTGTTAACAGTTTAATAAGCTGTCAGACGTAATCGCGCCACACTCAACCACCGCCTAACTTGACAACTACGCGATAGTACAGGTTCCGACTCAAAGTTATTTATTTGAAAAAGACATTTTTTTCATGGGCAAGTGTTATATAAAAGAAGCAAAATTTCTCATAAGTTTTAAGACTAATGCAATACAATCAACAACTTCAAATTAAAAACAACTTTTAATTGTTTACTTTTTTCAAATATTCCCTTATAGAATAGTAATCTTTGCTTAGTAAGAACCTTTTCTGGTCACGCCTAAACACATTGGATTTTTTATTTTTTTAGGACTAGGGGAGTAGAATTAATATTGTCTGCATGCCTGTTAGTTATTACATAGTTTTTGCTTCCATGTGTTCAATAATCCAAAGTTTATATTTGTTATTTATGATATTACTATAGTTGGCGTCAATAGAACTGGCGGGTCAAGGATAACCATTTTAAAAGATCGGCTCATATTTTTACTATGTCCCAAGAAATAGAATTATGTTATATGAAGAAATTATCAGCTGGCCTAGTTAAATATTTCTCCTTTTTTAGATTAACGGCCGCTATCACGATCGCAGGAAATAATAAGCTGTTTCAGCAACAAAGCTTTCATAAATAATAATCCACAGCTACTCCCGGCTCCGCTAATATATGCTAAAATGGCCTAAAACATAACAATTTAAGCTACCGTAACTCAAATAAGGTTGCAAGAAAAACGAACGAAAAATGCAGCTTCCCTGACCTCGATTACCCCTAAAAATATATTTCGTAGCTTGGGAGCCATTACAGCTCGACAAACAGCCGCGGACGGACGGACGCACGGAGCCACAGACAAATGCGAATTATAGTATTGATAATTTCTTAGTTTAGCATTTGGCAACAGTCAAAACTATTTCTTTTTTTGCACTGTATTGTGATTATTTGTAAATTGTAGCTAGGAGTGTGGTAGCTAGGTGTGTGGTAGCTAGGAGTGTGGTAGCTAGGAGTGTGGTAGCTAGGAGTGTGGTAGCTAGGAGTGTGGTAGCTAGGAGTGTGGTAGCTAGGAGTGTGGTAGCTAGGAGTGTGGGAACTAGGAGTGTGGTAGCTAGGAATGCGGTAGCTAGGAGGGCGGTAGCTAGGAGTGCGGTAGCTAGGAGTGTGGTAGCTAGGAGTGCGGTAGCTAGGAGTGTGGTAGCTAGGAGTGCGGTAGCTAGGAGTGTGGTAGCTAGGAGTGCGGTAGCTAGGAGTGCGGTAGCTAGGAGTGTGGTAGCTAGGTGTGTGGTAGCTTGGAGTGTGGTAGCTAGGAGTGTGGTAGCTAGGAGTGCGGTACCTAGGAGTGCGGTAGCTAGGAGTGTGGTAGCTAGGAGTATGGTAGCTAGGAGTGTGGTAGCTAGGAGTGTGGTAGCTAGGAGTGTGGGAACTAGGAGTGTGGTAGCTAGGAGTGCGGTAGCTAGGAGTGCGGTAGCTAGGAGTGCGGTAGCTAGGAGTGTGGTAGCTAGGAGTGCGGTAGCTAGGAGTGTGGTAGCTAGGAGTGCGGTAGCTAGGAGTGCGGAAGCTAGGAGTGTGGTAGCTAGGAGTGTGGGAACTAGGAGTGTGAGAGCTAGGAGTGTGGTAGCTAGGAGTGTGGGAACTAGGAGTGTGGTAGCTAGGAGAGTGGTAGCTAGGAGTGCGGTAGCTAGGAGTGTGATAGCTAGGAGTGCGGTAGCTATGAATGCGGAAGCTAGGAGTGTGGTAGCTAGGAGTGCGGTAGCTAGGAGTGCAGTAGCTAGGAGTGTGGTAGCTAGGAGTGCGGTAGCTAGGAGTGCGGTAGCTACGAGTGTGATAGCTAGGAGTGCGATAGCTAGGAGTGCGGTAGCTAGGTGTGCGGTAGCTAGGAGTGTGGTAGCTAGGAGTGCGGTAGCTAGGAGTGCGGAAGCTAGGAGTGCGGTAGCTAGGAGTGCGGTAGCTAGGAGTGTGGTAGGTAGGAGTGCGGTAGCTAGGAGTTAGGAAGCTAGGAGTGTGGGAACTAGGAGTGTGGTAGCTAGGAGTGTGGTAGCTAGGAGTGTGGGAACTAGGAGTGAGGTAGCTAGGAGAGTGGTAGCTAGGAGTGCGGTAGCTACGAGTGTGATTGCTAGGAGTGCGATAGCTAGGAGTGCGGTAGCTAGGAGTGTGGTAGCTAGGAGTGCGGTGGCTAGGAGTGCGGTAGCTAGGACTGGGGTAGCTAGGAGTGCGGTAGCTAGGACTGGGGTAGCTAGGAGTGCGGTAGCTACGAGTGTGATAGCTAGGAGTGTGATAGCTAGGAGTGCGATGGCTAGGAGTGTGGTAGCTAGGAGTGTGGTAGCTAGGAGTGCGGTAGCTAAGAGTGCGGTAGCTAGGAGTGCGGTAGCTAGGAGTGTGGTAGCTAGGAGTGCGGTAGCTATTACAGCTCGACAAACAGCCGCGGACGGAAGGACGCACGGAGCCACAGACAAATGCGAATTATAGTATTGATAATTTCTTAGTTTAGCATTTTGCAACAGTCAAAACTATTTCTTTTTTTACACTGTATTGTGATTATTTGTAAATTGTAGCTAGGAGTGTGGTAGCTAGGTGTGTGGTAGCTAGGAGTGTGGTAGCTAGGAGTGTGGTAGCTAGGAGTGTGGTAGCTAGGAGTGTGGTAGCTAGGAGTGCGGTAGCTAGGAGTGCGGTAGCTAGGAGTGTGGTAGCTAGGTGTGTGGTAGCTTGGAGTGTGGTAGCTAGGAGTGTGGTAGCTAGGAGTGCGGTACCTAGGAGTGCGGTAGCTAGGAGTGTGGTAGCTAGGAGTGTGGTAGCTAGGAGTGTGGTAGCTAGGAGTGTGGTAGCTAGGAGTGTGGGAACTAGGAGTGTGGTAGCTAGGAGTGCGGTAGCTAGGAGTGCGGTAGCTAGGAGTGCGGTAGCTAGGAGTGTGGTAGCTAGGAGTGCGGTAGCTAGGAGTGTGGTAGCTAGGAGTGCGGTAGCTAGGAGTGCGGAAGCTAGGAGTGTGGTAGCTAGGAGTGTGGGAACTAGGAGTGTGAGAGCTAGGAGTGTGGTAGCTAGGAGTGTGGGAACTAGGAGTGTGGTAGCTAGGAGAGTGGTAGCTAGGAGTGCGGTAGCTAGGAGTGTGATAGCTAGGAGTGCGGTAGCTATGAATGCGGAAGCTAGGAGTGTGGTAGCTAGGAGTGCGGTAGCTAGGAGTGCAGTAGCTAGGAGTGTGGTAGCTAGGAGTGCGGTAGCTAGGAGTGCGGTAGTTACGAGTGTGATAGCTAGGAGTGCGATAGCTAGGAGTGCGGTAGCTAGGTGTGCGGTAGCTAGGAGTGTGGTAGCTAGGAGTGCGGTAGCTAGGAGTGCGGAAGCTAGGAGTGCGGTAGCTAGGAGTGCGGTAGCTAGGAGTGTGGTAGGTAGGAGTGCGGTAGCTAGGAGTTAGGAAGCTAGGAGTGTGGTTGCTAGGAGTGTGGGAACTAGGAGTGTGGTAGCTAGGAGTGTGGTAGCTAGGAGTGTGGGAACTAGGAGTGAGGTAGCTAGAAGAGTGGTAGCTAGGAGTGCGGTAGCTACGAGTGTGATAGCTAGGAGTGCGATAGCTAGGAGTGCGGTAGCTAGGAGTGTGGTAGCTAGGAGTGCGGTGGCTAGGAGTGCGGTAGCTAGGACTGGGGTAGCTAGGAGTGCGGTAGCTAGGACTGGGGTAGCTAGGAGTGCGGTAGCTAGGAGTGCGGTAGCTATGAATGCGGAAGCTAGGAGTGTGGTAGCTAGGAGTGCGGTAGCTAGGAGTGTGGTAGCTAGGAGTGCGGTAGCTAGGAGTGTGGTAGCTAGGAGTGCGGTAGCTAGGAGTGCGGAAGCTAGGAGTGTGGTAGCTAGGAGTGTGGGAACTAGGAGTGTGAGAGCTAGGAGTGTGGTAGCTAGGAGTGTGGGAACTAGGAGTGTGGTAGCTAGGAGAGTGGTAGCTAGGAGTGCGGTAGCTAGGAGTGTGATAGCTAGGAGTGCGGTAGCTATGAATGCGGAAGCTAGGAGTGTGGTAGCTAGGAGTGCGGTAGCTAGGAGTGCAGTAGCTAGGAGTGTGGTAGCTAGGAGTGCGGTAGCTAGGAGTGCGGTAGCTACGAGTGTGATAGCTAGGAGTGCGGTAGCTATGAATGCGGAAGCTAGGAGTGTGGTAGCTAGGAGTGGGGTAGCTAGGAGTGCGGTAGCTAGGAGTGTGGTAGCTAGGAGTGCGATAGCTAGGAGTGCGATAGCTAGGAGTGTGGTAGCTAGGAGTGTGGTAGCTAGGAGTGTGGTAGCTAGGAGTGCGGTAGCTAGGAGTGCGGTAGCTAGGAGTGTGGTAGCTAGGAGTGCGGTAGCTAGGAGTGCGGAAGCTAGGAGTGTGGTAGCTAGGAGAGTGATAGCTAGGAGTGCGGTAGCTATGAATGCGGAAGCTAGGAGTGTGGTAGCTAGGAGTGCGGTAGCTAGGAGTGCAGTAGCTAGGAGTGTGGTAGCTAGGAGTGCGATAGCTAGGAGTGCGATAGCTAGGAGTGTGGTAGCTAGGAGTGTGGTAGCTAGGAGTGTGGTAGCTAGGAGTGCGGTAGCTAGGAGTGCGGTAGCTAGGAGTGCGGTAGCTAGGAGTGTGGTAGCTAGGAGTGCGGAAGCTAGGAGTGTGGTAGCTAGGAGTGCGGTAGCTAGGAGTGCGGTAGCTAGAAGTGCGGTAGCTAGGAGTGCGGTAGCTAGGAGTGTGGTAGCTAGGAGTGCGGTAGCTAGGAGTGCGGTAGCTAGGTGTGCGGTAGCTACGAGTGTGGTAGCTAGGAGTGCGGTAGCTAGGAGTGCGGAAGCTAGGAGTGCGGTAGCTAGGAGTGCGGTAGCTAGGAGTGTGGTAGGTAGGAGTGCGGTAGCTAGGAGTTAGGAAGCTAGGAGTGTGGTTGCTAGGAGTGTGGGAACTAGGAGTGTGGTAGCTAGGAGTGTGGTAGCTAGGACTGGGGTAGCTAGGAGTGCGGTAGCTAGGACTGGGGTAGCTAGGAGTGCGGTAGCTAGGAGTGTGGTAGCTAGGAGTGCGGTAGCTAGGAGTGCGGTAGCTACGAGTTTGATAGCTAGGAGTGCGATAGCTAGGAGTGCGGTAGCTAGGAGTGTGGTAGCTAGGAGTGCGGTAGCTAGGAGTGCAGTAGCTAGGAGTGTGGTAGCTAGGAGTGCGGTAGCTAGGAGTGTGGTAGCTAGGAGTGCGGTAGCTAGGAGTGCGGTAGCTAGGAGTGCGGTAGCTAGGAGTGTGGTAGCTAGGAGTGCAGTAGCTAGGAGTGTGGTAGCTAGGAGTGCGGTAGCTATGAGTGCGGTAGCTACGAGTGTGATAGCTAGGAGTGTGATAGCTAGGAGTGCGATAGCTAGGAGTGTGGTAGCTAGGAGTGTGGTAGCTAGGAGTGCGGTTGCTAGGAGTGCGGTAGCTAGGAGTGCGGTAGCTAGGAGTGTGGTAGCTAGGAGTGCGGTAGCTATTACAGCTCGACAAACAGCCGCGGACGGACGGACGCACGGAGCCACAGACAAATGCGAATTATAGTATTGATAATTTCTTAGTTTAGCATTTGGCAACAGTCAAAACTATTTATTTTTTTGCACTGTATTGTGATTATTTGTAAATTGTAGCTAGGAGTGTGGTAGCTAGTGTGATAGCTAAGAGTGCGATAGCTAGGACTGCGGTAGCTAGGAGTGCGATAGCTAGGAGTACGGTAGCTAGCAGTGCGGTAGCTAGGACTGGGGTAGCTAGGAGTGCGGTAGCTAGGAGTGCGGTAGCTATGAATGCGGAAGCTAGGAGTGTGGTAGCTAGGAGTGCGGTAGCTAGGAGTGCAGTAGCTAGGAGTGTGGTAGCTAGGAGTGCGGTAGCTAGGAGTGCGGTAGCTACGAGTGTGATAGCTAGGAGTGCGATAGCTAGGAGTGCGATAGCTAGGAGTGTGGTAGCTAGGAGTGTGGTAGCTAGGAGTGCGGTAGCTAGGAGTGCGGTAGCTAGGAGTGCGGTAGCTAGGAGTGTGGTAGCTAGGAGTGCGGTAGCTCGGAGTGCGGAAGCTAGGAGTGTGGTAGCTAGGAGTGCGGTAGCTAGAAGTGTGGTAGCTAGGAGTGCGGTAGCTAGGAGTGTGGTAGCTAGGAGTGCGGTAGCTAGGAGTGCGGTAGCTAGGAGTGCGGTAGCTAGGAGTGTGGTAGCTAGGAGTGCGGTAGCTAGGAGTGCGGAAGCTAGGAGTGTGGTAGCTATGAGTGCGGTAGCTAGGAGTGTGGTAGCTAGGACTGCGGTAGCTAGGAGTGCGGAAGCTAGGAGTGTGGTAGCTAGGAGTGTGGTAACTAGGAGTGTGGTAGCTAGGAGTGTGGTAGCTAGGAGTGTGGGTACTAGGAGTGTGCTAGCTAGGAGAGTGGTAGCTAGGAGTGCGGTAGCTACGAGTGTGATAGCTAGGAGTGCGATAGATAGGAGTGCGATAGCTAGGAGTGTGGTAGCTAGGAGTGTGGTAGCTAGGAGTGTGGTAGCTAGGAGTGCGGCAGCTAGGAGTGCGGTATCTAGGAGTGCGGTAGCTAGGAGTGTTGTACCTAGGAGTGCGGTAGCTAGGAGTGCGGTAGCTAGGAGTGCGGTAGCTAGGAGTGTGGTAGCTAGGAGTGCGGTAGCTAGGAGTGCGGAAGCTAGGAGTGCGGTAGCTAGGAGTGCGGTAGCTAGGAGTGTGGTAGCTAGGAGTGCGGTAGCTAGGAGTGCGGAAGCTAGGAGTGTGGTAGCTAGGAGTGTGGGAACTAGGAGTGTGGTAGCTAGGAGTGTGGTAGCTAGGAGTGTGGGAACTAGGAGTGTGGTAGCTAGGAGAGTGGTAGCTAGGAGTGCGGTAGCTACGAGTGTGATAGCTAGGAGTGCGATAGCTAGGAGTGCGGTAGCTAGGAGTGTGGTAGCTAGGAGTGCAGTAGCTAGGAGTGTGGTAGCTAGGGGTGCGGTAGCTAGGAGTGCGGTAGCTAGGAGTGCGGTAGCTACGAGTGTGATAGCTAGGAGTGCGATAGCTAGGAGTGCGATAGCTAGGAGTGCGATAGCTAGGAGTGTGGTAGCTAGGAGTGTGGTAGCTAGGAGTGCGGTAGCTAGGAGTGCGGTAGCTAGGAGTGCGGTAGCTAGGAGTGTGGTAGCTAGGAGTGCGGTAGCTATTACAGCTCGACAAACAGCCGCGGACGGACGGACGCACGGAGCCACAGACAAATGCGAATTATAGTATTGATAATTTCTTAGTTTAGCATTTGGCAACAGTCAAAACTATTTATTTTTTTGCACTGTATTGTGATTATTTGTAAATTGTAGCTAGGAGTGTGGTAGCTAGTGTGATAGCTAGGAGTGCGATAGCTAGGAGTGCGGTAGCTAGGAGTGCGATAGCTAGGAGTGCGGTAGCTAGCAGTGCGGTAGCTAGGACTGGGGTAGCTAGGAGTGCGGTAGCTAGGAGTGCGGTAGCTATGAATGCGGAAGCTAGGAGTGTGGTAGCTAGGAGTGCGGTAGCTAGGAGTGCAGTAGCTAGGAGTGTGGTAGCTAGGAGTGCGGTAGCTAGGAGTGCGGTAGCTACGAGTGTGATAGCTAGGAGTGCGATAGCTAGGAGTGCGATAGCTAGGAGTGTGGTAGCTAGGAGTGTGGTAGCTAGGAGTGTGGTAGCTAGGAGTGCGGTAGCTAGGAGTGCGGTAGCTAGGAGTGCGGTAGCTAGGAGTGTGGTAGCTAGGAGTGCGGTAGCTAGGAGTGTGATAGCTAGGAGTGCGATAGCTAGGAGTGCGATAGCTAGGAGTGTGGTAGCTAGGAGTGTGGTAGCTAGGAGTGTGGTAGCTAGGAGTGCGGTAGCTAGGAGTGCGGTAGCTAGGAGTGCGGTAGCTAGGAGTGTGGTAGCTAGGAGTGCGGTAGCTAGGAGTGCGGAAGCTAGGAGTGTGGTAGCTAGGAGTGCGGTAGCTAGGAGTGTGGTAGCTAGGAGTGTGGTAGCTAGGAGTGCGGTAGCTAGGAGTGTGGTAGCTAGGAGTGCGGTAGCTAGGGGTGCGGTAGCTAGGAGTGCGGTAGCTAGGAGTGTGGTAGCTAGGAGTGCGGTAGCTAGGAGTGCGGAAGCTAGGAGTGCGGTAGCTAGGAGTGCGGTAGCTAGGAGTGTGGTAGCTAGGAGTGCGGTAGCTAGGAGTGCGGAAGCTAGGAGTGTGGTAGCTAGGAGTGTGGGAACTAGGAGTGTGGTAGCTAGGAGTGTGGTAGCTAGGAGTGTGGGAACTAGGAGTGTGCTAGCTAGGAGAGTGGTAGCTAGGAGTGCGGTAGTTACGAGTGTGATAGCTAGGAGTGCGATAGCTAGGAGTGCGATAGCTAGGAGTGTGGTAGCTAGGAGTGTGGTAGCTAGGAGTGTGGTAGCTAGGAGTGCGGCAGCTAGGAGTGCGGTATCTAGGAGTGCGGTAGCTAGGAGTGTGGTAGCTAGGAGTGCGGTAGCTAGGAGTGCGGAAGCTAGGAGCGTGGTAGCTAGGAGTGCGGTAGCTAGGAGTGCGGTAGCTAGGAGTGCGGTAGCTAGGAGTGTGGTAGCTAGGAGTGCGGTAGCTAGGAGTGCGGTAGCTAGGAGTGCGGTAGCTAGGAGTGTGGTAGCTAGGAGTGCGGTAGCTAGGAGTGCGGAAGCTAGGAGTGCGGTAGCTAGGAGTGCGGTAGCTAGGAGTGCGGTAGCTAGGAGTGCGGTAGCTAGGAGTGCGGAAGCTAGGAGTGTGGTAGCTAGGAGTGCGGTAGCTAGGAGTGCGGTAGCTAGGAGTGCGGTAGCTAGGAGTGCGGAAGCTAGGAGTGTGGTAGCTAGGAGTGTGGGAACTAGGAGTGTGGTAGCTAGGAGTGTGGTAGCTAGGAGTGTGGTAGCTAGGAGTGTGGTAGCTAGGAGTGTGGGAACTAGGAGTGTGGTAGCTAGGAGAGTGGTAGCTAGGAGTGCGGTAGCTAGGAGTGTGGTAGCTAGGAGTGCTGTAGCTAGGAGAGCGGGTGCTAGGAAAGCGGTAGCTAAAAGAGTGGTAGCTAGGAGTGCGGTAGCTATGAGTGTGGTAGCTATGAGTGTGGTAGCTAGGAGTGCTGTAGCTAGGAGAGCGAGTGCTAGGAAAGCGGTAGCTAAAAGAGTGTTAGCTAGGAGTGTGGTAGCGGAGTGCGCAGTTAAATGCAGAGAAGGTCCATTGACATTTAGAATGTTAGACCAATGAGTTGATCTAGCGACACCGGATCCTCCCGAGAAGTCACTGCTCGTGCGCGTGCGCGAGTGCGTGATTGACAGTTCCAATTACCTCTAGCAGCAGCGGCTGACCGCTCGCTGACAGGACTACTTGTCCACTAATTCCATTAATGCTGCGTCAAACCACTGCCTAATGTGATATACCACCCGGGGTACACCACTAACTGGCCGATAACTAGGCTTACCTTACGTCCGGACAGTCCGGGATTTGAGTAGTGTCCGGGAAATTGTCCGGGATACTCGGGTTAGGCACATGTAAAAAATTGCACTCTTGAACTAGCAATTGACTGTTCAATAAGAGACGTAAATTTATGAAATGAAAAATTCTCCCTCATACAGCTAACTATAGATTGACCATAGTTATTGAATTGTCGATTGCTAGTTAAAACAATGTGGAAGCTGTAGAGGAAGAATGTTTCATAGTAGTTCTAAAGCCGGCGCACAATATGCTACATCTCTCGCCGTTACTGGAGTTTATTTTCATTTAATCTCTAAAACTCCATACTTGGAAGTGAGGAAACTTTTATTTAGAACGCAGTATAGACTGCACTTTTGGCGAGAGATTACATAAAGACGATACATCATATACAAATATTTATTGTGTGAACCTTTATGAAAATGAAGACTCATATAGAAAAATTAATAATGTACATCCACTGCAAAATTAAGAAGTAGATGAGTAATTTGTTGCAATGATGGGATACAGTTTTAATAAATGTACGGTCTTTTCGTAATATTGTTTTAGATTGATTTGTTTTAGATACAGGTTTGGATATTTGAAACTCTCTCTACTAGAACTTTCAGGCCTAACTTTACATTAGTAAGCTTTTTAAAAGAATAGAACTGCTCCCAAAAACCAAAAGACCGTAAATTTTTCATAATAAATGTTATATTTGAAACACACCATTGCGAACCTAACTTCACCTATTTGGTTGTTATATTGATAACAGAACATTTCCCATATAGAACGTTTATGACATGATTCTTTGCGCTCCAACCAATGCCAATCCGTCTGCAGTTATGCGACAAGTTTTAACAATTTTACTAAAGCTGAGTTTTGTAGAACATCGTTATTTCGTATTAAGGATCACTCTTAAATTTCCATACACTCTTTACTGATATACAAAAATAGTGTACTTTTTCCCCAGCACTTTGGATTATTGAGTATTGACAATGTAGGGACACCCCATGTTATTTTATTTTAGTTTTCCCCCCCAAGTTCAGAGGAGAATTTATTGCTGGCTGTCCCTGCTAATTCACCTTGGTCCCGTCGCGCGCTCTACTGTTTACCTTTAAAACGTCAAAATGAGTCTGTAAACAAACTAATAAATAACGGATTTCTGTCATTATATTTCATCCAGCTGTTAAAATTTTAACAATTAACTTTATCCGTAAACACTTAAATATGCGATTGTGACTCTGTGTTTGGGGGGCGGAGTTATCACTAGAAATCGTTTTTCCATAAGCGTGTACCTACTTATAGGGTTATTTACACATTGGTATTGGCTCCTGCGGACTCAATAACCTGTTTGGACCCTACCCATTCAGATCATATCGCGCAACTCACTAACCCACGGCCCATGGGTCCACCCGTCAGTCAGTAGGTCATATCGTCGGGGCAGTCGGTAGCCCGGCCCGGCACAGCGAGAAGTGGGAGGAGCCACTAATTGTTGTTCTCTTTCCAATTGGATTTCCCTTATCTCCCATCGACTCATCGTCGAAATTCTTATAATTATTGAATTACCGAAGCCGCGCCTATCCGTCTGCTCACGTTCGCCACAAAAAAGGCTATTGGTTTTTTTGATTGCCCACTTTGCTCCCGCTCAGCAGTTCATTTCAGAACTAATTACGAAAACGCTTTTTGTTCGTGGCTATTTAATCTGGGGCCAGTCTTACGGCAGTGTTGTTTGGTTTGCTCGAGTGCAACTACTGAACACAGAGGTCTCAATGGCCAGCTAGCAAACAAAGAGTCGAGGGAAAGGTGCCCCTCCACGGTACACACTGCTTATTGACACAGCCGACAATAAACTACCAGTATTGGAGTTAGCGATCTTATAAAAATGAAATCTTACAAAAAACAAATCAAATCATTCTATCCAAAGGCATAAGTAAAGTGGGATTGTTGTGGGGGTAACGTTCCCCTCACACATTTGTTGACTAGGAGTACGCTCAAATTAAATATTCGCGTAATGGGATGACCGAACTCAGAAATGGTTGAATGGAGGAAAGTTTCTGCTGTTTCGGTTCTAACCAAAATGCCATCTTAAAATATTAAATATATAGCCCTGGGGACTCGGTAGGAAAATATGTAATTTCATTTTGGTTAATTTTAGGTCATAGGATAAATCGTTCTTAATAATATTATATTATTAGAGGTGCAAATTCTTCAACAAAAAAAAACACGGTAAATTGCCTATGCAGTGAGGTACATTGGAAATTAGCTGAGTACGCAGGTTTGCTATGAAGGGGGTATTTAATATCATAAACTGGCAAAAGAACACAGCTAACAGAAGTAAATACGAAATAATGGCTGCTGCAATCTAGCGGATAAACTATTAACTCACTCACATTACTCACATTATAGGAGAACGTTACCTTTATTTTTAAACACTTTTATTAGTTTTTTAATATAAACATTTTAATATCCTTTGATAAATTGAATTAAATCATGTTAAACGGAGAGTAATTTATTTGTTTAATCATAAAACATATGAGTAAAACCATTTGTTAGTAGTTTCTTGTAATTACGAAAGAATATTGCATTAGTATCTCGTACTTTAAAACCAGCACTTTTTACCCAATGCTTTGCCTTAAGAAAATTTTACAACTTTTAAATGTTAATTAATACAAACTATTTAACGAATGTGTTCAATTTTTGAACTGGAAGCGTGAAATGTACTGGAAAACAGTTGTGTAAAATCTGAAAACGATACGTGCAGCCGTTTTCACATTATTGCATTCCAAACACACACCACCACACGACCACACGACCTCATACTGACGGACAACGAATCATTGCCTCTGCTAATACATAGATATATTCATCACTTAGTTCCGTCATCAATTACCTGATCATTGAGTCATCATCGTACAGTAGATGTCTGCATATTTGTGTACGTCTACAGACCGAATTTCAAAGGCATCTTACCACATAAATGGAGCTTTTTAATTTATTTGACTTGGACAACAAGAAATGTTTGTTGTTGTCAGTCTTAAGATCTGTTTTAAACATTTTACTACAGTGAAGTAATGTCTGTCTACTTGTGAACCTTGAGTCTCATTCCACGTTTTACAATTTAGAGAGGGAATTAACACAGGTAGTAAAAATAGATGTTATTCAATTCCTATTATAATGGTAACGCTTATTTTGTCAGCTTTATATTGTATGTATTTTGGTGTTTATTTTTCAAACATAATTTCCTTTCACAGCGTTACTATAAAGAAGACATTGCCAAAAATGGAGCAGAATAGGGGCTTCCCTCAAAAGCAACTTTTCTCCACTGAATTAAAAACAAAATCGTAGTTTAATTTGTAACTATTACATTAGATTTACGCAATGCAATCACTTTGTATCTAATTTTACCTAAATATTATCAAATTTTGTGTTATTAACATGTCCATATTGTGTATTGTTCATGCAATATAGTGTAGTTGTCTTACCTCTTACAGAAATAAACTACTCAGCCACTTCGCTTTGCATCCTAAACGCGCTGGCTCAACCGTAATCAGTGGACAAATTAATATTAATTTGTATGATTTTAGATTGAATAAAGACATGATTACAGGGGAGATTTGTTTCGTCACAGTTATTTTATCGTAAATTTTCCCTCATTTGCTGGGAAGCTGGTTGTGGGTGTACAATTTATAATTTATATTACATTTTATATTTTTGGTTTTGAAATTATCAACAACTTCAAAATAACTAGACAAATTTATGAGAGAATGGGTGGAAAATTGAAAGGGGAAAGAGATTGGAGAAGATTGAAATGCAATTTGTGTTTTAAATTGTTGGCTTGGGGACTTAATGTTCCCCCAACAAATTGGGAATGCGAGTTGATGTTATTGAGTCATAGCACAAAACGTAGGCATTTAATCTGTTTGTGTCTTTATTAAAAGGAACAATTAATTTATTGTAGACTTCTCACATCTAGTTTTTATTTTTATCCATTTAAAAGAGGTATATCCGTTTGATTTATCAGTGTTATTCCTTCTATGTTTAGTAAGGGCTAACTATACAATGAATAAAATTGTAAAACCGTCAAGTGGGGTAGATTTGTGACCTCATCATTAAACTATTTTAAAATGCTCTTACCTTCATCATGAACAGATGTTGTTTAAAGTATATTTATAAATCTATATTGATTGGAATTTCCGGATCTAAGGTAGAGTTTAACCACATGCTGCTGAAAAACTTCAAACACTGAGCATACTTGTTTATTGTCTTTCAATAACTACTAACATCTCAGCTATGGAATCAATTATGTCTTACAAAATATATTTAAACTTATATGTACTGTTCTAACAAGAATAATAAACGAGCTTATTGCGGGCGTTCTACTAATACAATATTGTGTTAACCATGGTACAGTCCATGGTAACATCTTGCCATATGTTTATGGTCTTTTGTGACATTAAATTTACGTACAATTGTTTTTATGTTGTGCGCACTAATTTATCACTTTTGAAAACATAACACACGTAACACACCTTTCAACCATTTAATTCTCTTAAATTTAATCCTTCTAATTTCCTAAAGGTGTCCCCACTAATACCAGAATGGGTTATCTACATTTTAAATAACGTTCCCCCACATATTTCTCAGTTTATAAAATAAACTTTCCACAAAATTCCGTTTTCAAATTTGACGGCCACGAGATTAACACGCGAGCGATGAGCGGAGGTTATTAAGTAATCCGGGGCGATGGGGCGAGATTGGAGCGATTTGTGGCGTAATGGACCATCAGCTCTAGCCGGGGCATTCCGGTCGCCCATTAGAACTACAATTATACAATTACACAGGTTGCCAAATGTGAGGTAATGGGAGTGACCGGTCTCCCCCCCCGCTCTGTGGCAGGGGGCGGGGAGGGGGAGGGGGAGAAAGGAGAAGCACTTTAATTTATCCGGCTCGATAAGGACCAAATGGCACGAGGCACGACACAGGTCGCCGTCGCTAAGTCGTTACTAATGGACTTGTCAGCCGGATTGTGATTGTTGATGTTAGTTTCATCGCTCATAAACGAGTTTCGGGGGTTTAAGCTGGGAAATGTCGTTTGGTCGAGCGGAGTTATTGTTGGTTTTCGGTGAAATATTTTACTAAATGAACAATAAATTAGAAAATTAAAATATTTTGTACACGAAGTGGATGGCCTTACTTGACCTCATTATAGGAACCTCAAGCCTGGACCATGAAGGGTTGGATGTACTGATACAATTTAGTTGCTAAGTCTTGGATTTGAACCGACGTTAGGGATCCTACCAAGGGTAATTTGGATGTTGAATTAATTCCGCATCAAAATCATATTTTATTTGACACGGAATTGTGTCCAGTGAAGCCTAGTATTAATTGCAGTAAATATTGCATGGTGCTTATTTGAGTTGCTTTGTCTTGTGCTTGTGTATGTAGTTAAATTACGAGATCGATGACATGTATACTGTTGAAACGGTCGATGAAGTTCTCGATTCTTGATTCTTCAAAGAGAGTACAATCATAGACAAGTTTTACCCTCGCCGGTAACGGTATTTGAGGACTTCGAGATGTAAAATCAAAATTGCCTCTAAAGGCAAGGTTTTTAAACTAAAGCATTCCGCAGGAATTTTCAAGATGAATTTCTCAAGAGATTTCGAACTTATAATTACGATTTTACAGAGTATATTTTCTTAGATAATGTAATTATTGTCAACAGCTTCGCCTAAATATTTGAACAGAGAGCTAACATCTTATCCATTTTCAAGACCCCCGAATTCGCTTTGGTCAGTTACCTAATTTTTTATACAACAGTTGTATGTGTAATATTTGGTAATTCGGTTGTGTTATCTTTATATATTATTTCACAGTGGTGTTTTTAAGTCGGTAGGCCTATTAATACTTCATCAAAACCAATAATTAAGCAATCATTTTGAAGATTACCTTAACTGCTAAATGTGAAAGATAAAAAAATATAAAACCATAAAGTTTATAATTTAATGGGTGATTGCACAGAGAATTTTTTCTCACTTATTTATTTGCCAATTTATTGCTGGTACCATCTTGCAGCGACAAGTTGAAATAACTCAAAACTGGTGTCTCAATGGGCAAGCTTCGCAAGGGTGATTCTAGTATCTCGGTTAATTAAAACCAGTTTGAGTAAACATCTGATCAGAAAACACTCAGTGTTCAATAGATTACCATTATAACTTCAAATCTCTGGGACAAAGCCAGGCGACAAACAAAGCTGGCGACTCAGAACTCCAATATGTCTACGTGAGTCCTGGAGATATTAGCTACCGTCGTGGTAACTTTTAATTCAATCAGTGCAGGGCCTTTTTGATCAGATACAGTACGTTATAAAACTCCGCTTTCTTTTTATAACATTATGGGTTTTAATATCAATAAAACAGTAGTTTTAATCATTAACCAGTTATAATGTTTTATAGGTTAGCATCTCTCAATCCACTGTAGTATACAAGATGGATATCTTCGAATAAACTTAAAATAAATATTTATTTTAAGTTATAAAGTTTATTTTAAGTTTTAAAATACATATGTATTTTGAGATTCATAAAAAAAGAAAGATTTTTTTAAAATATTAATATTTACTATATTACTGCACTGTTCGGTTGATAAATCCTCACACTTCTCCCGTATATTCGGCCTAACAGTCTCCCGAATGTTCACTTAACATTCGTCACTGCTTAAACCCTTGTATAAATTCGGTATTCGATGTTCGTGCAGCTCCAACACCATTTGCGAATAAGCCGAACATTCGGCCGAATATTCGGACGTATTCGCGAATAGTGTCTGAAAGGCTTTATTCAATGATCAGTTAACCTCAGTGGCCTATCTTTTATTGCGTTTACATTTACAAATTTGCTATATAAGTTCGTAAACTGCATAATACAATTCTTGTATGCTGTGCAGTGAAGTTGTATTGAATCACACCATTAGCGTTGATTATAACCCGGGTATAAATCGTATAGTTTTGGACAGGTCTTGTATCAAACAAGAATGATTCCCCAGCCAATCAACTCCCTCTTTCCTCCACAGTTTGTAAGTAATATTCAGTGCAGTAATGTCTGTTATTACTCACTTTCTGCAGGTGAGGGAATTGACTTAACGACGGGCTGATAATCAGGTTAGATTTTATCGTCCGTCTTCAATTTACATTAATCCATTACAAAACACGAGTGGATCCTTAATGTTTAATTTCCTCTTTTATATTTAATTATGATAAACTATCTTGAGCTTTATAAAGGGTGTGGTTAAAGTAGAAAATTACATTCTAAGAAATGTTTTGTTGATTATTTATACAGTTAAAGATATGAGATGTCATTCTTTTATTTATTTATGTTTAAAAATAAAGTCCTGTAGTGAGTTTAATTGGTAGTTTATGAGACAGTGTCTTACAACTAATGTTTTAATCCCTTAAACTTTATGGGGGGAAATTAGAAATTGTTGTGGTGGAACTCGAGACGTATTTCCTTAAACAAAACTTGGTCTCACGTTTAAAGTTATTTTTCTAAATAAATTTCTCAAACAATGTTTAAAAGAATCCAATTTATTTCTATTTCAGCGAGATAACGTAGAGTATTTAAATGTCTGGTTGTAAAAAAATACTATTAACTAAATCAAAAACGTAACTTCAAACGAGTTCAAATGTATGCGTGTCCAAAATTCCAAATGGCAAAACAATTCCATTACTACTTGAGACGGTTAACTATGTGAATTTAGAGATTGTATATCGTGCTTGATTTTTAGTGAATTTCCTTTGGAAAAGTAAACTATTAGCATAACCCGCATGGTGAGACTTAAGCCCGGGACCACCATAGAAGGTCCTGACGTGACCCCCTGAACACGTTTTGAGGGGTCGCTAAAAAGGTTATATATACAGGGTGAGTCAGACCACCCGTCCAGCATGTATAATGGGAGAACGGTTTGGTCTAAAGTCATCAGAAAAAATTCTTCCCCAATAAAACGCATATGAGCTATCTATTGAAAATATTTTAATCAAAATCCATGTACAGAATAATCCAAAACTAAAGGTCACGGGTTCGAATCTCAAAATTTTCTTATTTAAACATAGGAAATATTATACATCATTTTAAATGTCTTGTTAAAATAAACATTTTGGCAAATACAGAATTCACTTATCTTTATCCGTTTCAAAATGGAGGCAATTTTGGTGTAAAATATTGACATTTACGGAATATCCTGTATTTTCTAAACCAGTACTCGTATCTTTTTCCGACTTAAATTTCTTACTCCTGATAAACTCAGCTTTACCCTGGTATGCTACATGAGGTTTTTTGAGAAAATCTATATTTCAAACAAATATTTATTTTAAAACTGCCTATATGCCCAAAATTCAAAAAATTCAAATGGTATCATACCAAATGGTGTCAAAAAGCATACCATGAAAAGGTCTTGTAAATCCTAGCAACTTTCTAATTTACACCTTGCATCTCTTTTCGTTTTTCTAGAATCAGCAAAAACATTTATTTCATGAAAAGCATGTTAACTGTACATAAGCTTAACACATAAAACGAATGTGGCCACAGAATACATGCAATTGTTATGCAGTTTCATATGGGAAAATCACGTTGTTTGCTGACTGCAGAAAAACTAAAAGAGAAACAAGGTTGGTGTAAATTAGAAAGTTGCTAGGATTTACAACACCTTTTCAATGGTATGCTTTTTGAAAAATGCTACTATTTTATTTTTTTTAATTTGGGGCATATAGGCTTTTTCAAAATAAATATTTTTTTGAAATATAGATTTTCTAAAAACAACCTGTCATGTAACATACAAGAGTAAAGCTGAGTTTATCACGAGTAAGAAATTTAAGTCGGAAAAAATACGAGTAGTGTTTTAGGAAATACAGGGTATTCCGTAAATGTCAATATTTTACACAAAAATATCCGCCGTTTTGAAACGGATGAAGATAAGTGAATTATGTTTTTGCCAAAATGTTAATTTTAACGAGACCTTTAAAATGATGTATAAAATTCCCTATGTTTACATAAGAACATTTTAAAATTCGAACCCGTGACCTTTAGTTTTGGAACATTCTGTACATGGATTTTGATGAAAATATTTTCAATCGATAGCCCATATGTGTTTTAGTGGGAAAGAATTTTGTTTGATGACTTTAGACCAAACCGTTCTCCCGTTATACATGCTGGACGGGTGGTCTGACTCACTCTGTCTCTACATGTGTGTTCGCACTCTAGCGGTCGCAATACTTACGTCCGATTTACTTCAAATTTTGGACGTTCCTTTCTATAATCAGTTGGACAAGTTCGTTGGGCAAAACAATCGGAAAACTCTAACCCCCTTTTTAGGGAATTTTAATTTTTTTAATTTTGGGGTTTTGGGCCCAAAAAGGGTCAGAAAAGCCCCGGATGTAACATTAATGCATGTATAAAGTTGGAGATTTTTGAGGCAAAAGTGTTAAGCCCTCTCTCGTCATTCTAGCACAAAAGTTGACGGAGTTATTAAAGAAAATGTATAAACACAGTACGTTGTCTAATGGGGGTTTTACATTAGAAAAGCCTGTTATTCATTTGTAGGTTTACTTTTATCATCCCCAGCAACCTCACGCCTACTATCAAGCCAACTGGACCTTCTCTTAACCTTATAATGCGCAAAATTACCTCAGCATTGCAGGTAAATAGAACCAGAAGCATCAGAACAGCCAAAAATGTTTTCAGATTTCGACACAAATTTGAATAACTGTTTATTTTTACACTGATTTGGATTTTTAAAAGTTCTTTAAGTGGAAATTCACTTCCCTCACATCAGCGTGCTGCGTGCGAACTCGTTTTATTGCAAACCAGCTTATCAATGAATTGTTCCATCCACATGTGTGTGTGGGGGGGGGGTGAGCTTGGCACATCAAACACCCAACTCGCTGACGAATGGACCTCCAAGTAACAGCAGCTACCGACAATTACGCCGCCGTAGTTATTGATGGTCGGACTCCGTCACTGTCTGCTGCAAGGTAACAAGACTCCCACATGAGCCTTCAGAAGCCGCGCCGCCCTCCCCCCCCCCAGAAAATAATTTAGCGCCAAATTGTTTCTTCCAGTTCCGTTTACTTTCAGCACGTGGACACGGGAAAATGGTTACACGTGTGTGGAGAAAAAACTGTTGGAAATATGTGCATGAGAGCTGTTTGGCGGTTTTGTGATCAGATTTCGTAAAATTAGGTAAACTCGAAGCTATTTAATTCAGCCAGTTAAGACCAACGAACAGAGGGGCCTCCAGTGCCCCAGTGCTTCCACCTGCTCCTCCCATAAGAGCAACTTTCAAACTCCGTCCCACCTCAATGAATTATCTAAAATCGTTGATTTATGGTTCATTTGAAAGAGAAAAACTACTTAGTGATTTCAATGAGGAGAATTTCGATTCCATAAAAAATCATGAATATTAAATATTTTGGAATTTTGATGAACGATTATTAATATTTGCAATATTTAAAATGTTATCACTGAAATGAGCCATAAATCAAGGAAATCGGATAATCCGTTGAGGAGGGACGGGATTTGTAAATTAGCATAGGCCTTATGGGGGAAGCAGGGAGAAACGCGAAATGTTTCGTGACTGGAGCCCACTCTTAATACATCTTAGAGAGTGAAACACGTTTCAATTTACAAGAAAAAGTGAAGCTTATAAAAAAATAAGCCCATATACAAAACCCTCCGTGCCCATGCTAACCAATTCTACCCCTCTCTTTGACCGTATATTTTGTTTTATGATGTGACGCATAGCGGCATGCTTTTATATAGTGCTGCAAACTCAATCGCGCTGCTCCGCCATCTCGATCACCATTTGGTCTGCCGTTTTGTGATGACAACTGAGTCGTTTTACGTGCGACTTGTCAAAGGCCGGCTCCCTCCTCCCCACCATAGGAGGAACATCAGCGACTCACTCGTTGTAGAAAACTTGCAGTACCAAGGCTCTTAGTTTTTAAGTTAGATCACTTCAAACAAATGATAGGCTAGAGTACCAAACTTAAGGAACTGTAGGGAATCCCGCAATATGACTGGGCTCGCTTAACGGAGCCAGTCGTTTCTGGCCAGGTTTGAAACCACGTTTTCACATATTAACAAATACTATCAGAAAATGTGTTAGAGTCTGTGGCCGTTTGAAACCAGTTATTAACACGCTCAATGCTGACAAACATGTTTAAACATTAAAATAACATAAGTTTCAATATTAATTAGAGGGCGGGAATTATCGTCCTCCGCATCCAGTTTGGTAATCAGTTTTAGTGGTATCATGCCATTTTAGTTAGCCACAATTACAGCAATATCAGTTTTGGAAGGTGTTAGTTTAGTCAATGTTTTTCAGTTAATATAAGTAAATCAATGTTGGTTGGCGCTGCTTCTGGTTTGGGTAAAAGGTCCCCGTCTCTGGTTCCCAGCAATGTTTCCAACTTAGTAAATCAGTTTAGTACCGGTAGCATGAAACACAGGTTAGGACTTGGACAGGCTAAGGACTGGCTGCCCAGTCTCTAGCACAGCACAACGGTCCAATCCACCAACTAACGCTTAAAACCCACTCAGGCAAATGCAATGTCCCTTGTTCCGTATAGATCCACCAGTTTCTCTCTCTTTTATTCAAATAGCAGTATTCCTCCTCAGTTAAGGTCTTTTGTACAATGACTAGAGGGACAATGGCGGCCACCTAGTAGCCTACATTGCTTCACTACAGCTAAGCACTCTCTATGCGTCATTGGGTGTATGACTCAGACGAGATGTTTGCCGTTTTAGCGAATTTCCCCTATAGGGAAGAAGCTATTACCGTAGGTCTCATGGTAAGACTTAAGCCCGAGACCATGATAACTTTTTGTTTTGATGTCCCCAGATGTCCAAAACACTATTCGTTCAAATTTATATATATGTATATATATATCTATATATATATATATATATCTATATATATATATCTATATATATATATATATCTATATATATATATATCTATATATGTGTCCGTGAATGCGATAACTTGAGTAAAAAATGTCCGATTTCGATGAAATTTGGCTCAAATGTGTAAACTGACATTTATGACTTTAAGTTCGAAAACCAGAAAAATCGGACCATGGGAAGGGGGGTTTATGGGGGTTTTAAATTTTCCAAAAATCAGTTTTTTGCATTTTTTACCCTAAAATTTTTAAAACACTTAATTTTGGTTTAGACCATGTTATAGAGCTTAAAAAAACAAATAATATGGTATTTTGAATTATTAACCTAGGTTAAGTGGTTGCGGAAAAAATCCAAAAAACATGCTCATAAAATCTCCCATGTTAATCTTATGGGAAAAAGGTTTTTGGCTTTTCCTCAGTTAATTTTACTTTAAACTTCACATTTTCTTTTACCAATCACTTCAGCTCCACAAAACAATCATTTTGGTGTTTAAATTGTGATTCTACGTCAAACCGTTGCAGAGATATTCAAAGTGCTAAACACAGTACGTTGTCCAATGTTATCCTTATGGAGAATAAATAAAATTGGATATCTTGATTATTTATTAATGTATATTGATGAAATTTGGTATGTGGCTTCATGTTGTACTGGTATATTGATAATTGCACAAAAAATAAATGTTTTGTTGATTGTCCCCGTAGCAGCTAACCTGCATACTCAGCCCTAATGTTATTCTTATGGAGAATAAGTAAAGTTTTATATCTCCCTTAATTATGAACATAAATTAATAAAACATGGTAAGTAGCTTCACCTGGTTCAGTTATATTGATAATTGCATAAAAAATCATTTCTTATCTTCCTCGTTGCAGCAAACCTGCGTACTCAGTCCTAATGTTATTCTTATGGGGAATTAATAAAATGTAATAAATAACTTATTTATGAATGTATTTTTGTCAAAATGGGTGAGTGGCTTTATGTACTAGTGAGAAACATATCAATGCATTGGAAATTCGCTGAGTACGCAGGTTTGCTGCGACGGGGGGTATTTATAATATGATTTCGTTTAATTATGGAAACGCGAAGCTACTTAATTCAGTCAGCTGAGATTTGAACCAGGTGACCCTTAAACACGTGCCTCTGAATATATATAAATCCTCGGGTGCTTGAGATGTCACTCGTAATACAGTACATAGATTAATTTATTCGTTCTAACAACAGTTGTGTGTTAACCATCAATATCGATATTGTTAGCGAATGTCCCCTATAGGGAAGAAGCTATTACCGTAGGTCTCATGGTAAGACTTAAGCCCGAGACCATGATAACTTTTTGTTTTGAGGTCCCCAGATGCCAAAAACACTATTCGTTCAAATATATATATATATATATATATATATGTATATATATATATTTATATATATATATATATACATATATATATATATATATATATATATATATGTCCGTTAACACGATAACTTGAGTAAAAAACGTCCGATTTTGATGAAATTTGGCTCAAATGTGTAAAATGACATTCATGACTTTAAGTTCGAAAACCAGAAAAATCGGACCATGGGAAGGGGGGTTTATTGGGGTTTTAAATTTTCCAAAAATCAGTTTTTTGCATTTTTCACCCTAACATTTTTATAAAACTTAATTTTGGTTTTGACCATGTTATAGAGCATAAAAAAACAAATAATTTGGTATTTTGAATTATTAACCTAGGTTAAGTGGTTGCGGAGAAAATCCAAAAAAACCTGCCCATAAAATCTCCCATGTTAATCTTATGGGAAAAAGGTTTTTGGCTTTTCCTCAGTTTATTTTAATGTAAACTTCACATTTGCTTTTACCAATCTGTTCAGTTCCACAAACAAATCATTTTGGTGTTTAAATTGTGATTCTACGCTCAACCGTTGCAGAGATATTCGAAGTGCTAAACACAGTACGTTGTCCAATGTTATCCTTATGGAGAATAAATAAAATTTGATATCTCAATTATTTATTAATGTATGTTGATGAAACTTGGTATGTGGCTTCAAGTAGTACTGGTATATTGATATTTGCAAACAAAATTGATTTTTTGTTGATTATTCCCTCCCGTAGCAGCAAACCTCCGTACTCAGCCCCCATGTTATTCTTATGGAGAATAAGTAAAATGTACTGACTCCCTTAATTATGAACATAAATTAATAAAACTTGGTATGTAGCTTCACTTGGTTGAGTTATATTGATAATTATATAAAAACCCATTTTTCTGTTCCTTGTTGCAGCAAACCTGCTTTCTCAGCCCCCACGTTATTCTTATGGAGAATAACTAGAATGTCATATATCGCTTATTTATGATTGAATATCGATGAAACTTAGTATGTGGCTTCGCCTAGTTAAATTCTATTTATATTTGCATAAAAACCAATTGTTTCTGTTCCTTGTTTCAGCAAACCTACATACTCATTACCAATGTTATTCTTATGGAGAATAATTAAAATCGCTTATATGTGAATATATTTTTATGAAACTTGGTTTGCGGCTTTATGTGGAATTCAGACAAATATTATGCATTGGAAATTCGCTGAGTCCGCACGTTTGCTGCGACGGAGGTATTTTCTGTTACTATTAAAAATGCAGCATAATAAATGGTGTGAGTCTGTTTTATAACAAAAATATGTGAAACAAAATGGTATAGCAAAACTCTAAACGTAATTTCTCCTATTTAAATCATAAAAGGTTTGTTATATAAAATACATTATTGCAGACTTGATGTGCTAAATTGTGATTTTTCTGTATCGACAAGGAGTTGCAATATAAAATCTCATCGGAATGCCTACTGTATTCACAATGAATCTTCTATACCAATTAAAGCGAAATAATACTAAATTATTTGTTGATTTAAGATGTGATGACGAAATAAACGGTATCAGGAAACTGACACATACTTTCTCTCTTTTAGCCAAACTTTAATGACAAAAATATTTGTTATTTACTAAATATAGAATATGAAGTATAGATAAATGTACAGAAAATTGTCTAAAATAGTTGTTTTCAGAAATATCCACCCAAATCCCTTTTTGGGAGGCACTATAGAGTCCGTTGCTACACACAGTGGTTTTGAGAGGGGAAATGCCCCCTTGCCCCCCCCAGGGTTAAATAGCAACACATTTCGAACATCATCTGTTGGTCAATGCTAACTTGACCTGTATATCAAATTTTAATGAAATTGATCAGTAAATAAGAGAGAAATAGTTATATTTGTATTCCCCATAAGAATAACATTGGACAACGTACTGTGTTTACCGCTAAATGAAAATTTCAATTTTCTCCGTAACTAGCAATCGTAGAATAGTAATTTAAAATACTAATTTATTTAGTTTTTTGAGCTCTTTTTAATGGTGAATAGTAATCTTTTTTAACATTTATGATTTTTTATGAAAAATCCAAAAAATTGAATTTTGGATGTTTTAAGTCCTGTAATTTCTGAACCCAAATTTTTCCAGAAATGCAGGTGGTGTCATTTTGTTGCAAACCTAAAGTTCTACAAACCACGAAAGTTTAATCAAAATCGTTAGAGCCGTTTTTGAGAAATTTGGATTTTTCATGTTTTTTGGCGGTTTTTGGGGGATAATTACCCTTAAAAATCAAAAATCCAAAAAAATGAAAAAAACGCCTGGAGATATCGTGGATTAGTACCTACATACCAAATTTCATAAAAATCGGCCCATAGGTTAGGGCTCTAGCTCTGTACACATCCACACAGACACACACACACACACACACGGACACACACACACACACACACACACACACAGACAGACATCACGTAAAAACCACTTTTTTGGGTTCAGGGAGCACCAAAACGAATATTTCCACTAACAACTCAAATTCGAAAATTTTTACGAAAACAATACTTTCTCCATATACTATGTATAGGGGGAGAAAGTAAAAACATATAATTATATCAAAAACTAATTTAAAACAATCAAAATCTCATTTTAAGGGTTCAAACTACGTGGAACTAAAATGTACAAAATCTCTATAGTATCTGTAAGAATTTTAAAAAGATAAATATGCAATGTTGTATATGAATTTATCACACGTTCCTCACAGTTGCATAATTAATTTATTGTATGCCTGATTTAAACAAATGTTTGCTGTTATTGTATAGTGACCTTTTTACACTAAACGAATTTGTTTAAGTCACCAGATAATTAAGTGTAAAGTATAAATTCTATTTTCAAAGGACCAATTAGATAAGTTTTGAAGTTAAAGCCTGCTTTTTTTATCAAACTACGTTTTACGTTTGACCTATATGTTTTTATAACAGGTTATTTGTAGAATGATATGAATAATTAAAGTTACATTCATCCGAACCTGCGAAGTCCGTCGGGTGTCTTGAAGTTCCAGGGACCGTACAAGTGAGTCCCACAAGTCCTGCCAAGCTCCTGACGATGTTATAGGGGAGAGTGAGATCCTAAAGTAGTAATTGCAGATTAAAGATCAATGGTAAATTAAGAATTTTGTCGGAAAATATTGAACAGGTGAGATTATGGACAACGTAACTCGCACCTTCAAACCTAAAACATAAACCCCCTTGCAACCCTTCATTTGTTTTTTTATTCAGTATTGCGTGACCGTGACCGTGACGTAAGTGTATGATTGGCTGGCTATGATACTTCTCACAAGAATACATACGGAAAATACTTAGTACGACCTGTCCGTAAGTAATTTGATTTATATGGTATATACAACAATCTTTGTTCACTGTAGTTTTGTTGTTTAAAAATAACGGAATAAAATATAACGAACATCACACTGACTTCGGTCACACTATTTTAGGGTTTAGAATCCAATCCCATATTTAGATGTGAAGTTGGTAGGATTAAAGATGCACGTATTAATGCTTCCACTAGCAAAGAAGCTGCTGTTTTAGGTGTTACTTGGCCCTGAAGATCGTTTCAGATCCAATTTTTCGAAGTGACGAGAAACTTGTTTTTCTTTAAACACTATAAATCACTAAATCACTGTTTAACACGCCGACGCAACTAGACCATAATAAATGCCGGCATTAATGTCTTAAACAACATAAATTAATAAGCTTCAAAATACAGATGGTGACTAAAACATCAGTAGCTGTGGTCCGAGCTTTGCTTGGATGAAAATCACATTTTGTTTAATGTGAGTGCCAATTTGGCAGCTCACTGGGCGTTTTGATCAGGTGTTATGATTTTTTTATTTATTCGATTTTTACCTATCGCTTCTAGTGTTTAAAACTACACTACGTTTCGGGAGGTAAGGAAATTCCTCCCGTTATCAAGTGAACCCTACTTACATCTAAATATCAAGTTCTTACACCTAACTAACCTACATTTTTTGGCTTTTCTTAATTTTTTTTACATTTTAATTTACACTAACACAAAGATATCTTTGATTAAGAAAAAAAGAAAATCCAAAAAAAGTAGGCTAGTTGGGTGTAAGAACTTGATATTTAGATGCAAGTAGGGTTCACTTGTTAACGGGAACCTATTTAAGTTCAAAATTATCTCTACAAATCAAAAATATTGTTTTAAATACACTTCAGAGCTTAAGGTAAATGAGAATATGATTTGTAAGATTTTAAATTATATTAAAAAAAATTTGTTTTAAAGTAACTTTTGATAATGTTCTGTCCTCCACCATTAATACAAACCTATTTGGACATTCGTTCGGTAAAGGAAGTTAGTAAGGGAATTAGTATTATTTATAATCTCCTATCTGGTACCCGCGACTTCGTTTGCATGGTCTTTCTTGATTCACGTTTCTTTTCCCGAATGAAAAAGTATTGTTACTTTGTAGACTCATATAATATTACTCGATAATTTACAATACACAGATACAATATAGTAAGGATTAGGCACCAAAGGCTTAGTACCTAAGGTTTAGGCATTCAATTAATGACTTAAAACCTTTAAAGGGCCAATTCGAATTACCATGCAAAGTTTCATCGCAATCGGTTGATTGGTGTAGGAACTCATAATATAATGTATTAGGACTACGATTGAACACAAGGAAGAAATGTGAGTGACGCAGTAACAGTTAACTCTTATTTTATTTTTTATAAAATCAATACAAAACGAAAACTAAAGCTATACACTCGCTCCACACATCACAACATTGGACGGATTGTTTCTTATATACAATGGTCTTATCTAATTTAGAAACAGTTTTAGAAAATGGTTTACCTAAACATAACAAAAAGGCTATTAAAGTTATCACAAATGAAGCAGTTCAGCGTTATATGTAATGAGCAGCTAAATTAAGCCAGTTACTAAAGAAGTGAAAATGAAGGCATTTCTGTCGGCAACGTTACTATAGACCAGTTAAACTAATACTATAGAAAAGACGTTTTTACTAACATTTTGCATTTATTAAAACATATTTAATAAATAATAACGAAATTAATAGCCAAATACATCAGCGGTCCACTATTATTTAATTATTTAGAGTTATTATACTGACAACCATAAGTAAAATCTACAAATAACAATAACAAAAGGTAAAAAATGCTGAATCGGTTTAAAGCAGTTCATTGTAAAACACTATATTATAAAGTAATGTTCTTTCAAATACAAACAATGTAACAGTAGATATTTGTTTTTTGTTCGTAACAGTTTATAAGAACATTCATTGGATGATTATGTTTAAAATAAATAATTTCTTTATTAGCATGATACGTGTTGTTACAACTAAACAGGATAAATAAAATAGTCTTACAACACTATAAAGTATATTTACACTTATACTGTACTTACATACAAGACGGTAAAATATACACACAAAATGTAGATGGCCTTGTACCATCTTTTGTGTATATTTTACCGTCTTTTATGTAAGTACAGTATAAGTGTAAATATACTTTATAGTGTTGTAAGACGTATTTTATTTATCCTTTTTAAAATAACTCAGAAAATGCCACCATGTTTTCTTAAAGTAAATAATCTCGAGTCTTTTACAGTTTTATTTTCAGTTAGTTTTATCAGTACTTACAGCGATCAAAGCTGTCATGATTGTATGAGGTTTCATCACAGAGAGCAAACAGATTTAAAAAGGATTAATACTGAAGTTGTGTTAAATACTGAAATTCATAACAACAATTGGGAAACAATACATGTAAGAAATAGTTAATTAAATTATACAAATTTGTTTGAATGGAAAGCTAAAAACGTGTCTCGGAATACTTAACATCAAAACAATAAATTTCTATCGGGTCTTCTCCATCAATAGCGTATACTATGATATATAAATATTTTCATCAACATACAACGAGAATTATTTTATTAGTTCACTACAACATTATTGCACAGTTTACACTAAAATCTACGGTGTACAAAGAGTTATGCCACTGAATGCATATTTATCGTGAGTTTTATACCATGTTTTGAGGTACAATAAAATAAAAACATATAGTCGAAATTTACACCGGAATGTTCTGATTTTGTTTTTCTACGGTTACGAAGAATTAAAAAAATAAATTCAATAAAGGTCGTACGTAACATGGACAAAAATGGCAAATACTTTTGTTAAGAAATACTTGCAGGTTTTTACTCCAAACACTTATCATAAACTAACTAAGGTCGGTTATCCTTTCATCTATAAGATTCCAGTGTAACATAAAAACCTTATCACAAAGAGCTTATTCATAAAATTACACATTTATTTTAATCTATAATTCAATGTTTATAAGAATGTCATCTACATATTTTAAAAAAATCCTGCTTTTTGTTCACTCACTTCCTAAAGTTAATACTTAACCGATTTTGATAATTTTTGTTTTATTTAAAAGATAATTTCAAATTCTAATTCACTGTCGAGACAGAATTTCGATTTAGGCCTCAAGGCTCTGCCCCACGGGACTTCCAAGTTCCTATGTTATTCATATGGAGGAGAGTTTTATTTGGTTTATGTCACACGTGTTTTTTCTGAATTCAGTAGACAGCTGTTATAAGGATTATACCTGCAAATTTTTGGAGGGGACCTACTCGTTTATAATTATTTTAAATGTTAAATTTGGTTCAAGCCAATGCTTGGTTTATAAAATTTACATACAAAAACAAATTGGGACTAATTTTAAGCATTTTCAGCCAGATCATCGCGCTCTCTCACAATCAGCTTGAAGGCTTGTAATTAGCTTTTGGGTTTAAATATGATTGATATGAGTAAATTCGATTCATATTTACGTTCAAAAATGTTTAAAACATTTTTTTACTTATTTACGAAGCATCTAAATCTGAACTCTATACTGTTTTGTATCCCGCTATTTTAACCGAGCTGAAATCGCCTGATCGTTCAAGCCTATATCGAGCTTATCATCACCAGCCTCATAAAGCCTCATCATTAGGCACACCAGCTGTCTAACAACCGAATTGTGCGCCGATGAAGGTACAATTTGGCGTATTTTACGTCCCCCGTAATCACAGCGATGTCTTCATTTACTCGATCGCCGGTGAAGAAGCACGGGGACGTTTCAATCTACGTTTTATGGCGGAAAAACGTCATCATTATGGGTTTTACTGCACGGAGAAAGCTTTATGGGGCGTTCATTAACTTTTTATTTACGCGTGGATGATTATTTTGCACTGGAATCTTATTATTTCTAAGTGATTACTTAGCATAAACGCTCATAAAAAAGCTTTCAAAGCGAATAGTCGGAGGTATGAGTGGGACAGCTTTCCACGACGCCGACGACGTTGATGCGGGAATGGGACACGTCGAACGGGAAACCAGAAAAGCACCGACTTTACAGTCTCTTTGATAGACACATATACTTTTTAAGGTTTAAATGTTTTTCATTAAAGACAGATTTGTTTTTAACAGCTAAAATTTAAAAGGAATGAGTATACAAGTCAAAAAAAAGATTGCACTTTGATCAAATAATTTTTTTCATCCAGATGACCTTAGGGAAGCAGTATTTTTTTGTTAAAGCGTTTCCTTCTTGTAAGTTAATTTTGTCAATGACAAAAATGTAATTTACAAATTTCTGTCGCCGACCACTTCAATTATTGTATTTAGATTGCATTAAAAAGTACAGGTTAAAACTAAAAATATGCATTCGCCAACACCTCAACAATACTGTACAGATGACGATTTACTATTACTACACTATAGTAGAACTCTGTAAACTTTGTGGCTGGCGCACCATCTAGGTGTAACACAGTTGGCGCCTCAGGGACAAAGTAAGGATTCTACTGAAACAGCGGATACCACTGACCGGGACGGATATCGAATAGTTCAACACTTAACAATAAATATCTATACAAACTGATACTTTATACAAGTCCTTATACATTTTTGGTAGTTCTGGGCCTGGGAGGAACCAAGTCCAGGGACACCGAGTGTTAGCAGGGGTAGTCTTATACAGTGCCCAAGGAGCGGAGGGAAAACGAAAACACCGAAAAACTTACAATTTTCTCAATTAAAAGTGAAATCCTGGATAACTTAACCTTGATGCTCATTGACGTAAAATGTTTGGAACCTAAATTAAAAAACCTTTTGTGACAGCTATTAGTTTTTGTGGTGACTCATCAGCCGTATTTTAAACTAATTAGAGGGTTCACCCTCTGAAAACGTTCTTGAAGACGTTTTGTTATGAAAGTAGTTGTCAACGAGTGATCAGCCTAATCAGTATATTATAGATTGGACATGCTTAACATTGCTTAGGCGCAGAAAGACCATGTAAACTATTTACTAAAGCTTAATAGGCATCTTTGAGTTAGTGGTGTGCACTTTAACTAAAGTAATACACAAATTAAAGTAAAATTTTGATTATAAATTTATTGCGATTTTAAAAGTTTTAAATTAGCTTAGGCACATGGTACAAGACACCCGCGACCCCTACAACACGGATATTAACTGACGAGGTCACCGTTTTTCCTGAGCATCTCTAGTCGCAACTCGTGTTCGCGAGCCTTGAGGCGGAGGGCGGCGATGCTGGAGGACCGCCGGTCGATGTCGGGGGGCGAGGAGGGCGCCGGGGGTGTCGTGGCGACGGTTGGGGGGAGAGACACCGTCAGGGGCAGCTCCTCAGGCTCTGGAGGGCTGGCGGCCGCGGGGACGGTCAACTTGGGCCTCTGGGCGGCAGAGATGTTCGCCAGGAGACTCTGGAACGAGGTGGCCGGGGAGTACGCGAGGTGCCCTAGGAAGGGCGGAGGCCGGGAGAACTGCGGGGGGTGCCCGAGGAACACCGGCCCCGGAGGCAGCGTGGGGTACCGGAAGGCGTCGAAGGGCTTCCTCAGCCCGAACCCCAGGTGGGTGAAGGGGTTGGGCAGCGAAGGGGCGATGGCGGGGGCGGGCGCCGACCCCAGGTAGGGGTTGTAGGGGTGACCTTGGGGCCCGACCTTCTCCTGCTTTCTCCACTTCGCCCTCCTGTTCTGGAACCAGACCTGGAACAAGAAAGACGGTTGTAGTATTGGATCAATAAGGTCGATACGAACTGGAAGGAATCTCCTGAAAAATTATTAAAGAATATCAAGCGGTATGGTTAAAACAGTTTTTCCGGTTATATTTATCGAGATGTTTATAAGAAACATAAGGTTTATAAAACCCGATTTTATAAGATGTACTGTTTCAAAAAGGCGTTTAACGTTAGCCAACAAAACAGTCTCGCTTGACCAATGTTTTAAGCACGACATTTTTTAGGTCCACCCATACTTACTTTTAAGACACAAAACCTCGGCCGAGATCCTTATTAAGCAAATTTTAACCACAAATATGTTTTAAAAAAGTATAGCCTTGCAATAAATGTATTGAAGATATCACTTTTATTAATAAATTGCGAATTACTAAACTCAAATCTTTTAATTTTTTTTAATAAATGAACAAGTTGAAATTAAAGAAGACAATTTGTAATAACCCTAAAATTATTAAAAAATGTATCCATATTCTTAAAGAAGTATGTACTTTACTCTTGGTATGTAACTATATAACAAGTATATTTCTCAACAGGCCACATTCTTATCGTGTAGTATAAACACGGCGTTATTGTTCCCCTGGACCCCACCCGGAGCGGTAACAGGTACATTTGCAGCCTTGTGTTTTTCTATTAAGAGTCCAGTCATTAATACGAGTCAGCGGGAACCCTGGAGTTGATTGAGTCGATCTACCGGTCACGACCGGCCTTGGTATAGTGATACACTCCCGAGCTGGCTGGCACAGAACTGAGGGATTGGGAAGGTTAAAATATGATTATTGATGAACTGCTGAACTCGCAAGAACAGGAGAACAGAGGTATGGGGTAAAATACAGAAGAAGTTTGATGATACACTTCCTACTTGGCCGGAACAGGAGAACAGAGACATGGGGTGAAATACAGAAGACGATTTGATGATACACTTACTAATTGGCTGGAACAGGAGAACAGAGATACACCATCGAGAATATTAAAATAGATTAGTCATGCACTCCTGAACTGGCAAGAATTGGAGAACGTAGATATGGGGTGAAATACAGAAGAAGTTCGATGATACACTTCCTACTTTGCCGGAACAGTAGGACAAGGGTATTGGAAAATTAAAAAAAAAAACTATTTGTTATGTACTCATGAATTGGCAAGAACAGGACAACAGAGGTATTGGGCACAGAAGACGATAGGTACACTACTGACTTGGCTGGAACAAGATAACAGAGGTGTTGGGAAAATTAAAATACTATTAGTGGGTCTCTAAACTGGCAAGATTAGGAGAACAGAAATATGGGGTGAAATATAGAAGATGATTGATGATACAATCTCGACATGACCGGAACAGTAGAACAGAGGTAGAAAAAGTAAAATGCAATTAGAGATGGACTCCCGAACTGGCAAGAACAGGAGAACAGAGATATAGTGTGAAACACAGAAGACGATTGATGATGATGCTAATACACTTCCACTTCCGACTTGACCGGAACAGGAGAACAGAGGTAAGAGGAAAAATTAAAATATGATTATTGATGCACTTCTGAACTGGCAACCACAGGAGAACAGAGATATGAGGTGAAATCCAGAAGAATTCGTACTTGGCCGGAACAGGACAACAGAGGTATAAGCAAATTTTAAATTAGATTGTTGATGCACTGCTGAACTGGCAAGAACAGGATAACAGAGTTAGGTTGTGAAATACAGAATACGATTTATTTATTTATTTTCTACGGCAAGCGCCATTTTTGTACAATGATTCACTATTAAATTTAGTAAACATACAATAATTAATGAACAATTGCCTACTGATTGGTGAAAACGTTCAATGTTATGCAGATTGATGATACACTTCCTACTTGGTCGGAACAGGAGAACAGAGGTATTGGGCAGATAAAAACACTTGTTGATGCACTCATGAACTGGCAAGAACAGCTGGGGTGAAATACAGAAGACGATTGTTAATACACTCCCTGCATGTTTTGACTTTGTTCTTCGATTTTTAAAATTCCCATTTTTATTTCTGATTGATCTACAAATGTAATGATTATTTTGAAGAATATAGCATATTTTAAGGATGATACGAGTATTACTTCGTTTCTTTTCCTGGCCACGACAGGGTGTATTGGGTAAAGTAGGCGACGACTCCTGGCCGGCACAGAATAACAAAGATACTGATGAACATTTTCATAAGGAAGTGTTTGCTATGAATACGAATATGGTCGTAGCTTACAGACTAAAACAAAAGTATATTTATACTAAAAAACGTTAAGATTGAAATAAAATGAGTTTGATTGTTTTGTATTGTAAATTGTCGGTAAATGGTGTTCAAATAAAATTAAACTAAAAAAAATGTTTCAATGCTTAGTTTTATAATTTTCATGCCCTTGTAAATTTGAATTGTAAACGAAGTAGTATTTATAAAAGACAAACCCTTACTGTTATCTCAGTTTATAGCTGAAAATTTCAAAGTAAATTTGTCTAAATATCAGCGTTACAATATGCCTTACCCCATTCGCCCTTAAACGGTTTAATTAGCACTTGCAAGGATTCATAAAGAAAACCTAGGTTTATAAGTCACGTGGAGCCCATATACATACGCGGTAACACACATAAACAACCGAAGAATCTACACGGACATTGTTAACTCCGCAATCTCTTACTGTCACTACTCGTGTATTACCATCGGTCCCCACACGTCACGCCCGCAGCGGCGGTGCGGCACCTGTATCAATCACATTAGCCACGAGCGTCCGCAACGTCCGTTACCGCCGCGTGCGCTATCCCCGACAATAAACACTCACCAATGAAAACTCATTAAAGCCGCTGAATCGTGTGAACCGATCTTGTTAGTACATCGATTAAATCGGCGTCGCGGCTCGAAACTCGGTAATGGAGGACCGGGCCACCCCTAGCGTCGCGGCGGGGGGCGGCGCGGCGGCTGATGAAACGGTTGAGGATTGCCGAGTGCCGAGTGCGGTTCGCGCAGCGCCGCAGCATTCCTGGCCAAGAGCGGTGGCACGGTGTTGAAAGATCGTAGCCTCCGAGGCTACGATTAGATTAAGATTTATCACAAACTATTCAGTAACATTACCTTTAAAACTCCTAAGTTTATGCTTATCAGCTTCATAAGTTCACCTAATTATTAACAGATTATATTTTAAATCGAGAACCTTGCCACGTGATTGAGGACTGTATCGAGCGGAATGAAAAGTAATAAATTGCTTAAGTTCTAGGTGCCGTTAAGTTGTCAGTTAAGACATCGCTATGGTAATAAGTATTGGAAGCTGTAATTTACTTAATGATAGAATCCATGTATGAAGGCTTAAACCGCTCTAGGGCCTTAAAAAATCCTGAAAGTCGGCCACATTTCTGAATGAAAGGTCTTGGTAAGAAAATACGAAAGAAATTAGAATTTAAACTAAACATCCATCTCCTAAAGGCATAAATTAGTCTGTAGGCATGAAACACGGAAGACGATTGGTGGTACACCCTGGCTGGCAAAAAAATGAAATGGTTACATTTTGACACTTAATGTTAAACAGCTGTGATATTTGAATTTCTTTAACAATTTAAATTGAGCGAGTAGAGCTCACAGGACCACCGAGTATTTTAAATACAGGATGAAAGCTGTTCAGATTGATTAGAAGACAAAAGCTTGGCTCCTATACGTGTAACATCAAAACTGACGCCAACTTTAAACACTTTAGTCAACATAGATATCATTAAACAATTTTAATAATCATCGTGCCATCTAAGAGGAAATGTGATACAGATAAACAGTAGTTTTAGCAGACATATTCCTAGAAGGACTCTCTATACGAATAAACCCAACATTAGCAGTCACAACCTCTACTCATTTATGTGTCGTTCAAACAACATAGCTGGTTATATAGTTTATAATTTATATGCAGTTAATGTTATACAGTTTGACAGCGTGCCAATTCCGTTGTAAACAAGTTTAGTCCTCATGGGAGCAGATTTATGAATATACATACGGTCTCATCCGATCTTAGGATACAACGGACAGAGCCGGTCAGCCATTATAGACCCGGGACTTCATTTCGTGGGAGGCAGTTTCGACAGAAGGAGTAATAAAAATGTTACAGTAATAGCGGGGGTTAATTGGGATCCAGGAGGGAGGGGAAGGCCGAATGTGTACAACAGTAATTGAATTAAGCAAAACAACAAAGGCCGCCATTACAGGGTAATTGTGCCGGGGAATTACTTCGTGCGCGGCCCGACCGGCGTAATTAGACGATAATCGAATTTATAAAGCCGCTGTGCGTGTGCGTGCGCGCGGCCGCGTGTGTGTGCGTGTGTTGCGCGTGTGTGCGTGTTCGGCAATTTGAGAGCTCCATGTCATGAAACGGTCGGAAATGTCATTTAAGTTTGGCCCCGTGTTCCGAGAAGGAAATATTACACAAATGCGATAACAGAGTTAGTTAATTAGGTTTGGACAAGACAAGGTCGCCTGGTTTTGACGTTCTAAGAAACTTGTATTTAACTATTGGGCCGTAAGTTATAAAGTCCTAGTCTAGAACCCTGAACATTTGTCTACGAGCGTTCTTGAGTAATACTGAAGGGAAATCGTAGTTTTGGTATTTGATCTCTGAGTTAACTTTTTAAAAACTCGAATCGGCATCCTCTCATAACCGTCTCTTATAGCCATAGAAACTAGTGAAAGTCCCCCAATAACCCTGAACATTTGTCTACGAGCGTTCTTGAGTAATACTGAAGGGAAATCGTAGTTTTGGTATTTGATCTCTGAGTTAACTTTTTAAAAACTCGAATCGGCATCCTCTCATAACCGTCTCTTATAGCCATAGAAACTAGTGAAAGTCCCCCAATAACGCTCACTTAATAAAGCCCCCCTAAATAAAGCTCACTTAAGTTTATTTATGTAATTTTACTTTCTCCATTTCAAAACCCACTAAAACATAAAATATATCTTGGTTACATTTACGAAGTCATTAAATACAATACTTTATTGAAATGTTGCTAACTTGAAGTGCTAATAGATATTACTAAGATGTGAATTAATCATAATTTACTTAACGTTCTTTATCCCGGACCTGCCATATATTACATCAGGAGTTGTGCACTCTTGAGTTCCGCACGGACCTCAAGCACAAACGAGATCGCACGCAGCACGCTGACGTGAGGAAAGTGAATTTCCGCATTAAAACCAATGGTTTAAAACAACACTGGTAATTTTTTTGGAAAATTGAGAAATTGTATTTTTGGGTGTTCTGATGCTCATGGTTATATTTAAATTAACTATTAGGATGGCAATGTTGTATATTATAGGGTTAGGAGGAGGTATAGTCAGGATAACAAGTTGGTATAGGGGTATTGGGGGTGATAAAACTACATCAAGTTATGAAAAACAGCCTTTTCCAGTGTAAAATCCCCATAAGACAACATACTGTGTTAAGACAATTAACATTTTCTTTAATAACTTGGTACATACTTATGCTAGAATGATGAGGGAGGGCTTAAAAGTTTTGGCATTTTACGCAAAATAATGTAATATACAATTATATACATACAATTACAATACAATTACATACAATTATTATTACATTCGGGGCTTTTCTGACCCTTTTGGGGCCCAAAAACTCAAAATTTGAAAAATTAAAACCCCCAAAAAATGGGGTTAGAGTTGTCAGATTGTTTTGCCCAACGAACTTGCCCAACTGTTTACAGAAGGGAAGGTTCCTACCAAATTTCAAGTAAATCGGACAAAATTGCGACCGCTAGAGTGAGAACACACACACACACACACACACACACACACACACAAACACACACACACACACACACACACATATATATAAGTTTATTAAATATAAATATAAGTTATATAAATATATATATACGTTTTTAGCGACAGCCCAAAACGTGTTCAAGGGGTCACTTTAACTTCTATGGTGGTCCCAGGCTTAAGTTTTACCGTACGGGTTATGCTAATCCACTTTTCCATAGGAAATTCAGTAAAAAAACATCTGAATTCCGCACCAGGAAAGTCATTACAGATCTTATTTTCACGATAGTCACTCTTCATCCCAGTTTCTCTCTCCTGCACATTGTCCGTCTCAGTCAAACGGCCGAGAAACGGTTGGCGATTGGTGGATCGGTGCCGAATTCGAGTGTACACATGTCGAAGCTTATTTCCTACATTGTGACCAACTCGTTTCCAACAATATGTTTAATGTTGCCACTGCAGCTGAACCATCGATCAATCACACTTATCGTGACGGCCACGTGTATTTCTGGGTAATGTTCCAAATCTGCCACCTGTTTCCTTTTCACCTACAGTATTTTATTTGATATCGCATTACAGCTGTATGCGGGACCGGCCGTACCCCGGCGGTCCCATGGTAGACCGGTCATGGTACCAGGTCACCCATCACCTGCTGCTCCTGCCCTTCTCGCTCTGGTTCAGGCCGGTCGACCTTCCACTTTCACGTTCAATTGCAATATGCGGGTGTCACACAAACTAGCCTGAAGACTGGGCAGTAACACTAATTGCCAGTACAAATTATTATGAGAGACAAGGTGCAAAGTATTTATTACCAAAAAATAACAGTTAACGGTATATGCACATGTCACTGAAAAGAAAATGTTCTGTAAGTTGAATTTTGTTGGTCAGTAACAAGGTTCATTGATTTTTTTTAATATTAGGTGTACAATATTACTTCTATCATTTACATGTCTGTTAAATTTTACTAGTTTTTCTCGATTTACTATGTTCAAACTGTCAGTATCCTGCGAATGATTGTTAGGAAAGACAATCATTACGATAAAAACCTCCTTCGTTCCAATCGCACAGTACCATTTTAATACTCCCACTCCAATGACAATGCTTGTCCAATACCCTCACCGATCTACCGGCCAGCCAGCCGCATTACAAAGGTCCAGAGGTCCCACCCGGCACCGGCAACCCGACCCAGGACACAATGACAGCCCGCCACACAATTTCCCTTATTAAAGCCAATTACTGAAAATGCACTTCTCCGCGGGTGTTCCCCGAACAAAATGGCCGACTTCCGGCCGCCCTCTGTCATTTGGCGGGTAAAGCTTATGATCCGGTTAATTTGTTTGTTGTTAGCACCCCGGTACGGCTAGGTGTCGGTTTGTTATTACACCACCGCCGCGCGCCGTCAGCTGACCAGCGGCGCGGACGAGAACAGCTGATTTATCGAACAGCTGATTTCCAGTTGCCGTGTGCCTGTGGCAGTGTGCGTTTTATGGTTTTAGGGTGTTGCTGCCTGTAACGGTGTCAGTTGATATTCGTATTTTATACAGCATAAAGGAGTAGTAAATGTATCCGCACTTAGTTTATGTAGTACTAGCCGACCCGTTGCAGCTTCGCCCACGTAAACTATTATAGTTGTGTGTGCTTCAATCTTTGGTTAACCTGAGGAACTAATACGAATCAAGATCAGACGTTTGAATGTTCATCAGCTCAAACCAAAGTGAATGTCTATAAGGAATAAATGGGAACTTTGGGACCCACTGGGGCGGAGTTCAGGGGAAATTTCGTAATACCGTTTCTTATCAAGCACATAGGGCCAAAGAGGAACCTATATGTCAAATTTCAACTCTGTAGGCCTTATAGTTTGGAGGTTTCGTGATAGGTCAGCCATTCAGTGGTATTTGGATTTTATACCCTAAGATAAACTTAGTGCTATATCATTATTTAGTTGCAATATACATATTTCCTTTACACGTGGAATATTAGATCGTTATTCGTTACCATAATGATTCAATGGCTCCTCTCAAAAATTCAGATTTTCAATCAAATCAAATTGGTGGAAATGTAGATTTGTGATGCTTTTCTGTGAAAATTCATTTATGAGAAGTAATTCCATTTTTCACCAAGATCTTCCATTCAAATATGCGGTCGATGAGTGCCTGACTTCGGTCATGTTTCGGTTTATATTTCGATAAAAAAGGTATGAAAGTGAACCATGTTCACTAAGTTTTAAGTCAAAATGTTGCTAAAGTTCCAAATGAATTGATTAAACACGCTTTACATAGAATAACTGCTTTATATTTGGGTATCGTGGCTTATCTAAGTTCAGATTTATAAGCAATATAAAATAATCATAGTCTTTATTTTATAAAACACACTAACACAAAGAACAGTTGTAAGTCGTCTTAAAATTTAAGTTATTGTACATTGTAATTACGAAATGTTACTTATTAAAATTAAGTAATTTAATAAACTGTTCAATTGAAAGTATGTTCTGGTTGTATATTTTGCATCAGCGTCTATAAGAGACAGTCGTACTCGTCACAGACGAGCCAACAAACATTCGTACAAAGCACACAACAAACATTCGTACAAAACACACAGCAAACATTCGTACAAAGCACACAACAAACATTCGTACAAAACACACAGCAAACATTCGTACAAAGCACACAACAAACATTCGTACAAAACACACAGCAAACATTCGTACAAAGCACACAACAAACATTCGTACAAAACACACAGCAAACATTCGTACCAGGTGCAGTCGTCACAACTGCATGTACTTAGAAACAGCAGATAAAATATTCAATATAACTCAACCCACGTCCGTAGTAAATAGTGATGTACGATCATTTCCTTACTGCCGAGGTACAATACATAAACGGATGCAATTTATGTGCAATTTTCATTGGCAATAAAAGTTTTAACGCGAGAGAGACGCCCACGGTCCTGATACAGGCGAACGGGATCTGCTGCAAGAATGTAAGTGCGAGATTTACAGTAATCGAAAGATCAAAAACTATAATAATTACATGTTACAAGCGGCATTCTGGTTAACATCTACTTTATAAATGATTTCATAAAATAATAGAAGACCCGGGGGGCGAAGCAATAAAGAATTTTTGTAAAGCGAATAGGCAAATTTGCGAATATGCAAATTAACTACATTATGCAAAATGTCTGCTCCATCAGTTCAAAAGTTGTTGCGTCAAATCAGAACATACTTGGCGACAAACAGATATTAGTTTACTTTTACAATATTGCTGATGGATAAGCATGTCAAATATTGCAGTAACTTTCTAATAGGAAACATTCAATCAGGATATTATAGTCTCTTTGCAGTTTTGGCTGTTATCTTTTTTCTTGGCGTATAGACAAAAATAAACTTTTATTTTAATTTCGCACACATATGTTTTTTTCCAAATGAACATAACCATTGTCAGTACAACATTTTATACAAGTATCTTTATTTAAATTAATGGTTTTCTCAACTCAACTACGGAAATCTCATGCATGTGTTTGACGTGTAAAGCAACAAAATATTCCCAACGATTACTTTTTGCCATATTTTCCACAATTAATTAAACAATTACATAAATTACCTAGTTTTTAGTACTTAATAAAGGTAAAAAATTGAAAAATACTTTAATTTATTATTTTAGTTTTATCATTGATTTTTCCGTTAAGAAAAATTCGTCACTAGGATTTCACTGATGCATTGAATAGTTTTCAACGTTGTATTAAAATGTTGAAAAGAATGTCCAAAATGGAAATTAAAATCACTTTAATTATGGCTAAAACAGATTGTGTTGAGTTATATATTAATGCGCCAAGATGATTTAAAGTAGGCATATCAGTCCGTTTTGACACAAAGCACTAACTAATTGGGGAATTTAAAGAAAATTGTTTGGAGTTTTACAGTTTATTTCATTGTGGGTAGATAAGATGTGCAATATTAACCGAGATGGGTATTTAATCTGAAATAATATTATATGGTAATAGAATAAGCATCATTAAATGATAAGTTTCTAAATAAATAATCTTTCGCGAAGTCTGATAAACAAATAAGCGAAACCATTTGAAGTGTGCAATGTGAAAACCACCAGGGTCCCAACACGACCAGCTCTAGGGAGACCAAATTAAAGCCCAGACAATTAGCGAAGAGACGAGACCTCTCTGACTGTTATAGCTTGAATACAACTCAATCTATCAAGAAATAAAAGTTTCCCGAAAGCAAAAAACCCCAATTTTGGAAATCTTTGAAAATTGAAAATAGTTTTAAAAAATGGAAAGGATAAAAATAAACAAAATACTGTTCAATTTTACCACTTTTTAGGGCTATCAGCTTATACAGTTTCATTAAATCGGACATGGTCAGGATGAAAACAGTACTTTTGTTGGTTGATTTGACATGGAATGGGCCTACCTTGAAATTCCATGGTATAAAGTAAATTTTCCGCAAAAGGACCACCTCGACTCTGAGTAACTCGCGAAGCTTATTTTCAATACATCAATCGTTAAGATCGCAATCAAGGCTTCCTGCAACAAACTACCTTGCATTTTATATGTTAATTAAATTAGCGGCCAAATTAATACCGATGGGTAAATTATGTAAAGTTAATACAGGATGTATATGATGACGATGTAACATGATAAGCACGTTGTTAAGAGTTTAAACCATTACAATTTGGAAAAAGTGCGAAAAGGTTTCAACTGAAAGAAATTTAGAATATAACTGTATATGAACGTGTATTTAATATGTCGAGAGCGAATAACTGTAAGTAATGTCTGATATAACTGCAGCTCTAATCGTTAGTTAATTTGCTTTAAGACACTGAATTGTCAGGTTAATTATTCCCAACAGGCGTACCGGTAGATAATATTTTGGCAAGGTTAACGTGGTGTAATCCACACAGTTTAGTAATTGGAAGTTTTATTTTAAACTGTTTTGCAGTTATTATGTACACAAAGTATAAACACAAAATTAATTAAAACAAGTTTAAGTATAATGTAATTATTTGTCACCGTTAAAAACAGATTACTAACTCATTTAACAGGAAAACAGGAAGTCTTCTTCTCCTTTCGATTCAATTTGTAATTTAGTAACACTATTTTTGTAACAACCTTAGTGATGGGATTTTAAATACACATAAACTCCTACAGTACAGTGTTATTAAGTTTTTGAGATAAGAAATGAAAACCGACTACTCTATTGTTGAAATAACACAGTGTTTGATATACAAATTACATGTGTGCATGATGAATGAATGTATGTATACTTTAAAATACCACCTTACTCCCTAATATATTCTCACCGAAACGGTTAAGGTTGTAACGCGAATTTACAACTGTATTATATAGACGTTATTTTGATAATAGTTCATACTCAGTTTGACGTAAAACCACTTTGGAAGAATATTGTATTTGTTATGTATAAATTAATAACATATGTTTTATTTTAAAATGTCAGATGGTTTTGTTTGTTATTGTTTTTGTTGACAGTGATTTCAGATCATAATGTTTTGATGTAGATTGAACTATAAAGGATGAAAATAAATGTTTTTGTTTTTCTTAAATAATAAATTTGTTTCATTAATTATTACGTTAAATTAAAATAAAACACATCAATATATATTATGACGTTGTTTAAGACTACTTTCATAAAAGAATGTACTATGTTCTTTTTTAATCCATCACTTCAGCATCTTTTAAAAACTAGTTATCCACCTACGTACCGAAGAATAAAACATCGTTATTTTGTTTAATTTTCTATGCTGTGTACTGTCAACACATTGAAATCCGTAAAGTCACTGTTTTCTATGCTGTGTACTGTCAACACATTGAAATCCGTAAAGTCACTGTTTTCTATGCTGTGTACTGTCAACACATTGAAATCCATAAAGTCACTGTTTTCTATGCTGTGTACTGTCAACACATTGAAATCCATAAAGTCATTGTTTTCTATGCTGTGTACTGTCAACACATTGAAATCCATAAAGTCACTGTTTTCTATGCTGTGTACTGTCAACACATTGAAATCCATAAAGTCACTGTTTTCTATGCTGTGTACTGTCAACACATTGAAATCCATAAAGTCTCTGTTTTCTATGCTGTGTACTGTCAACACATTGAAATCCATAAAGTCACTGTTTTCTATGCTGTGTACTGTCAACACATTGAAATCCATAAAGTCACTGTTTTCTATGCTGTGTACTGTCAACACATTGAAATCCATAAAGTCACTGTTTTCTATGCTGTGTACTGTCAACACATTGAAATCCATAAAGTCACTGTTTTCTATGCTGTGTACTGTCAACACATTGAAATCCATAAAGTCACTGTTTTCTATGCTGTGTACTGTCAACACATTGAAATCCATAAAGTCACTGTTTTCTATGCTGTGTACTGTCAACACATTGAAATCCATAAAGTCACTGTTTTCTATGCTGTGTACTGTCAACACATTGAAATCCATAAAGTCACTGTTTTCTATGTTGTGTACTGTCAACACATTGAAATCCATAAAGTCACTGTTTTCTATGCTGTGTACTGTCAACACATTGAAATCCATAAAGTCACTGTTTTCTATGCTGTGTACTGTCAACACATTGAAATCCATAAAGTCACTGTTTTCTATGCTGTGTACTGTCAACACACTGAAATCCATAAAGTCACTGTTTTCTATGCTGTGTACTGTCAACACACTGAAATCCATAAAGTCACTGTTTTCTATGCTGTGTACTGTCAACACACTGAAATCCATAAAGTCACTGTTTTCTATGCTGTGTACTGTCAACACACTGAAATCCATAAAGTCACTGTTTTCTATGCTGTGTACTGTCAACACACTGAAATCCATAAAGTCACTGTTTTCTATGCTGTGTACTGTCAACACACTGAAATCCATAAAGTCACTGTTTTCTATGCTGTGTACTGTCAACACATTGAAATCCATAAAGTCACTGTTTTCTATGCTGTGTACTGTCAACACATTGAAATCCATAAAGTCACTGTTTTCTATGCTGTGTACTGTCAACACATTGAAATCCGTAAAGTCACTGTTTTCTATGCTGTGTACTGTCAACACATTGAAATCCATAAAGTCACTGTTTTCTATGCTGTGTACTGTCAACACATTGAAATCCATAAAGTCACTGTTTTCTATGCTGTGTACTGTCAACACACTGAAATCCATAAAGTCACTGTTTTCTATGCTGTGTACTGTCAACACACTGAAATCCATAAAGTCACTGTTTTCTATGCTGTGTACTGTCAACACACTGAAATCCATAAAGTCACTGTTTTCTATGCTGTGTACTGTCAACACACTGAAATCTATAGTCACTGTTTTCTATGCTGTGTACTGTCAACACACTGAAATCCATAAAGTCACTGTTTTCTATGCTGTGTACTGTCAACACACTGAAATCCATAAAGTCACTGTTTTCTATGCTGTGTACTGTCAACACACTGAAATCCATAAAGTCACTGTTTTCTATGCTGTGTACTGTCAACACATTGAAATCCATAAAGTCACTGTTTTCTATGCTGTGTACTGTCAACACATTGAAATCCATAAAGTCACTGTTTTCTATGCTGTGTACTGTCAACACATTGAAATCCGTAAAGTCACTGTTTTCTATGCTGTGTACTGTCAACACATTGAAATCCATAAAGTCACTGTTTTCTATGCTGTGTACTGTCAACACATTGAAATCCGTAAAGTCACTGTTTTCTATGCTGTGTACTGTCAACACATTGAAATCCATAAAGTCACTGTTTTCTATGCTGTGTACTGTCAACACATTGAAATCCATAAAGTCACTGTTTTCTATGCTGTGTACTGTCAACACATTGAAATCCATAAAGTCACTGTTTTCTAAACAGTTTATAAGGAGAATGATCAAGTTGAATTCAGATCTTAATTACCTCTTCGTATATTTTGTGGTTATTGGGTAAATTTAGATGTATGCTTTTCTTGATAGACTCATTTTGTCTATTTATAGAAAATTTGAGTCAATGAATAAAAGCACGTATCTAAATTTGCCAATGACAACAAAACATATGTAGAGGTAATTAAGATCGAGATTAAACTCGATCATTAATTTTACCTCATTTTTACCTTGATGACTATTTTAAAAGGTCTCAAGGAAACATAGAAGGGCTTCACGAATAATTTCGTCTTTCAAGGATTCTGTTCAAACAATTCGTTAGTCACAGATCGCTCGGGTAGTTTACATGCAATTTGCCACGTGAGACACTAAGCCGTGAGTGGCAGAGGAGGCCGCCACGGCTGGTTGGCCGTTCCCAGAATCCTCCGCGCCACGCGTGGATAATTTGACAGCGAAATACACAACTGCCGGGAAATTACCATCGGCTAACCATATACGGTTTGGGGTTCGGGGAAACTAACAATGACAAGTCAATAAGAGTGAGTATAAGATGTCTCTCCAAGCTTGCGGTGCCTGTCACACGGTAACTGGTGGAGAAGCAGATTCGAAAACCTTGATTGAGGATACAAATGGCACTATAATTCTATTTATATTTTATAATTATGTTCGAAATTCAGGGCTACTAAGATTATTTACTATAACAGAGTAACATTTAAACCTTTTTATTACAACTTTTAAGAATTAAATTTTATTCAAAATTCTTATTAAAAAGATTTGAAGAGTACTCTGTTATAGTTATTTAAATACTAATATTCTATTTATATTTATAAGTTGCACAATAACTTGTCAAACTATGATTTTATTTATGAGAACAAACATGAACGCTAGTCTCCCCCATTTTAACAGCTCTTGCAATTGATTATGTATATATTTCAAGGGTAAGTCAAAATGAGTGAAGAGGGTAAAGGATCAAGTATTTTAGAATATCTTGCAGGGTTTCCCTAAGAAACTCCAGAGAGCTCAAGTTTATGAATATGTCAATAACGAAAATTAAATCCTTGGATCGGCGGATTTTATTGCAACCATATATGATATACTTATTAACATGTAAAGAACGCTGTGGTCCTCGTTTTCTGATGTTTGATTTTTTTCTGTTCCAGGTTTTTAATTAATTCATCTTCCCTTAACGCAAATCAGTCAGAGAACCAAATTGAACCTTAGCGAGTCACGTAAGTTTGTATAAAATCATGCTTTGTAATATGTAATATGTTCCCAACATTACGATATTTAGAGACCTTAACAACAATTTATCCTTAAAACGCTTCACTTTAACACCACTCCACCAGAATCATCGCAACCCGTTAGCTGATAGTCCAAACTTGACACAGTTAACGGCCAAGTGTCGAAGCCAATGCCCGAGAACGTTGTTATTAGTAAATCAATAATGGACAGCTGATTGCCAGAGTAATGAAGGAGAGCAAGGAGCGTGAAGCCAATCAATAGGCTGATAGGTTCTAATGTAATAGAGGACGTCCGCGGACTAATCGTGGCGATTAGGACGTGATTGCAAGGACACCTGGCGATGGTGATCGGGAACTTCCGGTCCGCGACGGCATATGTCCCCGAGGTCGCTGTCCTGGAACTGGAACTGGAGCTGGAACTGTTGAAGTTGGAACTGTTCTATGTGGAATCGTTGGAATCGGGAGATGTTGAAGTCGACTCTGGAGCTATTTGACTTGGAACTGTTAGATTTGGAACTGTTCTATATGGAACCGTTGGAATCGGAGATGTTGAAGTTAAATCTGTTACTATAAAAGATCTCTTAATTTCTATGTAAGACGCCAATACAACTAGGGCGTATTTTAAGGCGAATATGAATTAAATATGAGTGTAGCATGGTTGAGACTCCGTGTGTACCCTTGTTTCTAACTCAGACCTACTGGTCCTTTAGCCAGCATCATTAATTAGACTAATGAGCAATGACAGCTGAATCCAGTATCGAATTTTTCAAAATTTTGCCATAGCGTTTAAAACTAGAGCTAGAGCTGGAGCTGGAGTGTTTGACCTGGAACTGGTCGACCAAGAACTATCGGAGTTAGAACTGTTCTTTATGGAACAGTTCTAATCGGAGATACAGTATTGAAGTTGAATCTGGAGCTGTAAAAACTGTGACTGTTGCTATTGGGGCTGGAATTGGTGTTGCGAGAGCTGTTGAAACTGGTATTGAGTAGCTTTTGACGTTGGAGTTATTGGAACTGGTGGCAGTGCTGACAGAGTCAAGAATAGAGTTTTAAGACGTAAAGGTAGATGTTGATATAGCAAATGTTCCAGGGAGACGATGACGGTAAAGAGTACTTTGGTCTTTCTGTTTTGTGTTGTCTCATCTTTATGATTTCTGTTAAGAATTTATTAGAAGAGAAAGGAAATTGAAAACAAGATTTCAAACTTAAATATCTCCATTAAAATTATTGCCTCCCTCTACTATAAGTTTTTTCATGGGTATTCATTAATAAGGGTTTCCTCTTGTACTGTTTTATTTCACAACATGTTCAGTTTTACAGACGAAATAATACCTAGAAAATCATTCCAAAAACTTTTCATGTTGGCTAGGCGAAAAATCAAATCAATATTACCTGGCCGGTAATAGTGTAATGACTCCATTTACTTGTATAAACACCGCCCTAGGGCCGCAGGAGCCGCGGTTCTAGGAACATGCGTGGGTCCCGTGTGGGTCTTCGGTTGGTAATTTACAAGGTCCAGGAACACACTGAAGGGCATTGAACTTTCCGACTATGAACTGCTATAGGAAACACTAACTAGGAGAAGTGTTAGAGTACTGAAATGGCTTTATTACTTATCAGGGACACTTAATTATTGCAACACAACTGAACTACGTTGTTGAGGAACGTTTTATTGCATGACCATTTAGTAGCAAATTCGGAAGTTCTTGCAAATCAAGGACTCATTCAGTTTCTAATGCCACTATTCTAAATGGCATGTACCTTTAACAACCTAAATGGGCCTACTAGATCAGAAGTCAGAATAACAAAGTGAAAGTCTAAGGTAGTTATCGTAAGGCGGTTACATGCGAACCTTAGTCCTAGGTACTTTGCCTGGCTAATTAATCCATACATTTGGCCTGTAAAACTGACGACAAACGCATTTATTACTGAAATAAATAACTTAGATCTGTTTATCCTGATTAACATTGTTCGTGAGAGTCTTGTTTGGAATTTTTAGATTGCGTTTGACCAGTTGTAGCCAAAATGTACTAGTTAAGTTATACATACCGTCCACACGTAACCGTTAGAATAACCAATAGAATAAGAAACGAGTTCGCACGCAGCACGCTGACGTGAGGGAAGCGAATTTCCGCATACGAAAATTTAAAAAAATCAAAAACTAGTTGAAACCTAGACTTATTCCAATCGTTATGGAAATCTATAAACATTGAACTTGTTTTCGGCTGCTCTGATGTTCCTGATTGTTCTATTTATCTGAAATGTTATGATAACAAAGTTGCGCATTTTAAGGTTAGGAGAAGGTTCAGTGAGGATTGAACGAAGTCATGGGGATGGTGGATGATAAATCTTCACCAACATATGACCAACAGCCTTTCTAATGTAAAATCCCCACAAGACAACGTCCTGTGTTTAGTCACTATACATTTGTCTTTAACTTATTAAATATTTTTGTTATATTTATGAAAGAGGACTTGCAACTTTTGCCAATTTTGTTGCATTAACTTTACATGCGGGGCTTTCTAAACATTTTGGGCGCAAAACCCCAAAATCTTAACAATTTAGATCCCCAAAAAAGATGGTTAGAGTTTTCCGATTGGTTTGCCCAACGAACTTGTTCAACTGATTAAAGTAAGGAATTAAGTAATTAGGAAACAACTGCAACCGCTAGAGTGCAAACAAATAACACATATATTATCGTTAGGAACTTCTACGGTGGCCCTGGGCTTAAGTTTCATCGTGCGGGTCATGCTACTTCACTTTTCCATAGGTAATTCGCTAACAAGAAAGTTATTGTATCACCGTTATTGATACCGTCTGAAGTATACCACAATATTTTGAAAGTATAACTTTCCTCGGCCGATATGGTCACGTGACCACCACCGCCTTATAGACGTGCAAGAAGCCGACTCCGGGAACTATTTACCGCGAGTTCCGAGGACTTACTCAATCTGTGGATGCGTTTTCCGACGCAAAAACGCACCGATTATCGTCATACCGCGTTGCGTGTCGGGGGAATGTTAATGAACCGGACTAATTAGATTTGTCCGTCCACCTGACGGCGGTGGCTGTAGCATGCCGCGGGGGAAAAACTTTATTGGTGCGGTACTGCCAGGATCGCGGCGGCGTTGGTGTGGAGCCGCCACATACCTCCGAGGTCTATAGTCGATAGATGCTTTTGAGAGTGGTGATACGAGAGCGAGTCAATGTAGCAGTTCGTAGAGGTGAAGAATTATTTGAAAGGAAACACGTTTATATATTAATGATCGCGCGAGGATCAACAAGTTGAAAAGTCCCTTTGGAAAAGTCAGGAAGGTGAAATTTGTCCAATGATTTCAAATATGTTTGTGGAAATGAAAAGATTATGAATGAAAGGAAATAAAATGAGTCCACTGAAATTGTATGCCAATGAGTGATTTGCTGGTGCATACAAATTTCTATAAGTTGAACAAGTAAGTGTTTTACATGTTGTAAATTTTACATGTTGTAATTTTGTCAACAGTGAGGTAGGAAAATCCTACTCGCATATTCACATCCACTCCAAATGGTCCCAACACAGTGGTTCTGATTGGTCGTAGATTGCTGATCACACTGGAGTGGTCTTAAAAAAACCAACAGTCATATAGAGTTTAAGGATATCCACAGGTCTAAAACACCTAGAGACCAATGACCGCTCCGACAAGCTCCAACACTGTGAATATAATTTATCCAATTCCTAAGATCGCATAAGGGTAACCGAGACATCAGCTGACTGCTAAAAACTCCTGTAGAACTAAAAGGCCGTATTGCTTCATGTGCACGTAAACGGAGTAGGAATTACATGGAGTTTGACCAGTACCAACTTATATCCCTATGAATTTTGAAACTCAGACTGCCACCATGCTTCGAAAGGCTGTTGGTCCCGGCTACATAAGTAGGATCACTAGTGCGACCTGAAAACTCTGACAACAGACCTTGGCCATAAAGTTACACGAACTTTACTTTACTTTACCAGTACCAACATTATTCCGGGCCTCTAACGATGATTCTGACTCACTCAGGACCATAAACCACACTCAAGAATTGTAAAGAGTGTAATCATCTAAAGGAGACTAAGGATGTCAATGAAGCTCAAATGAGTAATTCTGACACAATCATCATTTGTAAACAGGTTAGAAACCCCGTATAAAACTCCATAACACTCCTACATAGCCTGGATCACCGACTACTGAAGCTAGAGCCCTAGACCACGGACCACACCAGTGTCCCACTAGACAACCGGACAGTAATCTAAGCAATAAACCCCGCGACCAGAAGTGAGTGTTTTTGACAGAAGAGTTGTAGCGTTCTACCTACCACGCGCCCCACGAAGGGCCTCTCGGGTTTAATTGATTTGATATGTGTTTCCCAGTTAATGGGTGAGCGTGCATTAGTAATCTGGGCCCACTCCGGTCTCCGGGCTGATAGGCGGCGCCGGCGCCCGGGTCTACCCGCTACACCGCCAGACCGCTACAGCGCTACACCGCTCCACCGGTCCACCGCTCCCCCGCCAGTGCTGCAGTATTAGCGCCGGATACCAACGGAGATTGCCAAAAAGCTCGGTAAAAGGTTGAAGATTCCGTCTTCTGCTTTAGGGTTTCCCACATCCTTGAAAATGGCTTAGGCTCCAAAAGTAAATTGGTGGGAAAGGTTTTTATTGAAAATAACAGTTAGTTGTTTGTGTTCATCTACGCCAGTGGCATTTTTCAACGTTTTGATTGGGAACGGTTCAAACCCTGGTGTTGTTACTTTCTCATTAATTAATAGCGCAGTGACAAATGGCGCAATGACAAATGGCAGCTGGGTCGAGTTTCGAACCTTCTCTCAAATGTTACGATTTTGATCAGGATTGACCTGGCGAACCTTGGATAACGAGGCGAGCACGATAACCACTACGCTACTCAACGAGTTTACATTTAGTAACCGTATACTACCATATACTGTCTCGCGGGCTGCGAAATTGCTGGTCCTATTAGTCCTGTAATCCGTTGAATCTTTCTACTAACGGTAAGATTCGCTATACCTGGACACGTTTTTTGCCCAGATGGTGAACTCGATTCGCTCAGTCGCTTTTCTTTCTTCAGAATATAAAATGTTCAAGGAAATGTTTTTTTTTCTGGAAGTTATGTTTATTCTAACTAAATATTTATTTATAAAAAGGTCATATTTCAATTTTATTTAGCAAGTTAGACATGCACTCGTATATTATCAGAATATAATATTGGATTACGTACCAACACCTTATGAACTAGGCAAGGTTCGGACCAAGATTTTTTTAAGGAGAAATTATGCAACTGAATAACTTTTAAGGTAGCGAATTGCGTTAGCAAAATTAAGTAGAAAACACATCCTTTACACACAACCTTTTGTAAAAATTAAATCTCAAAGAAAACATCCAAGACACAAATTAAGAATAGGAGGTAGTCAATTAAAAACAATCAATACAGATACAAGGCTTGGTACGTAACCATGTACCTCTAAGTTATAGGTGATAAAAATAACTCAAAATGTCCATGTCGTACTAGCCGATCATTTAAACGTAGGTTAGTAACTACAAATTAGGATCATTAACTAAAAGAGTTTTTGCTGTAATCAAAAACCTAAAAATGAAACCTAAAAGTTGCAAAAAATCATTTAATAAGTATTGCCACACTAGTTTCATTTGCATACTTCACTAAACTTACTTGGCAAAAAAGAGAGTTCGTGGTCCCCTTCATTTTAGCGAATTTCCCCTATAGGGAAGAAGCTATTACCGTAGGTCTCATGGTAAGACTTAAGCCCGAGACCATGATAACTTTTCATTTTGAGGTCCCCAGATGCCAAAAACACCATTCGTTCAAATTTTTATATATGTATATATATATATTTATATATATATATATATTTATATATATATATATATATGTGTCCGTAAGCACGATAACTTTCGTAAAAAAGGTCCGATCTTAATGAAATTTGGTACAAATGTGTAAAGTACCATTTATTTGAACGAGTTCGAAAACCAGATGAATCGCACCATCCGAAGGGGGGTTTTTGGGGGGTTTTGTACCCAAAAAATGTGTTTTTTGGGGTTTTCACATGTAATTTTAATTTAAATCAAATTTTAATTTATACCATTAAATTCAGCTTAAAAAAACAAACAATTTGGTATTTTGATCATTGCTCTACGTCAATTGGTTACCGAGATATTGAAAGTGCTAAACACAGTACGTTGTCTAATGTTATTCTTATGGAGAAAAAGAAAAATTGTATATCTCGCTTATTTATGAACGTAAACTGGCAAAATTTGGTATATGGCTTTATTTGGTTGTGGTCTATTGATATTTGCACAAAAATCCATTTTTTGCCCGATAGTTCCCGTAGCAGCAAACCTGCATACTCAGCCCCATGTTATTCTTATGGAGAATAATTAGCGTGTTATCTCCTTTAATTATGAACATAAATTAATAGAACTTGGTATGTGGCTTTACCTAGTTGAGTTATAATGATATTTGTATAAAAGCCCATTTTCAGTGTTCCTTATTTCAGCAAACCTGCATACTCAGCCGCCATGTTATTCTTATGGAGAATAATTAAAATGTCATAAATCGTTTATTTATGAATGTATATTGATGAAACTTGGTATGTGGCTTTATGTGGTATTAAGATAAATTAATATGCACTGGAAATTCGCTGAGTATGCAGGTTTGCTGCTACGGGGGTATTATATTCGTCTCGTTAAAGATCGTAGGTTTTTGTTTGAAATGCTTTGCTCAGTAAATGATCCCAGAACTGTCTACATGCAATAAAGAGAACGAATTGATGGAAATGAGTCAACGACTTTATTACCGCCATTTAGCTGGTATTAGAAAACGATTTACAATAGTTGTGCATGGCGAAGGTTAACTTGTAATGTGTGTAATTAAATGTCAATTACGGAGTTACGAGGCAACCTAAATCACTTCCTTGGAAGAAATCTACAGAGTCTTAATAAATCATACTTACGTAATAACTAGTCTCTAATTCAAGAGAATTAACTCGTGTACTCTTCACTGTGTTTGATGACATACCAAATTTAATTTATTAAAGAATTATCTAAGATCAAGTTGTATTTCATAGCTGTAATAGTTTGTTGCATAATCATTTCAGAGCCCTATCTTTCAGTGCACCGATGGCAGAACTACAACGATATTTATTAAGTATTTTCTTTTAGTTGATGACAACTGATATTCATATTTTAAACTACAGTAGTTACCACTACAACGTGTTTAAGTGTTGATGAATCACTACACAACAAAAGTACTCAGCCATTTAAATTCATATCAGAACGTAGATAATTTTTAGTGAATTTCTTTTGGAAAAGTGAACTATTAGGATGACCCGCACGCTGAAACTTAAGCCCGGAACCACCATAGAAGTTCCTAACGTGACCCCCTGAAAACATTTTTGGGGGTCGCTAAAAACGTTGTATATATATATATATATATATATATATATATATATATATATATATATTCGCACTCTAGCGGTCGAAATTTTTGTTCGATTTACTTAAAATTTGGTGGAGACATTCCTTTTTATAATCAGTTGGACAAGCTCGTTGGGCAAAACAGTCGGAAAACTCTAACTCCCTTTTTTGGGGATATTAAGTTTTCAAATTTTGAGTTTTTGGGCCCAAAAAGGGTCAGAAAAGCCCCGAATGTACACGTAAAAAGTCAAAGATTCTTATCCCTCCCTCATCATTCTAGCACAAGTACTTACCGAGTTATTAAATAAAATGTTAATTGTCAAAATACAGTACGTTGTCTTATGGGGATTTTACACTGGAAAAGGCTGTTTTTCATATCTTAATATCGTTTTATCACCCCCCATATGACCAACCCCTATACCAACTTGTTATCCCGAATACACCTCCTTCTAACTTTATAATGTACAACATTGGCATCCTATTAGTGAATTTAAATATAACCAGGAACATCAGAACAGCCAAAAAATAAAATTTTTCAATTTTCAAAATAAAATGTAACCATTGTTAGTTTAAACCCTTTATTTGATCTTTTTTAAGGTTTTAATGCGGAAATTCACTTCCCTCACGTCAGCGTGCTGCGCGCGACCTTGCTAATTATTCATAAGAAGTGTCAGCTCTTGCAAGTGTTTGAAACATTATAGCACCGATAAACACTACGCGTGAGAATCTCAGTCACCCTACAAGATTCGTGGGAAATGAAGACCATTGGTTCATGCTGCAACCTACGTAAGTCGGAGCACCGTTTGCAGTGGATAAACGCATTTTTAAAATAGTCATTAGACAAAATAAAATTGCATCGCACCTTCTAAGGCTAACGCACACAAGGCCTTAAGGAGATTTGAGTATTTTTTACAAAAAATCATATTTTGATGCTATATGACAGATAGTCAGGACACAATTAAATTTGTAGGGGAATTTTTAATTTGATTGTGTACATTTTAAAATTATCGTTTTTATTATTCCGTAGGCACTGTTAACTCGACTCGGGCTTAAACAATTTTACTACGAGAAATTAAAACGTGTAAATATGGATTGAACAATAATATTTAGATTTTGCAAAGTATAATTAAAACAACAGTATTACAAACACCTGTTACACGAGGACGCGTCTGCAGTCAAGTGGTGGGATCAGTCAGCAGGTCTTTGTCTGAATATAGTAATGAACACGATTAATTATCATTACATAGTACGAAAAAGGACAGGAGACCGGACGGGACCGCGAGTAACAATTTGCCACGTCCTGAAGTGCTAATTAAGACCCCATTAGAGTCTGTACCAGTATCAATTAGAGGGAGAGTATAGTGTAGGACTTACTTGGATCCGGGCCTCCGTCAGTCCTATCTTCATCGCCAACTCCTCCCTGCAAAACACAGTCCTTGTTACAACTTCAACACGAACTTCGTCAGTTTATAAACATTTTATATTTTTCTATTCATTTTCCATGGTGGATGAAGTGTATGTCTCTTAGAAAAGGAAGATCTAAAAGTGGGAGCGTTTCCTTAGATCTGGTAAATTCTGAAACAAGCTTACAACAGTAATTGCTTTCTTATATCATCAGTACTAATGTAATTATGCTTTAAACATGATTAACCTTCATAAAAAATAAATTTCTGACAAAAAACACAGGGTTCTGTTGTAGCCATAAGAAATGTTATAACATTTTAAATTCTGGTTGAAATGTGGAACATTGAAGAGAACCGGGAATGTTCTTTAAAATGGTATGCTTTATTTATTCGTTGGTCATCGAGTGTTCTCAAAGCTGTACACATTTAACCTTTCAAATAAATTGAATGTTTTAAATTTGTCATACCGAAACTATGTAATAATAAATCAAATCAGTCGAAAAATAATGATTTGCCTTTTAGAAGCTGTAAAATTGTTTGGAGTCTACAGTACTGTCTAGCTGAGAATTATCAAAACAATTGTTTACATTTGTATCAAAAATATAACCGTGATTAAGTTTACTGACAAATATAAGAGCATAAAAATCACACTTAACAATAATTTGAATCAACCAACCTATTTTCTTTGTCAGAGATCTGTCAAATAAGTTACAGGAGTCAACGAGGCGACACACTACCGTTACCATTTAGCCGCCATTTTGTCCGTAAATCATCAGTTACGGCTCCAATCATCGGCTAATGCCCTGCCCTTCTCCGCTGACAATTAAGTCTAATTGGGGTTTTGGTTGCGCAACACTCAGCCGGCCCTGTCACCTCTGCCGCTCGCTGATGGACTGGCTGACGAATAGCGCAGCTACTGGGTACAAGTTTGCATCATAGGTGCGAGAAAATTATATTCTGACGATGTGCCTAGGCCTTTGTAAAATCACTTACCATCACTTCATAACTTGGCATTTGTAGCTGGAAGTGATGAAGAAATTAAAAGAAGGAACCTATCCTTGATTCATTTTGAATCTTTTTGCAGATCACACAAGAAATTGGTAATATTGAAGAAGTTTTTTCTAGATTTCCAGATGTCTTTTCAGATTCGTGAAACCTACTAATTTTCATTTTTCCGGATATCCGTCAAGGATTTAAACGAAGGCAATCTATCTAGACATGACTATATGTTATGATATCCTTCTATTTAGAACTTGTCAGTCTGAACGACTTGTTTAGGGTTTAAAGTTGATAGTGATTTTAGGACTTTGCTTGTTGGAGAGTTAGAATATTTGAAATCGTAACGAATACGTGACGAGTGGAATACGGAAGAACAGAGTGAAATGCAAAGAAAAAGTAATTATTGAAATAGAGTTACCTGACTATTACCAGCACTTGATTTAGATCTAAGTGGTGAATTTAAATTATTAAAAAGTATGCCTTGGGTATTTGTGGGAGTATAACTTTGATTGTTGACTATGAACACGCGAAAGTGGATGAAGGAAGAAATTGGATACGCACGAAGTACACCTTGGTTAAAATATTCTTTTAATTTGTAACACATGTTAAATAACGTTACGTTAGTTTTAGTTCTTTATTAAAATTATTAGTAAAAAACGTTTTACTTGGCTTTAAGGATGTAGGGTAGTGTTTTGGAAATGTAAGGAAAAGAATCTTTGTTAGACTGTGACATTGCATAGGTCTTCCAGGAGGAGGAGCTGCTAAAGAATCCTCCAGATCAGAGAATGTCCATAATACATCCAACATTTTAGAGGTATAGAGTTGGCAACTTTAATATCATCTAATAGTTTAATTCATCAGATCTGTTAATTATGAATTCCCATAGCTATTAAGTTTGAAATCTTCATACCTTCTCCCACAGATTTGGGTCATTTCAAACTCCAATTACGTTAAAACTATAAATATCTTGTTTATATACTAGCTCTACACTGGTTTGCACTAAATAACCCAGTGCCGCTGTTAAGGTCAGCTTTATATTCTCAACGCTCTATCCAGAGTTAGAAAGCCGCTACATTGAAATCAATGGAAGATCTAATAAAGAGACCGGCAAAGCAATAAATTCAATCAAGAGGTGCAATTGACATCATTACACGTCATTTATAGCTGACAATCCTGCTCGACGATTAGCCGTCGTTAGTGGACTGGAGTCGCAGTCAATCCGGAGCTAATTGTCCTTGTTCTAATGTCCCCTAATGACAACTCGCCTCATAATTACTTCAACAAGCGAGTAAAAACTGCGAGAAACCCGCGACAATCGCGCTTTCACATTCGGTCTCCGCAGTTTCATGATCTTCCATGGCTTTTTGTTTTTATCGAGACTAATTTTTAGCTCGTCTTGTGAGATGACTTTGTTCTTGTTATTCCTAGCTGTTTTGTCGTGATTAGAGGTAAAACACTGTGGAGTTTCGTAATAAATTAAGAGATTAGGAAATGTGTAAGCGCAATGGAAATTGGGAGAGTTTGTCAAATATATATTTTACGAGGATGGTTATCAGTTTTATGATGAGTTAAACACTAAAAATGATTTTAAAATGATTGAAAATAATTTGAAAATATCATTGGTTTAGATAACAACGAAAATAATGTGTTAAATGGTCTTTTAGTGGATATTTTTTACAGACATGCACACCTTACACGCGTGGAATTCTTTGCAAAACATGTACTTGTGAGAGTTTTAGTCAGAACAGTTTAGGTTAAAAATAGATCTCCGAAAGTTTTGAACGTTTATCTGCAAAACATAATAGTTTATGTACAAATTAAGACAATTTAATTTTCTTGAAACAACTTTAACACATTATCTGCAATTGTTCCGGTGAACTAGTTGCTGACCATAGGGGTATTGACCATCAATACATGTCTGGGATGCGGGCAAGTTTCAGCTTTGTCTTCAAGTTGGTGAAGAGCCAAAAAGGCAGCTGCTGGGAATTTGTAACATATTTGTACAGTTGTTTCTTGTACTTCAAACTTGTACTTCAATATATAGCGCCAACAGACATGCAGGTGTGCGTTTGACGATTTTATAAAAAATGAGGGTTGATGTGAAATTAATGTGGCATTAGCAGTGGGTATGCTGGCTCGATATTACTTTTAGTTGTTAGTTATGAAAATATGTACCCTCATGCAATTTAGACGTTTGAAATGTTGCATGCACAAAGTTTATCGCACATTAAATATTCGATTAAATTAGTTTGGGAAAGACAGTAAAAATCGTGATATAATTTATTGCAAGCAAATTAAATAAGTAATTGTTTGTATGTCTACGTGATCTGGAAATGGTAAAAGTTATTTTTGTTTTAAATATTCTCAAACGTTTTTTGGAGTAATATTAGACAAGTAATATATCATACAATTCCAGTCCACCACGAGAGATAATCTATTAAGAAAGGGGTAATTTTGCTTCTTTCGGTGTCTAACTAATATAACTGTTTAGTACTAGACAAATAGTATCAAGTTCATAACAGTGATTCAATATTGTAGAATTATTCGAACAAATGTCTTCCCATCAGAAAATCAACTTTTCAGTGTTAGATGAAATATCAATCCTATAGGTCTGCGCCCCACAGGGTTCCAAGTTTATACATTACTCATATGAAGTTTTGCATTCACTCCTCTAATAATTGAACACGTGTTAAAACAGTCTCCACCCCAGTGTATAAATTTGTACTTATAATTCAGACCTAGATTTTTGTATTATTTGGAATAAAAGTAGATTGGAGTTAACATTAATGTCGTTGGAGCTTACTTGTTAGCACGTAAATAAAATATAATATCCCATGTTGTTTTACAGGTGATTTTAATGTGTTTGCAATACGACTCGATGGTATTACAATCCCCCTACTCGTTGTCGTCCCCCGTCGTTGTACCGTAGCTTCGCGACTGCGTCAATGAATGTGACCGGCACACTCCCTCCATTCTGCATAGCTCTGTGGCCGCGCCGCGCCTTGCCGGGTAAATAACAGCTGATGAATACGGGATGACGGGCGGTTCTGTAATTACGCACCGCCATTTGTATAGCGGCTAACGGGCCGCCGACAATAAAACAATCATCCCCGTGAATAAATAACTGTCTAATTGGCGCTGGCCGATGAGATACGCCGCCGCGAATCAGCGGCCATCTTTACGGTGTAATTAATAGTTTTGTCGGTAGCGGGTAGCGAGAGGAACTGGTGTGATTGATGGCCGGGTCCTACAAATCATCGCGGACCACCGCCGCCGCCGCCGAGGGAACGGTATGAGGGAACGGTAAAAGAGAACGCTATGAGAGAACGGTACAAGGGAACAGTACGAGGAAACGGTACGAGGCAACAGTAGGAGGGAACGGTATGGGGAAACAGTACGAAGGATCGGTGCGAGGGATCGGTGCGAGAGAACGATACGAAGGAACAGTACGAGGGAATGGTATGAGAAAATAGTACGAGAGAACGGCACGAGGGAACGGTAGCAGAGAACAGTACGAGGGAGAGGTAGGAGGGTACGATGGAACGGAACGAGGGAACGGAACGAGGGAACGGTACGAGGAAACAGCACGATGGAACGGTACGGGGGAACGGTACGGGGGAACAGTACGAGGGAACGGTACGAGGAAACAGCACGATGGAACGGTACGGGGGAACGGTCCGGGGGAACAGTACGAGGGAACGGTACGAGGAAACAGCACGATGGAACGGTACGGGGGAACGGTGCGAGGCTCAGCAGGATGGCTGTGCCAGTTACATAATAATTCGAAAGATTTCGTACCCCTTCATTTATTTTGATTTACTGCCAATTTAGCATGTGACTTAAAAAAATCCTAAATATGCTTTAATTTAGTGGCAGAAATTAACGGCTAGTATCTTCCCGTCCGCACCCGCTCAATTGCTTAAAATAGCCGAAAAATGTTTTTTTTTACTCCAGAAATATCGTGACTATTATAATGAACACTTGAAGCACTAACAACCTACTCTTGCTCTTTCGACACCAAGGTAAAAATTATAAAAATTGCATGTTCCCCGACCTGTGACAAATTTGCAAATTAAATGTGATGTAGTTTTAATTAGACAGATCGCAGATATGTGACCGGTCCACTTCCTTCCTGCGTCAACTGGTTCCCTGGCCCGCGGCGCGCAGGTGAACCCTGTAATGGTAGGGAGGAAGTCGGGAGTGGCAGTGGCGACGCGACGGCGTTTGGCTACTCGGTCTAGCAACTTGTACGTGGCTTATTGTACGGTTGGCAATGAACTGAGAAATATGATCTGAGGTCACTTTCCTACAAGAACGTTGCGCCCCACGAAAGTTCAAATGGGGGACAGCGGACATCCGGTCCACCTCTGTCAGCGGACCCCGCACCTTCAATATGTCAATGTGTCCTTTTCAAGACAGTTGCACTTCAGTCAAATTCTCCTTCCACTTTTTTCTTCAAAGCATTTAACGAAAGTGAGCATTTCTCCCCACTCTGGAGAAAGACATTGACTGGTCCCAAACCACGGCGTGGTCAATAGGGACGACACAGTGGTAAAGGTAAAGGTAATGGAATTGGTTTTTAAATAACAAAGATCGCTTTGGCTTCTGTAACATTTTGAAAGACTTCCAAATTTGAGACGATTCGTTCTCTTTAGATTTCATTTTTATTAATTTAATGTTTAATTGTAACTCTAGTTTAATGTTTAATTGTGATTTCGAAGACTTGTACACTCCTGGTTGTTGTAAATAAATGCTCAGATTCGTGTTCAGAGTTGGTGATTCGTGAATATTATTTCTACAATTACCTTAAACAGCTCAAAACATTGTTAAACGAAAAGACTCTGTTAAGGCAGTTGCACAATTACTATAAATTGCGACTGCAATAAAAATATTTATTAAAATTAAAACAAAATAATAGTGCAATTTTTACAGAGTGGATAACATCTTCACGCTGCAACTAACTAATCATCTGTTTTCACAATATTTTTAGAGAAATATAATTAAATTATTTTATTAGTGAATTCCTATGGAAACTGAAATATTAGCATGACCGGGGCACGGTGAAACTTAAGCCCGGGACCACCATAGAAGTTCCTAACGTGACCCCCTGAACACGTTTTGGGGGTCGATCAAAATTGTATATATATATATATATATATATATATATACATGTAGATAGACATACATATAAATTTATATATATGGGTGTGTGTGTGTGTGTGTGTGTGTGTGTGTGTTTGCACTCTAGCGGTCGCATTTTTTGATTGAACTTCGAATTTGTTAGGGACGTTCGTTTCTATAATCAATTGATCAAGTTTGTTGGGCAAAACATCGGACAACTCTAAACCCCTTTTTTGGGGATTTATTTTCAAATCTCGAGTTTTTGGGCCTAAAAATGGTCAGAAAAGCCCCGGATGGAAAATTAGTGCATGTAAAAAGATGGAAATTAGTGAGGCGAAACTTGTAAGCCCTCTCTCGTTATATTCCAGCATGAATACTTACCGAGTTATTAAAGAAAAAGTATATCGAACAAACACAGTACGTTGTCTTATGGGGGTTTTACATTAGAAAAGCCTGTTATTCATTCGTTGGTCTACTTTTATCATCCCCAGCAACTTCCCGTCTACTTTCAAGCCTGACTGGACCTTCTCCTAACCTTAATAACCGCAAAATTGTGTTCCCAGCATTGCAGGTAAATGAAAAAAGGAGCATTAGAACAGCCAACAAATCAATGTTTTCAGATTACAATAAAAATTGGAATAAATGTATTTTTTTACACTGGTTTTGAGTTTTTAAAGTTTGTTATGTGGAAATTCACTTCTCTCACATCAGCGTGCTGCGGTCGAACTCGTTTTGTATTGTATAGGCCTATTTTATAAGGGTCTTGTACATTTATGTACAAAATATTCCATGGATAAATGGAGAGAGTACTCCATGAAAAATTATCATTCAAAATTCAACTTTATAAAAATAATTGGTTTCAAAAATGACAACTGACCACTTTTCACTTCCCCTGCGATTTCATTGTCCACGACCTTTTACGTTGGCTGTCCCGGCGAGTGGTAATGTGCTAATTAAATCCAATCAGAAGCCATTTCCTGAGGTCGCCCGTTCTAGGTGGGTGACAGCGAGGAGCCATTAGCTATCAGAGCTCAGAGGAAGGCGTGGGTGATAGGGGGTGGAAAGTCGGAAGAAGCCTTCGCTACGTTATCACAGATGAACTTCCTCGAATACAGAAAGTCAACTGGAGATTACATGTAGGAATCACTACACTTCCTTGATCCCAGGGAACATTTCTGTTGGAGAAACTTCCTTAGGGTTATCTGGAGTGTTCAGGATGCCTTGGAGATAGTTTTACAAGGATCAAGGAAGTTACTGAAGTCTGTAATGCCAGAAATATTGTCTTTCCTCGTTATATCCTAGAAGTTGTAGACAGAAAATAAAATTGAATAGAATCGGTAAACGTAAGTGACATATTTTATTACATAACAAATATTATGAACCTATGGGTTGGTGTTGTTCTTAAGTTTAAAGAGGTTGTTTTAAGGGGCTAGGACTGTACCTTCAATTCCCATAGTCATCTTTGTGGCGAATCATCCATAAAGTATTGTACAATATGTACATACAAAGGTTAGAGGTGATACATTAGGTGTCCAATTAGGATTATTTTTACGCAGCAACGCTGCAAAGGTATATTAGTAATATTTATTATTCCTACAGAAACTTCAATAATTATTCCAAGAGAAAATGTATTATCGATACTGTACCGCAGCTTATTTGTTCTCACAGTTTAATTGATGGGTTGAAATTATTGGTTACCAGATATGTTGTAGCTTGCATAAGCAATGGTTTACTAGCAGACTAGTTTCGGGACTGCTGCCCATATCAAATCTGGCGCTTCGTAGCCTACCGTTTGTTCTGTCCCGTAGTCTGGACTTTTCTGTGGCCGACCAACAATACATGTTTGTTTTAATCGTACCATCCGCTTGTGTTATGTTAATGGGTATACACCATTTTAATGTGAACGTGTGTTTTACTTTACATTTTTGACGCCAGACCTGGTAATGGGGCAGTAGTCTCGAAACTAGTCATCTGCTAGTAAACCAAAGATTAACGACGGAAAGGTATGCAAACCTGCTTCATTTCGAGTCGGACTTCACTCCTAGAGGAAAATATGAACAAATAAACGAGTACATGAACCGATGTTGCACAGCTCCTTCAAGGTGATCACCATTTCATTTTATAACGAACCTTTGAAGGTATCCCAGCAGGAATCCCCCTAAAAACATCCCATTGATTCGAGAACGCATCCCTTACGTTACGTTTGTTGTTTCACGGCGACAAAAACCGGAGAATTCCCGCAGTTTCTGCCTTATGTGAAGCGACCGTAGTCGTAATCGACGCTGTAAAAATACCTCTGCGCCTGCCCGAAGAGCGTACTCGATGGTCTGTTAATTGTGAAGAAGTCGAGAAGAGTAGGAAAATCGTGAGAGTTATGGAACACCGCAGTCCCAGCTAAGTTGATCTGCTGGAGGAATGTTAACTGACATGCGCGACATGACGGGACTTCCAGGAACAATGTAGTCTCTCTGGTGAAACTTGCCTCTGTCATGTTTCCTTAACCGATAAAATTACTTGACACGCTTGAAAACTGCGTTCCCCATCTTGGATGGCAACAACGCCATGACCTATTCTGTTGCTGTGAGAGTTACCTCGCAACCTTAGGTTTTATTTGGTTTCAACACTTTGTGTTTTAAGAGGTTGGCAGCCTCTGTTAGCCTTACTTTGCTCTCCACATAGACTATAGATCTGTCCGTGGAACGTATCCAGCAAAGCAAGGAGTGAGCCGTTACAGTACGAGTTGAACACTGACAACATTTACACGCCAGGACTGGGATTCGAACCCAAGGCTGCACACGGAACGATAGGGCTACACACGGCTTCGGAGTCCGTCGTCTTGGGCCACTACGTCAACAACTCACCAAGCTATAACCTACAGTTTATCTACAAGTAGCTTTAATCCTAAAAGGAATTTCTTTAATGTGTTTATTTATATATAATTCTGTAAGCGAAATTTTTAAGTCAAAATTGTGAGAGTTTAGCAAATCGCAGGATGATGGGAGTCGGCTCAAATTAAAGGTCTTGATCCCAGGGACTCGGTAAAAATAGCAGTATTTCTAAAAAGTAACCAGCGAACGATAAATAACGAAAAATATCCCCCATAAGAAAAGCATGGGGGTTTTAAAACTCTGCTTTGTTTACATTAAAACATGTTATTAAATGTCCACTTTCTTTACGAACTGACGTGTTATTTTCTTATATCTTTTATTTTCGTCAACAGTAAAATAAATCAGTTGAGGTAGAGTATTGAAGCAAGGTTAGGGGCTATGGCCCTTCAAGCCATTATTGTACATTTAACTTTAAGTATACACGATTAGGTTATTTCTATATCGCGAGAAGCATTACATCAGAACATTGAATATAAAGCGACATATCCAAAATGAAAATAATCGATCAAGTAAGCGAAACAAATATGCTCGCCTTGGAGAGAAACCGTGAAGATATGAACTCTAGGCATGATGTTAACAGACTCTAGGTTTGTTTTTAACAAACTGACTGGCTTCTGGAGCAAAGCTCTGTACCTTAGGTGCTTTAACAAATAAATTTTAACTAACTTCTCAAACATCAAATTTTGATCGCGAGCGAAGCCGCGACGGGCTGCTAGTTTCATATTATTTATATACTATCATATTTAAAGCGTTGTAAATGTCAACAAGTTACTAGGAATGTTACTTTTCCTACAATAATTTACCCTTATTCGCCTTAAACTCCGCACGAGCGTGTCGGCGCCTTTAGCAGCGATGTTAGTGATATTAGTTTTGTGACATAAAACGTCAGAGGCAAATTTTATGTCGGGCGGAATCGGCGCCTAATGATAATCAGAGAAGGAAATATGGAGAGTAAAGTTGAACTAGAATCCCCCATGCGCAGCTGCAGGTTGCGCACTGAAACACTGGTTTGAGTCAATCGAATTTGTCGTAAGATGTAAGACGATGCAACCAGTATGTTGACGAATAAATAACTGAGATACCCAGTAAATTATCATTTTATGGTTTGGAATTGTTTAATTATGTTTAGCTTTGGTGAGGGTACTCCTCAAATTATGGTTCCGTTATTGATTTTAATGACGCGTATTAAGGGATTGAAATAACACCTTCGAGGAATATCATAAAGATTGCTATTAAAATTGCATCGACACCTTACAGCAAGACATTTCGTACTAAGAGGGGGCTCTAATCACGACATTTTCGCGTTTCTACCTGCTTCCCCATGAGGGCAATGTAGCCTTTCAAAGCCTATCCCCCCAATGGATTATCCGACATAATTGATTTATGGCTCATTTTTAAGAGCTAACAAATATCTTGTGATTTTAGTGAGAAAAATATCGACCTTTCAAGTGATAATCGTTCCAAAAAGTCCAAAGTATTCAATATTTACGATTTCTTTATGGGTGACCTATTTTTGATATCGAAGTATGCTTACTGAAACCACTAGGTATTTCCTCTTTAAAATGTACCATCAATCATCGATTTTGTATGATACATTTAGGAGGGACGGACTTTGAAAGTTAACATTGGTCTTATGGAAGAAGCGGGTAGGCCCAGAGGACCATCTCAATATTAGTTGTTACACTCGGAATGTAAATAATAAAGACTGAAACATCAGTACAGTATGACCGACTATAACGTAGGCCGAAGATTATGTCTTGAGCTAAAGGCCGAATTACAAGACAACAATAAGTGATTCCCATTGAAATTTGTTTAATCACATGTAATGTCCGCTTACAAGCAACAGGTCCCTTACAAACTTACAATGTGAACCTAGATTAGACCTAATCACCGAGGCGACCAGCTAAACCCAAAACTCGGCAATCAACAGCGAATCCACTTTCCCCACTGGTAAGGTCTGATAGTCCTCGGTCTCTCGCCTCTTCACACCTCCGGTTCAATCGGGGCCGGATTGAAACAGAAAGCCCCCCCCCCCCAGGCTACCTGCCCTTCCCCTAATAGTCTATATATATGGTAATCGGGGCCCTGGGCTCTATGTAAATATGGATATCTCCGCAGAGGCCGTGTAATTATATAATATAAATAACAGTCATTTATTAGCGGGATGTTTGGAAGCACAATTATATCGTTAACAGCGACCGCGGCTGACGGACGCCTTCCTCCACAGAGGTTGGTGTGGAGATTAAACCGGGGAAATCAGCAATCGCGTTGGCTTGTAGGAAATTACGGCTTTTACAACTGAATGTAATGGTTTTAAAGAGAATCGATAATCAGGATGGAGAGAATTCAGAATATAATGGTTTTAAAGTTCACTCATATTAGGTTATTAGGTTATTAGATGTTATGTATTTTAACTTTAACTTCATTCCAAGTTTATATATTTGTCTATTATTATATTCCCTAGAAGGATTTCAGGTGTCAAAGGTTCTTTGACTTATTTGATTGTTACACAATGTGAATGATGAAATAAAACTTAAATTTAACATACCATATGAAGACTGAGATATAAATATCGTGTCGAAAACAGCGGGAACACAGAAGAAATTTTAACCTTCGCAACAAAAAAAAACCGTTTCAGCACAGTTTATTTAACCAGGCCCCAGTGCAGTGTTGCCAAATTTACTCACTCGACCAATATTCACGACTGATATCTTGATGAAAGTGCAGAATTATAACTATTATAGACCTCAAATGAGAAATATATTGCCTTAAATCATCAAGTGGTGTTGAGTGCCAAGGCAATTTTGTATAATTTTGTATTCTGACTCCGGTGCGGTGTTGTCACGTCTATATATGTCTATTTCGCGAAGTAGACACGGAACGAGCAGTAGACGGGTAAAACACACCCTTGAAGGTGGCGGATCGGTTAGTGATAGAGTTGAACATATTTCATATTGAATTACATTATACAGTGTTGTAAAATCTACAATTCGTGGAAACGTATGAATGAGATCACGAAGTAAATGTAGAACATGCAGTAGACGTGTAACCGCATCCTTGAACGTTTTGGGCAATGACAGGTTCATTTTCATTTAATATTCCAGACCCTCGTGCGGTGTTGCCAAACCTATAGGATTCTCGAACGACCGCCAAGTAAACACAGAACCGACAGTCGACGTGTAACCGCAACCTTGAACGTGTCAAAGGCGGTTCGGGCGGAAGCAGTATTACATCCACTTATCAGATAACTCTAGCATCTTGATACGGAGACGGATCTCTCCTAATGCAATTTGAATAGCGCGCTCACATTTTGCATAATTTTAATGAAATTAAATTACACACTTGTTGGGCTGTTTGAATTTCAAAACGCAGCTCGGTTGTCCGTCATGTCCGCGCGGCTTGAGGATGACAGCTTTAATTTGGCCCTAAATTACTCCGCTGCTTAATTTGTCCCGTAAAAGAAGACGGTTTAAACTTTGTAATTCGCGTAATTAATTTGCCCTCGCCTGCATTTCGTTTTTACCTAGTCTGGTGAACAAAGAAAATGGGCTTTTTGCAGGCTAAAGATAAAATATAAATAACCTTGCCCGGATGCAATAAAAAGACGGATTGAAATCTCGGACGTGAAAATATATTAACTATAAATCTAAAGTAAGTACTTTAATATTATTTTACGGGTTACACACGATGATGTTACGTGACGAGATTTTGTCTCCGATTATAGAATATATTTATATTGCTTATTTGCAATGCAATTTTTCTTCTATACTATATCGTATTACCTCTCTGTCTGGTTAAAGGGTGGCGTTATAGCCTGTGCGCTCCCCTAAAAAGATCGATTCAAGCGGTTTTTAGTATTTTTCGTGTTTGAAATTGCTCACAGCTATTCTAATCCAAACGTTAAAAATGTCACTGGCATTGAAATACACAAAACTAATATTTAAATTGAACTTGACAATTTAGTGGAAACTATGTAAAAACATCGAACTTGCTTTAAATGTTTCCATGAGTACATTTCCCTCAATTTAATTTAACCCGTTTAAATAACTATAATCCCGATTAAAGGAGGATTACGTTTGTTAAATCCAAACAATTTAGTTTGTATTATTAATTACGAATAATAGGCCTTTTGTTTCTGGCCTATTTTCACAACAATTAAAAATAGTCAAAGTAGTTCCTTTGCATAAGAAGGGTGAGGTTACAGACGTCTCAAACTGTAGACCTGTGTCGCTGCTCCCTTCAATATCAAAGGTATTTGAGAGAGCAATGCACACAAGGTTTGCAGATTTTCTGGAAAAATATAATTTGTTTGATAACTCTCAGCATGGTTTCAGACAGGGCAGATCCGTTGTTACAGCAGCTATTGATTTTATTGAATCAATAATAGAATCTATTGATAATAGTGAAAGTGTTTTGGGTATTTATATGGATCTTTCAAAGGATTTTGACAGTGTATGCCACATTTTGATGAATAAAGTGAAAGACTTTGGCATACGAGGAGCAACACTAAAATGGTTTCAGTCTTATTTGGATAGTAGCACTCAATTTGTCGAAGTAAAATTTAACAATAACAACTATTTGTACACAGTAAATTCATCAAAACGCATTATAAAATGGGGAGTCCTTCAAGGCTCAATACTGGGCCCAATTTTATGTTTGTGCTGCCCAAAATTATTGCAAATCCCAAAAAACAATAAACTATGTCTCTATGCCGATGATTCAAATCTTAAAGTATCAGAGTAAAATTTTGAGAGGTATTTCTTAAATATAGCTGCGTTTTTGGAATTAGAATCTCTATAAAAAATGAATCCAGCTGCAAATCTTGCAAAACAAAACAAAAATATATCTAATGGAAAATCACCTTATTTACTGGAGGAATTCATAATGTAGGTATCTTGGTTTACTGGATATGTAATTTTAAATTAGCTCAAAACCTTTGTTTTTATTTTTTGCATTTTTTTGTGAATAGCTGTAACAGTTGGGATTTGTACTCAGAATATAAAGATATGGCATTTTTATTTTCATAACCATCCACTGACACTATTTTTTTTCGTACCGAAGTACATGATTTATAAATAAAGAATGTTTGATTGATTGATTGAATTAGGCAATATTTTCTTAAAATTAACATTAACCTCCAGAAATAGTTTGATACTATGAATTAATTTGTTCCCTTCCTGTACTAACTTCCAACATGACAGCACACAACTGATACCTCTAAGCTAGAGAAGGAGTGTATCTTACAGCTGTACAGCAAGAGTTATGGATTGGAGTGCACATGCGTCAGAGTATAAAGACATAAAACGACATTCCACGATGACTACGTAATCTTGGTTTACTACTATAATGTAATGTTCCACTCCAAGGGCTAATGTGTCGTCGTGCTTTGTGATAACAATTACAACGGCTTATAAGGGGTGAATAACTTCGTCAGGTGTATTTTGTTCCCTTCCTGTACTAACTTCCAACATGACAGCACACAACTGATACCTCTAAGCTAGAGAAGGAGTGTATCTTACAGCTGTACAGCAAGAGTTATGGATTGGAGTGCACATGCGTCAGAGTATAAAGACATAAAACGACATTCCACGATGACTACGTAATCTTGGTTTACTACTATAATGTAATGTTCCACTCCAAGGGCTAATGTGTCGTCGTGCTTTGTGATAACAATTACAACGGCTTATAAGGGGTGAATAACTTCGTCAGGTGTATATTACGTCTCTACGGTGTAGCTCAGTAGCTATGTAGTGGGTTTCGTGGTACTGCAACAGTAGCGTAAATGAATTTATATACTAATATATACAAAAGCCTCAGCAACAATTATCATTCATTTTTAAAATTAACAGGGATATTACAAATAAAAATTTAGTCAATTACCAAAAAATTTCTTATACACACCGACGATTTAAAAAAAAATAGTCTAGCATAGGCTAATCCCTGCAGTTGCAAGTACCGCACTAACTATCGGAGTTTACTCGAAGTACCTCAAAATTGCAGAATTCCTACCGTATACAATAACTTAGGGATTTATTAATTCATGAAGTTTAAATGATATAATTTTAAAAATATTAGTACTAAACTTCATCTTGAAGGCAATGACTTAAAATGAGATTTAAAATATAAATTTTACTCGGAGGCAACCTTAGATTATTTGAAAATATTGTGCAAAATTTGGAGCATCCAAACACAGACTATCTATTGTTTGAATTATTTTAATATACCACCTTTGATCCAAAACATTGTAAAATCGTACTGAAACTAAATACGGGATGTAGTACGTCTTGCAACACTGACAAGCAATATTAATTAAAAATACCCCCGTACCAACAAACCTTGCATACTCAGCGAATTTCCAATGCATATAAATTTATTATAATACCACATAAAGCCACATACCAAGTTTCATCAATATACATTCATAAATAAACGATTTATGACATTTTAATTATTCTCCATAAGAATAACATGGCGGCTGAGTATGCAGGTTTGCTGAAATAAAGAACACTAAAAATGGGTTTTTATAGAAATATCAATATAACTCAACTAGATAAAGCCACATACCAAGTTCTATTAATTTATGTTCTGAATTAAAGGAGATAACACATTACTTATTCTCCATAAGAATAACATGGGGGTATGGAGGTTTGCTGCTACGGGAACTATCGGCCAAAAAATGGGGTTTCCTGCAAATATCAATAGACCACAATGAAATGAAGCGATATACCAAGTTTCGTCAGGATAAGTTGATAAATAAGCAAGATATACAATTTTTCTTATCCTCCATAAGAATAGCATTGGACAACGTACTGTGTTTAGCACTTTCAATATCTTAGTAACAAATTGACGTAGAGCAATGATTAAAACACCAAATTGTGCGTCTTTTTGAGCTGATTCCAATGAAAACAATAATAAAATTGTTCAAACCCATTTTTGGGGTACAAAAGCCCCCCAAAATACCCCTTCGGATAGGCCGATCTGTCTGGTTTTAAACAGTCATAAATGCTGCTTTACACGTTTGTACCAAATTTCATCAAAATCGAACCTTTTTTACGAGACTTATCGCACCCACGGCCACACACACACACACACACACACATACACACACACACACACACACACACACACACACACACACACACACACACACACACACACACACACACACACACACACACACACACACACACACACACACACACACACACACACACACACACACACACACACACACACACACACACACACACACACACACACACACACACACACACACACACACAGACACACACACATATATATGTATGTATATACAGTTTCGAACGAATAGTGTTTTTGAGGTCTGGGGACCTCAAAACGAAAAGTTATCATGGTCCTGGGCCTAGGTCTTACCATGCCGACTACGGTAATAGCTTCTTCCCTATAGGGGAAATTCGCTAAAAACAAAAAAACTACTGCATAAAAGTATGTAACAGATGATTCGTAGGGACCATTTTAAACATTATACCCTATGTCACTCCCACAACTGAGACGAATATAATGTCACCTCATATGTTAATATCCAACAAGCCGATTAGGCCACAAATGGTGACAAATAAATATACATACACTAACTGTTGCCCGCTGGATGGCTTCGCCCCGCAAGTGATTTTTATAAAAACTATGTCAGTTGTGTGTGCTGTATTCTGTGGTTAGCCCGTGGGACTACTACGAATCAAGATGAGCTGATATTATTTTCATAAGCTCAAACAAAAATGAATGACCATAAGGAATACATGGGAACTTTGTCTGGGTCTCTGGCAGAGCCTTAAGGATCAGGATGAAAACCATTTAGTTTTCCTATTTTATGCCGAAAGAAACAGTTTAAAAAATTTCAACTCTATAGGTCAATTGGAAGTAGGAGACTTCGTGATGAGTGAGTGAGTCAGTGAGCCAATGAATGAGGGCTTCGCCTGTTATGGGTATAGAAGATAGACTCAACAAACCTAAACCTCCTTTTGTGTCAGTCGAGTAAAAATTACACTTTCATTGAACATGAATAAACCACAGTAACAATGTTTCATGCTTTTAATTTCAACCAGACACTCTCGGTTGAACTCTAAAAATCAAATGGAGTAGTTGAACTTAAAATCTTGTTTACATAATTTATATAATTATCATATTCGATTCGGATAACAATTTCTAGCCCCTCTATATATAACAGACTGGATTGCGATATTCGATTTACATCAAAATTCAAGTCAGCCAATCGAAGGTGTTTACTGCAGAGCAAGTCGCACGGCTTGAATATTTACAGGCGCACAGTAGCGGGTAGCGATTGGAACGCCCATTTCGCACAATGCCGCCCAAGTTTACCGTCCCAGTACGCCTACAGTGCCTACAGTAGACCGCCATTCGGCCATATTTATGGCTTACTTTGTAGCTAACAAGAGCCTTTTGTTTGCTTACACTCGAACAAAATGAAGAATTTATGGCGCAACTAAACTTGCTGGGGGAAATGAATCATCAGGAAACTTCCCGGGGTTTAAGGCTGTATTGTCATTTCGATTTGGAAAACACGAGCAGGCGCCACACTGCTGGTACGGGTGCAGTTTTATTTGAGGCTCCATTTACATTCCAGCCGGATGTGGCGTTTATGTGCGTGTAATCGTAACTATTGGGCTTTATGGGGGCTATCGTGTTACAACTCCTTTGTGCTTTATTCAAACTACGTTATTTGTATTTGTATTTTAATCTGACGGATTGAAAAATTATATTTTTGGAATCCTATGTCATAAAGTTGCCAAAGTTTGTTGAAATAGTTAATATTGTAATAAATCTGAATCCTGAGTTATCGTAAAAGGGGAACTGAAAGATTGAAAACATGAAGTTCTGACAATATGTATTTATAACTCCAAGTTCCGATTTGTACAGAGACGATGCTGAACAGTTTACACAGGCAAACTGAAACCTGTTTAAACGTTATAGAATGACAGCTCGTAAACAATAAGATAAATGCTTATACGTTCCAAGGAGCTTGGAATAACCTGATTATACTAGCTTGAAGGTCCAGACCACCTCAACAAATAACTGCTACAAAATTGGATAGTATTTTGATGTGCTGTTTTGACTATGACAGTTATCATTTATTTTGAGATATAGGTTGAATGGAATGGCCATTAGAAATAAAAATGGGAGAGAATTAATTAAAAGGGGCCTGTTTTGAAAACGTATCCTTTCGGACCAACGAGTTCCAATCCTTCCGGTAGCCAGCGGGAGTTCCCCTCCAGATCGACTTTGCTATGATCTTTATCAACAATTTCTAAAACTCGGAAATTTCGAAGTCTACGAATATACTTTTATACTATAGCTGACTGGTAATCGGGACTTTCTATATTAATGTGGTGTAAGGCTCATTGTCAAAAGCACCCCCAAGTGGAAGAAGCCCCTGGGATATAGGGGCTAAACAATTGTCCACTTTAGGAATCCTAGGATTGCTTCGGACGGTGAGCTTTTACCACACTTTTCATAAAGAAAGAATGAGAGGTAACGTCCCATTACGTAGATTTGAGAGGGATCCAGTTCTCTGCTTCTACCTGCTGCTTCTATAAGACCAATGTTAACTTTCAAATCCTGCCCCTAATCAACGGGTTGCCCAAATTGTTGGTTTATGAGTAATTTTATAGAGCAAAACTATACCTAGCGATTTCAGTGGGAAGAATGTTCATACCACAAATAATAATCGCGTAATACAATTTCAAATATTTATTATTTGGGATTGGGTTGGCATGGGTTAACTACATCATCATCATTCTACTGACTGAAATCGCCAGGTTTTGTTTTGCTCTTTAAAATTAACCATGAATTACAATTTTCGAACAACCAGTCGAGGAGGACGGTATTGTAAAGTTAAAATTGACTTATGGAAGAAGCAGGTAAAATAAAAGAAATGTTACGTGGCTGGAGCCCGAGGCAGCAGTGACGACGGAAGGGGAAGAGCTAGACAGTGTTTCGATACAGCCACTCTACACTCTACCACTGTCTAAGACGCCGACGCAACTAGGGCGTATTTTAAGGGAAATGAACGAATTGTGAATGTAGAGTGGGTGATATGTCTTGTGTACCCTTGTCACTGATTAGGACCGACTGATTCTTTACCCAGGATCATCAATCGATAGCTTGATAACCAATGACAGGTGGATCCAGTATTGAACCTTCGCCAGATTTTCTCAAGGTTTTGCTCAGGATCGATCTGACGAACTTCAGAGTATGAACAGCAATCACCTGGCAAGAAAGCAGTTACACTGCAGTTATAATGGCCAATGGCAGCTGGATCCACTATTGAACCTTCGCCAGATTTTCTCAAGGTTTTGCTCAGGATCGATCTGACGAACTTCAGAGTATGATGAACAGCAATCACCTGGCAAGAAAGCAGTTACACTGAAGTTATAATGGCCAATGGCAGCTGGATCCACTATTGAACCTTCGCCAGATTTTCTCAAGGTTTTGCTCAGGATCGATCTGACGAACTTCAGAGTATGATGAACAGCAATCACCTGGCAAGAAAGCAGTTACACTGCAGTTATAATGGCCAATGGCAGCTGGATCCACTATTGAACCTTCGCCAGATTTTCTCAAGGTTTTGCTCAGGATCGATCTGACGAACTTCAGAGTATGATGAACAGCAATCACCTGGCAAGAAAGCAGTTACACTGCAGTTATAATGACCAATGGCAGCTGGATCCACTATTGAACCTTCGCCAAATTTTCTCAAGGTTTTGCTCAGGATCGATCTGACGAACTTCAGAGTATGATGAACAGCAATCACCTGGCAAGAAAGCAGTTACACTGCAGTTATAATGACCAATGGCAGCTGGATCCACTATTGAACCTTCGCCAGATTTTCTCAAGGTTTTGCTCAGGATCGATCTGACGAACTTCAGAGTATGAACAGCAATCACCTGGCAAGAAAGCAGTTGCACTGCAGTTATAATGACCAATGGCAGCTGGATCCACTATTACACCTCCTCCGCGTCTAACCCTTGCGCCCAACGTTCTCCTATGTTCCTACAAGACAGCCTAGTTCTCACCTGGTGAACACATCCGGGTAGTGCGTCCTGGAGAACGCCTTCTCCAACTCCTCCAGCTGGAAGGACGTGAACGTGGTCCGGTAGCGCCTCTGCTTCCTCTTCGGCGCGGAGTTGAAGTCGTCCAGCTCTCCCTCGCTGACGTCATCGTCCCTCCCCGACACTCCCATGGTCGTCTCCCCCTCGCCCTCGCCCTCCACACTCGCCGTCTCCGGGGAACTCCTGGGCGGCGTGTTCGACAGCTCTGGAACAAACGATCGTAGATAAAACAAATAATCAAACAAACGACCGTAGGTAAAACAAACAATCAAACAAACGACCGAGGATAAAACAATTAATCAAACAAACGACCGTAGGTAAAACAAACAATCTAAAAACGACCGAGGATAAAACAAACAATGAAACAAACTACTGTAGATAAAACAAACAATCAAACATACGACCATCAAGTCATACCGTTATCTCACAGTAGTTATTTTGCGATGAGCTTATTTTGTAAATGGGATAAAGATTTAGGTTAGGCCTAGGCCTGAGTAAAATCGAGGCTACCCTTCAAGTATAGGCTATTGGCTAAGGACTAAGGATTTAAAGTGTTTAAGGACTAAAGGATTTAAGGACCAGGATACTTAAATGTTAACGAAGACGGGTTTGGTTTCTTCCAGGGAGAGTTCCTTACACTTTAAAACGCTGACACGCAAAATTTATATATACGTGTTTCAATACAAATGAACCGTGAATAGATAGGATGAGTGAAACGCCAGTGTTGTGTGTCAGTCATAGTGTTGCACCGATCTGAACAGTTTGGGGGTTAAAGAGTTGATGTCTTTGCGCTGTCAAGAAGTAGATAATTTAATGTTGTCAACAGGTTCTGGGGTTTTCTTTTCTGGGGTTCTGGGGGGTTCTTGGGGATGTATTGTTAGAGGGGGTTAAATTAATTGGTAAACTGAACCGTTAATTATTCCCGCATAAAATCTTTACCGAATACATATCAAAAAAACGTGTCGACCAATTTGTCAATCATGATTAAAATCAGCCAAATTAAAATCATCACCGCCACCTACTTACCTCACTGATCAAAATAACCACTGTCCTATCTCAGTTTAGTATTTGACAATGACTGAAGAATCAAGGAGCTTGTTATTACTATTATACCAACGAGCGCCAACAGTGTTTACACGAGCGTCACTGATCACTGTTTTAGTTTGGTCAAGTTTAATATTGTTCCAAAGCCTCTTGTTTTAAATGATACCAAAACATTGTTTTTAAGAGTGCAACTAATATTTTAACTGTACTGAATCTTGTAAAAACAAACTATATTGTCTGTACGTACTATTTTAAAACAACTGTAATAGTCTGACAAAGTGACACTCCAAAGGTCCACTAATCATAATGTGCTGTACAGGTTCGGTTGAGGGTTTCCAGGAATATGGGACACTCTAAGAGGAATGCTAAGATACGAGAGCTGATGCTATAATGACTCAGTGGAATCAATTAGAGCGGCGGGAGCGCCACGCCACGCACCCCCCCCCCCCCACCGCCGCTCCCGGACACATTGGCGGGTCATCCGGAAATATTTGGGGATTAGAATCATTCCATGGGTTTCCATGTTTCCTGAAACCGAGTGACCAGAGGATGACCTCCTGAGGGATTTCCAGTGTGCGGTGTGAGCAAAACGCGACCTTGAGGGTTCCGGAACCTTGAAAAGGTCAATAGATCATCATATTGGTGTTGTCGTTGTAATGTGTGCTTAGCAATTGTAATAGTATATTTCACTACTAGTCACGAAAGTGGCCTATTTTGGGGCAAGATAGCATTTTGGAAAATGCTATCGAGCCCCGAAACAGGACTTTTGTGACGAGTAGTGAACGATAATTTTCATCACGATGCAAATAACCACATTAAACTTTAAAAAAATCTGATGTTTCATAGTCTAGTAATTTTATATAAGTAAAGACAAGACGGTTTAAAAATTTCTTTATAGTGTTAAAGTCAGCTGTTTGAACACAGAATCGTCAAAAAATAACGAAATCACATCGGTGCTCCTCTTGAGTAAAACGGGAACTTCAGTTGTTTGGGACAGGTAAAGTATTGTTTGGGACAGGTAAAGTTTTGTTCGGGACAGGTAAAGTATTGTTTGGGACAGGTAATAGTATATTTCGTTACTAGTCCGGAAAAGCGCTCTTTGCCAGTGCGAGATCGTGTTTACGTGCCAGACGAAGTCGAGCACGGAATTTAGATCAAGCACTGGCAGAGAGCTTTTCGGACGAGTATTGAACGATAATTTTCGTCATACTACAAAAAAGTAATATAATTACAAACCAAGAAACAAATTTTATTCTAGAATCAAGGTTTATTTTACTCAAAAAACACATAGGCCTAGTTATTATTTTACTATTTACATATTTTATGAAACAAAAACCATAAGCCTAGGCTACTTAGCTTTAAAAAGATTTCTTAGAAGATATTTTTAATCAAAATTCAAATTTATATTTCCACTTCCGCTAGCCATTATTTTATAAATCACAAAAACACAATGCCATAATATACTTCACACGTGTAACATCAATGAGAGGTTAACTGTGGCCAATGAAAGTCAGCTGATGCGTCGCGTTTGTAACTTATAAAACTGATCGGAAAAGAACTGTCCGGCAAAAATAGGCTTTCACCGTAAGATTAACATGTAGCTAATTTTAGTGATCGGAAAAGAAGTGATCGGAAAAGACAACAAAGGAACATATGTTATTTTAAATGAAAACATTAAGTTTCCAGCCGCATTTTAGTATTGAAAGTCATATTTTCCCGCGTAGTATGACGAAAAGTAATGTTTAGGACAGATAAAGTCAGCTGTTCATTATTTGTTTTGGTGTATGGAAATCGACGATTTTCGAAGATCTCAGCTGTATGGTAATGGGTTATTTTCGAATACAGAGAGATTGATGAAAAGCAATATTAATGTCATTGTGCAGTTTGATTTACATGACTGTCTAGTTCAAAACTATCAAATCCAAATATTGACTCTCGTAGGCCTAATTAATTATTTTCAAGTCTAGACTTCCATTTAACAATTAGCAACATGATAAAAGAGTAGCATCGAGACTCATGAATATTATTCAAGTTTGTAATAAATTTTATTAGTGCCAAAAACTGTAGTTGTTATAATGTTTGATACATAAACAACTCAGTTATTAATGTTGTTATATATTAGAAAACTTGTGAAAGTGCCGCAATGAAGAATATAAATCTATAATTTATAAAGAATACGTGTAGATGGCTTCCAAAACCGATTGAAGAAACTGAAAAAGCTCATCTAGGATCCCTAAGAAAAAGTGGGTTAGGAAACTAGAGAAAGTTAGGTTGGGAGTTATTGCAAAAAAGGAGGGTTAAAATTAGGATGACAGGCCAACTCCAAAGAACTATTACGGGACTCATAGTTCAAAGAACAAATTGGGAAACTATGAATATAGGATATGTTGAGTTAGTATTGTTAAAAATTCGTAGTTTCATTAACAAATAAATTAAATATATGTTTTTGTGATGAAAGAACGTTGGGTCGTGCCCTACTGTTCGTTCGTATTAGTTATAGTTCAATAACATTTATAATGCAATTAAATACTGAATACCTCTTTACTGATGTGTTAAAAGCATTAAAAGACAACGTTTTACACCTATAAATAGTAAAATAACAGATTCAATAGTATAGTATAAAAATAAGATTCGGTTCAATAGTTTATTTACTATAAAAGTAGAAGTTTTGACAGTAAATATTTTGGAATTCATCCCTCTACAAAACTTTCAATTCTAAATCTTCAGAAACAGCCGTAAACTCTACTACTGACTTTATTTCAAATTGTCATCCACCCCCATTTGCTGACACCCCTCACTCGGGCGGAGTCTTTCAAATTGTCATCCACCCCCATTTGCTGACACCCCTCACTCGGGCGGAGTCTTTCAAATTGTCATCCACCCCCATTTGCTGACACCCCTCACTCGGGCGGAGTCTTTCAAATTGTCATCCACCCCCATTTGCTGACACCCCTCACTCGGGCGGAGTCTTTCAGATTGTCATCCACCCCCATTTGCTGACACCTCTCACTCGGGCGGAGTCTCAAACGCAAGACTGTTTCAGAAGAGACATATCAGTTTCGCTACGCTATCAAAGCGCATAACACAAATCCATTACGCTTGCCTAATGCATGAGCAGGAATGTCGAATTAAGTATGAGCGCAACGGAGCAATTGCGCGGCGATATGTTGCAACGCTAAGCACCGCAATTAGCAAGCGTTAGTGGCTTCTGTTCGCGATGTTACGTGTCATTAATCCCCCAGTTGCTACCGCGCTGCGAGTGTGCGTTCGCTAAATGTTTGATACAATCAACCTCACACGGAATATTTCGATTTATCTAAAACTTTTCAGATCATTGAAGTTATACACTAAAACAATGTTCAGCAATTAATAGAAGGAGATATGAGGGCTTTAAATGACTAAGTGTTAAATGTTATTTCTATGATGATTTGTAAGTAATTATTGTTACACGAAGGAAGTATTTTGTGTGTGAACTACACCGAAGTTTTCTATTAAAATATTCACTTTCTCAGAAGGGGGAGTTAAAAAATCAATGGCCTAATAAAGTTGTCATGTTATACTTATGAAGAAAATATGTTATAATGCTCAACAACTGCTCCTGGGCCATATAACGTTGTTAGTATGGATATGTTTTTCTGACCTTAGGACTCCGCCCCGGTGGCTTTAAATGTTGTCATGTTATTGTTATGATGAAAATGTTGTTCTTGGAGCGACGAAAGGCGTCCGGTTTAGGTACTGCAGACTGAAGTAGACATTAATTACGTTATGAAAATCTAAGAGGAAATTAAACATGTTTATTTGAAAGATATACAGTTTCTTCTTTATTTCAAAACAGTTGAGGTTTTCCTGGGTTCACGAGCAGTATTCATCTCAGATTCAACATGAGTTACAAGAATCGTCTGTTGTTTTGACACCAACCATATATTTTCATCTCCTTCAAAATTAATGTGACATAAAATAATCGAATTACTAATGAAGAGGCCAAGCTCCCTTGTAATAGGACAATATGTAAGTGATAATCTCATGATTAATTGGTCCAAACGAAGCGGCAGAGCCACCGCTAACGCTAACGACGAGGGCCTGATGGGGGCCGGTGAGACGAATTTGACTTGACCTTCCCCTACCCCTCTCCCCCCACGTCATCCCAGCCTCTGACCATTAATTGTTTGAACAATCGCCTTGTTATAAAACATTTTCGTATTACCTGTCATGTTTCGTGGTGTCTTTTCCGACAACGATTTTTCGCTGGTTGTTGAATTATGAATACGTCCTTGCTGCCGGACAAGTTGGCTGATGAAAATAGAGGTCAAATGTTACGTTCAGGAGGTTGCAAAAAAAGGAAAATTGTCTCAAGAATAAGATTGATTTGTTTGAAAATCATTGTTGTTGATGTTTATATGTTAGAAATTATTGCGGACATTTCCGTCATTCATTGGAAAACAGAGTTTCCCTACGGTTCGGGATTTGGAATCTAATCCCGTCATCAGGTGAAAAGAATGCCTTCAACGTGACAACAATATGGAATCTAATCCCGTTATCAGGTGAAAAGAATGCCTTCAACGTAACAACAATTTGGAATCTAATCCCGTCATCAGGTGAAAAGAATGCCTTCAACGTAACAACAATTTGGAATCTAATCCCGTCATCAGGTGAAAAGAATGCCTTCAACGTAACAACAATTTGGAATCTAATCCCGTCATCAGGTGAAAAGAATGCCTTCAACGTAACAACAATTTGGAATCTAATCCCGTCATCAGGTGAAAAGAATGCCTTCAACGTAACAACAATTTGGAATCTAATCCCGTCATCAGGTGAAAAGAATGCCTTCAACGTAACAACAATTTGGAATCTAATCCCGCCATCAGGTGAAAAGAATGCCTTCAACGTAACAACAATTTGGAATCTAATCCCGTCATCAGGTGAAAAGAATGCCTTCAACGTAACAACAATTTGGAATCTAATCCCGTCATCAGGTGAAAAGAATGCCTTCAACGTAACAACAATTTGGAATCTAATCCCGTCATCAGGTGAAAAGAATGCCTTCAACGTAACAACGTTAGTGATTAGAAATTACATCCCGAGACGTCGGGAAACTTCGTTTTACTACTCAGTGACAGAAAATGTCCGCAATAATTTATTGATTCACATTTGTTAAGAATATAAAACCACTCAAAAAGCACAATCTGTAAGCGATTTCCAGCGCGTTGTTCCCACTGCGGGAACTACGGCGCGGCGCTACGACACTGCGGCGCGTGCGCGGCGCCACTGTATATGACGCATGCGCGATATGACAGTCTCCGCGCCGTCCGCCATTAGCGCGCTATCAGTGCCCTCTAAAAGCCTTTCTTTGTACTCCATATAACTACCGATATTGGCCGCCGTGCTGACGAATTAATGGCTGGTTATTTATGATCTGGGCGCGTGTTTTGACGAATTCGGCCGTGAAAGCTATCCAATCTCAGGTCGTAAAGTTCAATTAGAAGTAGTTCCCGCTTTCACCGGGGCAATGTTTGTTAATTGCGTGAGTTATTGGCGAAGGTTGGCTCGGGTTGAGAGTTTATGGTTCAGATTTGTTTGTGTGTCGGTAATTTGGATTTATCTGTTGAATCGTTGCCTATTCAAATCCGCATCAACTTACATCCAATCTACATAAAAACATTTGTTTAGTGAGGTAAACAACAGTTTAAAGGCAACAAAAATGTTATTTCTACTCTTAAACCAATTAAATTTTCAGTATGTATTGACAGTATTGACAGACGTCATGTCTGAGATTTGTCCCTGATTTATCCGAGCACGTCATAACTAATCCAAAGAAATGAGCTTACGGCCGGCTCGAGCGGACCGGCTTATCAGATGCCCTAGACAGAGCATTAACACGGCCATGAAACAAGTGACCCAACGGAGAACAGGGACATAAAGGATTAATTAAGTGAGTGGAAAGCTATGTAGGAAGGGCGAGGATTAGTTATAAATGACGATGACACCTGGAGCGGCCAACGGACAGGAAGTTGTCTCTTCCGGACAATTATACTGAACACACGTGCAAGCTCATTTCACGGGCCAATACTCAGTGCTAATGGAATTATAGACAGTACATCGCGACGCGTCCGGTATAGAAGAGAGAGAGAAAAGTTGCAATCTTCCGCCGTAACGTGGCAGTCATTTAGTAGTTATGAGGAGTCGTGGAAGTGATGGGCTCGGATATGTTTTGATTAGAAGTAGGAAGAGCAATCGAATACAAGTCATATAGCATATAGACGATAGGAAGGCGGCCATGGTACAACTATGAATAATTTAAAAAGGAGTTCCCTTCAAATATGATAAATGAACACCCAAATCAGTCTGCAAGAGATTATTCTTCTGAAGTTGTTCAAAGTGTCACTGGACACGGTGAGGAACTAAGTTAAAATATAGGAATTAAAATGTTAATGTTGATTTAAGTTTTCAACTAAGAAATTGGTGCCCTGTATTGCAACGAGTGGTACTACAGAAACGTAATATCAATATGTGGTACACAGACTTGATTACAATTCGAACGCCGCCGGCTCTCAACGAGATCACGGTCACAGGCGGATTGTAGCCCTGACCTGGAGTTGCGTCATCTTCCGTTCCTTCCGGTTATGGGGCTACTTCAAACGCGGTCGTTGGTATTGTACTAATAGGCATGTCGGTGTTATTTGCAAATGTATAAAGTATGGTCAATAGCTTTTATCATAGTGAACAATCTGGGAATGAGACACGTAATTATGCGATGTGAGCGGCAAAAACTGAATGTACAATGTTCCGCGATCAGTGGTTGTTAGGGCCTACATCAAACGTGTGTCTCGTTTATTATTTGCCCAGCATAATTTTACATGTCACAGTCATTCCTTGAACTTAATACCGAGTTGATTTCTTTAACCGTGGGTTGAGTACTGCATTGTATACACATTTATTTGTCTGCGATTTATTGATGGTTACCAAATTACCTTTTAATTACGCCAAACCTTACTTGGCCATCACGAAACGTAATTTCCATACATTTGACCAAACTACAGTCTAGTAACAAGTTGTGTTACTAAGAAACATAAGTTCGGGGAAGTTAAACAAATAATTTACAAGAATCAATTAAATAACTGGTAGGAACTGGAGTATTTCAAAGACAACATATTCCAAAGCGAAGTCTTATTTCCCCCTAAAATTGAAACTTAAAACAAAACCCCAATTACGTATTAAACCTTACATCCGTGAGAGCGCTATTGGACGAGAGAGGGGGAAGGACGATGATGTCAGCGATGCAAATCTCAATCTGACCATCAAACAAAACAATACAGTAACAAAACAATACACGGGCTCATCACCGCCAATTACAGAGCCCAGATGAATTATGCAGTAATCTAATTAGGCGGTCCCACGCAACTCGGCGCACTTATAATGTCATCAGCTGCCTAACTACCCCCATCTCTCGCTCTCTTGCTCTTCCACTTGTTATTTTTAATTATAATGTCGTTAGAGTTGTCACCAGTGTGCGGATGCGGGTCGAAACGGGAATTTCAAAAAGGGGACAGAAGTGCTATAGGTCGGTGGTTGGATGAGGAAAACGTATTTCCTCGTTGAATTTGAGGATGCTGGCAGTCAGTTATTACAGCCTATTTTATTGACTTGTAGAATGAAAACCTTATATAACCAAATAAACGTTATGACACTAAGTAATTATCCGCATCATATATCTTCTAACATTTCGTAGCGGGTTACGTGTGAAATAAATGTAGTGAATGTTTCAGTGGAGCTGGTCCCCTAAAACAGGTAAAGTTCTCCTACTACATGGAAATAATTCGTATTGTGTTGCAAACAGGCGAACCTTAGCTGTTTTGTATTTATTTTTTGGCAATCTGGTCCAAACACATACTGATAGGGACGTTCTGGAAATCACCTCGTAATTCCAGCTAGGCGAGCCGCACGTTACGAGGCGTTCAACGAATCACAGTCTATTGTTTTATCATTCTGTAGCAATAAATGTGCCATAGCACACAATTCACTCAGACAAATGTCAAACCTATTAAAATGTCTCTAAAGAATTAGGCCCTACCCCCCATTTAGGCCTTTCAGCGGTTCAATCAAACTGTCAATAACAACTTTTTTATTAGCATATTACGTGTTGTTATTACTTACGGGATGTAATAAAAGACGTCTTACAACACTTAAAATATATTTACACTTATACTGATTCATAGACGGTAAACATATATAAAAGATGGTACCATCTTTTGTGTATATTTATCGTCTATATGTGAATCAGTATACGTGTAAATATATTTTAAGTGTTGTAAGACGTCTTTTATTACATCCCGTAACTGTCAATAACTCCCTCTTACCGACTACTAATTCGGCTAATATCCTTTGGTGAAGTCACGTAGTACGTATGAGATCATTACAAGTTCCTGCATAAAGAGTTTAAATCTTAATCAGAATCTAAATCAGCAGTTAGTTTTGGGTGAGTTAGATGTGGCTGATTTCTCGAGTCAGCACAGAAGACGGATCACCTTTTCGCGTGTTGCCTCCCCCTCTCCTTCTCATTGACTTCTCTCTTTCGCCACCTCCCCAGGCCTGAGCCCAGCCTGCGGCCTCCATCACCTCATTAGGCCACTGTTCCGCGCATCCGAGGCGATCGGTTCCGCGACGGCATCGTTAGTATTTCAATCACGCTTATTGTGATCAGATGACTGAGCCCGACTCTTGGCCCCCGGCGCCCGCTAAGGAGAGGACCCATCATTTGTTAACCGCCACTGATTTTGGTAGTCACTATCTCCTAATTAATTGAGCCTTGTGTGCCTCGAAAGTACATCACCGGAAGGATGCGATGCATTTTGAGAAATTTGCATAGGTAAGCGGTAAGTTTGTTCGACCTCATTAAGGTTTATTTTTGGGGAATTGACTGTGGTTGAATTTATTTTGCTTCACTATGTCACCGTTTAGAGGACGGTCATTGGAGTAGTTGGATTAAGCATTTAAAATTGGAAAGTATGAAGTATGTCAAATAATGTTCAAAGTGGTTCATTGGAACGGATTGTAATAAATAAATAATCAAAATCAGTGAAAACAACATACAATTTATTGCGAACAGATTACAAAATTAGTTAGTATTTCCTCTCAAATTAAATGTCTCCAGATACAATATATAAAGAGAGGGTAGAGACAGTCAAATTGGTATATATAGTGGTATATATTGAAGCATTAAGCAAGAAAGGAAACCCTGTATGTGTATTGAAGCCGTAGTTATTTATTGGAAAGCGAATAAACAAAGATAATTCCTTCGCCATCCATAAAGGAGGCCAAAATATAAGAACATAAAGAACTGTCTGTATCGTAAATTTTAATAGGTCAAGAAGAAACTGGTAAACTTGTGTCAAGAAAGAGAGGTTTAATGTATGGAGGAATAGTTGCCAAATCTTATTGTAAATGTTAAAACAACTTAGTTGAACTTATTTGTGTATGATATTTTGTATAAATTTTATATAGGTAGAACAATTTGTTGTAAGTTAGTTCTAGAAAACCTAGCCAGAAGCTATCGTCTAGAATGATAAGCCCTTGCCCGAAAAAAACTTTGTCGATTTCCTGATGTACATGCACATAAATCATTTTTCCAGTTATAAAACTATCTTTGTCTCTTTGAAGAGCTACGATTGTAATTTTCGGACCCTCCAAACTACTGTACAAGCGAGAGCTATAGTCGAGGATGTCCCGATCATAACTCCATTACCGCGATGTCTGTGGCTCGGATAAGCTAGCGGGCGGATGACAAATAAAACGCTGAAACACAAATCCATTCTGTAAACAAGAATATAAAGCCACAACCAATTTAGGAGGCTGAAATCAAGTGGCGGGACAGAGAGGGGACCATTAACAGTATCAGGGCATTCTCGAGTGGCGCCGGCGCGGCCGTGACTTACCCTTATCACTACAGACAGACAGACAGACGGACGGACGGACAGACGGACAAGCACTAACCTGGTAAGAGCCAGTGTCACCTTCCTCGGGGAAGAGTTGCAAAAAACACCGCACTACCGGGCCTCGACAACTCTAGGTTGAAAACTCAAGGTCAGCTGGATCTCGGATAATTTTGATATCAGATGTTGGGTTTGGCTAGAGTAGAATGACTGTATTGATTGAGTGGTATCCTTATGTATTGCGTAAGGGAAAATGACAAATTTTTGTCTTTGCGCAGGTTTCTAAAACTGTAAAACTACTTAGAAGGCGGAATCTTGGGACATTCAGATAATATTAGATGGAGTAGAACCAAACGGAGCCACATTTGTTTACTGTCCTTTCCCTTAACAAATTTTCTTAGAAAACAAAAAAAATTCAAAACCTTAAAATGAACTAATAATTAGCTGTAATAATTTACAATGTGTTTGAACTTCTGATTTGTTTATGAATGAACTTGATATTACCTATATAACCCACACTTTGATATTGATTTATTTTGCTTAACATGAAAACAGTAAACATAATAGTCATAATACACATAATACACATAATAATACACAACATCAAGTTTTAGAGGCTATAGACCATTTAAGCCTTTAGTAGACTATATAGTATGTCATTCAAGAGCTAACGTAATTCGGAAGCCTGTTTTAACCTTGATTTACCCGTTCAGGAGTTTGAACGTATCCTGCGAAGCGGGGGAAGAGCTCCAGGACCGTGAAAGCAATTACTTGCCAGAACCGGGATTGAAATATAAGTCATGTTAAATCACTGGGATTTTAAGTCTGTCGCTCTTACCAATATTATTACGACTGGCAAAATTATATTGTAATCATTTAAACTTTGCAAACGGTATATTATTAGAAACAAGTTCTAAAATATATATTATGGCAACGTAGAATACTAATGACTCGTACAGGTGAGGTGAGAGCACCAGGATGCAACTTTTTTCCTTTTAGTTTTGGCAAAATTTTAAAACCTGCGGTACCCTAGACTGTAGCAAGTACAACTATTGTTAGTAGAACTAAGAGATACTAAAACCTTTTGCCTGCTCCTAAATTATCTTTCTAGGCAGAAAATGTAATTTCCTCCCACATGTTTATGTGGTACACGAAACAATTGCTATCATGTAAACAGTGTGACAATGACTTCCAATATTTATAATTTCCACTGACATATGTTTAACAGTTGTAACTTTCAGTGAGTTAAATCCGAACGTTCACGATATTTGCTCAGCATTTCGAACGTTATGAACCTTGAAACCTTGATTTCACTCATCCCGATCCTTTTAAGTCTAATCGTTTAACCGTAAAGAAAATCCATTAGGGGTTTTTACAAGGATGACAAAATTTGTAAAAGCCCTAATTGACATTCTCGCAGTCAAAAAGGCCGCAGGGGAATGCAGGGGGACAGGCATCCAGTGCGACATGAAGCCTGCCGTGCCGCTGTGTTATTAATGTAATTAACACAGTCAGTGTTTTGCCCTGTTGTGGTGGTATACTTGGAATCGCCGACCTGCTACCGGAGAAACATCTACTACTGTTAGATGCGGTACAAATGGATCTTGGTAGTTAAAAGTCATGATAGAACGATGTGGAATTGATATGAGTGGTGTGAGTGAATTTTGGGGAATTACTTATTATTTTCTACTTTGCACAAAAAAATTGTGTAAGGCTTTAACTAAGAAGTAACATACAATGATAATTCATGGTGTCTAGTTCCGACCAGGAGTCCTCTTGTTAAAAAATCCCATTACTATTCACATCTCATATTAATCATTATTGATATCTCGAGAATCAATCACCGTAAGATCAACTCTAATTGAAGATCAGTAAATAAGACTAACAAATAAACTATTTAAGTTAGTTTTTCGAAAATGTGGATAAATCACATTTTTTCATTGCAATATAAACTAGTGAAGTGTCATCTCCAATAGCAGTGCTGCTCTCAATGTAAATGCTTTTAAGGGTTCATCAATGTAGCATTTTCATCATCAGTCACGTAGACTCTTTTTTGCTTGTTTAGTTTATATAATGCAAGTATTTAATGTATATATTTATTTCACTACGTTTATTATCACTTACTGTTGACATGTTCTTATTCTAAGATCTATGGATTTATTATTTTTATTTTATGATTTCCTCACTCGTTATTTACACTCATTGCGGCGTGGAGGATTTTAATCTGAGAATACGACGTTAAAATAAATAATATTGCCTAACTTCATTTCTGTAGTAATACTATTGCCAGAGCGAACTCAGAAATAACTGAAATAATCTAATCTTACTGTGTAAACAACGATTTAACTTTTCTGAATACTGTATAATTTAAAATTGATCCGTTAGTTTCCCATTCGTATACGGTATTTACATCCCGCTTGAATTATTTATCTGTTGAGGTTAAATTCAATAGGAGTTCTTTAATTTAAGCTAATTGCAACCCGTTTCAAATTCGAAATGTTTTGTCCGTCGCGTCGTTGAATCAGAGTTTGTCTAGTTTTTTGAAAAGTCCTTAATTTATTAATTTAACATATTTAGCTTAGCCTACTTGAGTTTATTTTCATATACGAATACCGCCAAGTGATAGACAATTTTAAGAGCGTATTTCATCTTTTTTTGTAATATTTATGCTAACGATTTACGCTCTAAGAAATCATACAACCAAATAATCATTCGCCAACCAAACACAAACTCAATATTCGCTTTGTTTACTGCGACGCAATTCTCTAAGTAAACACAGTTTATGTCTACAGTAATTTCCTACCGTGAGTGGATTGTTGTTTGTGTACATGTTACATTCGCTATTATTGCTGTACTAAAACTACTGGTACAGCAAACAGAGTTTTGTGTCGCATTTACTTTTGTGTCCATGATTTGTTTTTGGGTTTACACCTCTGTGGTAATATTACTTAGGTAATACATAAACATAAATGGTACATTGATTTTGATTACAATCCAAATTATGAGTGACGAAACGACTGTTATATAATAATATTTTTTGTAACTATATTTATCTATTTTTTATTTTGATGTTTTTGGTGTGATTAAGTCTCTCATTTATTATTTGAAGTTGTTTTATTTAATTTTAGCGAATTTCTCCTATAGGAAAGAAGCTATTACCGTAGTCGGCATGGTAAGACCTAGGCCCGGGACCATGATAACTTTTCGTTTTGAGGTCCCCAGACCCAAACAAAAAAAAAAAAAAAAAAATATATATATATATATATATATATATAGATTGAAAGTGCTAAACACAGTACGTTGTCTAATGTTATTCTTATGGAGGAAAAGAAAATTTTTATATCTCGCTTAATTGTGAACGTATACTGACGAAACTTGGTATACAGCTTCATCTCGTTGTGGTCTATTGATATTTGCTAAAAAAATTTTGCCAAAGGCTCCCATTGCAGCAAACCTGCGTACTCAGCCCCCATGTTATTCTTAAGGAGAATAATTAAATGCTCTGTCTCCCTTAATTATGAACATTAATGAACTGGTATACGACTTCACCTAGTTGAGTTATAATGATATTAGTATAAAAACCCATTTTTTTGTTCCTTGTTGCAGCAAACCTGCGTACTCATTCCCAATGTTATTCTTATGGAGAATAATTAAAATTTGATGCATCGCTTATTTGTGGATATATTTTTATGAATCTTGGTATGCGGCATTATGTGGTATTAAGACATATATTATGCATTGTAAATTCGCTGAGTACGCAGGTTTGCTGCGACGGAGGTATTTTCTAATATAGTGTCCTATTTGATTTCCTTGACGACGCCAGTCTTGAGAACGCTTGAGGATTTTAAGTTTATTAATTGTCTTAATTTATTACTCGTCTTTTGTTGTACATTTTGTTGGTATTATAGCTTAGTCCGTCTGCACAAATCAAATAAAATAACGTTTTTTTTTACTATTAAAGGAATAAAGGCAGCGAATTAATACAAAAATATAAACATCTCTCAAGTGCTGCTTTGCGCACTAGTTACACACATTTCTGTTTCAGTAATGTGAGACTTATTTTTATTTTATCCTGTTTACCTTATTAACCCGCACAACAAACACACTTCCATACTTGCATAGTTTTGAGCTGATACTGTTTTGTTCCAGAGCCGATGTCGGGATCGGCCTATTAGCGCCCGGGTCGGCCCAAGGCTGATTAGCCCCATTATGTAGCCGATTATTGTCATTATATAACAGATCCAGCCCGGTAATGCTGTGAGATTTTAACGGCTCTATAATAAACACACCGCTTATTACTTGTAATATAATTTAAGTTATTATGGAACTAATTAAGTAAATTGGCCAGCGTTGGCCAGCGTTTAGAGCGCACCTTCTCCGGGTAGTGGGGAACGGTGGACTTGGGACACCTCGGTTTGAAGGGAAATTTGGACTGGACCGTTGAAATTGAAATATTACAATTGTTGCTTTTAATCTAGATGCTGGTAATTCACGATTGAAAACTGTTGCTCTTAGGGAGAGTAGTGTTGTTGAAACTTTGCCAAACTTGTGGGAATATTGTGTTAAGAGGTTATGCTTATAGATAATATGTACAAGTTAGGGTTTTTAAATGATAAATTACAGCCTTCAAGGAAGTATGTTTTCACTGTGTTATTTTTGTTTTAACCTATTTTTAATTACATCTCTGGTCTCATTCACTTGAGGAAGAAAGAGTATTTAAAGTGGTAATCAAACAGTTTATGATGCAAGCAAATCTTTGATTTTACACCTTATGACAAATATTGAGAAAATATAGTTATAATATGTAATGGTTGTTTATTTTATACTTGGTTGGACATGAAACATATATGTTTGGGATATAAACTAATACTAGTGGCTAACAGGGACTATAGCCCTTAACATATTGTTTTTGTGTAAGTGGATAATCACAGCTGATGATTAGTTCATCCTGCTTATTAATAAAAACACTGTTAGTGATATTTCTATAAGAAAATCATTGGATCTTTGAAGTCCAGTGGGGCGCATCCCACATAATTTTTGACATTTCTGATATTTTTCCCACCGTCCTTGGCTCTCAAGCTTTTAAATGAATCATTTAAAATGATTTTAAATGAAGCTTTAAAATGGACCGATTCGCTTACGGAATTAAATATATATATATTATTGTATCACTGTCCAAATGATGTTTAAAATTTAAATAACATTTCCGCCGAATGTAAAAATTAAAATATAACTAGTGTTTGGCATTTGTGTATTTTATAATAGATCGACAAACTTGTATTTTTGGTGTAATTTTTAAATTAACTCCGATTTAATTTACAATACATTTATAGGGAATAACTAATTAAGTTTATTGGTAATTTGAATTACTTGTGAAAACCTGTTATAGTACATTAGGGTAGGAGCACATTCCCCCCAGTTATGTGATAACGGTAGGTGATTGGGTGTAATACATCACTCTTACACCAATCCTATTCCAAACAAAATCCGTTTTAACCTTAATCATGTACTAAACGAATAGTATCCTGCTTTGGCAATGTTTCACTCTTGGTGGGACCGCAATAAACGAGAGTCCAGTCACTTGTGTCTGCCTGCTTCTCCCATAAGGGCAATGTTAACTTTCAAAGCCCGACCTTCCTCGACAAATTATCCGAAATCGAATATTTACAGTTCTTTTTCAAGACTAACAAAATCCCTAGCGATTTCAGTGAGTAGAATTTCGATATCACAAATAGTCCACCTATAAAAAGTCGTAAAAATAGAATATTTTGAAATTGATTGGACGATTATAATGTTATTCGACATTCCGTTTACTGCAATGGATATGCTATTTTTTGTTTTCTTTAACATGAGCCATAAATTATGGATGTCGGATAATCCTTTGAGGAAGCTTTAAAAGTAAACATTGACACTTATGGAATTAAGTTGTGGGGTGATGCACCTTCTGTGCAGAGAACTTTAATCCTACAAAAGAAAGCTCTGAGAATATTAGCTGGGGTAAGCCATTGGAGCATTTTAAGTCCATTTTAAATCAATGATTTTTCACAGTCATTAACTTGTGTATATATAATTGTATTTCTAGTATTAAGTAAAATGTGAAAGATTATCTCAGTGAATTCTAGAAATCTATACGAAACTAGAAATAAAATGGTGCTCGATGTCCCAAGGTGTAGACTATCAAAGTATATCAACTGTTTTCCTGTGAGAAGTATAAAGATGTACAACAGATTGCCAACACTTACAGACCTCCCTATTGGTCTTTTTCAGAGGAGTCTCAAGGATATTTTGCTGATTAACCCCTGCTGTAGATTGGAAGAATTTTATGAACTAACTAGAGAATTTTCTTAGTCGTTTGGACTTACCATTTTGAACTGGCCTATTGCTTTATTGTTAACGGCTCAGTATATTATTTGGTGTGAGCAGGTAGAGACGCCAAATGTTTCGCGACGGGAGCCCCACCAAACGAGTCGCTGTGCCGCCGACTCCAAGGTGTGAGCAGGTAGAGACGCCAAATGTTTCGCGACGGGAGCCCCACCAAACGAGTCGCTGTGCTGCCGACTCCGAGGTGTAAGCAGGTAGAGACGCCAAATGTTTCGCGACGGGAGCCCCACCAAACGAGTCGCTGTGCCGCCGACTCCGAGGTGTGAGCAGGTAGAGACGCCAAATGTTTCGCGACGGGAGCCCCACCAAACGAGTCGCTGTGCCGCCGACTCCGAGGTGTGAGCAGGTAGAGACGCCAAATGTTTCGCGACGGGAGCCCCACCAAACGAGTCGCTGTGCCGCCGACTCCGAGGTACGTAGAACCAGAAACCAGTAGTCGACCACCGCTACCGACCGTCCTGCTCCATTAATTCCTCTTGCAGGTAGAGACGCCAAATGTTTCGCGACGGGAGCCCCACCAAACGAGTCGCTGTGCCGCCGACTCCGAGGTACGTAGAACCAGAAACCAGTAGTCGACCACCGCTACCGACCGTCCTGCTCCATTAATTCCTCTTGCAGGTAGAGACGCCAAATGTTTCGCGACGGGAGCCCCACCAAACGAGTCGCTGTGCCGCCGACTCCGAGGTGTGAGCAGGTAGAGACGCCAAATGTTTCGCGACGGGAGCCCCACCAAACGAGTCGCTGTGCCAGATGCCTCGGTGCCGCCGACTCCGAGGTACGTAGAACCAGAAACCAGTAGTCGGCCACCGCTACCGACCGTCCTGCTCCATTAATTCCTCTTAATTCTTTCATTAATTTTTTTACAGCAAACATATTACTGGAAGGAAGCGTCGAAGCCGGCCGTACCGGACCAAATTGGTCATTCCTTTTTTCATACTAATGGCTATTAATGGTTACACAATTATATTAATGAGACCGAGAAATCTCGAGCTCAGCGAAATTGGCCAATCATGAGATTATAATTCCGGCCGCCTATTATGCCTAATAGGTACACATGTTAGGCCGCCATTAGGCCGTTATGGTGTCATTGTCTTCGCTTCCGCTCCTGCGGTAGATAACAGATTGATAAGCACTCGGGAGATGTCTTCATGGGTCTGATGATGATGCGGATAAAAACACGACAGGAACCGACCGCAGGCAGTGGTTGAGACGAAATATTTAGTTAGTATGATCGGCATGGAGAGTACTAACAAAATGTTTGGTGCTGAGCTTGGCTATGATTGTTTATAGATTCTTGACGATACAACTGTTGAGTATTAAAATACAAAGTACATTAATTCATATTTAAAAAAAGCAGTAACGTTTATAAACACGTGTTAATAAATTTGCTAATTAAACAAAACAACTCCGGAAAATAACTCCGCAGATGGCAAGGTGTGAAATTAGTTGACATACTAGGTCTCCCAACACTACAAACAAGTCTCATTTTGTAGTGTTGTAAGACGTGGTTTATTTTACGATGTTAATTATCACAACACGTATTATTTATTTACTCAATAAATTATTTAACATACAGTATAGAGGATAACCCTAACCGTTAGGACTTCGTTAAAAATAGCTGATACCAGTTATGTTCAATGTATTTTTAAATGATTGAATTAATACTTTTCTAATTAATAGTAAATGGCCTAGCAAACGCATTTTGAATATAATATTAGGTGGATTGATACGTGACTGCTAAACCAATAATGGTGTATTAAACCAATGAATGGTATATTAAACCAATGAATGGTATATTAAACCAATGAATGGTGTATTAAACCAATGAATGGAATATTAAACCAATGAATGGTGTATTAAACCAATGAATGGTGTATTAAACCAATGAATGGCATATTAATCCAATGAATGGTGTATTAAACCAATGAATGGTATATTAAACCAATGAATGGTGTATTAAACCAATGAATGGTATATTAAACCAATGAATGGTATATTAAACCAATGAATGGTGTATTAAACCAATGAATGGAATATTAAACCAGTGAATGGTGTATTAAACCAATGAATGGAATATTAAACCAATGAATGGTGTATTAAACCAATGAATGGTGTATTAAACCAATGAATGGCATATTAATCCAATGAATGGCGTATTAAACCAATGAATGGTATATTAAACCAATGAATGGTGTATTAAACCAATGAATGGAATATTAAACCAATGAATGGTGTATTAAACCAATGAATGGTGTATTAAACCAATGAATGGCATATTAAGCCAATGAATGGTGTATTAAACCAATGAATGGTATATTAAACCAATGAATGTTGTATTAAACCAATAAATGGTATATTCAACCAATGAATGGTATATTAAACCAATGAATGGTATATTTGTTGTAGTATCAAGGTAAACTACCAAGAACCCTTGAAAAAACCCGTAAGTCCTCATGCGGTTGATTGGAAACCCAGTTAACCACAAAGATATCATTAACTTCTTAGTTGTAAAATATGATTTTTTATAAAACCCCAAAAATCCAAAGGGTCAACCGATGGCTGCGCCGAGTGCGCGTTGTAAAGTTTGTTACGACTGGAATGGCAACGCTCTCTCAGCTACTACAACCTTCATACGACTACAGAAGCAACGCGAGTAGATAAATAAATTTAGATTTTTAAGAGGGCGCTCAAATCACAAAACTTGTCGCGTTTCTACCTGCTTCCTCCATAAGGCCAATGATTACTAGGTATTTGTTGACTCTAAAATGAACCATAAATCACCAATTTCGGATAATATTTTGAGTGGATGGACTTTGAGAGTCAATTGGTCGTGGGGGAGCAGGTACACGCTGGGGACTGGAGCACCACCTGGAATTTGTTTCGGCAAAGGGACTCTGCAGAAGAAGCGTTTTACATAATCATATTCAAAGATCATCCCTGATCCGTTCCTTACCCGCATACTCCTGATACCGAAGGTACAACCGCTCGCGTTACGTGATCCACGCCAGTTCCACGGTCTGTGACAAAATAGATTAAAACTTGGCCGCTCGCAGGCTCGTGCCGACGGAAAAGTGTTTTAATTGGTTCGCCAAACCAGAACAGCAGTTCGGACGAGCTCCGCGGCTAATCCGTTTACAAGTTGGGTCGTTCGCCTCATGAAAACAATTAAACGGTTTGATTGTTTGCCTTATCTCGAAAGTGCTCGCTGGATCGATCCTGTTTAATGAATTGTTCGTCTCGCGTTTCCACCGCATTGCTGGTGAGTTGGGGAGTATCTCGTAATAATCACTGATAAGTTCAGTCGCATATTTTTTTTTTAAGCGTTATTTCCGATAAAGTACCTGGTGATCGAGCTTTACTCGAGGAAGGTCAGTCAGGTTGTTTAGATGACTTGGAGTAATTTTTCACCACATCCCCTTTTTCGCTCATTTGCCTCTTTTTTGCATATTTAAGATCACTCAAGTTGTTATTTTAGCTCGCTGTCCCTTCAGGTAATTTCGATTATATGTGCACATTTGATTATTTTGGATATGACCTCGACCATTCTATATGTTAACTTTATTCAATCGTTTTAGTCACTGTTCTCAGTAAGCCACATGTTAATGCTTAATCTACGTAAGTTTTACTTAGACTGTTAATTCATTGATTGATTACAAAAAGCTTTAGTGATTATTTTGATTTGATTTTAAACTCCATAAGCCCAAAGTTACTTTTTTCGCTTTTCATATTCGCATTTTTGATATTATTTGATTTTTCCTAATGTGGATGAGACTCTTAGGGGATGAAACCTATCTAGAACTTATTTTAATCCCAGAATTTTGTTTTCTACATTTGAACGAAAACTTCGGAGCCGTTTTTGAGATCAGAGTTGCAAGCAAACATACAAGCAAGCAAAACTTATACTCATGGCGAGGAGAACTATCTCAGTATTAGAGGCCTTCCTTGACTAAAAGCTGCAGAATTTTTTAAATCGAAAACACGATGACTATCGGTTCACATTGTTTTTCTTATTCCCGTTTTTTAACATTGGTACACATTGGCATTTGTTGGGGATTTATGTTAATAAACTGTTATATTTTTGTTGTGTTGTGATATGTGTTGTTGTTATTATTACTTCAACGATCAAAAGTCCGAATAAAATAACAGCATGTAAAATTATGTTTGAAACTGTCAGGTTTTATAAAACCGCCCAAAATAAAAATGGACAATCCGATAGTATTGTTTTCTTTAAATATCGTATCATCGATATATATCGATACGTATCTGACATCACACGATCCCGGGTATTCCAGTTATTGACCTCTGGCAAAGGTAATCCTAACAGCAATAGGTAATCCTAAAATGAGAACCTTTGCATCGAACTCCGGACAACCGAATGGTCGGACCAGGCCGGGGCTGTTGACACGTCCCCATTACCGTCGATTACACGCCGGATACGGTAGAGGTAGTACTCAGATGGCTTAATTGCGATATCGAACTGAGAACCTTTGCATCGAACTCCGGACAACCGAATGGTCGGACCAGGCCGGGGCTGTTGACACGTCCCCATTACCGTCGATTACACGCCGGATACGGTAGAGGTAGTACTCAGATGGCTTAATTGCGATATCGAACATTAGTCGCGGCGGGGACACAATTAGGCGCACTAACCACAGCCTGGACAAACAACCGGAGCTTTCCCTGGTTAACAAATAATTAGAGTGATTACCGGCAGGAAATTAAATGTAATTATGATTTTCGGCTGTGTAAGAGCCAGCCTGAGATGAGAGGTCGAGAAGAGATTCGGGTGCGATTATGTTCATGAGCAGTTTTGTGAGACTTTCCAACCGCGAACCGGTGTGAAGTTGAACAAAACAATATGAAGGAAAAGTAGTAGATTGAAATTGTAAGGGTTGATCACAGTTAGTAACTAAATATTAACTAAATTATCTTTAATAATCGACCAAAAATAGTGTTGAGGTGATTTTTTAGAAAATATCTTTGATTAAATATTTCTATATAATATCGGTTCTTCATTTTCCCAGAGAAGAACCATAAGAAAGCACCGATGGATCCGTTCATAAATAAAAATAAAAGAGACTCATCAATAAGTGAACTTCTTTTATAGTATAGTACTGAAGAGTATACCGAGTATTATAGAGACCACTAAATACCAATGGAAAGGTTTTGAACAGAAAATTTAAATAGATGTTTTTGTTATTTTATTCATCTAAAAACGTCTTTGTATGGTGCTTTTATATATACCAACTGTAAAAAACTTGCAAATCTTTTTCAACGTTGTAAAATGTACTATGTATCCATTCGTTATACGAACAAAATGTTTCAGATCTGAAAATCACTACTTATTCACACTTTAATTAAGGTGATCCATATACCCAATCAGGTCCACTAATGTCCCGCGATTACTAAAGACCCTCAGTCTCTACTTTCCTAGGAAAAACCTTGACCACGCCGAATAAAAAGCAAGAGCAAGATTACAAACCTTCAGATTCAATATTATTGTAAAACTAATTTGTTTCAAAACCAAACAGACGATATAATACCAACCAGCCTAGCCTAGCATCAGAGCCGAATCATATCCGTGATCTGATTACAACGCATGCGCAGGACCGGTCCGCGGCTGGCCACGCCCACCGCTATCTATCCGGATTCAATTAAACCAATCTACGAGCGACTCCTCCCCCGAGCGTTAATTTGTGATTAACCGCAATTAACACGTTAATTGGGCTACACGTCACGTAGCCGGTAACAGTCAACATGGCGGCTGTTGGCGACTCATTACACGATGTCGGGGTACGTGATCACGTTCACGAGGGCTACTGTGGCGCAAGTCTTTTTCGCTCGCTGCGCCTTAATTTTCTACTCGCTTACAGCTAATACGCTTATTGATCCTTGCTTTGGACCAAGCTAACTGACTCGGTCCAATTACAATTGATGATTTGTTCAACGAGCGGTAAATTAAGGCGCAGCGAGCGGTAAAACCCTTTTCGCTCACTAATCAGAAAACAGCTGTTATACGATGTATTTGAGATCGTAAATAAACACTGAATGTGCGGTTTAGGAACAAATTATAAAATGTAATGAAATTAAAAAGTTAAGGCAAGGAGGAACTTACTCCGCAACTTATTAAAGATTTGGTTTATTATAAACCAGCTGTTACCCGAAGGCTTCGCCCCGCGGATTATCCTATACTCTGAGTAAGGTTTGCTTGCTTGCTTGTGACACTGATTTCAAAAACGGCTCCAACGATTTCCTTAAAATGTTCGAAATAACTAATTTCTGCGATAAAAATAAGTTCTAGACAGGCCTCATCCCCAGGAAAATCAAATAATGTAAAAATAAACGGTATCAGGAAACTGACACATACTTTCTCCCTTTAGCCCAACTTTAATGAATAAATTACTTTTTATTTACTAAATATAGAATACAAAGCACGGTCGAATGTACAGAAAATCTTGTAAACAAGTTGTTTTAAAACACATCCACCCAAATCCCTGCTTTGGAGGCACTACAGAATCCATTGCTGCACTCGAGGTTTTAAGAGGGGAAATGCCCCCTATTCCCCCCAGGGTTATTAAGGGTCAACATATTTCGAATTTCCTCTGTTGGTCAATACTAACTTGACAAGCATATCAAGTTTGAATGAAATTGATCAGTAAATAAGAGAGAAATAGTAATTTTTTATTCCCCATAAGAATAACATGGGTATTTGTACAACGTACTGCGTTTACCGCAAAATGAAAATTTCAATTTTCTCCGAAACCAGCAATCGTAGAATAGTAATTCAAAATACTAAATTATTTAGTTTTTTGAGCTCTTTTTAATGGAGAATAGTAATATTTTTTATGTTTATGTCTTTTTATGAAAAATCCAAAAAACTGAATTTTTGATGTTTTAAGTCCTGTAATTTCTGAACCCGAATTTTTACAGGAATGCGGGTGGTGCCATTTTGTTTAAAAACTGAAGTTCTACAAACGACTAAAGTTTAATCAAAATCGTTAGAGCCGTTTTTGAGAAATTTGGATTTTTCATGTTTTTTGGCGGTTTTGGGGGGATAATTACCCTTAAAAATCAAAAATTCAAAAAATGAAAAAAAAAATCTGGAGATATCGTGGATTAGTACCTACATGCCAAATTTCATAAAAATCGGCCCATTGGTTAAGGCTCTAGCTCTGTACACAGACACACACACACACACACACACACACACACACACACACACACACACACACACACACACACACACACACACACACACACACACACACACACACACACACACACACACACACAGACAGACATCACGTAAAAACCACTTTTTTGGGTTCAGGGAGCACCAAAACGAATATTTCCACTAACAACTCAAATTCGAAAATTTTTACGAAAACAATACTTTCTCCATATATAAGGGGAGAAAGTAAAAACTAAAATGAAAAGTTAAAAAATTAACATTGGGCTTATGGAGTTTCAAATCAAAACAAAATAATTGTAACAGCTGTTCATAATCAACCAGGGAACTGTCAAAGTAATACTTTTTTTTTTTTAATTCTTTATTTTTCCGGATCAATACAAAACAAGTATTATACACAGAACGTATTAACTAGTATTTTCATAAAATAACATGTAGTGGAACATTATTGGGATCGCTCCATTCGGAGACACCCTGAAACCAAAGTTCAACATCTAATCTAAAAGAAGATCTGGGACAAGTCTTGATTTTAAACGCCTGTTGGCAGTTGGTTCACCAATGTTAAAAAATTGCGCACCAGGAACAAGTCCAATGTTGTCGAGAAACTTAGTTGCGCTTTTCTTTATGAAATTGTAAATCGAGTCCACACCAAATTCTTCATGAATTTGCTTATTTCGAATAAACCATGGAGAGTTTGTACAGATCCTAAGGATTTTGTTTTGGAACACTTGAATTTTATTTTATTTACTTTTTGAGATTGATAATCCCCAGATAGGACAAGCGTACATCACTAAAGGTCTTAAAATACTTTTATATATTAAAATTCCATGTTTTGGTTTGAGTGAAGACTTCCTGTTGATCAGTGGAAAAAGGATTGATAACCGAGAATAAGCTTGTGTCAATTTTGAATTTACATGTAGATTCCAATTCAGCTTTTGATCGAGATGAATTCCTAGATATTTTATAGACTGGTCAGAGGGATTCCATTCAATTATAGTATTACCTATAATAATATTAGGAGGAAGTTGAGGTTTCCTTAAAGTAAAGATTTTGGCTTCACATTTCGAAGCGTTTAACTTAAGCCTCCATTTGTCGAACCATTCCACCAGCGTGTCGACGGAAGTTTGCAGATTTTGTTGTGCTGTGTGAATTTCAGAGTGCTGAGTTATAATAGCAGTATCATCGGCATACAATGCAAGTGAAGCGTTCAGTGGAATGGGGATGTCTGTCATAAATATGTTAAATAGTATGGGCCCTAATATTGAGCCTTGGGGAACCCCAGCCATGACACCACGAGTTGTTGAACAAGAATGATTTACTTTTACGTGAAATTTTCTGTTAAAGAGAAAGGATTTAATCAAATTTTTCAAATAAAACGGGAAACCCAATGAATTAATTTTGAATATTAAGCCATTGTGCCAAACTTTATCAAATGCTTGGGCAACATCGAGAAAAACTGCCAGTGAATGCTCTTTTCTTTCAAACCCGTTGTAGATAACTTCGGTGATTCGCTGAACTTGATGAGTAGTGGAGTGTTTTGGACGGAAGCCAAATTGATGAGGGATGATAGTTTCAGATGACTCGACGAAGTGTAATAATCTCTTCTGGATGATTTTTTCCAGCAGCTTTGATATAGAGGATAGTAGACTTATTGGTCTGTAGCTAGAAGGAGAATTCTTCGGTTTGTTTGGTTTGTGAATTACCATAATTTCTGCCTCCTTCCAAGCAGTTGGAAAATACCCACGAGAGATGCAGGCATTGAAGATGGACGAGAGAATCGCAAGACTCTTACGTGAAAGATTTTTCAAAACTATGGTCGGTATAAGATCGGGTCCTGGGGTCTTCTTTATTGGGAGCCTTTTTATTAATTCATATATTTCCGCAGGGGAAGAAAAGTGTATTGGCAATTCAACCGTCTGTGTTACGTTTTGAAGGGAGGCGTCAACAAGATCAGTGGTTTCTTGGTTAATTATATCATTAGGCGAAAAAGCTTTTTCAAAGAAGTCTGCAAAAACTTCACACTTTTCAGAATCACTTTGGAAGTACTGCCCGTCTTGTTGGAGTGGAGGAACTATCGTCGTTTGGCAAAGAACACGTTTGGTAGCCTGCCACAGGCTTGAGTCATTAGGATTAATACCATGTATATATAATTTATAAGAGTTAATTTTGAAGTTATCCAGCTCAAATTTAACTTGCCGAATGAGTTGATTTAACCTTCGCCGCATCCAAGGTTGTCTATACCTTTGCCACTGTCTTCTAGCTTTATGTTTTTCCTTAATAAGATTTAAAATCCTTAAAGGAGGATGCAGGAAGGAGTTTGATCGTTGGGCAAAGTGCTTGGTTATAGCACTTTTTGTGGCATTCTGGAGACAATCTGTAAAATGTGCTACTGCCAAATCAATCCGATCCTCCGAGGAAAGGTTTTGAGGAACAATGAGAAATTCATCGAGTTTAGATCTAAACATGGTCCAGTCAACACGACCAGTAATTAGTCTATTAGGCAATGGAGAGAATTGAGGTTGGAGAAAGAAACTTAAAACTACAGGTAGGTGGTCCGAAGCCAGCTCTGGCAACACCTGTTGGTGAATAGGAGCACTAAACTGTGTGTGCAAAGCAATATCTAGTATATCAGGTTGGCAATTTATTTGCCAAGGATGGAACGTGGCTTTATCAGGAGCAGAAATATTGATGTTAAAATCAGGCATGATTCGAAGCAGACGTTCGCCATTGGGGTTGGAAATCCTGCAACCCCAGAACCGGTGTTTACAATTCAGATCGCCAACAAGAAGGGTAGGAGTGTTTAGCGAAAACAGGATGTTGATGTCGTTTTCTTGAAGTCGCTTGTTTGGAGATTTATATGCGGAAATAATAGATAAACTTTCGTTATTAGATAAATTTATTTTAATGGAGACAGCTTCAATATTCATCAATCTAGGCAAAAATAAAGAATGGTGACTGATTGACCTTTTAATAAAAATGGCAACTCCTCCTGAAGCAATTGGGGCCGTCCTGTCCTCTCTATATATAGCGTATCCAGGTATCTTAAAAGGCTCAGCATTAATGAAATGAGTTTCAGTCACGCAAGCTATATCAATATTGTGTCGAACTAAAAATGATGAAAATGTCGATTTTTGGGATTTTAGACCATTTGCATTCCAATTAAGGACTTTTAAGTTTTGAAGTGTTAAATGATTAGGCTGAGGCATGTGACAACATTGAGGTGAGAATATTGGAAAGAAACTCCTTTATTACCGGGATGATTGACTTCACTAATTTCATAATTAACCCATCAAGGTCAAGTGATAAGTCCTGACTAGATGAAGCAGATTCAGGGTTTGGCCCATGAAGAGGAACCGGAGATGATTGTGTTTGTACGTTGCCTTTAGTAATAGCAGCATAGCTTCCTCTTACACCTGTGGTCATAGAAGGCGCGCTAGGAGAATGTTGAGGTTGGGCATTAACCAAAGGTTCTATGGTTACATTGACAAAAGGCTTCCTTACAGGTTTGTCTTTATTATAGGTTGTTTGTAGCACTTTACTTTTTAAATCTTGATAATGTTTGCACCCCCTGTAGTTAGCAGTATGCTTTTCACCACAGTTAACACACTTAGGTTCAACCGTTTTCGCCAGAGTACAATCAGAATACAAATGTTGACCTGTACACCGGACACATCTCGGATCAAGACGGCAAAAGTTTTTAGTGTGGCCAAAGCGTTGGCATCTTACGCACTGAGGAATGTCCTTACTCTTACGTTTTGCTTCAACTTGAATTATTGAGTGATAGAGTTTTTCAAGATTAAAAATTTCTAGTCCTTTCTCATTGTTTTCAAGTAAAACTGAACATAAGGGAAGGAAAGACTTATTTTTGTTTATTAATCTAACAACTTTTATAACAGGAAAACCCGAATCTAGTAGTTCAGTTTTAATTTCTTCATCAGTTAAGGAAAGAGGGACGTTCCTAAGGATAACTTCCAGCTTTTTATCCTGGGGTGATTGGAAAGTGTGAAATTTCACGTTAGAATTGTCATAGAAGCGTGTTAGGTTTCTATAATCATCAACATCTTCAAGATTAATTTTAAGAGAAGAACCTCTAAGGGCAGTAGTAAATTCATGTTTCACAATTGATTTAATGTCAGAAACGATCGCTTGATGATTATTAACATTATGCAAAAATATTGGAGGGAGTTTGATCTTTTTAACAGAATTCTCGGGCGAATCAGTGTGCATTTCGTCAGAGTTTATTGCATAGTCATGATCAATAAGACTGTTAAACCTGTTCCCTAAGGACAATTGAGAAGGATTTAGAACATAGCGATCTTGCTGAGATAAATCAGATGATTGTAGTTTTGCAACTTTACGCTTAGGAGGGAAGATGAACGGACAATCTTCTTGATTTGCACTTGAATTTTCTGATTGCTCAGAATTATTAGTGATAGAACTGACATTGTTTACATTTGTGTTGACATTTGTGGACATCATCCGAATTTTAGGGTTATGTACCCTCTTTTTGAACAAGGATTTTGCTTTAAATTTCGGAGAAATCACAAACAATGAAGAATGAAACAAAAAGTACAAACAAAAACCTACTTACAGAACACCAACACGGCTTAAAATCAAATAAAAACTTGTAACTAAAAGTAAAAATTATCGCACTGAAAACTGATACGTAATAAACAGAACACCAAACCACATGTCAAAGTAATACTCATGTTGTTTATGTTTATTAACATGTGGTTTCCTGAGAGCAGAGATTAAAAGATTTGAGTGAAGATTACATATATAGAGCAGAAAAAAAAAAAATCAAAGGGACATTGAGCTATAAATAACAACTGGAGGGACCTTAAAAATATATAAAAGAGGCAAATGAGTTATACAAATCTGATTATCAGTATAGGGAGAAGTGGTAAGATATTACTCCAAGTCATCTAAACAAACTGACCGGCCTTCCCCCGAGCAAAGTGCGGCCCCCCAGGTACTTTATAAAAACTATGATAGTTTTGTGCTGTGCTGTATTCTGTGGTTAGCCTGTGGAACTACTACGAATCAAGATCAGCTGTTTGTATTTTCATCAGCTGAAACAAAAATGAATGTCCATAAGGAATACATGGGAACTTTGAACCCCGGTGGGGCATAGCCGTATAGAATTTTCACAACTTTAATATGCCTATATGTTACTCAGGACTATCAAGTACCTCTCTGCAAAATTTCACCTCAATCGGTCCAGTAGTTTTCGCGTGATGGAACTTCAGAGTTACGCACAAACATCCATACTTTCACATTTATAATATTATTAGGGTACAACAAAAATACCCCCGTCGCAGCAAACCTGCGTACTCAGCGAATTTCCAATGCACAATATATGTCTTAATACCACATAAAGCCGAATACCAAGTTTCATAAAAATATATTCATATATGAGCGATTTTAATTATTCTCTATTAGAATAACAGTGGTAATGAGTACGTAGGTTTGCTGAAACAAGGAACACAAACAATTGTTTTTTATGCAATTATAAATAGAATTTAACCAGGCGAAGCCACATACCAAGTTTCATCAATATTCAATCATAAATAAGCGCTATTCTACTTATTCTCCATAAGAATAACATGGGGGCTGAGTACGCAGGTTTGCTGCTACGGGAATAATCAACAAAAATCAATTTTTTGTGCAAATATCAATATACCAATACTACATGAAGCCACATACCAAGTTTCATCAACATACATCCATAAATAATCGAGATATCAAATTTTATTTATTCTCCATAAGGATAACATTGGACAACGTACTGTGTTTAGCACTTTGAATATCTCTGCAACGGTTGGACGTAGAATCACAATTTAAACATCATAATGATTGTTTTGTGGAGCTGAACAGATTGGTAAAAGCAAATGTGAAGTTTACATTAAAATTAACTGAGGAAAAACCAAAATCCGTTTTCCCATAAGATTAACATGGGAGATTTTATGAGTAGGTTTTTTTGGATTTTCTCCGCAACCACTCAACCTAGGTTAATAATTCAAAAAACTATATTATTTGTTTTTTTAAGCTCTATAACATGGTCAAAACCAAAATTAAGTTATTTAAAAATTTTAGGGTTAAAAATGCAAAAAACTGATTTTTGGAAAATTTAAAACCCCCATAAACCCCCCTTCCCATGATCCGATTTTTCTGGTTTTTGAACTTAAAGTCATGAATGTCATTTTACACATTTGAGCTAAATTTCATCAAAATCGGACCTTTTTTACTCAAGTTATCGTGTTAACGGACACATATATAGATATATATATATATATATATATATATATATATATATATACATATATATAAATTTGAACGAATAGTGTTTTTGGCATCTGGGGACCTCAAAACAAAAAGTTATCATGGTCTCGGAGTTATCATGGTCTCGGGCTTAAGTCTTACCATGAGACCTACGGTAATAGCTTCTTCCCTATAGGGGAAATTCGCTAAAATACTCATGAATCAATTTGCAACTTGCTAACTGCAGCGTAGGAAATATAGATAACTAACATACAATAAAACTACGTAGTTAAGTATAAAAGAATGCTTGCACATAATTTGATTTTATAATTTCTAGTGTGTATGTGAAAATAAATGCTTTTCTTTATCTCGAATGCGTTTCAATACCATTCATCCTACTGTATTTGGATTAATAATTGCATGGGCTTTCACGTTAGTCGTAGGAAAATGTCGCAAGCTACGAACCGTATTCCTGAAAACTTAGTGTTCCACTCTCTGGACTTTGAAATTATCAATGTTAACCTCATGGTGTATTGCTTATATTTGAATCAACTCAGGGGAAAAATGGGAAATGGGGACCAAGATCTGCCATGCAGACGAAATCGCGAGAACCACCTAGTTAGATATACAATTTATTAAATTAGATTTTTGTAGGTGTCAACTTTTTTACAAATTTATGCTTCAGTACTCTTCTCAGAAGTGTTAATGTTAAATCCATATCTTAAGCTATATTTTACTAAAAAAATGATAAACTGTCTAAGCGTTTCTTCCTTCCAGTTATTTACTTTATAGCGCCACAAATAATAACAATCAATCATAAGAATAGTTTTTAGATCGATGGTCACGCGGAAAAATAATATTACATTTTATTTACAGATCGCGAAAATCGTTCCAGTGGGTATGAAACTGGAAAAGAAATCTAAATTGAGATCAACTGTTCTAGAGTAGAAATCAATTTTTCGTACTAAAATCGACTGTAATCAAGAACCCTAATTATTGTCGCATGTTTTCGTGGTCGACAGTGAACAATGTAATCTAGTTTCAACTATTGGCCTTACTCATCTGAGTTTATCTTCCAGTTTCAAAGCCTATTTACCAAGTTTTACTTTCCAATACTGACTAGTTTGGCTCTAAAACAATTACAAAATGTTACGCTTTTCAAATTCAAATTAGAATCCACACTTGGTTTCCATAGGCCTTTTTCTAAATTCCACCACAAACATTTGAAAGTTCGTCCCTTTGTCACAAAAAATGTTTATTAAAACTAGTGCAAAATTAACATATTTTAGAACTCCATAAACCAGAAAGGGCCAGTTGTACTGCGATATTCTCCAATCGCCAAACTTCAAAAGCAAGGCCACTTAGGTAATCTGTATTAATCTCCCCAATAAATGAACATGTCAGTCAAACCTTTCCCCTGCCTGTGGACCGCCCTGGAGGAGCTGGCTGTGAGGCAAGGCCTCGGATCGTCCTCAGAGCGAGGCCGCGAGAGGAAGATGAGGCAGCGATGATGACTCTTGCATTCATCAAGCCTTGAGAGCGCGGCTGCAGTTGTATCATTATTGTTAATTATTGCCCCGGGCTGTAATTTGTTCGCTCAGACAGAAGCCAGTCAGGTAGCAGTCAGAAGCTGACTCTCGTGTCAAACTGATTCTACTGCTACTATCTGCTACTCGCCACTTTGTAGTAGAGAAGCCATCGAGGTAGCGGTCAATAGCTGTCTCGTGTCAAACTGATTCTACTGCTACTATCTGCTACTCGCCACTTTGTAGTAGAGAAGCCATCCAGGTAGCGGTCAGTAGCTGTCTCGTGTCAAACTGATTCTACTGCTACTATCTGCTACTCGCCACTTTGTAGTAGAGAAGCCATCCAGGTAGCGGTCAGTAGCTGTCTCGTGTCAAACTGATTCTCCTGCTACTATCTGCTACTCGCCACTTTGTAGTAGAGAAGCCAGTCAGGTAGCAGTCAGAAGCTGACTCTCGTGTCAAACTGATTCTACTGCTACTATCTGCTACTCGCCACTTTGTAGTAGAGAAGCCATCCAGGTAGCGGTCAGTAGCTGTCTCGTGTCAAACTGATTCTCCTGCTACTATCTGCTACTCGCCACTTTGTAGTAGAGAAGCCATCGAGGTAGCGGTCAGTAGCTGTCTCGTGTCAAACTGATTCTACTGCTACTATCTGCTACTCGCCACTTTGTAGTAGAGAAGCCATCCAGGTAGCGGTCAGTAGCTGTCTCGTGTCAAACTGATTCTACTGCTACTATCTGCTACTCGCCACTTTGTAGTAGAGAAGCCATCCAGGTAGCGGTCAGTAGCTGTCTCGTGTCAAACTGATTTTACTGCTACTATCTGCTACTCGCCACTTTGTAGTAGAGAAGCCATCCAGGTAGCGGTCAGTAGCTGTCTCGTGTCAAACTGATTCTACTGCTACTATCTGCTACTCGCCACTTTGTAGTAGAGAAGCCATCCAGGTAGCGGTCAGTAACTGTCTCGTGTCAAACTGATTCTACTGCTACTATCTGCTACTCGCCACTTTGTAGTAGAGAAGCCATCCAGGTAGCGGTCAGTAGCTGTCTCGTGTCAAACTGATTCTACTGCTACTATCTGCTACTCGCCACTTTGTAGTAGAGAAGCCATCGAGGTAGCGGTCAGTAGCTGTCTCGTGTCAAACTGATTCTACTGCTACTATCTGCTACTCGCCACTTTGTAGTAGAGAAGCCATCCAGGTAGCGGTCAGTAGCTGTCTCGTGTCAAACTGATTCTACTGCTACTATCTGCTACTCGCCACTTTGTAGTAGAGAAGCCATCCAGGTAGCGGTCAGTAGCTGTCTCGTGTCAAACTGATTCTACTGCTACTATCTGCTATTCGCCACTTTGTAGTAGAGAAGCCATCCAGGTAGCGGTCAGTAGCTGTCTCGTGTCAAACTGATTCTACTGCTACTATCTGCTACTCGCCACTTTGTAGTAGAGAAGCCATCCAGGTAGCGGTCAGTAGCTGTCTCGTGTCAAACTGATTCTACTCCTACTATCTGCTACTCGCCACTTTGTAGTAGAGAAGCCATCCAGGTAGCGGTCAGTAGCTGTCTCGTGTCAAACTGATTCTACTCCTACTATCTGCTACTCGCCACTTTGTAGTAGAGAAGCCATCCAGGTAGCGGTCAGTAGCTGTCTCGTGTCAAACTGATTCTCCTGCTACTATCTGCTACTCGCCACTTCGTAGTAGAGAAGCCATCAAGGTAGCGGTCAATAGCTGTCTCGTGTCAAACTGATTCTACTGCTACTATCTGCTATTCGCCACTTTGTAGTAGAGAAGCCATCCAGGTAGCGGTCAGTAGCTGTCTCGTGTCAAACTGATTCTACTCCTACTATCTGCTACTCGCCACTTTGTAGTAGAGAAGCCATCCAGGTAGCGGTCAGTAGCTGTCTCGTGTCAAACTGATTCTACTGCTACTATCTGCTACTCGCCACTTTGTAGTAGAGAAGCCATCCAGGTAGCGGTCAGTAGCTGTCTCGTGTCAAACTGATTCTACTGCTACTATCTGCTACTCGCCACTTTGTAGTAGAGAAGCCATCCAGGTAGCGGTCAGTAGCTGTCTCGTGTCAAACTGATTCTACTCCTACTATCTGCTACTCGCCACTTTGTAGTAGAGAAGCCATCCAGGTAGCGGTCAGTAGCTGTCTCGTGTCAAACTGATTCTACTGCTACTATCTGCTACTCGCCACTTTGTAGTAGAGAAGCCATCCAGGTAGCGGTCAGTAGCTGTCTCGTGTCAAACTGATTCTACTCCTACTATCTGCTACTCGCCACTTTGTAGTAGAGAAGCCAGTCAGGTAGCAGTCAGAAGCTGACTCTCGTGTCAAACTGATTCTACTGCTACTATCTGCTACTCGCCACTTTGTAGTAGAGAAGCCATCCAGGTAGCGGTCAGTAGCTGTCTCGTGTCAAACTGATTCTACTCCTACTATCTGCTACTCGCCACTTTGTAGTAGAGAAGCCAGTCAGGTAGCAGTCAGAAGCTGACTCTCGTGTCAAACTGATTCTACTGCTACTATCTGCTACTCGCCACTTTGTAGTAGAGAAGCCATCCAGGTAGCGGTCAGTAGCTGTCTCGTGTCAAACTGATTCTACTGCTACTATCTGCTACTCGCCACTTTGTAGTAGAGAAGCCATCCAGGTAGCGGTCAGTAGCTGTCTCGTGTCAAACTGATTCTACTCCTACTATCTGCTACTCGCCACTTTGTAGTAGAGAAGCCATCCAGGTAGCGGTCAGTAGCTGTCTCGTGTCAAACTGATTCTACTGCTACTATCTGCTACTCGCCACTTTGTAGTAGAGAAGCCAGTCAGGTAGCAGTCAGAAGCTGACTCTCGTGTCAAACTGATTCTACTGCTACTATCTGCTACTCGCCACTTTGTAGTAGAGAAGCCATCCAGGTAGCGGTCAGTAGCTGTCTCGTGTCAAACTGATTCTACTGCTACTATCTGCTACTCGCCACTTTGTAGTAGAGAAGCCATCCAGGTAGCGGTCAGTAGCTGTCTCGTGTCAAACTGATTCTACTGCTACTATCTGCTACTCGCCACTTTGTAGTAGAGAAGCCATCCAGGTAGCGGTCAGTAGCTGTCTCGTGTCAAACTGATTCTACTGCTACTATCTGCTACTCGCCACTTTGTAGTAGAGAAGCCATCCAGGTAGCGGTCAGTAGCTGTCTCGTGTCAAACTGATTCTACTGCTACTATCTGCTACTCGCCACTTTGTAGTAGAGAAGCCAGTCAGGTAGCAGTCAGAAGCTGACTCTCGTGTCAAACTGATTCTACTGCTACTATCTGCTACTCGCCACTTTGTAGTAGAGAAGCCATCCAGGTAGCGGTCAGTAGCTGTCTCGTGTCAAACTGATTCTACTCCTACTATCTGCTACTCGCCACTTTGTAGTAGAGAAGCCAGTCAGGTAGCAGTCAGAAGCTGACTCTCGTGTCAAACTGATTCTACTGCTACTATCTGCTACTCGCCACTTTGTAGTAGAGAAGCCATCCAGGTAGCGGTCAGTAGCTGTCTCGTGTCAAACTGATTCTACTCCTACTATCTGCTACTCGCCACTTTGTAGTAGAGAAGCCAGTCAGGTAGCAGTCAGAAGCTGACTCTCGTGTCAAACTGATTCTACTGCTACTATCTGCTACTCGCCACTTTGTAGTAGAGAAGCCATCCAGGTAGCGGTCAGTAGCTGTCTCGTGTCAAACTGATTCTACTCCTACTATCTGCTACTCGCCACTTTGTAGTAGGAAGATAGCATTCAGTTACTGTCACCTAGCTTCAACGGTGAATTTCCCCTTGACGTAGTCATGAGTTGGCTAGTTACTATCAAGACAAAGTTTACATTGCGCTAATTTAGTTAGTAAGTAAGGCAGATTCACTACGCCCATACACCTTTGCGGATTTTAACACGAGAAGCAGAGAGGTTAAAGATGTGCGTTTCGCAACTGAAGTCTCAAATACCATTACTAAAATACAAATAATTGCTCCCAGCAAGCCTACTTTAAATGCATTGCTATTCGCCTGTAGTTTATCTCATTTTCCAAATTTGATATTCATTGTATTGCGTATTGCAATAACACCCCTAGACCGACCGCGCTGGTAGCAATCCTCATAATTGCACCTGGATTATTAAACCGCTCGGTTGTATTGCGTTGTTAATGACTCCATCAGCATGTGCATGTAAAACAGCTGATTCATCCATAACTACATCAGGTGGTAACAAAGAAATCGACCAGCAGTGGTGCCAATCGAACCAACTGGGCTCAGTGTTGCCAATAAACACGTCATAAATTTCCCCGCGACCGAGAACGACGAGACAATAACAGGTATCAGATCGGCGGAATATTCTATTACCGGGCATAAATCGTGGACTAATAGAAACTCGGGTCGCATGGGTAGAGGGTATAATGTGATCAGACTGTCGGCACGCCACCCCATCGCACGAACACATGTGGCGGCTCAACTGCTGCTGATTTATCACATCTAGTTTTGACGTTTCCGCTCACAATTGCTGGTACTGCGAGTTGAAATTATGGTATAAGCAAAGGGAATGGGGAAAGTACTTATAAAGGCTTGGCATTATTCTAATCTTTCATTGTCAAAGTACATTGTCAAAGAAACAGTATATAATCCGCTGACTACATAGTTAAGTCCTGATTTAACTCTTATCAAATACTATAACAAAGTATGGAGAGTAGGTCATTACGAAACTTCCACAAATTGTCGATAATAGATTAAAATGAGCTTGGAAGACGGGATTAGGATAATTTATAACTGAATAAAATAAATGTGTGTTGAAAAGTCTAAGCTAATTTTAAAATGTGAGTTTCAGTTTGGTATATAAAAAAGAGTTAAACAAGTTTGTAATCATTGGAACTTGAGGCACACGTTTAAGGAACAACCAAGACTCTTTCTTGAGCAACAAGCATTTTTCCAACCAAACGAGAAGCGTGTAGTAGAAAAGAGTGTGATATAGTAGGCAATTCAGGCGCTGAGGTGTGCTTTCCAACTAAACCCAAAGCGTGTGGTATGAGCGAGTGTAATCAATCTGGCTCGATACACTCTCCAACCAAACGAGAAGCGTGTAGTATGATCGAGTGTAATCTATCTGGCTCGATACACTCTCCAACCAAACGAGAAGCGTGTAGTATGATCGAGTGTAATCTATCTGGCTCGATACACTCTCCAACCTAACGAGAAAGTGTAGTATGAGAGAGTGTAATCTAGCAGGCGCATGCGCTCTCTAACCAAACGAGAAGCGTGTAGTATGATCGAGTGTAATCTATCTGGCTCGATACACTCTCCAACCAAACGAGAAACGTGTAGTATGAGAGAGTGTAATCTAGCAGGCCCATGCGCTCTCCAACCAAACGAGAAGCATGGAGTAAGAGCGAGTGTAATCTAGCAGGCGCATGCGCTCTCCAACCAAACGAGAAGCGTGAAGTATGAGTGAGTGTAATCTAGCAGGCGCATGCGCTCTCCAACCAACGAGAAGCGTTTAGTAAGAGCGAGTGTAATTTAACTGGTGCGATACCCTTTCTAACCAAACGAGAAGCGTGTAGTATGAGCGAGTGTAATTAAGCAGTCAGCCGATGCTGGTGCGATGCGCTCTCCAATCAAACGAGAAGCGTGGAGTATGAACGAGTATAATCTAACTGGCGCGATGCGCTCTCCGACCAAACGAGAAGCATGGAGTATGAGCGAGTGTAGTCTAGCAGGCGCATGCGCTCTCCAACCAAACGAGAAGTATGTAGTATGAGCGAGTGTAATCTAGCAGGCAGTCAAGGCGGCGCGGCGGCGGCGGTGCGCTTTTCAACGCAACCGGTACTTGTCTTAATGTAATTTTGTTTATAATGAAACAGTGAATTAAACCGGTAAATTGAGCAGACATCTGGCCTCCGTTGCAATTACAGGGGCTTCCAATTCATAGATAATGTCGAAAAATGCTATTTCGATTATCCGTTAATAAGAGGCTATTATTTACCGCGCTGAGCAATCGCGGCGGCATTAACATAAGCTGGGGCCTCGGCCTCGCACCTCGGGCCGGCAAATAGGATTACTTGCAAACTCTCAAATGATTACGAATTACCCGAAATAACAGGGATGGGTGTTCCTAAAGGGTCGATCTTAGGCCCCTTGTTATTTCCACGAGTTTATCGCCCTAATTTATAGCGTCGAGACCGTTTACCGCTCGATCATCGCTACTGTGCGAAATCTTAAGCGCGGGGAATTTCACTTGTCGTAAAATTATGCTAATGTTAAACACAGTATGATTCGGTGTCATCGGCAGCACTTGGGAGCGCTGGGCCGGCAGGAGGTGGGCCTTAAACGTTGTGGTGCTTAGGCATTTTGAGTTAAACGTGAATGTTAAGCTGTGGCAATTGTTTTGTTTAACATGTCCTCCACTACCCTCTACATACATTTCTATCCGATCAAAAGGGTTTTTTTTCTTGGAGTATTTAAACAACTAATATAAAACCAATCGGCATAATTACAATTCCCCAGCTAAAACCACGCAGACACACCAATATAAAACCACTTGCCATAATTACAATTCCCCAGCTAAAACCACGCAGACACACCTCTGTATTTTACTTTTTACAAATTGTTAATTCATTTTCAACGCATATATGCTTTTGATCATACTCCTGCATTGATATTTAACTTCTATACAAACTTTACAACTTGGAAACCTTTTTAAAAATACGTATCCATGCAAAGGCTAAAAGAGAAACTTTTTAAAATAATATTTCATGCTAACTTAAATTTATTAATTTATTCCATAAATAACAATTGAACACGGTTACAATTGTTGGCTTCAAAATCCATTCGTGTCATACAACCGCATCATCGGAACAGTTAATTTTAGGCCTCATATATAAAACAAATTAATAAATAAAAATGGAAATTAAACTAATATTGTTATAAATATGGATTCACTGTGATTTCCAAACTAAATGTAGTACTTTACAAATATAGAAAATATACGCAAAGAAAAACCCTACCACAAGTAACACTACAAGTTTAGTAAATTGCTTTAAACTAACAACATAATTTGCATCTATTATTTCTGATTGCAAATTTATTTTAAGTAATAAGTTGCACAGTTCCCAGTGGCCCCGCATATATAATGAGATGTACAACACGGCGGTGGCGCCATCTGCACGGTGACGGACGTGACAGACGCACAGTAACGCGTCGCGCCGGAGTGACACCCGGGGACGTATGACTTCATTAGTCTGCCGGACGCCGGACTGACGCGGTGGACTAATGCCACCAAACACCACCGGCTTGACTGACCCCGAGATTCATTTGACGTGTACATGTGTTATCTCTAGGAGGCTCCTGGGAAAAGCTTAAATTTACAAATTTGTATGCAAGGGTGATGAGTATGAAACTCTTTATTTTTCCTGGTTAACTTTACTGGATGGTAAGAAATATTATATTGAACAATCTATTTCAGTTGAAATATTCCTAAATTAATTATTGATAAATTAGAAAAAAATGTACAACGTACATGTGTTATAACTATAAACTAAACAAAATGCTCAATAGCTTTGCCAATGCGGATTAAAACAACTGTTTTAATTAAATTTGTCGCTGCGTGATGGTGCTACCAGTACGTTAACAAATAATTAGCCTAAGTGAGAAACACTCATTAAATATATATTTTTTTTTAATTGGTTGAAGTAACTCAGTTATTGGGTTGAGTCATTAATAGATATAAGGCCTACCAACGAAAAGAATAACAACTGTCTTTATCCATAAAACGAACTGTATGATTTCCCCTACAGATTCAAAACCTAGAAATTAAAAAATAGTGTATAAATACCATACAACTTCGATGATAAGCGAAAAGAACCTTGAACTAATTTTATTTTATTTATTAGCTAATATCTTTCTCGAATTAACTCATAATTAGCATTTGAGAGCGAATAAAATAAATTATAAGACATGTAACGGATGTTGTATTTACTTACGAACGTGTGTTGCAGATTGAGCTTACCTGGAAAAATACAAATCATTAAATACATTTAGTTAGAAATATAAATAAATAAAACACTGTGTATTAAATACCAAAATAACATATAACTAAGATATTATATTTAATTATAAAATATACTATGTAATCCTGTTATAATGATTATTAAGTTAATGTTAAATAAACCTTTAATTAAAATATTGATTAGTGTATGGTTGCTTATTAGTTGTTAACTCTGTATTGTGAACATTCATTCTTAATTTCATAGTACCTGGGGGCCGAGCTTTGCTCGGGGGAAGACCAGTGAGTTTGTTTAGATGACTTGGAGTAATATTTAACCACTTCCCCCAACTGATAATCAGATTCGTATAACTCATTTGCTCTTTTCTACATTTTTAAGGTCACTCCAGTTGTTATTTATAGCTCAATGTCCCTTTGATTTATTTTAATACTCTATTTATGTAATCTTTACTCAAATATTTTAATATCTGCTCTCAGGAAACCACATGTTAATAATCATAAACAACATGAGAATTACTTTGACAGTTCCCTGGTTGATTATGAACAGCTGTTACAATTTTTTTGTTTTGATTTGAAACTCCATAAGCCCAGTGTTAATTTTTTTAACTTTTCGTTTTCGTTTTTTTACATTATTTGATTTTTACTGGGGATGAGACCTGTCTAGAACATATTTTTATACCAGAACTTAGTTATTTCCAAAATTTGAAGGAAATCGTTGGAGCCGTTTTCGAGATAATTGTGCAACCAACCAACCAACCAAGCAACCATTGCTCATATAAGGGTATAGGATGTTATACACACTTGCAGTTATACTAGTTTGGTTTATAACACATGTTTTTCGATATATTTTTAAACACTGATAATCCAATCGGTTATACCCAATGTCAGTTTCAGACAAGTCTCGTACAAGATTACTGTAGTTAGTTGTTGTAACGTGAGCGCAAGGGGGTAAGGTATGCAATATGCATACAGATGTCAGATTGCCTATCGTCTCTACTGAGGCGCTACACTAAGATCCTCCAAGAGCTTTACAGTGCAGAGTGTTTTTAACGCTACCAAATTTACAAGTACCGAGATTCCCTTTTTCAGATCAATACAAGGCCTTAAGTTGGAAATCCTACTTTTATAACTCACAATTAATTAGTCTGCTGGTTTACATTTTTGCGAGTTGTTTATTTTAGGTGTTGGTATTTTGAATTTACTACACCATTAGCACAAATATGGTTTTTCAAATTTTGTAAATAGAGGACTGTTGCGTAAATGCTGAAACAGTCCTAGGTATGAGTACCTAGTGTAAAAAAATATAGTGTTAAATTATGAAGTTGTAGAAATTAGTTGTAGCATGTAGCGAAAATTAATAAAAAATAATTTTATTAATGTAAAATATTCGTGTTTTTTATTACTTCCACGACATAGGGGTGTGTCGCCCTGAATGTTATCTTCCGGATAGGTTACTCATATATTTTAAAACAAATACAAAATGAACGTTTATACTGTTTTTAAAAGAGCCCTTTCGACCAAAATAGTTTATATTTTTAAACCAGTGACCAATTAAAATTAAAATACAACAATTATAATAATATATTAATTTAAATCAAACCGGCATAAATTTGCATAGTAAATATTACATAAGTGTGCATTCAAAGATATTCTCTTAGAGGGTAGAACTGAACGATTTATACCCTATATATTTCAAGATATAAATATTATTAATGATTGATATTGTAATGATTGTGGTTTATTATTTACTAAGAATTTGTTCTGTACTTGACCTAAAGTATTTAAAAAAGTTGTATAATATGTAGCGACCTTCTTTATATAATTATATATATATATATGTATGTATATATATATATTTTTAGTATATATAAAAAGTATTTCAATGTCTGATTTTTGTTTCTTTGAGATGCCTATTTCCCTTTTAATCAATTAGTAGTTAACTTTTTGTCCAAACGACAAAAATGCGTTTTTTGTTTTATTTTAATAAAAGTATCAATACAAATTAATTTAGAAGATAATTGTATAAAATAAATTACAAAATAGTAATAGTTGTAATTTTTTTTAAAAGGAAAAAATCCTATTTTGGTGGACATTTTGATGGCCTGAAGTAAATTTCAATATGTTTCATTTCTAGATTTTCACCAATAAACAGTATCGAGCTCTAACATAAAATTACAAATGATACTTTAATGAATCAATAGAAATCTATAGAAATCAGCGTTAACAATCAGCCTTCAATCTAAAAGACCAGGTGCAAACGTTTGTAGATACAAGAGTTTAATGTACAATAAAGACTCTCATCGCTGGCGGACTCTCATCGCTGCTCTTGTTTGTAGCTAATAGTAATTAGCAATTAGTAATTAGACAAGGCTGTGGCGCTACCGAGAGTAATAATTAGAAGCAATAGAGAACTTGATGAGTGCGGAATGATGATAAGCCATTGACTTAGTTCGTTTAACCTGAATGCGATCAACACTCGCGTTCTCGTACGACGGCGAGATTGCGATTGCAAGGCTGCGAGCTTGGTAATAATGAAGGTAATTACAACGGCATTGCACTGATGAGCGAAACAGAGTGCAATGTGCAAGTGTATGTTTGCTACCACTGCAGCGCTGCGGGCTTGCACCTTGCACCTTGCACCCAACGGGGTATGTTGGCAATACTGGAGACGACACGGCTTAATGATATGAGTGGGAAAAGCGTCTGTGATTTTGTAAGGTTGGTACACTGGTGAGGAAAGTTTACCGCTCTTTGAACTGCAGTAACGGGATGTTCGATTTCAAAGTGTATCTATCCATTCAAATCACTGAAGTGAAAGTAATAACGAGTTCGCACTCAGAACGCTGACGTGAGGGAAGTGAATTTCCACACAAAAAACTTTTAAAATTAAAAATCAGTGTAAAAACATACATTTATTCCAATTTTTATTGTAAACTGAAAGTATTGATTTTTGGCTGTTCTTATGCTGTATTGGTTTCATTTACCTGCAATGCTGGGAACACAATTTTGCACATTATAAGGTTAGGAGAAGATCCAGTCAGGCTTGAAAGTAGGAATGAGGTTGCTGGGGATGATAAAGTACACCAAAAAATGAATAACAGGCATTTCTAAAGTAAAACCCCTATAAGACAACGTACTGTGTTTAGTCGATACACATTTCCTTTAATAACTCAGTAAATATTTAGGCTAGAATGACGAGGGAGGGCTTAATTAAAACGTTTGCCTCACTAATTCCCATATTTTTACATTTATTAATGTTTCATCCGGGGCTTTTCTGACCCTGTTTGGGTCTAAAAACTCAAAGTTTGAAAGATTAATCCCCAAAAAAGGGGTTTAGTGTTTTCCGATTATTTTGCCCAACGAACTTCTTCAACTGATTATAGAAAGGAACGTCCCTACCAAATTTGAAGTAAATCGGACAAAAAATATGGAGCGTAAAATGAAGATTGCAAAAAACAAAAATTAATGAAGGTTACGATTAGTTTGAATGCGAACGTTTGACAGTAGGCAGTTTAAAGGATAACGGGGCTCTTATATTTCAGATATTTTGGATGATTGAACTTCAAATAACCTGTGCTCTACTCTATTATATATTCAACGTAGGTTACCGCACCTAAGAGATGCAGTAGGATCTCCTGTAATTGGTTTAATTGTGATGCACGCTTAAATTACCGAATAACATCCTTCAAGACTAATTTATGTAACCCTGAGGGCCGATTAAATTAAAGAGTTTAAACCACTGCGCAACAAAAAAATGTTTTATGTGAAATATAACCATGTGGAGCTTCTCCGTCACACAAACAAATTGGTTTAAACATCCATCCTTATTTTGTTTTTGTAAGAAACAAGCAAATTAGTTTAAACTAGAAATGGTTGTCCTACTTACAACACAATTAATAATTATGAGATTTCGTATACGTAGATCGTTTGCATATATGGTATTTTTGAATTCATAAATAAATTTCAATATATTTTCTAATTTTTTTAAATAATAATCTTGAACCCATGATATTTAACAAGGAAAAATATGCGTTTCTAGTACTTGTGTGATTATTTTCTTGATTACTTATAGCATGGGTAAAAGGAAAACAGAATTAAGGTATTCCCCATTTCCCTATAGTCACCAAATTGGTCTAATAATAAGAATATGAACTGTTGTTGAAATTTTCAATGTGCGTGCTAAGTTCATGGCAACAATGACACTGTTATGAGTAATTTTGCCGTTGGTAAGATTTATAAAACCACAGTCGGCAAGAGCTCGATACCTTAAGGGCGAACTAGATTGAACCTTTAGATTCGACAACAAATTAAGTATTTCCTTTTCTTTTCTTACCTTCCTTTTATTTACGTTACTTCTAAGAATACATGTTAATACGAAGCTATAACACGAAGTAAGGATTGTACGAGACAAATTGTCTAACATATGTTCCTCCCTGATAACTACTATAGAAATGTAAATACACCGTTTTATCGATTTTTATAAATTATGAAAAATTACTAAAATCCAAAACAACATGTTTCCAAGATGTATGGTCATGAGAAAATGCCATGCTGTTGACTTTGTTTGAGCATATTGATGTAAATTTGTAATATAATGTAGACAAACCCAATATAGTGCATTAAAAATACCTTAATATCAAGGGTAGAGGCTGTGTGAACACTTACAGTAATTATTAAACTTTATGGTGGGATACACCTTCTGCCATAGTGTTAATCATTTCCACCAAAACTGATTAGATGAAATAACAGTTAAAATATCACGGTGACAAACAATATTGTATCTCAGTTGGAGACAAAACGCAATCTATTCACTGCTTTAATACTATGTACTTAGTTGGTTTTATTTACTTTGTTATTACCACTGAACTGTAATAGTTTTAAGAATTATAGGTTATTTACTTTCTCATAACTTCAGAGGTTTTTAGTAAACCCTTTAAAAACATTTTACAAAGGAAAACCATAATGTCTATCGCACTGATAACCCTTTAATTGATTAGTCTGTTATTTATATTATTAATATTCTTTAGTGTCTAAATTATTACTTTCTTGATTTTTATTCGGCTATTTTTGGCTTTGTACATTTTTACAGAGCTTGTGGTTTTTTACAAATATAAATAAAACCAAATGAAGCCACTTAACGGTTTTTATTACCATTATAGTCAACTTATTTAACCATACAGGGATATTCTATTAAACCAATTGTATTATTATCTTGTCTATAATATTTAAATAGACAACTTTTAGGACTATGATTTATGGGATAATTTTTATTTAGCAATAATTGAGTTTTAAGAGTAATTGTATTTTTTGTAAATAAAAAATTCTTTAGAAAATGTGTATGAATTTATCTGTATAATATTTTTCTTAAAGAACAATACTTATATAAGAGCGTATATTTTTGTGATAAATAAATTTCAGTAATATTTTATAGTAATTACAAGCATTTATTCATAGCTGATTTTCTGGATATAAATAAATAAGAAATAAACATGGCCTCCATTTCTTAATTTTAAAATATATACATTTCTACAAATAACGTCGGGATATTTTTTAAACTTCAAATACTGTTTAAAAAAGTGTTTAAGTATTGTTATACGTCTGAAAATATTTGATTTTTTCGTATATATTTAAATAAAAATGTAGACAGAAAAATGTTTGAAGTACCGGTAATATATATTTAATGGAAAAAAACAAAATTCATATCCGCTTTAAATAATAAAAATACAACACTTTTTCGGCGTGAAAAGTAAATTCGAAGTTATTAAAAAATTAATATTGCAAAATAAATATCTGTGTGGTAAGTTATTTGTCAATATTTTCTGGATTATGCTAGATATGCATTGGCCTTGACTATGGTCGGTGGGATTGATTGAAACCTACTATCTCCTTGGCCATCATCGACGGATAGATCAGCTGTTTTACAAATGTGACTAGAGTGCTGTCAGGGTAATTTGGAGCTATCAAAAGTGTGTTATTCTTTGTGACGTTTACATAGCTGTTTATAGTATATCTATTTGCTTACTATAACGATTAAATTAACATTCGAAACCTTTAAGTTATTAAATATGATAGTTCTTAAGGATTTAAACTATAACTAGTCGAACCGTGCGGAATTCCGAACTACGAACCAAATCTTGTCAGCTGATCAGATGTTCTTTTGTTTACATTTTCGCTCCTGTCAAAACAAACAATTCCCTTTATTTATCTTTAATATTATTCAAATTTCCGATTTTTTTTGTACATAATTTATTTCTGGTTCAACGTATTTACATTATACACAGAATTATTAATTAAGAAGGATGGAAAACATTAACAATAACATAGTAGGTTCGCCCAAATCAGAGACACCTTGAGACTATTTTGAAAACTAAAATGAACTTAATAAAATGTTTCTTTTGAAAAAAAAGAAGAAAAGGGTTTAAACTAAAACAAACTAAATAAAAACAAGGTTTACATGTCTGGCAAAATATCTTGGTACAATCTAGGTTTCAGTCTTCTGTATAATAGTTGCAATCTAAGTCCAAAATGTCTAGCTCCCGGTACATTAAGCAGACGGTGTGATAACTTTGTTGTAACTTTCTTGACGTATCAACTTTCCGAGAAGCGGTACATATTTAGACCGCGGGTCTATTTGTCGTCAATGTCGGGCACGATAAGCTTTAATACCCCCGTCGCAGCAAACCTGCATACTCAGCGAATTTCCAATGGAGATTTAAATGTCTTAATACTACATAAAGCCACTTACCAAGTTTCATACAAATATATTCACAAATAAGCGATATATGCAATTTTAATTATTCTCCATAAGAATAACATTGAGGCTGAGTACGCAGGTTTGCTGCAACAAGGAACACAAAAAATTGGATGTTATGCTAATATCAATATAACTCAATTAGGTGAAGTCGTATACCAGTTTGTATTAATTTATGTTCATAGTTAAGGGAGGCAAAGCATTTAATTATTCTCCATAAGAATAACATGGGGGCTGAGTACGCAGGTTTGCTGCTACAGGAGCCTTTGGAAAATTTCTTTGAGCAAATATCAATAGACCACAACGGTATGAAGCTGTATACCAAGTTTCGTCAGTATACGTTCATAAATAAGCAAGATATAAAAATGTTCTTTTCCTCCATAAGAATAACATTAGACAACGTACTGTGTTTAGCACTTTCAATATCTCGGTAACCAATTGACGTAGAGGAATCATCAAAATACCAAATTGTGTGTTTTAAGTTGAATCCAATGGTGAAAATTAAAATTTGACTATTTCAAAAATTATTTGTAAAAAATTCAAAATCCATTTTTGGGGTACAAAACCCCCCAAAATACCCCTTCGGATAAGGCGATCTGGCTGGTTTTCGAACTTAAAGTCATAAATGTTGCTTTACATGTTTATACCAAGTTTCATCAAAATCGGATAATTTTTACGATAGTTATCGTGCTCACGGACACACACACACACACACACACACACACACATATATATATATATATATATATATATATATATATATATATATATATATACATATATTTACAGTTTCGAACGAATGGTGTTTTTGGGGTCTGGGAACCTCAAAACGAAAAGTTATCATGGTCCCGGGCCTAGGTCTTACCATGCCGACTACGGTAATAGCTTCTTCCCTATAGGGGAAATTCGCTAAAATGAGGGGTAAACCATGGAAATTTGATAAAGGAATAAGGAAAATCTCGCAGACTGACAGAAAAAGAGGCTAGAGAAATAATATATAAGATGAATCAGAGATATTTATAACTAGGCATTAATTATAGGCTATTAATTTTTAGGCACCTTAATAAATTTAGTATCGACAAGAGACCATTACATGTCAAGTTATTGATGGTTATTCATGGAAATTAGTAACACTTAAATTACTAAACGCGTGTTTTCAAATTTTAATTGATAATTATCAATTATTATAAGTCATTCCGGGATTATCATAAAGGATAAGATAAGTATATTATTATAAGTATAACATAATTATCAAGTCGTTTTTTAAGGTTATTGGGGCTTGAATGTTTGTAAATGGGCATCGTCAATCAATTCTTAATATAATTCGTCCTTGAAAGCATAGAGTTAGTGGAGAAAGACATCAACGTCAATTGAAATCTATGGTATTTTAAATACTCATTTTGTTTGAATTTGAGGTCTGCAAAGTAACCTTTGTTCACAGCCTGTTTTGTGTTGGTACTTTTGTGAGGTTTTGTGATGGTGATGCTTCTCCAGAAGACAGTGATGTCTGTTGCGGGGGCGGTCATCTTGAGCATCGCAAGTCTATCTGTGTCGCTGAATCACTCATAACTGTATTTAAACTTTATATCCTACGATGTATTTTGCTATTAAAATCAAGCGTGGTACACTCCAGCTCAGAACGACATTCACCACTGCAACACCAGGAGCAGCGACAACAATAATGTACCTTACAGTAGACTAAGGAAATACAATTATGTCAAGACACCATAGGTACAAAAATTAAAAATAAACTACTCTGTACAGATCGGGAACTGATGCCCATGTCCAAGTTCAAAAACATGGTGCGGGAATTCTTACTGGAAAATAAACTTTACTAAATCCATGAGTTTTTTGAGTTGCAAGAGAAAATATTATTTTTTATGGTTTGTTATTTTAAATGTGGTTTTTCATTTGTTTGCATGGTAGTCTATATTTACAATAAATTAGCATTTTAGCTTGCTCTATTTCCATGGAATAAACATTTCTCATTTCTTCATGAAATACTGTCATAAAAAAATTGTTTTATCAACATTTCCAATTTATGTTACTCTTATTTAAGTAAGATTTATTTATTCAAGACGCAGAACTGAGGCGGTAAATTAAATACCACAGTTAAATTTAACACGTTCCTAGGCTATCTGTGTTATACAGGATACTATGGTTCGATACTAAACTTAATTAGTTGCAAAACTATAAATATTATTTAAATAGTCCTTCCCCACTCAAAAAGTATATAACACAATCAGAATTGACATCAGGAACGAAATAAATTATATAAAATTGTAAAATCATTATCCTGAGGGGCAAACAGTTGAAAGCATCATCTTATAGAAGTTAATGTTGTAGAGTCATGTTATGAGTGCAATGTAGAGTCATCAATCTAGCATCAACCAAAAATATTAACATGAAGTAGACTACACTTTGTCAAATTTGTTTAGTAAATACGTCAAGAATGTGAGTAAATGTTGTTCTCGGGCATATATGTATGAAAAAATATCATCATTTTGGGTCAGTGGTGGGGATTGTGGGGGGGGGAATGGAAAAATTAATAGTAGCCTATTAATTACCTGCACAAAGGTTTAGGATTACACGTAAATAATACAAATCATTGAACATATTGCCGTTATAGATGTATAATTATCCATAGTTATTATGTATATAATTATAATATTTAGGCCATATAGGCTAGGCCTAGCGTTTTATTCTATCAAAGTTAGATTAGACATAACAGCATACAAAGGGATATAAACTCGTCAAAGTTACTATATTTTATCTTTCATTTACAATTATATTAAATATTCAGCCTCTCGCATATGTTAATTCGAAATTTTGATGTGCATAACGCTGTAGAGTAAAATTGTAAACAACATTAAATGACAAACTGGTGAGGACAATCAAGGAGCGATCCAACCCACTAATATGTATTCAAAAGACCTAAAAAGTGCAAAGCAGACCATTAAAACACGATGGCGAGCCAAACAGACTTCTCGCCTTCCCGGGAACCGCAACAAAGTCGGCGTTAAATTAAAACTAATTGGTACACAAGAAATGTTTAAAACATCTCAGGTAACAGGAGCTCGGGTTAGCGTGGCTGCTAATACCCGGGATAAATGAAAAGAGAGGGAGAGAGTGGGGGGAGCGATAAATAACATGATTTAACTTACCTAAAGAGATTTACAGGCACAAAGAAATACGGCTACACAGGACTGCACATCAAAAGCGACTAAGGTGCTTCAATCGATCTTGCTTCCCCCACCACTCCGGGAGGCCACGCCCCCGCGGCCTCGACCAATCGCGGGCCGCGGATTCCGCCAATCACCGCGAGGGGGGTCAACAATGGCAATAAACAAACGCGGGTATTAGCGGGGTTTTTAAATGTTTCCCCGTCATAAACAGACTCACTAATGGCCCGATATCTTCCATTGTTCCAGGTTTTATTCAATAAGCCGACCACTTAACGAAGGCCGTCCCGGCTCTTGACATTAGATATCTTCAACAGCTGTTTTACAGTTAAACGCAATCCCCTATATCATTCCACTCTCTTTATGTTTTGCAGACATATCATTTTCCGGTTCAGTAATCGTTGTTTTTTTCTTCCAGCGTGATGGGTTCTATTGATAGATAGTTTATAGCGGATGAGAAAATAATCTGTAAATTATTCAAAAATGTTTGTTTTAGCGAATTTCTCCTATAGGGAAGAAGCTATTACCGTAGGTGGTATGATAAGACTTAAGCCCGAGACCATGACATTTTTTTGTTTTGAGAGCCCCAGATGGCAAAAACACTATTCGTACAAATTATATATATATATATATATATATATATATATATATATATATATGTGTGTGTCCGTGAATGCGATAACTTGAGTAAAAAACATATGATTTCGATGAAATTTGGCTCAAATGTGTAAAGTGACATCCATGACTTAAAGTTCGAAAACCAGAAAAATCGGACGATGTGAAGGGGGGTTTATGAGGGGTTTAAATTGTCCAAAAATCAGTTTTTTGCGTTTATCACTACACAATTTTTAAAATACTCAATTTTTGTTTTTAGCATTTTATAGAGCTTAAAAAACAAATAATAGCATTTTGAATCATTAACCTAGGTTAAGTGGTTGTGGAAAAAAACGTGTTCTTAAAATTTCCCGCGTTAATCTTATGGGAAAAATGTTTTTAGCTTTTCCTTAGTTAGTTTTACTGAAAAATTCACATTTGTTTTTACCAATCAACTCAGCTCCAAAAAACAATCATTTTGGTGTTTAAATTGTGATTCTACGTCCAACCGTTGCAGAGATATTCAAAGTGCTAAACACAGTACGTTGTCCAATGTTATCCTTATGGGGAAAAATAAAAATTGATATCTTGATTATGTATATTGATTAAACTTGGCGTGTAGCTTCACCTAGTACTGGTACATTGATATTTGCACAAACAATTAATTGTTTGTTGATTGTCCCCGTAGCAGAAAACCTGCATACTCAGCCCTAATGTTATTCTTATGGATAATAAGTAAAGATTTATATCTCCCTTAATTATGAGCATAAATTAATACAACTTGATGTGTAGCTTCACCTGGTTAAGTTGTGTTGATAATTGCACAAAACAATTTTTATCTTTTTTGTTGCAGAAAACCTGCGTACTCAGCCTTTAATATTATTCTTATGGAGAATAAATAAAATGCTATACATATCTTATTTATAAATGTGTTTTTCTTATGAAACTTGGATTGTATTTGGTAGTGATAAACATATAAATGCATTAGAAATTAGCTGAGTACGCAGGTTTGCAGCGACGGGGGGTATTTTTATTTAGTTGTGAGTGTGAGATGCCACAGAATCCAACATGATGCCTCGATACCACATTCTGCTAAACACCAGCGTGGAATCACCACCCTAAATACACCAGTCATCCTAGCTAAGCGGCGTATTCACGGGGCCTACCCCATTTGTTAAACTATATAATAAAGATAGGTAAAACCTCTTGCTAAAACATGGTGCTTTATCGTGGTTAAAAAATTTTTAGGTTTTCCCCAGACAAAAATTTAAAAAATGTCAAAAAATATGTAAAGAATTTCTTTAGTATAAGCTTATATTAAAGTATCAATGGTCGAATTTTAAAACTTGTGTAAAAAAACGGTATTTTGATGTTCTCATTTGTTAAAGACATTATATTAATTATACTTGATTTATACAAACACAATTCAATTTTAATCTAATTATTCTTTACATAATTTTCTTATAAATACGGTAGTGCATTACTTACCTATCAGTGAATCTTCTGAAATATACAATATATATTAATAATAAATCCATTTACTGTTGGAGCATTTAAAATATGCAAGAAGTAAAACTCGTGCTATAATTGCCTTGCCATTTAGTTGTACCATGTTTATTTCTTAATTCTTTATCCTGTATGTATACATGATTTATACTTGTAAGATATAAGTTTTAAGAATGGAATACCAGTAAAAAACACTGCAGTACAAAAAATATATTATAATTTCTAAATAATAAAATCGTTTGTATATATAATTTAATAACTTTACTATTGTTGAAATTTCGATTATTATTCCTATGTTATTTGTTAGTTCACCTTTTGTCAGTTTCATTATTCTCCTTTATATTATTATTTTTGTTATTATAATTTATTATTATTATTATTATTTTAAGTTGTAAATCCCACGTAGTTCAGCTTTATCTTGCATACTTTGACTAAAAATTCCTCACTTGTTAAGTTTTATATTTAATTGTTATACCCTTAAAATATGACATATTTGTCACCTCTATAATAAACTTAAGCTTAACCCAAATTTATTTTAAAGCAATAAGACTACAAGTATAAACTTAAAATGCATCGTTATTACTCCTAAATGTATCTAAATTATGACCAGCTTTGCCGAAATTGCCATCTCAGTTTTAATGTTCAGCAATTGATTAGATGATGATTATTAAATAGTATATTCCATTGCTAGGACCAAAAGTGACGATTTTCGAGACGAGCTCAAGTTTATCGGCCGAGGCGGAGCCGAGGTTGGAAAATTAACTAGGATTGAAAAGCCACTTTTGGCCCATGTGATGAACTATATTTTTCACCACACTACCAACATGTTTACGAACTGACAAATGTCCCTACCTACAGTATCTATGTATTCAATTCCGTAAGGGAATCGGTCCCCACGAAATATCCCGAGCTAGGAACAAGTTAAGTTATGAGAATGCATTTTAAAGCTTGACGGCCAAAGACGGTGGGGAAAATATCAGAAATGTCAAAAATTACTAGGGCTACGCCCCACTGGACTTCAAAGATCAAATTATATTCTTATGGAAATAACACTACAGTGCTTTTATTAATAAGCAACATGATCAGCTGTGATTATCCACTTACACAAAAACAATATATTAGGGGCTATATCCCCTGTAAGCCACTAGTATGGTTTTATTTTCTTTAGCTTGTAAGAGACATTGGAGCAAGGTTAGGGGCGGTGACCTCTTCAAGCCACTAGTAATTATATTTCTGTTCTGTAGTATTTGATTTATTAAAAAAATATTAAAAGAGAGATTGCCAATATAATGAACACCCTATAAAAAAGAAAATAACAGAAACTTGTTTAACAACTATAAAAACAAATACAAGCTTATCACTTGGATGCTTTGGATCGTTAGCCAAATTTGTTTATGAACTCCTATGATCCTTAAACTAATTCCCCGATAATATGGATTTCAATCCCGTACATGATTTAAAATCCTTGGATTTCCACCTTCAGGGCTACGCCTACAGGCCTTATAAGTTCCGTTGTTAATCTTACGTAGGTATATTTTACTTATTGAAGTTGCTGATGATATAGGATATCTTCAAACCATCACATTCCATGCCTGCTAGATTCCCATGAGAAGAACCGAATCAGCTGTTATACCATTTAATGCATAGTTTGGAAAATTCGTTCCCATATCGCTACGCAAGTTCCTGAAAAGAGCTTTTCACATCGACAATATTTCCAAACCACTATTACGACGCCCACAATAAAATCCCATTGTCCCAATATAACGGCGTACAAAGTGCACAATGCACCATTATAGTCCACATTACGTCTCGGATTTACCTAAACGGCCATATCCATGGAAACAATTTCGTGTTTCGCGTTGATAAGGGAAGGCGCCGTGTTTGGCAATTTCTTTTATTTTCAAATCCCCCACAAGGGCGATGGTTTCCGCGGCTTTCTACATTGTTGTGGCACAAAGCGGCTCATTACGGTGATGGTTTTCAGGAGTGCGGAAAGCTGGAGGCAATGGAGGCTTTGTCAGGGGACAATAACGCGACGCCTTGTAATCTAGGCGAGGAATGGCCTGGGGCTCTAGCGGCCCGGGGAGTCTAGGCGCACCGTTACCCGGTGAGAGGGTACTCTCATGTGAGGGGGCTCCAGTCAGGTAACATTTCGCGATTCTACCTGCTCCCATAAGCACTACTTACTTTGAAATCCCGTCTCTCCTCAATCGACTAGTCGAAATGTTGATTCAAGGCTTAATAACAAAATACTTCGTAAATCCTGAATATTTTGGAATTATATTGAACAATTATTATTTAAAATATCTAAATTTTGCTTACCACAATCGCTGGGTATTTTCCTCTATTTAAAATGAGCCATAAATCAACGATATCAGATAATCCGTTGACTGTGAACGGGCTTTGAAAATTAACCTTATGGTGGATCCAAACAAAAAACTCCAAACAAAAAACATACACACTCCAAACTGTAGTCAGTTACATGCTAACACTTGGTCCAGTAAGAAAATTTGCAGCCACGAATTACCTCACCTAGAAACCAATCTCTTGGGGCTTGTATATCATAAGAAAAAAACTAGGAACCCTTCCAATCGCGTTTCCCATAGAGGGCGGAACTGGTCATCAGCTGATCGGGCTCGTTCCCGGGCAATTTGGGGGCCGGAAACGGACGGCTGGGACGCGGTGGATAAAAACACGCTAGATACGGAGAAAAACAAAAATTGAGGCTAAATAATAGCGAGAGGGCCTCATCATGTGATTACGAGAGACCAACGTGTCATTGGGGACGTTTAGGGGCGACCCCGGCACGGGTACACTCGCAGGGCGGCCCTGTAGACCTCCGGGGGTCGGGGATATGTGCGGTGGATCTTACAATTTAGAATTGAGTTAGATGGTGTTTGTTAACTGTTGCAAAAACTACTGAAATTTTGTGTATCTACGACCTCGGGCAATCTGGCGCATTATAGCTTGTTCAAGATCTATAGAAGGTAATTTAAATTCAACCAGTAAATCCGGCTGTTCGAATACGAGCAAATATGGTCCTGTTAGTTTGAATTGTGATCTCTTTCAAGAGTTAGTTTAAAACAGCTGATCTTGCTTCTGTGTTGTGTTTTGTTACCTTCAACAACAGGCAAGTGCTCACTTTCATTGGTTTCTGTTATTCCATATGATTAACATTGCAACTCTGAAGACCTAAAATGTTAACGATTATCTGCAAATATTCCCATCGAGACCTTTCCATAGATACTTAAAAATAATAATAATAATAATATTAATAAATCGGTCCAGTGGTTCCTGAGGTACCAGTGGAACTCAAGATCTGCTTGTGTACTAATTATTAGGATTACTAAATCGCATTTAAGAGGGGGCTCTAAAGTTAAGATTTATATTAATTCACTTAAAACTAATTTTTATTTCAACACTTGTATTAATTTTTAATATATTACCTGAAGTTAGTTTTTATTCAAGACTTAACGTAATATCTTTTGAGTTCATCTGATTCATCACAGTAAAAAAATATATAATTTTGATATATTTATGTAAAAGGTTGTTGGGCTGTTATAACACAAATAACAACAATAGGCGTATTAATTAATCCCACCAGTATTCAACACGAATGTATAACTAACTAAACCATGTAGTAAAAATACCAAGTTTTGGACTGTTCCCTTTAAAAAGTTGTAAAATGCCAGTAGTGTATATACACACAACAACAAAACAAATATACACTTATCACAATCAAACACCAATATTCAGGGCGACAGATTTTAAGTTTATTGACTGTTGTCAGCTGCCAACCAACTTTTTGTTTTATGCTAAAAGTTAAATAATTAAGAAAGCATGAAAATATCCAGTCTAAATTTTGTTCTACCTCCTGATGATCCCGGGAATTACAGATTAATAAAAATAGATGTATTGTTTATTATTGTATAGAGAGCGTTGTGGTGGGTGAATTAACTTTTCATTAATTGCCCTTTTTACCAAAATTAAGAAAAACATAATTGAAATCCTTTCAATTAGGTAAGGCATCAAACTAGTCATGTGCCCAGCTTGACCAATTTTAAGGTCGGTCAGAATGGTAATATTTTAATTTGGTTATGTCAACTAAACCCTTATATCAGCGGATTTGCTCATATTGATTAATAATTTTTGTAGGACAAGCAGAGATGGTAGGGAACAGAAACACCCAATCCCATTTTTAGGGATTCAAGGTATTGACAAAATTCACTTGGATTATCCTCCTTTTTGGGACGGTGGACGAATTCATTCCAAGCCTTCGCCCTTGTAAGAATGCATTGATTATAACATAGAATTCTTAGCAACTACTACATCGAATCCATAAATAATCTTCTCATCAAAGACAGTTTTATTCAAATTCATTATTTATTCAGGTGGAGCACAGTATCAATATTTATCTTTACATGTTTATACGCATCGTCTTTTTTAACGTCTAGCACTTAACTATTTCTATACTGACAGCGTCTTCAGCGAGTAACAACTAACCAAAACTGTATACAACTGTATAAACTGTAAAATCGATGCAATGTACTGATAACTTCAAACTATCGTATCGTAAATAGAATCAAAGAATCTATTTTGATATTTTGAAATGCTTGTAAAAACGGGATGAATCCTTAGTTAAATTGATTACATTCCTTCATCAGATTCATATACGGGAGCCAGCATTAATTGATGCATTAATGATTATGTGATCAAGAGTGAAAATAGTATTCATAATTCCTGCGCCACCTGCCATCAGCAATTTGGATCACTATTGATCCATTTATAACATTATAACTTGGATAGCAACTAATGGCTACAGTTATAAATAGTGATCTAGCCTACTCGATAGGTAATAGCAGTGGTTTTATAGTTAATAGTATAGTGCAACTTATAACCATTAGATGGACAAGTATCGTGGTTAATTTTATTGAATTACATCATAATTAGCTTGTTAATGCAATGGTTTTGTTTAATCTAAATACTTATAATATGACTAAGCGTTCTAAGTATGGCCATTTCTAGATAAACTTATTCTTATTTGAATAAATATTATATATTTAACCAACTAAAACTGTAACGTTTAGTTTAAAATTCAATTTAACATTCGACCATCAATATTAATAATTAGCAAATGCAGTCACTTTTAATGCAACCAATGCTAAAGAAAATCTATATAAAAAATGTCAACACCTCGTTGAGCAAGCCTGATTCCATAGTTCCATATGTAAGCGGAAATATTATTAAAAAAATATAAAATTGCTGCAACTTGTAATTGTTGTTCTATTCAATATAATTTGTCAAAATATTGAGTAAAATATTGCGGAAGGCCTGATGCAATTCAGAAGCGAATCTACAATCAAAGTTGCTTCCAATATTGCTGATTTTCCTACTGCGCAACAAGACCGGCAAAATATTTCCATTCTGATCTCACCTTACAAACAATCAGTTGACTGTCAAAGTTATACTAAATTGCTAAATGCTAGTGTGTGGTTTTATCGGGGCCGTAACACAGTGAGTTACTGAGCAAAGCTCGGCCCCTAAGTTCCCCGATCGAACTGTGACATTGTAAGCACTCCGGTGTCTAGTTGTCGGAGCCTGATTGTACCTCGGACACAATAGTAATGGCTGAATAAGGCGTAAGTAAAGGCTGGCATTACCGGCCATTAGTTAATTATAGGTCGACACTCCTACGATCATGTCACGGAGTCGAGGAATGCGTTGGGCCGGGAGGGTAGAGGGTACAGAACACAACCGAGACAGTGTGTGTGTGTGTGTGACCAGTGACATTACCCTACTGCGCCACGACTAGGACGGCGCGACGTTGGGCCGGGAGGGTAGAGGGTACAGAACACAACCGAGACAGTGTGTGTGTGACCAGTGACATTGCCCTACTGCGGCACGACTAGGACGGCGCGACGTTGGACCGGGAGGGTAGAGGGTACAGAACACAACCGAGACAGTGTGTGTGTGACCAGTGACATTACCCTACTGCGGCACGACTAGGACGGCGCGATGTTGGACCGGGAGGGTAGAGGGTACAGAACACAACCGAGACAGTGTGTGTGTGACCAGTGACATTACCCTACTGCGGCACGACTAGGACGGCGCGATGTTGGACCGGGAGGGTAGAGGGTACAGAACACAACCGAGACAGTGTGTGTGTGTGTGTGTGTGTGTGTGTGTGTGTGACCAGTGACATTGCCCTACTGCGGCACGACTAGGACGGCGCGACGTTGGACCGGGAGGGTAGCCTCCCGGGTACAACACAACCGAGACAGTGTGTGTGTGACCAGTGACATTACCCTACTGCGCCACGACTAGGACGGCGCGACGTTGGGCCGGGAGGGTAGAGGGTACAGAACACAACCGAGACAGTGTGTGTGTGACCAGTGACATTACCCTACTGCGGAACGACTAGGACGGCGCGACGTTGGGCCGGGAGGGTAGAGGGTACAGAACACAACCGAGACAGTGTGTGTGTGTGTGTGACCAGTGACATTACCCTACTGCGCCACGACTAGTACGGCGCGACGTTGGGCCGGGAGGGTAGAGGGTACAGAACACAACCGAGACAGTGTGTGTGTGACCAGTGACATTGCCCTACTGCGGCACGACTAGGACGGCGCGACGTTGGACCGGGAGGGTAGAGGGTACAGAACACAACCGAGACAGTGTGTGTGTGACCAGTGACATTACCCTACTGCGGCACGACTAGGACGGCGCGATGTTGGACCGGGAGGGTAGAGGGTACAGAACACAACCGAGACAGTGTGTGTGTGTGTGTGACCAGTGACATTACCCTACTGCGCCACGACTAGGACGGCGCGACGTTGGGCCGGGAGGGTAGAGGGTACAGAACACAACCGAGACAGTGTGTGTGTGACCAGTGACATTGCCCTACTGCGGCACGACTAGGACGGCGCGACGTTGGGCCGGGAGGGTAGAGGGTACAGAACACAACCGAGACAGTGTGTGTGTGACCAGTGACATTACCCTACTGCGGCACGACTAGGACGGCGCGATGTTGGACCGGGAGGGTAGAGGGTACAGAACACAACCGAGACAGTGTGTGTGTGTGTGTGTGTGTGTGTGTGTGTGACCAGTGACATTGCCCTACTGCGGCACGACTAGGACGGCGCGACGTTGGACCGGGAGGGTAGCCTCCCGGGTACAACACAACCGAGACAGTGTGTGTGTGACCAGTGACATTACCCTACTGCGCCACGACTAGGACGGCGCGACGTTGGGCCGGGAGGGTAGAGGGTACAGAACACAACCGAGACAGTGTGTGTGTGACCAGTGACATTACCCTACTGCGGAACGACTAGGACGGCGCGACGTTGGGCCGGGAGGGTAGAGGGTACAGAACACAACCGAGACAGTGTGTGTGTGACCAGTGACATTACCCTACTGCGGCACGACTAGGACGGCGCGACGTTGGGCCGGGAGGGTAGAGGGTACAGAACACAACCGAGACAGTGTGTGTGTGACCAGTGACATTACCCTACTGCGGCACGACTAGGACGGCGCGACGTTGGGCCGGGAGGGTAGAGGGTACAGAACACAACCGAGACAGTGTGTGTGTGAGACCAGTGACATTACCCTACTGCGGAACGACTAGGACGGCGCGACGTTGGGCCGGGAGGGTAGAGGGTACAGAACACAACCGAGACAGTGTGTGTGTGACCAGTGACATTACCCTACTGCGGCACGACTAGGACGGCGCGACGTTGGGCCGGGAGGGTAGAGGGTACAGAACACAACCGAGACAGTGTGTGTGTGTGTGTGTGTGTGTGTGTGTGACCAGTGACATTACCCTACTGCGGCACGACTAGGACGGCGCGACGTTGGGCCGGGAGGGTAGAGGGTACAGAACACAACCGAGACAGTGTGTGTGTGTGTGTGTGTGTGTGTGTGTGTGTGACCAGTGACATTGCCCTACTGCGGCACGACTAGGACGGCGCGACGTTGGACCGGGAGGGTAGAGGGTACAGAACACAACCGAGACAGTGTGTGTGTGTGTGTGTGTGTGTGTGTGAGACCAGTGACATTACCCTACTGCGCCACGACTAGGACGGCGCGACGTTGGGCCGGGAGGGTAGAGGGTACAGAACACAACCGAGACAGTGTGTGTGTGTGTGTGTGTGTGTGTGTGTGTGTGTGTGTGTGACCAGTGACATTGCCCTACTGCGGCACGACTAGGACGGCGCGACGTTGGACCGGGAGGGTAGAGGGTACAGAACACAACCGAGACAGTGTGTGTGTGTGTGTGTGTGTGAGACCAGTGACATTACCCTACTGCGCCACGACTAGGACGGCGCGACGTTGGGCCGGGAGGGTAGAGGGTACAGAACACAACCGAGACAGTGTGTGTGTGTGTGTGTGTGTGTGTGTGTGTGACCAGTGACATTGCCCTACTGCGGCACGACTAGGACGGCGCGACGTTGGACCGGGAGGGTAGAGGGTACAGAACACAACCGAGACAGTGTGTGTGTGACCAGTGACATTACCCTACTGCGCCACGACTAGGACGGCGCGACGTTGGGCCGGGAGGGTAGAGGGTACAGAACACAACCGAGACAGTGTGTGTGTGTGTGTGTGTGTGTGTGTGTGTGTGTGTGTGTGTGTGTGTGTGTGTGTGTGTGTGTGTGTGTGTGTGTGTGTGTGTGTGTGTGTGTGTGTGTGTGTGTGTGTGTGTGTGTGTGTGTGTGTGTGTGTGTGTGTGTGTGTGTGTGTGTGTGTGTGTGTGTGTGTGTGTGTGTGTGTGTGTGTGTGTGTGTGTGTGTGTGTGTGTGTGTGTGTGTGTGTGTGTGTGTGTGTGTGTGTGTGTGTGTGTGTGTGTGTGTGTGTGTGTGTGTGTGTGTGTGTGTGTGTGTGTGTGTGTGTGTGTGTGTGTGTGTGTGTGTGTGTGTGTGTGTGACCAGTGACATTACCCTACTGCGCGACGTTGGGCCGGGAGGGTAGAGGGTACAGAACACAACCGAGACAGTGTGTGTGTGACCAGTGACATTACCCTACTGCGGAACGACTAGGACGGCGCGACGTTGGACCGTAACAACGTACATACAATATGCCCTTCCATCCCTTGGTGAATGTCTGGCCCTGAATAGTAAAGTGCTTCTGATGATGTTGCAGAATAGAGCCCTAAGGTTTGTTTGTGATCTTAAGAAGTTTGATCTTATTTATTATTGATATTTGTATAAAACCCCATTTTATGTGTTCCTTGCTTCAGCAAACCAGCATACTCATCCGCTATGTTATTCTTATGGAGAATAATTAAAATTTCATAAATCGTTTATTTATGAATGTATATAGATGAAACTTGGTATGTGGCTTTATGTGGTATTAAGATACATATATATGCTTTGGAAATTCGCTGAGTACGCAGGTTTGCTGCGACGGGGGTATTTCCTCATAATGTGTTATATACCATTCCACAGCTGATTGTTATATACCATTACATTTTATTAACAGGTTGTTAGTTTCATCCGTCATTAAACAGTGTATGGAGAGTGATGAGTGATGGGGCGACTTTTCCTCATCCCTTTGTTTTTGTCCATTAAGTCGTCTCCATACGTATTTCTGTTATTTAGGAAATCTTATATTGTTGTTAGTGAATTCCCTATGGAAAGTGGGCTATTAGCATTACCCACACGGTGAAACTTAAGCCCAGGACCACCAGAGAAGTTCCTAACCTCCCTGAACACGTTTTGGGGGGGTAGTTCAAAATTATATATATATATATGTGTATGCACTCTAGCGGTCGCGTTTTTTGTGCTATTTACTTAAAATTTGGTAGGGACGTTCCTTTCTATAATCAGTAGGACAAGTTCGTTGGGAAAAACAATCGGAAAACTCTAAACCCATTTTTGGGAATTTTGAGTTTTTGGACCTAAAAAGGGTCAGAAAAGCCCCGGATGTAACATTAATGCATGCAAAAAGATGGGAATTAGTGAGGTGAAAGTTTTAAGCCATCTCTCGTAATTCTAGCATAAACATTTACCGAGTTATAAAAGAAAATGTGTATCGACTAAACACAGTACATTAAGGGGGTTTTACATTTGAAAAGCCTGTTATTCATTTGTTGGTGTACTTTTATCATCCCCAGCAACCTCACGCCTACTTTCAATCCTGACTGGACCTTCTCCTCACCTAAGGCGCAAAATTGTATTGCCAGCTTTGCAGGTAAATTAAACCAGGAGCATCAGAACAGCTAACAAATCAATGTTTTCAGATATCAATACAATTTTGAAAAAATGTATGGTTTTACACTGATTTTGAGTTTTTAAAGTTTGTTATGTAGAAATTCACTTCCTTCTCGTCAGCGTGCTGCGTCGAATTCGTTTATTACATTTTCTGTTTAACTATTAAACGAGTTTTCTCGTGTCCATAAGTTGAACAGCTAAACTCATGTTACAATTAAAGTATAATTCATGTATAACTTACAATTAATAGAGTTGCATGTTGCCGCTACCCTTTCGTGCTTTTATCAGATTTAACTGAGGCTCAATTAACTTGTAATTACTCCCATTTGTAAACTAATACATTAAATTATATTGCTTGGTCAATACCATATCAGAACCGTTTTAAAACTGTTTCCCTATCTCCTATCTCTTAATCGTAGTAATTTCCTTAACGAAAGGTAAAATTATGATATAAACCTTTATATAAACCAATTATACTCGTTATTCTAGTTTGAGATATTCGCAATTACCGTAATTATTGACACTTTCAGCTGGCAATTACTGTTATCGTTTTTATCACGATAATTACCAAAACTCGTCGCCGTCGCAGCTATTTTTGGACAATTATACAACATTATTTTTAATTAGATTTTGCGTAAGTGCCACTTACGTGATAGGCCAAAATAACCAAATAAATTATCTGACTTTGGGCAGGAAATTTCGAATGTTCTATCCTGTATTTAGCAGTAAAATTAGTTACTTACTGATGCGAAAATTATAAACAAACTACTGGAACCACTCATAATTTGTTATAAGGTTTACTTTTTCGTATAGTAAAATAAATATAGGACAGTATTTTTATGCAGTATTATTTAGTTATAAAACGAGAATTACGCGATTTTATTTCCAACCTAGGGACACCAACACAACTATTTATAATATAATTCCTCTAAATTAACGTAAAGGTTATAAGCCAGGGTTTGAAAGTATCAACAATAAAACTATAATTTTCTAGTATAACTGCATCCTTACAAATAATAATTAAAGGTTAAAAAATGTTAATGATAAGTCCAATGCAATAAATCTGTATCTATTTTCGTAATGTATATTTTACCCAATTACGTATATACTATTGCACTAATTAAACTGAAATAGTAGGAAGATAAGTATAACACACAAATTTAAAAATCTGTTGAATTCCGCACCACAAGGCGATCCGATTTGCAATGTTTATCATAATGTTTTTTAACCTTTATTGCATTTTATATGAATACACAAATGCTAAGAGCGTCAGGTCTTGTGGGTAGATGTTTCGCCAGTTTAATGTGGGTCTTCACTTAAACGAGAAATAGCGAGAGAGAGACAGCGTAGCTGATGCACGCTCACACTGTTAACGCTATCTTTTGTTTTAGAGCAGAACATCGTCTACAACGATACGATCGTCAAATAAGTGCCTAATTTTTAACATTAGACTTGACCTTCTTAGTTGTTGTGTTCTCCTTAAGTATATACAAATACAGGCTGATGTTTATTCGAGAATTTTCAAACGTTTATCTACAGTATGCAGCACGTTGTAATCCACGGGTGAAGCCGGTTACTGGATGTAGTATACTAAATATTACCATCAATGCAAGTTTAGTTATATTTTTAAGTTTGGTTATATTATATGACCAATCCATAAACGGTACATTAGTAAAACACTTTAAAGAGCAGTATCCAAATACAAATTCAACAGTAAAATAACCCCTCCCTCACCATCACAACCCCTTAATCACTTCCCATCCTGTTAATCTAAATGTTTTACAACACGATGACAAGTCCGTTCTAATGGAGAACACAAAAGTATAAAGTAATTACGAATAATGACAGGCATCGCAGCAGTTTGAAAAGCCAAGTAGCAGCGCAATTGGACGGTAGTTAACAACAGCAGAGGAGACCCGTCACGGTGCTGCCCCCTGTAAGAGCTACCATAACCATATTAAGGGTCCACAATGGGAGCGCCACAAAGACAGCTGCGCCGTGTCGAATGTGTCCAATAACAGCGGTTCAATTAACAAGATGGCGGCCGATCAAGCCTTTTATCCGACGGATGTGACATTGTAATACAGTCTAGGCCTAGACACGATTGCGGCGCTGTGTCTATTAATGTTGATGGGAATTCGGTAGATAATTGGATGGTTCGTTTCGTATCGTGTCGTAATGGGGCTGTTATTGGATTTTGATAGGTGATGAAGGTATACGGTGGCTAATCGATATCTTTTGAGGTCTGATAGGCTATTTATTATGTAATTGTTTTTTAGGTCAGTTACACCATTTTTAATTTGTCGTCCAATAGCCTGTTAAAAGTGATTGTTATACATTTATTATTGTTGTACACAGTTTAATATATATTCAATGCGTTTTGATCCTATACTAGAACCTTTTATCGACGTCTATAATTTATTTTCGAAATAATTTCTGAATTTAAAATAAAATTGTTATTATGTTACTGTATACTTCACTTACATTAAATACAGGAATACAGAAGCCCCAAATGTCGTTCAACTTTAATCTGTAATACCAGTTGAGAAGTACAATACCTGGATGTACTCACGTTAGGCCACGATCTGATTCAAAAGCAGATTAGTTTCTTTGCGGTTTCGATCGGAATTGGACCTTGATTCTCAGCCCGGGGACGCTACACCGGACCCGCCGGATGCCGGATACCCTCTGGGGTAATTGAATTGAGTCAAACCTTTTGTCGAGTCAGCCGGAAAATATTGGGACTCGCCAGTGGAGCAGAACGTAGGTCAACCGTGTCGGCACCTGCCTCTCCGCCGCTGCTGCTGGTGGTTGAGCTGCGCAGTCTCAGGGCCTACTGTTCTAGCCGCTGCTGCTGGTGGTTGAGCTGCGCAGTCTCAGGGCCTACTGTTCTAGCCGCTGCTGCTGGTGGTTGAGCTGCACAGTCTCAGGGCCTACTGTTCTAGCCGCTGCTGCTGGTGGTTGAGCTGCACAGTCTCAGGGCCTACTGTTCTAGCCGCTGCTGCTGGTGGTTGAGCTGCACAGTCTCAGGGCCTACTGTTCTAGCCGCTGCTGCTGGTGGTTGAGCTGCACAGTCTCAGGGCCTACTGTTCTAGCCGCTGCTGCTGGTGGTTGAGCTGCGCAGTCTCAGGGCCTACTGTTCTAGCCGCTGCTGCTGGTGGTTGAGCTGCACAGTCTCAGGGCCTACTGTTCTAGCCGCTGCTGCTGGTGGTTGAGCTGCACAGTCTCAGGGCCTACTGTTCTAGCCGCTGCTGCTGGTGGTTGAGCTGCACAGTCTCAGGGCCTACTGTTCTAGCCGCTGCTGCTGGTGGTTGAGCTGCGCAGTCTCAGGGCCTACTGTTCTAGCCGCTGCTGCTGGTGGTTGAGCTGCACAGTCTCAGGGCCTACTGTTCTAGCCGCTGCTGCTGGTGGTTGAGCTGCGCAGTCTCAGGGCCTACTGTTCTAGCCGCTGCTGCTGGTGGTTGAGCTGCGCAGTCTCAGGGCCTACTGTTCTAGCCGCTGCTGCTGGTGGTTGAGCTGCGCAGTCTCAGGGCCTACTGTTCTAGCCGCTGCTGCTGGTGGTTGAGCTGCGCAGTCTCAGGGCCTACTGTTCTAGCCGCTGCTGCTGGTGGTTGAGCTGCGCAGTCTCAGGGCCTACTGTTCTAGCCGCTGCTGCTGGTGGTTGAGCTGCGCAGTCTCAGGGCCTACTGTTCTAGCCGCTGCTGCTGGTGGTTGAGCTGCACAGTCTCAGGGCCTACTGTTCTAGCCGCTGCTGCTGGTGGTTGAGCTGCGCAGTCTCAGGGCCTACTGTTCTAGCCGCTGCTGCTGGTGGTTGAGCTGCACAGTCTCAGGGCCTACTGTTCTAGCCGCTGCTGCTGGTGGTTGAGCTGCGCAGTCTCAGGGCCTACTGTTCTAGCCGCTGCTGCTGGTGGTTGAGCTGCGCAGTCTCAGGGCCTACTGTTCTAGCCGCTGCTGCTGGTGGTTGAGCTGCGCAGTCTCAGGGCCTACTGTTCTAGCCGCTGCTGCTGGTGGTTGAGCTGCACAGTCTCAGGGCCTACTGTTCTAGCCGCTGCTGCTGGTGGTTGAGCTGCACAGTCTCAGGGCCTACTGTTCTAGCCGCTGCTGCTGGTGGTTGAGCTGCGCAGTCTCAGGGCCTACTGTTCTAGCCGCTGCTGCTGGTGGTTGAGCTGCACAGTCTCAGGGCCTACTGTTCTAGCCGCTGCTGCTGGTGGTTGAGCTGCGCAGTCTCAGGGCCTACTGTTCTAGCCGCTGCTGCTGGTGGTTGAGCTGCGCAGTCTCAGGGCCTACTGTTCTAGACGTAACTCCGACTGGACTTCTTATTACAACGATGTATTGGACTTGATGCTTTTTAGAAATGGCGCAATACGCTGTAGACAATGAAGTGATTCCACATTCAGTCACACTGAGATAGGGGTCCCTCAGGGATCGATTCTCGGCCCCCTCCTTTTCTTGGTGTCCGAGACCGATCTTAGCACGGCATTTTTAACGCTCCAAGTGTCAAGATTACTACCTGTACAACACTCTGTTTCAGTTCAAAGAATATCGTATAGATAGTATGAAGAACCGTAGTAATTTAAAGAGTTACTTTTCTCTTAGGTGTTGAATTTTCAATAAAATCCCTGGATGCAATAGATTCGCGAATGTTGATAATAAACTATTAGAATTGAAGGCACACTACATGGTCGAATAGGTTCTGTTCAGGGGCCGGAGTTTTTGCATTATACAATAGGAAGATGTTTGAATGGATATTAACTTAAATTGCCTTTGTTCTAAATCAGATCTATTTATACTTGACAAATTTTGATGATCTAGTTGTCCTTCTATTTTCAGATTTACCATGCAGTTCATTTATATCTTTATTGCAGTAATGAATTCTACTAGTTTTGGAGTTCAAAAAATTAAGGAAATGTCAGGAACCTCTATTTGTCCACCGCTCATCAAACCCAGTCCGAACGTTGCGCTGCACTCGAATTAAGGCCGTTAGTACAACTAACTCGGTTGCCCAAACTAACGTAATTGTAATTTGTTGGGAAATAGCGTTTCATCAGGGCGCATTAACGTCGACCATTTAATACGCGCCTAATGGAGGCCCACGCTGCGAGTCGGTGCGCATGGAAGAAAAAGCAAATTTAATAACGAGTCAGGAAGAGGTAATGTCTAGATTAAACGCGGTCGGAAGCCGCTTACGATTGGATGACATGACGGAGGCCATTGGCGTTGTAATTGCGAGGGTCGAATAACCTCGGTAAAACAACGCGAGGGCACTTGTGTGTAGCCCTCACAAACAACTAGCGTAGATGTCGTGCTGTGTGGACCGCGGTGAATGTAGCGAGTAAACTGTGCGGGTGGAATTCAGTCGGGGGAATTATCCTACAAGCTATTTGGATAGTTTCGTAAAATAACGCACTGATTATTGATAACAAATCTACTAATATTGAGTCGATTATTTTGTAGATACTGAATGGGGACGAGGAAGACTCACAGCAGATTGAGTGAGAAAGTGGTATTTTTTAGCGCAATGTGGATGATATTGGAGTCATAGCGTTTCTCTTTTCAAAGGAGATTTCAAATAGTTTTTCCCCAGAACGTTACAAATTAGGATCATACCGAAAAACTCCAAACCGAGATATTAGATCCAACCACACTCACGCGCCGGGTACGCCTCCGGCCAATCAGAGCCATCCGTTCTGCGGTCACAAGTGATCCACATTATTGCCAGAGACTCCGCATTTCTGTGGCTTCCTCATTATTTTCTTCTTGCTCTATTTTTCGGTTCGTACAAAATGCTTTATTTCTAATGGAATCGTTTTTTATAGAGGAATCTCGAAGAGGGTTTTTTCGGGTTCAATGATCGTTTAGATTGCTTTATAAATGTTGTATTGCTTGGTTCGGATGTTACATATGATACAGATTTGATATTCATCCATTGTTTAATAGAATATGAATGTAATAACTATTCGGATGAGTGGTATTGATTTACGTAGATTGAAAGGGTTTCATTCACACACACAAACACGCTTGTCACTGTAAATAGTTGAAATACAAAATCTTAACTAATTCGTACAGTTTTTGTACAGTTACTAAAAGAGAAAAAATATTTGTTACTTTGACACCAGTAGCTAAACATATGTATTTACTTAATTTGTTTAGTTTATTTATCGATGTGAAATTCGCTAGAAAATTTATCCTTTGGAAAAGGATTTTTACTGAATAAAAGGCGATGGGTGAAATTAGCCAGATTAATATACCAGTACCTTTTGAACATTACTTTTTTAATTATTACAAGTTTTAAATACTTCTACATATAATAACTTCATTTCTGATCCATGATCTTTCTGCTTATTTAGTATGAGTGCATGTTATTTCTATCGACCTTCTATAGCTTGAATTTCGTTTCTGTGCTGTCATTAAAACATTGTAAACACACACTGAAACCTGAAGTGTCAAATACAATTTTTAATTTAAATGGATGGCTAGACTTCATGAAGTTAAAATAACTGTGTCATAAATAGTTCAGGAGCAATATCACCTCTTTCATATTCAAACCCTTTTGTACGGGATAGTCCAGAGATTTACTCCCAGAAGGACTCTATGCGCTCTAATGATGATCTCTGACACCTCTCTGTCATCCTGATGATCGCCCAAGTTTCGCCAAGGCCCCGGGCCATCCGTAATCCAATTACCCCGCACAAAGCCTCGGCCGAGGTCCCATCCTAGGACGTCACCTACCTTCTGCTTCTGCACCGTCATTAAGCCAATATCCACCACAAAGCCACCGGTAGCCTCGCTACTACAAATTTCATTACGTACCTTTGTTCCCCGGCCACAAAGCGCTTGCTGCGTCATCCCGGTCTGGGAACCAATCTTGGAACTCGAAACCCGATTACTACTCGATAATCGAACAGACCGAGTCACTAGTCGCGATATCGGCGTGAAGTGATTCGGTTAGGGGCGTGACGAGGGGCTGATGGAGGAGAATTGGAATTTGTGGAGCGGCGTGAACTGGAGTGGTAGGGGTGGGACTGCGGTGCGACAATGTGGGCTGCATACGGATTGCTAGCCCTTGGTTGTGGTGAAATAACTAAGCCCATTTTTGTTACTCTACTCTTAAAGCCACAGCACTCCAATATTACAATCATTATGTTAGTGATCATTTCATATAATTTCATATCAATCTTCATTTGCGATTGTTCTCTTGCCATAAACACAGCTGTTAATGAATTAAAATTTGACAATTATGGCATTTACAATGATAAATGAGGCCAGAATTAGTTTTTGGCTATTACACGTTTAAAAAATCAAAGTATCGGCTGGAATCCTTGAAATAGTAGTTATTGTCACATAGATAAACTATTCTTTATTATTTTAAATACATTACGATCTATATTTTCCGTAAACATAGGCCTAACTAATTTTTAAACACTACGACACTGTTTCGGAATTATGTTTAGATAGGTACATTAAGATACAGAAGTATGGACAAGCATTCCAGCACGGCCAGGGGGGAGCAACACGTATGTTGTCGCTCGTTAAAAATCATACCTGGTTGGTAAGGGAGCAATCCGTATGTCGCTCGCGCGGCTATCCATGGGGGAGCAATCTGTATCCTCCCGACAATGTGAACTGGAGTGCTAGGGGTGGGACTGCGGTGTGATGATGTGAACTGGAGTTGTAAGGGTGGGACTAGGGGATGCTTGGTAATCTTCGGCGCGGACGGAAACAAGATGTACTAATGATTAAGAAACAATATCAGCATTATAGAAAACCTGGAGTATTTTTGGGGTTTTATCCAAATAAGTATGAGTATATATATATTTTTTTTTGTAGACTAACTGAGTGCACGGGGAAATAATTAAAAACTGTTATTAACTCTACGATTTGAGGTTGGTAGTTCGAGAATTATTACTGTGAAAGTCAAAATCCTGGTTATACAAATTCTATCACTTTTTCAACATAATATTGATATTTGGTACATGCTAGTGCAACTTTACTATGTTAGTAGAGCTAAATATCGATCGATGTTTTGGCACTTTCTGAAAAATGTAATTACGTTAATTGTATCCATAGAGGAATAAGTTATTTTAAATTATGTGCAACTCTAGTTAAATTATTCTTTTTTACAGAGTAAAATGTGTAACGGGATCTTATACGTATGAGAAAGTTATGTTATCGGTTTCTTATTTATTTGCTGCACTAGGGGGAGTGCACCATGGAATGACTATCCTCCAGTAAATGACCTTTTTGACAAAAATCATTTATATAATAAGGTTTTAAATCAAAATACAAAAAAGGAGATTAAAAGACAGTAGTTACTGTATAATGTAATTCTATTATTAACTGTGCGAGCATTATTGGTAATTATTGTGTTTTTTAACTTATATTAGAAAAATTTAAACATTTCAAACCCGATTTCCTAATGTCGCACGATCGACATTGCCGAGCCCATTTCCAACGGTCATTTCAACTGGCCTTTTGAACTTTTGAACATTCAATTTTGAAAACCGACTGTTACCCGCCATCAGTGAGCTTTCCCCGGGTTCGGGGGGGGAGGTGTTTACACTACCGATGATACACATTACCCGGACGTGAGGAGAATGGCACGGCGCACCCTGGGGATTAATTCCACACAACTATTGGTTTAACGGCACGACGCGATCGTGCAGCAATCTACAGCCGATCACTGATCATGAACGGTTAATGGCATAACACGGAGAGTGCGACAGAAAGCTTTGAGAGAGCCGGCAGTTAACAGGGGCCACTTTGGAGTTTAGTTCCATAAGAGAAATAGTACCTGGAGGCCGAGCTTTGCTCGGGGGAAGGCCAGTCAGTTTGTTAAGATGACTTGGAGTAATATTTCACCACTTCCCCCTACTTATAATCAGATCTGTATAACTTATTTGCCTCTTTTCTACATGTTTAAGGCCACTCCAGTTGTTATTTATAGCTCAATGTCCCTTTGATTTTTTTTTACTACTCTATTTATGTAATCTTCACTCAAATATTTTAATCTCTGCTTTCAGGAAACCACATGTTAATAATCATAAGCAACATGAGTATTACTTTGACAGTTCCCTGGTTGATTATGAACAGCTGTTACAATTCGTTTGTTTTGATTTGAAACATAAGCTCCATAAGCCCAATGTTAATTACTTAACTTTTCATTTTAGTTTTTTTACATTATTTGTTTTTTCCTGGGGATGAGGCCTGTCTAGAACTTATTTTTATCCCAGAAATTAGTTATTTCGAACATTTGAAGGAAATCTTTGGAGCCGTTTTTTAAATCCGTGTCGCAAGCAAGCAAGCAAACCTTACTCATATTAGAGTATAGGATATTAACACTATTCGCAATACTCCTGAATCTAAAATATCGTTAAAGAAATTTTAGTTAGTTTTTTGGTGTCAAATTGAAACTACTATAGAACATATCTAGTGATACGAGTACATTTTCGAATTTTGGGTCCATCTGCAAATTGTAATATTAATTTCGTTAGTCAATCCGTAAATTATCATACTCTAAGTTTACCCGATCCTTTTAAATCAAAAGCTTTATGAACTGCGATACCTTCAATTTGACACCAACTAAAATGTCTTAGCCGATTGGATGATGAGTATTTTGTACATAAGATTAACACTGCGAGACTGCTGGTGATGACTGTTGAGTAATGTAGCAAGTTGAGTAGTAGTCTGTTCATTTAGCAAAGGATGTCGGTTGAAATGCTTATATATTTGATTCCTCAGACTCCCAGCGAAACGTTGATCGGGTTAAACTGTTGTCCCATAGCAAATATTGGATATTCGGCTTTTATAACTTGTAACAAGAAAACGTTACTGGCGTGAATCCGGAATCACTCGAGTTCTAAACCAGGTTTACGAGTGCTTGAGAATGTCCTCGCGAGATCAAGTTAACGGAAGAGGGGGGGGGGGGTGGGCGAGAGAGTAGTTAGTGAGGGGGTGGGGTTATGAGAGGAGGGATATAACTGGAATTGGTAAGAGGGGATGCTGAAAATCATCCACTAAATCAGACCTGTCAGCAGTCGGATTATATTATCCAGTTATTACTCGGAAGTTCGATGGAGATTAATTATAACTCTGAAGGACGAAGGTATTCTAACTAGAACCAGGATCACCGTGGCGACAAGACAGGGTTCAGTCCTACAACAGGTGACCGGGGCACGGGCCGGATCCTCTAATGCAGTCGATCACCTCGGCTAATGCTCTGGAAAATTACGCTTGTTCGTCCACCTGCTTGCCTGTTGTCAGTTGCCGCCCAGCCAAGCGTCACCAGGCAAATCAGCTTCTGGCCGAGACGTCACGACGCTCTCATCCAAGTCCGAGCTGAGAAGCCTGATCATTATGGCCAAGCGGATGTTAACAAATGTGATTTTCTACGAGATGTGTTGAACGGTCGGGCTAGGATTGCTTTAAGCAATTTAAAAGTTCAGTTTCAAGTGCTACAATTTAGAATGAAGAAATGTTTTCTCAAACTTGACTTTTTTTAAACTTCTACTCAAATTAATTAGAAATAAAGCTTTATAAGTAACTACTCGTTCTTGGATTCTTAGTTTAGTGTTGGCGTGGTGGTCGAGGCGACGGCTCTTACCTTGTGGGTTCCAATCCCAGACCTGGCAAGTACATTTGATCAGTACTATACAGCTCGTACGGTAAAGGGGCACCCTTTGCTTGGTGGATACGTTCCACGCACGGATCTGGAGTTGATGTGGGTGGGGAAAACTAGACAAAGAGGCTGTCAACCTCTTAAAAAATATAAACAAGACTACAGCTGTTGATGTTTTAATTGGTGATCTTAAAAGCAGTTTTAGCGGATTTCCCCTATAGGGAAGAAGTTATTACCGTAGTCGGCATGGTAAGACCTAGGCCCGGGACCTTGATAACTTTTCGTTTTGAGGTCCCCAGACCCCAAAAACACCATTCGTTCGAATCTGCATATATATATATATATATATATATATATATATATATATATATATATATATATATATATATATATATATATATATATATATATATATATATATATATATATATATATAAATATGTCCGTGAGCACGACAACTCTCGTAAAAATTATCCGATTTTGATAAAATTCGGTGTGTAAAGCAGCATTTATGACTTTAAGTTCGAAAACCAGCCAGATTGCTCCATCCGAAGGGGTATTTGGGGGGTTTTGTACCCCAAAAATGGGTTTTTTGAGTTTTTTACATATAATTTTGTATAAAGCCAAATTTTAATTTTTTTTAATTGAAATCAGCTTAAAACGACGCACAATTTGTTGTTTTGATCATTGCTGTACGCCAAATGGTTACAGAGATATTGAAAATGCTAAACACAGTACGTTGTCCAATGTTATTCTTATGGAGGATAAGAAAAATTGTCAATCTCGCTTATTTATCAACATAGCCTGATGAAACTTGGTGTATTGCTTCATATCGTTGTGGTCTATTGATATTTGCACTAAAAAACATTTTTTTGGCTGATAGTTCCCGTAGCAGCAAACCTGCGTACTCAGCTCCCATGTTATTCTTATGGAGAATAAGTAACGTGTTATCTCCCTTAATTATGAACATAAATTAATAAAATTTGGTATGTGGCTTTACCTTCTTCAGTTATATTGATATTTGTATAAACCCCATTTTTTGTGTTCCTTGCTTCAGCAACCCTGCATACTCAGCCGCCATGTTGTTCTTATGGAGAATAATTAAAATGTCGTAAATCGTTTATTTATGGAATGTATATTGATGAAACTCGGTATGTGGCTTTATGTGGTATTAATATACATATTTATGCATAAGAAATTCGCTGAGTACGCAGGTTTGCTGCTCCGGGGGTATTAACTTTACTACTAACAATGTGGGAGAGCTTAGTGGACTAGAATGCACAAGAGATAGATGAGAGTGAACGAGAGTCCTTGAAAATAATTATTTAAAACTGGTCAGTTTTCATATTGGTAAGTTTTCATAATGGTAAGAACACCGAATCGGTCAAACCGGTAAGATTACCACTATGAAATCTGGCCTCCACGAGTGAACGATCTGGCGTAGATGGTGATTCCTTGTACCCACGCTCGGCTCGACCCCAGCACCTGTAAGCCACCCGGGGGTCAGGGACACAAACTGGACCATTTCCAATCACACCTGCGGTCACTGCCTCACGGATAATATTACCTCCAGATTTAATAATGTGTGTTGATTTGTAGCGGGGCAATTTGGGCTAATCAGATGCGATCCCTCCCCTTCCCCGGGGGTCACGTCCGACCGCAGCGCCGCGGGAAAAACGGAGCAGTGGTAAACGAATGGTAACATGTAAAGCAAACAAGACCGCGCCGGCGTAATTGGAGGTTTACGGTCACCGTGATTGGACCGGATTGAACACAGGCTTTGTTGCTGTGATCACGTGACCTGCGCACGTGACAGAACGGGATCATTACCGATCGATTTGTGTGATTTGAAAACTGTCCGATTGCTGGTATTTTGACACTGATTCTATTTCGATTTTCGTGAGCGACGGGAACGTAAGTGCCGGGTTGGGTAAATACGGTGTCTCAATGGTTTGCATGCGTTTAGAGACTTATTCCGTTACATACTCCTCGCTGAGTATCTGCAATTAGTAATAGATTGATGTAAAAGAAATCAAGCTGCAAACCATTAAACATTATACTAACAAAATGTGTTTAATCAGTAGTTGATATAGCTTATACCATTAGGAATTATAGTAAACCACAAGTTTGAATATTCACTGCATATTCATGTTCTCACCCTGCTTCTTTGTCCACCACCGATGACGTTTGAAGTTAAATTACATAAATGAGTATTCCACAACAGTAGTAAGAAATCAACAACTTTTTCATAAATCGCTATAAGTTCCTCAAAAATAAAATTACAAATTAAACAGTTATAAATTAACATCAACATCATGATCATTATTCGTAAATGTATTCGTATTATAAAAGAACACGCAAACAATAAGGATAGGTCTCACGGGCAAAATTTAAAAAAAATTGCCACCGGTGCGATGCTCTGCACTTAATTACAAGAGATGGCGTGCGCGAAAGACAGACATTGATGCATGCACCAATGAATGCACCAACAATAAGACTAACTCTTGTTAAATATTCAGACACTTTTTTTGCATTTTAGAACATTTTATTCGAAGTTCTTCACTCAAACCAACGTTAGCGGGGTGTGCATGCATCAGCTGACTGTCTCTTTGCGCTATATCTCTTTCAAAGGCTGATATCTAATTGCACCGGCGGTCGAATGAATTTGCAATCGTCAAAACATTCATCCCTCTGAAAAATGTCTAATTGCACCGGTGGTCAAAATCTACCCTCCCCCCTCAAACCCTACCAAACTTCACATTGACACTAAACGTCCAACGTTATACTGTAAAACAGTAATGCGTACGAACACAGTCATAATAATAATAAAACTAATAATAATAATAGAAATGTCCGAAATTTGTTTCTCACATCTCTGATGTTCTCGATTGATTTGAGATATTTTTTGTCTGTTGACATTCTGACCTCGAACAAAGGTCGTCGCCCCAGATACTCTTAATTAATGTTTGAAATTTCACCAATAAGAATAACAAGAAACATATGTTTTGTATGTCACATTCCCACCTCATCTCACTTAACACCACTAGCGTTCCCGACACAATCTCACTCATTCTGCTGCAAAATATGACAACCGACTGAAGTGATAAGCAGGAGCCACTTGGGGTTTCTGTACTGGGCTTCCCTATGATATCCCCACCACTAGTTTTAAACTTAGCAATTTCTTGTATGTAAAAGTTATCTCTACAACCTTTATACATTTTAAACCACTCTTATACTAAGATGAATAACAAAAATCTTCTTGACTAATTTAAGTTTACCGCCGGTGCAATTGGAACACGCCCCAAAAAGGGCGCCGGTGAAATTGGAGTCATAAGTTGGGGGCTGATCCCTGCCTGACCGCCGGTGCAATTGGAGTCATAAGTTGGGGGCTGATCCCTGCCTGACCGCCGGTGCAATTGGAGTCATAAGTTGGGGGCTGATCCCTGCCTGACCGCCGGTGCAATTGGAGTCATAAGTTGGGGGCTGATCCCTGCCTGACCGCCGGTGCAATTGGAGTCATAAGTTGGGGGCTGATCCCTGCCTGACCGCCGGTGCAATTGGAGTCATAAGTTTGGGGCTGATCCCTGCCTGACGGCCGGTGCAATTGGAGTCATAAGTTTGGGGCTGATCCCTGCCTGACGGCCGGTGCAATTGGAGTCATAAGTTTGGGGCTGATCCCTGCCTGACGGCCGGTGCAATTGGAGTCATAAGTTTGGGGCTGATCCCTGCCTGACGGCCGGTGCAATTGGAGTCATAAGTTTGGGGCTGATCCCTGCCTGACCGCCGGTGCAATTGGGCATCTGCGCTTTAAAGTGCAGAAATGCATCAAACTGGAGAAAGTTATGGGTGAATTGTCTATTTTAGACGTCCATTATTCTATTGTTATAAACAGTTCAAAGGTTAACCACAGAATGCAGCACCCACGACTGTTTTATTCCCTGGGTAAAGGCGGGTTCTGTACCGAATAATACTATTGAAAAATGATAGTGGTGTTTGTCTGCAGTCGCAGGTGTTTTGGTTTAACGCAAAACTCCTAGACTATGATGGAATTTCGAATGAAGGTTGGTAATTATACAATGGCTCCGTATCCCTCGGGTCTTAAGAGGTACGAAGTTACTAAACAAAGCTCGTAACATGGTACAGTAATGGTATGAAATATTTTGTGATAGTGTTATCCCCGTGAAAATAACGAGACACCTTTTAGCTATCTAAACAGGGATAAAAGCACAAAAATAAGTTTACCGCCTTTAGAAGGGGTATTCTTACCCCAATTCCAATTTTTAAGCTTTATCAGGCTCCAATTATTATATGCAATGTGAAAAACTGACCGCTTTTTAAAGCGAAAACAAGACTATTTAAAGTTGCAAGTTATGTAAATTTTTCCAAAATGTTTAGTGAATGTTTCGAAACCCAGAATGTTATTACCACCGGTCCGCGACACCGCCGCCCATCGCAGGTGGACGCGTTAGGCGTCGCGGCGTCGCCACTCAATCTGCGAGATTATATGGATTAAGTGGTATGAACTGAGGGCGTAATGCATTAACGATCCTCCATAAAACCAACTGAGGCAATCCGGGTCTGGAGTAGGTGTGAGAGTAAACGGCCTTTTAATCCGCGCCCTCGCCTCTCCGCCTGAACCGCGGGAGCCCGTAATCGGCGGTTAATCAACCAAAAGATCGCTTAAACGTTATAAAAGATAATGGTAACAGCCGGATTAGCATGGGAATGGGCGGCGTATTGACTGAGCCGCCGAAAAATTTGATGAGATGCGATCGTTTATAAATCTTACCGTAATGGGCGCCGATTTTATTATTTTTAGTTGTAATAATCGGCTTACGGGATAAACCCATTATACTCAAAAATTATCGGGGTTTATAAAAGTTCCTTTTTGTTTCGCCTGGACCTACCTCGTAAAATACGATTGTTTTGTTATACGTTATTTTCGATTCATAACATAACTTGGTCAGCACAACATCTTGTAAATCCACAGATTTTCCCCGAGAACAAATTGTTTTCTAGCAAATTTATATTTATTTACTATTTATAAATTGTAAACACATTTTGTTTACTCGCAAAGTGTTTCAGTTAAAATACAAAAGTATATATATATATATATATATATATATATATATATATATATATATATATATATATATATATATATATATAAAACGATTGGTTTAAGGGAAATATCCCAAATAAAAACACAACTGTAATTTTGAAACTCATAATAGCGATGAATTTATATTTATTATCGATTTTATCTATCATTTCTAGTGTTTTAAACTACACTACGTTGCAGGAGGTAAGGAAACTACTCCCGTTACAAGTGAACCCATTCAGATGTAAGTAGGGTTCACTTGATAACGGGGGACTTTTCTCCCGAAACGCAGTGTATTTTTAAACCCTAGAAGCGTTTGGTAAAGTCAAAATAAATCAATAATAAAAACACAAGACAGTAAAACCCTATTAAGTTTGCCTCAGATGAATCAGTAAGAAGTCTTGAAATATGCTTAGAAATTGTCAAGTAAATCCATGTACTCTTAGTGTTAACTATTCAATTGAAGCAGAATGTATTTACGTTATTTTACTTAAATAGGTGTTTTCCAAAAGTTTGTGTATTACTGAGTCGCTCTCAGATTTTATTTATTTATCAACTAGCTGTTCCCACAGGCTTCGCCCCGCAAATAATAATTAAAAAATCTATGACAATTGTGTGTGCTGCATTCTGTGGTTAGCCCGTGCTACTACGAGTCAAGATAAGCTGTTTGTATTTTATCAGCTCAAACTTGCAGCAATGTATGCGTTCAAAGGTTATGCAAAGGGCTATGTATACGTTCAAGTTAAAGTGAATGCCCGTAAGAATAACACAGGATTGGAACTTTGACTCCCCGTGGTAACTTTGATTTCCCTATGGGAATTTCTTAAAACCCTTTCTTAGTGAGCACCTAAGACCCAAAGGTATGTTCCAAATTTCAATGTAATCCGTTCTGTGGTTTTTGAGATTTCGTGATGAGTGAGTCAGTGAGTCAGTCAGTGGTATTTGGATTTTATATATTGAAATAACACGATCCAAATTACAACGTAACAAATTCAAACAGCAGTTTTGCTATCAGTGTTTGTATCTCGCGGCGGAAAATGTCCCAGAATCAGAGGGTGGTTTCACACGCGAGACCTCCAATTGTGGGTCACGTGACACCAATTTCCCCCCCCCCCACTCACCCTTCCGCCTCCCCCTGCCTCACTGATTAACACATCTGCAGCTGATTAGGCAATTTCCCTAACCTTATTTACAGCGGCTCCGCTAACAACCCTGCTGCCGTCTATCGTGCTGGTGCTTGATATCGCGCCTATCAACACGAAAGGGTGAAACCGTACCTTACTTAGATTGTTATCGTTTAATTAATAGCAATGCATAAATAATCCGCTTTATGGGGAAGTAAATTATGGCATGTTAAACTCGTACTGCTATGAGAAACGTTTAGGATAAAAAAGTCAATGGTTTAAAAGTTATAGTAAAAATCACCAAGAAAGAAATACCTTTGATTTTAACCAAATAAAATTGTTGATTGCAATAAAACTGTGCATTCAATAGCCATAGTCATACATCTTGTGTTTAACATGAAAATTAACAAATTCGGTTATAACATATTTACAAATCACCCAACAGATAATAATCATGTCTTATCAATTAAATAATCGTTGACACCGTAATACTCTTTGGTGATAAGAAGCCCTTCAGATTTCGCTGAAACGCATGCAACTTTGGTTGACCCTCAAACCACGTGGCAGGGCATTGGAAAGTGTGATTCAAGCTGAGTGCAGTTGTTTATTGGAAAAAATAATATTGTGGTGAGGAAGTGGATAATCGAATACATTGCGTAAACTGTAGTTATGAGTTGGTTAGTGTGATTGAAAAAGTTAGCATTATTTTTAAAACATATGAGAGATTCTCAAATGTATATACATGGAAAGGTTAATATATTGTTTTGTTTGAAAACTGTTCTGCAGGATTCCTCTAATTTCATTCCGAAAATGGTTTTGACTGCTTTCTTTTGAATACGGAAAAATATGTTGTAATTTCGAAGTTTATAATCCCCAAGCAGCAACTCAGTATGTCAAACGAGGATAAATATATCCATATAAACCGTTATGATCAGCAAAACTGGATAGCCTCCTTAACATAAACCTTCCTGATCTTACTCTACTCAGTCAGTTTACCTTGTCAGTTTGATTAGAAAAACTAAGTTTGGATTCAGCAATTAAACCAGATAGTCAACACTCTCAGTGGGACTCATTTTCTCCTCACCAATCAAAAATATAGAGGGTTTCTGTAGATCTGAGAAATCACGTAGGTAAGAATACACTGCTGCTGGTAGTTTTTTGATAGCAATAACACAAAGATAATAATTCGAAAACCGCTGTAACTAGAGAGCTACGGATGCGTTTAACGAAAGTATCAACTTCAACCCGAGACCTTTCAGAAGAGGAGGCAAGAGCTGATCATCTGCAAATAAGCGTAGGTTCGCTTTTGTTAATTTTGGAGTTCTCACTGTACATTTGCGTGAGAATTGTCGAGGTCCTCGTGTCAATCCCGTGTGTGCGCTGAGTGAATGAGGGGACAGCGTATGAGCCACGAGCATTAAGTCCAAGTGCAGTGCTCATTCTACTCAAAGAATGGTCTTTGCTGGGCCTTATCAATCAGAATAAAGACATTTAAAAATAGCATTTTGCAGGTCGATACTTGGGGAAGCGAATAATACAATACCCCCGTTGCAGCAAACCTGCATACTCAGCGAATTTCCAATGAATATATAACATAACACATTAAAAAACTTAACAGGATTCATAAGAAATGTATTCACAAACAAGCGATATTTAAAATATTAATTATTCTCCATAAGAATAACATTGGGGATGAGTACGCAGGTTTGCTGCAACAAGGCACACACAATTATGGGTTTTTATGCAAATATCAATAGAAGTCATCTTAGTGAAGTCACATACCAAGTTTCATCCATATACATTCATAAATAAGCGATATATAACATTTTAAACATTTTCCATAAGAATAACATGGGGACCAAGTACCTAGGTTTGCTGCTACAGGAGCCATAAGCGAAAAAATGTTTTTTTGTGCTAACAACAATAAACCACAACCAGATCAAGCCATATACCAAATTTCGCCAGTTTATGTTCATAAATAAACGAGATATGCAATTTTTCTTTTTCTCCATAAGAATAACATTAGACAACGTACTGTGTTTAGCACTTTCAATATCTCGGTAACCAATTGACGTAGAGCAATGATCAAAATACCAAATTGTTTGTTTTTTTAAGCTGAATTCAATGGTATGAAATAAAATTTGATTTAAATTAAAATTACATGTGAAAACCCCAAAAAACACATTTTTGGGTTACAAAACCCCCCAAAAACCCCCCTTCGGATGGTGCGATTCATCTGGTTTTCGAACTTGTTCAAATAAATGGTACTTTAAACATTTGTACCAATTTTCATTAAGATCGGACCTTTTTTACGAGAGTTATCGTGCTTACGGACACATATATATATATATATATATACACATATATAAAAATTTGAACGAATGGTGTTTTTGGCATCTGGGGACCTCAAAATGAAAAGTTATCATGGTCTCGGGCTTAAGTCTTACCATGAGACCTACGGTAATAGCTTCTTCCCTATAGGGGAAATTCGCTAAAAACAAAAAGAGATTTATTCTGTGATTTTAGACCATTATTGTTTTAAAACATGACAAGAATTTTTCAACAGTCAAATCTCAAAATGGTGGGAAAACCGATTAAATTTGCCTCCAAAAAATTATTAAACCGCAACAAACATGTTTATGCTATTTACTGAATCAGTAAGTCAAGGCGTTCATTATTGTGTGCCTGGGAGACATATAAGCTAATACATTAGACTGGGTCTTCCTTCATTCCATCATTCACGCAAGATAACATCGTACACTACATCAACTGCGGTTTTGCCTTAAAGCAGGACTAACTTTGCTTGATGCTTTGCGATAACGCGTCAAGCGCACAGTTTAAAATAAGGAAAATCCAGCAATCGTCACATTTGCATCACACGTTCCCGTGAATCACGTTTGTTCCATTCCAATGTTTGCATTTCGAACGACGGTGCTTCCATTTCTAGGACAAGCTGCTGCATTGGTTAACAAGAAAGGTTGTGAATTGTCAGAGAAGGTCAGTGCAGATGTATAACGCAACGCGTAACGAAGTAGCCTGCGCCTGGCACAATTGATAGACACATTAGCACCACTCGTGTCTTGACACGTGTTGTCTGTGACCGCGCCCTCTGATATCACTGTGACCTTCGCGGTGAGGGGGCGGTCACCTCTGGCAGTAGATGTGGCAATGCCATGTAGGTGCTGACGCCGACCCCTGAGGAACAGCACGGTTGGTCATCACGGGCTGGCAATAGGAACATTCTGTAGAATTTGAAAATAGAATGATGCTGGGTAGATGTTGACTACTATGGTACCCTTTCACTTCGGTTCTTGCAAAAGATGGAGGGGACATGTTGTTGCGCGGATGGATGACCAGTCAGGCTACACTACTAGAGAGAACGAGCTGGAAAGGATGCACGTTTTAAAACAGTTGAACAAAGAGAAGCTAAACTTTCAGTCATGTGTGTCTAGTGTCACCGCATTAGGATGAGCTGGAGAAGGGTCACCATTTTGTCGCAATTATTTTATAGGTATTGTTTAGTAGTTAACATATTAGTTCATTTTATTTAGTATTTTTACATTTTCCTAAATATATATTTTATATATTCGTTCTTAACTGTACGTAAAGTCAGCTGAGCTTGCCTAAACTAAAACGGGAGTTGGTAGAAGAATTATGGCAGAACATTTGTGACATATGTGAAACTCAACAATACCTCTTGAAAACTGAATATGTGCGGATCTTCAACTCTATCCCTCTCCTCTGCAATTCATATCAAAACCCCTATATTTCCCTTCTCTAGTTTTTAATGCAGTTTAAAATAGTAATATTCTCATTCTCAGTTTGTAAAATAAAAGTGTAATTATTACTCCCCGTGAATCCAAATTGAATTTATTTATGTAAGAAGCCTTGGATTCCATGGTAAAAGGTAAAACTCAAGAACTGGTAATGGATGAGCTTTGGTGTGATAACGAGTCAACACATTCTCTAACTCTATTAATTACAGGTAATATAAGATGTAATAATTTATAATTATAACTTTGTGGTGCATGTTGACACATGCAACGTCGTGTTGTAGGAAAGTACTTGTGGTTTGTCTTTCTCCATGGCACTCCCTTCTTCAACTGGGAGTTTCCCTCTAAACCCTAACTGAATTCTTAGCAATTCACACTAACATATTAATAATTAAAATAAATTATTTTTTATTGGAGGCTGGAGGTTCAGCTAAATCAATTGCTTTTTGGAAGACCAGCTATTTTCTTAAAGGTTTCAAATCATTTTTCATTAACCTGTCTTATTTATTAATTGCCCTATTTGAGAATTTCCCTAGATGTGATTTAGTTCTCAATCTTCACGGTCCAAATTTCATTCCTAAATCATGCAGTCATGAGTCCAATGAATTTGTTGTCCGATCCTTTCCTTATCGAGATGGACAGGCACGCAGTAAAACAGTGATAACAAAAATAAATAGCGTAGCTGCTGTAATCAAGGTTAGGGAATTGCCTATAATCAGCTGTAGATGTGTTAATCAGAAGGGGTAGGGAAGGGGTGGGGGTAATTGATATCACGTAACCCCCCGATTGGTGCTCTCGCGTGAAACCACCCTCTGACTCTGGAACATCTACAGTCGCGACGGATTTCAACATATGTTAAACAAAGTTTTGTGTTTTAATTTGTAAGTTTAAATAGTTAATTCAACTACTATCTGTTACTCCGTCAAAAATAACGGGTTTTAGTTATGGAATTTTACTCATTGTAATCTATATGTATAAAAGGCAAAGCCCTGGCTGACTCACTCACTCATCACTAATTCTCCACCTTCCCATGTAGGTAGAGAGCTGAAATTTTGTACACTGATTCTTTAGGCATAAAATAGGAAAACTAAATGTTTGCATCCTTATCTGACCTTAGGGCTCCGCCAGAGACCCCGACAAAGTTCCCATGTATTCCTTATGGACATTCAATTTTATTTGAGCTGATGAAAATACAAATAGGTTGATTCGTAGTAGTTCCAGGGGCTAACCACAGAATGCAGCACACACAACTGTAATAGTTTTATATATCATTTGCGGGGCGAAGCCCCCCCAAAAAAATTGGCGGCCTGCGGCTAGTACAGTATAAAGTATCAGAAATAAGTCGTTTAAAAATTTTTCTAAAATATCAATTGTATTACATTGTTATTGCTAAGTATCGGTAGTAAATATCTCTTAGATTATAGAGAAAAGTAATTTATAACAATAATAACCATGATAAACCCATGATACAGTAGTCATTTGAATATTAGTACAAATTCAAAATATATTTTAAAAATTAAATCATCTTAAATTTGTCTTTCAAAAAATTTTCTCGCCAACTTAACCAAACCATTTTCTCGTCAAACTCGATTTAAAATAGATACTCATATTTTGGCTGATATTTGTGATAAAGCTCTGTTTATTAGCGAATTTCCCCTATAGGGAAGAAGCTATTACCGTAGGTCTCATGGTAAGACTTAAGCCCGAGACCATGATAACTTTTCATTTTGAGGTCCCCAGATGCCAAAAACACCATTCGTTCAAATTTTTATATATGTATATATATATATATATATATATATATATATATATATATATATATTTATATATATATGTGTCCGTAAGCGCGATAACTCTCGTAAAAAAGGTCCGATCTAAATGAAATTTGGTACAAATGTGTAAAGTACCATTTATTTGAACAAGTTCGAAAACCAGATGAATCGCACCATCCGAAGGGGGGTTTTTGGGGGGTTTTGTACCCCAAAAATGTGTTTTTTGGGGTTTTCACATGTAATTTTAATTTAAATCAAATTTTAATTTATGCCATTGAATTCAGCTTAAAAAAACAAACAATTTGGTATTTTGATTATTGCTCTACGTCAATTGGTTACCGAGATATTGAAAGTGCTAAACACAGTACGTTGTCTAATGTTATTCTTATGGAGAAAAAGAAAAATTGTATATCTCGCTTATTTATGAACATAAACTGGCAAAATTTGGTATATGGCTTGATCTGGTTATGGTTTATTGTTGTTTGCACAAAAAAACAATTTTTCGCCTATGGTTCCTGTAGCAGCAAACCTAGGTACTTGGTCCCCATGTTATTCTTATGGAAAATACTTAAAATGTTATATATCGCTTATTTATGAATGTATATGGATGAAACTTGGTATGTGACTTCACTAAGATGAGTTCTATTGATATTTGCATAAAAACCCATTATTTTGCGTGCCTTGTTGCAGCAAACCTGCGTACTCATCCCCAATGTTATTCTTATGGAGAATAATTAATATTTTAAATATCGCTTGTTTGTGAATACATTTCTTATGAATCCTGTTAAGTGTTATGTTATATATTCATTGGAAATTCGCTGAGTATGCAGGTTTGCTGCTACGGGGGTATTTTCATTGTATACAACCCGTAGTTGACAGCGGGCTCCAGTCACCTTCTGCTTGTTTCTCCCATAAGACCAATTTTAACTTTCAAATCCCGTCCCTTCTCATTGGATTATTCGAAATTGTCGATTAACTAAGCATATAAAAAAAACCTACCGATATCAGTAAGCAAAATATTGATACATAAATAGTTAAACCTATAATACAAATAAAACTAGTAAATACGTTATTTGCGTGATATATAAATTGTGCTAACTAAAACCGCTTAGTATTTATTTATTTTTCTCTATAAAATAAGCCACGAATCATCGATTTCGAATGATTCGCCCACAGGAGGGACGGGAGTTGAAATTTAACGTTGGTCTTGCGGGAAAAACATATAGAAACGCTAAATTTTTCGTGACAGGAGCCCCCTCTTAAGATTTTTTGACTAGTCAAAAAAGTTATTAATGTACGTACACATGCCATGTTACACCAGAGAGCGGCGTTACTTGCCTCAACCCTGATTACACCCCACTTCCACCCCTACCGAAGATGATTCACTCCATTTTCATTACCGCCCCATATCAGGCGTTTCATTACCCGGTGATGAGATCAAATTACTCTTATTTTATGAAGCCGTCAACAGGGCATTACGCACCGCCCCTCCCCTGCCCTTCGAACGCGTTCGCCATTTCGCCATCAGAGGGAAACCATAAAATAGTTTTATGCTCGGCCAATCAGCGGCCATTGTTGCCATAGCGACGGTCGCAGCTGCCGGCGTCATTAGTGCTAATGAAGAAATCAAGTTGATTAAGGAATCAGGATCGGATGGCGGACGACAGGTTTATGGGTGACCGCTAACGAGCGTTTAAGCCCTCCGGCGCCCGCGATTGGCTTTCGCCGCTTTCTTCGCGCGGGACCCGAGCAGCTGGAATTGATATTAACGTGTGTTTTTCACGTCCGGCTGTACAAGCTGTAATCAGGGGCGAGAAAAGGGCGGGACTCGGCCATGTTGGCGGGCACTTTGAATTTTGTCATTTTGTAATTTTTTGTGTTTGGGTGAGGTCCAGACACTAAGTTTTTTCAACCAGAGGCATTTTGATAGCACACAAACTGTTTTGTTAGAAACCAGTTCAGACCCGTCCCCCGTGGACCCGTCAGACCCGTGGAATTGTGTGGATACCTCAGGAATTGAAACCGTGACCCCTCGAACCTCCTTCAAGACGCTACCCGGTAGGATAGCGAGATATCCAAAGTGAGTGGTGTGATTTTAGGAAAAGAAATTATGGTAAAGTAAAAAAGTGACAAAACAGTATTTTTATATAGGGAAATCAAATGTAAAAATATATGGTTCGGTGTCATTTTACGTGTTTGAATCTCCCAGCTACCACACGCTTTCATAGTTGATTACGAGTTAATATTGGTTGATTAGGGAGTTTATTTAACTGAAATAACTTTAGTGATTCATCAGGCGTTTCTAACAACATGGCATCTTCACTTTGCATTAAGTTAGTTAACTCCACAGTCTATGCACGTTTGTTACTTAACAGTACATCGGGCCTCTATGACCAAAACTTATGGCATTCGAAAGTTAGGGAATTTGAATCTTCTGGGAGGATTAGATATTCCGGTTATGAACCAGTAGAATGTTAGCGAAGTCTATGTTTTATAGAAGCATGAGACTTCTGTCAATTAATGTACAGCAGAGCAAGCGGCTTCAATTGAACATTGGTATTTTGGATATCTTTACTCAAAAATACGTTACAAGGTGTCCTATAACATAAATATAATATTTGGCAAAGTTTCTCTACATGGCGGCCATTTCATATATGTGTTTCCTCAAAAGTTAGTGGCTAAATTTATAATTCGTTGCCAAGATTATCATCGTAGACAGAGTGTGCTTTGATTTATTGAACCTTTGAACAATTAACTAAATTATATTTTAAAATTAATATTGGAACTTTAAAATAAAAATTGGGTAATTGTTTGCGAAGCAAAATCTTCAAAGATTGAACTTTTGCAAAAGAATACGTATTTTTTTATCTTTACTGCATGATTTTAATGGTTCTTAATTGTATGCATGAATGTGTGCAGGCCAGAATCTATGGACTTGCATAAAAGTAACACTTTAGTTCAAAATGTATAGTCTAAACTGGCACATATTCGGCTCTGAAGTCCTCGGCAGGGCATCTACTACCGGCATGGTGGCACCGGTCTCACGGTAGGCAATTGCTAATTTCACTCATTGCTCGACTAATAACCGGCTACTGGCTAGCGAAGTCACCGTAAAAACTAATGACGAGCAGTCGCGTTTACGGAGCGAGGCAATTCCGTTACCGACCAGATATTCACTCAGAGTTACAGCTGTAACTGTTTGAATAAAAAACAGTTGTTCGATCTGTTATGGGATTCGTTTAGTTGAAACTCGCTTTTAAACGTGGAGTGGTGGTGGTTGAGACCTGAGACACCCTCCGCTGTCGTAGAGAAACGATAATATATCTAGAGGTCTTGCCTCGGGTAAAAAGTGTAGCCTTCATGGTCAACCGCCATTTTGCCCCTCTATCCCCTCTGCTCCCATGGCAACCAACATGGTAACAATCAAATCCTCTCTTCACATGTTATATGGTTGTCAGGTGACAACAATTTAGCTTGTAAAGAAAGGATTTGATTGATTACCTGACGAATATGGCGGTCTACACTTGTTAGCCCAGACGAGAGCTCTAGATGTATTAATCTCGTTGACGTAGAGTGTTGACATATGATTGAGGACTGTGAAGTATGAGGACATGGTATACATGTGGGACGTAATCGATATGGAAACGTTTCGTTAGAACAGTGTAACGCATGGGGAAAGTCTATTTATATTGAAAATACAATATGTGATATGGAAGCGAGACATTTGTATCACGAGACGTATGAACACGTTACATGAGAGCCATATAAAATATGTCAATGTGATACTGTAACAGCTCATGCTCGCACTGTCATAACGGCTATAGTTTTCGGTATTTGCGAACCTAAGTCATTGGTAAAGAGCCACGCTAGTCAGTCAGATCGAGCAATTTTAAAATCATTATAATTCTGAAATACTAATCTTTTTTGTTATTTAAGACAAATTGGGCATTTTAGATACAAATCAGTGATGTACATTTTCCACAATTTTTTTTTAAATGTCATAAATTCGCAAACACCAGATGACTTTAATTTGGCCATGTGGAATTCCAAATTCAATATACTAGCTAACGGTGAAGCAAGTGTCACGGAGCTAGGTGAGCGAAGCAACTCTGGTATAGATCAAACAGGTTTGCTAGCACTTAAAGCTACATCATACAAACACTATTGTCATTAATAAGCTATTCCTATCTGCGCAAGACATTTAGTGATACTCTAAATTACACCGACAATCTCTAACACTTTGCCTCATCTGTTCAATATTTATATTTATATTTTCAGAAGAATATCTAAACACTATTCAAATTTCCCAACTACAGGATAACGTGTCAATTTCGCCTCGTATATTTAAAACAGGAATATTTTAACCTCTAACATTTCTAAGACTACGTTAATCAGCTGTTCGATTTCTCCCATCTCGAATTCTCATGGAAGGAAGTGCCGACCGCAGGCAGTGTGGAGTCCGTAGGTGTACGGCACGACGGCGTGAGGAGCGCGCCGTGGCCCGGGGCGGCGGCGTCAACTCAAAAGACGTCTGATTAATAAAGCAATTAAACGAATCTATCGCAAAGTATCGGCGGGTAATTGCGTTAGTTGGGCGGTACTCGGAAACAGTTGAAGCCTCGGCTGAAACTAAAGTCGGCGCGATAAATCGTAATCAGCCGCCATTGTGCGGCGCTGATTGGCCGCGCGAGCGTAAATCACGACTTTACAGCCGAAAACACGCGTCTAATCGTCTCCCAATTAGAATGACCTTTATGATCTTCTAATAAACTCGGAGTTCTCGGATCCGCCGCCGCGCGTTTACGAGGTGAGTCGCGACCGCGGATTGCGACACCTCAACACACCTCGGTCAAAGCGCCGACTGCAGCCCCTTTTATTGGGCTGTTCGCCTTTGTTAGGAGTTTACCTGGTTGTAAACGCGTATTAAATCGAATTAGGTCGGTTTCCCTCTTACCTTTTCGGGTGGTAATTTGCCGGGTTCTTTTCTAAAGCCTTTTAATGCTTTGGTACTAAAGTTACAACCTGAAAAGCTATTAGTTTAGTCAACATTTTCTACAACGGTTATTGTGTTTACTTGGCGATCATGCAGTGTTAATTTTGATTTAATTAAGACAGCATTTCAACATATTAATACCGAACTGGACTCATTTTGAGATTGTAATAATTCCTGACTTTTAATGTCAAATATATTACACTGGCTGTTCCCGCAGGCTTCGCCCCGCAAATAATTTATAAAAACTATGACATTTGTGTGTGCAGCATTCTGTGGTTAGCCCGTGGAACTACTACGAATCAAGATCAGCTGTTTGTATTTTCATTAGCTCAAACAAAATTGAATGTCAATAAGGAATCCCTACATGGGAACTTTGTCGGGATCTCTGGCGGAGCCCTAAGGTCAGATCAGAATGAAAACCATTTAGTTTTCCTATTTTATGCCTAAAGAGTCAGTGTACAAAATTTCAGCTCTCTACCTACATGGGAAGGTGGAGAATTAGTGATGAGTGAGTCAGTGAGTCAGTCAGCCAGGGCTTTGCCTTTTATAGATATAGATGATCGATAATAAGCTGGCGCACTGAGGCATACACAACTTTCTTATGTAAAAGAAGCCCAATTTTATTAAGAGGGCTGAGTCAAGAAACTTTTCGTGTTTCCACCTGCGTGTTTACCCCATAACGCAAATGTTGACTTTTAAAACCCTTTCCTTCTCAACGGATTGTCCAATATACTGTATTGATTTTTGAATCATTTTAAAGAGCAACAAAATATCCAGCGATTTCAGTGAGCAAAATTTGATATCACAATAATAAGCGCTCAAAATAATTCCTAAATATTCAATATTTACGATTTTCTTAAGGGTGAACTATTGGTGCTATCGGAATTCTGCATACTAAAATCGCTAGCTATAATTTAGATCATTAAAATGGACCATACATCGTAGATTTTGGATAATCTGTTTAGGAGGGGCGGACTTATGGGATATTATGGGATACGGACTATAAGTTACATTGGTCTTAGGGGAGATGCAGGGAGACTCTGTGGACTGGTGCACCCTCTTAAGAGTCTTCATCACCGGAAGTTGCTAGACGCTATCTTGGAGTTTTGCTCCATAAGGCCAATGTTAACTTTGTGCCTCCATTACTCCTCACCTGATCGTCACATACAATTCATTTTGGTGTCAAATTAAAGGTTTCGCCGTCCTCTAGGGAAATACAATATAGAATTTTTTAATTTGGGGACTATAGTCGCATAATAAATAGTTTAATTTTGAACACTGTACATGTTCTCATTAATTTGTAACAAAATCCAAATTTGACTATTGTATTTCCCTAGAGGACGAGGAAACCTTTAATTTGACACTAAAATTAATTGTTTGTGACGATCAGGTGAGGAGTAATGGAGGCACAAAGTTAACATTGGCCTTATGGAACAAAACACCAAGATGGCGTCCGGCAACTTCCGGTGATGAAGACTCTTAAGAAAAAAATAGAAATCTATAAGTTGGACCTTAGGGTCCGACCTTTTCCCATCAATTTAACTCTCTTTCTTTCCAACACTGTATAACATTTGTTCGCCTTATCTCCCAACATTACCACTGAACGGCCACCACCACGCCCTGAGCTCCACCGGCCACCAGTCGTTGATTACGAACGGAGCAAATTAAAAGATAATGAATGAATCCGGCGGTCCCTGTTAACTGAAATGAGATCGGGCGAGAGGTAGCGAAATGGGCGGCACTTCACACCTGCGTGGCTACGTGTTACCAGCTACGTGATACGTGTGTTCACGTGCTGCTAGTTAATCTGCTGTAGTAGGTAGTCGTGTAAACTGCCTTACCGACATGGCCCCCCTTGTAGCCGGTGGTCTTGTGAACTGAAAAGAGATCGGGCGGGAGGTAGCGAAATGGGCGGCACTTCACACCTGCGTGGCTATGTGTTACCGGCTACGTGATACATGTGTTCACGTGCTGCTAGTTAATCTACTGTATTAGGTAGTCGTATAAACTGCCTTACCGACATGGCCCCCCTTGTAGCCGGTGGTCTTGTGAACTGAAAAGAGATCGGGCGGGAGGTAGCGAAATGGGTGGCATTTCACACCTGCGTGGCTACGTGTTACCGGCTACGTGATACGTGTGTTCACGTGCCGCTAGTTAATCTGCTGTAGTAGGTAGTCGTATAAACTGCCTTACCGACATGGCCCCCCTTGTATCCGGTGGTCTTGTGAACTGAAAAGAGATCGGGCGGGAGGTAGCGAAATGGGCGGCACTTCACACCTGCGTGGCTACGTGTTACCGGCTACGTGATACATGTGTTCACGTGCTGCTAGTTAATCTACTGTATTAGGTAGTCGTGTAAACTGCCTTACCGACATGGCCCCCCTTGTAGCCGGTGGTCTTGTGAACTGAAAAGAGATCGGGCGGGAGGTAGCGAAATGGGCGTTACTTCACACCTGCGTGGCTACGTGTTACCGGCTACGTGATACGTGTGTTCACGTGCTGCTAGTTAATCTGCTGTAGTAGGTAGTCGTATAAACTGCCTTACCGAGATGGCCCCCCTTGTAGCCGGTGGTCTTGTGAACTGAAAAGAGATCGGGCGGGAGGTAGCGAAATGGGTGGCATTTCACACCTGCGTGGCTACGTGAAACGTTTATTCACTTGCTACTAGTTAATCTGCTGTAGTAGGTAGTCGTGTAAACTGCCTTACCGACATGGCCCCCCTTGTAGCCGGTGGTCTTGTAAAATGCCCTACCGACACGGCCCTCTTGTAACCTTGAAGGGGAAGGGGAAGGTCTAAATTATTAGGAGCAGTAACAGTGGGGTTTTTACTTTTAGAAAGAGTTGATGGATTGAAAGTAAATCGTGTAGTAGTGCGCTTACGGTTAATGTTGCGTAGGCAATCACCTAAACTACCTTATTGACTCGTCTTTTCACGGAGCAAGGGAATGAACATGGTTCTCGTTTGAGTGGTAAAGGGTTTTAAGTAAAAAAGCGTTGAGGGGAGGGATTTGATGTATGACATGTTATGTGCGCCTTGAACTTAATGTTGAATAGTTGTGAGAGGTGTGAACTGCCTTACCGACTCGGTGATCTTGTAGCAGGAGGGTCCTGGATCAGATGGAGTTTAGGAGTTTCTGGGTTCAAGAGAGTGTTAAGGGAAGTGAAAGAGTTCCGTCCACGTTACATTCTGAAGGCTGTTAAACATAAAATTACGGTTCTAGATGCCTAGAATCTCATCACATTTTGAGGTTCGGGGTGCCTTTTGATGCTTCCGGTTCAAACAATAGTTCGTTCTGGTTTTTTAGAACCTACAACATATAATACTAGCGAAGGGTGCTGTAGTTTGGTATAATCTTCAACAGCAGTCAGCACTACTAAAATAATTGGTTGAGCTTATTCACCACCTCCGCACTTGGGTAGGAATCCTCCTCAACACGCCGATGTTTGGGGCCAACTCGCAGAGTTGTAGGTGCTTATAACTGTGCTTATTTGGTGTATTGTTTAAACTAACTCTTGATTAATGTTTTCATTTTAAAACCAATAAAATGAAACGTGACCAAAAACACATTAATGCTGGCCAGCGGGAGGTAGAGGATGTTCATAAGGCGACTAGTTGCGGTTTCGATTGGCTATCATCGTGTCAAAGCCAAATGTCACCTCAGCATTTTCAGTTTCTCCAATTCCTGAACAACCAAGACTAAAATAAAACATTCGAGATTAATAAATTTGGAAATTATCAAATTTATTTTCAATCCCTCCCGTAATTAAATCTCGGCAATCTTGTTGCAAAGGGCGAGCGCTGTGTCATCGGAACAATTATAATTTGAGTTATGGCCCCGGGGAAACAAAATAGCTCCGACTCTCGCCAATTGAATCCTCTTTGAGCCGCGCCGCCCTTCGTGCCTCGATAACTTCTGATCAGGGGTCATAAATGGCGGGCGCCTTGGTGGGATATATCGTTGGTTGTTTTGGGCCCATTGCTTTGTACCTCTCAGCCACGATTTAATCGATTTAGCCCCTTCCCGCTGGCCTGTGGCTGTTTGTTGTTTATTGGACAGAGAATTTTATACTCGATATAGTCTTTATATCGGTTAAACATGTTTAAAACAAATATAATAGAAGTTAAAGTTTGTGGTCAAAAGTTAGTGCGTACTGCTCTTTAAAGTCTAGTCATTTCACATGCAAAAAGTTAACGAGGTCGAACGCTGACTAAGATTTGAAAGCAGCCTTTTTCAATAAAATCCCCATACGTACAGACAACGTACTAATTAGTAAATTCACATTCTCTTTAATAGAACGGTTTATATTTATGCTAGAATTATAAGAGAGGGTTTAACAAATTGTATTTTCCGTTCTAGTGAAGATTTGATATTGATAATTTAAACCGAAGGACTTTTACAATTTTTGGGCCCAAAACTCAAAGTTTTAATATTCAAGACTTTCAAAAAGGGGGTTATATGGGTTTCCAATCGTTTTGCCTAGGGAACTAGTTTAACCGATTATATTATTAAATGTTCCCACCAAATTTGAAATAAGTCAGGCAAAAACTGCGACCCCTGTATGCCATGTTTAGCGACCCCCCAAAACCTGTTTAGGGGTTCACATTTAGAACTTCTATGGTGGTCCAGGGTTTAAATCTCACCATGCGGGCCATGCTGATAGCACAGTTTTCCATTGGAAATTCGCTAAAAATACCACCGGCGTATACACGATAAAAGTCATAAGCGTAATTATATTGCAAACTCTGCTTCTCCATATCTTAGTAATCTTATACAATATAGCTGTGAGTCGGTAGATCTAATAATAATTTTAAATGTCATTTTACGATATCAACGGTAAACGCAGTGATTACTACATAGAGTTTGTTTTTAACTCATTTGAAAAATGTATGTTCTAAAAGTCGTGTGCTAATATCTAACTTTGAAATATCATTATTCCCCAAATATATATCCCGACATCTTTTCACTTTGGTAAAATAGGTATTGGGCTTGGATGGGTATAATTGTTACAAACACCTATTAACTCTATTTTTCAGTTATCGAAGATGAAAAAATCAGTTAATCAGTGTTACTGCCGATGTACATCTGTAAATTGTTCTCTTTGTTTAGTATAATTATCATACTTGTCAAAACAATAAAATATTCTATTTACATATTAAGACTATTTCTTTCCATGACACACATTATTTAAGTTACTATTTGGAGTGTTAAATCTCTGTCTTCGTTTTCACTTATCTTTTAGTAAGAATAACTTGATCTTTATTTGTTCTCCCCTTTTCTGAGAATGAAGAATTAATTTTCCTCGCTATTTATCTTATTACGAAAAAAATCGCATGTAAACCTGTATTCCTTCATGTAAACTATATAGAACATTTTAGCGATATTTTTACCGAATAATTTATAGTTTTTTGACACAAAATATATTTACATTTAGTTTAAATATTTTTTTAAACTATTTTCACTACATAATGAAACAATACAAATACGTATACAATTTTGAAACGCTCCAATAATAAATTATACAAGTTTTCAATATATATAAACATTGATCTATGAAAACTCTGAATGAGGCTCTAAGTCACTCTAAAGTGATTTAAATATTTTTTATTCATTTGTAGCTATAAAATGACGCAAAGCACGCAATCAAAATGTTGAAATGGGTTTGTCAAAACGAATTCTGCAATTTTTATCTGCGTGAACTTTATAATGAACTTAACAGTAATAGCGTGGCGAGCACGTGTTAGGCGTACCAGACCGGTCTGTTATTCGCCGTACAAACTATAGACAGATTTATTGTTCCAATCGACAAATTCACTTAAGCCGCATTAGTTCTGCCATTGGCTCCGAGGCAGCGCGGGCGTCGGGTCGACCAATCAATAACTTCGCACTGAACTAGGCAACTTTGGCGGCCGCTCAGGCTGATAACATACTATCATACTGTCGCTCCAACCTTCACGATGGATGATAGTACTTGATGATGATGTCTCATTATATATGATTTATTCATATGAAACAAATGTTTATGATGTCAATATGTACGAACATATGTATGTTTGCATGTATGTGGTGATATTCAGTTCATAACTGTAAAATCACACATTACATGAAAGTGGTATAACTAACCACATTAACTCATTAGATAACTATTTTTACCTGACTCATACAAATGTTATATTTTCATGTAATCTTATCAACATCTTCGTTTGTTAAAAGTTGTCGAAGTGATAAAACCGCTTTTATTTCATTATTCGCTTTTATTTGCTGAAAAGGTCACTTAGCAAGTACGGCAAGGAAATTTTTTCTTCGGCGATTCGTTTCTGTATGTTTTGGATTTGTTTTCGAAAAGGTAATGCTATTTTAAAAAAGGTTTGGAGCGTAAGGGGATGCAGTTGTGAAAGAAGGTTTTAGGTGAAATGCTCCTCTAGTTAGTCGTATGTTATGGACATTAACAACAATCACAAGCGTTTGACAACAGTAGCCAAGAGTCACCAGAGTCTCTGACCTTTTCCCAACTTTTCCCAGGTCAGTGTTAACTTTCAAAGCCCGTCCCTTCTCAACGGATTATCCGACTTCGATTATGTATGGTTCATTTTAGCGAAAAATACCCAGCGAATTCAACGAGCAGAACTTCAATATCACAAATGCTCGTTGTTCGCCCATAAAATGGTAAATATTTAATATTTTAGATTTTTTACGATTATTATTTTTTACATCAAAAATTTGCTCAATGAAATCGTGAGGTAATATTTTGATGTATAATTTTATAAATAAGCAAAATCGAATAAAACATTGAGGTGGGACGGGCTTAACATTTAACATTGCGCTTACGGCGAAAATGGTTACTGGAGCTACTTAAGCTTCTTAATGAATCTTGTTAACAATGCCGAAAACTATATGTCCCATTTACCCCGTTCCGAGGCAAGACTAAAGAACAAAGAAGCTGAGGTGTAGTGAACCCTACACTGTCCGCATGGGCAGCCAGCAAATAATTGACCGCAGTGGCGCGATGAGCCGCGTCGTCCTGGTGCAGCGAGGCTCATTAGCCGCCGGATGTCCACACCGGATCACGGGTAATTGGTGTCGAATAGACAAATAATGACAAACTGCGAGGATAGTGTCGAGGAGCTGGGTGAGAGGGGGCTCGCGTCACGTAACATTGGTGACGAATAGACACTAAATGACAAGCGAGGAGAGTGTCGAGGAGCTGGGGTGAGAGTGGGCTCCCGTCACGTAACATTGGTGACGAATAGACACATAATGACAAGCGAGGAGAGTGTCGAGGAGCTGGGGTGAGAGGGGGCTCCCGTCACGTAACATTGGTGACGAATAGACACATAATGACAAGCGAGGAGAGTGTCGAGGAGCTGGGGTGAGAGGGAGCTCCCGTCACGTAACATTGGTGAAGAATAGACACATAATGACAAGCGAGGAGAGTGTCGAGGAGCTGGGGTGAGAGGGGGCTCCCGTCACGTAACATTGGTGACGAATAGACACATAATGACAAGCGAGGAGAGTGTCGAGGAGCTGGGGTGAGAGGGGGATCCCGTCACGTAACATTGGTAACGAATAGACACTAAATGACAAGCGAGGAGAGTGTCGAGGAGCTGGGGTGAGAGGGGGCTCCCGTCACGTAACATTGGTGACGAATAGACACATAATGACAAGCGAGGAGAGTGTCGAGGAGCTGGGGTGTGAGTGGGATCCCGTTACGTAACATTGGTGACGATTAGACACATAATGACAAGCGAGGAGAGTGTCGAGGAGATGGGGTGAGAGGGGGCTCCCGTCACGTAACATTGGTGACGATGACGACTTAATTGGGCAGGATTCTGATAGCAGAAATAATAATTGTTTATTAACATTCCAAAATGTTTATTACTTTCTCCCCCCTATAGGTACATAGTATAAGGAGAAAGTATTGTTTTCGTCAAAATGTTTGAATTTGATATTCGTTTTGATGCTCCCTGAATCCAAAAACATGATTTTTCAATGATGTCTGTCTGTCTGTCTGTCTGGATGTGTACAAAGCTAGAGACGACACCAGTGGACCGATTTTTATGAAATTTGGTATGTAGGTACTAATCACGATGTCTCCAGGTGGTTTTTCATTTTTTGAATTTTAATTTTTAGGGCTAATTATTATTCCCCCAAAACCGCTAAAAAACATAAAAAATCTAAATTTCTCAAAAACGGCTTTAACGATTTTGATTATAATTTAGTGGTTTGTAGAACTTTATGTACAAAATGACACCATCTGCATTTCTGTAAAAATTCGGATTCAGAAATTACAGGACTTAAAATAACCAAAATTCAGTTTTTTATAGCAAACCATCAACGATAAAAAATATTTCTTAATACCATTAAAAAGAGATTAAAAAACTAAATAATTCAGTATATTGAATTATTATTCTACGATTACTGGTTGCGGATAAAATTGTAATTTTCATTTAGCGGTGAACGCAGTACATTGTCCAATGTTATTCTTATGGGGAATATAAAAATTACCATTTATCTCTTATTTACTGATCAATTTCGTTAAAAACTGATATCCAGGTCAAGTTAGCATTGACCAACAGGGGATATTTGAAATATGTCGCCCCTTACCCTGGGGGGGGGGGAAAGGAGGGAGCATTTCCCCTCTTAAAACCACTGTATGTAGCAGAGGATTCTTTAGTAGTTGCCTCTAAAAATGGGATTTGGGCGGACATTTCGGGAAAAAAATTGTTTAGAAGATTTTCTGTACATTCTACCGTACTTTATATTCTATATATAGTAAATAAATAATAATTTATTCATTAAAATGGGCTAAAAGGGAGAAAGTATGTGTCAGCTTCCTGATACTGTTTATTGATTTTTGTTATGGGTTATCTATTTTGTGTCAAAATTCTGCTCTCTAAAATCACTAGGTTTTCTTATATTTTCTAAAAGAAATTAGGTTTTTAACATCAAATGCTTTTTACATCAGAGTTGATGAATTTATAGACCATTGTCAAAATTATAGTCAAATAAACAGTTCCGTTTATTTTAATTACAAATTTACCAATAAGAAGTTAAACTAGGTTATTATTATCTTTATTATTCTTTTGAATTTTTTTAGTAATCGTAATATTTTTAAAAATTATCATTTACACATTGTATTTTATATTTAATTTAGTTGCTACCAACTGTAAAAAGTTGTAATGGCAATTAAATTAATTTGAATTTGATTGAGCCATATATACACATATGTCTAGTCTATATATATGTGAATATACATTCTGTTTAATCCGTTGAGGAGGGACGGGTTTGGAATGTTAACATTGGTCATATTTTTTAAATATTGTCTTTTTATCATACTGGTTTGATTTACTGAATTTATGAAGCGAGTAGAAAAGAAAATGAGTATATATAATTTCATTGTACAATTTTTATTTTTGCATAAATATATATACTATACACACTTGAAATTTCTTTGTGTCATAAATACTGTAATACAAAATAACAGTATTTTCATTAGTCTAATTAGATAATTTTAACATAGCTTCATGTAGGGATTGGTATTACAATCATTTCGTCTTGGTAGTTGTATACCAACAATGTTATGTCGGTTTTACAATTTCCAACGCCATAAATAACAAAGTAGTCGAACTGCGTGTGTGTGGGCTGGGGAGGGGCTGTATCGCTTATACGTTGACCCCAACCATTATGTACAATAAACTGAACTTGTTCCTATGTTGTTTATTAAAAAAAACTTAAGCCCTTAAAATATTATTAAAATTTATCTCTTATTTTTGGCTGATAAACAATAATATTTAAAATTAAAAATCTAATAAGGTTTTAATAAATTATAATGTTATAGAAGAAGGTGCTAACACAATAAATGTTAAGTACTGTTTAAAATGCTGTATTGTCATATTATTAAAACAAATGTAAAATAAGAAATCAGTTTCTGCTGAACTTTATATGCAAATAAATGCCGAACACGTTGTAGTGAGAGCAGCGCCTTCATTATGTCCGGTATAGGCAATACACATACACACTAATCATATCTGGAGTTCCCTGGCATAGCGTGCTTCAAATCCTAGCGGTCACGCTTATGTAATATAATTGTTGAACTAATTTCTATGTAATAACTGCATGTACTTTGCCGTTGTACATAGACCGTGTGGCCTAATGGATAAGGCGTCGGACTTCGGATCCGAAGATTGCAGGTTCGAGTCCTGTCACGGTCGCGGAAAATTTTTGAGTTGAATTGGTTCTGCTAAAATCTTAAATAAATATGTGGATTACTTCAATAGGTCTTATTCGATGTGATACTTATTCTTTATTAAGATATTTTTTTATTTTTTATTTGGTTTTGTCCAAATTTATAAAATCTATACTGCGTAAATGTAAATTTTAAAATATCATTAAGTATCCGAAAATTACAAAAGCGTTACATAAATAATTAACATAAAACTCATATTTTACATCATCTTATTAAAATAAATCTTACTAAATTTTAATCAAAATCGTTAGAGCTGTTTTTGAGAAATTTTGATTTTTTATTTTTTCATTGTTTTTGGGAGATAATTACCCTTAAAAATAAAATACCCCCGTAGCAGCAAACCTGCGTACTCAGCGAATTTCCAATGCATATATATTTATCTTAATACCACATAAAGCTATATACCAAGTTTCATCAATATACATTCATAAATAAAGGATTTATGACATTTTAATTATTCTCCATAAGAATAACATGGCGGCTGAGTATGCAGGTTTGCTGAAGAAAGGAACACAAAAAATGGGGTTTTATGCTAATATCAATATAACTCAACTAGGTGAAGTCACATACCAAATTTCATTAATTTATTTTCATAATTAAGGGAGATAACACGTTACTTATTCTCCATAAGAATAACATGGGGCTGAGTACGCAGGTTTGCTGCTACGGGAGCCTTTGGCAAAAAATTGTTTTTTTGAGCAAATATCAATGGTCCACAACCAGATGAAGCCATATACCAAGTTTCGTCAGTATATGTTCATAAATAAGCGAGATATAAAATTGTTATTTTCCTCCATAAGAATAACATTAGACAACGTACTGTGTTTAGCACTTTCAATATCTCGGTAACCAATTGACGTAGAGAAATGATCAAAATACCAAATTGTGTGTTTTTTTAAGCTGAATCCAATGGGAAAAAATAAAATTTGACTATTTCCAAAATTATATGTAAAAAATTCAAAAAACCCATTTTTGGGGTACAAAACCCCCCCAAAATACCCCTTCGGATAGAGCGATCTGGCTGGTTTTCGAACTTAAAGTCATAAATGTTGCTTTACACGTTTATACCAAATTTCATCAAAATCGGATAATTTTTACGAGAGTTATCGTGCTCACGGACACACACATATATATATATATATATATATATATATATATATATATATATATATATATATATATACAGTTTCGAACGAATGGTGTTTTTGGGGTCTGGGGACCTCAAAACGAAAAGTTATCATGGTCCCGGGCCTAGGTCTTACCATGCCGACTACGGTAATAGCTTCTTCCCTATAGGGGAAATTCGCTAAAATTCTAAAAGAATGAAAGAAGCGCTTGCCGATATCGTGGATTAGCACCTACATACCAAATTTCATCAAAATCGGACCACGGTTGCGGTCTCCAGCTCTCCAGGCAGACACACAGTCAGCATCACTCCGAAAACCATTTTTTTTAGAATCAGGGACCATTATAATAGATATTTCCGCTAATAACTCAAATTTCAAATTATTGTCCAAAAACAATACTCCATATACTATATATAAGGGGGAGAAAGTAAAAAATAAGGCAGTTTTTGTGAACAGGCTACCAGAGATACTATTACTTCTTAAATCGCATGGTTAATGTGTTATTTGAAAGCCCTTGACGTTTAGGGGTTTGGAAAACATCCACCTTCATGGCTCTGCCCCCTGATGGGGTTTTAAAGTTTCAATGTTTATCTTATTGAATAAAAGAAATCAATTTAATTGAACAGTTAACAGCAGCTGTTGATACTATCAAAACGCAGGACAGAAACAAGAAAAGCTGTTTTCAAGATCTAACAGTTATGAGATTGGCTTAACACAATAACACATTCAACACACAATTAACATAAGAACCGAGTTTGAGCTAGATAATTCTAGCAACTACATTCGCTCGTTTAATTTATTGCAATTTTGTACAATACATGTTATAAATGGAATAACAATATTTTCACAGACATTAAAACCTTAACACCTTATTTATGATCTAGTCTGCTTCTGCTCATCTTATGATAACATAAATTACTCTGTGTTAAATTTTATTGACTGATTTATTAATTTTATATCAGTACCCGTCCTAATTTTATAATTCACAGGTATAAAAATATGTAATGAAGTTGTTTATGCGAATCAGGGAAAAATGTTCCGATTGTAACATAGCGGGGATAGAATAATGTTTGAATTAATTAAAAAATCTGAAAAATTCTAATATTCATAAGCAAACACGATTGACATCAATGTTTAATAATAAGTTGTTATTTTAACGTGCTTAACAAAATTTTAATTTTTCTGAACAAAGTTATCTGATATCAATAATAAATAAACGGTATCAGGAAACTGACACATACTTTCTCCCTTTTAGCCTAACTTTAATGACAAAAATATTTGTTATTTACTAAATATAGAATATGAAGTATAGATAAATGTACAGAAAATTGTCTAAAATAGTTGTTTTCAGAAATATCCACTCAAATCCCTTTTTGGGAGGCACTATAGAGTCCGTTGCTACACACAGTGGTTTTGAGAGGGGAAATGCCCCCTTGCCCCCCCAGGGTTAAATAGCAACACATTTCGAACATCATCTGTTGGTCAATGCTAACTTGACCTGCATATCAAATTTTAATGAAATTGATCAGTAAATAAGAGAGAAATAGTTATATTTGTATTCCCCATAAGAATAACATTGGACAACGTACTGTGTTTACCGCTAAATGAAAATTTCAATTTTCTCCGTAACTAGCAATCGTAGAATAATAATTTAAAATACTAATTTATTTAGTTTTTTGAGCTCTTTTTAATGGTGAATAGTAATCTTTTTTAACATTTATGATTTTTTATGAAAAATCCAAAAAATTGAATTTTGGATGTTTTAAGTCCTATAATTTCTGAACCCGAATTTTTCCAGAAATGCGGGTGGTGTCATTTTGTTGCAAACCTAAAGTTCTACAAACCACGAAAGTTTAATCAAAATCGTTAGAGCCGTTTTTGAGAAATTTGGATTTTTCATGTTTTTTGGCGGTTTTTGGGGGATAATTACCCTTAAAAATCAAAAATCCAAAAAAATGAAAAAAACGCCTGGAGATATCGTGGATTAGTACCTACATACAAAATTTCATAAAAATCGGCCCATAGGTTAGGGCTCTAGCTCTGTACACATCCACACAGACACACACACACACACACACACACACACACACACGGACACACACACACACACACACAAACAGACATCACGTAAAAACCACTTTTTTGGGTTCAGGGAGCACCAAAACGAATATTTCCACTAACAACTCAAATTCGAAAATTTTTACGAAAACAATACTTTCTCCATATAGGTACTATGTATAAGGGGAGAAAGTAAAAATTCTGTTAGAAAATAAAAACACAAGTTTAACTGAAACTATTGCATTGAATACAACCTAGTAGTAGTAATTAATCACACAAGTGGGATTAACTTTGTTATTTATCAACCGATTGGAGTGCAAGTTATCTGGAATTATGTAGAGTAAAATTTAAAAAAGAAAGTTGTTCTTGTTAATTTTTGTAAAATAAACAATTTTTAAGATATTTGAGTTTGAAAATTTAAAGTTGCCACCATTTTGAATTTTGAAAAGTTCAAATTTTGAAAAAAATTCCACTTATGTACATTGATAATTAGAACCCATATACAAAGTTTCAAAGCTTTATCTTTATTATACTTGAAATTAAATATTATTTTCTTTAAAACACATACAAACAGACAGACAGCCACTTACGCATATTTAAAAAAATGCTTATTATTTATGAGCTTACTAAGCATCCAGGAACAATACCCTAAAGTATCCGACACGAATTCTGAAACAGCCTGTATATTGTTGTAAAAACGGTCGTTGGACCCGGTGTTACAACTATGGCAGGGTGCGATTGTCCACGAGTAGAAAACAACAGATGTCCACAAAGTAAGCCGAAACCGTTCTGTTTTACAACTAGGAGTCGTATAAGAGTGGTAATTAGCTGGACCAACATGTGCCTACAATGAGCGCCATTGACGGCGGGCGATGACGGTGTTTAGAAGGGGATACAAAGATGTTGTAATAACAGATCCTCCGAGATGTTGTAATGACGGATCATCATTTACAGCTCCCAGCTGTCACGGCCTCTAGGAATGTCGGGCTTTGGGCACGCGACGCGACGTGAGTGGCAAAGTGGTCGGGGGCAGAATATAGATAATGTGTTGCTTAAAAAGTCAGTACGGGAATTTGCGATAGCCGAAGAGAAAGGTCCAGTGACGTTTTCAGTTCAGGAATACCAGAAGCTATAAAGCTAAAACTTAATTCGTTTTAGAAATTATTGTGAACATTTTCCATCTCTGATTAGTAAAAAAGGTCACGACGTTTTCAGATCTGGAATCTGCTCCAGTCTTCAGGTGAAAATAATACATAAACATAACTAAATTAATGGCACAATCCAGGCAAATGTAATAAAATAACAGAAAAGCTAAAACAAGGAACTGTAAAAGCAGTCAGATAATGAATTCAACATTATTTAAAATATTAAATACTTACTAGTGGCTTGCAGGGGCTATAGCCCCTAACATCTGGTTTTTGTGTAAGTGGATAATCACAGCTGATCATTAGTTCATTTGGCTTATTAATAAAAACACTGTAGTGATATTTCCTTAAGAAAATCATTGGATCTTTGAAGTTCAGTGGGGTGTAGCCCACGTAATTTTTGAAATTTCTGATATTTTTCCCACCATCCTTGGCCCTCAAGCTTAAAAATGAATCGTCATAACCTAACTTAACTTATTCATAGCTTGAGATATTTCATGGGGACCGATTCGCTTACGTAATTAAATATTAAGATTATAGGAATTTCTTGCACTCGAGGACAGAATCAGATTATAAAGCCAGAAACTCAGTGAAACCAATTTTCTCACAACAGTCCACACTAGCTTCTCAAATAACAACCTTCATCTCAACAAAATTAATGTAAAATTAATTAAAAATTAATGACAATTAATATAAACAAATTACGCGTATGCATGTGGTTGACAAAGGAGATTGTGTCGATCGACAAGTCTTGGTTCTCCACGCAATGAGATTTAAGTAACATTTTCATGTTTGCTCGTAAAGTGTGTGCTGTGTGATATTTTTACTTTGATTTATCTAGATAGTTTTACTCCTTTAATACAGTACTGATTATATTGAAGGCATTTTGTCAATAATTGAAACCAATTTAGTAAAGGTCGCGCATTTTCATGCGAATATTAAATTAAGGCGGTCCCACACTTCTCGCGAACAGGCCTGAACATTCGGCCGAACATTCAGTCCCGTACGTTCCCGTATGTATTCAAACGATCGTGCAGCTCCCACACTTCTCGCGAATACTCTGAACATTCGGAGTTCGGCCGAATGTTCGGGCGTGTTCGCGAGAAGTGTGGACCACCTTTATGGAACGATGACATGAAAATCGTTACGTACTCATTGTAACAATTTTGCTTTACAAAAAAAACAAAAAATGTGTTACAGCAATTATGGCTCTAATAGTCCAGATGTACATTTTGGGTTAGGAAAATCCATCGATATGTATACATACACACATCGGTGTGTGTATACATATCGATGGGAAAATATCAACCCTCGGGGCTCCAACCCATTAGTTTTTAAAGCTGCAATGTCATTATTATGAAGGTATTTTATTCATTTAGCTGATAATATAGATTTGAGAGCGCCTCAGCTTAGCTGGCTAGGCACTTTTTCCTTTGGGATATTATACAGTCACCGGGAGGTATGGGATGGGGCAGTGGAAAAGGGACAGTAAGTCACTGCAGATGAAAGAGAGAAAATAACTTCTAAGCACCCAGGTTAAAAGTGGGATAGCCCCGGGACGGTTCCTTCTCCAACCCGGTTGACATCTCGAGCCCATCAGGCGAGAACCTCCCCTCCCAGGGAGCCATCCGATCCATTGGTCTTCTAGACTACATAAGAGGCCCTCCCCCAGGTCGGGTAACCCCTGAGCATGTCATCCCGGGGGTTGACATAGGTTGCCAGACTGTTTGGTCTTGATGGACCTTTCGTCGGGTAAGAGCTGAAGACTAGGGAGATATATTAGTCCTAAGGACTATTTCTTGACTGGGTATTCAGGCTCAAAAGTCTTAAGATTTCAAGGAACCAGTCCCCGAAGAAAAAGGAGGGGCCAAGGTGAAGGGGAAGCTGGTAATTCTGGACAGCCAGAAGGACTTGCCAGTATTGCGACAGCTTGGGGTTTTTTGTACCCAATGTCGACTTCCAAACAAATGATTCCAAAAAACGTCTTGACACCAATTAGCTGTATCAAATCCAGAGACCATTTATACATGTTTACTCAGTTAAATAGTTCATTTATATATACACAGAATGCTGCAAATGTGTTTGTTTTATTGTTTAAAATCACAAACAACTATAAATACTAATTTGTTCGTTGTTTGTGATATTTTTACTTATTTTTACTACGCTTTTAAACATCTTCATCGTCACCTGTTTATTTGATTTAACGCTTGGGTATTTTTTAACAATGTGGGTACTAATATTTAATAATCAAGCTTATTCCAAAACCAAGGGATTCCACATAGTGTGACATATTCAACAGTTTGAAAGACAGAGAGGAATAAATGACCCAATAATCAATAAGTTCCCAACTCCAAGTTGAACTACACTTGTTACGCGCGTGCACCACACTTGGCAGCGTAGCGTGAGCCGGTAACGCCAAAGTGCTTCTGAATAACCAATTGATTCTCAAACTCCGCTATCTTTTCGGAACCGTTTAAAAGTGCCATTATGTGAATTACGCTGCCGATCAGGCTGAAAAAGTACTTTAACTGTCTACATTAACTTTGAGTGCTCACCTAAGTTGTTGCAGCTCAACTTTAACAACTAGTAGCCACAGCATTTTGGACTGTCATAATTTAATGTTCAAACAAAAGTCTAACTGAGGTAAATTATTAGTTAGTGAGATTAATTGGGAACTTTCCTTGATGTTTATTGATACTTTTGCATGTTTTACAAAGTTGAAATAGCTTCATGCATATTTATAGACTTAATAGGTGCTCTTGTGTTTCTTTCATAGTTGTATTGTCGGGGAAACTATTTGAGATAGAAACGTTGAATAAGTACTCGATTGACCATTTACCATGGTTATAAACACCGTAAAACCCTAATGTTTGACTCAACTTCGGTTAAATCAACTACAGCATATACAATTTATTTGTACCTAGATGGGATATAATTAATAGGAGTTTAATATGAAGTTATTCCATATTTGGAAATTGAACTTTTATAATCGTACTTACCCGGTTAAAAAAACCAAATATACTTAGGAAACAGAATCAACAATGATTTCCTCATTCCATGAATAAGCTTCATCCTTTAATCAAAACTTAAATTTTGCGGGAATGTAATTAACAACTTTGGAATTTTAAAGTGTAACTGTCCTATTAAGAAATTTATAATTTTAGAAACCAAGGAAAACCTAACTGTGTGATAGCATGATAAAGTAATTCGAGAGAACAAACACCTCTTTTCCCAGATCCAAAACACCTCGCTTCAAAATACCGACTTGTGTATTTATGCAAATCCCTCTTATTAACCCATTTCGAAGTGTTAGGCCTAACGGGTCGCCAAAACGGCCGCTTCGCTAATAGGTGGGCGTTATAAAGTTATGGGAGATTAGCGATTCCAGGGACTTATCAGTGAAATAACGAGCTCGGTGGATAGACCAATTTCCAGTGAGCCCGGAACTGACAAGGCGGCAGTTAGGCTAATCAGGGCAATTAGTGGGTAATGTCATGTATCAGGGGCCGAACTTGGTGTTATCAGTGAGATAGCAGCAGGCGGGTTCGACCTTTAAATGTTTACAGCTGCGGGTTTCGTGGGTTTTGTTCCGTGTTGGAATCGTTGATTGTATGTCATGAGCTAAGCAATTCCCGTAAAACTTATTGTTGAGTTAAGATTTGTTCAGTATTCTAGTAAACCAGTTGGTAAAATGCCAATCTTAAATTCAATACGTGTTCTGAATTTTCATAAATAAGGAAACAACCTTAATTATGACTTTCGCCGTTAAAACAAAGTATCGTATGGGAGAGTGGAAGACGCAGGTGCACGTTTCCGCTATCCGCGATGATTTTTTTTATTTGCAGAACAAATCAAATCTTGTTTTATCGAATCAGTGATCGTTTATCGAATCGAATCGTTCATTTTTTCTTAAATAGTATCTGTTAAAACCTAAACCGCTTTTTAACAGGTTTAGCTCTTAATTTTTTGAAAACGAGTATAAATGAAAATTAAACTCCAGTGAGATAAACTTTTAGACTAAAAAAAGACTAATTATTTTTAAACGTTATTATTACAGTTTCGTAAACATGGATCGTGCGAATTTCTAAAAACAGGTATAGATGTTTAGAACGCCCCTAACTGAGGCAGTACCAATTTATAAGGTAAAGACAACTTTATTTTCTGCTACTTTTATAAGTATGTCTCAGAAAATGAGCCAAGGAAATACGAGACTCTACTATTGTTTTCAAAACTAAACATGTATGCAAAAACAACTACGAAGTTTCTTGATTGGCAGTCTTCTAATATATAAAATTCTCGTGTCACAGTGTTTGTAACAAAACTCCTCCGAAACGGCTTGACCAATTCTTATTAAATTTTGTGTGTGTATTCGGTAGGTCTGAGAATAGGATGTAAACTATTTTTAAATTTTTTTCGATAGGCGAGTGAGCGAAGCGAACGAGCTGATATTGAAAAAAAACGAGTATTTGACATAAAATAAATTCAATGACATTAGGACAGGAAAACGTCTGTGGGGCCAGCTAGTATGTGTAAATGTTGGTTTTATCGTCCCGCTACACCAATTCACCATGAACTTTGACACTCACGGATCTCTTATCAGTTAACCCGATTATGTTTTATCCTCTAAAGGTAAGTCGTCAAATGGGCTGGGACAGATGGAAATCTTAAGTCGGCACCAAATCAGCGAACTACCAGACCTATTAGGGCCACGACCAGGGTCTATCTGGCGACAAGGGTCAGGAATGGTCGACGGAGTGCTTTTAAAATAGCGTACAACTACGTCGTGACGCACCGCACAGACGCGCACACAAACACACGCACGGACAATATCGTGTGTGGCTTTCATTGTTTAATGACTAATGCGGTATCTTAAGTGTTACCGAATTGTGATTAACGAGAAATGGTTTGTATTTGGAGAAACGACGAAAGCCACACTTCCCGGCCATTAGAGAGCGAGATAACTGAGATCGTGAGGTTTTACGGGGAAACAGCTGAGTTGTGTTATGTCCGTGCGTGCTCTCGGAATTGTTATGAAATACGCACTTAGCCGGATCAAACATCTCTGGATTTCCCTTGGTCGCTGACGCTCTCTTTTAGAGACTGAGAGAATTGCCATAATGCTATTAACGTCATTAGTTTTTATATTTTTTCTCAAAACCAGAGGAATTTTGTCAAGATCAGATAAACGCGTTTAAGAGAAAGCAGAACAATTTGAAACTTATGTGGACATCCTGGGAATCGAACCCGTGACCCCTTGAACCGAAGTCGAAGTCGCTACCCGAGACGCTAACGAGATGTGACGTTTTGCGAGATGCGTTTCGTTCTTCTATGTGTACTTTGTCAGCCACACACATACCAAGTAACACATCTAAGGGGATGATTTAACGTTACGCTATGTTACAACGAGAAGAAGGGGAGTGTTTTCCAGCGTTACGTTACACAAATCGGTTTTATTGAACGCTTTCAGATTTTAAAAATCAAAAGGTTATTCCTGCCACCTTTGTAGCCATGGATTCTGTTAATCGTTTCTAAGGTAAGATGTGTTATTTAATATATCACCTAAATATTTGAAAAGATAAGAAACTATATATATCTACGAAAAAGTATTTAAATTTGAATAGTTTTCCCAACCCAGCCATATCAATCAGTCCTTATGGGATTACATTTTCATAATTTATATCAAAGGCTAATTTTTAACACTGCTAATAAGCAGGAACGTTTCATAACCTCCAGGTGCAGAACGTCAAGGTCCTCTTTTATTTAAACTTAGTAATTTGGATGTTTCAAATCGTCAAGGTACAAAACGTCAAGGTTCTATAAATTCATAAGATTTAAAACCACTAGTTTCGAACAAAGTTTCACAACGTCCAGGTCAGTAACTCGCTCGCTTTCAGTCTACTTGGAGGCAAACAAATATTTGAAACCAGTCGATCCGTAAGCCATATTTTAGTTCTGATGCAGAGTACACAAAGTTAAGTTTCAGAACGTCAAGTACAGTCTGATCCGTGAAACAGGGTGATTCAGCCAGCAAATGAGAGTCACGGCAGCCGAGAAGGGTTTTGAGGTTGTCTGTACTTTACGTTTTGTACCCTGACGTTGTGAAACGGACCCTAATAAGCATGGGAGCAGCACTGAAAGGCATCCCTCATTTGAATAGCATTATAATTTCTCTGATCGGTTCCATCAGCTTGGTTGTAAAATGGCCGATTTTCCTGCACTTACGGTTAACACATAATCGCCTATTACCACCTTCCCTACAGCCTGAGATTGGTGTAGCTGCGCCCGTGGCGGCCATGGATTAGGGCGTAAAGATGTGGGCGCAAAAACGCAGACGTGGTCCACAAAGTGTACAACGGCACGCTGTGACCAATGGTTCGGATACGTTAATTCCCTCCATCAGGCTGCCAGCGGACCGTGGACGTGGAAACAGGGAGCTCCCATAAGACCCGTTGTATGTCAACTTGGCGACATAACTGTAGCAGAGCACGCCAACCCAAAGAGGAATATCAAATCTTATTAAGAGAGGTCTCCAGTCAGCTGTTTCTCCCTTAAGACCCATTGAATGCAAACTTTGCGATATAACTGTAGCAAAGCACGGACACCTCTTACCCACCACAGGTGAAGATCAACTTATTAAGAGGGGGCTCCAGTCACCTGCTTCTACCTCTTTCTACCATAAGACCGATGTCAACTTTCAAAGACCTCCTCAACGGATTATCCAAAACTGTCATTTTATGGCTAATTTGATAAATCCTGTGTATTTGTAGTGAAAGTTCCTAGCAAAGTTTATGGGGCAGAATTGTCATAATACAAATAATAATCGTTCATTACAATGCCAAAATATTCAATATTATATGGAAATTCTGTTATGGTTGATCTATTTTACCTTTTATTCAACGCCAACGTCAGTTTTTTAAGAGAACACAAACGCTTTTAGGGAAAGCGGCCCTCGAATTTTTTTGGACATCCCGTCATCTTTTTATTTATACCTTATTTGTTATTATTTGTATTCTAACAAAATAATCTGCTTTGGCTTCATTATTCTTTAACTTAATTGAATTTACTAGTTTTCCTGTTGCTCGAATCCGAGCAAGTCTGTACCCAACGAAAGGTTACTTCAGTTGTAAACAAACATAACAAAACATCTGATATTAAAACGGATGATAATCAACAAGTAGTTTAGACTTCCGCCGTCGGATAGCGCCATTGTTCCGAAAATACAGTCATTTACTGTATTTAAGTGATGACCTTTCTTAAAATTCTGAGACGTATTGACAAATATACGTAAAAATACCTTTAATTTGACACACCAAACGTTAAAATCCGTCCAGCTGTTATCGAGTTCTGACTGTGAAGAAACAACTCCTAATGTATTATTATGTAGATACCTGTTTTATTTTTTAGTTTAGTAGTTCTTTAACAGATTTCACCAACTTTAAATTATTTATAATGCAAACGCATTTCCCGTAGTGGTGGCATTGTCTTCAGTCTGCAGACTGCTTGCAGACCATTACTGTAATTTATAGACACGAACGGTATGAGTCTGGCGGACTGGCAGTATAGCAGTATAGCAGTATAGCGCTACATCGTGCGACCGGGTTTCCGCTACACTAACCAAGGTTTACCGCGGGAGGTCCGGGCGTTAACTGAACGTTAACTGAGCGTTAACTGGGGGATAAACAAGTGGAAGAAAGGCTAATGCGATTTTGGAGCGAGATTCGGCTCCGTAATGCATTTCACTCTCAATTTCGCACCCAGATTGTGTTCCTAAGGAGGGAGGGGTGCGTCAGGAACCAATTAAATGCGTGATAACCGATATTACACTCGAATGTTAGTCACACCATCAAGATAACGGCAAAAGTTGATATACACATAACAATTTAGTATAAGGCAAATAATACGTTATATTTATTTATTTATAGCATTGTGTACCTCAAGTAATCATTTTATTATCTCAATCTTGTTTGGCACAGCAAAATATTGCAACTGTAAAATAAAATGAACCATTACTAAAGGTTATTTTCATCGCAAGGTTTCTGTTTAGGATAATTTGTTAAAACTACTTTATAATTCAACTAGCTGTGCCCCGCGAATTATTTATAAAAACTACGATAGTTTTGTGTGCTCCATTCTGTGGTTAGCCCGTGGAACTACTACGAATTAAGATTAGCTGTTTGTATTTTCATCAGCTCAAACAAAAATTAATGTCCATGAGTAAATACATGGGAACTTTGAACCCCCGTGGGGCATAGCTCTATAGGATTTTCGCAACTTTAATATGCCTATATGTTACTCAGGACTATCAAGTACTCTCTGCACAATTTCACCTCAATAGGTCCAGTGGTTTTCACGTGATTGAACTTTAGAGTTACGCACAAACATCCATACTCTCACATTTATAATATTAGTATGATATGATTTTAAAGAACCGTCGGGATACACTTTTGAAAGTTAGTTTTTCAGATAATTTTAGCGAATTTCCCGTATAGGGAAGAAGCTATTACCGTAGTCGGCATGGTAAGACCTAGGCCCGGGACCATGATAACTTTTCGTTTTGAGGTCCCCAGACCCCAAAAACACCATTCGTTCGATTGTATATATATATATATATATATATATATATATATATATGTGTGTCCGTGAGCACGATAACTCTCGTAAAAATGATCCGATTTTGACGAAATTTGGTATAAACATGTAAAGCAGCATTTATGACTTTAAGTTCGAAAACCAGACAGATCGACCTATCCGAAGGGGTATTTTGGGGGTTTTGTACCCCAAAAATGGGTTTTTTGAATTTTTTACATATAATTTTTGAAAAAGTCAAATTTTAGTTTTGACCATTCGATTCAGCTTAAAAAAACACACAATTTGGTATTTCGATCATTCCTCTACGTCAATTTGTTACCGAGATATTGAAAGTGCTAAACACAGTACGTTGTCTAATGTTATTCTTATGGAGGAAAAGAAAATTTTTTTATCTCGCTTATTTATGAACGTATACTGACGGAACTTGGTATACAGCTTCATCTCATTGAGGTCTATTGATATTTGCTCCAAAAAATTGTTTTTGCATAATTCTCCCGTAGCAGCAAACCTGCGTACTCAGCCCCCATGTTATTCTTATGGATATTAATTAAATGCTCTGTCTCCCTTAATTATGAACATAAATGAATAAAAACTGGTATACGACTTCACCTAGTTGAGTTATATTGATATTAGCATAAAAACCCATTTTTTGTGTTCCTTGTTGCAGCAAACCTGCGTACTCAGCCCCAATGTTATTCTTATGGAGAATAATTAAAATTGTATATATATCGCTTATTTGTGAATATATTTTTATGAAACTTGGTAAGTGGCTTTATGTAGTATTAAGACATTTATATCTCCATTGGAAATTCGCTGAGTATGCAGGTTTGCTGCGACGGGGGTATTATTTCTACATACATGCGGGATTTATCAATAGTTGAATTGTATAGTTTTTTAATTAATTAATGTTTTTTACTTATTGATTTCCACCCTTATGACTTCCCATTATAAAACATCAGGTTCGCAGTGGTCTCACGTGCAACGAAACATCAGATTTTCTTAAAGCTTTCAGCCTCATTAGTACAGTTTCTAACCAGTTTAATTTACCATCCATCTAATATAAAGATAAATAGCATCTTTATATACTATCTTATATATTATTTCTCTAGCCTGTTTTTCTGTTACTCCGCGCGATTTTCCTTATTCCTTTATCAAATTCCATGATTTACCCCTCATTTTAAAGCTTATCGTGCCGGTTAATAGACCCACGGGCTAAAACTTCACCGCTTCTCTGAAATTTGAATAAAATGAAAGACAAATAAAGGGAATAGTTTGTTTTGACAGGGGCGAAAATGTAAACAAAAGAACATCTGATCAGCTGACAAGATTCGGTTCGCAGTGCGGAATTCCGCACTGGTCGACTATTACGCCCCGCCACTATTTGGTGTTGAGGCAGCCCAACCTGGCCCGCAGGTACACGACCCGGGCCGCGTCCTCTCCCCTCGAGTAATCCTATTAGTGACGCTTCCGTGCACGCCCAAGTACAATTTTGATTTATTTTAAATTGTCACAAAACATACGAGATCACGCTCTTATATTATTAACAGCGACTTAACAAACATTTCTGTTTTCGTCCCATTCCAATCGAACATATGCGGTTTTAATCAGACTACTAAAACACTTATGTAAATGACGGAGTGACAACGTCTCAAGAAGCCTGCTTTTACCACTACATTTCTATTTTTTTCATATGTTTAATTTAAACCACGCTAACTGACGACAGAAGTTTATCGAAACAAAAACCAGCTTATTTCTACACCGGATATATATTTTTAAACGCGTGAACCCTTAAAGGAAAGCCGAGGAGTCATACTTTACCAATAATTAGACCCCTTACACTGGATGAGACCATTTCTGTGTCTACATCGGCACCGTCACGTCGTCTTCGAAGACACCCTACAGACCGGATTGGCTGAGACATATATTACCATTCATACCCATGGTAATGCTCTAACAAGTGGACAGTACTATGATTTTGACAGTATTTTGAAATCTCTTAACAAATTCTCCAAATTCCGCCCAACTGACCGGCGGATCTGTCATAGAGCATATAGTCTATACATAGACCTAAAACGTTTACACTTGAAGAAAACCATTTTAAAACCCCTCAACCCCATCCTTGAGCAAGAGGCCTTGATAAAAACATATTAAGAAAAAATATTGGTTAAATTCAATCTATAAACAACTGCTAAAACACTGATAAAGGGCGTAAATGATATAAAAGTGTCAAATTTAAACATGTTGATTAATTTGATCAGTTATGCAATTCTGTCTTGTAACAAACAAACAAGCGAATGGGTAGGGCTAATAAGCTCACTTTGTTTTTTTAATTATACACATATAAAACGGGATGAAATGAAAAAGGTCGTACAAAACTTTAAAATATATTTTCTCTTACGCTTACATACTTATTCGTTAACTCAGAGCAAAATTAACTCTGAAATAATATTTACGGAAAAATACTCTTTAAAACCATTTCAAAAAGGCATTACCTTTCAAACCCGAATCCACCGTTATCCCTGTACCGGGATCCGGAGCAGCTGGGCGGATGAGGGGAACATAATGGCCTCGGTAGCCATCGGGAGTAAATCACGGCCCGGTTGTGTATCTTAACTAATTGAATTTATTGTACGTCATCGGGCCGACCTTGGTGCGGCGGCTGCGAGCGCTTGTGCGGCGCCGGGCTGTGAGATAACTTACAGCAGAGTGGGCTCCAGTCACGAGACATTTCCGCCTCTACCTGCTGCTCCCATAAGGCCAGTGTTGTGTTAATGTTGGTCCCTCCTCGGTGGATTAATTGATATCCTATACTCTATATGAGCAATGTTTGCTTGATCGGTTGGTTGGTTGCACAATTATCTCGAAAATGGCTCCGAGGATTTCCTTCAAATTTTGGAGATAACTAAGTTCTGGTATAAAAATATATTCTAGACATGTCCTCATCCCCAGTAAAAATCAAATAGTATTAAAAAACGAAATTGAAAAGTTAAAAAAATTAACATTGGGCTTATGGAGTTAAAAATCAAAACAAAATAATTGTATCAGCTGTTCATAATCAACCAGGGAACTATCAAAGTAATACTCATGTTGTTTATGATTATTAACATGTGGTTTCCTGAGAACAGAGATTAAAATATTTGAGTGAAGATTGCATATAGAGAGTATTAAAATAAATCAAGGGGACACTGAGATATAAATAACAACTGGAGTGAACTTAAAAATGTAGAAAAGAGGCATATTAGTTATACAAATCTCATTATCAGTAGGGGGAAGTGGTGAAATATTACTCCAAGTCATATTAACAAACTGACTGGCCTTCCCCCGAGCAAAGCTCGACCCCCCAGGTACTAGTTGATTTATAGCTCATTTGAACGAGGACAAATATTTATTGATAATGGTGAGAAAACTATCAATATTATAAAAACATGTTTGGTGAAATTCCGATAATTCTATGTGTACTAATTTCTTAAAGGTGAACTTTGTGTGATACCCACTGAAATTGATAGGTATTTGTTGTTTGAACGGACGGTAAATCAACGATTCTGGAGGAGGGACGGCTTACAGAAGAAGCCGGTACAAACAGGTGACTGTAGGTCCCTCTTATTATGTTGATGTTCTCTTCAGGTGTGTAAAGGTGTTTCCGCGTTTTTTATAGTTATATGCCGAGTCACAAAGTTTTATTCAATTGCAATTTTTGTTGATGACTGTACGAAGTAAGGGTAGTCTTACTCAATGTAGAAAACAAATTATAATTTCGTCCATCCGTGTCCTCGGACAAAACACACATAAATTATGACATAATAAAAACTTATCATAGTCAATTTTATGTTATTTTGTTGAAAGCTGATAAAAACAGTGCTAGAGCTCCCGCCAGTTTCTAATACCCCCACCCTCCACCCATCAGGGCTTGGGAGTGTTTTATGAGTTTTATAGAGTCGAAACACTCGCGCGGAACGGTCGCAGTCAGCGTCCTGCCTTTTGTATGTATAGTTCTCACAGTTATAACCGTTCAAATAGTTACGATACACAATTCATCAACCACAAACTGGTTGTTCATAGTGGATTAATATTCACTGTGTTTTTGTTATTCAATGAACCGTTCTTAGTTGTAAAATCAGTGCTATTTCATTTCTAAGTTCCCAACATTCATTTAAATTAATTTAATGACTCCAACAGCGCAAACAAGAGGTCGTTAATGATCGTTGAAATATATGTAACTCCAACGTTTGTCAAACAATATCTTACATTTTATTTTTTATTTGTAAGTAATATTGTAAAATGTTAAACATAATTATACATTTTTGGGTTGGGAATGTGTTTATAAAGTTTCAAGAGCGGGTGTTATGTTATGATGTTATGATATAGTATTTTGGCAATTTTGTATTTCATGTTCAATAAAATAAAAAATGTTTCCTTAATATTTTATAGCATAAATATTATTTCCCGAGACAGAACTCGCGACTACACACGAGTTTATTTCCTGTAAAACAAATTAAACTGTTAATAAATTTCAAATTTAATTTAAAATCTGAACGGAGGCGATATTTTGTTAAGTCATCCCAAAATTAATTAGGGTGCAGGTGCAACCCAGGAGGCGCCTTACACCACACCAGGAAGGCGTGACTGGCACACTGGTGTCATCGCTGGCTGCGCGATCTTCCCCAAAAAACCCGGGTTTTTCAAAAGTGGGCTAACGTTGGGTTTTTTGGCAAACACCAAAACAATGAGGCTGTTATTTCTGTTTATTAAATTTCCAAAATCTCAATCAATCTTGTAAAGCTTCGTCATCGTCGTGCGATTACGTTGTATGGGATTTGTTACTTTTTGAGCCGAAACTGTTGAACCGTCCTATAATTAGTGTGTCCTGTTACTCCCATCTGCTAGACCCTGACATGCGGGTGGGTGTAGGATGGTGTTGGTTGGCCGGGGAAGGCGAGGGAAGACCAGGACCCAGAGTCCGTAGTGTCTACGCTGTACTACTACTACTACTACTACCATGACAGTTGTTAGTGCAATTTAATGATCAAACAGAGTAATCAATTTAGTTGAAAGTTAAATTATTAAAGTAACAAGTTAAAATTAGATTAAATGGTAAAAATAAATTAAATGTTATAATTTTTCGTTAAAAAAGCTTTTCAAAACAGACTTGCAAATGAAACCACTTTAAAATAAGAGGGAATACGGTTCACGGTGTTTGGCACCTGGGAAAGGCGAGAAACTACTGAAATTTCTCGTAAGCAAAAGTAGACAAAACAAAAACATCCAAAACAAATGTTTTAAAATTAAATACGTTATTTTTGCTTTCTGTTGACAAAAGTAGACTGTAACACTAACGGTACTAAGCCAAATGGAGGCGAAAAGTCATTCCAGAGCATACGCTAACCAGATGCCAAGCACTATGACCCGAACTGTTTCAAGGTAGTGCGTTGCCTTAAAACGATAAAATAAGCAGAGGCAATCGTTAATATTGTTACGCGGTAACAAACAAAGTTGTGCAATAAAAAATATGCTAACTAAAAATTAACATCTTTGGTAAAATACTCTTGGATAATGCAGTATTATTTTAATACCATAATTACTTTACTTCCTCTGATCCAAGTCATACCTGACTCTGTCTTTACATCTGAAGGTAGAGCATTGACCACATGTGCTATAGTGATATGTGCATGTTTTTCGATGGAAGCAATGCTGTCAAGGTATAAACATGTCTGTGATTGTAGTGGGTGATGTTAAGAAGAGGATAAGTTATAAAGTAGTATTATTTTTTAAATGAGAGCCACTCATAAATTAACATGCATGACGATTTGATTAGGTTGTTGATTGAAAAAAAGATACAAAATTCAGTAATTTTTAATCAAAATATCAACCTAATCTTTTTTTTTGTAAACTTAAGATTGCGTTTATTTCTGCAGTTTTTGCTCTCCAAATTGTAATGCCATAACTTATTTAAAGAGTCCAATATATACTAAAATTTCGCCACGCTAAAATAATTAACCTAATAATACAACCAATGAGCTTAATACATCTAGAGCTATCATACAAGTGTTAATCTACAAAAAAAGTGAAGCCTTCATGGTGGCCACCGTTTTCCCCTGGCCCACCGTTCCCATGGCACTAAACCACTGGCAACCAACCACAGAATATAAAATGATTAAATCGTTTTTTTATCAGCAGTCGGCCGGGGTCGAACGTACGCTTGACTTACGAGGGCAAGCTTCGAGGGTATCTGCAATTTATGTACAATTTTCCATACAGAAAACAATACAAAGTTTTCCTGAACACAATATATTTTTATTTTTAAGTATTTTTAAGATTAAATAATTTAAATAGTTAATAAATATGTAACACTAGGATAAAAAATACATTTTTTTAATACAAATTTTATGTCCAACATATTTTCAATCACAATACTGGTTGCTGGAACCGTGGAAACCATTGTTCTCTGTGGTTCGTTTACAAAAATATCCTGCAGTGAGGCTGGCTTCACTTTTTGCCTCAGACGAGAGCTCTAGTTGAATACAAACCCTTCAATCCGATGAACTTAATACATATAGAGGTCTCGTCTGGGGTGAAAAGGTAAAGCCTACATGTTGATCGCTATTTTCCTCAGGTAACCAATGAAATCCTCTCCTTACAAGTTATATATAGTTGTCAGCTGACTATCACTTAACTTGTGAAGAGAGTACTTAATTGGTTACCATGTTGGTTGCCATGGGAGCAAAGTGGACGGAGGGGCAAAATGGCAATCAACCTTGTAGACTAAACATTTTACCTCAGACGAGACCTCTAGATACATTAACCTTGTTGTACTTTCCCTGACGAGACCTCTAGATATATTAACCTCGTTGGGTTACCCCAGGCGAGTCCTCTAGATATATTAACCTCGTTGGGTTACCCCAGGCGAGACCTCTAGATACATTAACGTCGTTGGACTTACCTTCACGAGAACTCTAGATATATTAACCTCGTTGGATTACCCCAGACGAGTCCTCTAGATATATTAACCTCGTTGGATTACCCCAGACGAGTCCTCTAGATATATTAACCTCGTTGGACTACCCCTGACGAGACCTCTAGATATATTAACCTCGTTGGATTACCCCAGACGAGTCCTCTAGATATATTAACCTCGTTGGACTACCCCTGACGAGACCTCTAGATATATTAACCTCGTTGGGTTACCCCAGGCGAGTCCTCTAGATATATTAACCTCGTTGGGCTTCCCCTGACGAGACCTCTAGATATATTAACCTCGTTGGATTACCCCAGACGAGACCTCTAGATACATTAACCTCGTTGGACTTACCCTCACGAGAACTCTAGATATATTACCTCGTTGGATTACCCCAGACGAGAGCTCTAGATGTATTTTCGTTGAGTACAGCCCCTCCAGTCCCGTCTCCCAAACTATTTCTCCCATTTCGTAATCGTCCTCACAGCTGTTTTCACACAGTATGCTAATCCGCGTGTCACTCAGTTCATTAACATTACCTCTAATTGAGCGCCGCAGTCGTTTGTAATTGTCTGTTGCGTCACTACGCCACGCCCCGCCTTTGTTCTGGCCAATCTCTGGTTTTAATTAGTCTCATTTGCTGCCCCATTGTCCTGAGCTGTTTGTTACACAGATATGGCCGCGTTGTGTTACAGTAGCGCAATAGGCGCGAGCAATGTGGTTGTTGGGAGTAGCAGGGTCATTTGAAATGTGACTTGTGATTCCTGTGGAGTAGTGAGTTTATGCTGGACCCGCATGGCGAGAGTTAAGCTTGGGACCATGATAGAAGTTCTTATTGTGACCCCGTAAACAGGTTTTTTTTGGGGGGGGTGTCTTCAAATTGTATATACTGTATATAGGGTGTCACAAAAATGTGTAGCGTGCTATGCAGAACCGGATTCTACATAAACAAACAAGACGAAAAATGTATTGTAACATTTCGTCTTAGTTTAGCCGTAATACGCGCCATTTTGTATTTTTTTATAATTAATAATTCAAAAATCCTTAAATATATTTGTTTGAAACTTAGTATAAACTTTAAGGGTGTTGTTATTAAAATTTCCCAAAAATATTGTTTATCAAACTTGTCAAATTTCAAAATGACAGCCTTTTTAAGATTTCAAAGTCAAATTTCATGAAAACCAGCACCTAAAACACTTAAAAACTAGTACATTAAATGACACTTGGTTTGTAAAAATCGATTGATAAATTTTTGTAATTTTTAATAATTGAGAAAGTTGGGAAGTTGGGAGAAAATGTCGGAAAGCCCTATACCTGTTTTTGGGCTTTTAATATACACATTTTGAACAAGCCCCGGTTATAATGTTTATATATATTAAACAATAGACCATAATGTGCTGACAATTTGAAGCTCACTCTCTCATCATTCTGGCACAATTATTTTCCGAGGTCATGTAATTTTACAAAACGCAGTACGTTATCTTGTGGGGGTTTTTAATTGGAAAAGGCTGTTTTCCACAAGTAGTTTTATCACCTCTAGGATCCCTAGACCTAATTTAACTCCTGACTGTACCTCCTCCTGACATTATAGTGTTTACGAAACCTTCCCAACATAGCGGATAAAAAGAATCATCAGGATCTTGCGAACGAAGTTGTGCCGGGTGTCAGCTAGTTTGACGAGAGAATAGTATTCCTGTAACGGTCAGTGACTTTGACTTCAATTCGGGTGACGAGTCCAATTCTGTATCATCGTACAAATATGTCTTATGTTTTCCTAAAAGTGTTAATGGTTTTTAACAAATGTCCGATCCTGAAAAGATTCAATCGCTCCTGATTGTCCCGCGTATTCTGGTAACCACGAGTATTACTTAACAAATTGAAACGAGGCAGCGAGATCCATCAACATGATTCATGACTTCCTAGTGGTTAATTAAAACTTAATGTCTGGTTAATTTGGAGAGAGAAGCGGAGTCGGCACGGCAGCGTAGACCACCGGGGGAGACGATGTACTCGGTGAGCAATTAGCCCTCTTCCTGCGGAATACAGTAGTCCCCATCGTGCGGTAATGGGCAATATCGGGTAATAGGGAGTATTGGATATGGTAACGCTAATAGGGAGGTTGGCCTATTGGCGGAGCTGGTAGGATAAGCTGTGGATCAGCAGCGGCTATGCTGTACTGAGAGAGCCGTCACGTTGGGTGGTAGGGTGGGGAAGAGTGGTATAGTCGGGTAATAGGGTGAAAGGTGAAACAAAATGTTGATAAAAAAACTCATATTATAATAAACTAATGGACCTGTTGCTCTAAATAAAGCATAACAAACTTTTATCATTTATATCAGTTATCCGCTGTCCTTACTGTTTACCTGTATTTTACTGTATTATCACCTGTTTTAGAATGCAACTGAATTCAAACTATTCTCCATGTTATATTTATGGGAAAAGATTTACTTTGAGTGTGTCCTGTGCCCTTCAGAAAAACAGTATTGGAATTTGAAAACCACTTTGCACAACTACGAATCTGGGCCAATATTTGTGAACATTAATCGTCAAAATCGGTACAGGAATAACGGAGGAGTTCTGTTTACAAAAATCGCCTTAGCATATTATAGATATAGATTAAATTAATATCACTGTGGATAGTGTGGTTTACATGTGCTGGTATAGGTATAAGGTGATTTCAATAGTAAGCGCATAACATCTTGCCCGATCATAAGATATTTACTTTCGAGAAGAAACATAAGGTGTATTGGCACATTGTACAAGACCCCAATACCAAGTGAATGTAACTCATTAAGGAGCCACTTCATCTTCAGTACGAAGCTACAATCAAAGGTGTAGCTACAATGTAAGTTGTATGGTGTAAGGTGTATGTACGGCCACAGAAACGAGTCGAGCTTTAAGGAAATTAAGGCTACTCTGACGCGAAACAAACATGCAGATTCCTGTGATGAGAGAATTCCATTTTTCAAAATTATGTTTTTCTATCCTGCTATCAGTAGAACCATTTTTGACTGAAACACCTTGTAGTTCTAAAGATTATTGAAGTATTAAAAACTTGTTAACCCAGGAGCAGAATTTTGACAGCAAATATTTGTCTAGTAAAAACTGCAAACATATTCGTATTTTGGTTTAATTAGTACTAGTTGTCTTGTTGCTCGAATCCGAGCAAGCCTGAACCCAACGAAAAGTTACTTCAGTTGTAAACAAACATAACAAATCACCTGGTATAAAAACGGATGATAACAATGCACTTTCAATGAACACGTAGTTTAGACTTCTGCCGTCGGATAGCGCCACTGTTCCGAAAATGCAGCCCTTTATTGTGTTTAAGTGACGCCCTTTCTTAAAATTCTGAGACGTATTGGCAAGTCTACTTAAAAATACCTTTAATTTTGCACCTCAAACGTTAAAATCCGTTCAGCCGTTATCGAGTTATGACTGTGAAGAAAAAAAACCTAGCGTATTAATATATTAGAAGATTTGTTATTTCCAAATGTGACTTGTGATGTAAAAAATAAATTCCTGACCTTTCTTTAAAGAGCTGGGATGATTAACCTAACACTGGTGTGAAGCGATAAAAGGTTTAAACGTGATCTTTCACAACTGCAGCCCCATCTCTAGAAATGCGCTTAATAAACATGTACAAACTGGTAGATAAGCTTTGTTAATTGTAATTTTAAATTTATTTTCAGTGAATGTAGTAACAAAATACTTTACTTTTTCTACATCCATTAATAATTATTTATTAACTTTTATAATTCTAGATTCGATTATAAAATAATTCGTTCTGGTTTTTTAATAACCCCCAAGTTGTTGGGACAACCGAGATTGTGTACCTAATCAAATATTTACTCGCTAATTAAAAATCCAACTCCGAGTCTCTGCTAATTACTGCTCCCAGCCCCGCGTAATTGGAGTTTTTACAAGAAACCAATATTTCCACAAGTAATAACAGTAATAAACCTTTTTTGCGGTGTGTTAACCAAGCAAATAAGGAATTGAGAGGATGCGAGTTTAGAAATTATAGGACTTGAGAACGAAGGGGCAATTATCATGTACATGTACTAAAACAAACAGAATTAAAGGTCTTTAAAATGTCGCGTCAACGTTAATGCTTTCTTATTGCGATGTTGAGCCGTAAAATAACAAACAGGAAACAACGCTTGGTCGGCTGCGGGAGTCGAGATTTTATAGTTAGTGTTTATTAAATACCCCCGGAGCAGTAAATCTGTGTGCTCAGTGAATTTCCAATGTAGATATGTATGTATCTTAATACCAATTAAAGCCACATACCAAGTTTCATCAATACCAGTTTGTCACGGTATAATGTGGGATCTATTCTATTTGTATTATTTCTATGAATATATATTATATAATTGGTAGACGCTAACTCGCTTGCTAATGAGGGGTACTCTACAAATGAAACCAAAATATGAATCAAAGACTGTATTTAATATTAAACAATAATTATTTTGAATCAAAGGTTAAAGACATTTCTTATACGTGATTTCTAATCATCAAATTACAAAAAGGTTCTAAAAAAATGGATTTAAATGAAAATGATAAAGATCTAAATATGATTCTCAAACCAAAAGAAAGAATAATTAAGTATAATTAAATTATTGAAAATTTGTTATAAAATTTTATTAAAGGGACAAGAGAGTATAAATATAAATGTTTACATGTGTTTGTTGTATTGTAATCAAGTACTATAATAAATTTATCAATGTGCTTTGGGGTAAATATCTGACTTCAAAACTCTAAATTAGAAAATATAAAACCGCCTTACCTGGACCAGCAGGCGCTGGTGTCCTGGGGTCGAATGAATTTAATTTTGCAAAAGATGATTTACATTCATAAATAAATAACTTATGACATTTTAATTATTCCCTATAGGAATAACATGGCGCCTGAGGATGCAGGTTTGCTGAAACAAGGAACACAAAAAGTGATTTTTATGCAATTTTTTATAACTGAACTAGGTAAAGCCACATACCAAATTGTATTAATTTATATTCATAATTACGGGAGATAACATTTGACTTATTCTCCATAAGAATAACATCGGGGCTGAGTCCGCAGGTTTGCTGCTACGGGAACTATCAGCAAAAAAATAATTTTTCGTGCAAACATCAATATACCACAATAGTATGAAGCAATATACTAAATTTCGTCAGGATAAGTTGATAAATAAGCAAGATATACAATTTTTCTTATTCTCCATAAGGATAACATTGGACAACGTACTGCGTTTAGCACTTTCAATATCTCGGTAACCAATTTACGTAGAGCAATGATCAAAACACCAAATTATTTTTGTTTTTCTTTGTTTTTTAAGCTGAATTTAATGGTGAAAACTATATTGTATTTATTAAAATATTATATCTAAAAAACTCAAAAAACCCATTTTTGGGGTACAAAACCCCCCCAAAATACCCTTTTGGGTAGAGCGATCTGGCTGGTTTTCGAACTTAAAGTCATAAATGTTGCTTTACATGTGTGTACCAGATTTCATCAAAATCGGATCATTTTTACGAGAGTTATCGCACCCACGGACATATATATATATATATATATATATATATATATATATATATATATATATATACTGTTTTTAACGAATGGTGTTTTTGGTATCTGGGGACCTCAAAACGAAAAGTTATCATAGTCCCGGGCCTAGGTATTACCATGCCGACTACGGTAGGCGAAATTCGCTAAAACGTGTCGTACTTTAAATAACAACAGTCTATAGAGTATACTAGGATGTTGTATAAGTTAAAGATGAACCTAAAATTAAAACGTAACAGATAAATGCTAATATATTTTATCATCGGGTTTAAATTAATATACTACTGTCTTACCTTAGCAATCCTATAGTTTTCTATTTTTGATTCTAAAATCGATTTCGGGTCCGAAGATCCATCATCAGTCAGGGACCCAGGACACGTATACTTCCGATTATCATACGTCAGGAAACATTGTTCAGATGAACTTGATCTTTCCTGGATTCCTATCTGATCCAAAATCGATTTTAGAATCAAAAATAGAAAACTAGGATTGCCAAGTAATACAATAAAACATGAATACTTCTCATTGTATACTTTGTTTCATACCGTATATCGTACAACAGTCAATACAAATTCATCAAATTGTCTTCTAAAACCTCATTTCGTTCTACAACTTAACGTTCTCGAAAGGTACATTGTAAAATACAATACACAATTTTATTTATTCATTGTTACCCAATTAGAATATTTCCTCGGCCTTCACTAAATAGCTAAGAGCATACCATGACGCCACATAGTTACTTATTATATTAACCTAATTATGATAATAAGGTCTGATTAAGCGCAGGATAGCAGCAACTAGTTCCCTGACTGCCCACTCGTTACTTGCTGCTAGTCAGGTTACCGTCTAGTTTTGGTTGGGTGACGCTTCACCTTCACTAATTAGTGTTTGAAAACGTTCACATTATGACTCACACGTTAATTTATCAGTTCGAAGTGTACCTTGAACGAAAACCTGCAAAACGACAAGGTAAAAGAAACCTGTAAAACGCATAAACGAGTTCGCACGCAGCACGCTGACATGAGGGAAGCGAATTTGCACATAACAAACTTTTAAAACTCAAAATCAGTGTAAAAAATACATTTATTTCAATTTTTATTGAAATCTGAAACATTGAGTTTTGGCTGTTCTGATTATCATTTTCATTTACCTGCAATGCTGGGAATACAATTTTGCGCATTATAAGGTTAGGAGAAGTCAGGCTTGGAAGTAGGCGTGAAGTTGCTGGGGATGATAAAAGTACACCAACAAATGAATAACAGGCTTTTCTAATGTAAAACCCCCATAAGACAACGTACTGTTTTGGTCAATACACATTTTCTTCAATAACTTGGTAAATAGTAATGCTAGAATGACGGGAGAGGGCTAAAATGTTTCGCCTCACTAATTCTCATACATATGGGGCTTTTCTGACTCATTTTGGGCCCAAAAAAGTCAAAATTTGAAAGATAATCCCCAAAAAAGCTGTTTAGAGTTTTCCGATTGTTTTTCCCAACGAACTTGTCCAACTGATTTTTTAAAATGAACGTCCCTACCAAATTGTAAGTAAATAAGACAAAAAACGTGACCGCTAGAGTGTAAACATATATATATATATATATATATATATATATATATATATATATATATATATATATATATATACATATATTTATATATTGAAATTTTTAGTTCATTTAATAGTGCTACTATAATTCTGATTCTAAATAGTTTTAAAATACCTATTTACATTTAAGTTATGTTTCGTATATTCTAAATTATAGGTTAAGTATAAAAGAGTTAAGACACTGTGAACATGGAGTTATAGCCGAAACACGTGCCAGCACACTAAAATGAATTTAAAAGGGTACTCAGGTATTTTAAATCTATTTAGAATTATATATATATATATATATATATATACAATTTTGAACGACCCCCCAAAACGTGTTCAGAGGGTCATGTTACGGGGACGTTAGGAACTTGTATGGTGGTCCCGGGGTTAAGTTTCACCGTGCGGGTCATGCTAATAGTTCACTTTCTACAGGACAATCACTAATAATATGCCATCGTGACACTGAAATGTATTAAATATCGGAATTTCGAAAGTTCTGTTGCACCCCAACTTGGATGACTAAACTCTCAATGATTATGACGATGTCATTTGACAAAATTATCTTAGAGGTAGCACAAACAGATGTTTTACCTCCATAAAAATCATAAGACTGTCATGGGCAAACGCTTGCTACCTTTGTGTAAATCTGTTACCTATCGTAGAATTTCTACGGTTGTTCTAATTGCCCATCCATAAATTATACAAGTTTGAAAGATTGTAGATGTTTCCTAAGCAAATAAAAGACAATTTTTATAAATTCTGTGAACTACAGCGTCTAAAGCGGAGTATTAGCACTTCTACCTACCCCCCCCCCACCCCCCACTCCCTTACAACACTTAAACAATACAATGGCTCCATAACCCATTGCAGTTCGTTACTGAATTGCACATATCTTGAGGATAGATGTGGTTTAGCGTAATTAAAAGTGGTCGTAACTTTGACGATGTTTGTCGAGGTAATTGAATTTTCACGTAGGCATCAGCGGGTAGCAAGTGTGTAATTAGACAATGAAGTGTTGGCGGCACAGCGTAGGATGCGGGTGCAGGTGGTAGTCTAGGGTTCGCGGGGCGGAGTACAACATGACCCGTAGCCGCGAAACGTTTTAGTGAATTTCCTATGGAAAAATGAACTATTAGCATGATCCGCACGGTGAAACTTAAGGCCGGGACCACCATACAAGTTCCTAACGTGACTCCCTGAACACGTTTTGGTGTCGCTAAAAACATTATATATATTTAGATGTGTGTGTTCGCACTCTAACGGTCGCAATTTTTGCCCGATTTACTTGAAATTTTGTAGGAACCTTCCCTTCTGTAAATAGTTGTACAAGTTCGTTGGGAAAAACAATCGGACAACTCCCACCCCCTTTTTTGGGAATATTAATTTTTCAAATTTTGAGTTTTTGGGCCCAAAAACGGTCAGAAAAGCCCTGAATGTAACATTATTGTATATTACATTATTTTACGTAAAGTTCCAAAAATTTTAAGCCCTCCCTCATCATTCTAGCACAAGTGTGTACCGAGTTATTAAAGAAAATGTTAATTGTCTCAACACAGTACGTTGGCTTATGGGGATTTTACACTGGAAAAGGCTGTTTTTCATATCTTGATGTAGTTTTATCATCCCTAATACCCCTAAACCAACTTTTTACCCTACTATACCTCTTCCTAACCCTATAATGTACAACACTGCCATTCGAATAGTCAATTTAAATATAACCTGGAGCATCAGAACAGCCAGAAATAACATTTTTCGATTTTCCAAAAATTGTTACTAGTGTTGTTTTAAACCATTTATTAGATTTGTTTAAAGGTTTTAATGCGGAAATTCACTTTCCTCACGTCAGCGTGCTGCGGGCGATCTCGTTTTGGTATTCTAGTAAGTTGAAGTGGTAAGAGGCGATAACGACAGCTTTGAGTAATTTTTCACCAGTTACGAGACTCTCGGCGTTTCTACGCTTTCCCCAAAAATACAATGTTAACTTTCGAGTTTCCTCCAGTAGTTATTTGTGAATTATAGTTTTACAATTTGGTAGGATTGTTGTACTGGTGATTATCTAGCGATACCAGTGACAACATTTTCGATTTTCGTTTTTAGATTTTCGATTTCCATACAAAATATTATACTCTCAGTGTTTTGAGGCAAAATTGTCAGTAAGCAAAATAAAATTCGATACTTAGCTCACTCAAATCGCTTCGTTATTTTTGCCTCTTTAAAACAAGCCGATTTAACATATCCTATTTAAGCTAGATGGAACTTAAATTATAGCATTGCTCTTATGGGTTTAGAAATCTACTTGGATTTAATTGTACCCCTTCTCAACTAATGATATGAGTAAATTGTCAATTAACATTTAGGATCGTTCAAGGCAATTCGCTTTTACAGTAATTACAAAATGCAATACCCGGGTCCAATTACTATTATTATTGAGCCGAAAAAAATAAATGCAAAGCCAAAGGGTTTTTATCCTTGGTTGACAAATCCCTTTTTATAGGGGTAGAAACAAGTTTGTACTGAGAGACCTTTAATCATTGAGTTAAGAGGACGTATTCCTCTGTCTCTTCCTGCTCGCAAGGCAAAGGTTACATTTTAAATCCGTCCCTCCTCAACGGATTATAAAAAATTGTTGATGAGGCCCTAATGGCTAATTTAATAGGTTAAATAAAATATTCAATAATATATTCAATATTTTCTATCGTTGTTATGGGTTACTACAGTAATTATGATGCCAACATTCTGGTTATTGATATCGCTAGGTTTGATTTTGCCCTTTAAAATGTGCCGTAAATCAACTATTTCGAATAACCAGTTGAGGAGGAGCGGGGTTTGAAAGTTAACATTGGCCTTAAGGAAGAAGCAGGTACAACTCGAAATGTTACGTGGCTGGAGCCCACTCGTCAAGGCCACCAATACTCAAGACAATTGTTGCACAGTGAATCCGGCAACTAAGGATGGGATATATTTATTTCCTATGTGAAAGTATAAGAAATGTCTCAAGTAAACACAAGCAATTAAATACCAACGAAGAAAGTAATTGTAACGGAACAGGTGATCTTTTCCTGTCTCCACCTTCGGATAGCATAAAAGTAGAGGTCGAGCACAAAACAAAATAGTCTTTAAGGTAATAAATGTTTGTTTATCACTGTATCACTGTGTTAGACGGCAACCTACTGGTTTGTATTATATTGTTATAAACGCAAATCCATTTATTTAAATGTTCTATGAGTAGCCTACAATATCGATTTAAAAATTGTTAACGGCATCATTAAAAATTTAATTTTGTTTCTCGCATAAGAGCAATTTAAATGAGTATCATGCATTCAAAGAAACCTCAAATTTGGTCTAAAATGTATTTGAAAATTAAAACTCTGTTTAGTTTCAAAATCAGAACGGAAGAATGAAAGATGAGGAAACAAAGTTAGGTCTCCAGATATTTTACAATATCATACTAGAGAGTATTTACTTTATTTTTATACATCTAAATCAGTTTACCTTATTTATATGTGTATAATTATATACAATGTAATTTGTGATTTTGTTGTTATTTACTAGGGGTTTTAGTGTTGTTTGTCACATACATCAACAACTAAAACAACATCAGCATTTCTACGACTCTCATGGAACATTGACGAGACATGTAATACAACAAATCCTCAACAGAGGCAGTTTTGCTTTGCATTAAACTGTTGTTAGTTTTACAAAAATGAGGAACACGAAAAATAAATATATCCAGTCCTGTAGGTTAAAATATTTAGTTGACAAACTTTTAGAATTTTTTTAATAGTTTATGACAAATTATATTTGTTTTACCAACTTCCAGTAAATTATCCGTTTCAGAAATGTTTAACCTAGTCTTTTTTTGTTAAGGAATTACTGAATCATTTGTTACACAAAATATTTTTAAGGGAGGAAATTCCCCCTCTGCCCCCCTCCCCCCGCAAGGTTATAGGTGACACCAAATTTAGTATATATTAGCTTGGTCAATGTTAGTTCAACATAAATAGCAAGTAATAATTAAATTGATTAGTAAATAAGAGAAACATCTAATTGATTGTAGATACGAATAAAGTTGAACAAAGTTCTGTGTAAACCACTAATTACAAATTTAAATATTCTCTTCAACCAGAAGTACAGAATAATAATTTAAGAAAATAAATTATTTAGTTTGATAATATCTGTGAACTACAGCGCCCACAAGGACATTTCATAAAACTATGATGAGAGTGTTTTTCAAAATTACAAGCACTGTTTTTTTGAATTTTTAGGTCTTATAATACAATACTCTGACCACGCAAACGCACGCAGAAACGCAAGTGGTGCAATTTTTTTGGGAGGCTGAACTATAAAAAAACAAATTTTTATTAAAATCGTAAAGCTGATTTTGAAAGATTTCAATGTAACATGTTTTTAGGTGGTTAACCCTTCAAAATAAAAAGCTCAAAAAATAAAAAATGCTGGATGTACGTACCAGAATTTATAAAATAGGGCCATTAGTGTGATCTCTGTAGGTGCTTACACATCCATACAGACATCACCTCAATAACAATATTTGCGGTTCAGGGAGCACCAAAACGAATACTTCCACCGATAACTCAATCTAAAATTATTAGTGATAATATTCTATAATAAAGTGTATTTATTTGTATTACAGTGATCTAACCCTAAAGGGGGGGGCAATTAAAACTCATGATAATATATAAGATAGGGATTATACTTCTATTATTTCAATGGACAAAATTAATTAACTATTGTACTCGCAATTAATGCATGTTTATAGGCTTTTATTAGTTGCATTTTGGGAAACTATGTTGGTGAAAGGGCCCAAAAATATACATTAACCCATTAATAATTACTATCACAATGTATTATTCGTGCACTGGAGGAGAGTCATCCTTGACCGAACTGTTTGAATAACATTCGAGTAGGCATTCAAATGTCAAAGGAACTTTCGCGTTAGGCAAGCAATGTCAGTCTGAAAATTTACTTCAACATTTAAAATTTTGTTTAATAGCCAGTATTTATATATTTATTTATTTGTTTACATGCTATAAAACAGGTTCAAACCCAACTAAATTATAACAGTAATTATCATTGAGCACATATATGAGGATTTCTATTATAATTCCAAAGTCCAATATCTATTATTTGTTTATTTTATTTATTCAGTCACAAATTCCACCATATACAAAGGTAATACTTTAATGGTAGGTAACTAAGTCAATTAATTAAATCTAATGACAATTAATTTACTAAATATTTAGTGACTATCTTCACTAAATATCTAATTATCTCCGTAAAATAGAGTTCATAACAATATGAATAAATAGCCCAAGCTTATATGACCTACAGCAAAATTATACATTATATTGCATGTTAAAAATATATTTTAATTAGAAGTACGACCTCGGTATTTAAGCATATGTAAAGTACATACACTCGTTTGATTCATTCATCACCTTTGGCCTTTCCGTTTTAATGTACACGTTTTGTTACAATTTCTTTTTCTTTTTTATATCCTGTTTTAACAAATGTTCTCCTTATTAACAGTATTTAGCTGTAGCTAAATCTGTTTTTTATCCAATACAAAAACTTACAGAATGACATAGTTTTAGTATCCTGCTATAGGATAACAAAACCATTGTCAAGTTGGTTTTTTATTACCTTTGACATATTATAAAATGCAGATAGAATATGATTAAAAATCTACCATCTATTTATAAATCCATACTGAATGAAGAACCTTTGAGGGAACCTAAAACCTCTCATGAATCATATAGCCTAATGAATGAAAGTTTTCGGTGAGAATATTGGAGGAAATATGTTTTTTTATACAACCTTTCATAAGACCATAAATTAAATTGCCAAGTTAAATCAAATTTTAAATATTGTAATTTGATGAGCTGAGTGATTTATTTAAAGAGCGGAGTTGTTGGGCAAAGTAAAATAACATCACGCTTTAATATATTAGCTCAAATGTCCAATCGTCCATCCAGCCGTTGAGCTAAACCTAGGAATGGAAGGAGATGCCCCTTTAAAGATAAGAACCTTATCAGCTGATCATGTAACGTTCAATAACACTGGTCATATCAAGTTGACCTGTAACAGCCCCTGCAACCGGGTGCCACTGGGGACTGAGGATGCACTCTGGCATAGTTTAAATTGGATTTATAACCAACTTAACCGACTGAAGACGCTTGCTTTAATAAATGGCAAGCAACATCTTTGGGAATTAATCCTCAGTGGTTTTGACTCTGTAACGCCTACCTCAAACCCGATATCACATCAACGTAAGATTAACCTGACCTAAGGCTAAGTGCCACTTATCAAGTGACCCCAAAATACGACACAAATGTCAACTCACCAACGGGTTTCTTCAATTCCGAATCCTCCTCGACCTCCACAAGACTCCGTATCGAGAAGACGCTCTTGGCCGCCCTCGGTTTGCCCGAAGGCGTCGGGACGTCCGGCCGTCGCGTGGTCAGGTCCATGGTCACTCGCGGGTCAAAGGTCACAGTCCACAGGTCACAGGTCAGTTCGCGGACATTGTCGGGAGCGCGGCGCCGCTGCCCACTGTAGACCGCGAGACACTGAGGTTCCCCTGCCCCTTCGACTCTGATTAAATCGAAAGGTGTGACGAACACCAATAGCACGTCGCCTCCCCCTGCCTGGCCCCGCCCCCCGCCGACAAAATGGCGCCGCTCATAGGCTCCTCGGTATTAATTGATTGGCTTTGTCGAGCATCTGATTAGCAGTGCCATTGTGGTCTCCCCCGCCCCTTGGGGTGAGAGGACGATGGGCTGTCTTGTTTAGGAGAGTTTGATTCCCGCAATTAGCCTGGATGAGGAGTCACTTTGCGTTTTTGGAGGAAACAATTGGCCGTGGAGTGGGTGAATTAACACCTAGTCATTGTGTTTAACGAGTGGCAGTCGCGCTAAGAGTGGTTTACGTTGATGAGGCGAATTAAGGAAAGCCAGAAGAGTTAGGACAAAGGATTTATTGATTCTTAATTACCTTCAGTAACAATTAAATTCATTAGGTATGCTTTGGCTGCGTTCAAGGGGGTGTATTGGTACCATGGCTATTACTTTTCGTTCCTCATCATCCTGTTGCCCCGGGTTTTGAGACATAAATACGTCAAGGATCTCTGAGCTATTTATTTTCACGATATTTCTATATTTATCCAAATTATTATTTATTAAGGGAAGTTTTAGGACTTTCTTTGCCTTGCAAAACAAGCTGTTATTGTTATATACTCAGTGGGCTATTTGTTCCTTATCGCGTATTTTCTGTGTATGTTTTGTTGTTTTTAATTACAATTCTTTTGATTTGGTGTTATTATTATTGACTATAGATAGTATCAGTATTTAGAACCGGGGAGATCGAGCCATGCTCAGTGTTACTAGTGTTTGATTAGTTTCGTGGGAGGAAAAGACACGTCCACTGTATATGCAATCTTTATTCAGTGGTTCTAGTGAATGATTTCAAGAAATCACTTGTTGATACTTTATGTGAATGTGCTTCTATACAGTTCACTGGTTAATTAATTTACATATGTTATGGTTATTTTATTTTGATTTGAAACTCCATATAAGCTCAATGTTAAAATTTTTAATTTTCAAATGAGTTTTGTTAACAAAATACCAATTTTCCTGGCGTAGAGGTTTTTACTAATCTATTTTTTAGGTCCAGAAACCTCTAATTCCAAAGTTTGAACAAAATCGTTCCACTGGATTCCGAGATAAAATTTGTAAACACACAACAAACAGACAGACATTGCTCGTACAGTATTAGAGTATAGGATAGCCAGTAGTATCATCCAAATTAATTGTAAAAATGAATTACCATTGAAAATAAAAAATTAAATCCATTTTACAATATATATCGTGAAACGTATTTCTCTCATCAGTCTTTAACTAGTTCAGTTTGGTTTTACTCAAAAAAAAAAAAAAAAAAAAAAAAAACAATAACCTGTGACATGTTATAAAAAAACCTGTGACATATTGCGATTACCAAACCTTAAGGTGGCGATTGCTGTATGATTTGTTGCAGATAAAACGTTTTGTACTTAAGGGTGCGCCCTACCCAGATTGAATTCATTGTTGTTTAGCGCCGCGCCGGCGCCGCCAACAAGCAGGGCCATGCATATTTACGCTTGAAGACCATTTTGTTCTCCTCGATCGCACTGTTATTTTACAGATTTCTACCAAACTATTTGCAGTTTCACACTTTTCAGATTCCAATCTAGGGATCATACGGTTCCTTTTCTCCAAAATAATTTTTCTCCATACGTTAGGAATCTTTAGAAAAACGCTTAATTTGAGAACATTACTAATGACCTACCACTTATTTTGAATTAAAATCACGATTTTTAAATCGTATGATCTCTAGATGAACATTTATTGAATTAAATAACATCAAATTATTTTTAATTGGTTAACAATTTAGCCTACAATGAGGGAGATGCAAACCCCTTACTTGAGCGTGCGGAAGGGAGGTACGGCGCACCCTTAATCGTTGTTTAAACAGCTGTTTGAGCTTTGACTTGGAGTGTTGTGAATGAATCGACTAGTAGGGGGTGCCAATATTATTGAGTTGAAGTTTTAATAGGTGTAGTTGTAATACAATTATCTAATATGTTACCTAAAACTTTCCAATGGTGTGGCAAAGATGTTTTTTGGATGTACTAGTAAAAAAAGTCTTATCCTATGTGTCTACAAAGCTACTATGCCGCACATTTACACACTAATAGCACTCTTTTAAACTAAAACCAACAATTAGTTGACAAGTCGGAAAGCAGCTAGTAATTATTTTTTAACAAGGAAATTAACACAAAACGGTGTACCACAAGGGCCTATTTTACGTTAAAAAAATATGTTTTACTATGTTATACTTTTCCAGATTTACTCATAAAAGACCAAATAAATGTCGTACACTGATGTTTCATTAAAGAAGCTGTTCACATTTACAATAATCTAGAAGCTTTACATTATTTATTAAACCTGTCAGTAATGTAATAGTATATTACGTTACTAGCCCGGTAAGTGGTGTTTTACCGTGCGAGCACGGTAAAGCTTACCGGGCGAGTAACGTACGATACTTTACATCATACTACACAGAAAACTAGTATCAAATAGAATGGTTTGTTCTCTCAAAATGTGTTTACTATTCAACACTCGTAATTACTCATGTGGTTTAACGTTGTATTGTTGCAATCAGCTGTTTATTTCATCAGCTGACTAAGTGCACGGTAAAAAGCTTTTACCGTGCAGTGCACGGTAAAGTAATTTTCCGTGTGTAGGCACGGCAAAGGGCAACTTTTCAGCTATCAATACGGATGGAAAAGTACCTGTTTCTGTGTAGTATGATGTAAATATATTTTCAATTTACAATCAGGCCCCGATTTAGGGTAAACTACACCCTGGGCAAAACCTTTTGTAGCCGCCCCCCCTCCCTCAAAAATTGACTGAAATATTTGTGATTCCTTAATAGTATTGTTGGGTTACCCCAATAATGGTGGGCTGATAACGTATTAGGTATTAACCTGGAATGTTCTGTGTACTGTTGATAAAAAAAATAGTAGGCCTATATTCTTTTTTTTAAATACGATTAATTGTTTATAACTACGTATTTAGTGCAAACTGCAAACATACATGATACATGAACATAATTTTAAAGGTACCAGTTTGCGCATTCCTAATTTTTTAAGTGTAAAACAAATTTGTTTTTAATAAATGTTTTCATCCTCTCCTAATCCCCTCCCTCTGTCCCTCTCCCGCTCGGCGCTCATATAACGATGGTAGTGGCAGACGCAGACAGACAGCCAGCTTCAAGCTTCACTCAGTGAACCACAGACGTGGATGTGGCTGTGGCTGATCTGTCATGCACTGCCTGCGCTCCACCATAATATGCTGAATGCTGCGATACAGCAGTAGACAGTTGCTTGTAACTAGATCTCTTACGAGGCCTACGCAAGTTAACAAGTTTGTTGTGTCGTTCCCGTTTTTTTACCAATATCCTGGAAATAATAAAAAAATCTCCAAAAATTTCCGCCCCCCAGAAATTGCCGCCCTGGGCAATTGCCCAGTCTGCCCATTGGTAAATCGGGGCCTGTTTACAATAAGTAATGTTACTCTATATAAAATATAGTAACGTACATACTTTACACTATTATGTATCCAAAAATCAAAATGACAACTTTATTTAATTTATTGTATCTGTATATATTAATAAGCACCACCTTTCTGGCGGCCAATTGGTTCATTTAAGATCCCGCTACAATTGAATTATAATATATTGGGTTGCAAGTAACGGTTGGCAACACCAGTTGTTGATTTGTACACTACCACATTTTTTTATTCAAGCTGATTTTTTTAAATGTGCGGGTGAAATTCCAGTCTTGGTTTATGGCGAGAGAAGATTCTTTATTGGTTTTTAAGATTCTAGAAAACGAAACTATTCTGTACATGATAAGACACCAACCCTGCCGCGCCGCGCACTGCAAGAGCTTGTAGGTCTGCGCTTTACAATAGCTTCATAAATCCTACAGCATATTTATACTACAACCTTTATATTAGTAAATTCGATCTAATCTTGTTTCTTTTTACATTTAACAATAATTAAAAAACTTTTTTATTAGCATATTACGTGTTGTTATTACTTCCCGTAAAAATAATTAACACATACATCAGTCCCTTTAAAGTTAAAATAGCAAACTTTGTTTTTAAACAAGAGCAATTAAAAATTATATAAATAGAAATAATTATTCTAAAATAACTTATGGAAACATTACAAATGGACAGTGATCATAAAACCTTTTTATGTACGTGTTTATCCCATACAGAACAACACATTTAAAAATTTGGGGAGAAAAACATAATTATAAGTCAAGGAAAAGGTACAATTTTCTTGAATCTTTAAAGTTTAGAATTGTATCAAAAACCCAACATATATGTTTAAAGTTTTGAAATAAAATCCCAAAATATACTAGATCTGCAGCTAGTTTATCTCAATTTACGAAAAAGTTCAAATATTTTCTCGTTAATAAGGCTTGGTATTCTTGGTTGGAAATTTTATTTTGTAATTAATTATAATTTATATGTATTTTAATTTGGTATTTTATTTGTAACAAAGGAGTAGTCTATTCAATTCAATTCAATTCAAAACATCTTTATTCAATTATGTACATTTCAAAAATATACAAGAATGGTGTCAAATTATAAATGTCATTTAGTTACTTATTCGAATACAAGTTTGATTACATCACGGTTGTATACCATTAAGACTATAGTTCCTCTAAAGAGTACAAAGGTTTGTTAATGAGAAATATTTTTAGTTTTTTCTTAAATTCTGAAAGACAAACTGTAGATCTGATATCTTTTGGGAGTTTGTTATAGAATTTCTACCCTATATATTTTGGCTTCTTGGAGTACAGTTCTAATCTGTGAGGATTCAGGGAAATTTCCCCTCTACTTCTGGTATTATAATTATGGTTATCCCCAACAAGTCTAACAAATTTGACCTTGTTTTTACTGACAGAATAGTTCCTTAGACATAAGGCCCATAAACTGTCATTATTTTTAATGAAACAAAGTGTTCTTTTACTGATGTCCTTAGTTTAAGATTATGAATCATTCTTATTGCTTTTTCCTGTAACTTTCTATATGTAAGATTCGTGCTGATCCACCTTTTAAATGCATATTTGTAAATGCTATTTGTAATTTAATTTAACTATTTTAAATTTGTTTAAAACGGCAAGAGTAGCGTGGACTTTCTTCTTTTCAATTTACTTTGTGGTGGTGTTAAAATAAATATTGCAGCAGTAAGTATTAGTGCTACTTACAGCTATGGAATGCTTCTTTCCCCTATCTTAACAAAGTATTTTCAAACAGCCACGCAGATATGTCCACCGGATAGACTAAAGCTACAAACAATGTATACGTGAGGCTAAACTCCTGTGTTATTTACTAATTGCGGTCTTTGATCATAGGTTCAGTAACCCTTATTAGAAGCTAGCAGTTATTGTAGGTATGGCAATTACAGCGGTAGAATTTGATCTGTTTTACTTCGCATTAAGAGCGACACAGTGCACGCCATACTTTGAAACATTCAGTGCTATATTCATCCATAACTTTCCAGAGTGGAAGAAAGCTAGAGAAATTAGTTAAAGTGGATATTTGGGTCTTACATTAGTTTTATCTGGTCCATTAGCACCGCCGGAAGGAAAATGGCGACACGTGTCGAGGCGGCACGATGTTGGCCCTTGGCCGATGGGTGAAATTCGTTTGGGAATTGAAGCCTGTGCATCCTATGAAATTTTTGTTTTGGAAAAACAAAGCAATCGATAATTTAGTTATTGTTTGTCATAGCTTAACAGTTGAGCTAATTACCATCAAAATCGGTTATCTGATACCAAATCAATTTTTATGGTTGGTATGTCAGAAAAAATATGTGTAAGGCTCATGCATTTTGAGGGATCTGCCCCAAGGGTCTTAAAAGCTTCAATTGAACAGGGCTGAATTTAATTCAACTACACATTAACCAAACACAGAGCAAGAACAGGACAAACAAATGGCCGTTGGAACGACAACACAATCTGTAAAATAGTTAATTATTGTTAATAGTTAAAATATCTTATTGGAGAGAAGAAAGGAAAATTTCATACATCATTTTTAGCGAATTCCCACTATAAGGAAGAAGCTATTACCATAGGTCTCATGGTAAAACTTAAGCCCGAGACCATGATAAGTTTTCATTTTGAGGTCCCCAGATGCCAAAAACACCATTCGTTCAAATTTGTATATATATATATATATATATATATATATATATATATATATATATATATATGGCTTCATCTGGTTGTGGTTTATTGTTGTTTGTACAAACAAAATTTTTTCGCCTATGGTTCCCGTTGCAAACCTAGGTACGATAACTCCAGTACTTATTGGTAGCCCTTTGTGCTAAACATATTTGTAGAAAAAGGAAACGAGAGCTTATAAGTGGAACTCTCTTAAAAAGTTTGCTTAGATGTGTGTGGGAGGTGTTGTGTATTGAGATAAGCGCGTATTATTTGAACACTTAATTGTATAAGAAAGTAACTTTTAGAATGTGTTTTATTTTTTTAGGGGGAGAGAAAAAAGTATGTGCATAACAAATAAGAATGCAATTAAACGTGTATTCAATTATGAGAATTTTTCATTTACAAAACTATACATGTCGTTAGCACTAATTCTCATTTCGAAAACTAATATTTAAAAAAACAGAGGCGTCTTACAAATTGTTCTTAGTAGAAGGAAACTCTTGAAGAAAAGTTGAAGTATAATTCACCGTTGATTATTTAACTGTACACTTTATTTCATGTTATGTTAACACTGGATAAGTAGGAGTACACTTTTATTGCAGTTATATGTTTGGGTACATGTGGAACATTCGACTGTAAATCTATATCTCATATTCCCATGTAAGCCAAACACCACTCACAATTATTCTATCTCAAAAACCATACCATGACTATGAAGCTAAAATTGGGCATGGTGGTCCACCTTATGTAGTAGATGTGCAATAAGGCTGGGTTTTGCGACATTTCCTCAGGGCTCCACCCCACGGGCGACAAAGTTCTTATGTTATTCTTATGGACATTTAATTTATTATTTGACCAGATGTTATTGTTTTTATTAAACATATATTACTTTGTCGTAAAGGTAATATGCCAGAGTAAAACATAAGCCTGTTCCGCAAATTTGTTAGGGCTCCGCCCCCCTTACCACTGACTCGCTCGTTACTGATTATAAAACTTCCGATCTAGCTAGAAGGCTGAAATTAACAAGTTTAGAAGTTAAGAAGCAAGAATAGTATTATTATCAACTGACGAAGACACATTTTTTGTAACAATAATTCAAAACCAGTTATTGCCTAAACATTCCTTTTCTAAATTTTACAGCACAGAATTTAAAATAAGGTTGCTTGGTAAACTTTGAAAAAATATTCCGTATTACATTTTAATTACAGATAGATAAGTGTTTATAATAAGTGGCTCATCAGTTCTAAAAAAGTGCTACCATTGATGTGTATAGATAGTAGGCCCTAACGCTTCGGGCTATCCACCTTACCCCTTCGGTACTGGAGAGATGTATAAATACGAGTTGGCTTTAAACTAATAAATGAAAACTCCAAAGTACAACGTAACTTGCAAATAATATTCAATTCTTAATAGCGGACAACAATAAAACCTTTCGAAAAACCTTTCCTGATGAAATTGTTCATTGCACATATTTAAAAAAATACGGATGGTTATAATATGTTCCTATATTTTTTTAAGGAGGGTGTTGTTTTTGTAGATTTTAGGATGGTTAAATACTAATTTTCCTAAATAAGAAAATCACACCTACATATTGGTAATTTTGGAGATTTTTCATATAGTACTCAATTTCCCAGATTCGGGAAGGTATTATCATAGATTAAGAATACCACAAGTAGTATGTTTAATCCATGGTATTATTATGTTATGCAATTTAATAATTAACATAAAACGTTGTAAATGATAATAATGAGATAAGTTGAGGAATTCTGCGCTGCGAGTTAAACCTGCTTGTTGCAATGGCAAATTGAGGTCCTGTTTCTCACGACGCATAAGATGTCGGCGTATGTGTGTTTTTAACTAAATAAAAAAAATATATAAAAATCTTATCAATGTTAAAATATACTTTACTGAAAGTATCATGTTTAGAAACAAATTAATTTGACTGATTTTAAATGAGTTAATAATGAAGCTCATTGTTTGTTGTACCAATCCTCATCTTTCGCTTCTATCCAATCCTAGGCTCTTACCTCGTAGTTATTTGTTGAGACTTTTTAGAAATCGCATATTAAATACCCCCGTCGCAGCAAACCTGCGTACTCAGCGAATTTCCAATGATTATATAGGTATGTCTTAATACCACATTACGCCACTTACCAGGATTCGTAAGAAATACATTCATAAATAAGCGATATTTAAAATATTCGTTATTCTCCATAAGGACAACATTGGAGATGAGTACGCAGGTTTGTTGCAACAGCAACAAGGAACCAAAATAATGGGGTTTTATGCAAATATCAATAGAACTCATCTAACTGAAGTCACATACCAAGTTTCATCCATATACATGCATAAATAAGCTATATTTTAACAAAATTAAAATTAATTAATTAAAAAAAAAAAATTAATTAAAATTAATTAATTAATTTAATATATTAATTTAATAATTTAAATAATTAAAATTTTGTAAAAAATTAATTAATTAATTTTAATTAATTTTTTACAAAATTTTAATTATTCTCCATAAAAATAACATGGGGACCAAGTACCTAAGTTTACTGCTAGAGGAACCAAAGGCGAACAATTGTTTTTTGTGTGCAAACAACAATAAACCACAACCAGATGAAACCATCTACCAAATTTCGTCTGATTATGTTCCTAAATAAGCGAGACATACAATTTTCCTTTTTCTCCATAAGAATAACATTAAACAACGTACTGTGTTTAGCACTTTCAATATCTCAGTAACCAATTGGCGTAGAGCAATTATCAAAATACCAAATTGTTTGTTTTTTATGCTGAATTTAATGGTATAAATTAATACCCCCGTAGCAGCAAACCTGCGTACTCAGCGAATTTCCAATGCATATATATGTATCTTAATACCAAATAAAGCCACATACCAAGTTTCATCAATATACATTCATAAATAAACGATTTATGACATTTTAATTATTCTCCATAAGAATAACATGGCAACTGAGTATGCAGGTTTGCTGAAGTAAGGAACACAAAAAATGGGGTTTTATACAAATATCAATATAACTCATGTAGGTAAAGCCACATACCAAATTTCATTAATTTATTTTCATAATGAAGGCAGATAACACGTTACTTATTCTCCATAAGAATAACATGGGGCTGAGTACGCAGGTTTGCTGCTACGGGAGCCTTGGGTAAAAAATTGTTTTTTGAGCAAATATCAATGGTCCACAACCAGATGAAGCCGTATACCAAGTTTCGTCAGTATAAAATAATAAAATTTGACCACTTCCAAAATTATATGTAAAAAATTCAAAAAACCCATTTTTGGGGTACGAAACCCCCCCCAAAATACCCCTTCGAATAGAGCGATCTGGCTGGTTTTCGAACTTAAAGCCATAAATGTTGCTTTACACGTTTATACCAAATTTCATCAAAATCGGATAATTTTTACGAGAGTTATCGTGCTCACGGACACATATATATACAGTTTCGAACGAATGGTGTTTTTGGGGTCTGGGGACCTCAAAACGAAAAGTTATCATGGTCCCGGGCCTAGGTCTTACCATGCCGACTACGGTAATAGCTTCTTCCCTATAGGGGAAATTCGCTAAAATTTGATTTGAATAAAAATTACATGTGGAAACCCCAAAAAACCCATTTTTGGGGTACAAAACGCCCCAAAAAACCCCTTTCGGATGGTGCGATTCGTCTGGTTTTCGAACTTGTTCAAATAAATGTTACTTTACACATTGTACCAAATTTAATTAAGATCGGACCTTTTTTACGAGAGTTATCGTGCTTACGGACAAATTATATATATATATATATATATGTATATATGTATATATAAATTATATATTATATATATAATTATATATATATATATATATATATATATATGAAAATTTGAACGAATGGTGTTTTTGGCATCTGGGGACCTCAAAATGAAAAGTTATCATGGTCTCGGGCTTAAGTCTTACCATGAGACCTGCGGTAATAGCTTCTTCCATATAGGGGAAATTCGCTAAAATGCATTCATCCCTACAATTTTTTACGGTATTATGGTATTATGTTTTGGGGACAATGTACAGAAAAATACCCCCGTAGCAGCAAACCTGCATACTCAGCGAATTTCCAATGCATATATATTTGTCTCAATACCACATAAAGCCACATACCAAGTTAGATCAATATACAATCATAAATAAACGATTTATGACATTTTAGTTATTCCCCATAAGAATAACATGGCAGCTGAGTATGCATGTTTGCTGAAATAAGGAACACTAAAAATGGGTTTTTAGACAAATATCAATATAACTCAACTAGGTAAAGCCACATACCAAGTTCTATTCATTTATGTTCATAATTAAGGGAGATAACACGTTACTTATTCTCCATAAGAATAACATGGGGCTGAGTATGCAGGTTTGCTGCTACGGGAACTATCGGCCAAAAAATGGGTTTTTGTGCAAATATCAATAGACCACAATGAAATGAAGCAATATACCGAGTTTCGTCTGGATACGTTGATAAATAAGCAAGATATACATTTTTTCTTATCCTCCATAAGAATAACATTGATTGGACAACGTACTGTGTTTAGCACTTTCAATATCTCAGTAACCAATTGACGTAGAGCAATGATTAAAACACCAAATTGTGCGTATTTTTAATCTGATTCCAATGATAAAAAATAAAATTTAACTTTTAAACAAATTATATGTAAAAAACTCAAAAACCCATTTTTGGGGTACAAAACCCCCCCAAAATACCCCTTCGGATAGTTCGATCTGTCTGATTTTCGAACTTAAAGTCATAAATTACACGTTTATACCAAATTTCATCAAAATCGGAGCTTTTTTATGAGAGTTATCCCACCCGCGGACACATATACATACACACACACACACACACACACATATATATATATATACAGTTTCGAACGAATGGTGTTTTTGGGGTCTGGGGACCTCAAAACGAAAAGTTATCATGGTCCCGGGCCTAGGTCTTACCATGCCGACTACGGTAATAGCTTCTTCCCTATAGGGGAAAATCGCTAAAAAACAAAACAATTCGGATTTTTAGTTGGGAAAATTGCGAACTACAAAAAAGAAAACCTGTAAAAAACGTTCAGAAAATTGGGAACCATGACCCTTTCTTGTATTTATATTTTTGAAACAAAAATTATCTCAATATTTGCGCGCAAATTTACGCAAGGCATTGAAAATCTCAGGATTAGTTCAAAACTAATTTTTAAAAACTTGTTATTAAAAAATGCATATTATAATATAGATGAGTTTATAGATTGTAAGTAATATATCTTTGTAATCATTGACTTATCGAAATATATTCGTTAATATCGAAATTGATTTACGAAAAAGTGATTCATAACTTTGTAGTTGTTTAATATGTGAATCAAAATAATATTATATTATCTACATATTTAATTCCGTAAGCAAATTGGTCCGCAAATATCTCGAGCTAGAAAGAAGATAGGTTATAACGATTCATTTTAAAGCTTACGGCCAAGGACGGTGGGAAAAATATCAAAAATGTCAAAATTTACGTGGGCTACGCCCCACTGGACTTCAAAGATCCAATGATTTTCTTATGGAAATATCACTACAGTGTTTTTATTAATAAGCAGGATGAACTAATGATCAGCTACGATTATCCACTTACACAAAACAATATGTTAGGGACTACAGCCCCTGTAAGCCACTAGTCTTAATATACAGCCCCTGTAAGCCACTAGTCTTAATATATGAAATGAATCCCTATTTCCCTTGGTCACGCCATCACTTGAGAATGAGTGTACCAAATTGATTAATTATTTTTTTTTGTATTCGTTAATATCATGACAAGTTTATTATAAAAGAAAATGTTTAATCCGACCTAAGTTCCCAGTGATTTGATCAAAGTTCAGTTAGTTACACCACAGAGAAGAAATAAAATATCATCAATAAACATGTCTTAAGCGGTTCGTAAATTATGAATTGTTTTGTGAAAATCTCATACAGACTGACAGGCGGTAAAACGAAGCTAGATAGGATATAGGCTATATACTTATGATACTTTTTGTTTGTTTCGACCTCAGGAACAATATCCCAAAGTTTGTCGGTGTATTTCAGATACACCCTGTATAATTCATTACAAGTGGCTCAGATACGTCGCGTTACATTTCTAGTTTCTAGATCGCTTCTCAATACAGTTGGTTTAGTCCGCAGACTACGCGTTACTTTTTTTTGGCGGTGCGAATCGCCCCTGAAACAACGGTGAGCGCAAAAAAAAAATACCCCCGTTGCAGCAAACCTGCATACTCAGCGAATTTCCAATGAATATATAACATAACACATTAAAACACTTAACAGGATTCATAAGAAATATATTCACAAACAAGTGATATTTCAAATATTAATTATTCTCCATAAGAATAACATTGGGGATGAGTATGCAGGTTTGCTGCAACAAGGCATACAAAATAATGGGTTTTTATGGAAATATCAATAGAACTCATGTTAGTGAAGTCACATACCAAGTTTCATCCATATACATTCATAAATAAGCGATATATAACATTTTAAGTATTTTCCATAAGAATAACATGGGGACCAAGTACCTAGGTTTGCTGCTACAGGAACCATAGGCAAAATATTGGTTTTTTTTGCAAACAACAATAAACCTCAACCAGATCAAGCCATATGCCAAATTTCGCCAGTTTATGTTCATAAATAAGCGAGATATACAATTTTTCTTTTTCTCCATAAGAATAACATTAGACAACGTACTGTGTTTAGCACTTTCAATATCTCGGTAACCAATTGACGTAGAGCAATGATCAAAATACCAAATTGTTTGTTTTTTTAAGCTTAATTCAATGGTATGAATTAAATTAAAATTACATGTGAAAACCCCAAAAAACACATTTTTGGGGTACAAAACCCCCCAAAAACCCCCCTTTGGATGGTGCGATTCATCTGGTTTTCGAACTCGTTCAAATAAATGGTACTTTACACATTTGTACCAAATTTCATTAAGATCGGACCTTTTTTACGAGAGTTATCGTGCTTACGGACACATATATATATATATATATAAATATATATATATATATATATATATATATATATATATAAATTTGAACGAATGGTGTTTTTGGCATCTGGGGACCTCAAAATGAAAAGTTATCATGGTCTCGGGCTTAAGTCTTACCATGAGACCTACGGTAATAGCTTCTTCCCTAAAGGGGAAATTCGCTAAAACTGCCACGACTTGTCACGTAACGTAACGTTACGTTAATGTGAAATGGTTTTAACAGCTTTATCTTTACAAGTTTGGATCACAGTAGTAGTTGTATTTTCATTATTATGTGATTGTTCTTTCTGACGAAGACAACAGTAAGTATTACATATTACTGTCAATTCGAGTTCAGATTGTTGTGTAGGCCTATGTATGGTGAGGGGGCTCTACTCCTCTGAGTCTATCTGCTTTTCCCATAAGACCAATGTTAACTTTCTAAGCCCGTCTCTCCTCAACGGATTATCTGATATAGATTATTTATGGATCATTTTAAAGACGAAAATATAGCTAGTGAATCCAGTGAGCAGAATTTGTATAACAAAAATAGTTCAAACATAACATATTTAAATATATTGAATAATTTTAAATTTATCTTGAATAATTTTGAATTTTTTGAACGATTATCATTTGTGATAGCAAAATATTGCTCACTGAAGTATGTATATTTTTTTGTTTTGCTAGGACTTTGAATTTTAACATTATAGTTTGGAGTAGGTGCCTAAGCAGGTAGAAACGCAAATGTTTTAGGACTAGAGCCCACCCCCATTAATTATTTTAAAAATTGCTAAATTCCCTAGATTTTGATACACAGTCCCTAAATTCCTAAAAGATGGCTTTGTCCCTTATTCCCCTTTCTAGAGGGAAAAATCCCTAAGTTGGACACACTGTGCAGACGAGACGCGGAGCCAGGCGCAACAGGCAGGTAGCGCTATCTGTGGGTAATTGTGTTAAACAACTCAGCGCCACCGCGATAACGTAAAAGCTTCTTTACGAGTCCGACAGATAGCGCAGGCTGGCTGGCTCCGACGGCTCCACAGTGTCAGACTGGCGCGCTTGATGGCGAGTGAACCGGAGTCGACCTTATGGCGTCTCGAGCTTGGACGTAATAGGTTTGATAATACCACCCGTTAGTTCCAATAAGGTTGAAGATTTCCAGGGTCGTAAACAGCGGAGGCCATTTAGAGAGGGGGACGAGCTTGGCTAGGGAAAGACCAGTCTCAGACTACTGTCGACCTTATGGCGTCTAGAGCTTGGACATAATAGGCTTGATAATACCACCCGTTAGTTCCAATAAGGTTGAAGACTACCAGGGGTCGTAAACGGCGGAGGCCACTTAGAGAGGGGGACGAGCTTGGCTAGGGAAAGACCAGTCTCAGACGACTGTCGACCTTATGGCGTCAGCTTGGACGTAATAGGCTTGATAATACCAACCGTTAGATCCAATAAGGTTGAAGATTGCCAGGGTCGTAAACGGCGGAGGCCATTTAGAGAGGGGGCGAGCTTGGCTCGGGAAAGGCAAGTCAGTTTATGAATTTCATTTCTCTCTATGAAACAGTTCTCAGTAAAACAACATAAACTACGTTGGCTCACAAGTTTACTATTCATTGCAATCACTTGTATACTAGTCACGTTGCAAACATTATTAGACCACGTGTGCCGCTTGTTTACAATTTGCTCAATCTGTCCAGCCGTCCAGCTCTGTCATATGGTGTTTCTTTACAAATAAATTAGTCATTGTTTCGAAGTTTCGTCAGTAAAATTTTGTTTGTTCTTTGAGGTAAAAGCTGTATTAAGGGTGCGCCTACTCCAGATGAATGATCCGCACATTGTTGTTTAACGCCGCGCCGCCACCAAGCAGGGCCATGCATATTTACGCTTGAAGAACTTTTTGTTCCCCTCAATCAACCTGTTATTTAACAGACTTCTACCAAACAGTTTGTAGTTTCACACTTTTCAGATTCCAATCTAGGTATTGTACGGTTCCTTTTTTCCAAAATAATTGTTCTCCTTACGTTAGGAAGCTTTAGAAAAACGCTTAATTTGAAAACTTTACTAGTGGCCTACCACTTATTTTGAATTAAAATCACGATTTTTAAATCGTATGATACATAGATGAACATTTAGTGAATGAAATAAAAAACAAATTATTTTTAATTGGTTAACTATTGAGCCTACAATGTGGGAGATGCAAATCCCTTAATTTAGCGTGCGGAAGGCAGGTAGGGCGCACCCTTAATAGCTTAATAGTTATTATTAAATTTATTTATAATAATTATTATAATTATTATTTATTATTATTATAAATAAAATGCCATACAATCCTATACAGTACTCTAAAATGAGTAAGGTTTGCGTTCGGCCGTGCTTGCTTGCTTGCAACTCTGATCCAAAAACAGCTCCAACGATTTCCCACAAATGTTGGAAAATGTTGGAAATAACTAATTTCTGGGATAAAAATAAGTTCTAGACAGGTCTTATCCCGAGGAAAAATCGAATAATGTAAATACCCCCGTAGCAGCAAACCTGCGTACTCAGCGAATTTCCAATGCATATATATGTATCTTAATACCACATAAAGCCACATACCAAGTTTCATCAATATACATTCATAAATAAACGATTTATGACATTTTAATTATTCTCCATAAGAATAACATGGCGGCTGAGTATGCAGGTTTGCTGAAAGAAGGAACACAAAAAATGGGGTTTTATACAAATATCAATATAACTCATTTAGGTAAAGCCACATACCAAATTTCATTAATTTATTTTCATAATTAAGGGAGATAACACGTTACTTATTCTCCATAAGAATAACATGGAGCTGAGTACGCAGGTTTGCTGCTAAGGGAGCCTTTGGCAAAAAAATGTTTTTTTGAGCAAATATCAATGGTCCACAACCAGATGAAGCCGTATACCAAGTTTCGTCAGTATACGTTCATAAATAAGCGAGATATAAAATTTTTCTTTTCCTCCATAAGAATAACATTAGACAACGTACTGTGTTTAGCACTTTCAATATCTCGGTAACCAATTGACGTAGAGAAATGATCAAAATACCAAATTGTGTGTTTTTTTAAGCTGAATCCAATGGTAAAGACTAAAATTTGACTATTTCCAAAATTATATATAAAAAATTCAAAAAACCCATTTTTGGGGTACAAAACCCCCCCAAAATACCCCTTCGGATAGAGCGATCTGGCTGGTTTTCGAACTTAAAGTCATAAATGTTGCTTTACACGTTTATACCAAATTTCATCAAAATCGGATAATTTTTACGAGAGTTATCGTGCTCACGGACACATATATATATATATATATATATATATATATATATAGATATATATATATATATATATATATATATACAGTATTGAACGAATGGTGTTTTTGGGGTCTGGGGACCTCAAAACGAAAAGTCATCATGGTCCCGGGCCTAGGTCTTACCATGCCGACTACGGTAATAGCTTCTTCCCTATAGGGGAAATTCGCTAAAAAAAGAAAAGTTAAAAACATTAACATTAGGCTTATGGAGTTTAAAATCAAAACAAAAGAATTTCAGCAGCTGTTCATAACTTACCAGGGAACTGTCAAAGTAATATCATAGATTAAGCATACTCCTAAGGAGTATGCTTAATCTATGGTAATATACTCGTGTTGTTTATAATTGTTAACATTGGTTTCCTGATGAAATCAAAGACTAAAACTGTTGAGTGAAGATTCCATATATAGAAATGCAATGCTTCTGTTTGAGTGAAGTGGTCATCTCAGAAATAAATAATATTCCCGTCGCAGCAAACCTGCGTACCCAGCGAATTTCCAATGTCTAAATACCACATAAAGCCACATTCCAAGTTTCATAAAATATATTGACAAATAAGCCATAAATACAATTTTAATCATTCTCCATAAGAATTGGGGATTAGTACGCAGGTTTGCTGCAAAAAGCAACACAAAATAATGGGTTTTTATGCAAATATCAATAGAACCTATCTAAGTAAAGTCACATGCCAAGTTTTATTCATATACATAAATAATTTAATTATTCTCCATAAGAATAACACGGGGACCGAGTACCTAGGTTTGCTGCTACGGGAACCATACGTGAAATTTTTGTTGTGTGCAAACAACAACAAACCACAACCAGATGAAGCCATATACCAAGTTTCGTCAGTTTATGTTCATAAATAAGCGAGATATACAATTTGTATTTTCTCCATAAGAATAGCATTAGACAACGTACTGTGTTTAGCACTTGCAATATCTCAGTAACCAATTGATGTAGAGCAATGATCAAAATACCAAATTTGTTGTTTTTTTAAGCTGAATTCAATGGTATACATTAAAATTTGATTTAAATAAAAGTTACATATGAAAACCCCAAAAACCCATTTTTGGGGTACAAACCCCCCCCCCCAAAAAAAATATATATAGAACGAATGGTGTTTTTGGCATCTAGGGACCACAAAACTAAAAGTTGTCATGGTCTCGGGCTTAAGACTTACCATGAGACCTACAGTAATAGCTTCTTCCCTGTAGAGGAAATTCGCTAAAAGGGACATTGAGCTATAAATAACAACTGGAGTGAGCTTAACAATTCATAAAAGAGGCAAATGAGCTATAAAATATGATAATCAATTGTGGAAAGTACCGGTAGTGAAATATTACTCAGTCATCTAAACGACTGGCCTTCCCCGAGCAAAGCTCGGCCCCCAGGTACTATAATTAAAATCAACATTCCACTAACAAATTGACGAAAAATAGTTACACTTATAAATAATGTATAAGGATGCATTTACCTACAAATTGCTACAGTTTTAGTACAATTAATTTAGTTGCAAGTATTTGCCTTTAGAACTGTCACAATTTACATTGCTGATACTACTGCAACACGAGCTGGTTCTGGAGATCACTATACGGTGTCAAGAAACAAAACATATGTATGGAAAATGTGTTTTAAAGACTGAATTGTATGTAACTTATTTAACTATATAACTAGTTTGAGTTATTGGTGGAAATATTTCGCTCTGAATCAAAAAGGTTTTGTTTGAAGCGATGTCTGTCTGTAAGGATGTATCCAGACCTAGAGCACCAATAGGCCAATTTTGATCAAACTTGGAATGTCGGTAGTAATCCACGATATCTCCTGGTGTTTGTTTATTAGTGAATTTCCTATGGAAAGTGAACTATTAGCATGACCCGCACGGTGAAACTTAAGCCCGGGACCACCATAGAAGTTCCTAACGTGACCCCCTGAACACGTTTTGGGGGGTCGTTCAAAATTTTATATATATATATATATATAGACATATATATATATATATATATATATATATATATGTGTGTGTGTGTATGCACTCTAGCGGTCACATTTTTTATCCGATTTACTTCAAATTTGGTAGAGACGTTCCTTTCTATAATCTGTTGGACAAGTTCGTTGGGAAAAACAATCGGAAAACTCTAAACCCCCTTTTTTGGGGATTAATCTTTCAAATTTTGAGTTTTTGGACCCAAAAGTGTCAGAAAAGTCCCGGATGTAAAATTAACGCATGCAAAAATATGGGAATTAGTGTGGCGAAACGTTTAAGCCCTCTCTCGTCATTCTAGCATAAATATTTACCGAGTTATTAAAGAAAATGTGTATCGACCAAACACAGTACGTTGTCTTATGGGGGTTTTACATTAGAAAAGCCTATTATTCATTTGTTGGTGTACTTTTATCATCCCCAACAACCTCACGCCTACTTTAAAGCCTGACTGAACCTTCTCCTAACCTTAAAATGCGAATTGTATGCCCAGCATTGCAGGTAAATAGAACCAGGAGCATCAGAACAGCCAAAAAATAATTTTTTTCAGATTTGAATAAAAATTGGAATAAATTTATGTTTTTAACTGATTTTGAGTTTTTATAGCTTTTTTGTGGAAATTCACTTCCCTCACGTCAGCGTGCTGCGTACGAACTCGTTTTATTTTTATTTTGAAGGTAATTTTGCCGCCAAAACCGTTAAAAAACATGAAAAATCCAAAATTATCTATTACTGCTCTAACGATTTGATTAAAATGTTGTGGATCAGTTTATTCACCCAGGTGATACAAAATGACACCACCCTTATTTCTGGGAAAATTCGGGTTCAGAAATTGTTAAACTTAAAAAGTTCTAAAATTGTGTTTTTTTAGCGAATTTTCCCTATAGGGAAGAAACTATTACTGTAGTCGGCATGGTAAGACAGTAGGGGGCATTGGATGGGCGTGAACCAGCAGCAACAGCAGTAATCCTCAGAGGATCAATCCTCCCCCCCCCCCCCCCCCGCGTCACGTGACCCATTAACCTAACTTAAACCTGGCGCCTGGCGTGAGGAGCCTGAGGAGCCCCCCCCCCCCCCCGACGCCCCCCCCCCGACGCCCCCCCCCCCGACGCCCCCCCCCCCCGACGCCCCCCCCCCGACCCCCCCCCCCCCGACGCCCCCCCCCCCCCCCCGACGCCCCCCCCCCGACGCCCCCCCCCCCCCCCGGTCGCCAGCGGCACTTTTCGTGATGACCTTGAACATGAGGAAAAAACTTTCGAAAATTAATAACTAGCCTATTTATCCATCGATTCCCACGGGACTTTTTCCAGAGTGTAGGCCTATCCCAGAGGAAGCGAATGACGTAAGAACCCCATAGATCCGCCATTAAACAAGGCCGCTATTAATTTATAACCGCGTTTTCCTTATGGGATCTCAGCTGTTTACCAACCGATTTTGACGAAACCTCACCACATGTCAGGCGGCGGCCTAAGTAAACCATCGCTTAAAGAAAATTGAAAATCCACCGTTAAACGGACCCGCTATTAATTTTTAACCGCGTTTTCCTTATGGGATCTCAGCTGTTTATCAACCGATTTTGACGAAACCTCACCACATGTCAGGCGGCGGTCTAAGTAAACCATCGCTTAAAGAAAATTGAAAATCCACCGTTAAACGGACCCGCTATTAATTTTTAACCACTTTTTCCTTATGGGATCTCAGCTGTTTAAAGACCGATTTTGATGAAACTTCACCACATGTCAGGCGGCGGCCTAAAGAAACCATCGCTTAAAGAAAATTGAGAATCCACCGTTAAACGGGCCCGTTATTAATTGTTAAACGCGTTTTCCTCATGGGATCTCGGCTGTTTGCTGACCGAAATCGATGTGACTTCACTACACGTCGTATGCCGGCTTGGTCAAACCAAACTGCGAGCGGCTCCGCGGCGTCACGTGTCAAGGCGCGTGCTAGGGCCTACGTGACTGTTTCAGCCTGTCCACTCCTCCTCCACTCCGCTATCCCTCCACTCCTCCTCCACTCCGCTACCCCTGTCGTGGACCGCGGTGACATCATCTCCATGCCTACGTGACCGTCCGGGCCTGTTTACTCATTAGCGGTTCCGAGAACTGTTTACCGCTTTCACCGCCTACTGTACGGTACGTAGCTATGTTACTTCAGTGATTGTCATCGCTTCCTTCATTCAGTTTGTGTTTGGAGCCCAGTGTGTGTAGACGTTCTACTTCAGTGCTGTGCTAGTCCTTACCGCACCATATTCCGAGATCTGTTAAACGTAAGTATATGTAGTCTTATAAGTTGTAGTGTGGACCGCCTCAGGCCGTTTACTCATTAGCGATAATTGCCGCGATTTCGAGAAATGTTCCACCGCCTTCTACTGTACGGTACGTAGCTATGTTACTTCAGTGATTGTCATCGCTTCCTTCATTCAGTTTGTGTTTGGAGCCCAGTGTGTGTAGACGTTCTACTTCAGTGCTGTGCTAGTCCTTACCGCACCATATTCCGAGATCTGTTAAACGTAAGTATATGTAGTCTTATAAGTTGTAGTGTGGACCGCCTCAGGCCGTTTACTCATTAGCGATAATTGCCGCGATTTCGAGAAATGTTCCACCGCCTTCTACTGTACGGTACGTAGCTATGTTACTTCAGTGATTGTCATCGCTTCCTTCATTCAGTTTGTGTTTGGAGCCCAGTGTGTGTAGACGTTCTACTTCAGTGCTGTGCTAGTCCTTACCGCACCATATTCCGAGATCTGTTAAACGTAAGTATATGTAGTCTTATAAGTTGTAGTGTGGACCGCCTCAGGCCGTTTACTCATTAGCGATAATTGCCGCGATTTCGAGAAATGTTCCACCGCCTTCTACTGTACGGTACGTAGCTAAGTTACTTAAGTGATTGTCATCGCTTCCTTCATTCAGTTTGCGTTTGGAGCTCAGTGTGTGTAGACGTTCTACTTCAGTGCTGTGCTAGCCTTTACTGCACCATATTCCGAGATTGTTAAACGTAAGTATATGTAGCTCTTAGAAGTTGTAGTGTGGAAGACTATTACATTCCCCTTTATAGTAAGATTCTCATTTAAGGTATGATCGTTCAGCAACTTTGAAGTCAGAATGTGCAAAGAGAGGTCTGGCTTGTTAATAGAAGTTGAATAATCTGTTCTTTGCTAAAACCAATTTAATAAACGAGGAAACCCGTGTACTAACATTAAATTTGCCATGGCCTTGACTCTTGTCTACCACGCATAAAGTATGTGTTATGTTACCAATGAAGTGTTCTCGTTGCGACTAATTTGTAAATGCAAGAGACTTATCATATTCGTTGTTGCAGATGAACAACCAACACATGTGCGAGGTCTGTGGCCGAGCCTTCAGCCTGCTCGGAAACCTGAGGCGACACGTGGAGTCCGCCCACAACGCCAGACGTCACGACTGCCACGTCTGCGGTAGGCGCTTCACAAGAGGCGACAACCTCCACCGCCACGTCGCCACGGTTCACGGACCACACGCCGCGGCAGAGCCCCAACCGCAACGAGCGGACCATGCCTGCCGACTCTGCCCGGCCATCTTCGCCAGCCTGGAGGACGTGCGCCGCCACATGCAAGCGGCTCACTCCGCGATGCCAGCAGCAGCTCCTTCCTCCTCCTCGAGCCCCGATCGCCACGTGGAGTGCGAGCGATGCGGTAGACGCTTCGACCGAGACTTGGAACTGAGACGACACGTCCGGACCGTCCATCCTCCCACGTTCCGTTGCGCCTACTGCGACCGCGGGTTTACCCGTCGCTTCAACCGCGACCAGCACGAGTCTCACAACTGCCCTGTTGTGAGGAACCTGGTTCAAGAACCATCCGAGTTCCGCTGCGCGTACTGCGACAAGGGGTTTACTCGCCGCTTCAACCGTGACCATCACCAGTCTCACAACTGCCCTGTTGTGAGGGACCTGACCCAAGACCGACTGTCTAGGTTGTCCTCTCCTCCTCTTCCTCACAACAACCAGTCGCTGCGCCAAGGAGCCAGCGCCGAGCCCCGATCGCACCAGATGCCTAGCGCCGAGCCGCGACCAGGACCGAGCACCGAGCCACAGCCAGGGCCCAGCACCGAGCCCCAGCCCCGCCCAGGACCTAGCGCCGAGCCTCAGACCATCGATGACGAGATGGAGGGTGGCGGCCGCCCCATGTTCCAGCTCGTGCATCGGGCCTTCCGGAGTCGCCTCCTCACCTACCGCCTGGCCCGGCCGTTAGACGCCTTGCTGACCGTTGAGGATGCTCTGACCCTGTTGTTTGACGAGGTTCTGGACCTGATGGAGAACGTCATGACCCAACATCCGAGCATCAAGGCGAACATGGTCCTGGAATGTGAGTTCTCCAACATTCACGGGGCCACCTGCCTGCGCTCCTTCAACACAAAGAACGTCCCACTGACCGAGGCCTCCGACTTGGAGGCTTTCCTCTCCGCGACGTTCGAGACGATCGTGAAGAAGAAGGAGCAGTGTGAACTGGTAGGTAGCGGCTGGACCTACCTGCGTATACGCGACTTAGAGATCCGCGTGAACCAGTATACGCCGCTCGGAGGCAGAGCCTTTATGCAGCTGCCAAAGGCTATCGCAGATATACACGCTGTTGTCAATGTGCAAAACGCTGATGACATGTGTTTCATGTACGCCATCCTGGCCAAGTTCGTTGCACAACACGCAGAGAGACCTGCAGCGTATACACCGGATGTCATCGCCCGCTACGACTGGACCGGCCTGCGTTTCCCCGTGACGCTCAAGGACATCAAGATCTTTGAGGGCAAGAACAACATCAGTGTAAACGTCTACGGGATCGAGCGAGCGATGGTGGGGAGACGCCCCGATGGGACGCCAGAGTTCAAGGACCGCGTGTTCCCGCTGAAGATATGCAAGCGGGAGCGCGAAGACCACAGAGACCTGTTGTACATGACCATCGATGGGGACAGCCACTACGCATACATCAAGGACCTGGGTCGACTGGTCCGGCCCCAGCTCACCAAACGTGAAAATAGGATTTACATCTGTAAGCGGTGCTTCGCTTACTTCGACAATCGGCCCAGCAAGCTAGGGTTGACGGGTGCCCAGCGCCTCGAGGAGCACAGGCGTTACTGCTACGCCAAGGCTCCCCTTCGCCTGGACTTGCCGAAGAAGCAGCAGATCCGCTTCACCCATCCAGAGTACACTAGGCGGGAGAGGTTCTGCATCTACGCGGACTTCGAGTGTGCTCTGCAGCCTGTCGCTGTTGACTCGGTGGAAGCACCGCCACCCGGCACGACGCCCCTGCAAATGCACGTCCCGTACGCCTTCGCCTATCAGATCGTGGATTCGCTCGGCCTGGAGGAGTTTGAGCCGCGGGTATACTTCGGAGCTGACGCGTCCAAGGTCTTTATGGAACGGCTCAAGATGGACGTGCTGAGCCTGTGGGAGTTCCTGTTCAGCACGAGAGCTCTGCACCCTTCTCTGACCCGACAGGAAATGGACGAGTATCTCGCAGCGACCCGCTGCTACCTCTGCGGCAAGGAGTTCACCGAGCTGGACGTCAAGGTGCGGGACCACAACCACGCCCCGCCTTACGAGTTCCGAGGAGCGGCGCACCGCTCGTGCAATCTGCGGTACAGGGAGCAGCGGGTCATCAACTGCTACTTCCATAACCTGTCCAACTACGATGCTCACTTTGTAGTGCGGGAGCTGGCTATCGACCCCGGTGATGTGGACGTGCTGGCGCACACCGAAGAGCGCTACATCGCCTTCACCAAGCGGTTTCATTTTGGCCAGCCCGGGGACAACCAACGACAGAGCAGTTTCGCGGTGCGGTTCCTCGACACCTACAGGTTCTTGTCCATGAGCCTGGCCAGCCTGGCAGCGGGACTGCCCACCGACAAGATGCGCGAGACCAGGAAGCGGTTCCCCGACGACCGGCTGTTCGACCTGGTGCGCAGGAAGGGCGTGTTCCCCTACGACTTTGTCACATCGTACGAAACGCTGTACAGGACCAGGGAGCTGCCGCCCAAGGAGGCGTTTAGGAACACCATGACCCTGGAGGACGTCAAGGACGAGGACTACCAACACGCCCTCAACGTGTGGCGAGCCTTCGAGCAGTTCCGTGACACCTCTTTGGCCGAGTACGGACTGGACCCCGCCCACTACTACACCCTGCCATCCTACGCTTGGGACGTCATGTTGAAGACCTGCGACGTGGAGCTGGACACGCTGCAGGATTTCGACATGTACCTCTTCGTGGAGCAAGGCATCCGAGGAGGCATCTCCCAGGCCGTCACCCGCTACGCCAAGGCCAACCACGACAGGTGTCCGGACTACCGCCCAGACGAACCGACACGCCACCTACTGTACCTGGACGCCAACAACCTCTACGGCTGGGCCATGTCCCAGTGCCTGCCCACCGGGAACTTCCAGTGGCTCAGCCGTGAGGAGATCGACTCCTTGGACATTGGTGCGCTGGATGCTGAAGCGGAACGGGGTTACGTCCTCGAAGTGGACCTCCGCTACCCCACCCACCTCCACGACCTGCACAAGGACCTCCCTTACTGCTGCGAGACCAAGCGTCCGCCGACAGGGAAATACCCCAAACTGATGACCACCCTGGACGACAAGATGCATTACGTCTGCCATTACAGGGTCTTGCAGCAGGCGCTGAACAACGGACTGGAGCTTGCGGCTGTGCACAGGGCGATCTCGTTTCGCCAGTCTCGGTGGCTAGAGCCCTACATCCTCATGAATACCGAGCTGCGGAAGAAGGCCAGGACCAAGTTCGAGCAAGACTTTTTCAAGTTAATGAATAACGCGGTCTTTGGCAAAACCATCGAGAACGTCCGCAAGCGCCTGAACGTCAAGCTGGTCTGCACTCCGGAGAAGTTCTCCAAGTACGTGGCCAAGTCCAATTTCCTGGACCGCACGTATTACACGGAGGACGTAGCTCTCGTGCACCTCGCCAGGGTAAACATCGTCCTGGAAAAGCCCATCTACGTCGGCATGTCTGTCCTGGAGCTGAGCAAGTGGCTCATGTACGATTTTCTGCGGAAGATGAAGGACCGCTACGGTGACCGCTTAAACGTAGACTACATGGACACTGACAGCTTCGTGTTCGACATACTATCCCGGAACATCTACAGGGAGATGATGGAGCACTTGGACGACTTCGATACCAGCGCCTACCCAAAGTCTCACCCCTGCTACAGCCCCACCAACGCCAAGGTGATTGGCAAGTTCAAGGACGAGTGTAACGGCCGATCCTTGTTCGAGTACCTCGGCCTGCGCTCAAAACTCTACTTCATGGACGTTGAGGACGAAGACAACGGATCCAAGGCGATCAAGCGAGCCAAGGGAGTCGCCAAGGGGGTTGTTAAAAACGTCCTAACCCCCGACGACTACAGGGAATGTCTGTTCGACGGGGTGTTGAAAACCACCGTCAACACCCGTTTCCAGTCGTACCTGCACCGTGTCTTCACCGTACAAGTAGAAAAGCTATCCTTGAGCCCGGCCGATGATAAACGCTACATCTTGGCTGATGGTATCCACACCTTACCTTGGGGGCATAAGGACATCCCACCACTGCCCGCAGCAAGAAGTCGAGACAATCCCGAGGAGCAGCAAGGCGGGCCTATGGAGGTGGACGAGGAGGAGGACATGGACGAAGAGTTCCCGGTGTAGATTTAAGTGTAAATAGAACTAGGTTAACTTTAAATATATTTTGTAAATAGTATTCGTAAGCAAATATAGTCAAACAGTTTAGTTTACAGCATACATCTGTGTTGTTACTACCCCTTGCATTTTCCCGACATTTACTTTCCAAACTTACAAAAATCTATTTTTCAAAAGACTTTTCTAATGCAAATCAAATTTGTCGAAACTACTTTTAAAATGAACCTTTTATGAAATTGCAAAATTATCATGTTTTCAAAATTTGATATTCTTTCTTAAATACTAAAGAGAAGGACAAGTGAAAACAACATTTAACGAGAAACAAAACATTTAGTGAAACACAATAAGAATATACACACAAACATATTACAATCAAGAACCCAAAAGGTATTTACACAAAAAATAGTCTTAAGCGAAGATGGAGTAGAAGAGCCTGCGGACCAGTGCGTCGTTGATGGTGGGAGCGACTGGGTCGAAGAGCTGCACGTAGTCGCTGAGTGGTGTATCGAGGACCGCCCGACAGTACAGGTAGGTGAGGCAGTAGTGGTCATAAACAGAAGTACCGTAGCCCTGGAGTCGATACCTGTTGTAGAGACCGCCATGTAGCTCAGTCCGGGGATTGCCACCAGGCGCTTCTCAATCTGGGTGGTGTTCATCGCAGGCGGAAGCAGTCCCCGCCGATTGTGCGATACCCTCATTACTACCAGTTGTACACTTTATCACCACCGGCTTCACTGTATGTGTCAAACCAGTGACTCTGGAGACTCCTGAATAACGGTCCGCCACTACGCATACATCACGGACCTGAGTCGACTGGTCCGTCACCAGCTCACTGACCACGGGCATAGGATCTACGTCTGTAAGCGGTGCTTCGCTTACTTCGACAACCGACCCAACAAGCTCGGCCTGACGGGCGCTCAGCGTCTGGAGGAGCACAGGCGTTACTGCTACGCCAAGGCTCCCCTTCGCCTGGACTTGCCGAAGAAGCAGCAGATCCGCTGTCGCGCGAAGCGATGACAATCACTGAAGTAACAAAGTTACGTACCGTACAGTAGAAGGCGGTGGACAATTCTCGAAATCGCGGCAATTATCGCTAATGAGTAAACAGCCTGAGGCGGTCACGTAGGCACGGGGAGATGACGTCACCGCGGTTCACGACTACACTATTTAAGGTAGGCCAATGCGTGCGTGCGTGCGTGCAGGTTTAGGTTTACAGACGCAGGTTTAAGTTAGGTTTGATCCCGCACCTTGAAACACAATGTCTAGAAGCTTCTAGAATGTTCTAGAACGTCGTGAACTGCGGTGACGTCATCCCCATGCCTACGTGACCGCCCGGAGCTGTATACTCATCAGCGGTTCCGGGAACTGTTTACCGCTTCCATTACACTGTGAAGCTTCTGGAATCTTCTAGAACGTCGCGGACCGCGGTGACGTCATCCCCGCGCCTACGTGTTTATCATATCGTGAGCGTGCGTGCGTGTGCGTGTGCATGCGCGTGCGTGTGCGTGTGTGTGTCAGGTGCAAGCCTGGAGTCTGCAGACAAGTGCACGCAGATCTAAGTTAGGTTTACAGACGCAGGTTTAAGTTAGGTTTGAGGATGCATAAACGTCGCGCGCGCGTGAGGTCTAAGTTAGGTTTACAGATGCAATTTCGCGCGCGCGACGTTTATGCATCCTCAAACCTAACTTAAACCTGCGTCTGTAAACCTAACTTAGATCTGCGTGCACTTGTCTGCAGACTACAGGCTTGCACCTGACACACACACGCACACGCACGCGCATGCACACGCACACGCACGCACGCTCACGATATGATAAACACGTAGGCGCGGGGATGACGTCACCGCGGTCCGCGACGTTCTAGAAGATTCCAGAAGCTTCACAGTGTAATGGAAGCGGTAAACAGTTCCCGGAACCGCTGATGAGTATACAGCTCCGGGCGGTCACGTAGGCATGGGGATGACGTCACCGCAGTTCACGACGTTCTAGAACATTCTAGAAGCTTCTAGACATTGTGTTTCAAGGTGCGGGATCAAACCTAACTTAAACCTGCGTCTGTAAACCTAAACCTGCACGCACGCACGCACGCATTGGCCTACCTTAAATAGTGTAGTCGTGAACCGCGGTGACGTCATCTCCCCGTGCCTACGTGACCGCCTCAGGCTGTTTACTCATTAGCGATAATTGCCGCGATTTCGAGAATTGTCCACCGCCTTCTACTGTACGGTACGTAACTTTGTTACTTCAGTGATTGTCATCGCTTCGCGCGACAGCGGATCTGCTGCTTCTTCGGCAAGTCCAGGCGAAGGGGAGCCTTGGCGTAGCAGTAACGCCTGTGCTCCTCCAGACGCTGAGCGCCCGTCAGGCCGAGCTTGTTGGGTCGGTTGTCGAAGTAAGCGAAGCACCGCTTACAGACGTAGATCCTATGCCCGTGGTCAGTGAGCTGGTGACGGACCAGTCGACTCAGGTCCGTGATGTATGCGTAGTGGCGGACCGTTATTCAGGAGTCTCCAGAGTCACTGGTTTGACACATACAGTGAAGCCGGTGGTGATAAAGTGTACAACTGGTAGTAATGAGGGTATCGCACAATCGGCGGGGACTGCTTCCGCCTGCGATGAACACCACCCAGATTGAGAAGCGCCTGGTGGCAATCCCCGGACTGAGCTACATGGCGGTCTCTACAACAGGTATCGACTCCAGGGCTACGGTACTTCTGTTTATGACCACTACTGCCTCACCTACCTGTACTGTCGGGCGGTCCTCGATACACCACTCAGCGACTACGTGCAGCTCTTCGACCCAGTCGCTCCCACCATCAACGACGCACTGGTCCGCAGGCTCTTCTACTCCATCTTCGCTTAAGACTATTTTTTGTGTAAATACCTTTTGGGTTCTTGATTGTAATATGTTTGTGTGTATATTCTTATTGTGTTTCACTAAATGTTTTGTTTCTCGTTAAATGTTGTTTTCACTTGTCCTTCTCTTTAGTATTTAAGAAAGAATATCAAATTTTGAAAACATGATAATTTTGCAATTTCATAAAAGGTTCATTTTAAAAGTAGTTTCGACAAATTTGATTTGCATTAGAAAAGTCTTTTGAAAAATAGATTTTTGTAAGTTTGGAAAGTAAATGTCGGGAAAATGCAAGGGGTAGTAACAACACAGATGTATGCTGTAAACTAAACTGTTTGACTATATTTGCTTACGAATACTATTTACAAAATATATTTAAAGTTAACCTAGTTCTATTTACACTTAAATCTACACCGGGAACTCTTCGTCCATGTCCTCCTCCTCGTCCACCTCCATAGGCCCGCCTTGCTGCTCCTCGGGATTGTCTCGACTTCTTGCTGCGGGCAGTGGTGGGATGTCCTTATGCCCCCAAGGTAAGGTGTGGATACCATCAGCCAAGATGTAGCGTTTATCATCGGCCGGGCTCAAGGATAGCTTTTCTACTTGTACGGTGAAGACACGGTGCAGGTACGACTGGAAACGGGTGTTGACGGTGGTTTTCAACACCCCGTCGAACAGACATTCCCTGTAGTCGTCGGGGGTTAGGACGTTTTTAACAACCCCCTTGGCGACTCCCTTGGCTCGCTTGATCGCCTTGGATCCGTTGTCTTCGTCCTCAACGTCCATGAAGTAGAGTTTTGAGCGCAGGCCGAGGTACTCGAACAAGGATCGGCCGTTACACTCGTCCTTGAACTTGCCAATCACCTTGGCGTTGGTGGGGCTGTAGCAGGGGTGAGACTTTGGGTAGGCGCTGGTATCGAAGTCGTCCAAGTGCTCCATCATCTCCCTGTAGATGTTCCGGGATAGTATGTCGAACACGAAGCTGTCAGTGTCCATGTAGTCTACGTTTAAGCGGTCACCGTAGCGGTCCTTCATCTTCCGCAGAAAATCGTACATGAGCCACTTGCTCAGCTCCAGGACAGACATGCCGACGTAGATGGGCTTTTCCAGGACGATGTTTACCCTGGCGAGGTGCACGAGAGCTACGTCCTCCGTGTAATACGTGCGGTCCAGGAAATTGGACTTGGCCACGTACTTGGAGAACTTCTCCGGAGTGCAGACCAGCTTGACGTTCAGGCGCTTGCGGACGTTCTCGATGGTTTTGCCAAAGACCGCGTTATTCATTAACTTGAAAAAGTCTTGCTCGAACTTGGTCCTGGCCTTCTTCCGCAGCTCGGTATTCATGAGGATGTAGGGCTCTAGCCACCGAGACTGGCGAAACGAGATCGCCCTGTGCACAGCCGCAAGCTCCAGTCCGTTGTTCAGCGCCTGCTGCAAGACCCTGTAATGGCAGACGTAATGCATCTTGTCGTCCAGGGTGGTCATCAGTTTGGGGTATTTCCCTGTCGGCGGACGCTTGGTCTCGCAGCAGTAAGGGAGGTCCTTGTGCAGGTCGTGGAGGTGGGTGGGGTAGCGGAGGTCCACTTCGAGGACGTAACCCCGTTCCGCTTCAGCATCCAGCGCACCAATGTCCAAGGAGTCGATCTCCTCACGGCTGAGCCACTGGAAGTTCCCGGTGGGCAGGCACTGGGACATGGCCCAGCCGTAGAGGTTGTTGGCGTCCAGGTACAGTAGGTGGCGTGTCGGTTCGTCTGGGCGGTAGTCCGGACACCTGTCGTGGTTGGCCTTGGCGTAGCGGGTGACGGCCTGGGAGATGCCTCCTCGGATGCCTTGCTCCACGAAGAGGTACATGTCGAAATCCTGCAGCGTGTCCAGCTCCACGTCGCAGGTCTTCAACATGACGTCCCAAGCGTAGGATGGCAGGGTGTAGTAGTGGGCGGGGTCCAGTCCGTACTCGGCCAAAGAGGTGTCACGGAACTGCTCGAAGACGTCGGTGAGGAGGGCGATGTCACAGCGCAGGTACGTGTCGGCGTAGTCCTTGAGGTGGCGACACTCGAAGGCTCGCCACACGTTGAGGGCGTGTTGGTAGTCCTCGTCCTTGACGTCCTCCAGGGTCATGGTGTTCCTAAACGCCTCCTTGGGCGGCAGCTCCCTGGTCCTGTACAGCGTTTCGTACGATGTGACAAAGTCGTAGGGGAACACGCCCTTCCTGCGCACCAGGTCGAACAGCCGGTCGTCGGGGAACCGCTTCCTGGTCTCGCGCATCTTGTCGGTGGGCAGTCCCGCTGCCAGGCTGGCCAGGCTCATGGACAAGAACCTGTAGGTGTCGAGGAACCGCACCGCGAAACTGCTCTGTCGTTGGTTGTCCCCGGGCTGGCCAAAATGAAACCGCTTGGTGAAGGCGATGTAGCGCTCTTCGGTGTGCGCCAGCACGTCCACATCACCGGGGTCGATAGCCAGCTCCCGCACTACAAAGTGAGCATCGTAGTTGGACAGGTTATGGAAGTAGCAGTTGATGACCCGCTGCTCCCTGTACCGCAGATTGCACGAGCGGTGCGCCGCTCCTCGGAACTCGTAAGGCGGGGCGTGGTTGTGGTCCCGCACCTTGACGTCCAGCTCGGTGAACTCCTTGCCGCAGAGGTAGCAGCGGGTCGCTGCGAGATACTCGTCCATTTCCTGTCGGGTCAGAGAAGGGTGCAGAGCTCTCGTGCTGAACAGGAACTCCCACAGGCTCAGCACGTCCATCTTGAGCCGTTCCATAAAGACCTTGGACGCGTCAGCTCCGAAGTATACCCGCGGCTCAAACTCCTCCAGGCCGAGCGAATCCACGATCTGATAGGCGAAGGCGTACGGGACGTGCATTTGCAGGGGCGTCGTGCCGGGTGGCGGTGCTTCCACCGAGTCAACAGCGACAGGCTGCAGAGCACACTCGAAGTCCGCGTAGATGCAGAACCTCTCCCGCCTAGTGTACTCTGGATGGGTGAAGCGGATCTGCTGCTTCTTCGGCAAGTCCAGGCGAAGGGGAGCCTTGGCGTAGCAGTAACGCCTGTGCTCCTCGAGGCGCTGGGCACCCGTCAACCCTAGCTTGCTGGGCCGATTGTCGAAGTAAGCGAAGCACCGCTTACAGATGTAAATCCTATTTTCACGTTTGGTGAGCTGGGGCCGGACCAGTCGACCCAGGTCCTTGATGTATGCGTAGTGGCTGTCCCCATCGATGGTCATGTACAACAGGTCTCTGTGGTCTTCGCGCTCCCGCTTGCATATCTTCAGCGGGAACACGCGGTCCTTGAACTCTGGCGTCCCATCGGGGCGTCTCCCCACCATCGCTCGCTCGATCCCGTAGACGTTTACACTGATGTTGTTCTTGCCCTCAAAGATCTTGATGTCCTTGAGCGTCACGGGGAAACGCAGGCCGGTCCAGTCGTAGCGGGCGATGACATCCGGTGTATACGCTGCAGGTCTCTCTGCGTGTTGTGCAACGAACTTGGCCAGGATGGCGTACATGAAACACATGTCATCAGCGTTTTGCACATTGACAACAGCGTGTATATCTGCGATAGCCTTTGGCAGCTGCATAAAGGCTCTGCCTCCGAGCGGCGTATACTGGTTCACGCGGATCTCTAAGTCGCGTATACGCAGGTAGGTCCAGCCGCTACCTACCAGTTCACACTGCTCCTTCTTCTTCACGATCGTCTCGAACGTCGCGGAGAGGAAAGCCTCCAAGTCGGAGGCCTCGGTCAGTGGGACGTTCTTTGTGTTGAAGGAGCGCAGGCAGGTGGCCCCGTGAATGTTGGAGAACTCACATTCCAGGACCATGTTCGCCTTGATGCTCGGATGTTGGGTCATGACGTTCTCCATCAGGTCCAGAACCTCGTCAAACAACAGGGTCAGAGCATCCTCAACGGTCAGCAAGGCGTCTAACGGCCGGGCCAGGCGGTAGGTGAGGAGGCGACTCCGGAAGGCCCGATGCACGAGCTGGAACATGGGGCGGCCGCCACCCTCCATCTCGTCATCGATGGTCTGAGGCTCGGCGCTAGGTCCTGGGCGGGGCTGGGGCTCGGTGCTGGGCCCTGGCTGTGGCTCGGTGCTCGGTCCTGGTCGCGGCTCGGCGCTAGGCATCTGGTGCGATCGGGGCTCGGCGCTGGCTCCTTGGCGCAGCGACTGGTTGTTGTGAGGAAGAGGAGGAGAGGACAACCTAGACAGTCGGTCTTGGGTCAGGTCCCTCACAACAGGGCAGTTGTGAGACTGGTGATGGTCACGGTTGAAGCGGCGAGTAAACCCCTTGTCGCAGTACGCGCAGCGGAACTCGGATGGTTCTTGAACCAGGTTCCTCACAACAGGGCAGTTGTGAGACTCGTGCTGGTCGCGGTTGAAGCGACGGGTAAACCCGCGGTCGCAGTAGGCGCAACGGAACGTGGGAGGATGGACGGTCCGGACGTGTCGTCTCAGTTCCAAGTCTCGGTCGAAGCGTCTACCGCATCGCTCGCACTCCACGTGGCGATCGGGGCTCGAGGAGGAGGAAGGAGCTGCTGCTGGCATCGCGGAGTGAGCCGCTTGCATGTGGCGGCGCACGTCCTCCAGGCTGGCGAAGATGGCCGGGCAGAGTCGGCAGGCATGGTCCGCTCGTTGCGGTTGGGGCTCTGCCGCGGCGTGTGGTCCGTGAACCGTGGCGACGTGGCGGTGGAGGTTGTCGCCTCTTGTGAAGCGCCTACCGCAGACGTGGCAGTCGTGACGTCTGGCGTTGTGGGCGGACTCCACGTGTCGCCTCAGGTTTCCGAGCAGGCTGAAGGCTCGGCCACAGACCTCGCACATGTGTTGGTTGTTCATCTGCAACAACGAATATGATAAGTCTCTTGCATTTACAAATTAGTCGCAACGAGAACACTTCATTGGTAACATAACACATACTTTATGCGTGGTAGACAAGAGTCAAGGCCATGGCAAATTTAATGTTAGTACACGGGTTTCCTCGTTTATTAAATTGGTTTTAGCAAAGAACAGATTATTCAACTTCTATTAACAAGCCAGACCTCTCTTTGCACATTCTGACTTCAAAGTTGCTGAACGATCATACCTTAAATGAGAATCTTACTATAAAGGGGAATGTAATAGTCTTCCACACTACAACTTCTAAGAGCTACATATACTTACGTTTAACAATCTCGGAATATGGTGCAGTAAAGGCTAGCACAGCACTGAAGTAGAACGTCTACACACACTGAGCTCCAAACGCAAACTGAATGAAGGAAGCGATGACAATCACTTAAGTAACTTAGCTACGTACCGTACAGTAGAAGGCGGTGGAACATTTCTCGAAATCGCGGCAATTATCGCTAATGAGTAAACGGCCTGAGGCGGTCCACACTACAACTTATAAGACTACATATACTTACGTTTAACAGATCTCGGAATATGGTGCGGTAAGGACTAGCACAGCACTGAAGTAGAACGTCTACACACACTGGGCTCCAAACACAAACTGAATGAAGGAAGCGATGACAATCACTGAAGTAACATAGCTACGTACCGTACAGTAGAAGGCGGTGGAACATTTCTCGAAATCGCGGCAATTATCGCTAATGAGTAAACGGCCTGAGGCGGTCCACACTACAACTTATAAGACTACATATACTTACGTTTAACAGATCTCGGAATATGGTGCGGTAAGGACTAGCACAGCACTGAAGTAGAACGTCTACACACACTGGGCTCCAAACACAAACTGAATGAAGGAAGCGATGACAATCACTGAAGTAACATAGCTACGTACCGTACAGTAGAAGGCGGTGGAACATTTCTCGAAATCGCGGCAATTATCGCTAATGAGTAAACGGCCTGAGGCGGTCCACACTACAACTTATAAGACTACATATACTTACGTTTAACAGATCTCGGAATATGGTGCGGTAAGGACTAGCACAGCACTGAAGTAGAACGTCTACACACACTGGGCTCCAAACACAAACTGAATGAAGGAAGCGATGACAATCACTGAAGTAACATAGCTACGTACCGTACAGTAGGCGGTGAAAGCGGTAAACAGTTCTCGGAACCGCTAATGAGTAAACAGGCCCGGACGGTCACGTAGGCATGGAGATGATGTCACCGCGGTCCACGACAGGGGTAGCGGAGTGGAGGAGGAGTGGAGGGATAGCGGAGTGGAGGAGGAGTGGACAGGCTGAAACAGTCACGTAGGCCCTAGCACGCGCCTTGACACGTGACGCCGCGGAGCCGCTCGCAGTTTGGTTTGACCAAGCCGGCATACGACGTGTAGTGAAGTCACATCGATTTCGGTCAGCAAACAGCCGAGATCCCATGAGGAAAACGCGTTTAACAATTAATAACGGGCCCGTTTAACGGTGGATTCTCAATTTTCTTTAAGCGATGGTTTCTTTAGGCCGCCGCCTGACATGTGGTGAAGTTTCATCAAAATCGGTCTTTAAACAGCTGAGATCCCATAAGGAAAAAGCGGTTAAAAATTAATAGCGGGTCCGTTTAACGGTGGATTTTCAATTTTCTTTAAGCGATGGTTTACTTAGACCGCCGCCTGACATGTGGTGAGGTTTCGTCAAAATCGGTTGATAAACAGCTGAGATCCCATAAGGAAAACGCGGTTAAAAATTAATAGCGGGTCCGTTTAACGGTGGATTTTCAATTTTCTTTAAGCGATGGTTTACTTAGGCCGCCGCCTGACATGTGGTGAGGTTTCGTCAAAATCGGTTGGTAAACAGCTGAGATCCCATAAGGAAAACGCGGTTATAAATTAATAGCGGCCTTGTTTAATGGCGGATCTATGGGGTTCTTACGTCATTCGCTTCCTCTGGGATAGGCCTACACTCTGGAAAAAGTCCCGTGGGAATCGATGGATAAATAGGCTAGTTATTAATTTTCGAAAGTTTTTTCCTCATGTTCAAGGTCATCACGAAAAGTGCCGCTGGCGACCGGGGGGGGGGGGGGCGTCGGGGGGGGGGGGCGTCGGGGGGGGGGGGCGTCGGGGGGGGGGGGCGTCGGGGGGGGGGGGGGGGGCTCCTCAGGCTCCTCACGCCAGGCGCCAGGTTTAAGTTAGGTTAATGGGTCACGTGACGCGGGGGGGGGGGGGGAGGATTGATCCTCTGAGGATTACTGCTGTTGCTGCTGGTTCACGCCCATCCAATGCCCCCTACTTAAGACTTAGGCCCGGGACCATGATAACTTTTCGATTTAAGGTCCCCAGATGCCAAAAAACACCATTCGTTCAAATTTGTATATATGTATAATAAATATATGTGTGCCCGTAAGCACGTTACCTCTCGTAAAAAAGGTCCGATCTTATTTAAATTTGGTAAACATGTGTAAAGTACTATTTATTTGAACGAGTTCGAAAACCAGAAGAATCGCACCATCCGAAGGGGAGTTTGGGGAGTTTTGTGCCCCAAAAATGGGGTTTTCGGGGTTTTCGCACATGCACTTTTTTAAAATCTAATTTTAATTTTTACCATTGAATTCATCTTAAAAAACAAACAATTTGGTATTTTGATCATTGATCTACGTCAATTTGTTACTGAGATATTGAAAGTGCTAAACATACAGTACGTTGTCTAATGTGGTTATTACGGGGAAAAATAAAACAATTGATATCTCGCTTATTTATGAATATAAACTGACGAAAATTGGTATATGGCTTCATCTGTTTGTGGTGTATTGTTGTTTGCTCGACAAACTAATGTTCGACTATGATCCCCGTAGCCGCAAACCTAGGTCCCCATACATGTTATTCTTATGGAAAATAATTAATGTTATATATATATATCGCTTGTTTATGAAAGTATATGGATGAAAATTGGTATGTGACTTAACTTGGACGAGTTCTATTGATATTTTCTTAAAAACCCATTATTTTGTGTTCCTTGTTACAACAAACCTGCATACTCATCCCCAATGTTATTCTTATGGAGAATAATTATTTTTTTAAATATCGCTTATTTGTGAAATATCTTTCTTATGAATCCTATTAAGTGGCTCAATATGACTTATATATTCATTGGAAATTCGTTGAATACGCAGGTTTGCTGCGACGGGGGTGTTTTTATTATTTTCCTTTGAAAAAATCCATTCAAAACCATTGAAAAAAGGTTCAAACCAATGGACATTTTGGCTTTTGTATGTATTTGAACCGTAGAACCATTGGCTGTATTAGACAATGATATAACTCTATTAATGATTTTTAACTCACAACAAAAACAGTAATTGTAAATAAAATAATACCTGATAAATAATTACAATTTCTGGCATTCAACCGACATCTTAACACAAACAATTAAAACCCGTTACGTTGTATTTTTATTCCGTGATCGAACTAAAAATATAAATGGAACATAATTAAGTTAGTTCTCGGAGGAGTGTTGAGGCGGCGCACCGCCATATATAGACTTGGCGCAGTCCCAGCCGTCGGGAGGACCGAAGCTCCTAGGTGTCGAAAGAGATTCACTTCTCTATCTCCGAGAATGGCATTGGCAACTCTAGCCAGAACCATCTGATGGTGTCTGGCTAGACATGATGATGAAGATACTTACACCTCAGAAGCGGAATTTGTTCTCCTTTTGGTTTTCAAGTATTGCACTTTACATTTTAACCAACCAATACATGGAAAACGTAATTGAGCCTAACTTTAAAGTCACCCCTGGGAATGCATATATATTTTATTTTGTTCTTTAGTAATAAGAGAAAGTCGAGACGAACGTTTCTTGAAAACAAATATATTAAAAGGGGCTCATCCTTATAATTATCCTTTTGGATCTTGTAAAATAAGTTATCATCCGATCCAATAAATGACGTCTTACAATACTAAAAAATATACCTATATTAAATACAAACAAGATTAGGGCCTAATACATCTAGAGTCTCGCCTGGGGTAAGCAAGTGGAGCTTCACTGGAGGATACTTTGTAAACACACTACTGAGATCAATGGTTTCCAGCAAACCTATGATCGACAAAATATGATTCACATATAAGTTGTATTTAAAAATACCCTCATCGCAGCAAACCTGCGTACTCAGCGAATTTCCAACGCATAATATATGTCTTAATACCACATAAAGCCGCATAGCAAGTTTCATAGACATATATCCACAAATAAGCGATATATACAATTTGAATTATTCTCCATAAGAATAACATTGGGGATGAGTACGTAGGTTTGCTGCAACAAGGGTTGCATGCAAAATATGGGTTTTCATGCAAATATCAATATAAATCACCATAGAAACAACATACAAAGTTTCATCGATGTACATTCATAAATAAGCGATATATACCATTTTGATTTTTCTCCATAAAAATAACATGGGGGATGAGTACGCAGGTTTGCTGCAACAAGGATCACAAAAAATTGGTTTTTGAAACCAATTAACTAAATAACAACTGCACTTATATGGCAAAATGAATTCTCCCTGTTGGGCAGGACAGAACAAATGCGAAGGTATTCTGTTCTGTGAATCAAGTGTCAAGTGTACGGGCTAGGCAAAAACTCTCAGTCACAAGCATAAAGCAGAAGCGTAATTTCAGTTATTTGAGTGGAGGGGCAAAATTGTAGTAATCGTGATTATTGTGAATTTTGCATATATTTATTTATATTACAATAATATTTCCTTCCAATTATTGGGGGGACCGAATTACGCCTATAGCATAGGTATTGGTTACCAGCACGAGGAATCAAATGGGAGGGGAGAATTTATACGTTTAAGATTTAGAGTACAATGTTTATTAATTTTGAATGGTCTGTTTTCAAAAAAGTGAAAAAATTTAATTTGTTTCTAACGATTTCAAACAACCTTGAGTGGTTTTAGCGAATTTCCCCTATAGGGAAGAAGCTATTACCGTAGGTCTCATGGTAAGACTTAGGCCCGAGACCATGATAACTTTTCATTTTGAGGTCCCCAGATGCCAAAAACACCATTCGTTCAAATTTATATATATATATATATATATATATATATATATATATATATATATATATATATATATATGTGTGTGTGTGTGTGTGTGTGTGTGTCCGTAAGCACGATAACTCTCGTAAAAATGGTCCGATCTTAATGAAGTTTGGTACAAATGTGTAAAGTACCATTTATTTGAACGAGTTTGAAAACCAGATGAATCGCACCATCCGAAGGGGGGTTTTTGGGGGGTTTTGTACCCCAAAAATGTGTTTTTTTGGGTTTTCACATGTAATTTTAATTTAAACAAAATTTTAATTTATACCATTGAATTCAGCTTAAAAAAACAAACAATTTGGTATTTTGATCATTGCTCTACGTCAATTGGTTACCAAGATATTGAAAGTGCTAAACACAGTACGTTGTCTAATGTTATTCTTATGGAGAAAAAGAAATACCCCCGTCGCAGCAAACCTGCGTACTCAGCGAATTTCCAATGCATATAAATGTGACTCATTACTACATAGAGCTACTTACCAAGTTTCACAAAAATACATCCATAAATAAGTGATATATAGCATTTCATTTATTCTCCATATGAATAACATTAGGGTTGAGGACGCAGGTTTGCTGCAAAGAGGAAGATAAGTAATATGTTTTTTTTTGCAATTATCAATATAACTGAACCAGGTGAAGCTATATACCAAGTTTTATTAATTTAGGTTCATAATTAAGGGAGATATACAACTTTACTTATTCTCCATATGAATAACATGGGGCCGAGTATGCAGGTTTGCTGCTACGGGGACTATCAACAAAAAACTTGTTTTTTGTGCTAATATCAATATACCACAACTAGTTGAAGCCACATACCAAGTTTCATCAATATACATTCATAAATAATTGAGACATAGAATTTTATTTATTCTCCATAAGGATAACATTGGACAACGTACTGTGTTTAGCACTTTGAATATCTCTGCAACGGTTGGACGTAGAACAACGATTAAAACACCAAAATGTTTGTTTCGTTGAGCTTAACACATTAATAAACATTAATGTGAAGTTTTTAGTAAAACTATCTGAGAAAAATCTAAAAACCTTTTTCCCATAAGATTAACATGGGACACGTTTTTTTGGATTTTCTCTGCAACCACTTAACCTAGGTTAATGATTAAGGATTCTAAATTATTTGTTTTTTAAGCTCTATAAAATGGTTATAACCAAAATCTAGTGTTTTTAAAATTTTAGGGTAAAAAGTTAAAAAAATTGAGTTTTGGAAAATTTTAAACCCCCATAAAACCCCCTTCCCATAGTGCGATCGATCTGGTTTTCGAACTTAAAGTCATAAATGTTACTCTCCACATTTTTGCCAAATTTCATCAAAATCGGGCGCTTCTTTCAAAAGTTATCGCGGTAACGGACACATATATATATATATAAATTTGAACGAATATTGTTTTTGGCATCTGGGGACCTCAAAACGAAAAGTTATCATGGTCTCGGGCTTAAGTCTTACCATGCCACTTACGGTAATAGCTTCTACCCTATAGGGGAAATTCGCTAAAATTGTATATCTCGCTTATTTATGAACATAAACTGGCGAAATTTGGTATATGGCTTGATCTGGTTGTGGTTTATTGTTGTTTGCACAAAAACAATTTTCGCCAATGGTTCCTGTAGTAGCAAACCTAGGTACTCGGTCCCCATGTTATTCTTATGAAAACTAGTTAAAATGTTATATATCGCTTATTTATGAATGTATATGGATGAAACTTGGTATGTGGCTTCACTAAGATGAGTTCTATTGATATTTGCATAAAAATCCATTATTTTGTGTGCCTTGTTGCAGCAAACCTGCGTACTCATCCCCAATGTTATTCTTATAGAGAATAATTAATATTATAAATATCGCTTGTTTGTGAATACATTTCTTATGAATCCTGTTAAGTTTTTTAATGTGCTATGTTATATATTCATTGGAAATTCGCTAAGTATGCAGGTTTGCTGCGACGGGGGTATTTTGTTTTAAAAATACCCGTATACATGTGTGGCAAAATTACGAGTTCGATCTAATTTTTATCGCGGATAACTCCATTTAATAAAACTAGGCCTGACGATGCCAGTTATATTCCAATAATACCGGGGAAATTCCTGCCCCATATGCATAAGATGCGGAGAGCGAAAGTTTAGTTTGTGCATGCTGCGCTCTTGGGATAGTAAATGTATGTTTAAGTAATTATCTGACCGAATATTGAATCATTGTCATCATTAAATAAACTCCCACTCCTCCAAATGGTCCAGTACCTTAACCAAATGTTCTATAAATGTATCAAATTTTCCCTTAAAGCGTTACCTAATGAGCATGATGACCCTAATGTAATGAGAAGTAACTAGAGAGAGCCTTCAAAAAGATCAAGGCTGGGTTTAGGACTTTTTCTGCTTGTTTTATGTGCTTTTTGAGTGTTGCGGGCCCCCTTGTGGTGCGGGTCCCCTATAGTGTGCACATATATGTAGCCTATCCTTAAATCGGGCCCTGACAAGATCGGTTTGCTAGTAGTATTAGATTGTGTTTCAACAGCTCATGTTAAGAGCTATTGAGGTGATTCAAACTTACTTCCAATGACAATTAAAAAACTAGACTTTCATAAGACTTTAAATAGTACGTGTATACTGAGGGCGGGAGAGGTCACGGTAGGCTTTATGCATCAAGTGTGGGCTGAGAGTCATAACTGAAGTAACATTGGGGATGACGGGATGATAGGGGGAGGGAGGCGTAAAACCATCGATTAAGCATACTAAAACGCTCAAAAACTGTGTGACATGTGAAATGACTATGTGGCTAGTGGCTTTATATGTAAATACGCCTAAACCGCATTGAAAATAAAAATAGGCAATTTCTGGCTAGTAGCCATTATGATTAGTTATAGGAATGTTTATAGTTTGTTAAATATTTCTGATTATGTTTACTCACTCTCTCATTCTTCAAAATCTGGCCACATATTCCAAATGATGGCCAGTCTATAAATAATCTTTACTCTATGCTTTTTGTTGTACGTCAGCTGATTCAGAGCAGAGTAATCACATGATTGTGTTTTTGTTTTTGTTTGGTATTTGGGATTGGGATTGGGAATTATTGTGATAGTGAGTTGTGCAGTTTGTTGTTTATGTTGAGATAAGGGGTTATAAGTGTGGAGAGAATATAGAAGTGGAAGTGAGACGTGTGTGGATTGCGGAGGATGAGGAAGGGAAATCAATTAATTTAACAATAATCTAAACGATCTACAGTTCCCACTTTAAACGAAAAACGTGCTCAGTTGTAGTTATGTAGGCTAAAATTATTTTACAGCTTTTTATTCAAAGAAGGAGCAACAGTAAAGCTGGATGACAAGGTAAGATAAAACTACTAAGTTATTGTTTAATCTATGGTTATAGGTCACGGCAAAGATCTCTGCGTGTGGACAACTTTATTATTTACTGTACTAGTCTACCAAAATACTTTCTGTTGATGTTTAATTTTGAGGTTAAACCAGCTGCCGTGTTATGATTGTAAACAGTTTTGTTTTTATATGAAGCAAATTTTGTATATTTATTTTACACACATTTTTAGTATCACTTGTAAAATATTGTTTTAAATAAAAGTATTAGGCTATATCCAAGGCAAACAAGGAACACAAACAATGGGTTTTTATGCAAGTATAAATTGAATTTAACCAACTTAGGCGAAGCCACATACCAAGTTTCATCAATATTCAATCATAAATAAGCGCTATATAGTATTTGAATTATTCTCTATAAGAATAACATGGGGGCTGAGTAAGCAGGTTTGCTGTAACAAGGAACAAAAAAATGGGTTTTTATGCAATTATCAATATAACTCATCCAAGTGAAGCTACATACCAAGTTTTATTAATTTATGTTCATAATTAAAGGGAGTCATTAGATACTTATTCTCCATTAGAATAACATGGGGGCTGAGTACGCAGGTTTGCTGCTACGGGAATAATCAACAAAAATCAATTTTTTGTGCAAATTTACCAGTACTACGTGAAGCCACGTACAAGTTTCATCAACATACATTCATTAATAATCGAGATATAAAATTGTATTTATTCTCCATTAGGTTAACATTGGACAACGTACTGTGTTTAGAATATCTCTGACTATCTGTGTTTAGAATATCTGTGTTTATCTATGACTTTGAATATCTCTGCAATGGTTGGGTGTGGAATCACAATTTAAACACCAAAATGATTGTTTTGTGGAAATTGGTAAAAGAGAATGTGAAGTTTACATTAAAATAAACTAAGGAAAAGCAAAACACTTTTTTCCTATAAGATTAACATGAGAGATTTTATGAGTAGGTTTTTTGGATTTTCTCTGCAACCAATTAACCTAGGTTAGTAATTCAAAATTTTATATTAACTTATTTGTTTTTTTAAGCTCTAACATGATCAAAACCAAAATTAAGTTTTAAAAAAATTGTAGGGTGGAAAATGCAAAAAACTGATTTTTGGAAAATTTTAAACCCCCATAAACCCCCCTTCCTATGGTCCGATTTTTCTGAAATTTTCCGATTTTGTCATAATAGACAGCCAAAAGACTTACCATATGTAATGACAACTTCATTTGCTGTACCCAATGTCGTCCTCAAAACTGGTATCTAGACCAGTTTTAAGGTAGTCCTGGGACTACTTGAGGGTTGACATTGAGAGAGTGCAGAGACGGTTCCTGAGGCTCGCTGGAGGGCGTCTCGGGTGTAGGTATCTGGCAGTTCCAATGCAGGAGATGTCGTCACTGCTAAACTTGCCCTCTCTTGAATTGAGACGTTTCATTCAATACATACAAGTTAGTTAATGGACATCTTGACTGCTCAGATCTAAAGAAAGTAAGTATCAAAATTCCAACTTGCACAAGATCCAACGATCTCTTTGCTAAGATGTCTGTGTCTACATCCTATGCAAAGAACAATACCATGACGAGGATCCAACGGCAAGGAAACTTATTACCAGAGCACCTGGGCTTCTACTCTTCCTTTTCTTCCGTCAAGAGAACTTTGCAAGGCACCACTACATAGACCTAATCGACCATCACACAAATAATACCCCCGTGCCCTGAAATTGCCCCATGGCCAGTGCCATAGTGTTGACGGTGTACGTTTTGAGTGTGACCAATTACCCTGTGCTTCTTGCTGATAGTGCCTGATAGGTACCAGTGTTCATGTTTTGAGTGTGACCAATTACCCTGTGCTTCTTGCTGATAGTGTCTGATAGGTAGGGCCTACCAGTGTTCATGTTCGGAGTGTGACCAGGCAGTTGTGCTCTTATCACAGGAGAGACGTATTGCTGTCAGTTTAAACTGTTGTATTTATTAATATCATTATTATCACTATTACTATGCACTATATTTAGCCTTATTATTGTACTATTGTGGTTATGATCTGTTATCTTTATAATGCAAAATTTTTAAGTAAGATTTATGAGAGTTTGGCAAATTGCAGGGTGGTGGGTGAGGGATCAAATTATAGGTCTTGATCCCAGGGACTCGGGGAAAAATAACAGCATCTCCGAAAAGTCACCAGCAAACGAGAAATAACGTCAAATATCCCCCATAAAAGCAGGGATTTGCCCCCCCCCCCGTCTGCTTTGTTTACATTAAAACATGTGATCAAGTGTCTAATTTGTTTACGAACAGACAGTAAAAAATCAGATAAGGAAGAGTATCGGGGCAGGGTTAGGGGCTGTGGCCCCTTCAAGCCACTAGTTATTGCACTATTGTTGTTATGTTTTGTTTTTGTACCATTGTTAACTGTTATTTATTGTTACATATTTCAATGCTGTTTGTTACTGTTATAGTTTGTTATTGTTGACTGGTTTATTCATCTGTTAATTTATTAAAATCAATTAGGCTACCATTTATATTCAGTGGCCAGTCACCATCTCTACTCTCAACTAGATTATTGTTAACCTGCTAGTGTATAAGAAAAAGTTATTGTATATGAATATGCCCAATATTGTAATGGTTGATCTGTTGGAAATAAATGAAAATGAAAAAAGGTTTGCTGCAACGAGGAAAATAAGAAATGTGTTTTTGTGCAATTTTCAATATAACTCAACCAAGTGAAGCTAAATACCAATTTTTATTAATTTAGGTTTATTAATTGAGGAAGCTATTAAACTCTTATCTAAATACACAAAACAAAGTCGGGTTAGCACGTTAGTTACACCAAACAGCTGTTAAATGGATTATTTCTAAACATGCTTGATAGGCTTACACATACGATCATTTTGGAAATAACAAATTACTTGAATGGCAACTCAAACTCTTTTTTCGCTGCTGGAGTTAGCTCTATATAAAAATTATGCTGGAGGCGAGTGAGCAAAGCGAACAAGCTCATCTTGAAAATGAATGAGGATTTTGATATAAAACTAATTCAATTAGGTACATTAGGACAGGACGTAGTGTATAGATCCGATTTGTGTTGTTTTGTGTGTTTGTTTTAGATTGACTAAGGATCCATGCTGCATTTGAACACTAAGGTTGGTGTTGCCCAAATAACTCAAAAATAAGTATAAACTTACCCTGCCAAAGAAATAGTCATGTAATTTGGGTCAAAAACCATTATCCGTCCCGATATTCATATCAGGTCAATTTTTCATTGTAAGCATAACATTGACCCTACTGTTAAATACAAATATGAATAATAGAATAATACATTGAATAATATATGCAAAATGGAAAAAATATAAAATGAAAGTATACAAATATAAAACATAGGTTGTGTGATGTGAAATGTGTTATTGAAGCCAATATAGGTTTTTAATATGTAGCCTGTAGCCTACTATTCACATTCTCAGTCCACATGTGCTTCATGATGATTAGTCTTCAGCCACACATGTTTTTAATTTAGGACATTTAGGACTGTATAATCTATTTGCAATTCCTGGGCTTTGTTTCGCTTATAAAGTGCATGATCCAGTATTTCATTTTGTACAATGTATTATTTCCATTTCCATTAACTCATTTGCGTGTGATGTCTATAGATAGTGAATTTTCTCGCTCATTTGTCTTTATCGAGTATGGTGAATTAATTTGTTAAACTTATAACTTACTAGCTGATAACCCATGCTTCTCACAAAGAATTCAAGAAAGAACAGCTTGATTAAATTTCTCCCTACACATGTTTGTGATCCATTAAACCTACTGCCTATAAGGATAACATTGTAACTTTCAGGGTGACTGAGTGACTGGACTGGGATAAATGTTACCAAATTTTCTTCAAAATCGGATCATTTTTACGAGAGTTATCGTGCTCATGGACACACACATAACTTATATATATATATATACAGTTTCGAACGAATGGTGTTTTTGGGATCTGGGGACCTAAAACGAAAAGTTATCATGGTCCCGGGCCTAGGTCTTACCATGCCGACTACGGTAATAGCTTCTTCCCTATAGGGGAAATTTGCTAAAATGTTATATCGCGCTTATTTATGATTGAATATTGATGAAACTTGGTATGTGGCTTCGCCTGGTTAAATTCTATTTATATTTGCATAAAAACCAATTATTTGTGTTCCTCGTTTCAGCAAACCTACGTACTCATCACCAATGTTATTCTTATGGAGATTAGTTAAAATTGTATATATCGCTTTTATGCGAATATATTTTTATGAAACTTGGGCTTTATGTGGTATTAAGACATATATTATGCATTGAAAATTCGCTGAGTACGCAGATTTGCTGCGGCGGTATTTAACTTGGTGTATTACTGCAGAGTTTTCCTAGAATCTGAAGTGGTCCACAACAACCTATTGATAAGGTCTTGACAAAGCAGTCATTGTTTTTATGGCACCATTAAAACCTCTTGAAGACTAAACAACTCCACTCCTTGTCCGTGATTGTCGAGTTCTGCTCTCTGCAACTGCCACGTTGTTCTGGCAAAGGTGGGACCAACCCTCGGAATCGAGTGCTAAGTCGACTTATCGTTAATGTAAGTGTTTTTAAGTTTTAAATTGTATGCGTTCAAACACTTTAATCCAGCTTTATCATTCATATCAAGTATTCTCTGAGGTTAAATCCTGTTAGTGCTTCAGTGATGCAATTTTAAGATATTTTTTACTCATTTAGTAGACCTTAAAAAATCAAACTAAAATTGAACTTTGGCAAAACCTCTGATATTCAATACAGATATGAGACATCAGATAATCCCTTATCTGGAGAAAAATCTAGATGTTATAGGGAAAAGTAGATTAGACAGGAAATAAGCGCAGCAGTCAATTGCTATTTGGGACTAGTTTTATGTTAGGTACTGTAAATATTTAAGTTGATTTATCCAGTTGTTCAACAAATGCGTGCGTGTTAGTGAGCCATTGAATAGTCTCTTTACTTTCAGATGATCACGGCAAAGTTCAGGGTTTTAACAACCTAAAATCCAGCATGTAAAATATTTTGTTCTGTACGCAATATAAAGTTATTTGCAACTAAAGGCCTACCAAATTTGTATGGGGCATCTGAAATTGTCAATATAATTCATGATTTTGCTGTAATTACCAGTACATATTTAATCCAATAACAAAAGCAAATACCCCTGTTGGAGCAAACCTGCATACACAGCGAATTTCAAATGGTACTTCACTACATCATGAAGCCACTTACTAACTTTCATCAAAGCATATTCATAAGTAAGCGAGATATCACATTTTAGTATAAGAAAAACATTAGGACTGAGTATGTATGTTTGCTGCATCGAGGACCACAAAAATTGGGTTTTTAATTCAGTATTGCTGGTTCACCACTAGATGAAGCAATTTACGAAGTTTTACCAATTTATATTCATAAAAAAGCAAGATATCACATGTTTCTTATCTTCCATAAGAATAACACTATAGCTGCTGAGTACGCAGGTTTCCTGCCATGGGGACCACAAAAAATGGGTTTTGTATGCAAATATCAGTAAACCCCGACCATATAAAGCCACTTATCAAGTTTCATTAATATATGTTCATTAAAAAGCAAGATATAAAATTTTACTTATTCTCCATAAGATTAACATTGGACAACGTACTGTGTTTAGCACTTTCAATATCTTAGTAACCAATTGACGTAGAGCGATGATTGAAATACAGTTGTTTGTTTTTTAAGCTGAATTTAATAGTGTAAACCAAAGTTTGGATTTAAAAAGAATTATCCTGGTATGTAAAAAGTTTAAAAAACCCATTTTTGGGATACAAAACCCCTCCCAAAACCCCTTTTAAAATAGAGCGACCTGTCTGGTTTTCAAACTCATGAATATAGATGCTGCACTTAATTTATTCAAATTTTTTTTGTATGTAGATATTCTTACTACAAACAGTTAATTTAGATAATTTTATTTAGTTTTAAATTTTGGTTTTCTTTTCAGAATCCTTTACAATGGCTTTAGAAGTACTGAACAACAAAAAGTATGACATTCTTGACCCTATAGTCGAAGATATTCATAACAAATGTATCAAGATGGATCATGAAGAGAAGCAAGCCTTGGTGCAACGATTTCAAAGGGTATGTACAGTAGAACCTCGATAGTTCGACAGTCTGTATACTTCGACACAAGCTGTGACGACTTGACATGACAGTAGCGGCAACCGATAGTGTCCTTTATGTCCAGTTCGCCGGTCAGTGATGGGAGCCCGCTTATTGTTTTCGCGAACGTGCGCTACCGTCTTTTCTATAAATAACTTCCTTCCTACCCCCTACCCCGTCCTATCCACCCCTTCCCCGCCCTTTCCAGTAAGTAGGTCAAGTCAGTTCGCTCGAGACGCTGTGGGAGTTAAACACGATTTTGATACTTTTGTGATATGCTATTATTTTTCTGATCATAATACTCCCTGTGTTAAAATGTTCCATATACTCCCTATAGTTCGACACCCCTTTAGTCCACAAACAAAACCTTTAGTCTTACTACACTCTCCCTCAATTCCAGAAACTAAACTGCTTTTAAGGTCTGGATTATTTAGATTTAATTTACTTTCAAACACATCGTCTAACTCTTCTTCCTCAATATTTGATTCACTAAGTTTTCTAACTACTTCTTCCCTTTTCTCACTGTCCATAATAAGTGAATTTAATTTTCCTTGAACCACCTTCACTTTCAAGCATTTTCAAAATTTCTTCTGTTACCTTGTCATCTAACTTAAATTTCTTTAAGTTATTGAGTCTATTCACTAGGTGCTGTAACTTTTCCTCACACCTTATAACGTCTACAGGTCTATCACTAACTAAAGTATCATCAATAGTATTTACTAATTGATCAACTTTATTATTACAAATGTCTATTTCATCCTGTATTGTTATTTTATTCTGTAAATTCGCAGCATTTGGCGAAACATTTAACTTTAAAATAGACCTTACATTTTTCTTAAATCTCCTACTGTTTGTGAAACCTCCACATCAACATTCCTAAGTTTAAGCTCATAAATTAGCTCATCTTTGTTCAAAAAATCCACCTTTAGCGACATTTTAAAAATTTCAAATTGGAACATAAAATATATTCACTTCACTTTTATATACTTTTTTTATACACAAAGGACTAATTTTCTCAATAAAAAGCAGAGTTGCGCATTTTGTAGCAGTTTTTGTTTACACTTAATGGCTTCTTCTTCTTATTATAATAAAATTGAACTGCTACATTTTAAATTTAGCCAGGGTTTGAGAAAATTGCCTTCCTTTTGAAAATACCTTTTTATTATCAAAAAATAAGATTATAACTTCCACTACAACTTACAGTTCTGAGTCAGATTTTTCTTAAACTCGGGAGAGTTTTGCACCCTATAACAATATTCACCTTGGAATTAGGAAACATGTATTTTTACTGATTTAATTTAATCTATACAAAAGGTCAAAGTTATTACTTTACATTTGAAAACAAAATGTTTAAAATCTTTTAAAATTAAAACAGTTTGACACATTTATTAATTTATACAAATATTTGAAATTTAAAAATTAAAAAAAGGAACATTTATAACTAAATAGTTCAAGTTTCTTACATACCCATTTCTCCAGGGGTGCGCTGTGATCCCGGTTAAAACAAGACAAGACTGCTGAAATCTCATTCTCAGCTTATATACTAAGCATCTAAACTCCTCCCACAATGACCTATGATTGGTTGAAACTTGAACTATCTAGTAAGAATTTCTGTCCTGCTTATACAATCTCTAACATGTGTTAAATACTCCTGTGGCTTCTATTCTTAATATTTTATGATTTTTATAATTTTGTTATATAATTACAAAATTGCTACAAGTCAAACTGTACGGCGACGTTACAGTTTTAAGTTATAGAGGTTTTCCAGCTAAAACCTCGAGTTGTAGAAGAGCGGTGCTAGGCTAATACAGTAGAAGCTCTCTTAACCGACCCCTACGAGACCGAGCCATGCTCGGATAACACCGGAAACAGTCACAATAAGTGTTAAAAACAATCAAACTTGTGAAGCATGGTAAACATATTGAGAGCAACTGACTGTATTTGACGTTCTACGGAAAAATTTAATCGACCTGTTGTAACCTGAAAGTTATTTGTGGAACGATATCGCGGCATCGGCTGCCGCGGCGGAAGTTTGCCTATTCTTGGAAGGCGGTTGGTTAATCCGATGAGCGGTTGATCGGAGGTCGGTTAAGAGAGCTTCCATTGTAGGTAGGCAAAACTTTGAGTTGTTGAGATGTTCCTAGCCAACCCCTTCGATTTTTAGAGGTAAAGTAGCTTAGTAAATAGGCAAGTTCAAGGGAATGACAAAACTTTTATTAATCAAGGAATTTGATTTATTGACATTCAAGTTATTGAGGTTCTACTGCATTTCATAAAAAAAATAAATAAAAATAAATCATGCAAATAGAAGAGTTGGCCTGCAGTAGTCGTGTCTTAGGGCCTTTTAAAGAAGTGTTTCCAAGGCTCGTTTGATCAACTTAATCCAAATCAGCCCTTTATGTTCTCAAATGTTTTTGTTTCAGGTACTTGACAAATTCATCAAAAAAATGAAAGAAGCCGATCCACTTTTCAGTGAAATCTACAACCGCACCGGATACACGGGCAGCTACTTCGAGGGTCTGAGGGTGGGGGAGGCGACAGAGTTCGATCTGAATTTGATTTTGAAACCAAAATTGAAAATAAAAGTAGATAAGGTAGTTTGTTTGATTCAGACGCATGTGTATTTATTGCATCAGTTTTTTTCTATTGAAAATCTGAATTTATTTGTACACACACTAGCAATGTTCTCCGCACGGGGACCTGTTAGGCATAGAGTCAGGCCTAATAATGTAAAATAATTTACATTATAATCAGCTGACTAACTATAACTAAACCAAATATAGTTCCATAAGAATAACATTCAAACTTTGAAAGCCTGCTGGGCGAAGCCCTGAAGGTATAGGTTTTCCAAACCACCAAAAGGCACATCTAGAGAGTAAGAGGTTTTCATTGATCCCAAACATGTATACCAAATAATAGTTTTAGGGGTCTAAAATCGCCAAACTAAAATCAAGAAATTCTTTTAATAATATACATATGTAAATTTAAACTACAGCAGTGTTTTGTTTTAAAGGTGTGAAGTTTTAATTTATTGAGTAGTAACTTTTGCAGAACCAATAGCCTAATTAAAAAAAATATATATATATATACACCAGATTTAGGTTCTGCTCCAGAAATTTTGGCATTACCTCTTGTACTGGTTTATCTATTTCCAACAAAATCGTCAATCTATAAAATAGAGTTTACAGTTAAAATTCCTTTATGGATAAATAATGAGCACTAGGTGATTTATGGAGTAAAATATAAACATCAAAAAACCTATATAGTTCCATATAGTATCCATGACAAAATGTTAAATTTTGCACCTTTGAGTATTATTATGTCATTTCATTAACAGTATTAACTATCATTTCAAATCTGTTGGTAGTGCTAAACTAATGTATAAAGAAATATAACTGAATCACACACTAAATCAGTTTTAACTTTTGTTTCTAGCACGGAAGTCCACCTGGCTTTATTTCAGTGGTTGTGTGAGTATTTATTTATATTTTGAAGGAAATTTTAAGTAAATTTTTGCTTATGCATAATTTATATATACCTATTAGCTAGAGCTTTTCTATAATTTGTTTAAGAAATGCCGAAACATTTAATTTACCATGGAAAAAAGTACAATTTGGAGGTAAAATAGCAGGAATAGTTTCAGCTGGCTGTCCTTGGAATATGATAAACACATTTTATTGTATTTTTTTTAAATTGCATTTTTACCATCCTCATCTTTCTAAACAGCTATTTGGGAAAAATCAAAAGCCTGATTTTTCTTTTCATTGTTTTTTAATAGTTTAGTTTTTTGCTTAAATGCATTAATCTTGTGCAATGATTCAGTACAATTTACAATTTAATTAAAATTACAGATGAGTAAATTAGATGGGTAAATGAACCCCTTAACTTTAGTTGTATCTATAATTGAACTCGTTTCAGGAAGGAGCCATATGACAGCTTGTCCAGGCATTACAGACATTGGTCCAAGCTCATTGGTTCCTGGGTGCTGTTAGACCCTAACTTGGTCAGCAACTGGTTACAGGGAGTGGTCCAAAAAACGGTCACCAAGATAAAAGCTGAGGAGGGAAATTCATGTGAGGACTGTGTGGTAAATGTCTGTATTTTTTGTTGGTATAAATTAACCCATAAAAGTAGTAATTTTGTTTTGTTCACGACAACCTAAAACTGGCTCCAATTTGGTGACTGTAGTGGCAACAATTTGTAGCTAAGAACTGCTGGCAACTATGGTTCTCTTCGCTAGGGGGTGCAGACTGACTACTAACTTGGCAACTAGTTGTGATAGCCGTGCGGGCTACATCGTAGAAACACCTTGGCCAGGTGCTCTTACTACGTCAGGGGTTTGATTCCCGCTCACGACCAACACTGACCAATCGTAAACCTTAATGAGTTTACCAATCTGTGGAACAGTGGTGTGAGGACCCAAGTAAAATAAACGGTGGCATGCTTGCTTGCAAGTTGACAGGATTGGTTAATTCTTTGTGAGTTCCACGTGGTCAACACTGATTTTGATACTTTTTGCTTATGTTTACTGAGTGTTTGCCACTACCACTATTTTAATCGAATGAAAAAATAATTGTAATCGAAATAAAGCTATTAATCCATTTAACAACACAATTTTTTGATTCCAATTCATAGGTTTTAAAAATGAAAATTTATCTATTTGTTATTATAGGCCAATGTCCCTTTTGATTAATTTTGGATATGACATGACCATTCTAATGTAATCTTCATTCAATGATTTTAGTTTATTTTAGTCACTGCTATTTGTTAACACGTTGGGTGCGGCAAGTGTGTTTAAACATGTTAATTTCCATTTTATTCCATGTCAATTAAATTACCACCGGTGACCAGCTCGCACTGAAAGTGTTAGTACTTAAACTGTAGTCCTTGGTCCTTGGTCCTTTGCTGTTTTTGATAGTTATCAATGACCCGAGTGTTAATATACCTGCTGGGGTTATTCTCTATGCTGATGACACCATTGTCATAAACAAACACAAAAATTGCTGTCAGGTGTTAGTTAATGCCAAAAGCAACCAAAAACAAATCAAAACTGGCTGACTGCAAATCAATTGGTCTTTAATCAAGATAAGACAAACACTGTTGCTTTTAGTCTCAGGGATCCTATTGACACTGATGTTCAGTCTCCTAAATCTTTAGGTTTGACTTTTGATTGTTACTTAAATCAGCACGATCATGCTGTTGGTTTAAAAAAGAAACTTAGCAGTAGTATATTTGCTCTAAAGCGCTTAAGTGGGGTAGTCGATGTGGAGGGGGCCCGGCAACCATACTTTGGGCTGTTTCAGTCCCAGTTGGCAGGTGAACACTGCAGGGATATTTTTACCAATCTTAAAATCTTTACTCTGTATTCATTGTATATCATTCATATAATGTTTTTGTATTAGAATCAGGACCAATTTCACTACCGAGATGCTAACCATAGTCATGATGTAAATCTGCCTCAGGTTAGGTTAAGTGAGTCAGCAAAGGGCCCATTGACTATGGCATTCAAAATGTACAACAAGACTCCTCAAGCCCTCAGACAACTAAGTGACAAGATTTTAAAGTTAAAACTTGAAGGGTTCCTTCAGAGAAAGGCCTTTTATACTTTGGAAGAGTACCTACTAGGAAAATGGACTGCTTTGGACTTTGAAATTTAAAAATGAAGCAAGTTATTTCTCGTTGACGTGCCAATGTATTAGTATGTAATATTGCTTGGGTGAATAAAACATTCTATTCTATTCTATAATAATAGTACACTACTTGGACAGTTCACTGGTTGATTATAAACAGCTGTTATGATTCTTTTGTTTTGATTTGAAACTCCCTAAGCCCAGTGTTCATTTTTTCACTCTTCAAATTAGTTTATTTTTACATAATTAGATTTTTTCTGGGGATGAGACCTACCTCTCTAGAACTTATTTTTGACACAGAAATTAGATATTTAAAAACTTTTGAAAGAAATCGTTGGAGCCGTTTTTGAGATGAGAGTTTCAATCCAACAAGCAAGCAAACGGACAAACCTTACTGATATTCGAGTATAGGATTATTGTAAATCACTTAATGACAAACTAATGTTGCCTATTGTCTGAGGTGGTATAATCTACACAACTGTTATTTGCAGATTCTTCTGATCCACAAGTCAGGCCCGGCCTGGACTCTGGTCATCGAATCCCACCAGGACCCGAAGAAGACCATCCACGTGGATTTGGTCCCGGTGTTGGAGTTCCCATGCTCCGAGTGGCCGGTTGATCGCTCCATGATTGGAAGTTACACTGTAAGACACTGTTCACGTCTAGCTTCGAACATACATATATGGTGTGTGGTGTAGTGCAGCAAGGTCCATAGATACTTTGTAACTAAATATTGATTTGATTTATTTGTATTATTACATTAATCGAATAAGGGTTTAAACTTTCTTTCTCCATGTCCAGTGACAGTCTAAAAATAGCTGTACTATTATTATCCCCTGTAAGGTTGGCAATACTTATACTATGTTGTTGATTTAAGCATCAGCTTGACGCCCTCGTAAGACATCTTTGCTGCGAACATTACTCTTATGGAAATAATCATACCTGGGCTGTAAGCTCTATGAACCTTGGTAGTGCAGGGCCGGATTTAGGGTGTTTGCTGCCCCTGGGCAAAATTAACTCCTCCCCCTTCCACAACCAGCACCATATTGTTTATTTTTGGTGTGAATAATTATCATGTAGCCTTTAGGCTACATATATACTTGCTAACTTATTTAACTAGCTAACCTACGAAATAGCTATGACACTGCAAGGGGTAACTTTGTTGAAAAAAAGCTAAGTTTAAGCTGCTTAAGTCCACTTTCGGAGTGATTTGTATTAAGGTTATTATCGATAATTAGGTATATTTATATGCACATAAAATGCTTACATGCAAGAATACCCCCGTTGCAGCAAACCTGCATACTCAGCGAATTTCCAATGTATGTACGTGTTTGTCACTACCACATAAAGCCACTTACCAAGTTTAATACAAAAACATCAATAAATAAGTGATATACTGTATAGCTTTTTATTTACTCTCCATAAGAATAACATTAGGGGTTGAGTACATAGGTTTGCTGCAACAAGGAAGATAAGAAATATTTTTGATGCAATTATCAATATAACTCAACCAGATACAAAGCTACATACAAAGTTTTATTCATTTAGGTTCATGAGTAAGGAGGATACACAACTTTACTTATCCTCCATAAAAATAACATTAGGGCTGAGTATGCAGGTTCGCTGCTACAGGGACAGTCAACAACACATTTTTTGTGTGCAAATATCAATATACCAATACTAGGTGAAGCCATATACCAAGTTTCATCAATATACAATAATAAATAATAGAGAGATAAAATGTTATTTATTCTCTATAAGGATAACATTGGACAACGTACTGTGTTTAGCACTTTGAATTTCTCAGCTATGGTTGGACATAGAATCACAAGTTAAACACCAAAATGATTGTTTTTTTAGAGCTAAAGGTATTGGTACAAAAAAATACGCAGTTTTAAATAAAATTAACCGAGGAAAAGCTAAAAACCTTTTTCCTATAAGATAAACATGGGAAATTTATGAATATGTTTTTTGGATTTTCTCCGCAACCACTTAACCTAAGTTGATGATTCGAAATACTAATAATAGTAATTTATATACATATATATATTTGAACGAATTTTTTTGGCATCTGGCGACCTCAAAACGAAAAGTTATCATGGCCCCAGGCTTAAGTCTTACCATGCCACCTACGGAAATAGCTTCTTCCCTATAGGGGAAATTCGTTAAAAACAAGTTATTCAACGAGAACAGTTCCGCAGTCGTCCCTACGATACATTATTGAATGATAATATGACCCAAGCGCAGGATCTACTATCACGGACATCCTCAGTCAATGTGTTTAGTATTATTCGCTTTCGCACCTTGCAGGACACGTGGTTCGCTGTGCCTAAGCCGCCCAGAGGGGGTTATTCTGCTGATTGGAGGCTGTCTTTCCCGGTTCAAGAATCTAGACTGATAAGACGTTTGGAGTTTCTGAAGTACACTCTGCGGTTGCTGAAAGTGAGATTCATCATATTCATTTAATTTTTGTGTAATTTAAGTTAACCCATTGGCGTAGACATACGAGCAGGTCTCGTTCCTTACTTATAATTTTATTAACGTGTGAATTGGAGTATAAAATTGGTGTTTTTAAATGGATTAATGGCATATTTTAATTAAAATATTGTTTTCTTTCAGTTTAGAGAGTCGCATTGGCACACACACAGTAGACATAAGTAAAAATTAGCAAAATCAGTGTTGACCATGTGCAAGTCTCAAAGAATTAACCGATCCCGTCAACTTCCAAACAAGCCTGTCACCGTTTATTTTACTTGGGCCCTCCCACCAACGTTGCCACAGACCGGTTAACTCATTGAGAGTTGCACAACTGGTCAGTTTTGGTCGTGTGCGGGAATCGAACCCACGAACATCGTATCGCCACCTGGCCAAGGTGTTTCCACGACGTAGCCAACTCAGCTAACACGACCAAAGGCCTGGCGGCGATATTAAGGGTTTTCAGTCAGTCCGCGCCCCTAGCGGATAGAACCGTAGACGCCCGCGGTCATTAGTTACATATTTTGCTACTAGAGTGCAGCACCAATCAATTCCCGTTATAGGCTACTACAAATAGAATAAAATTACTACCTCAATGGGTTAAGTAATTATTTTACTCACGATTGCATACATACTAGGGAATCCAATAACTTAAACAAATCTTCTGCTAGACTTATATATATATATATATATATATATATATATATATATATATATATATATATATATATATATATATATCATATGGCTTATAAAACTGCCTTTTATTTTGGGGTTTACAACAACAAAAACTTCAATATGAGCTATATCTGCCTTGATTAAGTTCAGAAAATTACTAAGGGATCTCCCATCATAGAGCTAAATCCAGGGCCCTAAGCCATTGGAGTCTACCCTCACCTGTCCAATGCAGGCCGGCCAACCCTTCAGGGGAAGCGCTCAGGGAACAGTCAGTAACTGTGTGGTCCATAGTCTGACGCTCCGCCCAGTCACAAGACTGATTGTGTGTCACACCCCATGTCAATTTCAATTTCCAATAATTGCACCTTTCCACCCCAGTTTGAAAGCGATTGAGTAAAGCCCACTGCTTCTGAGGAAGGTTCATTCCATCTACCGTTGAAGTTGGGTCGGAGATCAGGAAGCTATTCCGACCGTTGAAAGATTCAGTCTGCTAGTCTGAGTAAATTTATGAATAGCCACATATATTTACAAATTAAATGTTTTTATAAAATACCTGATGATTTCCACAATTTAGATTCCAACACTAAAGATACGTTTATCAACATGGCTCCTAAGGCTTTTTATTCCGAAGTATATTTTAGCGAATTTCCCCTATAGGGAAGAAGCTATTACCGTAGGTCTCATGGTAAGACAAGCCAGAGACCATGATAACTTTTCATTTTGAGGTCCCCAGATGCCAAAAACACCATTCGTTCAAATTTTTATATATGTATATATATATATTTATATATATATATATATTTATATATATATATATATTTATATATATATATATATATGTGTCCGTAAGCACGATAACTCTCGTAAAAAAGGTCCGATCTTAATGAAATTTGGTACAAATGTGTAAAGTACCATTTATTTGAACGAGTTCGAAAACCAGATGAATCGCACCATCCAAAGGGGGGTTTTTGGGGGGTTTTGTACCCCAAAAATGTGTTTTTTGGGGTTTTCACATGTAATTTTAATGTAAATCAAATTTTAATTTATACCATTGAATTCAGCTTAAAAAAACAAACAATTTGGTATTTTGATCATTGCTCTACGTCAATTGGTTACCGAGATATTGAAAGTGCTAAACACAGTACGTTGTCTAATGTTATTCTTATGGAGAAAAAGAAAAATTGTATATCTCGCTTATTTATGAACATAAACTGACGAAATTTGGTATATGGCTTGATCTGGTTGTGGTTTATTGTTGTTTGCACAAAAAAACAATTTTTCGCCAATGTTTCCTGTAGCAGCAAACCTAGGTACTTGGTCCCCATGTTATTCTTATGGAAAATACTTAAAATGTTATATCGCTTATTTATGAATGTATATGGATGAAACTTGGTATGTGACTTCACTAAGATGAGTTCTATTGATATTTGCATAAAAACCCATTATTTTGTGTGCCTTGTTGCAGCAAACCTGCGTACTCATCCCCAATGTTATTCTTATAGAGAATAATTAATATTTTAAATATTGCTTGTTTGTGAATACATTTCTTATGAATCCTGTTAAGTGTTTTAATGTGTTATGTTATATATTCATTGGAAATTCGCTGAGTATGCAGGTTTGCTGCGACGGGGGTATTTTAAGTCATGATGATTCCTCTAGTCTCAATGTTCTGTAAGGGTTTTGATAGAAGTATATGCATCCGTAACTTTTGGTTTGTGGTTAATATAACACTGACTTGTTTTTCCAGATTTGAGTCCAGATATGTCAATAGCATGTATTATCTTTATTGTTGTTATTCATGTTTTTTTACTCCATTACCACTATAATCTCTGACTGTTATTTCTTTAGTCTACATGCACTTTGTTGTAGAGTTATGGCACATGCAAATGCTTGTATCATAATATGAGCTATACAAATCTGATTATCAGTAGGGGGAAGTGGTGAAATATACTCCAAGTCATCTAAACAAACTGACTGGCCTTCCCCCGAGCAAAGCTCGACCCCCCAGGTACTTTAATAATCCAAGGATTTGTTGGAATGTTTCATGTTTCCTTCTATTTATGTGTCGTCTATTTTTTTAGAACAGTTAAAATATTTGGATACAACCAATTTATAGTAGAAGCAAGATGTTTTAACATTTTAATTTAACTCTGGGATTGTGGTCTCTGATGGCCAATGAGCGGAGCAGTATTCACATTAGTAAACAATGCATAGTGTAAATACAACTTTACAGATTTCTAAACATATGCTTGTTAAATTTTTACATAAATATCCATATTAACTTATTATAGGCTACACAAAATGGTAATCAAAGGTAATAACTATAATTTGTATAGACCGTTTTTATCCTAATGGTACATCAGAATTTAAATTTAAAACCGACCCACTGTTTGTCCTAATAACAATGCAAAGTTTGCATTGAGCTTTGGAATGAAATTAAAAATAACTTTCATGGCTTTCCCACACTCTGGCAGGCACAAGAAATTTCTATGGTTGAATTTGTATTAAATTCTTCAGCTAAAACAGCTGTATTTTTTTGAAGAGGGTTTTGTGTTTCTGAATTTTGTTTAACAACTTTTACTGTAATTTCAGAGGGTACGGGACCAGTTTGAATTCAAAGCAATCGCAAGCTACTACATAAAGACTCTCTTCTTATGGGAGGTGGAACAACAAGACAGCAGCATTTGGATGAGGAACAGGAGAGGGCGCCTCTTTATTTACGTAAGTGAAAATAAAATTTGGGTTCTTCATAATTTTTAACCAATTTATTCAAAATTGTAACAATTAAGTATTATTAGTTTTAAATAGGGGTGTGCGAATAGTGATTTCTGATTTGATTAGGCCTATATTTATTCTTTATTTATGTTATGTTTAAAAGAATAAACATTTTTTCCATTATGGTAATGTAAAATAATGTTTATAACTTTCAATATTTGTAATCTTTCATTTACTTCTTCTAGATTCATTATTCCTACGTTAAATAAATAAAGGCCTACAGTGGGAAAATAATGAAATAAGTACGGTAGTCAAAGTCAAAGTCAAAATTCTTTATTGTCGTAAGCAAAATGAAATGCGATGACAAAAGTCGGTAATATGTACATGGAATTATAAAAATGTTTGACGATATGTACAATACTAAACTTACAACACAAACTATAACTAAACAATTGAGTCATCGTTTAGAAATAAATGTACACTGTAATATTCTTTAACAACTAAAAATTCTTTCACGCTATTCCTGAATATTTTTAAATCATTTAACAATCTAAACTTATTTGGAAGGTTATTGTACATCTTTATTGCTGAATACAAAACTTGATTCTGAAAAAATGTGGTGGAATGTGGTAGGATTGCCAGGCGGTTGATAGGTCGAAAATTGTATGAGGAGGACCTTTTTTGAAAATATTCACGATTTTTCATAATTAAACAGGTTGATTCCAAAATATATAGACAAGGGAAAGTCAGAATTTTATTCTTTCTAAAAATTCCTCGACATGACCTAGACGATCTCAGCCCGAATATGACTCTCACTGCCTTCTTTTGCAATTTGAATATGCTTGCAGTAGCCGTTCTTTCATATCCTCAGATAGGAAAAGCATATGCAAGGTGTGGATAAAAACAACCATAATATGCTGCCATTAAAATATCTAGATTAGAGAAAGTAGATAACCTACGCAGTATAAAAATACCACAGCTCAGTTTCTTAGACACTTTATCAATATGGGATGAAAATTTCAGATTTGAGTCAATTATTAAACCTAGAAAATTAGTTTCGCAGCAAGAATTAAGTTCAATATCACCTATTAAGACTAACTGATTAGAAGATTTAGATCTTATACAAAAATCAGTGTACTTAGTTTTATCGCCGTTAACAAGAAGATTATTTGAGTCCAACCACTGCAATAAGGAACTACCCTGAATAAACATCTCAATTTCAAGTTGATTTCTGCTTTTGTTTGATACACAAAATCATCATCTGCAAAGAGGCAAATATTACCTTTACCAACTGAATCAGTTATATCATTCATAAAAAGCAAGAAGAGCATCGGACCAAGAACCGAACCTTGAGGAACACCAGAACTTATCAAAGTTTGAGTTGATTCATGGTAACGAAGACATCCAGAAGGGTCAATGTATGGCATTGATACAGACTGAATCCTTCCCTTTAAATAAGACGATATCCAGTCCTGTGCGACTCCTCTTAAACCGATACGCTCTAGTTTTGAAAGCAATAGATTATGGTTGACGACATCAAATGCCTTTTTTAGGTCCAAAAAAATTCCCATCACATGTTCGTGACTATCCAAGGACGAGACAATATTCGAAATAAAATCAAACATAGCATCAAGGGTAGACTTACCCTTCTGAAAGCCAAACTGCTTGTCAGACAGAACATTATTTGCATTCAAAAAATTGTTTAAGCGGATTAGAAAGATTTTTTCCAATAATTTAGAAAACGTGGATTGGATTGCTATTGGTCTATAATTTTCTGCCTCGTCAGTGAGCCCTTTTTTAAATACAGGCTTAACCAATGACATTTTTAAAGGAGCCGGGAACTCACCACATTGGAAGGATGCGTTAATCAAATGAGGGGCACCTCCTTTGTATAGTCTATACAAAGGAGGGGCGAGTACCTCAACACACTCTTTCAGGACCTTAGAAGATATGCCATCTCTACCCGCAGAACAACTTGAACGGAGAGAACGTACAACCTGAATCACCTCACCTTCAGTTGTAGGCAACAAGAACAATGTTTTATCCATGAAAGGTATTAAAGTTCCATGGTTTGGAGAATTACCGCCCTTAGATCCATGCCCTATTCCAGCAAAGTATGAATTAAAGAGCTCCGAAACAGACTTTGCATCTGTAAGCAAAACTCCATTTTCATCCTTCAAAGATACTTGTTTAAAAGGCTTAGGTACTTTACTAGGATTGAAATCATTAATCACTTTCCATATGCAATTCCATATTAACCAACCATTGCAATAGATTCTGAGCTAATTGAAATGGGAAAGTTTACACATTTTTTGGGGTTAGAAATAGATGAAAATCTAAATTGGAATAATCATTGTCAAAAGGTTCTTTCTAAAATAAATTCAGGAATTTACGCTTTGTATAGAATGTCATTTTTTTGCAATAATATCGCTACACTGAAAACAATTTACCATGCTCATATTCATTCCCATATATCATTTGGCCTTGCTTTGTATGGATCAACAAAAAAGGAAAACTTAAATGAAATTTTGAAGAAACAGAAAAAGGCGGTGAGAATTATTCTAAAATTGAAACCTGATCAATCTGTGAAAGAATATTTTAAAACATTAAAAATATTAACTGTTTTTTCTCAATACATATATGACACAATTTTAATAGCAATTAACAATCCCTTGAACAGAGAGCATGTTCAACCTCACCCATATAGTACACGAAATAAAAATGTCATCATACCTGCTCATAGACTGGCATTTTATGACAAAAAGCCTTCCTATATTGGAACAAAATTTTTAAGCCAAATACCCACTTCCTTACAACAAGAAAGAGATCCAAATAGATTTAAAAAACTGCTGAAAGAATATTTATTTTCTAGGTCTTAATACTCATTTGAGGAATTGCATGAGAATAATTGTAACTAGGCCTAGGCTTTAATTGTATAGTTTATAAAATGTATTGACACTATTTACTTGTATCATGTGTACATATGACAAATAAAGATATTTTGAGTTGAGTTGTGTTGAGTTGAGTTGAGTATGGTTTTAGGTAAGTTTTGGGAAGAACTTAATTGGTCAAGCACACTTTGCGCTTTGAATGACTGAACACTGTGTCTGAATTCCTTTTTCAAATCCAAGTATTCTCTCCTGAGGTAATGAGTTGATCGAAGGTTCCTAGTCAAAGAGTACATCAGTAACATTCTATTGCGCAATTTTAGCACTGAAGAATCGAGTTGAACTTTTCTAGGAACCTGGTTGCTCTTGCACTTTACTGTGCGTTCAGGAAAGGATATTTCAAAGTAATAATCAATACAACTTAAAGACATTGCCATTTCTGAGAAACGTTATCTGAAGAGAATATGTCATTCCAGCTTTCTTTATGCAGTATTTGAAAATATGTATATTAGCTTGAGAGAATTTTCTCCTGAGGCTATAAAGAGGAAAACACCGTTCCTCAACACCTAACTTAACATCAGCTACCTGTCCATGATGATCCGAGACAGCTGTAATAATTACAGACGAATCAAACATATGCGATTCAATATTAGTGAAAATGTTATCAATAAGACTCTTAGAACTCCCAAATTCTCGCGTGTATGTGACAATAGTATTCCTCATTCCAAAAGAGAGCATCAAATTTATGAACCTCTCTGAATGTTGACTATCAAGCAAGTCGATGTTAAAATCTCCTACTACAGAAATTAAACCACTAGGTTTGACAACACTCAAGGCAAGCAGTCAACGTATCAAAAAATATATCAATCTCCTGGAGTTTAGATATCGGAGGTCTATACACTACAATTAAAACAAGTTTTGAAGGCAAGTTTAGAAGATCAAGTTTGATCCCTGCCATTTCACAAATCCCCTCATGACAGAAATCACTAATGTCAAGCGGTTCATAGCACAGAGAATGTTTTGATAAGATACACACTCCTCCCCTCTTTAGAGAAGAGCAGCCAAATCCTGATGCAAGAGAGAAACCAGGCATGCAGAGCTGACTTAAGTCAGAGTGGCTCAGAAAGTGTTCAGACAAACAAAGAACGTCAGGAAGCAAAGATTCAACCATAATTTCAACCTGTTCTAATTTAGCCATTAATCCTTGAACGTTCTGGTGAATCAGACGGAAGGGAGGTGGGACATATACATTTTCGACATGCCTCTCTCTAACTTCCTGTTTTTCTCTAAAAAAGTTGACTTGTCGTTGAAGACTTAGAGACAGTGTCAGTACGGGTGGTGCTTCTCCTATTCCTAGCTACAGGACGATGGTTGGTTAGTATTACAGGAATCCTAAAAAGTTGGTAGGCTTCTAAAAAGGAAGATTTATTCAGACCACTTGTTGATAGTAAGCTTAACGAACAATTTGCCTTTCAATATAATGTAGGTAGCCTACACAGAGAACAAATAACGTAAAGGAAGAGAACTAAAAGTTTCTAACTAGACTGAAGAGCCCACAGGTTAACTAAAGCAGATTTTACCGTATTTATTAATAGCCATAATAATAATAATTGACTATATGTCAATAAGTACTCTCCATGTAACCAAAGACTTAGGCCCTAGCCTTGGGAATTGCCAAAACCAGTAGCCTATCTCTCATTCAACTGTTTGTAAATAGTAAATTTTAGGTTATCCTTTTATAAATATAAGATAGCTAAACCGGCCTTTATATCTTATTGTACTCACAGGAATAAGTTAATAATCGTAGGCCTAGCTTATGTTCTATATAACCTATTACCTAATAGACTTAATCTATTATATCTGCTTCTGAAACAGAAGGTTTCAGAAGCAGAAGGTGGAAGAGGATCGTCAATACATTCTTCTTCCATCACAACTTAAACAATTTGATAGCATACAATTACAAAATGATATGGTTTCTACTTCTACTGACGTTTATTTATAAATTCAAACAATCCCGTGGAGTTAACAATATGATTTTAATCGCACAGCTGTAGGCTGTAGCATAGCGTAATAAAACACTGCACCATTTTGATCGCGTCTTACTCTTGTTTAGGGCCTTCGGCGTACATGGAATATAATCAACCTTTAAAATAATATGACCACCGGTATTATAAACATGCGTTACGTAACCATTCATAATTTTTATAAAATCCTTCGATTTTGTGAACCTCGCAATTCGTCAATTTTTTAACTATCCAATTTTTGGAGAGGACTAACTCGTCTGCACATTATAACGTCGTCATGTTTATTAGGCGTTCATCACCCAACTCGTTCATCACGTACACCCTTGTCCCTAGCTGTTGGTCACGTTAAATCATTATTACATCATAATAACAATATTCAATCAACAGGCAGTTCGCAAAGTTCGCCAACAGTGTTGCCAGACATAATTTCAGACTCCAGGTAATATAATTATTGTGTAATGTACAAAGTTGTAAGTTGTAGAAAAAAACTATACCGATGCAACAATTAGACAAAGTGTTTTAATGGATTTTAGTTTTTTCCTGTGTGGTACTTTTTCTGGAGCAGTACGGTTGTTGTATTAATTATTATTAGCCATGAAATATTGCACAACTCAACTGGGTAACGGCAACACTGCACTGCAAACTGAATAGTGAGATAGGTCCATTTGATGTGATTGAGCGTAGAAAAAGTAGCTCCATTGCGTTGGTTGATCACTGATCAGGTCGGCAGTTTAAAATATTACAGTATTTTAATTTTTGGTTCTTTTTTTACGAAGGACCGAATCATTAGCACTGCAGGATTATATTTGTTATGGAATGGAGCTCTACCGACGCAAACTACGAGGATTCTAACATTGATTCTGGAAAGTTGTTTTTAAATTGACATTCGTAGACGACTATTTTCACTCGTCGTCGTTTTAAATATTTGGCTCGAACTTCAAACCTTTTTGCAAATCTCGAGCTGAGCCGAATATTGCAGTATTCGGCTCGAAAAAGCTCGAAGATCGAATACTCGCACACCCCTAGTTTTAAATAAAAGCTTGATATTTGCAACGGTTTTTTTTTGTGAGGCATTCTTAGTTGTTAGTGAAGTAATTGTATTACAATGTCATAAAAACTATACTAAAGCCTTCTAATAAAAATTAATAAGGAGGTCCTTTGTTTACTTAAAAACAGAAGGTGGATTTGCATAAAATAAATAGACAGTCTGAAATAAATAAATTTATGCATTCTTTTTGTAGAAGGTACTATCGTATTCCACAAACATCTTTCTTAATTAAAAGTCTTAAAAAAGTTGCCACAGGTGAAGAGGGGAGATGATGATAAAAATATCAGCATTGTAGCTTTGAAGTAGCCTATGTTGAAAAGGCTTTGCTTTAAGGACATAATTCAGCTAACTAGTCAAACTGTTGCACAAAGCCTAGCAAAGTTGTTCCATATTGTCTAATTACAACAGTTTGCGTTGCCATTTCAGCAGTTAAGGTTCTCAGCTCATAACATATGTAGATTCTGTAAAACGGTGTTTTGCTGTGTGGACAGCTAGGTTTGAGATTCAAGGGAAGTAAAATTGACCTCAGTGTTAACCTTAAACTTTGAGGGTGTCCTGTACCCTTCAGAATGGGGGTTACAAAAATTGACATCCACTTTGCAAAATACTGATAGAGGCCATTTATTTGATATCTCAATCTTCAAAATTTGTTCATAAATGATGGAGTTCTGTTCACAAAAATTGCCTTAGTTTATTATAGATGTAGAAGATGGCTTTAACGATATTCCCTTCATTTTCCATTTGTATGTTGCCTTAACATGCAAGTCATATTTATTTAATACTAGCTGGCCCGACAGACGTTGTCCTGTCCTAATGTCATTGAATTGGTTTTATGTCAGTTACTTGTTCATTTTCAAGATGAGCTTATTCGCTTCGCTCACTCCCCTCCCGGATGAGCTTACTCGCTATGCTCACTGGCCTATCGATAAAAGAGTTCTACTTGCCATTCAAGTAGGTTTTTTTATTTCCACAATGAGAGTTGCCATTCAAGTAGTTTTTTATTTCCATAATGAACATATGTTTATGACTTTCAAGTATCTTTAAATATAATCCTTGTTGCGTTGTAGCTGTTTGGTGTAACTAACTGAACTTTTATCAAATCAATGGGAACTTTGAAGGCCATCGGGACAGAACTCTTAGGTTGGATTAAATTTTCTTTCATAAGAACCTTGTCCTGACATTAACGAACACAACAAAAAAATAACTATTCAATTTGGTGCACTTATTCTCGAGTGATGGCGTGACCAAGAGAAGTAGGAATTAAATTGTATATATAAGATTATTTAAATACTGCAATAGAGTCTCACAAAATTGACACAATATCGACTTGGTTACTGTCGAGTTTGGTGAAAGTCAAATTTCCCGGAGTTACATTGGGGGGAGAAAAAAAAACAAAGCTTTAGCTTTACGTTGGATATATGATTACATTTAAACATATTACAGTTCTGTAAATGGTGTTATGAAACATAGAAAAACCATAAACCTTACATCGATGTACTTAATACACAGACAGACTTGAAAATGCCAAATTTTGCAAGAACAACCAAAACAATAGAAGCACGTGAAGTATGGTAGAGATTCGAAGGCGCTTGAGGTTCGGTTGAGAATTGAAGGCATGTGAGGTTCGGTTGAGAATTGAAGGCACGTGAGGTTCAGTTGAGAATCGAAAGAGTTGAGTTTCCCGTTGTGTCGAGTTATCGGGAGTCGAGTTTGTGAGACTCTACAGCACAACGATTTCTTCGCCTTTGTCACAACGGCCTCAAGGAGTCTGCTCATGAAGTTGTCCCAGTCTTCTGGTAACAATTATTTGACTTTTCTAGATGCTCATACGGTTGAGAGACGCATTGAGTGTGGAGGACATACCATTCTTCTGGGACCGAGAATGTAACCTGATCAAACACGTTAATCCCTATTGTCTGGTAAACTTCTACGGACGACTGAGGAGATTCCTGAAGGATATTGACCACCTGATAGACACTCAGAACCATGAGCAGCTCGATAAGTTCATCAGTATGTATAGATGGAATTTTTAAAGGGATATTTCTTCCGCTCCTAAGCTTAACTCACTATTCTCTAACTTTCCTCACTATTACCTAACTTTTGTGACTTGTGTTGTTTCATTTTTGTGATAGTATTTCGTTCAGACATTGGCAGTTTTTATAGACTAAGTAAAATCAGTGGTGGCAGACATACCTGTAAGTTGCAGGTTCTGTTTCACGATTACAGACGACAAACATTTTATTACTAGCAGCTAAAAAGACACACGAGCCACTGGAAGAGGAGACATTTCCTACGTGAGCGCTGCCAGGTATAAAACTTTGCAATCACACCGAGCGCTACCCATGGCAAATTTTAAAATCGCAGCGCCGAGTACTGCTTGATGAATTGTAACTTTTACTTAGTTCGATACGCTATGGCAGTCTATGGATATGGCACTGGATTTAGATCATGCGGTCCCAGGTTCAATTCTACCTTTTCGTGTTTACTTTTTGAGGTACCAATTTTTGTTACATTTTACATGAACCCATTTTTGTAATATGTTACAAAGAAAAGAGCCGCCACACAGTGCTCTGCGGAGTTGGGTTAGATTATTTTACTATATTTTTTTTGTAAATGTAGCGTAATTGTTTATAATATAAATAGGTTTCCTCTGATACATTTGAAAATACTACATTTCACTGTTTTCTCATAATAAAGCACCTGTTTCGGATAGTTCGTTCGTCATCGGACAAGTTCGTTTTCCTTCAGGTGGCAACGTCTCCTCTTCCAGTGGCTCGTGTGTTTTTTCAGCTGCTAGTCATGTTATTCCTTTTTACTTTTACTCATGTCAGCTGTCGTATCTCAACTCTAAGTTTATAGAATCAGATAAAAAAAAAAAAAAAAACAACAGTAAAATCATGCATATTTTTAAACAAGCAAATTTTTGAATGCATCTAACCAAAGGTAAATCCACAGCACCAAATTTTAAGGTGTTGAGTGATAAATATCTCTAATCTAGCATACAAATATCAAATATCCTTGTTATGATTCATTATTGCATAACCATTTTAAAATATATTTGAAAATAATTTTGGGGTTCCCTGTATTGGCCTTTAAAGTTCAAGTGTTCATCTAATAGAGATGAGGATTTGATTTAATCTAGACTGATAATTATATGAGGTACTTAAAACACCTTGCTGAGGGGTTGACAAGTTGTCTTGATGTAACGATATTCCCCTTTATTGGAGGGGAGTAGTCAAAGTGACTCTTTTTTACAGAATAAATTACTTTTATTTTGTAAAAAATAAGAAAATCCTTTGTCTGTTTTGAAGAGATCAACTGTACTGACTAGTCACCTGTTTGAGCAGGACCTTGCCTGTTTATAACATGTAGTACCTGGGTGACCGAGCTTTACTCGGGAAAGGCCAGTCTGTGTGTTTAGATGAATGGGAGTAATATTTCACCACTTTCTCCAACTTATTATCATATTTGTATAGCTTATTTGCTTTTTTCTGCACTTTTGCCTCTTTTCTGCAATTTTAAGGTCACTCCAGTTGTTATTTATAGCTCAATTTCCCTTTTCTTTGCCAATTTCGGATTTGACCACTCTATATATGCAATCTTCATTTAATATTTTTAGTCACTGCTCTCAGGAAACCATATGTTAACAATTATAAACAACATGAGTATTACATTGACAGTTCTCTGGTTGATTATGAACAGCTGTTACAATTATTTTGTTTTTATCTTAAACTCCATAAGCCCATTGTTCATTTTTTTTAACTTTTCATTATTTTTTTACATTATTTGATTTTTGCTGGGGATGAGACCTGTCTAGAACTTATTTTTATCCCAGAAATTAGTTATTTCCAACATTTGAAGGAAATCGTTGGAGCCGTTTTTGAGATCAGAGTTGCTAGCAAGCAAGCACGAACGCATGCAAACCTTACTCTTATTAGAGTATGGGATTGTGACACTGAAATAAATTAAATGAAATAAGTTAAAGGTTTGGCTTCTTTTCAGTTGGGATTTTTGTGCATGGATTTTTCATCGTTTATTATTACTGAAGTTAAAGTAAATTCACATACTAGATAACACACACATTTTATTATTCAATCCTCTCCCCTTTTTTAGCAACATTACAAACTTTGTGACGTTCCCTCTGGGCATCCGCCACTCTCAAGTTCATTGCGTGGCAAATTTATGGCTTCACTCAGAATATATAATAAAAAGTAATTTCTTTGTGTTCTTAGTGCAAACAAATACATAAGAAATAACAAAATTGTGGTAAAAACTCAGTCAAAGCTGATTGGAAATTACAAAAGAGCCAAACCTGAAAACACAATCTAACCATTAATGGTGAATGCTGCATTTAATAATCATCACCAAGCCGTTTATTGAAATAAATGTTTTCAAAAATATGATGATCTGTTTATTTTACAGGCGAGCAACTCAGCACTCCAGAAGAAATTATGGAAGAGTTGCAAACAGCAAGGGAACCATCCTGTACGATCCTATGAGACCGAGACCTAGATTATTCGTTAATTCACTCCCGTTACAGTACAAAGGCTGTTGTTAAAGTAACCTCAGTTTTTCAATGCACGTTATCTAACCTTGGCACTGGGATATTAGACCGATTGCTAAATCTCTTTCTGTAGCTCCTCAAACTGTATGCTGCAAAATAAAACAAAAATTCCTACCACATGCAAAATGAAGTGTTTTTGTTTTTCTTTTTAACAACTGAATAATTTTCTGAAACAAACAACTTTGCCAGAACTTTACGCTGTGGGATAAAACGTTATGAGTTCAGTAACTTGCAAATGGGTTTCTTTGTTGAAAATTGTTTGAACAAATGTGCATAATGTAGTTAGAAATTTCAAGACATATGCAACATACACATACACACAAACACACACATACGAACTTGTGGAGAAAACTAATACAGCATACTCCCTTTACTGCGGCCTCAGTCGGTTTGGCTGTCGGATGGTTCGGCCGGTCTCAGAGAAATGAGCTAACTGCCCGCGGGAGGGTTTCCCACGGCAGAAGTCAATTTTATTCTTTTTGTAAAAAAATGGTTCTAAAATTATGTCTGACAATCACAACACAAAATACCCCCGTCGGAGCAAACCTGCATACTCGGTGAATTTCCAGTGGAGATATAAATGTCTTAATACTACATAAAGCCACTTACCAAGTTTCATAAAAATATATTCACAAATAAGCGATATATACAATTTTAATTATTCTCCATAAGAATAACATTAGGGCTGAGTACGCAGGTTTGCTGCTACGGGAGCCTTTGGCAGAAAATTGTTTTTTGAGCAAATATCAATAGACCACAACCAGATGAAGCTGTATACCAAATTTCGTCAGTGTACGTTCATAAATAAGCGAGATATGACATTTTTCTTTTCCTCCATAAGAACACTAGCGATGTTCTTGTGTAACATTAGACAACGTACTGTGTTTAGCACTTTCAATATCTCAGTAACCAATTGACGTAGAGGAATGATCAGAATACAAAATTGTGTGTGTTTTTAAGCTGAATCCAATGGAAAAAAACTAAAATTTGACTATTTCAAAAATTACATGTAACAAATACAAAAAAAAACATTGTTGGAGTACACAACCCCCCACAAATACCCTTTTGGATGGAGCGATATGGCTGGTTTTTGAAATTAAAGTCATAAATGTTGCTTTACACGTTTATACCAAATTTCATCAAAATTGGATCATTTTTACGAGAGTTATCGAGCTCACGGACACACATATATATATGTATTAATTGTAAATAGATAATAAATTAAGTGAATTGAAAATCTCATTATAGACCCTATATATATATATATATATATATATATATATATATATATACAGTTTTGAACAAATGGTGTTTTTGGGGTCTGGGGACCTCAAAAAAAAGTTATCATGGTCCTGGGCCTAGGTCTTATTATGCCGACTACGGTAATAGCGTCTTCCCTATAGGGGGAAATTCGCTAAACAAATTACCTTTACTCCAGACTTTCCTGCCACTTCTTTCTTCAGTGTGGATTTTTTTTAAATGTCTTTTGAACACCCCACAAAAAAATTGCTGTACTCATAACTTTTGGTGCATATTCGGTAATGTTCCGGATGAATTGCTGCCACTAAAATATTGTTTGTTGATGGCAGAACCTACTTTGCGTTCGGTAGTTTCGATTGCAACATACATTTTGATGAGTTAGAGAACTAGTCATCGCGCAATCATCCCAGTGTTATCTGGTTGCTGAGTGATGACGTGCGTTTCTGAGCAAGAGTTATAGAGCTACCCTTACCACAACCAGTGCAAAGAGCAAATGGAAATCGCTATCATAACAGGCCTAGTATTTGATTTGTTCTTAATTTTAAGTTTCTTACATTTTCCAGTTACCGTACTACTCCATTTCATCCATATTTTGGAAATTCATTCTAAGATTTAAATTACAACATTTATGATTCATGCAATAAACAGAAATCATTATAAAATATACGGGAAACAAGGTGATGATGTGTGAAAATTACATCACCCCAATTCACTAGACACTACGGTAAGCTTACTGTGATCAAATGAGTGTTGGCAGTGATTTCTTTCTATGAATATGTAAAAAAGATTCAGAGTTTTAAATTTGTATTAGAAGATACGCTGAAATCTCATCTTTAAGCATGGTATTGAATTAACAAATAATCTTAGACCCGGATTAAGTTAAGTATAAGTTAATCCCGTATAAGTTTTAAGTATATATCATTGACTTCCACTGGCTGTATGCCTACTGTGGTATGCGTAATAATTTGACAATATTATGGTACAATTTTGTAATTTTAAGTTAACCATTAATCATAGTTTTAGCCAGTATACTACAGTTTTAGTCTAATTAATAGTGCCAAAGTGTTATTTTCCTACTTTCTAAGTAGCTTACTAGCTTAAAGAACTCACCTCTAACACGTTCGCTGCGGGCCACAACTCGAGTTGTGCCAATTCCCACCGCCAGGCGCACTACAACTCGAGTTGCGGTCGATGTTCCTAAACAATACGAGTTCAGTGTGGCCCAGCACTTGGGTGAGACGGTTCATATGGTACCCGCATACTATATCTTCAATGTTGTTAGGTCGGTACTAAATTTCCCCGTAAAATTCCCGTCTGGCAATGCTTGGAAAACCACTTTTTGTCCCGTTTTTCTCCCTCTGATTGGCAATACAAGGGGACCGGCTACTATCCAGGCAGTGCTGCTATCTGTGGGTGTTTCAGCAAACTACGTCCACTCTCGTGGTACGCAGTACAGCACCGCACAGTACTTAGCGATTCGTCAGACCAAAATATTTTGATTCGTCAATCAATCGGGTGCCAATCGGGTTCGCTGCCACATCCCGGATTGCCCGCCATTGGTGGCCCGCAGCCAATGTGTTAAATGAGGCTATTGCTGCTTTGAATATGTTATTTCATATTTTTATCACAGTGGTTCAAAGTTAAGTGTCACCAAGTGTACAAGCTTGAAGCTTACACATTCAAGAATGGCGCTTTTACTAATTTTTATCGAAATATTTTCTCTTTGTAAAAACTAATTACTGAGTACATTTTCCGGAATTATATCTTAAAGTAGGGTTTCCATTTATTTCATTTCAAGTATTTTGTTAGCTGAAGGCAATACAGTGTCGATTACACCATATTAATTCAACAGAAGTGATCAAAATGATACAACAATTGACTAAATAATATGAAGTTTGATTAGGTAGGGCCTAACTTAGTTTATTTTATTTTACGGTATCTGTGGGGCCGAGCTTTGCTCGAGGAAAGGCCAGTCAGTTTGGATGACTCAGAGTAATATTTCACAACTTCCCCCTACTGATTATCATATTTGTATAACTCATTTGCCTCTTTTCTACAATTTTAAGGTCCCTCCAGTTGTTATTTATAGCTCAATATCCTTTTGATTTATTTTAATAATCTATATATGTAATCTTCACTCAAATCTTTTAATCTCTGCTCTCAGGAAACCACATGTTAATAATCAATATACAACATGAGTATTACTTTGACAGTTCCTTGGTTGATTATGAACAGCTGTTACAATTCTTTTGTTTTGATTTGAAACTCCATAAGTCCAATGTTAATTTTTTTAACTTTTCATTTTAGTTTTTTTACATTATTTGATTTTTCCTGGGGATTGGGCCTATCTAGAACTTATTTTTATCCCAGAAATTAGTTATTTCGAACATTTTAAGGAAATCGTTGGAGCAGTTTTTGAGATCAGTGTCGCAAGCAAGCAGACATACAAGTAAACCTTACTCATATTAGAGTATAGGATGGTAAAGAATATTATTAGAACCTTGGCTTGTAATAGAGCTCAAAACAGAGAAGCTGCGGAGTCACTCATAAAAGACAGTTTTGTGAAAACCAGGTGATTTATATTGCTTGAAATCAATGTATACCTTAAGAACATGTGGACCATAGCGTGCTTGACCTTGAAGCTTCTATGATTTTTTTAATATAGCAGAATCCTCTAAACTATACACCGACTGAATGAAGCCATAATTAAACCTACAAGTGCGATTTTATAGACTGTACATATCAAGAGGCAACCGTAATTGTAAGAAGTTATTCAGGGTAATTTTAAGACTGTTACTCCACTAGAGTCTGAAGTTTCAGGATTATATTACAAAGTTCTAGATTCGGATAAACTATTTTCACTGCAATACAGGTATTAGGGGTTTAGTATAGCGTCTTTTATATATATACAGGGTGTTTCAAAAAGAATCATCCGATTTTAAAGGTTTATAATTTCAAAACTATTGATCATATGGACATGAGGTTAATTTCATATTAAAGGACAACTAATAAAGTTTTTTTACATAACATTTACAGGTGCTCAATATGGCCCCCTTTAGATGCACAGCATATGTCTATACGATATTCAAATTCGTCCCACACCTTAGCTAGCATATCTTGAGTGATGGATTCGATGGCTGCTCTAATGCGGTTCTTCAGTTCAACCAATGTTGTTGGAAGGGGAGGGATATAAACATTGTCTTTTACAAACCCCCACAAAAAGAAATCACAAACAGTAAGGTCCGGTGACCTTGGAGGCCAGTGACTTAACGCGGAATCATTAGGTCCAGTACGGCCGATCCATCTTTGAGGAAGCCTACCATTTAAAAACTCTCTCACATGAAGATTCCAGTGTGGTGGGGCACCGTCCTGTTGGTATATGAAGTCATCAGAATCTGTTTCCAATTGAGGGAAGAGATAGTTTTCTAACATATCGAGATATGTTATTCCCGTAACAGTGTTCTCAGCAAAGAAAAAGGGACCATACACTTTATTCCGTGAGATTGCACAAAAAACATTAACTTTTGGGGAATCTCGCTCATGCTGTACAATTTGGTGTGGTTGCTCGGTCCCCCATATTCTCACATTGTGGCGGTTAACTTTTCCACTCAAATGGAAAGTTGCCTCGTCACTAAACACTATGCGTGATACCAAATCTCGATCATCATTTTCCTCATCATCTACTGCCATCTGGCTTTGGATAAACTCACAAAACTGAACACGTCGTACTTTGTCACCTTCATGCAAAGCTTGTAGTAATTGAATCCTGTACGGTTTAAAATGCAAACGGCGGCGCAAAACACGCCATACAGATGTCGAAGGAATGTTAAGTTCCCTACCAGCACGGCGAGTGGATTTTTGCGGGCTACGGGTGAAACTCTGGCGGATGCGCTCCACGTCTTCATTGGACACACGGGGACGACCTGATGATTTGCCTTTACAGAGACAGCCTGTATCACTAAATTGCTTATACCATCTTCTTATGCTCTGGGCTGTAGGAGGATCAACACCATATGTGGTACGAAATTCACGTTGCACGGAAATCACAGACTCGCATCTAGCAAACCGTATAACACAAAACGCTTTCTGTTGTGCAGACGCCATTTTGACAACTACTGAGCTGGGCGTTGACAGAAGCGCGCTACTGCTACCTGGCGGAAACGACGTTAAACTCCAGAGCTTCCTCTTTCTAACAGTACATTGTTCGAGCACATCGGATTCACAGATGAATAGCTATGATTTTTCTAAATCGGATGATTCTTTTTGAAACACCCTGTATATTATGTCCTATTTTTATAATAGCATTTTGAAGGTGTAATTTTAATCACATAACTTAATGTTTTCTTTGTATTTACAGCAAAACTTGTACCAGAAGATTTTAAACATCCTACAAAGTGTCTTTGGCATTTAGATAGCCTTTGCCGCTATTTTACACTTTTACTTAAGATTTTCCATAGTTTTCTTTCATAACGTGGCTTATTCCAAAGTGAACTATTTTAAGTAACCTATTTAATTTAAGACATTTATGAGTACCAAAGTTGTATTTATAATTCGGTTTTAATATTGCTTAGTTTTAGGATTGCTTGTGTTTTACTTGTTCGTGGTGGATACGCATTTTTTGTAACATAGGCTGAATAAATATGTTTTAATTAAGTAACTGGTAAAAGTGTTTTCATTAATCTGTACTGAAAGTAGCTATTTTCAGGATCAGCTGTGAATCGGGAAATCAGTTGGGAGATATATCCCGCACTGGTATTAGTTATGCCCTCTGACACCAGTAGTACTATTAGCCAACGAGGTTAATATATCTAGAGGTCTCCGCTCATGTAAAAAAGTAGCAAATGGTCGACCGCCATATTTCTCAGGTGACCAATCAAATCCCCTCTTAACAAGTTTATGTTAGTCAGCTGACAAACATATAACTTGTAAAAAGGGGATTTGATTGGTTCGTGGGAGCAGAGTGGACAGAGGGGCAAGATGGCGGTCAGCACGTAGGCTACACATTTCTACCCCAGACGAGACCTCGAGATGTATTAACCTCGTTGCTTAGCCTCTTACTTCTATCAATAGTAGTGATACATTAAACATCTGCGGTTCTTATTAATATAGTTAACAGTTAAACACAAACACAATGTAAACACTTTTGTTGTCATTATGTTGTGAGAGATATTGCAAACTGAATCTGATAAAAATGTCTGAAAAATATGTTTTATTATTATTATTTACAGAGTGATGAAAAGTATCGTTCATAACTTTTACCGGTACCTCAAATGTTATTCCGTAACCAATCGATGTTCCGGGCTTGGCTATCGCCTCACATGGAAAACATGTTCGCGTACTGGAAACAACCACTGTTGGTACTAGTGATGAAATATAATATTTTGTTGTTGTTTTTCAAAGTTCATTTTCGGTAGCTTACTTAGTTATTAAAAACAAATTGCAAAATGCCTTATTGTATGTGAAGAGTACTAACGTACTCTGCTGCATACTTCCTCTAATTTACAGATTTAAAATCAGGTGTTATTATAAAACAGTTGTTTGTTTGTTTTTGTTTTGTTTAGTTTTATTTTTGGGATCATGTAAAACAGAGTTTAGTTTGATTAAATAGCTTTATTCAAACCCGTATTTTCAATATAGAAAAGTGGCGACGAGGACAAAGAATGCCTAGAAACCGTCAAAACGATCCAGATCAACAGGTAACAGATTTAAATAAAGTCATTACCAACTTCAAATGTGAACTGTTCGATCCGGACACAGTAGACGTTGACGTCTGGCAGGTAAAATTCAATGCGTGCATAGAACTCAGTGGAATCAAAGATGATGAAAAGACTAAACGTTTGTTATTTATCAACTCGTTAAGTATTAAATCGTTAGAAACTCTTATAAATCTCTGCCAACCTAGAAATATAAATGATATTCTATATAAAGACCTTTATGAACTTTTGGTAGGAAACTACAGAACAAAAAAAGTAGCTGTGGCTGAACGAGTGAAGTTTTTTTCACTACGCCAAGGTTGTGAGAGTCTCACAGACTTTGCGAACATTTTAAGACGTAAAGTCAATGATTGCATGTTCCCAATCCAATTTTTTCAACAAGCACTAATTACAGCCTTTATCATGGGTATTTGTGATACCAACATTAGAACCACTCTTATGGGGAAAGATTACGATTCGTTTTCTGAAGTTATACAACTGGCTAACTCTCTGTTTTCCATTAAAGACGCTGCAACTTTAAACTCTAGTCAACAATATGATAAGTGCAATGTAGTAACTCTAGGCCCTTGTTTCATATGTGGAGGTAAGCATTTAAAAAAAAACTGTCACATAAAGAAACCAGTATGTTACAAGTGTGGTGCAAAAAATCATATAACTAGGGTGTGTAAACAGAGCAAATCAGTGAAGGAAGTAGAAGTAAAGGTTGATGATGAACAAACAACAAACGCAGTAGCAAGACGCAGTATACAAGACGTCCTTTCAATTTATCCAGATCGTGTAGGTGGAATCAATAATATCTTTTCTATTGAACACAAACATTACTTTCCAGTACTGAACTTGAATATTTCAATAAATGATCACTTAGTAGTAATGCAACTTGATACAGGTAGTTGCGTTTCAATCATTTCCGAAGGAACCTGGAAAGAAATTGATAAACCTCCTCTTACGTCAAGCGCTCAAAATTTCACTTCTTTCACGGGTCATGGTGTAAAAATATTGGGTGAGGTATTTGTAGACGTGAAATCCGCAAACATTAAGACTAACCTCAAGGTTTTTGTAGCTTCAGAAGTTAAACAAAATATTTTAGGGAGAGATTGGTTTTTCCCGTTACTTTTACACAAGAAACCATTGTGTGATTTGCAAAGAATGAATATTGAATCTGACACACGTACTTTACACGTACATGATTCTGATAAACAACTAAGTGAGCTTTTTCATGAGTTTTCGGATGTTTTTCAACCTAACGAAAAGAAGTGTTCAAAAACTACGGCTCACTTGTACCTTAAGGAAGGTGCAGTCCCCATATTCAAAAAAGCAAGATCGGTACCACTAGCACTTAGGGACAAAGTTAAAGAGGAACTAGATCGTTTAAAAAACAACGGCATACTCGAAGAAATAGACCATTCTGAGTGGGCAGCACCGTGCGTAATAGTACGTAAACCTAACGGGACCATTAGGATTTGTGCGGACTTTTCCACGGGTCTTAATCAAGCATTAAATGTTCAACAATTCCCCTTACCTACTCAAGATGAAATATTTACCAAGTTAGGAGGTGGTCAAAAATTTACTACACTTGATCTAACCGACGCTTATCTATCCATTCCCATGGATGAAGAGTCGAAGAAATTACTTGTAATTAACACTATTTTTGGTCTCATGCGATACAACCGTCTATGTTTCGGGGTGGCTCCCGCCACAGCTATTTTCCAAAAGAGGATGCACTCTATGCTTTCCGGTTTAAAGGGAGTAGCTTTTCTTCTAGATGACGTCATTATCACAGGGAAAAATGACACGGAACATCTCGACACACTAAAGGAAGTTTTAAAACGAATTTCAGAAAATGGGTTTTGTTTAAATCGAACCAAATGTCAGTTAATGAAGGAAAAAGTAAACTATTTAGGTCTAACTATTTCGAAAGATGGCGTTTCCACAAATCCTGACAAAACAAAATCAATATTAGAAATGCCTGAACCACAAAACGTTAAGCAACTAGAATCATTCATAGGAATGGCCAATTTTTATTCAAAGTTCATTCCTAACTTTTCTGATATTTGTGCACCATTAAACAAATTAAGAAAAAAAGATTCTCAGTGGTTTTGGACTGAACAATGTTCCACAGCAATGGAAAACATAAAACAAGCTTTAGTTTGTACTCCTGTACTAGTACCATTTGACAATAATTTGCCTATCATTGTAGCAGCTGACGCATCATCGGTTGGTATTGGATGTGCAATTTATCACCGATATCCCACTGGAGAAGAGAAACCGATCGCGTATGCATCCAAAACCCTCACTAAAGCTGAACAGAATTATTCACAAATAGAGAGAGAAGCCTTGTCAATAATCTACGCAATAAAGAAATTTCGTATATACCTTTGGGGGTCACATTTCCTTATTCAAACTGATCATAGACCTCTGTTATCAATATTTGGCTCAACTAAGGGAGTGCCAGTAACTACTTCTTGCAGGATACAAAGGTGGGCTTTATTTCTGACGAATTTCACTTTCAACATTGAATATGTTTCTACCAAATTGTTCGGGAAGGTTGACTGTTTAAGTCGATTACCTACAGAGGGGGATGATGAATTTGACAAATCTGACGGAAGTTACAGTACTGTTGTTGGTTTAATATTTTCAGGTAATATTGAAACTCTTCCAGTCACGGCAAAAGAAATAAGTGAAGAAACATCAAACGATACAAGTCTCAGTCAAGTAAAAAAGTTTGTATTGGATGGATGGCCAAACAGTTCCAATTCTGTTGAGTTAAAACCGTATGAAATGAGAAAAAATGATTTATCTATTCATGAAGGCTGCTTGATGTGGGGAATCAGAACTATAATTCCAACCGAATTGAGGCAAAAAATGTTGCTTAATCTACATGACACTCATCTGGGAATGGTAAAAATGAAAGCATTAGCACGAGAAAGATTTTGGTGGCCATCAATGGATAGCGATATTGAAAATATCGCTAGAACCTGTGGACTTTGTAATTTGTACGCTTCAAAAGAACCCCAAAAGAAGTTCCTCAGTCAATGGCCCAAGTGTAACGAACCATGGTCTCGTATTCACATTGACTTTGCGGGACCATTCCTAAACAGTCTGTTTCTTTTGGTTGTGGACGCCTATTCGGGATGGGTAGAAATAGTAAAATTAAACTCAATGACGACCACAGTGACAGTGAAACAAATTAAACTAATGATTTGTCGGTATGGAATTCCGAAGACAATAGTAACCGACAATGGACCTTGTTTTATTTCTTCCGAATTTGCACAGTTTTGCAAAGCATTTGGAATTGATCATGTGACTACTCCCACTCATCATCCATCTTCCAATGGACAAGTGGAGAAATATGTTAGTACGATGAAACATACATTAAAGAAACTTTGCCTTGAAGTATCACCAAAAGGACTAGAAGCTGATTTAAATAATTTTTTATTCAAGTATAGAATTACACCACATGTAACTACTGGGTATTCACCTGCTGAATTGTTTATGGGACGTCAACTTAGATGTATTTTGGATTTGGTTCGTCCTCAGCAGAGAGATCAACACGAAGAGAACCAAACTACTGAAGGTTCAAATGTTAAAAATTTCAAATTGAATGAACCTATTTTCTGGGAAGAAACAAGAAATGGTAATATTCAGTGGAAACCAGGTAAGATTCTAAAGAGACTTGGAAAGAACATTTGGAAAATAGTAGCTAATGGGAAAATTCTAAAGAAGCATGCTGACCAACTCAGACAAAGAAGGGACAATTCAGGAATTTAAAAAAGAAAGAAATGTGAACAATCTCAGTGGGAAGGTGAAGAGTACTAACGTACTCTGCTGCATACTTCCTCTAATTTACAGATTTAAAATCAGGTGTTATTATAAAACAGTTGTTTGTTTGTTTTTGTTTTGTTTAGTTTTATTTTTGGGATCATGTAAAACAGAGTTTAGTTTGATTAAATAGCTTTATTCAAACCCGTATTTTCAATATAGAAAAGTATGTATCTTCAAATTCAAATAAATCACAGTAAAAATTTAAATCCCTTAAATCTATTAAGTGATTGCCTGAAAAATCTGCGACTGAAGTTTTTTTTCCTTGCATTTCAAAACCAGTTTTCTTGTCATTGTGCAATCTAGAACACTGCAAACACTGTAAGTCCTTATTGGTGCGCCAGCCGTTTGATGTGAGGTACAACAGTAACATAGAAAAGTACTTATTGAACCGCGCTGAAAACGTTACCTCAGTAGCACCAAATTGTTGGGCAAAGTCAGAAAGGTCTTTGCAACCGTTTCCCAACCATCATTTGAAATTGAAGAAGATCCAACTTTCCATGTCCAATTGAGGTCAATAGTGGTTGGCCCATCGAAGGCGTTGGGTGTCAACCTTTTTGTTGTTAACATATTATCATTGTTAGATAACAATCACCCAACAAAGGACCAACGAATAATGCTTCTGGTGGGCCATCCATCATCAAATAAATGAGAACCGCAGTTGGCTTATTGTCACGCCAGCCCCACATACCATATGGTTTCCCAACGGCAAACCAATTCCTAACATTGGGCCTACGACCTTTGCTTCTTAGGAAGTGTCAACTAATTAGTCGTGAGAAATCTTTTGATACGAGAATTTTATATAAAAGCTTTCTACTTTATGGAAATTACAAGTAGTTTATTTTTTGTATGGTGCTTTAAATGTAATACATTTATATGTATATTTCCATAAAAGTTGTGTATTATTGTTTCAATCCACAACCTATCGACCTTTAGTTTTAGGATAGTGAGCGAACTGATTGTTGAGGGGTCAGACAAAGCTTCAAATATTTAAATAATCAAACTTTAAAACCCAGCTCATATCAATTTAAGATCTAGAGAGAAGGAATTTGATGTCCAGGTATGCTTATTTTCTACATAGCTTAGAACCTAATAGTACAGTAATTTTGAAATTTGTATACAAAAGCTTAAATTTATCCCGAAAAAGGCGCTTCTTTATCAAAATTCTAATTGTTAAACGCTAGAGACAGTAGCAGTGGTACTTTCACCATCTTTACTATAGTAACACACTGCCCTTTATTCCTTCTATTGAGAAGGAACAGTAATTTATACCCTAGAGGCCTGCACACCTTCCAAACCAGATTTAACTGAGTTTGGACGTAGACTATAGATACTGAAGTATATAGTCAATGGTTTGGATAAGGTAAGCTGGGATACAAAAAATACAATTGGCCAAACACAATGCAATATGGTTGAAGTTTTACTATGGGTTGAATGGTTTTATCCATCTCGATTTGAGCTTGCCTATAAATACATAGAGCCACAAGCCATTGGGTATAACGAATCTTGATGTTTATTTGTTATATTTTGTTTTCATGTTTAGAAGACAAAATTTAATTTCTATCATCTTAACACAAGCAACTACTGATAAGAATCCAAATATTGTCTTTACTGAATATATTAGCAGCATACGATATTTAGAATATTTTGGGAAAATACATCTTCAATTTCTTGATTGCTCCTGGGGTCGGGATATCAAATATGTTTAACTATTTTATTTGACAGGTGAATTGTCAACTGACACCGCTCTTCAAGAATTTAAATAATGCTAAAAATCAGTTGTATCCAAAAAGTAACTTGACGTTTTTCCAAGGGTACTTAACCCATTGGCTCACAACGAGTATACTCGTGGCCGCCGAAAGTAGCCCGGACGTGCAATCCCAAGTGTACTCGGGATTGCACATTTATTATTTTTTAAAATTTTTTTTCATTTGTTTTTATTTTTAGTTTGTATGTATTTGTCATGCATATGCCCATACTTGGGGGAAACTTAGTCAAATTTCAGAAAAATATGATTTTGGAAAATATGTTATATCTAGGTCAAATGTAAATGTATCACTAAAATGTTTTATTTTCATGTAAAAAAAGTAACCTACAAGTATATAATAGTTGTTGGGCTGAAACATAATTGTTTTGTTTTTTACATGTAACTCCTTTTAAAATAAATGTTGTTATAAACTATAATATATATATATATATATATATATAATATATATATATATATATATATATATATATATATATATATATATATTTACCATACATAAATGCTGTCAAAAGTATTTTCTTCATGTAGATAATTTATTTCTCTAAAGATTAGTGCAAAAATTAGGTAAATTGAGCAATAGTTGCTATAGTGACAGTTTTAGTAAAAGTCTACATTTATGTAATTTTTCTTAGGAAATTGACCGGTTTGTCAGGCCCCAAATTTCAGGTGAGCCAATGGGTTAAGGGATGTCAACAACTATGTCCGAGGTTTACATTAACATGTAATTTAAAATAAAACTCATATGAAAAGAGTTTAGCTAGCAATATGGTTGAAATGACCAGGTTTATTAGGGCTTGAATAAACCTTTTGAGATATTCAAGCCCTTTATTGGTGTCCTCGCCGTCCTCACCCTTCCTTCTTTGTTACCGTATATCTGAGTAATTTTGGTATATCAATTCTCAAAATTGAATTATTAATAAGTACACCACCATTACGAATAAGAAAACAGAATTTTCTTAATGTCATATGACATTAAAACTTTGTTTTGAAAAAATAAATATCCCCGTCGCAGCAAACCTTCATACTCAGCGGATTTCCAATCTATATCTATAAAAGAGGAAGTATGTATGTATGTATATATATATATATATATATATATATATATATATATATGTATGTATGTAGCCTATGGACTCCGAAACCGCTCGACAGATTGTAATGAAACTTTCAGGCATTATTAAGCATTATTCAAGGATGGTTTGTGTGAAGTTTGGTGCAAATCTGTCCAAAGGGCTCCGACCCAGAGGGCATACAAGGGTGCAGTGTCAGGTTTTAGAAATTTAGTGTTTACAAAATTAACAGCTGTAATTAAAAAAATTCAAAGTTTTGGGCGCAGCTACCCAGGTAACTACCCGGCACAGCCGGGTAACTGCTAGTGGAGATATAAATGTCTTAATACTACTTAAAGCCAGTTACCAAGTTTCATAAAAATATATTCACAATTAAGCGATATATACAATTTTAATTATTCTCCATAAGAATAACATTGGGGCTGAGTTATTGTACTGAGGTTTGCTGCAACAAGGAACACAACAAATGGGTTTTTATGCTAATATCAATATAACTTATACGAGGTGAAGTGGTATACCAGTTTTTATTCATTTATGTTCATAATTAAGGGAGACAGAGCATTTAATTACTCTCCATAATAATAATAACATGGGGGCTGAGTACGCAGGTTTGCTGCTACGGGAGCCTTTGGCAACAATATTTTTTTTGAGCAAATGTCAGTAGACCACTACGAGATGAAACTGTATATCATGTTTCGTCAGTATACGTTCATAAATAAGCAAGATATAAAAATTGTCTTTTCCTCCATAAGAATAACATTAGACAACGTACTATGTTTGGCACTTTCAATATCACTGTAACCAAGTGACTTAGATAAATTATCAAAACACCAAATTGTGTGGTTTTAAAAGCTGAATTTAATGGTGAAAACTAAAATTTGACTTTTTAAAATATTACAAGTAAAAAAATTTAAAAACATTTTTGGGGTACAAACCCCCCCAAAATACCACTTGGGATGGGTTGATCTGTCTGGTTTTCGAAATTAAAGTTATAAATGTTGCTTTACACGTTTGTACCAAATTTAATAAATCGGACTCTTTTATCGTGCTCACGGACACATATCCAGTTTCATACATATATACAGTTTGGAACGAATGGTGTTTTTGCGGTCTGGGGGCCTCAAAACGAAAATTTATCATGGTACCGGGCCTAGGTATGACCATGCCGACTACGATAATAGCTTCTTCCCTATAGGAGAAATTCGCGAATATATATATGTATTGGTCATGGCAAGCACTGTAATCATAAGACCTGTGGAAATTCAGTCCTCACCTAAAACACCAATAAATATAATAAACATCCTGGGAGTAATAGATCACTATGATATTATTAACGCTTCTTAAAGGCTACGGTCATGAAAACAGAAGAACAAGTAACGACTAAGTACTATCGTACATACTGTGCGTTTTCAGCCTTATTATTTCTCGCCGTGCTCGGTAGGTTGGTAAACCTGTTCTATTCAAAACAACAGATGGCATTTGTGTCAGTTTCAGTTCAGTTTAGTTGGGAAGCGTGTACGTGCTGGTGTTCCGCGCGGTCTTCTGCCTCTGTTTCGGGAATTGTTTACAATGTTTTGAATGTGAAGTTCGGTTGTGATTGGCATTTATACTTCTTGTCTTTGTGCTTGTGTTTATCATATATGTGTCTACAATGATTGTACCTGTTGGGTATTAAGTTTTACTTAGTTGCCATTGAAGGATTTGCTGGATATTTAACAAGGCCGGCTTTTGAATAATTTTTGAAAGTGGAGAATACGTTAAAGGTAAGGACATTATTATTTTACTATGATGTTTAATTTAAACCCTATAGCTGCATGGAAAACATTCGTTTAGGCTATATATTTTTAGTGTTTAGATTAATGCCTATCAAAACGAAAATATTTAAGTTCCCTCAGCCTGGGGTAGAAGTCATAACTAAGTTAAATACCATTGACTATAATTATTAACAGTGACTTATATTTATAGTCAATGATTATAGGTACCCTATGTATGGCCAAATGCATTAGGTAATTTATATCAAAAGTAAAATGGTTGTTATTTTACTAATGTGTTTATTCTAAACCCTATAGCTGCTTGGAAAGCATTCATTCGTTTATATATTTTTACAGTGCTTAGATTACGTATCAAAACGAAAATATTTAAGCCCTCACAGCCTGAGAGAGAAATCGTAACTTATACCCTAGCCAGTCATTAATTTATATAAAAAGTTCAATAGGTAATTCGGCTTCCTCGGTAGGCCTACATCTGATCAAAGGCAATTAAAGTTATAGCATGCACTGTTCCAGCTAGGCAAAAGTAACATTATAAAGTGTAATTTGTAATCCTACATTAACTTAGGATTACAAAACCCAAACCCATGGGTAAGTTACCCATTAGGTAAGTTACCCAAACTATAATTTAAAATATAAATTCTGTAGGCTACCGTACATAAAACAGGCTGTTTGGGCATAAAAGGAAAAGCTGATTCACAGCTCGTTGGGACATGGGTTTAGATCTCACTTCCTAACAAGACGCCGGATAAAATGAAATTTCAAGGTGTCGTTGGAGGGCACAACCTTTAAGAACCTTACCCTATAAAAACTTGTTTTTTTAGGCCCAAAACTGTTAAAAAACATCTACTGTAGGTAAGTTGTAGTTTAACATGTGTTAAGGACGATTTTCTCCCTAGGCTGCAGGGGGCGAGCGCCCTGGGTCACAAAATAATGTATCGCAAACTTAGGTAAGTTAGGCTATGGTATAAAGTTCTTAACAGGTTTAGACTAACTTATGTATCACATCGATTATCTTCTAAAGGGCAAAATGTAGCTCAAAGCTCTCTTCGTATTTTGTGGAGTAAAACCAAGCTTGGTTGGACAACAAACTGCAGAAAAAAATGGATGAAAACAAGTGACCTATCGGAGTTTATAATGAATGTGTGCTCAATACACAATAAAACACATAAATTAAGAAACTATATTTTTAACTTTTATGTCAAATTGGGTGGGGGCGGGGCTGCAATTTAAAAGGCTTATGGGTCGGGAAGTGCTGGATGTCGTGTCTCTTATATAAGTTAGGGAAGTCGGTAGTCAGTTGTAGTCCTCATGTTGTGGCTCTGGCATGCAACATTCATCCGAAAGAAAGCTAAGTTACCTCTAATTATTTTATCTCTGGAAGTGATTTTAAAATGTTCAACTAGATCGTTGATATTATTGAAGTTAAAAAAGTTTTAGTAAAATGTAAAACAGTCGCAAGTACAATACCTAAGAACCCATTAAACAAGTACTAGCTGGTGTCCCATTCTCTGCACCGACATGTTTTCAAATTTTACATTTTGTACAGCTGTTTACCGTACTACTAAATAAAATATCTCCAAAAGATTAATATTGGAACTTTGAAAAGCCATGGGGCGGGGTCTGTTTTGAAAACGGGTGGTTATTCCTCAAACTCTTTTATGTTTCATTATTTATGCCAGATTTATTTTTTTGACATTTTGAAGGGATTGGTTCAAGCCCTGGTGTTGTTACACTGCCTAAGTTCCACCCTGTTCTTAGAAAGAATGAAGCTGTAACTTAATTTATAACCCAGTGACAAAAGAGATTTTCACTTAAGGCCTATACCCCTAAATTTTTTGATCTAATGTGCTATATTACAGGTTCTTCTATAATGATAGGTACCTAACATAATTGACTATACCCCCCGTCGCAACAAACCTGCATACTCAGCGAATTTCCAATGAATGTAATGTGTTAATAACACATTAAGCCTCTTACCAGGATTCATAAGAAATTTATTCATAAATAAGCGATATTTAAAATTAGTCATTATTCTCCATAAGAATAACATTAGGGATGAGTACGCAGGTTTGCTGCAACAAGGAACACAAAATAATGGGTTTTCATGCAAATATTAGTAGAAATCATCTAAGTGAAGTCACATAACATGTTTCATCCATATACATTCATAAATAAGCGATATATAACATTTTTATTACTCTCCATAAGAATAACATGGGGACCAAGTACCTAGGTTTGCTGCTATAGGCGACAAATTGATTTTTTGTACAAACAACAACAAACCACAACCAGATGAAGCGATATACCAAGTTTCATCAGTTTATGTTTATAAATAACTAAGATATAAAATTTTTCTTTTTCTCCATAAGAATAACATTGGACAACGTACTGTGTTTAGCACTTTCAATATCTCAGTAACCAATTAACGTAGAGCAATGATCAAAATACCAAATTGTTGGTTTTTTAACCTGAATTCAATGGTATAAATTACAATTTTATTTAAATAACAATTACATGTGAAAACCCCAAAAAACCCATTTTTTTGGTACAGAACTCCCAAAAACCCCCCTTAGGATAGTGCGATTTGTCTAGTTTTCGAACTCGTTCAAATAAATGGTACTTTACATTGACTATAGATACTGAAGTATACTTCAGTATCAATAGTCAATGCTTCTTCCCTATAGGGGAAATTAGCTAATAGAGCCAATGGTAACTGCTTATTGAGGGTTATTTTGAAAATTTCAGTTTAATTAACTATGTGTCATTGATAGAAGTACAGACATGCAGCACATGTGTTGGGTGTAGTTATTTGCACTTGCTCTGCAAATGCGTTCCTCCCCCCGCCCCTCCCTTCACCTTCATTCCTGGCGTTGGCGTTGCAGCCATGCACTACATACACCTGTCTGCTGAACATTTCACTTTCCCTCCAAATTGACTTTTCGTCTATACACCTGTGCGGAGTTACCTGAAACCAAAGAATGTAGTTAATTATGGCTGGTTATTAGTGTTTTATATTTAATGATACCTAATGCATTTAAGTTACACAGCCTACTTCCAAATTTAATCCAAAATTTCAAATTAAACGATACAGTACTTCTCTAAATTATAAGTGTTATCTGTGCACCAGCTATAAGTACATATAAAAGGAAATTCACAAAATATTATCTAGGCTTGCTTATTGCAAGGTGGCATTTTAGTTCGATCCCCTTAAAATTGAGTAAACCCGATTTTAAAATTAGTGTGACCAACGATACACATACTTCCTAAAAAAATAAAAACTGAGCAAAACTCGCTTCACTGCAGCGTCGATGCTTTTGTCTTAAAGTCTAATTAAAACCCGTTTTAGGACCCTCCGAAGCTGGTGATTTTATCTTCTTCCCTTGGCACCGTTGTTATACAAGAATGGGTGTTCATTCAACAATAGAAATCGTGTTTTTGACGGTCGCTTTTGTCGTTCGGACAGTATAGTCCCTAATTAGCTTCCTTGGTCCCTTTCCCATGTCACAGTTCCTTGTAAAGAGTTCTGCAATAACGTAGCCTACGGCACTGTGTTTTCGTTAGGTGAGAAAGCACCAGCTAAATTTATATTATTGCAGTAAGAGATCCCAGAATAAAACAAATTATAAACTGCGTACAGTTTTTGATTTCACCTAACTAATAAAATGAATGTTTATCAAAGTAATAAAAATCATTATTTGCATTTATTTAAATAAAATAGTTTATAAATATGACACAACTAAGATATAGGTAGCTATTATTAATCGTCATATATACACGTTTATATATACATTTCATGTGTAGTTAGATTTTAATGTCGAATTGAATTTGTATCCATACAATTGTAATGCCTACTTTAATTAAGACCAAACATTATGTTATAAAAAGCTGAAAACGCCACAACAATATCATAAAATAAAGAACGAAGACTTTATATTACAGTATTACGGTATGTTGAGAAAAGGTAGTGTCAGTAAACAAATACACAACATCTTTGAAATAAACAGTTTCTGTTTATTTATTATACATTGTTTTCAAACTTAGCTTGCCGGCAACGAGTAACACGCTGCGCCACAGATTGGAATCTCGCTTTAAAATTGTTATCACAAATTAGCGAGTTGACGTTGCAGCACTTCCCGCGGGTAGTTTCTGCAGCGAAGATAAGACGTTGTGTCTCCGAGTGTAAGTGTGTAGAATCCGACAATAGCCTTTGAACTTGATCTTTGTTTGACGAAGAGTTCGATGCCAACTCGGGGACAGAAATACTCCCAACACCCGAATCGTCGGCAAACCTGACTATTTTGATTCCTCGATTCTGTCTGGCCTACAGGTTTCAACACATTTTACACCACTGGAAATTTAGTCATTTCAGAAAACTTAAAATGTTCGAACTCACTTAAACTATACATAAGGCTCTAGGAAGGACCTTGAAATTTGTTAAATAAAAACATCTGTATATTATTTTCGTTGTATTGTTTCTTGTTATTTATAACAGATTTTGAGGATTAACTCATTAAGTCACGTTAGAGATAAAGGGAAATTTGTTTTTCATATTCTGTCTGCTTCAGAAAATGTTCAATAATTTTGTGAGATGATTTTTGAGCTTAAGGGTGCGCCGTACCTCCCTTCCGCACGCTCAAGTAAGGGGTTTGCATCTTCCTCATTGTTAACCAATTAAAGATAATTTGATGTTATTTAATTCAATAAATGTTCATCTAGAGATCATACGATTTAAAAATCCTGATTTTAATTCAAAATAAGTGGTAGGCCATTAGTAATGTTCTCAAATTAAGCGTTTTTCTAAAGATTCCTAACGTATGGAGAAAAATTATTTTGGAGAAAAGGAACCGTATGATCCCTAGATTGGAATCTGAAAAGTGTGAAACTGCAAATAGTTTGGTACAAATCTGTAAAATAACAGTGCGATCGAGGAGAACAAAATGGTCTTCAAGCGTAAATATGCATGGCCCTGCTTGTTGTCGGCGCCGGCGCGGCGCTAAACAACAATGAATTCAATCTGGGTAGGGCGCACCCTTAATGGTCTAGTGTAAAATTAGATAACCGAATCAAGCATTACATTCACAAAGGTGTTTTTAATTTGACAGACGACTTGAAGTACGTACCGTGATTTTCAAAACAATTATTGACTAGCATCTTCAATTGCAGTCTTTATGGCATATTGTAAGCTACTGGAAAAATATAAACTCAGTTTGTAGAAGGACGGTAACACATACAGAACGTTACACCCTTAAAAGTAAAACTAATAAAACATTTAACACCAAAGTGAGTTGCGAGTGCGCCAGTAGGTTAAAATAACTTGGAGAGTTAGAATTGACAAGTAATATTCGCCTCAGCAGTGATTTACTGATAAGAAGGCCTGCTACTGATAACCAACGAGTGACAGGCGGTTGCTAATTTGTCACGCTTAAGTGATGAGCCGATATTTACGAGGACATTTCTTCTTATTAGTGAATTTCCCATGGAAAAGTGAACTATTAGCATGACCCATACGGTGACCACCATAGAAGTTCCTAACATGACCCCCTGGACACGTATTGATGGGGCTCAACTTGATATGTGTGTGTGTGTGTGTGTGTGTGTGTGTGTGTGTGTGTGTGTGTGTGTGTGTGTGTGTGTGTGTGTGTGTGTGTGTGTGTGTGTGTGTGTGTGTGTGTGTGTGTGTGTGTGTGTGTGTGTGTGTGTGTGTGTGTGTGTGTGTGTGTGTGTGTGTGTGTGTGTGTGTGTGTGTGTGTGTGTGTGTGTGTGTGTGTGTGTGTGTGTGTGTGTGTGTGTGTGTGTGTGTGTGTGTGTGTGTGTGTGTGTGTGTGTGTGTGTGTGTGTGTGTGTGTGTGTGTGTGTGTGTGTGTGTGTGTGTGTGTGTGTGTGTGTGTGTGTGTGTGTGTGTGTGTGTGTGTGTGTGTGTGTGTGTGTGTGTGTGTGTGTGTGTGTGTGTGTGTGTGTGTGTGTGTGTGTGTGTGTGTGTGTGTGTGTGTGTGTGTGTGTGTGTGTGTGTGTGTGTGTGTGTGTGTGTGTGTGTGTGTGTGTGTGTGTGTGTGTGTGTGTGTGTGTGTGTGTGTGTGTGTGTGTGTGTGTGTGTGTGTGTGTGTGTGTGTGTGTGTGTGTGTGTGTGTGTGTGTGTGTGTGTGTGTGTGTGTGTGTGTGTGTGTGTGTGTGTGTGTGTGTGTGTGTGTGTGTGTGTGTGTGTGTGTGTGTGTGTGTGTGTGTGTGTGTGTGTGTGTGTGTGTGTGTGTGTGTGTGTGTGTGTGTGTGTGTGTGTGTGTGTGTGTGTGTGTGTGTGTGTGTGTGTGTGTGTGTGTGTGTGTGTGTGTGTGTGTGTGTGTGTGTGTGTGTGTGTGTGTGTGTGTGTGTGTGTGTGTGTGTGTGTGTGTGTGTGTGTGTGCACTATAGCGTTCGCAATTTTTGTCCGATAATACTTCAAATTTGGTAGACACATTCCTTTTTATAATCTGTTGGACAAGTTCGTTGGGCAAAACAATCGGAAAACAACCCCCTTTTTTGGGGATTATAAGTTTTCAAATTTTGGGTTTTTGGGCCCAAAAAGGGTTCGAAAAGTTAACACTGGATACGGGTCCTAATATACACTTATTGCACATTAACTTATTGTACGTAAAATGCCAAAGATTTTAAGCCCTCCCTCATCATAATAGTACAAGTACTTACCGAGTTATTAAAGAAAATGTTAATTGCCAAAATACAGTACGTTGTCTTATGGGGATTTTACACTGGAAAAGGCTGTTTTTCATATCTTAATATCGTTTTATCACCCCCCATACCCCTATACCAACTTGTTATACCAACAATACCTCCTAACTTTATAATGTACAACAATGGTATCCTATTAGTGAATTTAAATATAACCAGGAGTATAAAAACAGCCAACAAATACAATTTTCGATTTAAAAAAAAATGCAACCGCTTTATTTTACCTTATTAAGGTTTTAATGCGGAAATTCACTTTCCTCACGTCAGCGTGCTGCGTGCGATCTCGTTTATAACATAAACTTCTGAACTTAGCCAGTTTAAAACCAGTTGTATTTTGTTATTTTATTAATTCTATTTCAGTGTAATTGTTCGTATTCAGCCTTGAATAGTTCGTATTTAAAAACGAACATAGTCTTCCTCGGCTTAGTTTGTTAAAAAAACAAACACAAACCAAGCGACACAAAGTAAAATGCTCCATATTTCGTAAGAGAATCCCCTTCAGATTTCGGTGTTTATCTGCTTCTACAAGACCGATGTTATGGTTCAAATCCCAATCCTCAACGAATCAACCGAAATTGATTTATGACCAAACATACCTAGCGATTTCGGCAAATAGATTTGCATACTTTATTACGGATTTATTGTATAACTAGCTGGCCCGACAAACGTTGTCCTGTCCTAATGTCATTGCATTTGTTTTATTTCAAATACTCGTTCATTTTCAAGATGAGCTCGTTCGCTTCGCTTACTCGCCTCCCGGATGAGCTCGTTCGCTACGCTCACTCGCCTCCCGGAAGAGTTTGAGTTGTCATTCAAGTAGATTTGTTATTTCCATAATTATAATATATTTAAGCCTTTCTAGTACGTTTAGATATAATCCTTGTCAACAGGTGTTTGGTATAACTAAATCAAATGAACTTTGATCAAATCAATGGGAACTCTGAAGGCCAGTGGGACAAAACCCTTAGGTCGGATTATACATTTTCTTTTACAAGAACCTCTTCCTGACTTTAACGAACACAACATAAAAATAATTATTCAATTCGGTGCACTTATTCTCAAGTTATGGAGTGGCATAGGGAAAGAGGTATTCATTGTTATATATTAAGAAAATTTATATGTAAACAACTGACTATTGCTATTTGTGTTCCAAAATCTGTTCACTGGAATCAATAGGTATTTTATTGTTCTTACAATTTTAGGGCCTAATATAAATCAGTATATGATAATTTCTGATAACTCATGGAGGACTTGATGGGATAAGCAGTTCAAATTATATTTTATATTTTTCAGTTTAAGTTTGAAACATAATTTATTTGTGCAATGGTTAGAAAATAAAATTTGATTTTAGCTCTCTTATAAATTTACCCAGTGACAGTAGGCCTGAGGCCTCAGAAACCATTTTTCTACCTTCAAATCACTCGAAACCTTTGACGGCGGCAAAAACACCGTCTGGAATGCGCCTGGGCCGAAAATTATTCGGGGAAACAAAAACTCCAACCATTGTTGTGGCGCCTGTCCTCTTTGGATGTTTCAATTTGAACCTCACGGAGTGGCAGCTTTAAGTATGGCTTTACACCGCTTTCTACATTTAGGTAATGAGCTAACTAACTTTTTAATTTCAAGCATTTTGCCTCCTGGACTGATTAATGACTTCTTAAATAAGATTACGTTCCTTGTGTTCGTCAATCCTCTCTACAGGATTACTAGTTTCGGGGCAATTACTGACTGCTGTCTCATCATAAAATCTTCATATCAAAAGAAGCTGTACCACTGTCATCGCCTTGATGTTTAACACTTTTTCAACAATAAACACAACCTTGTACATAACACCTAGAAGCATTAAAACATTTAAACATTCACAGAACGTGTACACATTCATTCCCCATGTGTGGCCGCCGGCCGGCCAAGAGTGGACAGCAATCCTTTATAATTTATTTTAATACATTGTCCCTTATATAATTACTGTTACAGTTTCACCTGCGGTATTTGATAAAATTCACTGTATTTTTAAAAAACGACTGACAGCAGGAAACATTCATGGATACCGAACGGCTTTTCTCTTTTAAACTGTTTTAAAATCGTTCTTCTTTTAAACTTCAGATGTACTTTTTGATAGAGAATACGAAATTATTTCTGATGGATCGATTCAAACCCTAAGCTAGTGTGGACAGTAGGAGAATCGAACCTGTGACCCCTTGAACCAAGGGAAAACACTCTTTTAAGGCGGTAAGATGTCCAAATTTGCATTTCAACGGATATTTATCCCCTGGCGATTACTGACTGATAAGTTTATTACAGAGTAAGCCCTACATAGTTTATTAGCGAATTTCCCCTATAGGGAAGAAGCTATTACCGTAGTCGGCATGGTAAGACCTAGGCCCGGGACCATGATAACTTTTCGTTTTGAGGTCCCCAGACCCCAAAAACACCATTCGTTCGAAACTGTATATATATATATATATATATATATATATATATATATATATATATATGTGTCCGTGAGCACGATAACTCTCGTAAAAATTATCCGATTTTGATGAAATTTGGTATAAACGTGTAAAGCAACTTTTATGACTTTAAGTTCGAAAACCAGCAAGATCGCTCTATCCGAAAGGGTATTTTGGGGGGGTTTTGTACCCCAAAAATGGGTTTTTCGAATTTTTTATATATAATTTTGGAAATAGTCAAATTTTATTTTCCCCATTGGATTCAGCTTAAAAAAACACACAATTTGGTATTTTGATCATTTCTCTACGTCAATTGGTTACCGAGATATTGAAAGTGCTAAACACAGTACGTTGTCTAATGTTATTCTTATGGAGAAAAATAAAAATTTTATATCTCGCTTATTTATGAACCTATACTGATGAAACTTGGTATACGGCTTCATCTGGTTGTGGACCATTGATATTTGCTCAAAAAGACACTTTTTTACCCAAGGCTCCCGTAGCAGCAAACCTGCGTACTCAGCCCCATGTTATTCTTATGGAGAATAAGTAACGTGTTATCTGCCTTCATTATGAAAATAAATTAATGAAATTTGGTATGTGGCTTTACCTATATGAGTTATATTGATATTTGTATAAAACCCCATTTTTTGTGTTCCTTGCTTCAGCAAACCTGCATACTCAGCTGCCATGTTATTCTTATGGAGAATAATTAAAATGTCATAAATCGTTTATTTATGAATGTATATTGATGAAACTTGGTATGTGGCTTTATGTGGTATTAAGATACGTATATATGCATTGGAAATTCGCTGAGTACGCAGGTTTGCTGCTACGGGGGTATTTTACAAGTTGTTTTTCTTACAACTCATAATAAGTGACGAAGGAGCGAACTCGTTTGACGTGCTCGGGGAGGGCTAATAAAGAATGTTTCAATTTCACTCTTCACTCTTCCAAATACATTGTCGTCTTCTGTTATTACCAATTCCCAGAGACATTTGTTTTTAAACTAAAGCCAATTTCATTTGTGGAGTAGCTTGTGAAGCCAGCTCTAAGCGGAATAATCGACTCAGTCTGGTGACAGGCGTGGGACAAATGGTACAAGACTGGTCTAATTAAAATATGTGTCTGTGGCTATTTTGGTTCTCATTTAACTGACTGCAGCTGTCTTTCTCTAATCTGACATTTACTGTTTACATCGTGCAATTGAGTGAGGCGTGTGATACGCCAATAGAGGGGGAGCGTGGTAGCAGTAAAATGTAATTTTTCATCCTAAAATTTACCTTGTTATTATTAATCATGCGTAAAACCCAGAAATTAAGATTTCTAACTCGTAAACAAGAGGAGTTTTAGGAGTTCTCACAAAACGTCGAAGGAAGTTTTAAAACTTTTGTGTTGGACACTGAAATGTGGTTGTTAATACATGTACTGCACTTATTTACAACAGTTACTTTATTTGCAGTATGTTTAAGTAAGAATTATAAAATTATGTAAATTAGACGAATTGTAAAACACTGATCCATCTTTAACCATAACAATCGTTTATAGAATGAAAATTTATCTTGGCGTTCCTCCAGTTCAGACAGGTAAGGTCTACCAGTTCATGACTGCCAATAATAGCATTTCATTATTGGCGTGCTTTTGTGCTTGGTATGATTTTTGAAGAATGTACCTTGAAGTTTGTTATTAAATATATATTTGCATTAGAATTACTGGAAGTTCCCCAAAATTGAATACCACACCTGTATGTAGGCTACATATTTAAGGATTACGTTCTACAAAGAACTTTGAAATTGCAAGTTGCTTTGAATCTACATATTAGAAAACCGTTGTCACCTTTCCTAAGTTTTCAATTTTACAAAACATATTTTGGTACACTCCACAGCCGGCCTGTAGCCTAAATAATTCCTATAGCCGTGCTATTGTTGAACTCGTGCCGTGCCACACATCTGCCTACCCCCCCCCCCCGCGACCACCCCCAGACCATCCCTCACAGCTGTTTATCTCGTAAACACAGCCCGGGGCGCCGATGGAGTTCTCGGAACTGGATATGGGGTGTGGAGCCGCTTTCGCGCCCTCTCATTTTGATTGTGAAACGGGGATTCGACGGCAGGATAAATTAAATTAGTTTTCTGTTAGCTCGGGCGTTGTTCGTGGGGTTTACCATTGAGTGCTCTACAAATTCAATGGTTTTATACGCGTGAACTGTGTGCAGGTTTGTGTTCGGTCATTGGTCCTACGTCTCGAAATCTTTCAATCTCTCTCAGTTGTGCAGGAACATTTTTATAGAGAAATAATTTGTGAGTGAGGCCCTGGGGCCTTTAAAGTTGAGTTTTTTCCCATAAGCTTAACATTGGAAAATAACTATAAGTTTTAAGCAATCAGCTGGATAGATTAAGCACAGTTAATCAGCAGGCCATGTTGGCTTTGGAACGGTAACACAATATTTATAAATGATGATCGCGAGCGAAGCCGCGACAAGTTTACTAGTATATTTTTAAGCGTTGTGAGACGTAGTTTATTTTGTCCTGTTTAATTGTACCACCGCGTATCATGCTGCTCAATCAATTATGGTTGCGTGTTAGAGGGCAAGATTGCAGTGCAGTGATACATAATGGACGTAATGTCCTGTTCTCCCCTTCGCCTTCATAGTCACCCACATCGCGCAACTTTGAATGTTCCCTCTAGTTAATTTGTCTCTGTGTAATAAGTGAAACCGGTTCTGCCAACACACATGATTGAGGAGGTATCATTTTAAGTCTTAAGGTGTCGTTAAATTAATGTATTAGGATTTGTATCGATTAATTTATGACGATTAAGGGATATTTTACATGGCAACGATATTTTATTGGTAGTTATCAACGACGAAAGTTTAAAACACAGTCGTAAAAGTACTTACTGGCATATATCTGTATTATGAGAATTGCTCATTGCTTCTATGGTGTCTTACAATATATTTTTTACACTTATCCGAGTATGTGTACAAATACCGATATGGATATGGATATGTATATATTTCTATATGCACTGATTTTAAACTGAAATTCAGTATCTCCTTATATGCATTTTAGTGTTTTAACATTTATGGTTCCGTCCTACTACTGTATTAGCTTTCAAAGTTTCTTTGGCAATCTTATAATGACATTCCATTTAGGCCTAATTAGCTCATACTTTTAATTACATACGTGTATGTCACTTAACCACATGGTCATGTTCATAAATTTGTTATATTTAAAACCCATCCCAGTAATAATTTTTTAATGTGTTTATAATATAGTAAAAATCAAAATATTTAACTATGAAATAGTTTTTTTTACTACGAAATAGTAGTTTGCAAGTGTGTGCAGTCATGTTGTGGGCACAGCTACCAGCGACAGCGACGTCGCGGCAGTTGTGAAGTTGGATGTTTATTGTTGTTGGTGGTGATGATTGACACTCAAGGTCGTCGCTTTGTTACGTCGCCGGGTCCGTAGGCGAATGTGAGGAACGTAATGCATCGTCGTAGTGTGAGCTGTTCAAACCATCAATCGCAGTCGTGGTGTTGGGTTTTGGTCTAATATTTGGATGTCTTATTGCTATTTGTCATCAAGGCCGTTTCCGCCGGTTGTTTGCCGTTCTGGTTCCTAAGAGTTATGGCAGCACTTGTGGGCAGCTCCTGTGAGAGTGCGCGGTTGACATTGCTCGTATAGGACGACCTTCAAAATGAGCTTTCCGCTTGAAGACCACTTCCGGTGACAGTGACAGATTATTTGCATGAATAAACCCCACGCCTTCCGTTTAGAACAAAAACCTTAGAAGGGGTCTCCCGTCACGAAACAATTGACACATGTTTTCTACCTGCTTCCCTCATGAGGCCAATGTTCAAAGTTCGCCCCCTCAACGAATTATCCGATATCCTTGATCTAAGGTTAATTTTAAAGAACAAAACAATACCAAACGACTTCGATGAGAAAAATTCTCTATCAAAAATAATAATCGTTTACAAAATTCTACAATGCTGAATTGTTACAAGTTTTGTATGGATGAACTATTATAGTATCAATCAGAGTTCTGCTCACTGAAGTGGCTCAATTTTGTTGTCTTGAAAATGAACCGTAGACCAACGGCTATCCGATTATCAGTTAAGGAGTGAAGGGTTTTGAAAATTAACAACCTTAAGCAGGTGGAAACGCGAATTTTACGTTACTAGACCCCCCTCTTAAACGGTTTTCCATCTCCTACGCAAACCATACTCGTGATGCACGTTTGAAGAGTATTGCTAGGTAGGATCACGCCTCGTCCGTTATCTTTGTGTAACGTGCGTTGACCTCGTTTGTAAACACTTCCACCGGCTAGGGTTGGGCAGATTAGATCAACGCCCTGCTGCGCCGTGTGCGAGTGTATACAACGCGTGCGTCTGTGTGAGCGCGCGCGTGGGTGTACGACACAACGGTTAGCTCGCCTATACACTCTACACTCTGCACTAGCGACTTCCTGCTTCCACCGTCCACACGTGCGACTCGACGTCTATCTTTGGCCAAGGACATGTCACACGTGTTACTTGGTTTTGTCTGCTGCAGGGGGAACTGATCTTGTTTGGAACCTACCGCAGTTGAGAAAGATGAGGTGCGCTTCCAATGCTGCGGTGCTCGGCGGGTGTGTAATTAGGGCTCAGCGAAGGTGAAATGAGTGAGCAGGACAGGGAGCGAATCAGAGGTGGTTTCCAATGCTGCACTCGATGGGTGTCAGTTACGGCACAGTGAAAGCGAGAGGAGTGAGCACTGAGCAGGACAGGGATGGAATCAGATGTGTCTTCCAATGTTGCTCTCGATGGGTGTCTAGTTATAGGTCACAGTGAAGGCGAGAGGAGTGAGCACTGAGCAGGACAGGGATGGAATCAGATGTGTCTTCCAATGTTGCACTCGATGGGTGTCTAGTTATAGGTCACAGTGAAGGCGAGAGGAGTGAGCACTGAGCAGGACAGGGATGGAATCAGATGTGTCTTCCAATGTTGCACTCGATGGGTGTCTAGTTATAGGTCACAGTGAAGGCGAGAGGAGTGAGCACTGAGCAGGACAGGGATGGAATCAGATGTGTCTTCCAATGTTGCACTCGATGGGTGTCTAGTTATAGGTCACAGTGAAGGCGAGAGGAGTGAGCACTGAGCAGGACAGGGATGGAATCAGATGTGTCTTCCAATGTTGCACTCGATGGGTGTCTAGTTATAGGTCACAGTGAAGGCGAGAGGAGTGAGCACTGAGCAGGACAGGGATGGAATCAGATGTGTCTTCCAATGTTGCACTCGATGGGTGTCTAGTTATAGGTCACAGTGAAGGCGAGAGGAGTGAGCACTGAGCAGGACAGGGATGGAATCAGATGTGTCTTCCAATGTTGCACTCGATGGGTGTCTAGTTATAGGTCACAGTGAAGGCGAGAGGAGTGAGCACTGAGCAGGACAGGGATGGAATCAGATGTGTCTTCCAATGTTGCACTCGATGGGTGTCTAGTTATAGGTCACAGTGAAGGCGAGAGGAGTGAGCACTGAGCAGGACAGGGATGGAATCAGATGTGTCTTCCAATGTTGCACTCGATGGGTGTCTAGTTATAGGTCACAGTGAAGGCGAGAGGAGTGAGCACTGAGCAGGACAGGGATGGAATCAGATGTGTCTTCCAATGTTGCACTCGATGGGTGTCTAGTTATAGGTCACAGTGAAGGCGAGAGGAGTGAGCACTGAGCAGGACAGGGATGGAATCAGATGTGTCTTCCAATGTTGCACTCGATGGGTGTCTAGTTATAGGTCACAGTGAAGGCGAGAGGAGTGAGCACTGAGCAGGACAGGGATGGAATCAGATGTGTCTTCCAATGTTGCACTCGATGGGTGTCTAGTTATAGGTCACAGTGAAGGCGAGAGGAGTGAGCACTGAGCAGGACAGGGATGGAATCAGATGTGTCTTCCAATGTTGCACTCGATGGGTGTCTAGTTATAGGTCACAGTGAAGGCGAGAGGAGTGAGCACTGAGCAGGACAGGGATGGAATCAGATGTGTCTTCCAATGTTGCACTCGATGGGTGTCTAGTTATAGGTCACAGTGAAGGCGAGAGGAGTGAGCACTGAGCAGGACAGGGATGGAATCAGATGTGTCTTCCAATGTTGCACTCGATGGGTGTCTAGTTATAGGTCACAGTGAAGGCGAGAGGAGTGAGCACTGAGCAGGACAGGGATGGAATCAGATGTGTCTTCCAATGTTGCACTCGATGGGTGTCTAGTTATAGGTCACAGTGAAGGCGAGAGGAGTGAGCACTGAGCAGGACAGGGATGGAATCAGATGTGTCTTCCAATGTTGCACTCGATGGGTGTCTAGTTATAGGTCACAGTGAAGGCGAGAGGAGTGAGCACTGAGCAGGACAGGGATGGAATCAGATGTGTCTTCCAATGTTGCACTCGATGGGTGTCTAGTTATAGGTCACAGTGAAGGCGAGAGGAGTGAGCACTGAGCAGGACAGGGATGGAATCAGATGTGTCTTCCAATGTTGCACTCGATGGGTGTCTAGTTATAGGTCACAGTGAAGGCGAGAGGAGTGAGCACTGAGCAGGACAGGGATGGAATCAGATGTGTCTTCCAATGTTGCACTCGATGGGTGTCTAGTTATAGGTCACAGTGAAGGCGAGAGGAGTGAGCACTGAGCAGGACAGGGATGGAATCAGATGTGTCTTCCAATGTTGCACTCGATGGGTGTCAGTTACGGCACAGTGAAAGCGAGAGGAGTGAGCACTGAGCAGGACAGGGATGGAATCAGATGTGTCTTCCAATGTTGCACTCGATGGGTGTCTAGTTATAGGTCACAGTGAAGGCGAGAGGAGTGAGCACTGAGCAGGACAGGGATGGAATCAGATGTGTCTTCCAATGTTGCACTCGATGGGTGTCAGTTACGGCACAGTGAAAGCGAGAGGAGTGAGCACTGAGCAGGACAGGGATGGAATCAGATGTGTCTTCCAATGTTGCACTCGATGGGTGTCTAGTTATAGGTCACAGTGAAGGCGAGAGGAATCATCAGGGTAGCATGTCCATTTGTCTATTTTAGTACCACCACAAATTTCTTCTGTGGACTTATTAACTATTAGACTATTGTTTTTTCCGTGGCCTAACTTGATTGACTAGAAAATAACCGGTTTTGGTAATTTTCCTTGTTAGGTCTTTACGACATGTAACTCATCTGTAAACTTAAATACGAGCACACAATTAACAAAGAGAAAAATTTAATTTAGGAGTTCTACTTGGTTTTGTTTTGGGACCTGTAATATTTACAAGTTTTCGAATGTTTCTAAATATTGCCAATCGGATGTGAGCTGGTGCAGCGAGGTGGCAAGTGCTTTGTCAAATTACAGTGGCGGTAGGGCGTCAAAGTTACACCCGCGATGATAGCCTTCATTTCCGGTCAACCGGTCCACAGCGTCAATCGATATCGGCCAACCGGCGATGCTGTTTTAAATTACAATCTTAAGATCAGAGTAGAATCTGATATATGAATCGGTTTTTTAATTAGCTTATTTTGAAAATTGCTGCTCTGTTATTTGGTTGGATCAAAACATACAATTGACAGTTTCATTCAAAATATTTTACGCACCATTGTAAAATGACCTCTCCCAGCAATCGGGTTTTGAGATGAACAAAAACATTGGTGAATGAAGTGTCACTACAGGTTGTATGAAATCCAAAGCGGTACCTTTTCTGGCTTACGCAGGAATTGATCTTTAACTAACGATGTCATTTTTGTTTTATGTTTCTTATCACTTGCGTTAAATTATTCACGAATGTTTAGAAAATACAAACATGAACACAATCTTATGAAAGGAAGCTAAACGTGTTGTTCAGTGTTCAGTCGCCGTTCAGCTGGTTTGTCACAGCGTTCAGAAAACAATGAGTTCAACCACGGCTTACAGCAGGTGTTTAACTTTTTTCGGTCATATTTCTGCCGTGCTTGTCACTCGTGCGAGTAAGATTCAGCATTCAGCATATTATTTTTGTAATATTATTTAGTCTGTATTGATGTAAAACAACCGGTGAATTCTATTATATTCTATTTGCTTTACATTTTGTGTCTTGGATTTTTTTTCAGTAAATGTGGTTTTGGCAATAAGTCTGCGAATTAAATTACGCACTTCAATCAAAAACCTTTATAACGAAAGACAAATTAATTTTATAATGTTAAAGCAAGTATTTTGCACGGTTATTGTTGGTTACTATTTTAAATACCATATCGATTTTTTTAGTTTAATAGTGACAGTCTTTATTTTTAAATAACTTAAATAATCTAATGTTTTACGTAGTTATTTTTTCAACGCCAATGGCATTTTTCGTTAATAGAACACACTAACTATTTTAGGGGAATCGGTCCAAACCCCTCAAACGTTATTGGACACCCTGTAATTTCTACCCGTGACCCCTTGAACTGAAGTCCAAGACACTAGCCGTCAGGCTAGCAAGATTCTCAAACTTCCAATTAATTATTTTGTTGAAATCGTAAATTTATCATGGAAATTTATCAAAGGTTACAATTTGGCAAACAACTTCATCTTGCCAACCAGTAAATCACCCACACAAGCGCATGAGATTTCCTCCGCGCCGTCCCAAAGACAGCCGCAACAGTGCGAGGTGTATAATTATGCGCAGAATCTGTAGATGTCCAGTCACGCGCGTGCGCAGTGGTGATGTCACTGGTGACGTCACGGCGGCCTTGCTCATGCGCGGAGTAGTTTACGGTCGAGCTGGCATTCTGACCGTGTACACTATCATGTGGTAGTGCGTGATTGGACATAATATCGTATTGTTGGCGGCCGCTTGGGTGATAGCATGGTTAAACGACGGGCTCCAGTCGTGAAACATGTAGCATTTCTGCCTGGCCCCCCCATAACTGCAATATTAACATTCAAAGCCCGCCCTCCTTGACGTAATACCCCATCTCGTTGAGTTATTGCTAATTTTAAAGAGTGAAAAATACCTAGTGATTTCAGTGAGCAAAATGTTGATGTCATACATAATCGTTCAATAAGATTCCAAAATATTCAACATTTTAGATTTGTTTTTGGGTGAACAATTTTTGATATAGAAATTCTGTTTACTAAATCGCTAGATTTTTTTAAATGAACCACAGATCATCGATTTCGGATACTCTGTCTTTTAATTATGGACAGTGTAATAAAGCTGGGAATCCCTCCGTGAAAGTGTCCTAATACAAGTTTATACATTTCGTTTTTATTGTACTATACTTGAACTTTGGCTTAGTCTACCGTACATGAATTATCACGTTAAAACGACTCGCAAGAGCCTGGTCTATTTATTAAAATAATTTACCGATTTTTGTGACAAGGCTACTGACAACCATTGTGACAACCATTGTTTAATGTTATTTGAAAGCCACTCCTTATTGTACCTTAACGTGTAGACGTGCCTTTGGGGGTTTGAAAAATATACACCTCTGGGGCGATGCCTCTTGGGCTTTCAAAGTTCCATCGTTAATCTTATGGTAAAATATAAGTTTAATTGAATACTTACGAACTGTTGGTACTAACAAAACACAATATACAAGCAAGGACTGCCGTTTCTAACTACTGGAGTGACAAAACAATTTAAACACAATAGAATATGAGCTTGGAAACCCCAAAAGGAAAGAAAGATCGAATTCGAGCAACTGGATTTGCTCTTGTTTACACTTAACTATAAAAGAGGAGGAACCCCAAACGAGTGTAGCGGTCTACTGTATAGTGCCGCATTGCAGCCGAGAAGCACATGATATAGTCGCAATATCTGTGTCTGGCCGCCGTGCCAAGAGCGTGGTGCTGCAGTATATGGCGCTCGGTGGTCGGCCCAGCCAAGCCCCTCTTTATACGAGACACATGCAGCGGCTCTGCGCCACTTTGGTTCTTTATGTCCCGGTTCACTGCAGTCTGGAAACTAACAACTCCAGTCACCTCGTTTAACACGTTAAAGTTAAATCTATGATGAAATAACAATAATATGCTGTATTTAATTTTTGTATTTTACTTTAGTGTTTTGTAAATTATTTGAGAGAAATACCAGTTAACGTGGATTAATCGAAACCTTTTTCAAGTTTGAGATTTTTTACGTTTTGACGATTTGCAATACATTGGAATCTTGTTTGATCCCATAATTTTTACCCATGACTCGACCTTTTTCCTCGACCTTCTCCAGCACGACAAACCACGGAGAACTGTAATGTACGCGTCCGGTGCGGTGCATTGTTCTGAGAGTTCATAGCTCCGAACGTCAGTACTCCGAAAAATGCGTTGTTTCGATGGCATTAGTCCGAAATGATTTCAAAACGCGTTGCTCCAAAAACGCACTAGCCCGAAAGCAGTGTTCCGAACATTTTCGGAGTACTGCTTTTTCAAAGTGTACATTTTGGGAGCGCAGCATGCCTCTAGACCTAATAGGCGAGCACAGCCATCTGCACACATGATCATCCCTAAGGGCGATATTTTTTAATTTCTTCTCGTGACGGCACGCCCGGGTAGCCAGCGCCTGTAGGTCGGGCACGCGTGTTATCACGCACCCGATGGCTGCCGCACGCGTGACCGACCCGCGTAATCACGGGGCCGTCGGCTTCCAGGGAACGACCGGCCTAATTATGACAGATCGCCTCGGAGTTCGTCGCCACTTCGTTCCTCATTCGTCTTCATCAAGCTGAGCGGCTGTTTGTTTCGCGGTGGGAAGTAGTTTTGTGATGTAAATAAGCCAGATGATGTATGGTAATCGGTGGATTTATTTTAATTTGTTTTACAGTATGAGACCTAATAGGTTTCTTGAACATGTACTGAGTTGGTGGCATTGTTTTAATATAGCACTACTATTTGAAAGTTTATGTGGATTCGGGTATTTATTGTAAAACAAGTTATAGTATTATGTGAACTTTAGTAGTGTGACGGACCACGACAAAAATGCTCCAAAATACAGCTGCTGCCTACAGGACTTGTACTTGCAGATTTGTCCAACGATTTGTGAAGAAAAATACTCCTATAAAATAGGAAGTAAATAGGAAATAGGTAAATAGTAAATAGTAAATTGTAAATAGGTATTGGGTAAATAGGAAGTAAGATCGAGAATTTTAACGATTCCTCGAGAATTTTCGAGGAACGTTTTCGATTCTTTCAGTTTTTTGTTTTCCACGACGTAGGTTTATAAGTTATTTTTCCTTGGAAGTTACAAAGTGTAAATTTTTAAAATGTAACTAAAATAACGTTCTGAGTTGGAAAATTATTTGTTTACTCGGGCTACGGGTGTCTAAATGAATAGACAAATTACATAATTAACCTACCACTTTTGTATATCGTTGTCTCACATTTTACTGAACCAAGACACTGTATGACTACAATAGTATTAGAGAGACTCAATTCAGGATGGAATGCCAGATGGCCTATCGCTCCATACACGGCGATATTCGGTTGCTGTGGTCGTAATAGATAACTAGATGCTATGATAGATCCCCAGCGGTCGTGCCCACTCGGTGACCCACTAGGGACCCTCGGATCCCTGTGTAATAGGCCCTCGCCCTCGCTGTCTGTCGCTTTCACCGTCCACCCGTCATGTTCGGAAACTGTCCCGGGGACAACAAAGGGACTGGCCGCTGGGCGAGGACGTTTGTGGGGCGATGCTCGTCCCCCGGTGTGTTTACGAAAATAGCAGAAGAGAGCGAAAGCGGTTAATACGAAGTGTGGAGTTTTCGTTTCTTGCGAGAGTTTCATTTAGGATTTACCCAGTTGACGACGGTGTGCCTAGCGATACACCATTTTGATTGGCATTTCCTGATGGGCCTGATGATTGATGATCGGGGCCCACCATAATTACGATAGTGAACACGCGGCGCTCGATAAGCAAATTCAAATACTGTGGTGTATAAGTGGACTGTATAGTGATAAAAACACGCTAAACAACTGAATGAATGTGAGTGAGTTTAAGTTAGCAAGTATGGTACTGAACTGTGCGTAATGAAAATAAAATGAGCCGGCTGGCGAACGTATCCACCGTGTGCTGTAGCACAAGCATTGAGTACATACATTCAATGTGCCAAGCGAGCGGCCCGAGAGTTGCTACTGACTAAAGGGGTTGTTATGTAAGACGACTTCTCAATCACAAAGTGGCGGGAAAGGGGTATAACCCCCCACTACTGCTTTGGTGGCCAATAGTGACCAATAAATTGATTGCATTGTGTATTTGTATTCGTACCACTTTGTACGTTTGCCGTCTTCTATATGATTACAAGAGTAAAAAATATGTGGAAGTGTTGTTAGACGATTAATTGCACGACATTTAGCGTACAGTCAGACTGAAGTGTTTCTCATTATAATTACTGATATTGTTTCAAATTGAAAACGTTATTTATTTCCTTCTTAAAATTGTCTTTTACTAAACAGTTCCCATTCGTCTAGTTCGAGATCGCGGTCTTAACCGGCGTTAACAAAATTCATTTTGAAGTCATTTAATAAACGTCTTCAATTCTGTTGTGGCACTACAAAATCTCGGTAAAATTTGCATTAAATATTCGCTCAGCCAATTGACTAAACTGACAAAAAAATTAAGCCAATTAGTCTAAACTGAGAAAATTAAGCCAATTAATCTAAACTGACAAAATTAGGCCAATTAGTCTAAACTGACAAAATAAGTCATTTTCATGTAATTACAAACGACATAGGACCAATCAGTCTCTACGTTTTTTAGCGAATTTCCCCTATAGGGAAGAAGCTATTACCGTAGGTCTCATGGTAAGACTTAAGCCCGAGACCATGATAACTTTTTGTTTTGAGGTCCCCAGATGCCAAAAACACTATTCGTTCAAATTTATATTATATATATATATGTGTCCGTTACCGCGATAACTTGAGTAAAAAACGTCCGATTTCGATGAAATTTGGCTCAAATGTGTAAAGTGACATTCATGACTTTAAGTTCGAAAACCAGAAATATCGGACCACGGGAAGGGGGGTTTATGGGGGTTTTAAATTTTCCAAAAATCAGTTTTTTGCATTTTTCACCCTAAAATTTTTAAAAAACTTAATTTTGGTTTTGACCATGTTATAGAGCTTAAAAAACAAATAATATGGTATTTTGAATTATTAACCTAGGTTAAGTGGTTGCGGAGAAAATCCAAAAAAACCTGCTCATAAAATCTCCCATGTTAATCTTATGGGAAAAGGTTTTTGGATTTTCCTCAGTTCATTTCTATGTAAACTTCACATTTACTTTTACCAATCAGTTTAGCTCTACAAAACAATCATTTTGGTGTTTAAATTGTGATTCTACGTCCAACCGTTGCCGTGATATTCAAAGTGCTAATCACAGTATGTTGTCCAATGTTATCCTTATGGAGAATATTTGAAATTTGATATCTCGATTATTCATGAACGTATATTGATGAAACTTGGTAGGTGGCTTCACCTAGTACGGTATATTGATATTTCCACAAAAAATTGATTTTTTGTTGATTATCCTCTTAGCAGCAAACCTGCATTCTCATCCCTAATGTTATTCTTATGGAGAATACGGAAAGCTTTATATCTCCCTTAATTATGAACATAAATCATTAAAACTTGGTATATAGCTTCACTTGGTTGAGTTATATTGATAATTGCAAAAACCCCGCATTTTTATCTTCCTCGTTGCAGCAAACCTGCGTTCTCAGCCCTAATGTTATTCTTATAGAGAATAAATAAAATGCTATATATCACTTATTTATTTAAGTATTTTTATGAAACTTGGTAAGTGGCTTTATGTGGTAGTAAGAAATATATTCATTCATAGGAAATTCGCTGAGAATGCAGGTTTGCTGCGACGGGGGTATTTTATCTCTACTATACATGTTGAGTTGGAGATGACTATGGTGATAGCGAACCCAATACAATACTATACATATGTATATTACTTTCAAAAAATATGCAGTAGTCATGAATATATTTATTTCATTTCCAGTGTAATTTTCTAATGTTTAATAGGGAACGGTCCTAACCCTTGTCTATTGTTTTATAGTGGCGTATATTTAAGTTGTATACTGTGTAAACATAAACCACCTGCTTCAGCTCACTTTGCATAGATACAAAAACAAATCGCAATAACACAAACGACGGAGTATTCAACATTGAACGGTTCCGGGGTGAAAGTAGTTAATAACACTAATTGGCGGTCGTGTACTGTTGGCTGATGCGAGTGTGAGTGTGCAGATTGCGGCGTCGACAGAAAAATAACAACGATCGGCCGAAAATTAGGGAAATCTGTTCGAGGGAATAGCGGTCAATTAGACTAAGGAAATTCTTACGCTTGGGTGATTATACAGCGGGACTTAATTCGTACCTGTTTTAATATGTGCAATTATATTACTAAAAAAATGTATGGAATTTCTCTCCGATCTCTCAAAACTTCCTGGAGGTGATTAGTTTAGGTAAATACACAAAAAATATGTTAGATATATTGAGGCAGTTTGTTTAATAATGGCTATTTTTGGTTATTATTTCAAAACAACTTCCTTTCTAATTAAAATGATCGTTATTTGTTACGATGACTAAAACCGGTTAATGATAACAAGGCCGACAGATTAATTGAATTTGTATGCGATTTAAAACAACTAAAATGATCGATTTTCGAAAATGGATGGCGGAGTCATTGATGGATTTTCTTACTCGGGTTTTACGTGCTTTATTTTAATCATGAATGAATATTCCTTGCTTGGATTCCTTTCTCAAAGTGTGTGTCTCGGAGGATGTTTAAAGCTAAGTAGCCTATTGTTGGTTTCATAATTTAATCATTGCTCCAAAGCAAGTTTGCAGTTTGGTGTGGTACCATTTCGCTATGAAAGCAGAGTATAACAGAAAAGGAAGAATTTAACACAAGCTATTACGAGTAATTTAATTGTTTTGTATTTTCAATCTAAAGTTGAATGTCAAATTATTAATATAAGCAGCAAAAGGGGTTATTAGATGTTTTCTTACCGCGTAAGCATTCATTTATTTTTACACGAATAACTGGATTCTGCTCTTAAAAAAACTATCCGTTTTGAAAAATTAAAATTTTGCCGGAATCAGGTTATATTAAAAGAGGTTTGAAAAACAGAAGCCTATAACGTAGCCAGGGTCGTTGGCAGTATTGGCGGTAGAGGTGTGCTCGACGTGTTGAGGCAACGCCGACCTGTCATTACCAGGCTGCGCGGTTGTGACGTCACTGTTTGTGACGTCACTGGCAGTAGTTGGATCCACAACTGTGGTTTTATTGGTTAACATTGTTTTCAGCGGGTTTTACCACCCACAGTGCGAGCCGGTTGTGCGTCAGCGTTACAAATATGACGGTCACCAGAGGTAGTCGTGTCTTGCACGTGATGTCAGTTGTTTGTGACGTCACTGGCAGTAGTTGGATCCACAACTGTGGTTTTATTGGTTAACATTGTTTTCAGCGGGTTTTACCACCCACAGTGCGAGCCGGTTGTGCGTCAGCGTTACAAATATGACGGTCACCAGAGGTAGTCGTGTCTTGCACGTGATGTCAGTTGTTTGTGACGTCACTGGCAGTAGTTGGATCCACAACTGTGGTTTTATTGGTTAACATTGTTTTCAGCGGGTTTTACCACCCACAGTGCGAGCCGGTTGTGCGTCAGCGTTACAAATATGACGGTCACCAGAGGTAGTCGTGTCTTGCACGTGATGTCAGTTGTTTGTGACGTCACTGGCAGTAGTTGGATCCACAACTGTGGTTTTATTGGTTAACATTGTTTTCAGCGGGTTTTACCACCCACAGTGCGAGCCGGTTGTGCGTCAGCGTTACAAATATGACGGTCACCAGAGGTAGTCGTGTCTTGCACGTGATGTCAGTTGTTTGTGACGTCACTGTTTGTGACGTCACTGGCAGTAGTTGGATCCACAACTGTGGTTTTATTGGTTAACATTGTTTTCAGCGGGTTTTACCACCCACAGTGCGAGCCGGTTGTGCGTCAGCGTTACAAATATGACGGTCACCAGAGGTAGTCGTGTCTTGCACGTGATGTCAGTTGTTTGTGACGTCACTGGCAGTAGTTGGATCCACAACTGTGGTTTTATTGGTTAACATTGTTTTCAGCGGGTTTTACCACCCACAGTGCGAGCCGGTTGTGCGTCAGCGTTACAAATATGACGGTCACCAGAGGTAGTCGTGTCTTGCACGTGATGTCAGTTGTTTGTGACGTCACTGTTTGTGACGTCACTGGCAGTAGTTGGATCCACAACTGTGGTTTTATTGGTTAACATTGTTTTCAGCGGGTTTTACCACCCACAGTGCGAGCCGGTTGTGCGTCAGCGTTACAAATATGACGGTCACCAGAGGTAGTCGTGTCTTGCACGTGATGTCAGTTGTTTGTGACGTCACTGGCAGTAGTTGGATCCACAACTGTGGTTTTATTGGTTAACATTGTTTTCAGCGGGTTTTACCACCCACAGTGCGAGCCGGTTGTGCGTCAGCGTTACAAATATGACGGTCACCAGAGGTAGTCGTGTCTTGCACGTGATGTCAGTTGTTTGTGACGTCACTGGCAGTAGTTGGATCCACAACTGTGGTTTTATTGGTTAACATTGTTTTCAGCGGGTTTTACCACCCACAGTGCGAGCCGGTTGTGCGTCAGCGTTACAAATATGACGGTCACCAGAGGTAGTCGTGTCTTGCACGTGATGTCAGTTGTTTGTGACGTCACTGGCAGTAGTTGGATCCACAACTGTGGTTTTATTGGTTAACATTGTTTTCAGCGGGTTTTACCACCCACAGTGCGAGCCGGTTGTGCGTCAGCGTTACAAATATGACGGTCACCAGAGGTAGTCGTGTCTTGCACGTGATGTCAGTTGTTTCTGGAACTGGTTTAGCGTCAGTGGAATACATTTTCGGAATGTTACGCAGTTAATCTACTTCATATGTTTGAATATTTGACCATAGAGAATGAATATTGTTTGTATAGTTGTTGTAATGAACGTTGTTCAAGACTTTCCATTGTGATACGTCACAAGGGTGTCTAGTAGCTCTGTAAATGGTATTCATATTTATGACAGCGCTTACCTCATCGGTCTCTGGTAAGCCGGGGGATACCGGTCGTAAAACGACAGAGGATTAAGAGACGATCGTGAAGTGAATCAGGGTTCTGGTTTATTTATGAGCCTTTACTGTGAAAGTAGCCTATCTCAATACACACTTAAGTAATCTAAACATTAAATCATACTAGTTGTCCTGTTGCTCGAATCCGAGCAAATTTGTACCCAACGAAAGGTTTCTTCAGTTGTAAACAAACATAACAAAACATCTGATATTAAAACGGATGATAACAACGTACTTTCAATCAATACGTAGTTTAAACTTCCGCCGTCGGATAGCGCCACTGTTCCAAAAATTAAGCCCGTTACTGTGTTTAAGTGATGCCTTTTCTTAAAATTCTGAGACGAATTGGCAAATCTACGTAAAAATACCTTTAATTTAGCATCTCAAACGTTAAAATCCGTCCAGCCGTTATCGAATTACGACTGTGAAGAAAAAACCCCTAGCATATTAATATATAGATTGTTGTTCACAAACAACACGTTTTTATACGACACGTTCTGCGGAAAACGACAACGGAAAAACAGCTGATCTGTATAAGAATTTAAATATTGTACTACGGACATTTTCTGGATGTATTAATTTGTACTGTACGTAATAACAATACAACCTTAATGGAGTATGGTAGTCAATCACTGTACAATAATTTTGTAGAAGGCTTTCTTGTAACGTATTTGCTTGAAAATAATTGAGCGGCAACTGATTATGACTGCCGGCCTATTTCACTGGTGTCAACAGTTTGCAAATTCCTCGTAAACAATTGCTTCTCACGGCGCCCCCAAGGTATCGGTCGTGGTGTGGAGTGCGGCGATTTAAAAACGGAAGAAAGGTTCGTGGTTTTGAACCCCTCCTTTCTAAACGTCTAGAGGTACTGTAGGTGGAATTGAGCAATGGATGTGAGGAGTGGTCGGTTACCCAACCGCGCGTTTCTCCGTCAGACGCTTGCTAAACGGACGTCATCAACTGGTCATCATCATCATCATCCGGGTAGTGTGCGTAGGCCAGTTACATTTTACAATTGTGTAATTAATTACTGCAAAAGATAAACAATATCAAAATAAAGTAGATGAATATCATGTATCAATACCCCCGTCGCAGCAAACCTGCGTACTCAGCGAATTTCCAATGAATATATATGTTTCTCACTACCAAATAAAGGCACTTACCAAGTTTTATAAAAATAAATTAATAACTAAATGATCTATAGCATTTTATTTATTCTCCATAAGAATAACATAGGACTGAGTATGCAGGTTTGCTGCAACAAGGAGCACAAAATATGTGTTTTTATGCAATTATCAATTTAACTCAACCAGGTGAAGCTACATACTAAGTTTTATTAATTTATGTTAATAATTAAGGGAGATATAAAACTTTACTTATTCTCCATAAGAATAACATTAGGGCTGAGTATGCAGGTTAGCTGCTACGGGGACAACCACCAAAATATTTGTTTTTTGTTCAAATATCAATATACCAGTACAACATGAAGCCACATACCAAGTTTCATCAATATACATTCATAAATAATCGAGATATCAAATTTTATTTATTCTCCATAAGGATAACATTGGACAACGTACTGTGTTTAGTACTTTGAATATCTCTGCAACGGTTGGACGTAGAATCACAATTTAAACACCAAAATGATTGTTTTGTGGAGCTGAAGTGATTGGTAAAAGCAAATGTGAAGTTTAAAGTAAAACTATCTGAGGAAAAGCCAAAAACCTTTTTCCCATAAGATTAACATGGGAGATTTTATGAGCATGTTTTTTTGGATTTTTTCCGCAACCACTTAACCTAGGTTAATAATTCAAAATACCATATTATTTGTTTTTTTAAGCTCTATAACATGGTTAAAACCAAAATTAACTGTTTCAAAAATTTTAGGGTGAAAAATGCAAAAAACTGATTTTTGGATAATTTAAAACCCCCATAAACCCAAGGGGGGACACATATATAGATATATATATATATATATATATATATATATATATATATATATATATATATATATATATATATATATATATATATATACATATATATAAATTTGAACAAATAGTGTTTTAGTCATCTTGGGACCTTAAAAAAAAAATTTGTCATGGTCTCGGGCTTAAGTCTTACCATGAGACCTACGGTAATAGCTTCTTCCCTATAGGGGAAATTCGCTAAAATAAACAAAAGCTGAACCGGAAATAACCGGGTGGTACTGGGTACATAGTGTTGTATGTTGTGGTTATTGCTGTATTATGGAACAACTTGAAAAAATCTAATGAACTAATCTTTAATTTTGGAAAGGATTTGCAAACATAAGAAATACGTTTTATCTTTAGTCATTGTGTTTGAAAGAACAAACACTAAAATTTATTATTTGAAGTTTTAAATTTTAAATCCAATTTAAAATTACAGAAATAATACCTTCCCATGATGAATTGTGTACGGGTTCGATGTTCGGCACATTAATAAATTTGTATCGTCAACGTATTTATTTATTTTGTACGCATCAACTTTTCTTATCGAGTGAAAATTGTACTACTGGTACTACTTGTTCAAGATTGGTTTAAAATAACGATTCAGAAAAATATAAATAAAATAGTTACAGTGTGAACTAAAATACTTTGTACAAAGTCTGCTTAAAACAATTAAACAGTTGAATTAATAATTATTACTTAGCCATTAGTTATAATAAATGTATAATATCAGGTATATAGGAGATCTTATTTTCCACAAAAGTATAGCGAATGACTTACAACGGAGTAGCCTACCAAATATAATGTATTTCTAAAATCAAACTAAAACTAGCTACGAATTGATTCGCTGAATAAGTGCTGTTACACATTACTTTTGAATCTTGATTTCAATTCTTTATCGTCAGTTATGATGGTATATTAATATAAAATGTGTTGTGTAAAATACACAATATTTTGACGGGAGAGGAGTTTGATTTAGAGCTAACACGTGCTTATTAACAATATAACATGGGTATGCGAGCACTATTAAGAGGCTGAGGACTGTAGAAACCTCTTTCGAGAGTAATTAAAACCAAAACGACTCGTTGATTGTTTCGTTTCGAGTTGCTCCTAGTCTAGACGATTCTCGCGGAAGGAGTCTTATTTGTTTTCGCTATCTTCAGTGCTATCGCCTAACAACGTACACAAAGGAGGTCTATTATTATTTGCCGAGCTAGAAAGTGGAGATTCGGGCACGACGCGACCGCGACGTTACCAGCTAGATCACCCCGCCCCGCCAGATGGTGGAATTATGCGCGAAATCTCCCTCCAGACTCGCTTATTGGCCTGGTTGTTGTTACTCTGAAGTTATTCTTTGTTGTCTACGTGCATTCTTTTGTGGTAGACTTGTTTATTTGTATCAACATTGAAAATGTTTACTTCCATGGTCATGTTTAGTCGTGGTGCCAATCGTACTTTTGTTTGACGTGGTTTTAAATTAATATGGTATTTATCGAAGTCTGTCTTCCAGATCCGCATAATTAGTTATATTGCAGCGGCAGTTAATTTGGTTTCTAACGGAAGAAATCTTTAACTATCGATTTACTGATATGCCCTAAATATTCTTAGATTGAAATTTTAATTGTAATACGTGTAAATAAAATTTGTTTATAGCAAAGTTAGTAATTATGATTAGTAAAATGAAAACGTTTCTTCATCATGCAGCTGTACTATGTAAAAATAAACAAATATCAGTAGTTGATGCAGCCGCACTCTTATTGTGTCGTTTGTTATAGTTGAAATAGTGAGTAGAAGTGTGTTATAGTAGTTAGTGAGTTTAGTAGCGGATTATCAATTTAGAGAACTGATATACAAACTATTTGTATTTTTTTACATAGTTGCTTAGTTTTAATTGCATGAGGTATTGTAAATACAATGATTTGAACTCTGGATTGCGTAAATTACCAGCTGACGAAGCCACAAACACATGTTTTGCAGAGTGTTTCTACGCCTCTGTACAAAATATCCATCACAGTTCGTAAACGATCCTAATTTACCCCTCGGTCTACTTTAAAAAAACCCAGTTACAAATTTTTATTTCTAAAAATGTTTTGTTTATCACTGGAAAAATGTATTAATAATCATTGTAAAAGACAAAGCGTGTACACAAGTTAGTTGAGGCTGAGGGTATGTAACAGTGAGGGCCGTCCAAAATATTCCACAATCCCATGTTATCTCGGAGGATGTCAAGATATCCCTGTAATGGGATGACAATCTGCAAGTGGATGCGAGGATAGGGCGCCGCCCAGACGTGTTATCGTGTTATCAGCGGTGCTCGCGGTTATCACCTGCCCTGTTATCACCGCCGCCAGATGTTGTAGTCGCGGCTGCCAATAAACCTGCACCCGCTCGGGACAAGTGCATTCCACTCTCTGGTGTTCAAGGAAGTAGTAAATGTACGTGATTGCTTATTGTGGTCCAGGTTTATGGGTTGCGCTCTTGGTGTCTAAAAGATAACAAAATATTCGTGTGTAAATACCTAGAGATTTCAGTGAGTCAAATTTCGGAATCAAAAAGTAATCGTAAAACAGAATTACAAATATTCAAATCAGAGTGTCTACTGATAGTGGACTGGAGGTAATGAAAATATACTGGATTTTGTTGTATACTGGAAATACTGGAATAACTTGGGTTTCATATTGTATACTTGAATTTTATCAAAACAAGATCGATCACCGACACATAACAAATTAGGCGTGACAGTTAATTACGAGTTGCGAGCGTGAATTCCATTTTTGTACATTTTAAATCTACAATAAATAGCATACATAACTTTTTGTATAAATGTGGTTGTTCGAGACATATGTCAATTATATCGACAATTTATAAACCAATCACTTTACTGTTTTCTTTTGGAACCATAATAAAATATTGATGGGAAAATAAAATAAGCCTATATTTCAATGTAATGTTGCTGCGTGATAATGGAATTTTGTCAACAATTGTTGTGGAAATACTGGAAATTGACTAAAGTCCCAAAATGAAATCCCAATAGATACCCTGGATAATTACGATTTTGTTTGTGGGTATCTATGTGTGATATCGAATTTCTGCGTACTGAAATCGCTAGGTACGTTTTTACTTTCTAAAATCTGTTAACCATCAACCACCCCGTTTAGGCGGTGCGGGCTTTGTAAGTTTACCTTGGTCTTATGGGGAAGGAGGTTGTAACGCTGATTGTGGCTGGAACCCCCTCTTAAAGTTGGAATAAATTAACTGATCTGTTGATGGTTCTATGATCGTCTCGCACGGCAACGGTGGCAGGTCGTGCAGTAGTGATGACGCGGAGGTCGCCGGCCTGGGAGGTGTCGGATGATGGTCTGGCGCCGGGGTTTGACGGTCTGACCGCACACAATACCGACGTCTTCCTGGAACACCGGCAGTGGCTTACAGGGGTAGAGGTGGATGAGGCGCGTGCACAGATCAGAGACTTGAGGCCCCAGTCTGCCCAGCGGACAAATCTCGGCCACCGCCTGAAAATACATTGTTAAGATTCAAATTAAAATTCTTTTATTTGTAGCAGGACAATTTTATTAAATTGTTTTACAAATTTTACATTTTACAGATAGGGAAGATGAGCGTTGCGGAGGTCCGCAGGGTTCCTGTTTGCGGCTATGATAATTATGTTATCAGCATGCCATAAACAGGATTTGACAGAAGAAAGTTTATTCTACTAATGCTCGTTTTTAGAATTTCAAAATTATGTTTCTGCCTTAGGTTGTTGTAGTTTTAAAAATCTAATTTTTGCACATTTGAAAGGGCTTGTAAATGCAACTCAATTAAACAAATTAAAAAAGTATAAAGACGGACATTTGTACATAATATTTTCCTCTTTAATATTATACTTTAACTTTAATTAAATGGTTTATGCAGGAGCTGTAAAGAGGGATCCTGCAAACCCACTCCTAGCGCTGCGCGGAAGGGGTAGACTGGAGCCTTAAAACTACCTAGTTTCCCCTCTGCGGGTGCGTGCAGGGAAACAGTTGCGAGTGTGCAACGTACTCTACATAAGTTGCCTGCGCCAAATGGGTTCAGGTTGCATCGATATGTCGACGTTGCCAATTGCATTGTGGTTCAGGTAGAGATCGTAATTACTTTGACAGACTGCTGTAGGCTAATAACGAGTTCGCACGCAGCACGCTGACGTGAGGGAAGTGAATTTCCACATAAAAAAACTTGTAAAACTCAAAATCAGTGTAAATACAAACAGTTATTCCAATTTTTATTGAAATCTGAAAACATTGATTTTTTTGCTGTTCTGATGCTCCTGGTTTCATTTACCTGCAATGCTAGGAATACAATTTTGCGCATTACAAGGTTAGGAGAGGGTCCAGTCAGGCTTGAAAGTAGGCGTGAGGTGGCTGGGGACGATAAAAGTAAGCCAAAAAATGAATAACAGGTTTTTCTAATGTAAAACCCCCATAAGACAACGTACTGTGTTTAGTCGATACACATTTTCCTTAATAAATAATGTAAATGTAATGTAATGTAAATAATGGTGCTAGAATGACAAGAGAGGGCTTAAAACATTCGCATCACTAATATACATCTTATTACATACATTGATTTTACATCGGGGGCTTTTCTAACCCTTTTTGGGCCCAAAAACTCAAAATTTGAAAGATTAATTCCCAAAAAAGGGGTTTAGAGTTTTCCGATTGTTTTGCCCAACGAACTTGTCCAACTGATTATAGAAAGGAACGTCCCTACCAAATTTTAAGTAAATCGGACAAAAAATGCGACCGCTAGAGTGCATACACACACATATATATATATATATATATATATATATATATATATATATACAATTTTGAACGACCCCCCAAAACATGTTCAGGGGGTCACGTTAGGAACTTCTATGGTGGTCCCGGGCTTAAGTTTCGCCGTGCGGGTCATGCTAATAGTTCACTTCCCATAGGAAATTCACTAATAATAAAAAGAACAGTCTTTAAACGCGGTAGGTAAATGTAAATGTAAAATGAAGCGAGATTTGTATTCGACAACCACTCAAGAAAGTCGGTCACTACCCGTAGTGGTGTTAAAGTAAGTTCTGGGAGAGTATTGCACTTGTGAATGTCTTGATAATAATAACAGAATGGATGCATATCACTCGTCAAGTCAGTAATATCTTTTTAATGAAAATAAATAATCTTTAATCTAATCTTGAGTTGTTGTGAAAAACTATATCGGGTATTGAGCATCGGAAGTAAATACCTTTTATAGTTGATTAATTTGTTAAATTGACATTCCTAATTACAAATAATACACCGTTCGCCTTAAATTATGGGTATCTTCAGTTTGTATTTAGTCCACCAACGAGACTAAAATTATTGTCGGAACACAAAAAAGATCGGAGGAACACATTAATTTAAATGCAAACATGATAAAACTGTAGCTAAAACTGAACAAATTGATATGTTTGTACAGTTTTACAGATTTAATAATACTGTTTCATAAATACTGTATTAACTGTCATCGGTCTACTGATTTCTATCGTCAGTGAAGCAACGACATAATACGTGAACGGACCAGCGCATCGGATCCGCAAACAATAACAGACACCGATAACGCCACGGTCAGACTAAGCGAGGGATCGGACTATCCGAGGTCGGACTAGTGGGGTTCTATTGGATGTAGTTTTTTGGAATTGCCTGCTGAAGGTAGGTCATGGTAGGAAATGAGTCTGCCCGAGGGCGAACACCATGTCGCTATCCTCGGGAGGAATTCACTTTCTTCGCCGACGGTTGACGAAGATTTATCGACTATTGTCGGCGCATCGCCGGGCTGCAGGGTCGGCTTTGGCACACCTGGAATGCATCTCCACGAAGACACGATGCAAGTACGGAACACACTCGGTTCGTGGGGTGTTTGGGGTTGGAAAAACGACCTGGCTAAGTATTAAACTGATACCACTGTAAATAACAGAAATGTCGCTTTTACAGAGGTGTCATTAGGAAAATATAAAACTTGCAACTGTTAATGGAATTCTTAGAGTTCCTTCCGCGCTGATCGCCTGTGCAGTAGCGTTATGCTGACTTGGTGCGTGGCGCAAGTGTTAAGTCACTTGGTTAGCAAGGTTTTCATACCCCGCTATAACCTATATGTCGTATGTGATTGATACGTTATTATGTACAGGTATTGGTTTCGCTCACCCACCTTTCCTGGATCTCTACCGTTTGTGCTGCATTCTGTGACGTTCAAGTGACTATCTATATGTTACGTATGAGTTTACCTATATATAAAGCCGAACCGTTCGAGGAACTTTTGAGAAACCAATAAGTCTAGTCACCCGCCAACCACAAATTGAATGAAAGGTCTCGATGGGAAAGTTGAAAGAAATAATTTTGGTTTTTGAAACTCATAATAGCAATAGATTTGAATTTATTATTGTTTTATTTTATTTTTACCAATCGCTTCTAGTGTTTAAAACTACACTACGTTTCGGGAGGTAAGGAAACTCCTCCCCTTATCAAGAGGACGCGAGAGTGCAGTTTCCATATTTCGCGGTCAACGATCCAGGACATGTAATTTATTGACAGTTTTATATTTGTAAGAATATAAATGTTGTGTTAGTGTATTGTATTTTTTTGTGTCTGTACCTATTTGTTAGTTTTGCGTTTGAGTAAATAAAATGTAAAGGAAAAAATATATATAAAAAAATGTAGGTTAGTTAGGTATAAGAACTTGATATTTAGGTGTAAGGGTTAACTTGATAACTGGAGGAGTTTCCTTACCTCCAGAAACGTAGTGTAGTTTTAAACACTAGAAGCGATTGGTAAAGTCCAGATAAATCAATAATAAATAATTTGGTTTGTTGGTCCATCCTCTCCTGAGGCCGTGAATTAAGTGTAAGTGTTCAAGTTAAAACACATTTTTAAATATTTTCATTTTATTAGATGTGTGATTTTATTTTTTGCTTGTTGTAGGTATTGTACAACAGAAATCAAGTGAACAAGCGACTTGGTTGAACAATAGTAGATGGAAGTAAAAAATCTAATCCTTGTGTCTGTAAGATGTCATTGCAACTTTAAGAGCCAGTGGGGCGAAGCCCTAAATAAATTACAAATTGATAGGGTTACAAGTTTTGTTCTTTACTGCTTACTGTATTCCTCCAAACCTTAAGCTTAATCACTTCTGCGGGCAATTCTTAACAACATTACAAATGTCCCTGGGACTCCTCGCAGACATGTTTCGGCAGCTGAGCTTCACTCCGGGCGAAGCCACCGGGTCAGCGGCCGGTAATGGAGGCGGTGGCCGAAAGAGAGTGGCAATAACGCTAGTTGACGGTGCGCATACTGAGCATGCGCCGCTGTCAAAGGCTGTAATCTAACTAGGCCTAAGGCCAGGCCGTGAGCGGGCGGTGGCTTGGCGGCTACCGACCTCTGCTGTATTGCTGGAAGCTCTTGCTGTACAATGGTTATTGATGGACGGAGTATAATAGCTGATTTGGTTGATCATTAAATTCTTCAACATTTTTCTTCATACTTGACTTAACTAGTGAATATTTGATCTGATCAGTTACGCACCACGAACTAAGGCTCCGGTCTACCCTACAGAAAAATCTGCGCCGCCGCGTAAAAATACATTGTTAAGATAGGGAAAAGGAGCGTTGCGGAGGTCCGCCGGATTACTGATAGCGGCTATGATAATTATGTTATCAATATACTGTAAACGGGAATTGATAGAAGAAAATTAATTCTACTGATGCTCTTTTAGCGAATTTCCCCTATAGGGAAGAAGCTATTACCGTAGGTCTCATGGTAAGACTTAAGCCCGAGACCATGATAACTTTTCATTTTGAGGTCCCCAGATGCCAAAAACACCATTCGTTCAAATTTTTATATATGTATATATATATATGTGTCCGTAAGCACGATAACCCTCGTAAAAAAGGTCCGATCTTAATGAAATTTGGTACAAATGTGTAAAGTACGATTTATTTGAACGAGTTCGAAAACCAGATGAATCGCACCATCCGAAGGGGGGTTTTTGGGGGGTTTTGTACCCCAAAAATGTGTTTTTTGGGGTTTTCACATGTAATTTTAATTTAAATCAAATTTTAATTTATACCATTAAATTCAGCTTAAAAAAACAAACAATTTGGTATTTTGATCATTGCTCTACGTCAATTGGTTACCGAGATATTGAAAGTGCTAAACACAGTACTGTACGTTGTCTAATGTTATTCTTATGGAGAAAAAGAAAAATTGTATATCTCGCTTATTTATGAACGTAAACTGGCAAAATTTGGTATATGGCTTTATTTGGTTGTGGTCTATTGATATTTGCACAAAAATCCATTTTTTGCCCGATAGTTCCCGTAGCAGCAAACCTGCATACTCAGCCCCATGTTATTCTTATGGAGAATAATTAACGTGTTATCTCCTTTAATTATGAACATAAATTAATAGAACTTGGTATGTGGCTTTACCTAGTTGAGTTATAATGATATTTGTATAAAAGCCCATTTTTAGTGTTCCTTATTTCAGCAAACCTGCATACTCAGCCGCCATGTTATTCTTATGGAGAATAATTAAAATGTCATAAATCGTTTATTTATGAATGTATATTGATGAAACTTGGTATGTGGCTTTATGTGGTATTAAGATACATATATATGCATTGGAAATTCGCTGAGTACGCAGGTTTGCTGCTACGGGGGTATTTTTAGAATTTCAAAATAATGTTCGGCCACAAGTTTTTGTATATTTTGAACAAGCTCATTTTTAGCGAATTTCCCCTATAGGGAAGAAGCTATTACCGTAGGTCTCATGGTAAGACTTAAGCCCGAGACCATAATAACTTTTTGTTTTGAGGTCCCCAGATGCCAAAAACACTACTCGATCAAATATATATATATATATATATATATATATATATATATATATATATATATATATATATATATGTGTCCGTTAACACGATAACTTGAGTAAAAAACGTCTGATTTTGATGAAATTTGGCTCAAATGTGTAAAATGACATTCATGACTTTAAGTTCGAAAACCAGAAAAATCTGACCATGGGAAGGGGGGTTTATGGGGGTTTTAAATTTTCCAAAAATCAGTTTTTTGCATTTTCACCCTACAATTTTTTAAAAACTTAATTTTGGCTTTGACCATGTTATAGAGCTTAAAAAAACAAATAATTTAGTATCTTGAATTATTAACCTAGGTTAAGTGGTTGCGGAGAAAATAAAAAAAAACCTGCTCATAAAATCTCCCATGTTAATCTTATGGGAAAAAGGTTTTTGGCTTTTCCTCAGTTTATTTTAATGTAAACTTCACATTTGCTTTTACCAATCTGTTCAGTTCCACAAAACAATCATTTTGGTGTTTAAATTGTGATTCTACGCCCAACCGTTGCAGAGATATTCAAAGTGATAAACACAGTACGTTGTCCAATGTTATTCTTATGGAGAATAAATAAAATTTGATATCTCGATATTTATGAATGTATGTTGATGAAACTTGGTATGTGGCTTCACGTAGTACTGGTATATTGATATTTCCACAAAAAATTGTTTTTTTGTTGATTATTCCCGTAGCAGCAAACCTGCGTACTCAGCCCCCATGTTATTCTTATGGAGAATAAGAAAAATGTAATGATTCCCTTAATTATGACATAAATTAATAAAACTTAGTATGTAGCTTCACTTGGTTGAGTTATATTTGATAATTATATAAAAAAAACCATTTTTCTGTTCCTTGTTGCAGCAAACCTGCTTTCTCAGCCCCCATGTTATTCTTATGGAGAATAACTAGAATGTTATATAGCACTTACTTATTATTGAATATTGATGAAACTTAGTATGTGGCTTCGCCTAGTTAAATTTTATTTATATTTGCATAAAAACCAATTGTTTCTGTTCCTTGTTTCAGCAAACCTACGTACTCATTACCAATGTTATTCTTAAAGAGAATAATTAAAATCGCTTATATATGAATATATTTTTATGAAACTTGGTTTGCGGCTTTATGTGGTATTAAGACATATATTTTGCATTAGAAATTCGCTGAGTACGCAGGTTTGCTGCGACGGGGGTATTGTACATTAAAAGGGTTTGCAAATGCAACTCAGTTAAATAGGTTTAACAAGTAAAAAAAATACATTTGTAGAATATTTTCCTCTTTAATATTTTACTTTAACCTTAAAGGGTTTTTGCAAGAGCTGTAAAGAGGGATCCTGCAAACCCTTTCCTAGCGCTGCGCGGAAGGGGTAGACCGGAGCCTTAATGGAAAATAGCCGTGCATTTAGTTAAACGGAACGTAATGTGACAGTATCCTGTGTGGTGTATTAAATAGATGCAGTGTACAGTCTTGAGTTCTGATTTTGTTTAGCTGATCTCGTTAAAACGCAATACAAAAGAAAACACAGAAATGTAAAACGTCACCCCTTTTACGTTATCTAAATACGTTATGCAGTAAAAAACTGGTACTCGAGTATTTCTTGAATTCCTTTATGGAAAAGAAATTCATAAATAATGTATTGTCGTAGATAGCTAAAGAGGAAATACAACGCAAATATATTGTAAATATGGTATTTTTACTGAATAAAAACAGTGTTGTAATATATCACTATCGCTGCTATATTTAGCTTCGAGTGGTTTTAACAAGCTACACTGGCGATTATTACTATTTGTGATTAGCTTGTACCTGGTGCGACTTCGTTCGCGTGGTTTGCCTTCACTATCATTGATACCCGTTTCTTTTCCCATTGTTAAGAATATTGTTACCATGGAAACTTAATGAAATCATTACTGCATAAGGTTAACCTTGATGATTTCAAAGTCCAGTGGGGCGAAGCCTTAAAGTCCTAGGACTTAATAATTGGTTATAAACCTTCTTAGGGAACCTGAATGACCATGCAAAATGTCATCGCAATCGGATGAGTGATATAGGAGCGCATAAAGGATAAAGAAACAAACAAACATTGATTTATATATATAACTAGCTGGCCCGATAGACGTTGTCCTGTCCTAATATCATTGAATATGTTTTATGTCAAATACTCGTTCATTTTCAAGATGAGCTCGTTCGCTTCGCTCACTCGCCTATCGAAAAAGATTTTTAGTTGTCATTCCAGTAGTTGTTTTATTTCCATAATGAACATATGTTTATGTCTTTCAAGTATTTTTATATCAAATCAAAGGGAACTTTGAAGGCCAGTGGGACAGGGCCCTTAGTCGTATTAAAAATTGTCTTTTATAAGAATCTTGTCCTGACATTAACGGATACAAAAAAAATAATTATTCAGTTTGGTGGTAATTATTCTCAAGTGACCTGGGAAATAGGGATTCATTTTTGTATATTAAGATATGCAATAGATTTGTTTAGGTTTAATTAAGTAATTAGATTAAGATGTTCTCCCTTGTTGATACACAAATTCAAATTATATTTTATACAGCAATAAAAAATATGTTAGCACCTCAAATAGTGTAATCAAAATTGATGATAACAAATATTACATTTAACAATCCCAATAATAAAAGAGCTCGGATTACCAAACAAAGTAGTCTTGAAGGTCATCGCTGTTAACACTACCGTGGTATGTAGTTAGCACTATGCAGCCATGCATTCGTCAACTTGGCAACACCGCACTGTACACAGTATCCAGTTTTATGGCCACATTAATGGATTACAAGGTCGCTTTCTGGCTTTCCGCGTTGTATTATAATCCGGTGACGTCGCTTCACCGATGTTCTTCCCCAATAACAGGTGTTCCGGTGAAAAATAACAGGTTTACCGATGGAACAGGTTCCGCTGTGATTTTGAAGCTGAATGATCAATGAGGCCGCACACGAAGGGGTTTTAATTTCATCATAAAAGTTAATAGGGTAATTCTACCAGGCTTGTGTCGAGCGGTTTCAATGGAATGTAATGTTTCAATTTTGAGGTTAAGTCTGCGGAACTGTTTTCACTGGGTGTGCAGAGTATACAGTACGTGGTGTGCGATTTAAATACCATATCAACCGCGTATACTGTATTTAATATGGTTGTGCTTAAGCTCATTATTAACTTTAGAAAACAATTTAAATAAGTACAACTGGTCTTTTAAACGATTTATTTTGTACATGCTTTGTGTTGTTACTATTAAACAGGATGCAATTAAAAAATAACGCCTGAAACGACGAGGTCGTTTGCTACTCCGGTGGAAGTGATGATGAACGTCGCCTAATGCAAGAGTCGCCTTTATCAAATTGTCACGTTATTTAAGAGCACATACTATTGTATGTAATACTAGCTGTGTACCCGGCCTTCGTACGGGTTGTATATAAATGGTAGATTAACTAAAGCAAATAACAATCCACATTATTTTACAATATTAAAATTACATTTTATACGTTTAATGTATAATTAAATCAAAGTTAACGAATTATACTGGCAGATAGTTCGGGGTCCTGTTGCTAAGTCAATGAACTCTGTCGGGTAGTAAACGGCGTGAGGTTTGCGACTCCAAATCGGTACAAGTAACACCTTGGATTCGCTTTTAGAAATAAAAGAACTCAAGTACAAAAAAATAAAAAAAATACCAGGGGGGAGGGGGAGCACAAATATACAATCGGCGGGGGGAGCAAAATATAAAATCGGGGGGGGGGGCAAAAATAAAAATCGGGGGGCAAAAATATAAAATGGGGGGACATAACATAAAAATATAAAATCGAAGAGGGGGGGAGCAAAAATATAAAATCGGGGGGGGGGGTAAAGGAAGTATCGGTAAAAATTGTTTTTTGTGCAAATAAGAATAGACCACAACCAGATGAAGCCACATTAACATTTGTTGATTAATACAGTATTAATTGATAGCTTGCTGACGTACCCGTTCTTCGCACAGGGGGTTTCTCTACCCGTTCTTTAGTCAATGCACTTTACATTTTAGTTAGCTTGCAACAGCTGTTCTTGCTTCTGCTCTTTAAGCTGTCAAATGGAAGTATCCAAAGCTGTTCGCATTACAGTTTCTGAATGTTTACTTTATTCTGAAATGTAAACATTGAAACTTAGGACGTTCACGGGGCGCAGCCCGAGGGGATTTTAAGGAAGTGAATAGGCCTATGTATTGCATGGGTTCAAGTTTACCTATGTGTAAAGTTTCAGCCCAGTCGGTTCAGTAGTTTTTGCGTACACCCGGAACATCAGACAGACAAACAGGCAGACAGACAGACAGACAGAAACCACCTCTTCTTTATAATATTATAGATAGATATTACGGAAAATATTCGTTAGTAACTTATGACTGATAAAGTGTCATTTGACGGGGCGATTCTTACTCGATAACATCGGCGAGTCTGCTACAGAATGTAACTCAAGACAACTGCATCAAATGACAAAGGAGTGAGAAGGGGCAATTCCGGCTGTCTCGAAGGCGAATTCGCTCCCCATAAACAACGAGACATAAAACCGGTTTGGTCCATGCTGTAATTCAAAGACGAGTATGAACTCGGACAGTAAGATCTTGAGGTTCAAGTCCTCTTGGAAGTGTCATTTGGTGCTCGAGCTAGTTTTGATGACGTTCAGTGTTTGTCCGAAAGAAAGCCGTAAATTTTTTATTTGGAAAATTAGAACTGATAAATGATAATGAACAGTTGTGGCTGCTGCACCTGCTTAACATTAAATGTTGACATAAGACACGGTTTTATGCGGTGAAGTGTGTAGTAGTGTAACGCTTCGAAGAATAAAATAAACGGTAAAAGGAAACTGACACATACTTTCTCCCAACTTTATTGAATAAATTATTTTTTATTTACAAAATATAGAATATAAAGTGCGGTCGAATGTACAGAAAATATTCTAAAAATCTTGTTTTCAGAAATATCCACCCAAATCACTTTTTTTGGGGGCACTACAGAATCCTTTGAAACACAGTGGTTGTAAGAGGGGAAATGCCACCCCGGATTAAGTCGCAGCATATTTCGAATATCCTCTGTTGGTAAATGTTAACTTGACCTGCACATCAAGTTTTAAGGAAATTGATCAATAAATAAGAGATAAATGGTAATTTTTGTTTTCCCATAAGAATAACATTGGGCAACTTAGTACATGCGTACAGCTAAATTGCAAATGTCAATTTCCTCCGCAACTAGTAGTCGTAGGATAGTAATTAAAAAACTAAATTATTCAGCTCTTTCTAATGGTGATAAGTAAATTGTATTTAACATTTATATATTTTTTTAATAGTTAACAATTTAATCATGCATATTTTTCAGTCAGCTTACATTATAGCTTTTGTATCTAGGTGACATAATCTTTATACCCTGTTAAAAACGTGACTGTTCCAAAAGATATTTTTTGAAGGACGTGAAAAGAAAATTTGGAATTGATATGCAACTCAGATTCAGACCAGACGCGGAAGAAATGACCGGTTTGGAGGCCCATAAATTACGAATCGTTTGCTATGATTGGCGACGATTTATGGGCTTGTTTGGATAAAACCAGTTCCAATTTGGTGTTAAATCAGCTTATTTTACTGTTGGAGGTCGACAGGGCGAGTGCCGCATTATCTGATCTTACTGCTCACTTACAGCCGGGACTGCGGATTGTAGGGAACTGGCTGCATTTCAGGATTATGGGATGCAAATTAAGTCCGAAAGTCCGGCCGTGTTTTAGTCTTAGGCGAGAAATACGACGCTGTTGGGAGTTCCGTGTTGTCCCATTTAAAAGAATTTACAACGGCTAGAATTAATTCGGATTATTTTCCAAAGGCGCGGTGGTGATATTTTCTCCAGTTCAGCGTTGTCAGGTTTCCTATTGGCGTTGCGGCTGTCGCGTTACGATCGTGGTCATTCAGGCCGCGGATTTATTACTTTGAATGGATTGTTTTTAGCTGTCGAACATTTTTTAAATCCTGAAGCATTTTTTCTAGAGTTCCAGAATGATTCTAGACTGCCGCAAGTTATTTGAAGAACTACCTAATTTTCCATTCTTAAACTGTTACTTATTTTGAATCAATAAATATTACATTTATCAACAATATTTACAGTTACCTATAATATTTTGCGGAAAAATTTAGATTTTAAGAGTGCATCATCGGTTTGCTTGAGAACTCGGTAACTTATTTAACAATTTAAAACTCATTTCGGGCGGAAAACGAATCCAGTTGCTCGAATTCGAGTAAACACTTTCTTTTGGGAGTGCTCAGTTCATATACGGTCCTGTTAGTTTAAGTGGTGCAATTAATTCCAGAAGTAGCTTGGGATCTGTCTAGCTTTTGTACTGTATTTTGTTTGAATCAACAGCTGTTAAAGTAGATTTCTATTCTTCCAGAAGGTCAACATGGGAAGTTTGGAAGGCAATGGAGCCAGAGCCCTGAAGGTGGATGTTTCTCAAAACTCCAAAAGTTACATCTTAACGTTTAAAGCTTTAAAATAACACTTACAAAATCATATAAGACCTAGTAGTTTATCCGATGTTCTGGTCACAGAATACTGGAACTTTGATAGTTCGAACTTATAATTAGAATTTGTTTAGTGCCTAGTGTTCTATATAAACAATAAAAAATACCTTAAAATATCACTTAAAAAATCATATAAGACCTAGTAGTTTATCCGATGTTCTGGTCACAGAATACTGGAACTTTGATAGTTCGAACTTATAATTCGAATTTGTTTAGTGCCTAGTGTTCTATATAAACAATAAAAAATACCTTAAATTCGAATTTTTGGATAGTTCGATTTTTCTATTGGTCCTTTGAGATTACTATCCAAGTTCCACTACATTTTAACAAATAGTTTAAAATGTCCGCATACCGAAACTCAACCGATCCCAACACGTCACTTTTAGAAAAACCTGCCGCCGCAAACCTCTAAGATAAATATTTTGCTAGTGCAAAATATCGTTGTATTTTGTGGTTTTTGGGACTATAACCAACTGTATACCAACTTATATTAAAATTAGGAAATGTCCGAACATTTAGTATTTAGTTAATGTAATTGACGGTTTTTGACATCAATACTAGTAGCTAGTTTCACGTGTTTGGCCTTACCATGCCCACTAACGGTGACACCAGGCTCCCCACGGGAACATCTGAGTAACTGTCACACCTTTAGATTAGTTTATTTCGCTCATTCCCCACATTATGAGGTGGACCGCACTCTCAACCTCATCATGGCGGAGTGTTCCGTGGTCTGGGGTCACTCGCGGCCAGTTAATTGCTGACTTTTCTGGTTTTAAAGATTGTTAAAATAGTCATCACCGTTGTTATCGTGAGAAAAAGCTCTTCGTGGGTCCTTGTTTTCGGGTTTTAACAATCGTAATTAATGTTTTTATTATAGTAATTAATTTTGGATTGAGAAAAACTCAAGCGTCAAGCGTTTACACAAAGGTACAGTTTCAATGACTTAGTCACATTCACTTTGGCATGGCCTATAATGTAATGTTTTTTGTATGCTTGATAAATAGTTGCAGGGTAGTCCGGCTGTAATTGAAAAATATATAACTGCAATATAGTACATTTTATTAAAACATGTTGTGTTCATTTTCGAATTTGTTTAATTTTTTACATGATTGCTGCCGTACAGTTAAAACATTCGATGGTTTAGACTGTTAATTATTACATTATCTAGTGGTAATAGAGTGAGGATGAATCTCGATGGAGATTAGAAATAGAGCCTATATGTTGTTTTACTTAAATACCCCCGTAGCAGCAAACCTGCGTACTCAGCGAATTTCCAATGCATATGTATAATACCACATAAAGCCACATACCAAGTTTAATCAATATACATTCATTAATAAACGATTTATGACATTTTAATTATTCTCCATAAGAGTAACATGGCGGCTGAGTATGCAGGTTTGCTGAAGCAAGGAACACAACAAATGGGGTGTTATACAGATATCAATATAACTCAAGTAGGTAAAGCCACATACAAAATTTTATTAATTTATGTTCATAATTAAGGGAGATAACACTTTACTTATTCTCCTTAAGAATAACATGGGGGCTGAGTACGCAGGTTTGCTGCTACGGGAACTATCGCCCAAAAAAATGTTTTTTAGGTACAAATATCAATAGACCACAACGAAGCAATATACCAAGTTTCATCAGGATAAGTTGATAAATAATTGAGATATACAATTGTTCATATTGTCCATAAGAATAACATTGTTACTGTGTTTATCACTTTCAATATCTCTGTAACCATTTGACGTAGAGCAATGATCAAAACACCAAATTGTGCGTCTTTTTAATCTGATTCCATTGGAAAAAACTAAAATTTGACTTTTTCAAAAATTATACGTAGAAAACTTAAAAAAAATTTTGAGGTACAAAACCCCCCCAAAATACCTCTTTAGATAGGTCGATCTGTCTGGTTTTCGATCTTAAAGACATAAATGCTGTTTTACACGTTTATACCAAATTTCTTTAAACTCGGATTATTTTTACGACAGTTAACGTGCTCACGGACACACACATATATATACACAAATACAGTTTCAAACGAATGGTGTTTTTGGAGTCTGGGGACCTCAAAACTGTCCCGGGCCTAGGTGTTTCCATGCCGACTACGGTAATAGCTTCTTCCCTATAGGGGAAATTCGCTAAAACATAGTTTTTATTTAGTGACTAGTAGCTAATTAATGCTTGATTTAAACACCATTACGACAAATACAAACCGTGACAAATTATTCACGATCTTAACGAAATTTCATAACACAACTTTATAAACAAAGTTTATGTTAAATACTTTTGAAGCATGTTAAAACCTATTATAATACTACATGTGGTGGTAAGCATTTAGAAGAATAACCATTCATGAGCTTAATCACTGTGCAAACGCGGATTGTGTAACGAGCATGTGGTTAGAGCCAGTAATGTATGGTCTGACACTGTGCGGCCTTGCTTATATTTATCAACACCTGAACCTTCAAACAGGCGAATGAGCGTTACATGGGTTGGCGTAAGCTGAGACGGAATATATGTTTATTGTGTCGACATTGCACTGTGTCCAAATAACTGGTACGCATGCGTGTGTAAACGGATTTGTGTGTGAATTTTTTTTATTTCAGAGTTTTTTTGTAGGTGTATAAAGTTGTCCAGATCATTGACCTACATCTACATAAAGCCATCCCAGGGTCCTTTGCGAAATCTGTAAGACTTACACCCATGTACTTGAATGAAAGGTATTGGTTGGAAAATCGGAGGAAAAATATATTTTTAAAGGGCCATAAATTAATACAAATTTCACTAATTTAAACAAATTAAAGTTTAATAAGCCGTGCAGTTTCATTCGACCAACGAGGTAAATAAATATAGAGCTCTCGTCTCGTGTGATAAAAGTGAAACCCCATTGGAAGATATTTTTGTAAACAAATCATCCGGTCAAAGACTAGTTAATGTAAATCCAATTTAAACTTTACTACTCTTTGGAGATGAAACATCAAAGCGCCGAAAGTAAAAGAGCAGAACGTCATAACATCATTGTATTCAGATTAAATAAGTCGTAAATTTCAAGAAGAAAAAAACAAATACCGAGGTAATTTATGTGATAAAAAGTTATATTCGCGCAGATCTAGCTGAAAAAGTTTTGTTTGTGAACAAACTATTTCATCAATAACAACTATTGTTTATTTGAAATAAAAATACATGGTATATTTTGAAATGGTAAAATCAATTCAATTGGCTTTAGTAACAGCTGGGATAAAATGAATTCACTTGGCTTTAGTAACAGCTGGGAGATGATAAATTTTGAAATGGTAAAATTAATTCACTTGGCTTTAGTAACAGCTGGGAGATGGTAAATTTTGAAATGGTAAAATTAATTCACTTGGCTTTAGTAACAGCTGGGAGATGGTAAATTTTGAAATGGTAAAATTAATTCACTTGGCTTTAGTAACAGCTGGGAGATGGTAAATTTTGAAATGGTAAAATTAATTCACTTGGCTTTAGTAACAGCTGGGAGATGGTAAATTTTGAAATGGTAAAATTAATTCACTTGGCTTTAGTAACAGCTGGGAGATGGTAAATTTTGAAATGGTAAAATTAATTCACTTGGCTTTAGTAACAGCTGGGGTAAAATTAATTCACTTGGCTTTAGTAACAGCCGGGAGATGGTAAATTTTGAAATGGTAAAATTAATTCACTTGGCTTTAGTAACAGCTGGGAGATGGTAAATTTTGAAATGGTAAAATTAATTCACTTGGCTTTAGTAACAGCTTGGAGATGGTAAATTTTGAAATGGTAAAATTAATTCACTTGGCTTTAGTAACAGCTGGGAGATGGTAAATTTTGAAATGGTAAAATTAATTCACTTGGCTTTAGTAACAGCTGGGAGATGGTAAATTTTGAAATGGTAAAATTAATTCACTTGGCTTTAGTAACAGCTGGGGTAAAATTAATTCACTTGGCTTTAGTAACAGCTGGGAGATGGTAAATTTTGAAATGGTAAAATTAATTCACTTGGCTTTAGTAACAGCTGGGAGATGGTAAATTTTGAAATGGTAAAATTAATTCACTTGGCTTTAGTAACAGCTGGTATGGTAAAATCTCTGATGGCTGACAAACACGTAACTTGTGAAGAGAGCATTCGATTGGTTAACATATTGTTGCCAAGGAGACGAGGGTACCGAGTGTCAATAACGGTCGGAATGTAGGCGCAGTCTCTTCCCCCAGACGAGACCTCTGTAATATACCACGTTGGATCTACTATAGGAAACTGTAATTAGGTTAACAAGCGACACTGTCAGGAATAGATAGTAATTTTAAAGTTAAATTTGTACGATTTATAAATGTTACATAAACATAATATTGCAATATTAAACCCCCAAGTATTTAGCCCACGACGGAGCATTGATTTTGAATACAGAATAGATGAACCGAGCTCACGGCCCATCTGTAACCCGAAAAAATACACCATGAAACAGTGCCACACCATCTCAAAGGCGGCGCTGGCAGCCACTGTTTCAATTTACGAGATTATGATCCCGCTTCCGGGATTTTCGAACCCTTCGCGGGATTAAAACGGGATGCGGGATAAAAACACCACTATTACCTTCGTCGTTCGTCCCACATCAAAAGTTACAATTTAAGGCCTACCTGTACCTATTTAAGAATATAAACATACTATCTGTACCCGCAGGCTTGGCCCCGCGAATTATTATTTATAATACCCCCGTCGCAGCAAACCTGCGTACTCAGCGAATTTCCAATGCATATATAAGTATATTAATACCACATAAAGCCACATACCAAGTTTCATCAATATACATTCATAAATAAACGATTTGTGACATTTTAATTATTCTCCATAAGAATAACATTGGGGCTGAGTACGCAGGTTTGCTGCAACAAGGAACACAAAAAATGGGTTTTTATGCTAATATCAATATAACTCAACTAGGTGAAGTCGTATACCAGTTTTTATTCATTTATGTTCATAATTAAGGGAGACAGAGCATTTAATTATTATCCATAAGAATAACATGGGGACTGAGTACGCAGGTTTGCTGCTACGGGAGAATTATGCAAAAAAAGATTTTTTGGAGCAAATACCAATAGACCTCAACGAGATGAAGCTGTATACCAAGTTTCGTCAGTATACGTTCATAAATAAGCGAGATACAAATATTTTCTTTTTCTCCATAAGAATAACATTAGACAACGTACTGTGTTTAGCACTTTCAATATCTCGGTAACCAATTGACGTAGAGGAATGATCAAAATACCAAATTGTGTGTTTTTTTAAGCTGAATCAAATGGTCAAAACTAAAATTTGACTTTTTCAAAAATTACATGTAAAAAATTCAAAAAACCCATTTTTGGGGTACAAAACCCCCCCAAAATACCCTCTCGGATAGGTCGATCTGTCTGGTTTTCGAACTTAAAGTCATAAATGCTGCTTTACATGTTTATACCAAATTTCGTCAAAATCGGATCATTTTTACGAGAGTTATCGTGCTCACGGACACATATATATATATATATATATATATATATATATATATATATATATATATATATATATATACAGTATCGAACGAATGGTGTTTTTGGGGTCTGGGGACCTGAAAACGAAAAGTTATCATGGTCCCGGCCCTAGGTCTTACCATGCCGACTACGGTAATAGCTTCTTCCCTATAGGGGAAATTCGCTAAAACTATGACAGTTGTGTGTGCTGCATTCTGTGGTTAGCCTGTGGAACTACTACGAATCAAGATCAGCTGTTTGTATTTTCATCAGCTCAAACAAAAATGAATGTCCATAAGGAAAACATGGGAACTTTGAACCCCCGTGGGACATAGCCCTATAGGATTTTCACAACTTTAATATGCCTATATGTTACTCAGGACTATCAAGTACCTCTCTGCAAAATTTCAGCTCAATCGGTCCAGTAGTTTTAACGTGATGGAACTTCAGAGTTACGCACAAACATCCATACTGTCACATTTATAATATTAGTTTGATACACTTACAAGAGAGCAGCTGGAAAAATTAAATAGAAAACTATTTTATTTTGCAATCTAGCGGGAAACGATTCAATGATCTCAGATTAAAAGCGGGATAAAAAGGGATTTTTTAAAGTGATTTAAAGAGATAAAACGCGATATTTTTATATGAAAAACGATTTGTTATTTTTGTTTTGGTCGCAGCTGATATAGTTGTCTGGATAGTGGACCAGCTGGTCCATTTTCCTGGCTTCATAAATTAACCAGTCTTGGGATATCTGTATACAAAATCAATGCTAGGAGCCTGTACTCGTGAATGACAATCAAGAACCTCTCAGGTAGCCTCCCGCCCTAATCGTCTGTTTACCAAACTCTACAACGGCCTCAAATAACACACTAATAACACACTAATAGCACTAACAGCTAACCTGGTGAAAAATATTGTCATTTGGCTGAGACAAGCTATGATAAAGTGTCGACGTAGAAATGACTGAAGATGAATTATGGCGATTCAGCGAATGTCTATTACTTACTTCCTTCGTAAAAGCGTGGTTTATCGTTGTGAGTAATAATACTTCATGTGTATTTTTGTTGTATTGATTCTAAAAATTTGTCCTAAGTCTAACTACTTTTTTTGTCTAAGTATTTGTTTAAGTTTTTAGTGAATTTCCTGTGGGAAGTGAACTATTAGCATGACCCGCACGGTGAAACTTAAGCCCGGGACCACCATAGAAGTTCCTAACGTGACCCCCTGAACACGTTTTGGGGGGTCGTTCAAAATTTTATATATATATGTATATAGGGCTACTAATATTATTACTTTTATTAACATATATATATATATATATATATATATATATATATATATATGTGTGTGTATGCACTCTAGCGGTCGCATTTTTTGTCCGATTTACTTCAAATTTGGTAGGGACGTTCCTTTCTATAACCTGTTGGACAAGTTCGTTGGGCAAAACAATCGGAAAACTCTAAACCCATTTTTTGGGGATTAATGTTTCAAATTTCGAGTTTTTGGGCCCAAAAAGGGTCAGAAAAGCCCCAGATGTAAAATTAATGCATGTAAAAAGATGGGAATTAGAGAGGCGAAAGTTATAAGCCCTCTCTCGTCATTCTAGCATAAATATTTACCGAGTTATTAAAGAAAATGTGTTTCGACTAAACACAGTACGTTTTCTTATGGGGGTTTTACACTAGAAAAGCCTGTTATTCCTTTGTTAGAGTACTTTTACTACCCCCAGCAACCTCACGCCTACTTTCAAGCCTGCCTGGACCTTCTCCTAACATTATAATGCACAAAATTGTGTGCCCAGCTTTGCAGATAAATGAAACCAGGAGCATCAGAACAGCCAAAAAATCACTGTTTTCAGATTTTAATAATAATTGGAATAAATGTATGTTTTTAGACTGATTTTGAGTTTTTAAAGTTTTTAAGTGGAAATTCACCTCCCTCACGTCAGCGTGCTGCGTGCGAACTCGGTATTAAAATATTTTGCAAATCTAATGCATGTAAAAAGATGGGAATTAGTGAAGCGAAAGTTTTAAGCCCTCTCTCGTTATTCTAGCATACACATTTACCGATTTATTAAAGAAAATGTGTTTTGACTAAAAACAGTACGTTGTCTTATGGGGGTTTTACACTAGAAAAGCCTGTTATTCCTTTGTTATAGTACTTTTATCATCCCCAGCAACTTCACGCCTACTTTCAAGCCTGTCTGGACCTTCTCCTAACATTATAATGCACAAAATTGTGTGCCCAGCTTTGCAGGTAAATGAAACCAGGAGCATCAGAACAGCCAAAAAATCACTGTTTGCAGATATTAATAAAAATTGGAATAAATGGATGTTTTTACACTGATTTTGAGTTTTAAAAGTTTTTAAGTGGAAATTCACTTCCCTTACGTCAGCGTGCTGCGTGCGAACTCGGTTTTAAAGTATTTTGCATTGGTGAAATCCAATTTTCTTTAACTGATGCTAAAACGTTAACGCCCCGTTAATTGAACTAGCGTTAATGAAAGTTTGGTAAAATCCGGCCTTAGAAAATAGGCTAATGTTGTTTTCGTTTAATTGTTTAGCGTATTGTTTGAAATGCTAATGTTTTATTTTTGTGTTGCAGGTGAGCCCTATTTCCCTACCCGACTTACACGCATCTTTGTGAGTAGTTTTCTATTTTACTCTATAATTTGGAGTTTCCAAACGTATTTCCTTACTGTAGAGTGTTTTCTATATAAATATACCACAACAAATTCCTTTTATAGAATACCAACTGGTTATAATTGTTTCGAATGGTCTGCGGTATTGTCTGGATTGATATCTTTCCAATGTGTATGAAATATTTCTGATTCCATTTAGCAAATTTCTGATTAAAGCCAGTTTTCTGGTTTTCCCAGATACCATTGCATCAGCCGAGTGGATTGTAAAGAAGGTACCGAACGTACTAAAATAAAATCTTAATATATAAAACAAAGTGGTGTTAGTTACAAATTTACAAGAACGTTAGAAGTTAGTTTTTTTTTTACAAGAACGGCTGAACGGATTTAAATGAAATATTGCATAAGGGTAGTTTATTACCTGATTAACACATAGGATACTTTTTACCTCGGAAAATGTGGAGGGCTCTGCCCCTTTGGCTTTTAAAATTTACATATTATTCCTGATGGGAGCATGTGTTTATTAGGAGTATATCTAAACATACTTGAAAGGCATAAATATATGTTCATCATGGAAATAAAAAACCTACTTGAATGGAAACTCAAACTCGTTTTTCGAAAGGCGAGTGAGCGTAGCGAACGAGCTCATATTGAAAATAAACGAGTATTTGACATAAACAAATTCAATGACATTAGGTGAGGACAACGTCTGTCGGGCCAGCTAGTATGTAATGAATGTTAAATTATTTAATTTGTATGGTTTCCTACAGTACCTATACAGTTGTGTATATCGGCTGTCGTTCTACTGAACCAATTACAATTTACGTGGTCAGTCATTTATTAGTGAATTTCTTTGGAAAGTGAACTATTAGCATGACCCGCACGGTGAAACTTAAGCCCGGGACCACCATAGAAGTTCCTAACGTGACCCCCTGAACACGTTTTGGGGGCTCGTTCAAAACACTCTAGCGGTCGCATTTTTTGTCCGATTTACTTCAAATTTGGTAGGGACATTCTTTTCTGTAATCAGTTGGACAAGTTCGTTGGGCAAAACAATCGGAAAACTAAACCCCTTTTTTTGGGGATTAATCTTTCAAATTTTGAGTTTTTGGGCCCAAAAAGGGTCAGAAATGCCCCGTACGTAGAATTAATGCATGCAAAAAGATGGGAATTAGTGGGGCAAAAGTTTTAAGCCCTCTCTCGTCATTATAGCATTCTTATTTACTGAGTTATTAAAGAAAATGTGAATCGACTAAACACAGTACGTTGTCTTATGGGGATTTTACACTAGAAAAGCCTGTTATTCCTTTGTTAAAATACTTTTATCATCCCCAGCAACCTCACGCCTACTTTCAAGCCTGTCTGGACCTTCTACTAACATTATAAGCCACAAAATTGTGATTATAATTATAAGAACAGTGATTTTTTGGCTATTCTGATGCTCCTGCAGGTAAATTAAACCAGGAGCATCAGAACAGCCAAAAAATGACTGTTTTCAGATTTCAATAAAAATTGGAATAAAAGTATGTTTTTACACTGATTTTGAGTTCAAAAAGTTTTTATGAGGAAATTCACTTCCCTCACGTCAGCGTGCTGCGTGCGAACTCGTTTATGTTTTCAATCACCCGACACGTCAATTAACCCAGCTATTCCTGGAAGAAATGATAAACTACTCAAGAGGATCCAATCAGCATAAGTGCAGCGAAGAGAGACACACAAGAACCTTTAAAACCATTACATTTCAGTGCAGTAAACCCATTCAGTTTTTACTTTATGTTTTTAGAATAACCTTTGATATGGCATTCTATAGATAGGGAAATTGATTTGTTATGATTAATGTAGGGTTAAAGGACCGATGTGTTATGTCACCCGAGCCGCTCTGGTCCAAATCCGTTCCCTTAATGGACTCAACACTGAAATCATTGTTTTGAACTCAGTATTACTAATGCAAATGGTTTTCTATCAATCGAGGAACCTGTTAGAAAATTCAGATTTACCTCTCACACCTGTTATATTAAGAAATTTTCTATCCCTCTTCACGTCGCCCTTTCCCGCCGTTTCTTCGCTGACGCGGAACTGCGGAACCCAGTTGACAGTGTTTCACCGTTCCGCGTTTCCACCGAGATCTACGTCCGGTGTTCCTTTGTCAAGCCGCCTTCCGCTCAAATTAGGAGGTTATTTTCCACCTGTTGAATTCAGGTGATTAGTACTTAGTTGTATTAAAGTTTTAGGTTGGTCAAAAACGTGCTTTGTGGGTCACTTCATCTCCTTTGTATTTTTGTTGTTGATGTGTATTCTATTTTTATGGGCATTGAATAGTGTAATCTTTACACAAATTAGCTCATAACACAAATAATTAGGCGCCGTTTATATAGGGTACCTATAGTGAGGTGTAGCTCAAGAAGTTAATCTAAATTTGTGAAAACATGTCCAACTTGCTTTAGCATCCGTGGGGTTTTTTACTAGCGGTCATTGAGAAGGGTTAATGTTCAGGTGTAAAGTTAAACTGCCATTCAGAAATAAAAGTGAACTATTAGCATGACCCGCACGGTGAAACTTAAGCCCGGGACCAACATAGAAGTTCCTAACGTGACCCCCTGAACACGTTTTGGGGGGTCGCTAAAAACGTTATATATATGTAGTCTCACTCTAGCGGTCACAATTTTTGTCCGATTTACTTCAAATTTGTTTGAGACATTCCTTTTTATAATCAGTTGGACAAGTTCGTTGGGAAAAACAATCGGAAAAACTCTAACCCCCTTTTTTGGGATTTTAAGTTTTTAAATTTTGAGTTTTTAGGCCCAAAAAGGATTAGAAAAGCACCAAATGTCGACTTATTGCACATTAAATTATTGTACGTAAAAAGTCAAAGATTTTAAGCCCTCCCTCATTATTCTACCACAAGTACTTACCGAGTTATTAAAGAAAATGTGAAGTGTCATAATACAGTACGTTGTCTTATGGCGATTTTACCCTGGAAAAGGCTGTCTTTCATACCTTAATATCGTTTTATCCCCCCCCCAATACCCCTATACCAACTTGTTATCCCGAATATATCTCCTTCTAACTTTATAATGTACAACATTGGCATCCTACTGTATTAGGGAATTTAAATATAACCAGGAACATCAGAACAGCCAAAATATAACATTTCCCAATTTTCAAAAAAATGTAACCAGTGTTAGTTTAAACCCTTTATTTGATCTTTTTAAGGTTTTATTGCGGGAATTTACTTCCCTCACATCAGCGTTCTGCGTGCGATCTCGTTAGTGAATTTCCTTTGGAAAGTGAACTATTAGCATGTCCTGCACGGTGAAACTTAAGCCCAGGACCACCATAGAAGTTCCTAACGAGACCCCCTGAACACGTTTTGGGGGGTCGTTCAAAATTTTATATATATATATATGTGTGTGTGTGTGTGTGTATGCACTCTAGCGGTCACATTTTTTGTCCGATTTACTTCAAATTTGGTAGGGACGTTCCTTTCTATAATCTGTTGGACAAGTTCGTTGGGCAAAACAATCGGAAAACTCTAAACCAATTTTTTGGGGATTAATCTTTCAAATTTCGAGTTTTTGGGCCGAAAAAGGGTCAGAAAAGCTCCAGATGTAAAGTTAATGCATTTAAAAAGATGGGAATTAGTGAGACGAAAGTTTTAAGCCCTCTCCCGTCATTCTAGCATAAATATTTACCGAGTTATTCAAGAAAATGCGTATCGGCTAAACACAGTACGTTGTCTTATGGGGGTTTTACACTAGAAAAGCCTGTTATTCCTTTGTTAGAGTACTTTTATTATCCCCAGCAACCTCACGCCTACTTTCAAGCCTGACTGGACCTTCTCTATAATGCGCAAAATTGTATTCCCAGCTTTGCAAGTAAATGAAACCAGGAGTATCAGAACAGCCAAAAAATCAATGTTTTCAGATTTCAATAAAAATTGGAAAAATGTATGTTTTTACACTGATTTTGGGTTTTAAAAGTTGTTATGTGGAAATTCACTTCCCTCACGTCAGCGTGCTGCGTGCGAACTCGTTTTATTTTCCCAAAGCCAGTTAAATATCGCAATACCAAATTTATTAAGCTCTAGTACAGTTCCTTATACTGGCCTTGAGAATTAAACAGCTTATTATTGCGTTCAACAATGTTAAATTGAAGAATAACACTTTGAAGAACCTTCAATACTGTTCCACCTGTATTATGGACACCGAATTCAAAATTGCATCCGTTTAAAGTTTTATCAGTTAAAGTTTACTCAATGACCACACCAACATTAAATTTTATCTACACTTACAAACTCTTGCGATGCCATGCTACTAGCTCTCCTTTTCATGGGAAATTCGTTAATGAACGAGAACTAATTATTGGATAACGAGAAGGTCATAGAGTTCACGATGCATAAATTAAGAGAGATTAAGAGATGAAGAGAGAGTTTTAAGAGATTAAACACAATACAATTATTGCTCTGGTTCGAAAACCGTAAACAGAACGTGAAGCAGTCCGTTGGCAGCCGACACTATGGCTGATGGCAGCGCGAAGTGAAGAGCCGGACAATTAGGTGCATTGCTTGTTTCCTGTATTGTCCAGTGGCGGCCGGCGGGTAGGGTTCAAGGCCACCTGGTCACTACACCGGGTCCGCTGGGAGATGGCACCTGCAACGGCAGTAGTGGGGGAGTGACGGTTCTGCAGCGGCAGTAATGGGGGAGTGACGGTTCTGCAGCGGCAGTAGTGGGGGAGTGACGTTCCTGCAGCGGCAGTAGTGGGGGATTGACGGTTCTGCAGCGACAGTAGTGGGGGAGTGACGGTTCTGCAGCGGCAGTAGTGGGGTAATGACGGTTCTGCAGTGGCAGTAGTGGGGGAGTGACGTTCCTGCAGCGGCAGTACTGGGGGAGTGACGGCACCTGCAGCAGCAGTAGTGGGGGAGTGAAGTTATAACGAGCACATTCAACTCGACAACAAGGACACGAACACAAGCACACTAAACCGGTACTATATGCGGCCGATTTTGATCAAGGACGACGCAATCCCAGAAGCAAGAGTCCAAGACTGGACTGTTATAATTTCGACGTTCTTCTAATGCAGATTACAACATTCTTGGACGGCATGAAGATGACTTCATAAGAAGTCGAAACTAGTCCCCGTTTGCAACCATTTTGCAATAGGCTACTGATAAATCAAAATTTGATCCATGGAACAGAATTAGTAAAGTGAAGATGGTTTGTGAATACAAGGAAATAGAGTAAATATAATCCTATACTCTAATATGAGTAAGGTTTGCTTGCTTGCTTGCTTGTGACACTGATCTCAAAACGGCACCAACGATTTACTTCAAATGTTGGAAATAACTAATTTCTGGGATAAAAATAAGTTCTAGAAAGGTCTCATCTCCAGAAAAAATCAAATAATATAAGAAAATGAAAATGAAGAGTTAAAAAAATTAACATTGGGCTTATGGAGTTAAAAATCAAAACAAAAGAATTGTAACAGCTGTTCATAAATCAACCAGGGAACTGTCAAAGTAATACACGTGTTGTTTATAATTGTTAACATGTGGTTTCCTGAGAGCAGTGACTAAAACTTGTAAGTGAAGATTGCATATACCGGGTGTCCCACGTAAGGTGTCTCAAATTGATTACGGAAAAACGGCTTAACGTACAAGGATGAAATAAAATTATTTCCCGCTAAATCGACCCCAAGGAATAACGTAAAAATATTTTTAACTTTTTTCCGATACAGGGTGTGTCAAAAACTGAGGGTCACTAGTTCGAATCTCGGAATTTTCAAATGTAAACATATGTCATGTTATACATCATTTTAAAGGTATTTAATAGGCAAACATTTTGGCGAAAACAGAAATTAATTATCTTTTTCCGTTTCAAAATGGTGGCAGTTTTTTTGGGAAAAAATCAATATGTTTTTAATACTCTCTGTTTCCTATACCAATGCACATAGCCCTTCTCCGGTTGAATTTTCTTACTCGTTATGAAATTAGCTTTACTGTGATATGCTACAAGTAACGGTTTTTTGAAATAATAAAAATTCCAAAAAAAATGATTTTTGAAAATTTGCAAATGCCCATTGTTCAAAATTTCCAAATAGCAACATATGTCAAGTGGCACATCATTTTATAGGTTTTTTAATTCTTAACAACTTTCTAATTTACACTTACTTCGTATCTCCATTGACTATGGTCTATAGTCAATGGTATCTCTTTTAGTTTTTGTGTAAATAACAAAAAACCTAATTTTCCTATATCAAATGCATGTTACTTGGGTTTAACACTAAATGAAATGGGGCCATGATCAGGTTTAGTGTTAAACCCAAATAACATGCATTGATATAGGAAAATTAGGTTTTTTGTTATTTACACAAAAACTAAAAGAGATACGAAGTAAGTGTAAATTAGAAAGTGGTTAAGAATTAAAAAACCTATAAAATGATGTGCCACTTGACATATGTTGCTATTTGGAAATTTTGAACAATGGGCATTTGCAAATTTTCAAAAATCAATTTTTTTGGAATTTTTATTATTTCAAAAAACCGTTACTTGTAGCATATCACAGTAAAGCTAATTTCATAACGAGTAAGAAAATTCAACCGGAGAAGGGCTATGTGCATTGGTATAGGAAACACAGAGTATTAAAAACATATTGATTTTTCCCAAAAAAACTGCCGCCATTTTGAAACGGAAAAAGATAATTAATTTCTGTTTTCGCCAAAATGTTTGTCTATTAAATAGGGCTACCTTTAAAATGATGTATAACATGACATATGTTTACATTTGAAAATTCCGAGATTCGAACTAGTGACCCTCAGTTTTTGGCACACCCTGTATCGGAAAAAAGTTAAAAATATTTTTACGTTATTCCTTGGGGTCGATTTAGCGGAAATAATTTTATTTCATCCTTGTACGTTAAGCCATTTTTCCGTAATCAATTTGAGACACCTTACGTGGGACACCCGGTATAGAGTGATCATATCCAAATTAAAGCAAAGGGACATTGAGCTATAAACAACAACTGGATTGATCTTAAAAATGCAGGAAAAGGCGAATGAGCTATACAAATATGATAATCAGTAGGGGGAAGAGGTGGAATATTACTCTCAGTCATCTAGCAAACTGACTGGCCTTCCCTGAGCAAAGCTCGGTCCCCAGGTACTTATGATTACTTGCTGATTCGGAGGCTAAAAATCGAAACAATGTATAGATTCCAAACGCAGTGAAGGTACAACACCGTTGCAGCTGACCGTCTCGGCCCCACCTCCTGAACCCTGACCCGCATTGTCGCGCGGGTATGTCGCACAGTGTCGCCCCTCCCACACTGCCGCCTGTCACTGGAGCATTTCCCTGCGACCTCAATAAATAACGGTGCAAGGTTACGCTTACAACCTCGTTATCGGACCGATTTATTGTTCATTCATGATTTTTCTGCGCTCCGCTGTTGGACAGCAATTAAATAATACTCCCGTAGCAGCAAACCTGCATACTCAGCGAATATGTGTCTTAATACCACTTACAGCCATATACCAGGTTTCATTAATATACATTCATAAATAAAATATCTATGACTTTTTACGGGAACTATCGGCAAAAAATCGTTTTTTGTGCAAATATCAATTGACCAAAACCATATGAAGCAACATACCAAGTTTCGTGATGAATAAGCGATATACAATTTTTCTTATTCTCCATTCGAATAAAATTGGACAACGTACTGTGTTTAGCACTTTCAATATCGCTGAAAACCAATTGACGTAGAACAATGATCAAAACACCAAATTGTTTGTATTTTAAAACTGAATTCAATGGTGACAAGTAAAATTTGATTTACTAAAATATTGTAGCCTATATAAAAACTAAAAAAAATTTTTTTTGAGATACAAACTTCCCCACCCCCCCCCCAAAAAAAAACCTTTTGGATGGGGCGATCTGGCTGGTTTTCGAACTTAAAGTCTTAAATGTTGCTTTACATGTTTGTACCAAATTTCATCAAAATTGGACCATTTTTACGAGAGTTATCGCACCCACGGACATATATACATACATATAGTATACATATATATATATATATATATATATATATATATATATATATATAGTAACATATATACATATATAGTTTTGAACCAAAATGGTGGTTTGGCATCTGGGGACCTCAAAACGAAAAGTTATCATGATCCCAGGCTAGGTCTTACTATGCCGACTTCCGTAATAGCTTCTTCCCTGTAGGGGAAATTCCCTAAAAACCACTTAATTTCTGAAAATACAATTGTACAATGTGAGACAGTTCCTTGTGTGTGAAACTTAATTATCACTTAAGTAAAACCCGTGCGTGAGGATGAGTCTGTTATAAGCATTGCGCCTTCTCATAGCACTGGATGTGAATACACTAAAGGTCAAATTAAAGGGGCCTGATGTGGTTCTCTTTTACTCCGAATTGCATGTACAGAAGCTCTATTTTAGCTTCCATCGTTCTGGCTGTCCGCACTTTTAACATTCACCGAGTCGTTTTAAATGTGTTTGTCAATCAGTTTCTAGTTAGGTATTGGTTTATTTTTCAAAAAGTTCTATTTATTAATTTTGATAGAATTTGATTTTACAACAGCATAATTTTATTTCATTTGCTATTCTAAACAAATATCTAGGCCTCAAATTGTAGGTATTTTTTCTATTAACAGTAAATCTGTTTCAAAAAACAAATATTCGAATGTACAGTTCGAAGGTGTATCATCGTTTAACAAAGTTAGTTAATTTTACTCGGTTTTAAAATGGTTCTAAATCAATTAGATGGTTTCGTTCTAAGTTATACGAAGACAATTGTGTTTATTTGATTTTGCACCCACAAATTATAATGAGATGGCACGCAGCACGCTGACGTGAGGGAAGTGAATTTCCGCATTAAAACCTTAAAAAGATCGAATAAAGGGTTTAAACCAACACTGGTTGCATTTTTTTGAAAATTGAAAAATTTTATTTTTTGGCTGCTTTGATGCCCCTGGTTATATTGAAATTCACTAATAGGATGTCAATGTTTTACATTACAAAGTTAAAAGGAGGTATTGTCGGGATAACAAGTTGGTTTAGGGGGTGATAAAAATAATATTAAGATATGAAAAACAGTCTTTTCCAGTATAAAATCCCCATAAGACAACGTACTGTATTTTGACAATTACAATGTTCCTTAATAACTCGGTAAGTACTTGTGCTAGAATGATAAGGGAGGGCTTAAAATCCTTGGGTTTTTAAGTACAATAAGGTAATGTGCAATAAGTGTACATTTGGGGCTTTTATAACCCTTTTTGGGCCCAAAAACTCAAAATTTGAAAACTTAAAATCCTCAAAAAAGGGGGTTAGAGTTTTCCGATTGTTTTTCCCAACGAACTTGTACAACTGATTATAAAAAGGATATATAACGTTTTTAGAGACCCCTCAAAACGTGTTCAGGGGGTCACGTTAGGAACTTCTATGGTGGTTCCGGGCTTAAGTCTCACCGTGTGGGTCATGATAATAGTTGATATTTCCTTAGAAAATTCACTAATAAATCTGTAAAATCCCGAAACCAAAATTTGAATTTTGAAGGCCCTTAAAAACGTTTCGTCATTGGGTTTGACAACAAACTCGGATTTCAGTGTACGATCGGGAAACTAAAATTGTTATGATGGTCTACTTTTGATATATATTTTGTTTAATTACCGGGTGAATGTTTTACAATATAAATACAATAAAGTTGTCTCATTCCTGTTAGATACCCATTACTGTTTAATACAAAACAAAATCTACAAACATGATTCCTGTTTGAGGAAGTATGACCCTTTTACAACGGAAACATAATACACCGATCTTTCCCACCGAATACCCTCGAAATCGACTATTTCGTAGCTAATCCACCGTGAGAGACGCTCGCGGGCCTCCGAGGACATTGAGGTGCAAATGTTGCGGAGGAACGGAGATCTGTGAGTCAAAACGTCGTTTGTGAGTGTAATGAGTGTTCCTCGCCTCTAGGACACGTCTTGGGCCTCGACGGTGGTGATAAAAGACAAGTCGTTTGTAATGCTGTTCTTTAGCCGGAAAGATAAAAGATACGCGAAGGTGTGGAGTTTTGTGGAAATGTGTGCCACGGACGAGGCGCTTTGTGGGGGCTACGGTAATAGTTTTAGTGCCGGTTGGTTATGGTAAGGAGGTGTGGAAATGGTGACGTCTTTACACACTGTGGCAATATCGGAAAACTTGAGTGCTAGCTAAAACGTGGGCCGCGGTCATAGTGCGAATATCTGTATAAATATGTTACAATATTTGTATATAGTACCTGTGGCAAAGCTTTGCTCGGGGAAGGTCAGTCAGTTTCTTTAGACAACTTGCAAGTTATTTTTCACCACGTCCCCCGACCGACTAGTAGGTTTGCTTAGTTCATTTGCCTATTTTCTGCATGATTAAGGACACTCTAGTGTTAATCACTCAATGTCCTTTTGATTAATTTGTTATATGACAACTCTTCATGTAATCTTCATTCAATGGATTTAGTTACTGTTCTCAGGAAACCACATTTTAATAGCTTAAACTACAATAGTATTAATTTGACAGTTCTCTGATAAACAGCTGTTATGATTCTTTTGTTTTGATTTTATACTCTATAAATACAACGCTAATTTGTCTAACTTTTCATATTCGTTTTTCTACGTTATTTGATTTTTCCTAGGGATGAGACCTGTCTAGAACTTATTTTCATCCCAGAAATTAGTTATTTCCAACATTTTAAGGAAATCGTTGGAGCCGTGTGAGATCAGAGTTGCAAACATGCAACCAAGCTAACAAACCTATACTCATATTAGACTATAGGATTGGATTATATCTGAATGGTGTTTGTTTTTTCAGTAGGCTATATATATCTCCCTTAATACTTAAACAAATGCAATCCCATCACTTTGACACCCTCACCGCTATAGACAAATAAATATGCAAACAATTTCAAACCATAAAAGTAATACTTTCGGTTGTTATCACTTATTTATTGTCATCGTACTGGTGGCACTATCTTACAGCGACAAGTTCAACTAAAACAGGTGTTTCATTGCGCAAGCTGCGCATGCGCAATTCTAGTTGTGATATGTTTGTCTCTTGTTTTGTGATAATCCCAATGTGCTGCTTTAATTGTTAAACTCTTGATGCTACGGTTGTTTTACATTGTTAATCAAAGGAACATTGATGACCCAGTAGCGGGTTGGTTTTGACTTATTTTGGTTGTAATTTTATTTTTATTATATTTCGGGTGTGCGTATTGTTATTGCACTGGCTGGAGACGTAAAATATTATAATTTTACTTAACAGGCTAAAATTATTAACTAAAAAAGGATATCTGAATGTTGCGGTATAGATCTCTGTATCAGGATATTTGATTCAATATTCGTATATACTCGCTGCCATATACTAACCTAAATAATCCCTCCTTATCCAGCCAGAGTATCGCTAGTCGTAAAAGACTATTGCTGACACCATTGTTATTTAATTTACGTAATTAATTACAAACGCCGGAAACAGCTGTCACGTAATAATACGTTTTCCGACGCTTATCAAGAGACTGACAGGTGCAGGCCTAGTTCACGGCGAGGGTGGAAACTTGTAGTCTTAGGTTCCATTTGCAACTCTGTGTGAAATACCAGCCTCTAATATATGTTATTTACAACTGTTAAGGCACATTATCCCAAAGCTAATAAAACGGAGAGGTTTGGCGACCAAGATCAACGATTTTGGATTATCCGCTGAAAAGGGACGGCCTTTTAAACTTAACGTTCACCTTATGAAAGATCCCGATAGGGAACCAAAATGTTGCAAGACTAGAAAACCCTCCTTTAAGGAAGGCTACCCTCGGACTTTGTACAGACCTAGAATTTACGGAGGGCTACCCTCGGACTTTGTAAAGCATTTACGGAGGGCTACCCTCGGACTTTGTATAGACCTAGCATTTACGGAGGGCTACCCTCTTTGTAAAGACCTAGCATTTACGGAGGGCTGCCCTCGAACTTTGTATAGATCTAGCATGTAACGAGGGCTACCCTCGGACTTTGTACAGACCTAGCATTTACGGAGGGCTACACTGGGACTTTGTACAGACCTAGCATTTACGGAGGGCTACCCTCGGACATTGTACAGACCTATCATTTACGGAGGGCTACCCTCGGACTTTGTACAGACCTATCATTTACGGAGGGCTACCCTCGGACATTGTACCGACCTAGCATTTACGGAGGACTACACTCGGACTTTGTGCAGACCTATCATTTACGGAGGGCTTACCCTCGGACATTGTACCGACCTAGCATTCACGGAGGGCTACCCTCGGACTTTGTACAGACCTAGCATTTACGGAGGGCTACCCTCGGACATTGTACAGACCTATCATTTACGGAGGGCTACCCTCGGACATTGTACCGACCTAGCATTTACGGAGGGCTACTCTCGGACTTTGTACAGACCTAGCATTTACGGAGGGCTACCCTCGGACATTGTACAGACCTAGCATTCACGGAGGGCTACCCTCGGATTGTACAGACCTAGCATTTACGGAGGGCTACACTCGGACTTTGTACAGACCTAGCATTTACGGAGGGCTACACTCGGACTTTGTACAGACCTAGCATTTACGGAGGGCTACCCTCGGACTTTGTACAGACCTAGCATTCACGGAGGGCTACCCTCGGATTGTACAGACCTAGCATTCACGGAGGGCTACCCTCGGATTGTACAGACCTAGCATTTACGGAGGGCTACCCTCGGACATTGTACATACCTATCATTTACGGAGGGCTACACTCGGACTTCGTACAGACCTAGCATTTACGGAGGGCTACCCTCGGACTTTGTACAGACCTAGCATTCACGGAGGGCTACCCTCGGACTTTGTACAGACCTAGCATTTACGGAGGGCTACCCTCGGACATTGTACAGACCTATCATTTACGGAGGGCTACCCTCAGACTTTGTACAGACCTATCATTTACGGAGGGCTACACTCGGACTTTGTACAGACCTAGCATTTACGGAGGGCTACACTCGGACTTTGTACAGACCTAGCATTTACGGAGGGCTACCCTCGGACTTTGTACAGACCTAGCATTCATGGAGGGCTACCCTCGGATTGAACAGACCTATCATTTACGGAGGGCTACACTCGGACTTTGTACAGACCTAGCATTTATGGAGGGCTACCCTCAGACATTGTACAGACCTATCATTTACGGAGGGCTACTCTCGGACTTTGTACAGACCTAGCATTTACGGAGGGCTACCCTCGGACATTGTACCGACCTAGCATTTACGGAGGACTACACTCGGACTTTGTGCAGACCTATCATTTACGGAGGGCTTACCCTCGGACATTGTACCGACCTAGCATTCACGGAGGGCTACCCTCGGACTTTGTACAGACCTAGCATTTACGGAGGGCTACCCTCGGACTTCGTACAGATCTAGCATTTACGGAGGGCTACCCTCGGACTTTGTACAGACCTAGCATTTACGGAGGGCTACACTCGGACTTTGTACAGACCTAGCATTTACGGAGGGCTACCCTCGGACTTTGTACAGACCTAGCATTCATGGAGGGCTACCCTCGGATTGAACAGACCTATCATTTACGGAGGGCTACACTCGGACTTTGTACAGACCTAGCATTTATGGAGGGCTACCCTCAGACATTGTACAGACCTATCATTTACGGAGGGCTACTCTCGGACTTTGTACAGACCTAGCATTTACGGAGGGCTACCCTCGGACTTTGTACAGACCTAGCATTTACGGAGGGCTATCCTCGGACATTGTACAGACCTAGCATTCACGGAGGGCTACCCTCGGATTGTACAGACCTAGCATTTACGGAGGGCTACCCTCGGACATTGTACATACCTATCATTTACGGAGGGCTACACTCGGACTTCGTACAGATCTAGCATTTACGGAGGGCTACCCTCGGACTTTGTACAGACCTAGCATTTACGGAGGGCTACCCTCAGACTTTGTACAGACCTATCATTTACGGAGGGCTACACTCGGACTTTGTACAGACCTAGCATTTACGGAGGGCGACACTCGGACTTTGTACAGACCTAGCATTTACGGAGGGCTACCCTCGGACTTTGTACAGACCTAGCATTCATGGAGGGCTACCCTCGGATTGAACAGACCTATCATTTACGGAGGGCTACACTTGGACTTTGTACAGACCTAGCATTTATGGAGGGCTACCCTCAGACATTGTACAGACCTATCATTTACGGAGGGCTACTCTCGGACTTTGTACAGACCTAGCATTTACGGAGGGCTACCCTCGGACTTTGTACAGACCTAGCATTTACGGAGGGCTATCCTCGGACATTGTACAGACCTAGCATTCACGGAGGGCTACCCTCGGATTGTACAGACCTAGCATTTACGGAGGGCTACCCTCGGACATTGTACATACCTATCATTTACGGAGGGCTACACTCGGACTTCGTACAGATCTAGCATTTACGGAGGGCTACCCTCGGACTTTGTACAGACCTAGCATTCACGGAGGGCTACCCTCGGACTTTGTACAGATCTAGCATTTACGGAGGGCTACCCTCGGACATTGTACAGACCTATCATTTACGGAGGGCTACCCTCAGACTTTGTACAGACCTATCATTTACGGAGGGCTACACTCGGACTTTGTACAGACCTAGCATTTAATGGAGGATACCATCGGTATTTACAGTCGTAGCTTTTAAGGAGGGCTACCCTCGGGCTTTGTACAGATCTAGCATTTAAGGGTGGATACCATCGGTATTTACAGTCGTAGCTTTTAAGGAAGGCTATCCTCGGGTTTACATTCCTAGCATTTCTACAAATGGTGCAGACCAAAATTCCTATCATGTCGTGGGACAGCGATTCTATGGGTCAGGTAGAAAGTGAAATTAACCATTCTATAGGTGCCGGGGGGAAGACCGCCGGGCATTTGGCGGCGGCGTCTCTTCTTCCTCTCGACCTTGGCGGTGGCGCGGCGGCCTCTGTCCCTGTGGCTGGCGGGCGGGTCAAAAAACTCGTCGTGAGGTGCTGTACAGGTGCTAATGAATGGGGGTGCCGTTGCCGTACCCGTACCCGTGCAGGATTGTGTAAAACTGTTTTGGGGATTTTGTAACTTCTTAACAACTTAACGTTATTTAACTTAGTTAAATGTGATTAAGAAGGCATATATTCATTCCCAAAAGGCAAAAAGGTATCAGAACAATTAAAAAAAAATTGGTCCTACAATGTATTGTGATAACATAAATGAGATTACATAAATCATGATGATATTAATGAAATCTAATTATATTAATAAGTAGTAGCAAATCCGGCTGCTCGAATTCGAGCAAAAATATTTAATTTTGGGAATATCAAGCTTATACACCGTCTTATTAGTTTACATTGAAATGCCATTCCAGAAGTTTTCTAAAAACAGCTGATCTTGCTTCTGTGCTGATTGTTAGTATCACCATTGATTTTGAGTACAGATTCAATGTTTTCACCTGCTGCTGCTGCTGCTGCTAAATGTTAAATTTCATTGATTTCTATTCATCTATAAAATTAACATTGGAACTTTGAAAACCCAGGGTACAGAGCCCTGGAGGTGGACGTCATCTAACCCCCAAAAGGTACATCTAGACACCAAGGGTTTTCAAATAACCCGTCAACCATGATTTCAAACTTAGATTATTCGGTGGCCCGTTCATCAAAATAGCCTTATTTTTTAATTCAATGGTGATTATGACTCTTTTTTGTTCAAATCTTTGTTGCAATAACGGTTTGATTTGAAGTTCAATTATGTTTACATCGCCCAAAACACTTTTTTCACTTTCAATCTTACCTTCCTCTGCAAAGTGTATTTTAAAATGTAAGAATTTGTGAAAGGCTTAGGAAAAGTGGTTTGGTTTATGTCAACATGGCTGATATGGATGGTTTAAAAACTGTATGTATAAATACTGTAGACTACGCCTCACAATACACAATTGATTTATCCTGTTTGATTGTAACAACACGCATTTTGCTACTAAAGAAACTATCAGGCCTATATCTGTATTCATTTGAGTAATTTATTTGTAGGAATACCAGCTGTCATTGTTCCCGGTTTCATCCGGGTATACGATAGTTATATGTGCTGCATTCTGTGATTGACCCGTGGAAGTACTACGAATCATAATCAGCTGATACAATTTTCATCAGCTCAAACCAAAGTGAATGTTCATAAGAATAACACAGGGTTGGAACTTTGAAGCCCGTGGGGCGGAGCCCTATGGGAATTTCTTAAAATCCCTTCTTAGTGGGTGTCCATGCTATAAGAGGAGTCTACATGTAAAATTTCGTGTTTCTAGGTGCAATGGTTTGGCCTGGGCGTTGATAGGAATTTCGTATTTATAGATATAGATTAGTTATAGTTGTGACTGGCTCTGAACGACATAAACATTTTGATTGAAACTGGAAACTCTAAAATAACCGAATAACACATCTCAGAAGTTGATTATATACTTGACGATCCGGACATCAAAGAAGAACCAAAACGTCTCTCGCTTTCTCGCGAGGGGCGTTGAAAATTAGGAGGAATTAATTTAGCCCCAGCAGCTGAAGCCTGATTGAGGAGTGTAGGGTGTAGGCTTAGTGGCAATTAGACCGGTAATGAATCCAATAACTTCATTTCCTGGCTGCGGGGTCGCTGACCACACGCTCTTGGATGACCATTTCAAACCGAATTAATTGTTTTATAATTTGTCAAAGTGTCTAGACTAAGAGTGGGTTCCATCTCCGACACATTTCGTGTTTCTTCCTACTTCTCCCATAAGGCCAATGTTAACTTTTAAATTACCTCTTCAACAGATTATCCGAAAGCGTTGATTTATGGCTTATTTTGAAGGGGAAGAAGATACCAAGCGATATCTGTGAGCAGAAATGTATCAGAAATAGTAATCCGATAAAAAATCGAAAATTGAAGATTTTGTAATTGATGAATTAGAATTTTTTATATAAAAATTCTGTTCACTGAAGTCGTTTGGTAAGCCCTTTAAAATAAGCGATGGATTAACAGATTCAGTGATAATCCGTTGAGGAGGGAGGGGATTTAAAAGTTTCATTTTCCTAATCATAAAATAAATAATACCTAAATAATATATTATTGATTCTATTACCTAATGGAAGAATGAAGAAGAAACGCGAAAAATTTCGTGACTCCCACGGTTAATGTTCTTTCCTGTTTAAAAACAAAAGGTGGTAAGCTAAATAAATCAATAACTCTCCAATTAAAAAGCTGGTATCTTTAAATTTAGAATTAAATTGTATCCAGTTACATCTACGTTCGGAACTCCCCCGATCACCTGACGTGGAATATTATAAGAGACAGTTATATAAGAGAAAAGTTAGTCTAGCAATTTATGAGTCTAGATACTGAGCCTTTTGTTCATGAGGGATTATGATGTTATGATGCGCGACCGACCGAATCCAACCCGCTGCCTGGTACACTTACTTGGCGTATAGCCTTGTACAGTATGTTGCACGAGTGAATACCCACGTCGTAGCAACCTGCGTACTCAGCGAATTCGCAATGCCAGGAAAGGAAAGATAGGACTCAGGCCTAACTTACCTGGTTAAAACACTTTCCTATAAATTAACTATTTTGTTGTAAATTCTAATGCATTGTTAAACTTAGTCACGGAATAAATATTGGTATTATTATTCTTTATGTATGCATGTACTAGTGGCTTATATGTATGTGCTAGTTATTTATGTATGTACTAGTGGCTTGAAGGGGCCAAAGCCCCACTTTGAAGGTTAACAGTTTTTATTTGAACTTAAAATCTCTTAAGAGATTCTGGTTAATGATATTAAAAAGGTGTTATTGAAATGCTCCTACACTCCGCCTCATCTGACTTGAACACATGCCATTTCGTAAAACAAATCTCTTAATCACATGTTTTAATGTAAACAAACCAGACGTCTTTAAACTCCCATGCTTTTCTTATGGGGGATGTTTTACGTTAATTCTCGTTTGCTGGTAACGTTTTGGAAATACTGCTATTTTGCCCGAGTCCCTGGGATTAAGACCTTTAATTTGAGCCCATTATCCAGCGATTTGCCAAACTCCCACAATTTTAACTTAAAAATTTCGCTTACAGAATTATATATATAAAGATATATGTGTTTCACAAGCAGATAAAGCTAATTTTATCAAGTTTCATAAAAGACATAAATAGGCGATTTTTCAACATTGAAGAATTCCCCATAAGTATAACATTAGAGCTGAGAACATGCTGAGAACGCAGGTTTCCATTTCTTATTCTTATTGTTGCATCTAGAAAGACATAAATGTGATTTGATGAAAATTGCAATGTCTCAACCAAGGGAAGCTAAATACAAAGTTTGATTAATTAATGTACCAGTAACTTTTGAGAAACCCGTAAGTATGACACCCGACACCCATCTCTGAACCCAAGTCTGATGTACTTGAATGCAATATCTCGGTGGAAAAGCTTGATGGAAAATATTAGTGTTCGATTAATGCTTTCAAAATATTAAAATTAAAGAGTCCAATTGAATCAAACATGTTTCGATATCGGAATTTGATCAGCTGTCCGATTTTATTTCACCATAAAACTGAAGTCAGATGAAGCAAGCAAAAATGTTGGGAAAAGCTAGCACAGCATAAGTAAGATTAAGAGTACGGAGTAAGTGTAGGTGTAGGTGTAAGTGTAAACCCGACCGTTGTTGACCTACTGTTCTCCCACATGACGCAGGCACTTGTAGGTCTGCCTCTCGGACTGTGAGAGGCGGTTGATTGGTTCAAACACTCGCCAATTGGTAGCAACTGCTTGGCCAATTTAACTCCGGTATTACATCGATAGAAAGCAATGCAGCAGAGGAGAGCTTGTAGAAGTGAGTTTATGGAGAGCCGACTCTAAAACATTGAGTTTGCGAGAAATGCATCCTACGTATTGAAACATGTGCTCAACGGAGTTTAATACATTTTTCAAGGAAATGCAATTTTTCGTAAAAAGGAATATCGAGGTAAAAGTTATTAATTTTGGCATTTAGTCTTTTTAATAATAAGAATTTAAATTTCGAAAAGTTTAAAAACCAACTTCTACAGTTTGTTTTTAAGTAGCAATTTCAGATCAAATGTTTTATTCTATTCGTTAAAGTAATTATATGTTTGCAAAATTTATCCTTTTCGTCTTTACAAATAGGTCGATAAAACCTCAACCCCAGGAAAATATATACCACCGGTATGTTTACAATTTAATTTCATAATTGGAAACTTTAACATTGGGGTTATGGAGTTTTTAATCAAATCAAAAGTAATAGATGTGAGTAAATTAACAGTGAACTGGCAAAGGAGCACGTAAGCAAGGTAAAGTATCAACAAATTATTTGTTGAAACAGTGACTAGAACCATTAAATAAAGATTCCATATAGAGTGGACATCTTTTTCGCCCACGAAACTAATCAAGTATCCCCGAGTATGGCTCGGTCTCCTAGTACTAATCAAGTATCCCCGAGTATGGCTCGGTCTCCTAGTACTAATCAAGTATCCCCGAGTATGGCTCGGTCTCCTAGTACTAATCAAGTATCCCCGAGTATGGCTCGGTCTCCTAGTACTAATCAAGTATCACCGAGTATGGCTCGGTCTCCTAGTACTAATCAAGTATCCCCGAGTATGGCTCGGTCTCCTAGTACTAATCAAGTATCCCCGAGTATGGCTCGGTCTCCTAGTACTAATCAAGTATCCCCGAGTATGGCTCGATCTCCTAGTACTAATCAAGTATTCCCGAGTATGGCTCGGTCTCCTAGTACTAATCAAGTATCCCCGAGTATGGCTCGGACTCCTAGTACTAATCAAGTATCCCCGAGTATGGCTCGGTCTCCTAGTACTAATCAAGTATCCCCGAGTATGGCTCGGTCTCCTAGTACTAATCAAGTATCCCCGAGTATGGCTCGGTCTCCTAGTACTAATCAAGTATCCCCGAGTATGGCTCGGTCTCCTAGTACTAATCAAGTATCCCCGAGTATGGCTCGGTCTCCTAGTACTAATCAAGTATCACCGAGTATGGCTCGGTCTCCTAGTACTAATCAAGTATCCCCGAGTATGGCTCGATCTCCTAGTACTAATCAAGTATTCCCGAGTATGGCTCGGTCTCCTAGTACTAATCAAGTATCCCCGAGTATGGCTCGGACTCCTAGTACTAATCAAGTATCCCCGAGTATGGCTCGGTCTCCTAGTACTAATCAAGTATCCCCGAGTATGGCTCGGTCTCCTAGTACTAATCAAGTATCCCCGAGTATGGCTCGGTCTCCTAGTACTAATCAAGTATCCCCGAGTATGGCTCGGTCTCCTAGTACTAATCAAGTATCCCCGAGTATGGCTCGGTCTCCTAGTACTAATCAAGTATCCCCGAGTATGGCTCGGTCTCCTAGTACTAATCAAGTATCCCCGAGTATGGCTCGGTCTCCTAGTACTAATCAAGTATCCCCGAGTATGGCTCGGTCTCCTAGTACTAATCAAGTATCCCCGAGTATGGCTCGGTCTCCTAGTACTAATCACTAAGAAACTATTTATATAAGAGCTTACTAGCTTCAAATCTGGTTAAATGGTGTTAAACGAGTTCAGTTCGCACTGCGTAATCATGACGCAATCTCGACTGTTAGTTTAGTTGAGAAATTCTTATCACCAAAACAACGGAACGTGGCGCTTCAGGGCGAGTGATAAGGGGTTCTCTTATCTGTGAGGATTTAATCCTGTTACGATAACATTTAACAAGAAGTGGGGATGGAGGAACTCATTATTGGTGTTTAAATGTAATTTTTTCTGATTATATTAGTGGAGTGGGAGTCTCGGACTGGGTGACATTTCATCAGGCAATGAGTTTCAAATGTTGTTAGTAATAACACGTTGTTGGGGCGATCCAACTGCAAGCCATAGCAAAACTAAGGGAGTTTGAAGTTGTGGCTCGTTTTACTTAGATGGCGGTTGTCTTACTTTGGCAGATTCCAAAATTAATAGCACGATCTTAATTGTATAGTGTACAGTACCGGGTTTGCATCCATTGTTTGTTGCAACTCATATATTAGTGGCATGCTCAAGTTGATCATATGGTTGAAATTATTGTTAGTTACTTTGAACAATAATAATGATCATTCGACCATCGATATTTATTACTTATTAGCTCATAGTACTCAACAAATAATCACATTCGACTAGTAGCCCGTCGCAGTATCGCTCGCGATCACAGTACAGTGTTATGTTTGAGAAGCTAGTTACATTTGTTAAAGCACTGGGGGACCGAGCTTTGCTTGAAAAGCCAGTTAGTAAGTTAACAACGCCTAGCGTACTTATCTTCACGGTTCCTCTCATTTGCTTTGCTTATTTGCTCGTTTCTTTTCATTTTGTACATGTTCTAATGGTTCATGCAATTTATACATAACATAATCACGTATATTTGAAGGTAGTATATATTGGTTTTAATCACTATTCTCACAAAAATCACATGATACTTTACCAAGTGGGTGTTATTTTTACAATTTAATGATTGCTTTTGAACAGCTGTTATGATTTTTTTAATTTTCAAATCTAAAACATAACCCCAATTTTTTTCATAATTTTCTATACAAAACTATATTTTTCCAGGGATAAGGGCTGATTAGTAGACATTTATTTACAGATAAATTCTATAGCCTAGTTCCAACATTTGGAGAGCCCTAAAGTTTAAAATTTTTGGAGCAGGAGTTGGCAAAGGTGGTCCTGATGTATTTGCTGTCCTCCTAACAGATGTATGCTCAATCGGTCCAGTTAACTAATAAAGTCAGTGATGATTAAATTAAAATGTTAATGCCGTTGGAGCGGATATGTCCCAAAGGACCTACGGGATGGAAATTATATGCCTATTTCTGTTTAGACTGCTGTCTTTCTAAAACATTTGTGCTCAATCGGTCTGGTCAGTTAACATGGAAATGTTGAAGGTCGTTAGGGCCAAGCCTCATTGGAACGGCAATAAGCCCATAACTGGTTTTTGAGATGGACCCATCTTCTTCCAAATATCTGTTCAATAACTTCTGTGGTTTGTTAGACTTATTGATGGTGGACTTAAAACACATCACATATCCAGTACTATAATCAAAGTGACTACCTAGACAACTGAGATTTATATACTATCCTGCAAAGGCTTATGTGTTCCGTACCCAATGTTTCATTCCTTTGTCTGATCCGGTTTAGTATACATACTTTATAGAGTTTTAAAGCAGAGGTGTTTCTTCCATTCTGTTGAGTAACCTCTATGCCCTTAAGATCTACTGTAGGGCAGTGCCGAGCAAAGGGGCATAAACAGCCAAAATGTTTCCTCCACACGAAAATGGGCAAAATATATTTCATTTAGCACAGTCTATTTTTGTGAGACGCGGAACAAATCTGGCTCATTATCTATCCGTCAGGTAAACAAACTTGAACGACAATTTAAATTCTCCGCTGCACACAACTTTTCACTGCTCAAAGTGATGTAGAAAATAAACTTATTTTATTTGTATAGATAGATACATTCCTTACCTGTAACATCTGGTACTGCCAATAACCTGTCCATACTGTATTAACAGCTGCAATTCAAATCAAATTATTCCCCATGTTAATCTTATGGGCAAAAACGAACTTTGAGGGTGGCAAGTGCCCTTCAGATTGAAAATATCGAAAAATGAAAACCTTTATGCACAACTACGATTCAGGCGAATATTTCGGTACCTCTATCGTTAAAATCGGTTCAGAAACAGCGGAGAAGTTCTCTTAACAAAAATCGGCTTAGCGTATTAATATATAAGATGGTTTCTTCCTAATCATAAACCTTTTTTTAAACAAATCACTTTACTCTTTCGTAAAGCTCATTCACTGCCACATTTTCTTATATCAGAATCAGATGTGGACAAATTCTGGGTAAAAGGCTTTTTTGTTTGAAAATGAATATTACCTACACCGTCCGTGTGTATTTATCAGATAGATATGAGTATTGTTTAGTTGCTTTATATACTCACAACTGTATGTTTATTTGTTTATTAATCATTTATATTATAACATGTTTATTGCCTTAGTTCAGTACTTACTGTGTAACAAAACCTGGCGATTGTCATTGCTATGTACATAGTCTAATGGCATAACGATTTTTGATTTGGTTTTTAACGTTTTTTTACTTAGAGGGTAAAGTATTTTACTACTGGTGATTTTTTATTGGTAATGCCCTATCGTTAATTTTGCAAACCCCATTCGGATAATATCATAACGCTCTAAACGAACGACTAACGCTGCGACGGTGTTTTGGACATTTGGACTCGTCTCGGTCCTGTTTTAACGACCATTATATGAGTGGGCGTACACTTTAGAACTTCATGATCTTTTACAGTGAAACACAAAGTAAAGCAGTTGTTGAGTTTAGTGTCTAGAATGTGATTATTTCCGCACGGTCAATGCAACGGGCAGACGTCCAGACACGTCCAGGCGGAAATTACGCGGTGATCAAAGCGCCGCGCAAACTAAGCGTTTCCGGGTAAACTAGTTACTCGCTAATTACAAAGCTGACGGAAAATAAGTCAGCTTTATTACCGAATGTAGTACATAGTTTCTGAAATTAGAACAGTGTATTAAAAATGTATGTTGTATTGTAAGAAAAATTAATTAGGATAGACAATCATTTATACTTGCTGTAGTTTTACCGGTGACCTACCTTCCTAAATCGCAGATTAATCGGCCTAATAGAGTGTGGTGGAAAAGAAAATAATCTGAAAGATTATTCAACTAATATAGGACTATAACTGAATTATTTTGATGCTGTCCTGTTTTTGAGAGACTGTGCTAAAGACGCGGAAATAGCGGTGGGGGGCAAGACGAGGAGATAGCGGTGAGGGGGGCAAGACGCGAAGATAGCGGTGAGGGGGGCAAGACGCGGAGATAGCGGTGAGGGGGGCAAGACGCGGAGATAGCGGTGAGGGGGCAAGACGCGGAGATAACGGTGAGGGGGCAAGACGCGGAGATAGCGGTGAGGGGGGCAAGACGCGGAGATAGTGGTTAGGGGGCAAGACGTGGAGATAGCGGTGAGGGGGCAAGACGCGGAGATAACGGTGAGGGGGCAAGACGCGGAGATAGCGGTGAGGGGGGCAAGACGCGGAGATAGTGGTTAGGGGGCAAGACGTGGAGATAGCGGTGAGGGGGCAAGACGCGGAGATAGCGGTGAGGGGGGCAAGACGCGGAGATAGCGGTGAGGGGGCAAGACGTGGAGATAACGGTGAGGGGGCAAGACGCGGAGATAGCGGTGAGGGTGGCAAGACGCGGAGATAGCGGTGAGGGGGCAAGTCGCGGAGATAGCGGTGAGGGGGGCAAGACGCGGAGGTAGTGGTGAGGGGGCAAGACGCGGAGATAGCGGTGAGGGTGGCAAGACGCGGAGATAGCGGTGAGGGGGCAAGTCGCGGAGATAGCGGTGAGGGGGGCAAGACGCGGAGGTAGTGGTGAGGGGGGCGGCTTCCCCCTCTCCAGGATAAGTCAACTAATTGCAGTCCTTGTATACTCGCTATTAGCTTACACAAATTAGATTTTATTTTTGTAAATGTACCGGTGTCATTACAGTTGTTAATTACACATCATTACCGTTGGTTTGACGTATCCGTTGGTGCGTTTGTTCTCATCTGTTACTGTGTAACTGTTATTGGAAAATAATGTATCAAGTCTAACTGTTATTGGAAAATAATGCATCACGTAATACGCAAACGATGGAATAATTTCAGCTACAGTAACGGAATATTGATTAAAAAATCACATATTAGCCAATCGATGATTTCTCTCGCCAAAGATTGCGTATGAACAGGGGAAATGGTAAAATCTTCTCTCCCCTCTCTTTACTTAACGAGGCTGAGGCTGAAATACGTGGTGGGGGTCTGTCTTTTCCTACCCTTTATGCTCAAATAAACATTTACGCGGTTCACCGTCAAAATAATTTAGTTCAGCGGTTCGTTCTTTGCACGGAGATATAGTTAAACTAAGCTTAGACTTGGGCAGATATCAGAAAAATCAGGAAACTGAGAACTGACAATTCCTTTAAACACTCTGTTAAATGTGTATAACCTTAAAACACCGCGGCGTATTTCGCGGGCGGGCAGGTAGGCAGTGTTTGATGGTGATAAGGTGATAACGCCACCTCCGCCCGCCGTGTACTGTGTACCGTGGGGCCGCTACAGTATACCGAGTACAGGGTACCGAGCCATACACCGCATGCGGCATCTTCACCACAGGGTACATGGCGGACCTACGGGGATGTGTCTTGCTCAGGTGGCTGAACCCCTTCTCTCCCCCCGTCGTCAATTTTGTGAGTTGAAATTTTAAATTTATTTAATTTTCTAACGGAAAAATCCTTTTTGCAATATAAGTTATAATAAGTGCTCAGAGGTGACAAGTCAGTATACGTTCATGATTATTGTGATTTACACTTGAAGGAACATACAGGCTTGGCTAACAAATTAGATTGAAATAATTGGGTACTTTGGAAATATTTTTATAAGTGAAGATAAATGTTTGTTCTTGTATCGCGGTGTTTGAATTTAGTGATACAACATTTGTTTTATATTTGAGTCTTTTAGTTTTTTCGCATTTTTACGTTGTAATGGTTTTATACGAGTAAATCATTTTGTTTACAGCTGTTGTTACCCATTTTCTACCTCGCAGAGTTCAAACTAAATATTTGTTTATCTGGTAAAAATAAATTAAATTTATACCTTAAATTCATCGAAGATGTTAATTGCCTTTGTTTAATTACTACTAATAAGAAACTTGTTGCTTGTCAATGCGAGCATGATTCACATGTCTGCATGCATTCTTCCATAGCTTGTCATGGTTGTGCATAATCTAATGACAATAAAGCATTTTGATTTCGGTTGATACATACATATTATACTCATAGGATAGGTGTGACTTATATTTATTTCGAATGGCTGTTCAGTGTGATATCTTCTGCTTGTTCGTCATCTGAGAGTATCACTTTGAGTTGATAACCCGTTGGAACTCGCCTTTCAAGTGTCGTACTTAAATACTTTTTTAAGCAATTCAACTTAGTTTGAAGAAATACATATATATATATATATATATATATATATATATATATATATATATATATATATATATATATATATATATATACGTATAAATCAAAAGTTTTCTTGACAAAAAGGCATTGCATGAAATATTTTCTTCATAAATTTCTCTTATAATTCAGGGTTTATAGTGTCAAAAGTATTTTACGAAAACCTGCTTGTAGCAGTTTGTTTACTAGAATTAAGTTTATTTAGGTTAAGTGTAATTGAATATCACATTCAGTAGTGATGGTATAATGCAACGTTATGGGCGTTGGTATGTCGGTTTCTGTACAATCATTCCTTTATCTATCAACCATTGCGTCACACTTACTTTTGGTTCTGGCTGAAGTAAGGTCTCAAAAATAAATGTGTGCTTTTTGTGAGGAATTGTTGTACGATTTGCGCAGTTTTGTTTCATTTTATAAAACATCTACCTCTATTAGTTATCCACCCAGAGTGTCGACCATAACTGGAAATCCTGGAATAAAAATAAACCTGGGAAAGTTCAGGAAAGTTGGGAAGGTGTCAGGGAATTATGTTAACAAGTTGAAAAGTTTGGGAATTTTAAAGAATTTTTTAAATAAATACTGATTTTTCTTTAGAGTGTAATAATGAATTAAAGTTTGCTTCCGAGGTTTGAAACCAAGATTTATTAATAAATAGACTAATTTAAGATCACAACGTAATTACGTAATCTTGAGGTTGCAACTTCAGATCTGTTGAAACGTTTGTTTGAAAACTAAGTAAGAATACTTTATTGAAATTGAAACCTTAGTTAAATAAATACTTGTAATCCTACCCTATACCCTAATGCAGTGACGAGAAGTGTCAGTTGTTTGAAAAATTTATCTCGGATTTCAGTGGAAGAATTTTGCCTAAACATCGGAATTGGGGGCTATTGGACCTAAAAATTCGATCAGTGAAAACGTCAACCCCGGGAAAACTCATTTTGTTAAAACATTAATTTGAAAACTAGTGGCTTACAGGGGCTACAGCCCCTTATGGTTTTTGTGTAAGTGGATCATCACAGCTGATCATTAGTCCATTTTGATTATTAATAAAAAACACTGCAGTGATATTTCCAAAAGAAAATCACTGGAACTTCGAAGTTCAGTGGGGCGTAGCCCACGTAATCTTTGACATTTCTGATATTTTTCTCACCGTCCTTGGCCCTCAAGCTTTAAAATGAATCGTCATAACCTAACTTAACTTCTTCCAGCTCGAGATATTTCGTGGGGACCGATTCGCTTACGGAATTAAATATAAAGATATTTTAAACTTAAACATTTGTAGTTTTAAAACAAAACAAAATACCCTCACCAGCTGTGAATGGATAGGCATAACCAGTGAACTGGCAAAGTAACACTTACACAGTTGTAGAGGATCAATGAGTGATTCAATGAACTAAGCGACTACAGTAGAATAATTGAAGAAGAGTGCATATCAAGTGGCCATTTTATTTACCCACGAAAGTAATCAAACATCACCGACCATGGAACGGTCTCCCCTACTTTCTTATCAAATAACTAAAAAACCTGGAAATGTCGGGAATTTTACGTGCAGGGCTCCTAAGCTACATTTACCTTAGATTAAAATAAGCTAGAATTAAGTTTGGTTAAGTTTGTTAAAGGCTTTGTTAAATAACCTAGCCAGAAGTCATTTTAGATCCATTTAAAGATATTGATGGTTTTCGCATCGCTTATGAAATACGTTTACTGGATCACTTCGTCATTTGGCATTTGCTTTGCGATTGAGAGCAACGCCGTTTTCTCCGTTAGATTTTCTTTTCTTGGAGGTATTGTAACGGCCTATTATATCACCTGTGTTAATGTGGAACGCAGACCACCAATACACACGTCTTGACTGAATCCTCTCGGGCGCTAATGCGTTTCGAACAAGATATCTCCAAGCGTCTTCGTAAACATGTGAACTTTCACTTTTAGCGAATTTCCCCTATAGGGAAGAAGCTATTACCGTAGTCGGCATGGTAAGACCTAGGCCCGGGACCATGATAACTTTTCGTTTTGAGGTCCCCAGACCCCAAAAACACCATTCGTTCGAAACTGTATATATATATATATATATATATATATATATATCTATATATATATCTATATATATATATATATATATATATATATATATATATATATATATATATATGTGTCCGTGAGCACGATAACTCTCGTAAAAATTATCCGATTTTGATGAAATTTGGTATAAACGTGTAAAGCAACATTTATGACTTTAAGTTCGAAAACCAGCCAGATCGCTCTATCCGAAGGGGTATTTTGGGGGGGTTTTGTACCCCAAAAATGGGTTTTTCAAATTTTTTACATATAATTTTGGAAATAGTCAAATTTTATTTTTTCCCATTTGATTCAGCTTAAAAAAACACACAATTTGGTATTTTGATCATTTCTCTACGTCAATTGGTTACCGAGATATTGAAAGTGCTAAACACAGTACGTTGTCTAATGTTATTCTTATGGAGAAAAATAAAAATTTTATATCTCGCTTATTTATGAACCTATACTGACGAAACTTGGTATACGGCTTCATCTGGTTGTGGACCATTGATATTTGCTCAAAAAGACACTTTTTTACCCAAGGCTCCCGTCGCAGCAAACCTGCGTACTCAGCCCAATGTTATTCTTATGGAGAATAAGTAACGTGTTATCTGCCTTCATTATGAAAATAAATTAATGAAATTTGGTATGTGGCTTTACCTACATGAGTTATATTGATATTTGTATAAAACCCCATTTTTTGTGTTCCTTGCTTCAGCAAACCTGCATACTCAGCTGCCATGTTATTCTTATGGAGAATAATTAAATTGTCATAAATCGTTTATTTATGAATGTATATTGATGAAACTTGGTATGTGACTTTATGTGGTATTAAGATATATATATATGCTTTGGAAATTCGCTGAGTACGCAGGTTTGCTGCTACGGGGGTATTATAATATAAATAGCATCAATTTCTTATGATTAGTTCTTCAACTTTAAAACCTGTCAGTTTACAGGGAAACTAACCATTTTGAGAATCAGAATCTTTTTAATCAAGTGTCAAAGTGTTTTGAGATCCCCAGACGCCAAAGACAAAATTAGTTCTAAACTGTATATTTCAAAGTGCTAAACACAGTACGATGTCCACTGTTATTCTTTTGTGCGAAAACATTGATGTCTGGCTTATTTATCAATGTATTTTGGTGAAACTTGTTATGTAGTTACATCTGGTTTTATAATCTATTTATATTTGCAAAACATCGATAGTCCCCTTTCCAGCAAACTTGCGTCCTCAGCCCTAATAATATTCACATTTATTATTGATTTATTTGGACTTTACTTAGCGCTTCTAGTGTTTAAAACTACACTGGTGGTGACGGTGTAGTTAGGTAGACCCAAAATCCTTATATATAATACGTGAAGGCGATTTGTACGCAATACTACTCCTCCGTTAATAATGGACGGATTTTTACAAACGATGTGTCAAAATTAAGTGTTTTTTATGTAAAGGCCCCCTTTCACCAATTCCTGTAATAAAAGTCCTCGGGCTTTGCCCCACAGGCCTTCAAAGTTATTGTGTATTCCTTAAGAAGACAAGATTTTGTTTACTGAAACAGACTAATAATTTGTATTAACTAAAACAGCTGTTGAGAGTAAAACACATGATTACAGAAGAGCTTACATATTACCTTGCTATCCGCGAAGCCGCGACAAGCTACTAGTAAATCAATAATAAATTCAAATCCATCGCTATTATGAGTTTCAATACAATACAGCTGGTTGTCGCTGAGTATAATACGCGCGCGTTTCTCGTGTGTGCGCGCGCGTGTGTTAGTGAGCGCGCGTGCGTCGTCTGACAGTTCTTTGACACGGTGAGTAATGAATGAAAGGTTCAATTTGGGATTTAAATTCGATACTAATAATGATGGTTTATTATGAACCCTTTTTTGATTTTTTAAACGACTTTTAGAAGTTTTAATTTAAATGATAATCCCCGCCCCCAAATACTTAAGCTATGCGGAGATATTCTCGAGGTTGTGTATCGAATTCTAGTGACAATGTTCGTGGTTTTCTAGTGGTACAAATTTATTAATCTTTATCAGCTGGTTTCAATACAATATTCTTATAGAAAACAAGTACGTTATATCTCTCATTTATGAATATATTTTGATGAAACTTGGTAAGTGGCTCCCATTTAGTAGTGAGGTATACATATCTGATTTTGAAGTTCGCTGAGTACGCAGGTTTGCTGCGACGGGGGTGTATTCCTTATCATAAAATAAATGTTGGTTTGTTAATACAAATCCTCGGCTAGTTTTTCACTTGGAGGTACGAGTCATTGCACAGCGCTACCAACGTGTGTAGAGCCTCGCCGTGTCTTATCTGGTGTTTGCGAGAGATCTAGGTCCCGGTGTGTTGGAAACTGCAGCGCTCTGTCTTGTTATGCCCAAGACGGTGACAAGTCCTAAATCATGAGGCATTTAGTTGCGCTTCCTGTTGACACATATAACCCCGCAATATAACTCCGTGCGCCATTCTGCGCCGCGACTGTGCGTCCGTATAATAACCCTTAGCAACTAGAAAACGAATTGCTGAAATCAATTTGCTAGACAGTTTTTCGAACGCATTACGAGGTTTTTTTTAATAAAAATGTAAATAAATGTATGGTGCCTATATTTTTTTAGCTAAACAATTTTGCTACTTTTTGTGGTAACAATTATTTAGTTCACGCCAATACTGCAACTTAGAATAATAAAATGACCACATTCATTGTGAAAAATTATTGAATACAAATTTTTTAAATTTATTTTATTATTTAACGGTATTTTATCGAAGAAATACACAACTGAGGAGCAACAACAGCAAAATCGGGGTAGACAAATTTAATTTACTTCAAAAAATTTAAATTTTCTCGACGTTATTAGACGTCCGGAATATAAAACGTCTGTTATTTGTACAAACAGCGTAAATAACGAAACCAAACCGTAGTTTAAAGATCATTTAGGGGTCAGTAAAGTAGTATATTATACGAATCATATTAAAAAATCAACTTGACCTTTAACACCGCCTTTAGCGATCTCAGTGCAGTTTGATTACTCAAGGAGTGCGGCTGGAGCTCGGCTCTACCTGCGAGGGACCCACTCACGCACGCACACTCACCACTGTCCGTCCTAATTGCCTGAAAGCCCGATCCCGTTCTCTACCTAGAAATATAACACCTGTTGTATGATACCTCAAAATCGCAATTAATTTCAAGTTAGATATACAGTAAAATGCTTTGTGTTACTAAATTTGTTGTTTAATTCCATGACAAATGAGTCGTAAAACGAAATGAAAATTACACGGTAAGGTTACTCACTAAGGTATGCATCTGTATTAAATTTTATAGCTGATGTCACAAACACATGTTATAATGTATCATTTGTTAATTCCCACCCAATATGGTACAGATTGTCAATTGGTTCAGAGACACACTATATAATTTCTTCGGTATTATGATAATAAATATGAAAATATTTGTAACTTCTAGATTTTTAAGTAAAATCATTGACTATATATAGTCAATGGTAAAAATATATTGTTTGGTCATTTTGAGCTGAAGTCAAAAGCATTTATAGATTTTATAACGAAAGTAAAATTAAACAAAATTATAGTCAAATTTCTGTGAGCAGGTGATAACTCACGCGGCAGGTCAATGGTCCGTCCTACCCCCCTGCGCCTGTTTGTGGAGTCCTGCGCGTGTGTGAGTAGGGCCGACCCTTCGGCCAGCCGCACTTCCTGAGCAATCAAACTATAATATAGTTTGATGTGAGTGCTATCAATCTGCGGTTCCTCAGTCACGCAACAGTTCGCTTTTCTACCTGCTTCTCCCATAAGACCAATGTTAATCGTCCCTCCTCAACGGATAATCCGACATACTTGATTTATGGTTCATTTTAAAAGAAAAAAATGTCTAAGGATTTCACTGAAAAAAATTCCAGTATCAAAAATAATAATCGTTCACAACAATTCCAAAATGTTCCGAATTGTCGGATTTTTACGGATTAATATTTCGAAATTCTATTCACTATTCGCAAGGTATTTTTTGCTCTTTGAAATGAACCATAAATCATCGTTTTCGGACATTCGTTGAGGAGGGGCGCGTCTCTAAAGTTTATATTGTTCTCATGGGAGAAGCTGGTTGACGCAGAGGACTGGACACCCCCTCCAAATAGTTCACCCGCAAACAAATCGTAAATATTGAATATTTTGGAATTGAACGATTATGATTAAGTGTTTCGTGACTGGAGCCCACTCTGAGGTGACCGTTCCCATTGATACTGCTACACTCACGCTGACCACTGTTGCAGATGACGGGAGGGGCCGGGGTGGCGGTGGAGGAGGAGGGCAGAGCCCTGAAGGTCCACACGGAGACGCCTCACCTGGTGAGCCTGGGGGGCGGACGCCTCAGCACCGCAGTCACACTGCACCCGCTGCCGGAAGGTACGTCCTGGAAGTGGTAGAAAAGATTAAGGCTAACTGAGAGAGTAAGGTGTTTCGAATGTCAGACCCAGACAACCGATGAAGAAAATTATTGTAATCAGGAAGAAAAAGATTCTTTTTGTTGGTCTTAAAAAAATATTCACACAACTATCCGGGATCATGTCAGACTTGGGAGTACTGGAATAATTTAGTGGATGGCTTATCCCTGGCAGGGTTTCTACGGACGGGGAGGTTAGGGAGAGTCAGGGAAGGTCAGGGAAAGTCAGGGAAAGTCAGGGAACCCAGAGATAAAATTATTCTGTTACGTATTTACCCCACGTACTAACGATATGAAATTAAATTTGCAGCTTATAGGCAATATTGATTACTATTCTTCGTAACGCAACTTTAAAAAAATCATTTTGTAATATCTTTCAAGTCTCAAAATAGGTTATGAGGGACATTATCACAACAAGAATCATTTCCTGTGAGGAATCATATAAAATTTACATGACAATTCGGTGCTTTCATTATTCCACCTGAGCAGTGATGATTAAAAAACTGTGGGCATGCTTTGCTCCAGGTTGTATACGATCTGTTGTAGAGGAATTTTTTAGGTATAGTCTCAATTGTTGGCTGATGATCTAAGGACTCCTAAGGAGTTTATCTTAACATATGGGAATCCTCAATTATCTAGATTAAATTATTTAATTTTGTTTTTCTAACATTTATCTCATAAATGATATAGACAATAATGCTTTACATATTAAATATATAATAATTGTGCACACATGCTCGTTTATGAAGCGAAAATACTAAGACGTACTTTGAAAGTTGGTCAGGTGAGTTTCATAGAAGGGCCAGGGAAAGTCAGGGAAATAGAAAATTGAAATTCTGTAGAAGCCCTGCCTGGAGAAGTCCGAAAATTTCGAATACTCCGAAAGGAGTATTAACAGGCTAACATTAATTAATGATACTATTCTGGATTAAAATATGATAACATATTTTTAAAATACGTTTGACAATTTTAAAGATTGAACTGGTCTTTAGAAAAACTCTTTGCATAGTAAACAATCTTAATTTGATAGACAAGCAGGTTTTTTTTATTGAAGGCTAAGACCTATTGAACTGTTGAATCGATTTTTATGCTCTTATTTGTAGGGCGGGAGATAGAATTGCAGGAACGCCATACAATCGGTTAAAAGTGAATATTTCTATTGTTAACGACATGTTTGTAATGCCATGTTAGGTACAACACCAAGAAAATAACACAAAGCAGTTTCTTACTCTGTTATAGAGTAGGCTATGTGATGATTAATTGTGGAAAGAAAACATAATTACTAAGGCAAATCGCTTGAGCTTAATCGAGTTCAAAACCTGACAGTCAAGTGTTCTCAATCAACTGTATTTAGTTATTTGTAGCAACCAAGCCGTAAAAACGTACTTCTGATTAGATAAGACATGGCTCTACATAGCTTTATTAGCCGCTCTCTTAATTAGTGATTTAACTAGAATCCCAATTTTCCTCTTCCCGAATTGACAATTACGGGGTTTATTACACTATGTATTAAATTGTTAATTTACATATTCGTTGGTAAAAAAAACAAACAAATTAACAAGGTGTGTTATTTTTACCATGGGGGTTTTTCTTTTAAAGTTATTCCACTATTTTAATTGATCTTGAAGATGAAAAATTCAAAGATTAGTGAATAAAATCGCGTTTCGTAGGTGTTATAAGCTAATTATAACCCAGCGAGTTGTTATTTCATCTATATTTATACAAAATGATGTTGGTTTGTTTGTTTGTGTGTATATATATATATATATATATATATATGTATGTATGTATATATATATATATATATATATATATATATATGTATATTTGAAGTTTATGGAATCGGACACCGATGGGCCGTTTGCCATGAAACTTGGTGTATATATGTAAAGTTTAACGGAGAAGGTTTTTAAGCCATCCATTTCGTCCTAACTCAATTAGGTTCCTCGTAAGAGGCCCAAAAGGGTTCCCATATAAACCTTATGGAAATATATTGTTGTTTACATAAAAGCTAATGACATGTTTACTTGAACAGGTGATGTTGGTTTTAGTTGGTAACAGTCAAAGGCATGACAACGTCCGCCGGGTCCAGTAACCGTATAAATGACTCAGCTGAACAAGCTGTCTATTAGCTATTCCCATACAACCGCGCCTAAAGCGTTTCTTTACGATATGAAAACACATCGTAAAATCGCTGTTTTTCGTTTAGCGGGCGAAAAAGACTTATTTAGTAATAAAAAGCTGATTGATTGTCACTTTAGACCAAGCGGACTCACTCGGGTCTGTGAATATAAGCTCAATCTCGTTAAGTCAATACAAATTGATGAACGTGGTTTGTTATGTTGTGTGGTACCTAGTGGTGTAAAATACCCGGGTATTTAAAACTCGGTATACATATTCTGGGTATTTACCCGGGTAAGTGCCCAACATTCATAAATACCCGGGTATTTTCGGTATTTATGATATTCTTCGTAAAACTCCAATGTAATTCATATCTACCCTTACTACCCTTGTTATTATCAATGTATTACATTTGAGGAGATTTTATTGATTACATTATTTATTAATTATTTTACCAATAAATAAATAATATCATAGCAATTTTTGTTAAAAGACCCGTCAATTGTACAAACCAAACTAAGGAGGAACTGGTTAAATTCGAGACATTCTGTACAAATTTAAAAATATTTAATTTTATAATTGGACAATTACAGAATAAAATCACAATATAATTGAATTTTAATTCTATCCTCCAAAATTTTAAATTTATTAAACTCTTCAAAAACTTTCACAGTGTAAATACCCGGGCTTGGGTATTTATCTCGATCTTGCTCAGAAGTTAAATGTTTGTGGTAACCATGTTACAATCTTAAAAACAGTTTTTATGTTCATTTATAATCCTTTCAGCATGGGAATTTCAACGAACCTAGTAAAAATCCCTTAAATGTTATAAAAATCATAAATACCCACGTTTTGGGTAAGTACCCGGGTAAATACCCATTTATTATTTACCTACCCGGTGGGTATTTACCCGGCCCACATCACTAGTGGTACCTAACCAAAATTGCAGTAGTGTAATAAATTGTGTACATAATTAAATTGTTAAAAAGGCACAGTCAAATCGCTTGACTTGTCTGCCACCTCGGGCTTCGTCTTTGGAATATTTCAGTTGTTACATTCCAGTGTTGACATTCCAGTAGTTAGTATGTTTATATTAGCTTACAGCATCTATGAATTACAAGGGCCCTCTTCGTTTGTCCGAGAAAACGCTTTTGGCGTTGAAATATAATAAATGTTGCAACATAACCGTAATTTGGGTATTTCGAAATGGGGGAGGCAAAATTGCCTTGTTCGTGATTATTGTGATTTCTTATATATTACAATAATATTTTGTCCAAAAAATTGAGGCACTCTAGCCCCTGAATTACCTCTATGTGGAGGAAGTCCCTTTTACCAATACGCGTTCACAATGTATTCAACCTAGGGTGGATTCAAGGGCAGCTGATAGTATAGCTCCGCGGCGCCGTGACCTTCACTGATAAGGAGTGTGCTTGACTGTGAGGCAGTCGCGCCGGCCTGCAGTCAGTAGTCAGTCAGCGGCCAGTCACCGGTTACAGCTTGCAGCCGCGCTTCGTTTCGCTCCTCAGCGCTTTATTTAGCGTCCGCGGTTGTCGCTAAGTATAATACGCGCGCGTGTTAGTGAGCGCGCGTGCGTCGTCTGACAGTTCTTTGACACGGTGAGTAATGAAAGGTTTAATTTGGGATTTCAATTCGATACTAATAATGATGGTTTATTATGAACCCTTCTTTGATTTTTTTTAAACGACTTTTAGAAGTTTTAATTTAAATGATAATCCCCGCCCCCAAATACGTAAGCTATGCGGAGATATTCTCGAGGTGGTTGTTTATTATTCCTGTGTATCGAATTATAGTGACAGTTGTCGTGGTTTTATAGTGGTACAGATTTATTAATCTTTATCAGCTGGTTTTCAAAAAAAAAATTGAACAATAGCCATTATTATTTTGAGATTTAGAGGAATTATTTTTTAAATCATACTATATTCGCATTACATTTTGATTACGTGCGTAGCTGGTAATCCCTTGGTCTTCCCCCTTGGATAATATACAGATATGTACATTTTGGAGATAAAGCGGAACATTTTTAAATTGAAGCTAATTTAAACATAATATTGATCACGTTAACATTTCGAATGAGATAGAAATTATCAAACAAAAACATTAGGCGATTCGTAGAACCAGTTGTTATTTTTCCCACAGTGCTTGTGATAGGGTTATCGTTAGGTCTCAGTTCCTTGTAATGCTACTAAAGCTGTGACCTAAAGCTGATGTAAAGGCTATTTCGGACTTTAGATAGGTTATTCGGTCATTAAAACACAATTGATGGATTTCCCATATAAAAAAAGGTTTTCAATAATTTTGATTGAATTATTTGACCTTCATTGTATACAGTGTAATGTAAACCGTAGTCCCGAACTTAATATAGCCTACTAAAAAAATATATGAAAGTACTACGTTCAAATCAAGAACGAACGTTTGCATTGATTTTATAGTCTGCACGCTATCAGGTCTAGAACACTGTATTTATTGATTTCTTATCAGTAAAATGTGTAAACACAGAAGTAGCAGATAGCGGTTGCCGTGAAAGGCCACAGTCACTGTCATGCGCTAGTGTTCGCTAGTGACTGTCACCAAAGAATAACAGACTGGCAATTGCGTGCTGGGTTTGAAGCCGGGCAGCCTCTTAGTGGTGGGGATGAATCCACGTGAATCGTCCTGTACCGAGTGTCCTGTCCCGGTCCTGTCTTTAATTCAAGATTATCCCTGTACCAACAGATTTAATTTAATTCTTATTATTTACCTCATTATCCTCAGTGAATTGTTCAATAACTTATTGCCTTTCTCTCATGAATAACATTTCTCAACGAAATATACGAGTATGAAGTTTGATCGAGATTATTCCTAATATTGAGGCTGCCTGCAGGCTAAACTAAGCATTTTGAGACAAAATATAGGGGATAAACAAATTTGTATCTTGTCTTTTCCGAAATATTTCTCGCTGACAAAACTTGCCTGACCAAAGAATTAAAAAAATCTAACAGATCAACTATTTCATGTCTAAATTCAAAACAAAAACTTAATCTCCTTAGTTTTTAATTTTTTAAGCCATTAAAATATTTTATTTATTACTCCAACTTAACCCATTGCTGTTAACGTACTGTTTTATTCAATTTCACTCAAAAAAGTTTTATCTTATCTCTAACTGTGCGTTTAGACGGTTGTAATGAGACGCGGCGAATTCAAATTTGAGCCAGTAGCGGCCAGTGGCTGAGCCTCTTGGTGGTGGGGGACCGGCTTCAACTACAGTAATATACAGTGGGATAGGGATTGCCAGTCTATGTTATTCTTTGGTCGCTGGCTCGAACTATTGGAACAATTACGACTGTTGGAAGTTTTACAGGGTGCACCGCTTACGCTGAACTAAAATTTACTGGGATTATTTGGTCAAAACAAACAAATAACGAAAAACCATGTGTCTACTTGGATCGTTTTTCTCTGTGTGAGTTTTCATGTACTGAATTTGTTCAAAAACCTAAATTTATCAGAAAATGTTAGATACAATAAATATTGAAAATTTACATGAACCCCATATCTTTGAATGTGTTCGTTTTGAATTTTGTAATTACTACACTAAAACATTTCGAAATAAGCTATGGGTTCTGCCCTTTTTGTTTGGAAATTTATAACGGTGGTTAAAATGTTATTTAACCCGCATAGGTGCATAAGTGAAGTGAAGAAGTAGTGGTTGAAGTTTGTACAGTTCAAAAACAGTTTTAAAATTATCTAATTGTGAATAATCTAAGCTCTATTTTCAAAGCAAAGCAAAGTGTAAAATGATTTTTCAGATAACCGGGATAATTAAACCTAATCAAAATGTACGTTGGTGGTTGTGCTCGTGTGTATTAAATTGATTCTGAAATTAAAATAGCTTACATAGCCAACTGAAGTCGATAAATTCGTTAAATTACTACTGTACTACTGGTAACTTAACAATTTTAGTTCCGTAACACGACACGTTGCTGCCCGTCTTCCAGCGTATTCATTCGGTCCTTCTTCCTCCAAGCTCACAACCAACTTCCTTCACTCTCGCTTCCTTTTAGGACCATGTTAGTCACGGCACTTCATCATGCGCTTATTCACTCATCTGTCATGGGAACTCCCACGTCAACATTAGATCAGAGTTCCTGTTGCGTAATACCGACTACTGTTCGTTTCTAATATAAAGTACCTTGGGGCGAGCTTTGCGTGCGGAAGGTATGCCAGTTCCTTTTAGATGACATGAGAGTAATTTTTCATCACGTTCCCCTATTGACGATATTTTCTTAGCTCATTTGCCTCTTTCTGCATATTTAAGGTCGCTCCAGTTGTTATTTGTAGCTCATTCTCCCTTTGATTAGTTCTCAATGGTTTTAGTCACTTCTCTCATGAAACTACATGTTAATACTTAAACTAAATGAGTATTACTTTGACAGTTTAGTGATTCATTATACATTATAAACAGCTGTAATGGTTCTTTTGTTTTGATTTTAAACTCCATAAGTTCAATGTTATATTTGTTTACTTTTCATATTGTTTTTTTACATAATTAGATTTTTCCTGGGGAATTAATTAATTAATTAATACCTGTCTAGAATTAATTTGCATCCAATATATTAGTTAATTACAACCTATGAAGGAAATCGTTGGAGCCGTTTTTGAGATCAGCGTTTCAATCAAGCAAGCAACCAAACAAACCTTACTCGTACTAGAGTATAGGATTGAAATTGCAAAGTTACTGATAACGGCGGTGAAGAACTTAAAAGATAATGGCCCGATTAAAAAGATCGCTAAAGAAGAACTTCGGCTAGGAAATCTTCATTATAAGGGAAAATTTGTATTTGATATACGGGAAATTATCGAGTTGTTATATTTTCGGGGCTCATCCCTCAGGTTGAATGTTTTAGATATTTTCAATACATAACTGTTGAAAATCCATTTCCAGCTTAACATTCTTAAGACCAGATTTCGGACCGTTCCATTTAAAAACGATAAAAATGCCACTGGCGTATACAACAACACCCCCGTCGCAGCAAACCTGCATACTCAGCGAATATCCAATGGAGATATAAATGTCTTAATACTACATAAAGCCACTGACCAAGTTTCATAAAAATATATTCACAAATAAGCAATATATACAATTTTAATTATTCCCCATTAGAATAACATTACGGCTGAGTACGCAGGTTTACTGCATCAAGGAACACAAAAAATGGATTTTTTTGCTAATATCAATATAACTCGACTAGGTGAAGTCATATACCAGTTTTTATTCATTTATGTTCATAATTAAGGGAGACAGAGCATTTAATTACTCTCCATAAGAATAACATGGGGGCTGAGTACGCAGGTTTGCTGCTACGGGAGAATTATGTAAAAAATATTTTTGTGGAGCAAATACCAATAGACCTCAACGAGATGAAGCTGTATACCAAGTTTCGTCAGTATAAGTTCATAAATAAGCGAGATAAAAAAATTTTCTTTTCCTCCATAAGAATAACATTAGACAACGTACTGAGTTTAGCACTTTCAATATCTCAGTAACCAATTGACGTAGAGGAATGATCGAAATCCCAAATTGTGTGTTTTTTAAGCTGAATCCAATGGTAAAAACTAAAATTCGACTATTTCCAAAATTATATGTAAAAAATTCAAAAAACCCATTTTTGGGGTACAAAACCCCCAAAAATACCCTTTTGGATAGAGCGATCTGGCTGGTTTTCGAACTTAAAGTCACAAATGTTGCTTTACACGTTTATACCAAATTGTATCAAATTCTGATAATTTTTACGAGATACATATATATATATATATATATATATATATATGGGGTTTCCAACAAATGGTGTTTTTGGGGTCTGGGGACCTCAAAACGAAAAGTTATCGTGGTCATGGGCCTAGGTCTTACCATGCCGACCACGGTAATAGCTTCTTCCCTATAGGGGAAATTCGCTAAAATATATTTATATATTTAAAAAACCTATTACTCATGGACTCATCCCCTACACATTTTTTGAGGCTGGTTTAGTTTATGTAAGTGTTTTTGAAGTAAATCTGTGAAAAATAAGATGTAAATTAAATAAACCTAAAGTATATGATAAGAATTTTTGTTACCACAGACTAATTTGGCAGTGTTTTTATGGGCGGTAAAACAGGTGGGGGTTTCAAAATTCATTGGGGCTTTGTTTGATTATCAAAACAGTCAAGAGTATCAAAATGATCGCTGGTTCAAATTAGTCCGGGTACTCGACGCACTACAGTTTATAACCAGCACCCTGTACTGCATTGCGGCGACTGGGGTGTGGAGATGCTCGGTGTACATTATTGTGGAATCCGCCTCGAGCCAACAAGGGGGAGACCCCGATAAAACTGCCAACTTGATAAATGGCTTCAAAATTCTCCCCCCTCCCCCTCCCCCTCCCACCATCCAGGCGCCCCGGCGAGAGGGTAAACTGGTGTTATCACTCGAGGAACATCGACCATCGTAGGGGTAGAACGTGTTTGAAGACAAGTAAACAGAATGTTTTCGAGGTGTTTTATTCGTTTTGGACGTACTTCAAGGTTTAAAGTTACAGTGTGTGTAAATAATGTTAAATTTAACCATCCTAAACACTTTTTAGTGTTAAAGAGTTAGACTGAGCAGTAATAATTTTGGTATAGGGATATTTTTTTAATCGTTAGATGACTATTTTTTCGTCACATAATCTAAGGGTCAGATAACCTAAATGTAGCGAATTTACTGTGCGAAGGTGGGCTGTTAGTATGAACCGCATGGTAAGACTTAGTCGGGATCACAATAGAAGTTCCTAATTTGGCCCCTGAATTAGTTTTGGAGGGGGTGGGGTTGCTATAATAATATATGTGTATGCGATTTGAATGCGGAAATTCACTTTACTTTCGCCAGCGTGCTGCGTGCGAACTCGTTCAATGGTGACGGGCAGTCTGGTGGTCTGGACTGACTTGTTCTTGGGGTACAGGAAAATACGCTCATTACCCGGCCAACTGTTGCGAGTCGACAATCTTGCTAATGTTAAATAATAATAATGTTAAATAATAATAATAATAATGTTAATAATGTTAATAAACGGTATCAGGAAACTGACACATACTTTCTCTCTTTTAGCCAAACATTAATGACAAAAATATTTGTTATTTACTAAATATAGAATATGAAGTACAGAAAATTGTCTAAAATAGTTTTTTTCAGAAATATCCACCCAAATTGCTTTTTTGGAGGCACTATAGAGTCCGTTGCTACACACAGTAGTTTTGAGAGGGGAAATGCCCCCTTGCCCCCCCCAGGGTTAAATAGCAACACATTTCGATCATCATCTGTTGGTCAATGCTAACTTGACCTGCATATCAAATTTTAATGAAGTTGATCAGTAAATAAGAGAGAAATAGTTATTTTTGTATTCCCCATAAGAATAACATTGGACAACGTACTGTGTTTACCGCTAAATGAAAATTTCAATTTTCTCCGCAACTAGCAATCGTAGAATAGTAATTTAAAATACTAATTTATTTAGTTTTTTGAGCTCTTTTTAATGGTGAATAGTAATCTTTTTTAACATTTATGATTTTTTATGAAAAATCCAAAAAACTGAATTTTTGATGTTTTAAGTCCTGTAATTTCTGAACCCGAATTTTTCCAGAAATGCGGGTGGTGTCATTTTGTTGGAAACCTAAAGTTCTACAAACCACGAAAGTTTAATCAAAATCGTTAGAGCCGTTTTTGAGAAATTTGGATTTTTCATGTTTTTTGGCGGTTTTTGGGGGATAATTACCCTTAAAAATCAAAAATTCAAAAAAATGAAAAAACGCCTGGAGATATCGTGGATTAGTACCTACATACCAAATTTCATAAAAATCGGCCCATAGGTTAGGGCTCTAGCTCTGTAAACATCCACACAGACACACACACACACACACACACACACACACACACGGACACACGGACACACACACACGGACACACACACACACAGACAGACATCACGTAAAAACCACTTTTTTGGGTTCAGGGAGCACCAAAACGAATATTTCCACTAACAACTCAAATTCGAAAATTTTTACGAAAACAATACTTTCTCCATATACTATGTATAGGGGGAGAAAGTAAAAATGTAAGTATTGCTTTATTGCGTTTAATAAGTGAACTCTGAAGAAGACTTAGAAATAGCTGTAGTAAATTGTTACTCACCTTAGATCTCTGTAATAGGTTACAACGCGCAATTTGTTTTACGCTAGACATTTTGTATTTAATGTCATTATAGGAGGAATTTCCATAAACTCTCAAAGGCATGAATCGAACCCGTGCTCTCTTGCACCGCAATCCAAGTCGCTAACCGTTATTGCGAGGCGCTCAATACTAACAATGTTCTGACTGCCTTTTAGCGATAGGATAAACAATTACCTTTCCTTCCCTCTTGTACATAAACGGGCTTCCCTTCAACCATTTTATACCCCATGAGGTAAAATATCTAGTTGACAAGGTAAACGCGGTTTTTAGACATTTCACTCGTGTTTTGTGGAAGGCCTTGAAGGCCCTGGTAGGGCACTGTAGGCTCCGCAGTTACGGTAAAGCCAGGATCACGTACAACATCAAGGAATCCTGCCAGCGGTCCGCCCAGTTTCCATCTGGGGCTGGTCGTGGTCGAGCCTCGTCCTTGATGCGAGAGCCAAGCTGTCTGGCCGGACTGGGAAATGAGGAGAACAGCTGACGAGGGGGCAGTGAGGTTCTACCTGGTACCATTGACTATACACCTGAAAAGGTGTATAGTCAATGCTGGTACCCCGTAAGACCAGTGGTAGCTGTCAAAGCCCGTCCCTCCTCAAAGGATGATCCGAAATCGATGATGTGGTTCATTATAAAGAGCAAGTAAGACCTAGCGATAGATATCACAGATAGTTCACTCGTAACAAAATCTTTAATATTGAATATTTTGAATTTTTAAAACAATCATTATTTGTGATGTAAAAATGTTGCTCGTAATCGATAGGTCATGTTTTGTACTCTTCAAATTGATTATAAAATAAGTGTTTTCAGATAATGCCCGTTAAGGAGGTTTTGAAAGTTTGCATTAGCCTTGGGTGGGAACGCGAAAGGTTTCGTGTTAACGCAAATCGGAGTATTTACAATCCCCGGATCCATTTCAAAGGAATATTTTATTACAATCGTGGAATCCTAATTAGATTATAATATTGATTTGTTCATCAATTATTGCAGAGGCAAGACATATGTGTCTCATTAAAACCGAACCGCAACAACGACACACTATCAGCATATGACAATAAATAACAAATCAGCATTGTGAAAGGACTTTCCCATTTTTTAATAGTATATTTCATTACAAGGGGCTAAAGTGACGCTTTTCGTACGAGGTCGTAACTTGCGCGAGTAACGAAAGGCCACTTTAGACCCGTGTTATGAACTATATTTTTCGTCATACTGCATAAAATATTGAGCTAACTACTTTAAAAAACAAAGATTTTACAGACGAAAGATTTTTTTCCATTTTCAGCTATTTAAAACAATCTGGTGATTCTATGTCAATTGTGTTGATTGTATGTCAGCTGACCATAACGATTGATATATCGAACGCTGTGTAACAACTGTGAACGAACTGTGAACGCTGTATCGATTGCAACAATGAATGTTATAATCAACTGTTTCGAATCACGAATCAGACTTACCGCTAACATAGTTATCGCTCAGCTTATATCATCACTGAGGCAAAATTAAATATTTATTCATTCTCTTGACTCTGAGTATTACTTATTACTCGTAGATAATTCATTTGCTTTTTCATCCATTTCGTTTGATTGAAGCGCAGGAACGGAACTAATACAACTGAACTGACAACAATGCAACAATTAACTAATCGATACTAATAATCGATTGCCACTCTCGATACGATCGATAACTTACCATTGACATGCACGTATTTGCAACTGTTCTAAATTGTAATAACGAACAGCTGATAACCTCGACATCAGCTGACTCTTTTTCTCCCTAGGGAGAAAAAGGACTACTTCAGCCCCGCAAAGCATGTATTAAAAACAGCTGTTTTTGTAGCAGTATGACGAAAATTATTATTTATTACCGTTTGAGTCACCGTTGGTTGCGGGGACGTGGTAGTGCGGAGCGGTTGCGAACATGATGTCACATCCAAGATAAGGTAACCGATGAGAAAGGTCGAGCTCGTAGTCTTATAAATTACAAATTGTGATGCCATTGTGCCATTGTGATGATCACTTGCTGGTATCCATTGAGCAAGTGCACTTCAGTTGTGTATTCTCTTTCAATACTGTATACTTTGTGATGCTTTTCACTAAAAATATTAATTTCGAAGACCCTCTACTGGATTTAAACAGTTATAGGCAGCCTTAAAGCGTCACGTCAGAGGTGATGGATAGGAATTGCTAGCATATATTGCAAGGAAATTACGAATGGATGTTCGTATGTGACATACTGTAACAGTATAATAACACAATTGGAATTTACTAGTCTATATCTATCCAGAATAATTCAACCTATGTTGTTGGGTTTTCACTAAGTTTTAAAAATAAACTTTTGGTCTCTCTGGGACTGCCTTTAGTAGTGAAGTATAACTGTTAACGAAGTGTGAATAACCGAGTTGAAAATGAGTACCCATTCGGAAGGGAAGCGCGTATTTATGTCCTTGCAATGCACTCATTCTTATTTAGCACATTTGACCTACGATGTTAAGGCTGACTATAACTTTTAGCGAATTTCCCCTATAGGGAAGAAGCTATTACCGTAGTCGGCATGGTAAGACCTAGGCCCGGGACCATGATAACTTTTCGTTTTGAGGTCCCCAGACCCCAAAAACACCATTCGTTCGAAACTGTATATATATATATATATATATATATATATATATATATATATATATATATATATATATATATATGTGTCCGTGAGCACGATAACTCTCGTAAAATTTATCCGATTTCGATGAAATTTGGTATAAACGTGTAAAGCAACATTTATGACTTTAAGTTCGAAAACCAGCCAGATCGCTCTACCCGAAGGGGTATTTTGGGGGGGTTTTGTACCCCAAAAATGGGTTTTTTGAATTTTTTACATATAATTTTGGAAACAGTCAAATTTTATTTCTTCCCATTGGATTCAGCTTAAAAAAACACACAGTTTGGTATTTTGATCATTTCTCTACGTCAATTGGTTACCGAGATATTGAAAGTGCTAAACACAGTACGTTGTCTAATGTTATTCTTATGGAGGAAAATAAAAATTTTATATCTCGCTTATTTATGAACATATACTGACGAAACTTGGTATACGGCTTTATCTGGTTGTGGACCATTGATATTTCCTCAAAAAAACAATTTTTTGACAAAGGCTCCCGTAGCAGCAAACCTGCGTACTCAGCCCCATGTTATTCTTATGGAGAATAAGTAACGTGTTATCTCCCTTAATTATGAAAATAAATTAATGAAATTTGGTAAGTGACTTCACCTAGTTGAGTTATATTGATATTAGCATAAAACCCTATTTTTTTGTATTCCTTGCTTCAGCAAACCTGCATACTCAGCCGCCATGTTATTCTTATGGAGAATAATTAAAATGTCATAAATTGTTTATTTATGAATGTATATTGATGAAACTTGGTATGTAGCTCTATGTGGCATTAAGATAAATATATATGTATTGGAAATTCGCTAAGTACGTAGGTTTGCTGCTACGGGGGTATTTTAATCTAGTACAGGGTCTTCATAATTTATAGAGTATATTTAGTGCTATGCAACACACATTTTCCAAAAACCAGGCGTGTTAATTCAAATATTGAAACGTCTTGTCAACAATGTGTAGATAGGTAGAAATAAATATGTCATATTTTTACACCGTGATTACCGCAGGCTGTTTTTACTTGTTATCAGCAATTTGATATTTAAAACATATTGTCACCCCGGTCACGTCGCTGGTTGGACAAGGCCCGTCTCCAACACCTGGCTGGGTGGCCCTCCTCACATTCCTAGATATTATCACGCTCCGCCCGGACTCGAACCCGTGACCTTTCAATCCTAGGAGCCATCACTTACCGCGTTTGTAATGGAATGCATCAGTAGGCTTCGACTTAGTTCGAAGCAAATTGTCTAAGAAACTTATTTTCGGTAAAAGGACATTTTATGTTTTTTATTAATCACGTTTCATTGCTGGGAAGAAAAACACCTGAAATATTAGAGTAAGGGGCATAAAAAATGTAGGATTAACTTATTAAAACGAATTGTGTAACCGAAGAGCGAAGTAGGCGTTTGTTGTTAGTGAATTTCCTTTGGAAAGTGAACTATTAGCATGACCCGCACGGTGAAACTTAAGCCCGGGACCACCATAGAAGTTCCTAGCGTGACCCCCTAAACACGTTTTGGGGGGTCGTTCAAAATTGTATATATATATATATGTGTGTGTGTGTGTGTGTGTGTGTGTGTGTGTGTGTGTGTGTGTGTGTGTGTGTGTGTGTTTGCACTCTAGCGGTCTCATTTTTTGTCCGATTTACTTCAAATTTGGTAGGGACGTTCCTTTCTGTAATCAGTTGGACAAGTTCGTTGGGCAAAACAATCGGAAAACTCTAAACACCTTTTTTGGGGATTAATCTTTCAAATTTCGAGTTTTTGGGCCCAAAAAGGGTCAAAAAGCTCCAGATGTAAAATCAATGCATCTAAAAAGGTGGGAATTAGAGAGGCGAAAGTTTTAAGCCCTCTCTCGTCATTCTAGCATAAATATTTACCGAGTTATTAAAGAAAATGTGTATCGACTAAACACAGTACGTTGTCTTATGGGGGTTTTACACTAGAAAATCCTGTTATTCCTTTGTTAGTACTTTTAACATCCCCAGCAACCTCACGCCTACTTTCAAGCCTGTCTGGACCTTCTCCTAACCTTATAATGCGCAAAATTGTATTCCCAGCTTTGCAAGTAAATGAAACCAGAAGTATCAGAACAGCCAAAAAATCAATGTTTTCAGATTTCAATAAAAATTGGACAAATGTATGTTTTTACTCTTATATTGAGTTTTAAAAGTTTTTATGTGGAAATACTCTAGAGAAATTCGGAACTTCATGAAACTTTCACGTATTGTTTATGGGTACCTAGTTTACCTACACTTAGATTTCCAAAATAAATTCGATATGGAAAAGGTATAGCAGCCAAAAAACCGCCAAATTTTGGCACTTTTTTAGGTTTTTTATTTATCCTATACTCTAATATGAGTAAGGTTTGCTTGCTTGTTTGCTTTCGACACTGATCTCAAAAACGGCTCCAAAGATTTCCTTCAAACGTTCAAAATAAATAATTTCTGGGATAAAAATAAGTTCTAGACAGGCCTCATCCCCAGGAAAAATCAAATAATGTAAATAAACTAAAATGAAAAGTTAAACAAATTAACATTGGGCTTATGGAGTTTCAAATCAAAACAAAATAATTGTAACAGCTGTTCATAATCAACCAGGGAACTGTCAAAGTAATACTCATGTTGTTTATGATTATTAACATGTGGTTTCCTGAGAGCAGAGATTAAAAAATTTGGGTGAAGATTACATATATAGAGTAGTAAAAAAAAATCAAAGGGACATTGTGCTATGAATAACAACTGGAGTGACCTTAAAAATGTTGAAAATAGGCAAATGAGTTATACAGATCTGATTATCAGTAGGGGGAAGTGGTGAAATATTACTCTGTCATCTAAACAAACTGACTGGCCTTCCCCCGAGCAAAGCTCGTCCCCCCAGGTACTATCTTTTAAACTAAGCAACTTGTGTGTACCGTATGCATTTACAAAGTTGTAGAACTTTATTTCCTTTAAATTTCACTGGTCAAACTTATGTTTTGATCTGATAGATTCCGAGATACAGGCCTTTGAAAAAGAGGTAACTTTCTGAAGTTGGCAAAAAAAGAGCCAAAATGTATATGGTTTTAGGTATGTATCTTTGAATCCACTATATTTAACATAGATTCATGGCCTCTATACTCATATTTCCGTTTAATATTGTTACTCCCTCCAAACCCCCTTCCACCCTCCCAGTCAGGGTGACCATGATCAAACACCTATTTTAACTATGTTGAGAAGAGCATGATCCTCCTTACGTCAGCTGCAGTTTGACCCCCCCCTCCACCAGAAAGATTGACCAGTGAAATTTAAAGGAAATTTAATGCTCTACAACTTTGTAAATGCATATGGTACATAAGTTGTTTAGTTTAAAATATATAACCGAAAAGCCTAAAAAAGTGCAACAATTTGGCGGTTTTTTGGTTGCTATACATTTTACACAAGGAATTTATTTTGAAAAACTTAGGTGTAGGTAACCAGTACCCATAAACAACACCTGAAAGTTTCATAAGTTCAGGTTTTGTGCAAGTATCAAACCCTATACCGACTGGACTATAGGTTTTACCAGCTGACGGTAAAACGCGTGGAAAATTAGCGCCTAAAGAAAAATGTTAGCAACCAATTAATGAATTGTGGTCCATCTATTACAGTGCGTTTGCCCCAATGCTGAGGTTTGCCGTGTTGTGTGGAACAGAACAATAAAGCACGCGCTAATGCATGAGTCAGGCGGTATTAAGAGAATGCCATTAATTTGCCAGTCTCCCGGTCGCATCTTGTAATTTATAAACAGTTCGCGTCCTAAAATACGCGGTGGGGCGGCCGTTCCTAACCTGCTAATTGACGGTGTACACGTCTTTTGTATTGCCGATTCTTTAAATCTGTCGTTGCGGAATCTATTGTTCAGTGTCTTAAACATGATTCAGATTCGAGTTATAGTATAAGGAGGTGCGGAAATGACTAGGACACAGTTATCGTAGTTCTAACACACACCGTTCGACGCGCGACGGTTGTAGGAGATGGATGTGTATTGTCCATCCAACACTTAGAGAAATCAAGAAAGGGTTTATTACGAACGCAAAATAACTAGCATTGTTCACGATTTCTATATTGTTTGCCGAAGTAACGAATAAACATTAAAATTGATATGGAAATTATAGAAACTGCAATAGAACATGATATTTAAACGAAAGCTCACTTCATATAATAGTACTTAAAGGACCGAGCTTTGCATCGGGAAGGCCAGTCAGTTTAGATGACTCGAAGTAACTTTTCACCATGTCCCCTAACTGAAGTGAGCAGATTTACTTAGCTCACTTTCCTCTTTTCTGCATGTTTAAGGCCACTCCAGTTGTTATTATTGCTCAATGTCCCTCCAGGTAGTATTTTGATTACTTGCACATTCGATTCTTTTTGGATTTCACCGCTCAATATGTGTAATCTTCATTCAATGGTTTTAGTCGCTGTTCTCAGGACACCACATGTTAACTCTTAAACTTCCTGATTATTACTGTGACAGTTAACTGATTGATTATAAATTCGTTTATTTTGGTTTTAAACTCAATAAATGCAGTATTATTTTTTAAATTGACATATTCGTTTTAAACATTATTTGATTATTCCTGGGGATGAGAACTGTCTTGAACTAATTTTTATCCCAGAAATTAGTTATTTCCAACATTTTTGAAATAAATCGTTATAGCCGTTTTTCAGATCGCGGTTATTCAAGCAAGCAGTTAAGCTACCAACCAAGCATATCTTCCTCGTATTAGAGGATAGGATAAGGTTTAATAGCGAAACAATTTAAATTTGTGTAAATTTGTGTGTGTGCAAAATATTGTTAACATTGTGGCGAAGTTATTTTATTTTTATTTGATTTTCGCAGAAATTCTTCTAGTACTATAGCGTTTTATCTAATACTAGCTGATTATACTGGTTTAACCCGGTGTAAATTACTAATGTCAGCTGTTCATTTGAATAACATTAAATAAATACCAGAAAACTGTAACCGTATGGTCTCATTTGATTAAAATTGGAATTTTGGATGTCCCACGGGGAGTAGCCCCAGAGGATTTAGAGGAAACTGGGAGTCAGGTACAACAGCTGTAACCTAAAGGAACCTACCTTGAAAATACCATGCCTTAACTCCTTGTAGTTTAGCCGTACGGCGATCCACACACAGACAAGAACTCTGCTTTATTTATATATTGATAATAAGCCTAAAATAAAATTTAGAATAAAATGGTCAAGTAAGAGCATTACAACTGAAGAATCTATTTTGACTCTGAAGGAGTTGTCGGAGTGCTGGAGAGTAGTTCAAGTGGGTGAGAATGAGTCAGCCGACGAGAGATAGGGAGAGCACTTGGCCAGCGCCCATGTCGGGTGCTCTCCGTACAATGAATTTCAGTATTAATAATTACATAATTACTAGGTGCAAGCCTAGTTCAAATCAATGCTTTCTAGACCCTGACTAAACCTCCCCTCCCCCCGATTTTTGTTCTGCTCTTTGACTAAATTATAATTTACCTCACGTATAACAGTTTACAACTTTGTGATGGGTGTTTTGATCGTGTAGGCATTAAAATGCTTCAGACGCAATACGGATTTGGTCCAACGTCGTTAAAACAAACGTTCACAACAATAACCAACCTGTGTTTCAACCCCGCAACTTTCAACTTGCAACTTGCTGGACCGTGGCAAAGTCGACCAGTGCCACAAAACCACCGGTTCTTTTTTGTTTTTAGGTTTTACTGTTGCGACCGATATTGTGTCTGAAGTTGGCATTGCAATGGAAACAATCGCACATAGCTGTGAGCTGTTTTATGAAAGGCAAATTCTAATTTGGTGTAAGCTACAATTTACTCGTAAAGGGAGTATTTAATTATACCAGCAAAATTGTTAAATTAGACGATTTAGTCCGTTAACAAGGCGGTAAAATACCTTCGCTTTCTCACCTCTGACTGTGAATGGTGAGCGAATGCGAACAGTGTGTTTGTTCGATATTTGTTGTGTTAGCTATCAAATTCAACTCCTCATTCGACGATAAAAGGTGTATTTTCGTTATCATGGGCGAATTCGCTTGGAGTTTATTTGCTTTGTTTGTTTTTATGGTAAACCTGCTCTCTACCATGAACCTTTTCGACATTTCTTTACTGATTAATATCATTATAGTGAACGTGAAGTGGTTCTAACGGCATTGAAGATGTGGAGCGTTCGCTTCGTTTGTGATTTTACCATACAGCTTAGATGACCCAAACCCGCTAAAAGAAAGACCAGTTGATCTTCTCCTTGTACACGTTTCCTACGTCCAGTGAGCTCGTCCAAGAACTAGTAATGCCAGCTTACAACGCTCCTTCTTTAATAATAGACACTTGTCTCTGAAATGCGGGCCATAAAAATCCATTTCTTTGCAGTTAAAGTCCGTAATGGCATGCGGGATCTAACTGTGGTGTTCCCCCTTTGTTGGTTAGAACATATAATGAAAATGTTTATTTTTTAGCATAAGAAGCCGGGTTACTGTCTAAGACGCAAATATAATAAATGTTTTGAAAAAATGCAACTGACTATGAACAAAATAGAGATTGCTTGACTTTAGGTAAGAGGTTTGCGTTTGAAGTTAATTAGCAGCGTTTATCAATAATGCTATAAAGCTTATACAAATGACTCACTGTTGATGAGTCAGTCCTAGTTGTTATTCGTACGACGTTATTTCGAGGTTCACAGAACAGTTTCCGTAGGAAATGATTAGACTGGTTAAGAGGGGGCTCCCGTCACGTAAAGCTTTTCGTTTTAACCTTTTTCTCCCATGTCAAAGTTAACTTGCAAATACCGTCCCTCCCCACATGGATCATTCGAAATCGTATATCCTTGGCTCATGTTGAAGAGCAGAGACATATATAGCGATCTTAGTGATTAGACTTTTTCTACCACAAAAAGTTAACCCATGAAAAATCGCAACTATTGAGTATTTTGAAATTGTATTGAATGATTATGATTTCTGGTATAAATATCCCTCTTGTTGAAATCGCGAGGTGTTTTTCTTTTCTTTAGAATGAGCGTTGAATCAACGATTTGGGGGATAATCCACTGAGGAGAGATTAGCGGGAAGTTAACACTGGTCTTATCGGGTCTTGGGGGAGAAGGAGGTAGAAGGTGGTAAAAAAAAAACTAACAGTAAAAAAAAAACTAACGGTGGTTACGCGTAACGACCACAAGGACGACAAACACTACACAAAGTAGCCATTTACAATAAAACCTCGCCACAACGAACATCAACTGTGATTCGGCTACTGGGCGGTCTGATTTGGTGGATGATTAGAGGTGAAATCAATTGTCTGCTCGCGTGGTCCATTAGCGTCTGCTACTCGGTCTACCATATCGTAGATCGCTGCCAGAGCCAGAGCCAGAGAGCTCTACAGAGTCTGTGTCGTGTACAAGTGTGACGTTGGATGGTCACAAGACCCAAGAGAAGTAGACTGTAGTACAAGTAGTGATTTGTGTTTCTGATTCCACGTTGTACTGCAGGTGCCTCAGTTGTCATTGGTGACTGCTTCATGTTAGGCTAACTAGCAGCTGTACAAATCGCCGGGAAATACTAGGAAATACTGAGCAGCTTCAGGTGGTAAACCTTTTGATATTTGTTGAATGGTTTGTAGTGATCATGTGTTATTTTATCATATGGTCAAATAAAGTGTCCACAGAGATAATATAACGCAGGCGAAGCTCGAAGACAAACAGCTTAATTGATTAATTGCTTTCTAAGAAGCCAACACAATCTTAGTGGTGTATTTTAATGCGAATATGAATTAATTATGAGATTATAATCAGTGATATACCATGTAGGCTTGTTAAATGACAAAGTTCAACAGATTATTTTGTTGGGATCAGTTAGCTTGGTCATCAAAGGCAGCTGATTAAAATATGAATCAGAACCACTTACTGTTCCTATTTTAAACTTAAATAACTGGTGTACCAAATTTCCTCCAGTATACTGACAATGAATACACAAAAATATCAAAACATTTAGGAATAATGAAAAAAATCCAGCGAGGGTTACATCAATTCGATGTGGTTGTGAACTTAAATCCTATACTCTAATACGAGCTATGTCTGTTTGTTTGCAAAGTTTATCTCGAGATCCAGCGGAAGGATTTTGCTGACAATTTGGGATTAGGGGCTTTTGGGCCTAAAAAATCGATTGGTGAAAACCACTACCTCAGGAAAACTTGTATTTTTGTAAACAACTAATTTGAAAATTTAAAATTTTAACATTGGGCTTATGGAGTTTAAAATCATAACACCGGTTACTATGAAAAACAAAAACAAACCATTAAATCAGCGTCTATTAATTCAAATATTGTAAACAGCTGTTTATCATTATGAAAATAAAAAACTACTTGAATGGCAACTCTCATAATGGAAATAAAAAAACTACTTGAATGGCAACTCAAATCCTTTTGTCGATAGGCGAGTGAGTGTAGCGAACGAGCTAATCCGGGAAGCGATTGAGCGTAGCGAACGAGCTAATCCGGGAGTCGAGTGAACGAAAATGAACGAGTATTTGAAATAAAACAAATTCAATGCTTCTTTTGAGGAATCAAACACCGAGCATGGCTCGTCCCCCCGGTACTGTTAGATTAACTGAATGGCTGATGTATGCACGCACCGCAAATGCTTTATTTTGTCAGAGTGTAAAACTTCGTCTACAACGCTCCAAGCTACAAAAGTGTCTGAATTTTTAACATTAAACTTGAACCTTGTCAATGTTTGTGATGATTTTAGGAAGCTGGAAATTGGTAATTAACAAGTCAGGGATTTGGCTTCTATATTAAGAAAGACGTATGATTCCCGATGCTAAAGAAGCAGCCAAGGCTACACAACCTCCAATCTCACTCTTCTTATAACACTTATAACTCATTCATGTTCTCCTTCAAACTCGGTTGTGAGGCGGTGTCTTAGGTATTCAGTGTGTGGATTTTCAGCTATTGCCCTAAGACAACCCGCTGATAAAGTGTAGTCAAACAAGGACATTTCCGCCAGTGCTACAACCATATCCGGAGTTTATTCCTTGAGAACGAATGGAATTTATAGTATACTTGCACTCGCCAAGCCACTCGTAATACCAGTCGCGTATAGAGGAGGATGTGCGAAACGTCAGGAGGCGTGAGGTGTATTGGGATCGGAACGTGATGGAGCCAACGTCCGTCAGCGTGTCACGTCAACAACGCGCGTAGCTGGCACATTGCGTGGTTGTACTGTAGCTAGAACAAACCAACTGCGACTCTTGGAACTTTGAGAAAATGATTAAGTTCAGTTAATGCAACAGATCAAACAGTATAGCTAAGAAACACATGGTAACAAGTTCTATTGTTGTTTCTGGAGACGAAAAAGGTGTATTTTGAACTGTATGGAGTTTTGAAAAATAGCAGAATGATTTGCGATAAAAGTTACTTTTATCATGGAACTTATGGGTTTGTTACGGTGGCAGTTTAATTGATCGTGTGTGTAAAAGGGTGAGATTAAATATGTATAAATTTTTCCAGCAGAATATTAATCACAAACAATTTTGGGATTCAAACGTTTACAAAGTCTGTTGTTAAATACAAAGCTAAATTACCTGTTAGTGTTTTGATTGAGAAAACGAAAACGAAATATCATGAAACGTGTTTAAATAATCTTAATCGCCCTGAGAAACCTTGGGGTACAGTTTTAGGATTTTAAAATAATTTATTTTAACTAAAAAGCGTATCCTTGCCTTAAAGACGGCCACACACTATCGGACTTTTGCCCGAACCAGACATCGAACCGAGCGGATTTGGCTTCGAAGGGAGAAAATCCGGTAGTTTGTGGGGCCTCCGAACGAGACATCGAACAAGACATCGAACCGAGCATCGAGCGCTCTCAAGGCGGTTTTTTGACGAAAGATCAAAGAAAGATCGGTCCGATGTCTTGTTCGGGGTCTGGTTCGGGGTTCGATAGTGTGTGGCACCTCCACGCTGCTCCGAGCGCCGTCCCGAGCGCCTTCACGAGCCTATTACTATTTACTATTTTAAAGTTCATCAACTTATATTATTTAATATTCATAGTTGAATTATATGTATTATTAATTTAGATTCTCTTTAATTCAGATTTAAATGTTATTTTTATATTTAAGTCACGTAATCACAAACTTAGATTTTATCCAGACAGTTGTTATATAATTTTAACCGGACTTACTTGAAATAAACATTAACCCTACTACACTGTTGGTGTTTTTTTTTTAATAAATTAAAGGTAGTAAGACTTAATTGTTGAAATGAAGGGAAGCGCATACCAACCTCGAAATGTAAAATACAACATGTGTCTCTTGTGTATTTTAATTTCTCATAAAACCAAGCAGTTCAAATTGGCAGCAAACAACTTATAGGGCAACTTTGAGACACACTAGAGTGTAACCATAATTCTTTTTTATGTGAATAAGTTTTTTTGTAACAGTATAAACGTTACAAAGTTATGGTATTTGTTATGTGTTATTTTATTGCATTAATTTATATATGCTTTTTCCTATATTCCATTTGTAATAAATTACATGTTTCATTACTTTTTGATTTACTAAATTATTACAACCACCTTATTGTTGTTACAATCCTCCTACATAGTTAATAATATCCAGGCCTACTGCTTTTGCAAGATACAGTGATAGATATTTGATTTGTTAAAAGATAAATCTGCTAAACTAGTTTAACCTAAATAAAATGAATAATGTTAGTAAAATGAATTCAAATGCAACTACAAATTAATCTCTACTACATAACCCCAGCCCCCTACCACCCTACCTGCATCCCCTAAACCCCACAAGTACATGGCCGACCTGCACAACGGCAACTAAAATGGTCCCCACCGTTTTTACCCCGCTCGGTGTTTTCGCGCTCAATCTGTCCGATCCGATGTCTTGTTCGGGGTCTTGATCGGGATGAAGTTCGAAGTGAATTTGTGCCCTACTCCCTGCTCCCTGCTCGGTCCGATGTCTTGTTCGATGTCTGGCTCGGGCAAAAGTCTGATAGTGTGTGGCCGCCTTAACCCACACAATTTATTTACTTGTAGTAAGAACTCTGATGAGCTACTAGACGAAACCACCACGTACACTGTTAAAATAATTAAAGGTTAAATATGATATAAGTTGAGTCCTACGAATATATAGATGTCTTTTCCCTCAGTATAGCTAATGAATAGGCTAATGAACAGATTCAAAAGCGACTCAACAATGTTAGGATTTGTTCTTCTCTGTACCTCGATTTGTGCCCGGATACAAACTACCGACAGCTTCTGTTACAAAGTTAATAAGACAAATGCATATGAATAGTGGCACTACAATATCCAAAAATACAACATTGTAACGAACTAAAACATCAAAGAGACGAGCCGACCTCCAACACGAACCTAAAACAATCCCAATGTGTCTCCAGCGTACGAGAAGAAGATGTATAAAAACGTCTCAGTCGATTTGGTCGCCATAAACCCCGTGACTGAACCGACGTCTGACTCCAGTCCGAGCTATTTCGGCGGCGTTTCCTGGTTTGGTCCGTCCAGAGGCGCTTCTGTGTTATTCTGAGCGACAAGGGAATGAGGAGGTTCCCTCCAGCTCCGCCTTGGAGAGTGATTCATCCTGGGTATTGAAGGACGGTTTTGTGGGATAATTGCAAAATGCCACAGGTGAAATTTATTTGTCTTTTTCAGAACGAATCTATGTGATAAATAAATATTCTAATATATTAAAACGTTTACAGTAATAATTACACATACCATTTACGATTGTTAAAATCAAAGTTAGGGGGAAGGGGAAGCTGGACTTGTAGAGAATGCGAGGTGGAATTTTCGTCACTCGAAACAAGCGGTCGTACTGAACTTGAAATATAAAAAGCGTTATGTGTGACCGTCTCTTTTAGGGTTGTTTAATTATTTTAAAAAGAGTTTCAAATTCTGTTTTTCACGGAATGAGGGTAGAGGGGTTTAAAGTGCACTCTTGGCCCAAGCCTACCTAGTCAAATATTAATAGAGGTATCACTGAAAATATATGTACATTTATTTCTGTACCTCAACTAACATTGGTATAACTTTATCATTTTACTGTTTTATTGGTATAACTTTACGCAAAAAAATACATCTAAAAATTACGGCAAAAACATTGGGGGAATTTCCTACAAATGACGATATTTTATGATTTTGGAATATTTTAGGAGCCCGAGTATTCCTGCACCCCTGATTATCCTACATACACGGTTGAAACGCTAGTGACTGCTGAACCGATTTACAAGATCTCTGCGTCAAATTAAAGGAGATAATGCGTAGATTTGCCGAATTTGGTCAGAATTAACGTTCGTTCTTAGGGCTACGCTACACAGCCTTTCAAAACTTGCATTGCTCGATTTGCTACTAATTATTATTACTGACATTTCGATATAAAAATTGACTTACTCCAAGTGTGTGCCTGCCTAACTTGATAACTTGACTTATAGCTAACGAGCCTTGTACCAAATAAAAATAATCTTTTTACTTTACACAATTCTTGGCGGGTCAAGGCATTGTCTGGCCGTACCTGTACGCTATGGACAAGACTAGTTCCCCGGCCGGCATTTACTGCCCGGACATTCCCGAGCACGCGGAACACACTTTCTTCCAATGCTCACGTTGGGAAAGACCACGTGTGGAGGCCTCGACACAGCTTGGTGTGTTGTCGGTGGACACGGTCTGTGTGAAGTTGATGGAGGGTGAGAGCAACTGGGACTGCGTGACACGGCTAGGTCCCAGGTCCCAGTAGACATAGAGATCCAGGTGTCCCTAGGGGTGGCCTAGAAACCTAGGGTCCTAGGGGGTAGGGCTGTAGTGTGCTAGTGTGCTGGGTTACGTCTTACGAAGTTTTGTGGGCCAGAAAAGACGGAGCCCTGAGAGCTTAAGCGTAAAGTAGACCTAGCCTGAAGCCGTGTGATAACCAGTTCCCGGGTTAGAGTCTGAGAGAGTAGAGGAGGGTTTTGAAAACTACGACTGGTAGAAGCTCCACAATACAGGATGGTCTCTTATGTGTGCGTAAAACATCCCCCCCTCCCCCCCTCCCCCCTAAAGATTTGGTCTTGTAAGGCCAACTGTTATGCAGATATCTATCGGACTGTAACCGAGTGTGTAACAGCTGATGTTTCGCCATTTCCCATCAGTAGGCTGATTCCCAGGCCACAAGACGTGACGTAGGCAGCTTGTAGGCGCGGGCCGGACACCAACATGGAGACCGCGTCGCGATAATGCGGTGGAGGCCTTTATGACCTGTTGGTCGATTGGGGCGTCAAACTATGGATAAAACCCTTAATCGTGTTTTACTGTTAGTGGCAGTTAAAACAATTATATGATGCATAATCGATATTTACAACTACACTGTACAATCGAATAAATCTTTGGGTAACTTGTAGTAAATATAGAATTTTCTTTCCTCCCTAGTTCGCAAAGCAATTTTTGTTGTATTTTGACGTTGTATGCATCAAGTTGAAATGTTGTTATCGTATATTGTTCTCGGTTTGGCTGTTTAATGACACTCATAGATCAGATTTTGTTGACTTTGTAGAGCAAAACGACATTACTGTGATTTAATTTGTCCTTTTATGTAAAGCTAGGCTTTAAGCTATTTAAAACCACCTCAGAGTTACAGGAAAACCGTAAAACTGGTCTATACCAGTTTTGAGGCTGGCATTGGGTACAAGAAATGAAGTTGTTATTACAAATGTTAAGTCTTTTGGCTGTCCATTATGACGAGCCTTCCTTTCACCTTTGGTCCCTCCATTTGCAGCAGCTGGGGACAGAAACTCCGGGTTTGTCCCCCAACCTGAGAATGTGGTCCCTGGCTGTTGTACATGGATACCCTGTCAGTTGAGTTGGCCAGTTGAAGCGCAGAGCGGGGTCCGCCTGCTTGAGCCCGATCACAGCTGCCACAGGTGCACGGGAGTTGGCCCTCTGAAAGGTAAATTTGGCTGCCTGTCCCATCCCACCCTTTCCTTTCCTGCTACATCCTTTCCTTCCGGTAACCTGCGCAAAATTACCGCTTGTGGAAGACGTGCCTAGCAGCTAATGCTGGGGTTTCCTAATCCAGCAATAACAACAATAACAACCACCTCAGATCCTCATGGACTCTACCTTATGGTCAGGGGGAAGTTTCAATTTTGAAATTTTTCCGGAGTACATAATTTAATCCCTCACCATAGATCTCATCGTTGTATTTTCTCCTGAGGTATCCAGTCGGCTAGTCAGGATAAACCTAAATAATTCTTATAGAACGTGCTATTCACAAAATAACCTAGTAAAACGATTCACCCAGGAAAAACTACATCAGCATTTTTGATTACGATAAAATTATGCTATCGTAATAAAGTATAAGCGTCTTTATTTTCAAAATATTCTTTACCAGTTTTGCATCTGACTAGATTCTAATTGGACGACCAGAGGCGAGACTCGAGACGGAGCCAGCAAGAGGCGCCCCTCGAGAATCGCTGATGCCGCGTTCGCTACTCCTGCACAGTTACTGTACTTATGTTACACGTGGTTCTATTTACTCTTCTGGTACAGTGTGGCTGATCCTGCGATGATAGTATGATACCGGTCTCCTTCCTTTACTCTGTGTCACTGTGCAGATCAACAGAGTTGTGAAATAGGAACGGATTGTTATACAAGAGTTGAATATCAATATTGTATTTTAAAAGGTTCTTCAATAGTAGTCTTGGTGTGACATTTCAACGCTTTGAAGTTGTGCGTCAGTGTATTGTACTCTTTTTGAAGTGGCCGTTGTTAAACAATCGTGAAAGTAAAGTAGTTGTTTATGTATGGAGAGCGTAAAGAAGGTCTTTGTCGCTTGAGAGAAAACTGTACCTGAAAAAAAAGTTACACTCGTATTACGTAGGAAATTAATTCTACGACTGAAATTTTGGATATGAATAGATCATACGAAAATTCACGTTCACCTATTGTGGCTGAATTCACGATGTTGAGGTTATAAACACAAGTCAATTACCTTGGTCCGAAGCAATCATCAACAGCTTTATTACAACGACGGTAAAGTACGGCCAGTGAATACAAAGTCCTATATTTAGGACTCTATGCATGGGTGCCTAAGGCGCAGTGAGCGATAAAAACGTTTTCGTTCGGTAAAATAAAACGGCTCTTTACCATGATGTGGTTTTATACAGTAAAGAACACTTTGGGCGTGGTTTTAGGGAAACACATATTTGCATGTGATGTATTATATATTTACCGTCGAAGTTAAACCTTATATTTCAAACTCCTGTAGGCGGTCCCACGCTATTGGCGAATATGCCAGAATGTTTCTGCCGCACATTCGCCCGAATGCTCTCTGAACATCTGTCACGGCTTCGATCATTCTTGTATTCAGTATTTGTGCAGTTCCCACACTTCGTCGAGCATTCGTAATCAGCAAGAAGATTCGGGGGTGTTCGCGAATAGTGTGGAACCGGCTAAGAATTCTATAACGACTGTTAATGTAATTTTACCGATTGTTCTGCCTACATTGGCGATTTGAATCTCACATCGTATAATATTTAGACAACGTTTGTTTCCAGATGTTAAGAAACGTTGTCAAACCAAGAAACTTTTTTCAAATTTGGTTGATTAAAATGAAGGACGAATCGAAACTTCAATTTAAATTAAATCTATAACGAGAGGTAAAGAAATAATGTAAAGTTCGTGTAACCTTCTGGCCAAGGTTTGTGGTTAGAGGGTTCAGGTCGCACTAGTGTCTCTGACATGACCACTAATCAATTAATTAAGTAGGCGGGACAAACGGCTTAGAGCCTTCCGAAACACTGTGGCAGTCCGAGTTTCAAAAATCAAATAGATTTAATTGGGATTTGCCACTAGGATGGAGTGGCCGCCGATTACTTCAGCTGCTGGAGAAAACGGCTTAAGTGCCTTCCGAAACACGGTGGCAGTCTTGAGTTTCAAAAGTCAGATGGATTTCATCTGGAGTCGCCACTAGGACGGAGTGGCCGCCACTAGGACGGAGTGGCCGCCACTAGGACGGAGTAGCCGCCACTAGGACGGAGTGGCCGCCACTAGGACGGAGTAGCCGCCACTAGGACGGAGTGGCCGCCACTAGGACGGAGTGGCCGCCACTAGGACGGAGTGGCCGCCACTAGGACGGAGTAGCCGCCACTAGGTAAAGATCAGCAGGTTGCATATGTAGTTAGTGAAACGTCCAGTCAGTTCAGGTTCACTGGTAAATCCACTTTGAACTTTACAGAATCAGTGTAGTTGCACCTGCCACCAAAGATCTAAAGACTTAATCAGCTTGTGGGACAGAACAAAATACGAACGATTTAAATTCCTGGTTAACAAGGTTGTTTAAAGCCATAAGATCTTCGAAATAAAATGATCTAAATATTGACGCAACAGTGTCATCCGTCCAACAGGTGGTGCGTTGAGTAACCCACCTGACTCTCCGTCTCTCTCGCTCTCGCAGCAAGGTGCCGTATACGGACGTACACGGCGATTAGAAAGGTGATAGCCGGGATAGGCCTAGTGGACCGATTGCGGCGTGTGACATGTAGTCCTATACACAAAGGGCGATAGCTAATGTGAGAACATCGACCGGGGTGGAACTATGTTGTGTGAAGAATTAAAATGTCTCATATTTTTTGTTTATAAGTACCTGGGGGCCAAGCTTTTCACTGAGAAGGTCAGTAAGTTTGTTTAGATGGCTTGGAGGAATTTTTCACTACGTCCTACTACTGTCGAGCAGATTTACTTAGGTCATTTGCCTCTTTTCCGCAGGTTAAAGGTTACTCCAGTTGATTTTATAGCTCAGTGTCCCTTCGATTAATTTTGGATATTACATGAACACACTGTTTGTAATATTTATTCAATGGATTTAGTCACTGCTCTCAGGATACCACATGTTAATACTTAAATTATGAGCCCAATTTTAAAATTTCCAATGTTTGTTGGCAAAATTATGAATTTTCCTGGGTTTGAGTATTTTACCAATCGCATTTTCGGTTAAAACCCCCTAATTCGAATGTTTTAACTAAATTGTTCCGATGGATTCCGAAATAAAGTTTGCACACAATCAAACAAACAAAGAAACATAGCTCGTATTAGATTGTAGGAAAAGTGATTGTAATATGCTATAGAGTACAATTATTATCACAAAGAGTGTTTTCGTGAAGGCAATCGCCGGACCTACCATTTAGTTACTGCTCTCACATGGTTGAAATAGGGGTTGAAACAACTCGTGTACCTAGCAGCGTCCCAACTTCAAATCCTGACCTGTTTGCCGAGTGGTCTCAACGTTACGCTGCCGACCGCGCGAGTGTAACATGTTTATGAATCGCAGTGGTCCATCTGCGGTTCGATCGCGATTCAGTCACTGTTTACTGGGTCGGCTCCAAAGCAAACGTTGGAATGTGGAGCATAAATTCCCGGACCCTCTTGGTCACTCGGTACACAGTTCGAGTTTGTTTATTTGCCAGTGTTCACACTTTGTTTTAGGACTTGTAAACGCGGGGCCAGGGAATTTGTCAGCAGAGATATTTATAAAGGAGGGTAGTTTATTGGAGTGCTTACTTTGTAAATCGTATGACCGCTTTGGTTCGTTGGATGTTTGTTGGTTCTGCATCATTGGGGTGTCAGGATGATTAATTAACAGTCTTAGTTAGCAGTTTTGTGTTTTAATGGCTTGATTTTTTGTAATTATATACGTTGTCATCAATCTTATAAAGTCTACTCTTGGCTTATTGCTACGATATAATTTCCCTGTGAATTACCGTTTCAATTCCTAATGAAATGAAGTTGTGTTTGTTCTTAACAATGGATCAGTTAATTTAAATATAACAAACAAATTATAGTAATATTATATAGTACAAGACATAGTACCTTGTTTCAACCGGGAACACATTTGTGTGTGCTGCATTCTGTGATTAACCTTTTTAATTATTTCGAAAGTGTTTGCTATCATCAAATAAAATAAATTTCCACAGTAAAAAACATTGCAAGTTTGTAGACCAGTGGGGCGGAGCCCTAAGGTCTTTCCTTAGTGGTCGCCTACGTTTGGTAAGAACTCCTGTGCAAAATTACATGCTTGTAGAACCACCAGCTAAGGCTGTGCGTTGTTCGTCAGGCAATGAGATTTTTATTTAGTAGATATAATAATGTAATCATTATACTATTTTCGTAAGAATTATAAGTGATTATGACTTTGGAAAGATGTTCGGGGATAAACTTGCACCTTCCTCAGTATCAAATTCCAACCTTGGTAAAGATGATATTACTTGTGGTTTAACACGTTTACCAACCAAGAGCCATGTCAGAGCGTTTCTCATGTAGAGAGCGTGTGAATCCAGGAGTCAAGTGGCCCGGGTCTAGTGGCACTTGAAACGGCGCGGCGACCGAGTATTGAATGATTCCTAGGTCTGCGTCTTCGGCAATCCAATTATGACTGAGTTTCTCTTTCTTTGTGGTTTCACACTTTCAACAACCAAGAGCCATGTCAGAGCGTTTCTCATGTAGAGAGCGTGTGAATCCAGGAGTCAAGTGGCCCGGGTCTAGTGGCACTTGAAACGGCGCGGCGACCGAATATTGAATGATTCCTAGGTCTGCGTCTTCGGCAATCGAATTATGACTGAGTTTCTCTTTCTTTGTGGTTTCACACTTTCAACAACCAAGAGCCATGTCAGAGCGTTTCTCATGTAGAGAGCGTGTGAATCCAGGAGTCAAGTGGCCCGGGTCTAGTGGCACTTGAAACGGCGCGGCGACCGAATATTGAATGATTCCTAGGTCTGCGTCTTCGGCAATCGAATTATGACTGAGTTTCTCTTTCTTTGTGGTTTCACACTTTCAACAACCAAGAGCCATGTCAGAGTGTTTCTCATGTAGAGAGCGTGTGAATCCAGGAGTCAAGTGGCCCGGGTCTAGTGGCACTTGAAACGGCGCGGCGACCGAATATTGAATGATTCCTAGGTCTGCGTCTTCGGCAATCGAATTATGACTGAGTTTCTCTTTCTTTGTGGTTTCACACTTTCAACAACCAAGAGCCATGTCAGAGTGTTTCTCATGTAGAGAGCGTGTGAATCCAGGAGTCAAGTGGACCGGGTCTAGTGGCACTTGAAACGGCGCGGCGACCAAGTATTGAATGATTCCTAGGCCTGCGTCTTCGGCAATCCAATTATGACTGAGTTTCTCTTTCTTTATGGTTTCACACTTTCAACAACCAAGAGCCATGTCAGAGTGTTTCTCATGTAGAGAGCGTGTGAATCCAGGAGTCAAGTGGCCCGGGTCTAGTGGCACTTGAAACGGCGCGGCGACCGAGTATTGAATGATTCCTAGGCCTGCGTCTTCGGCAATCCAATATGACTGAGTTTCTCTTTCTTTGTGGTTTCACACTTTCAACAACCAAGAGCCATGTCAGAGTGTTTCTCATGTAGAGAGCGTGTGAATCCAGGAGTCAAGTGGCCCGGGTCTAGTGGCACTTGAAACGGCGCGGCGACCGAGTATTGAATGATTCCTAGGTCTGCGTCTTCGGCAATCCAATTATGACTGAGTTTCTCTTTCTTTGTGGTTTCATGCACAGTAAAATACGAATACAAATAATTTATAGTTTACATAACACCTTGTTATATAGAACAATTTCCTCGATAATAGCATGAAATAAATAATAGTATATTTTTTATCACCAGTTTAAAAAATGAGGAACGATCGAAAAACCACTTTTATGGTCCTAGCGATGAGCTGTATTTTTCGTCATATCGTAAATAATATTTAGATAACTATTTCACAAAAACTCAGTTGTGTTTAATGGTTTACTTTCAAAAGTCCCCCCCCCCCCAACAGTCGGTCTCAGTCAGTAGCAAGGCTACACAAGGCATCTCACCCATTCAACACTCATCATTCATTCTTATTCGCCTTAACATACGAACCGTTTTATCTTGCTACTCTTTACAAACAATTGTTACACAAGTTTCCATTGTGTGCAAGTTGAATAATTCGTTCAATTCATATTTAACACATGATGAACTCGACCAAAATGTGTCATCAAATGACGTTTTTTGTCCTAGAACGAAAGAGATCATCAAATCAATACTTTTTTATCCAAGGAATAAAAAAAATAACCTTAGCATCTCAATACACGCAATTTAAAGTTAATATAATTCTCATATTAGCGATACTGTAGGAAGACCAGCGAGTCCAGTTTCAAAAAGTTTCAAAAGCTCGCTGCTGAATTTCTATTTCAAAACTGTTTCTACAACGCCTCTGAGTATCTTGACTGCAATTGTCCGACTGCCTGATCAAATGGATATTGGTTGTGCGTAGTCACTTCAGCGGGTAGCTAGTTTTACCTTCCACATTATAGTACAGTTTGTACCAATTTCTTTGTGTGTTACTTGATTCTTCTATAGCTTTAGGTTGGAAACGTAAGTCTAAATTTTGAATGTACCGGTATGTCAAGTTTATTTCCCAGGCAACATTGCATGTAATAAATAAATGAACGGGTTGTATAAAGGCAAAAACGAATGGTAAGCGAATTAAGAATGAAATGATTAGTGGTATAAATAATAGAAATATTTCAGGACTCACATTGGCACTATTTTGGACTATTTTGAAATGCCACGGTTAGGCTTTCGCTTTTCGGGACTTACCGGCAGATAGTAGGTCTACCTCGATCAAGGAGTTTTCTCTCGAGAACGAATAATACACATCTAAATATATCAATCATAGTTTACGGAAATAAGTAAACATTTAAACAAACCTGTGTAAATGAAATATTGTTGAGACCTGTGTAAATCAGATATTTGTGAGTGGTAAAGTTAATCATAACGTTGCTGCGAAATTTAAAATTGAAATTGTTACTGCAAGTCTGTTCTTATACAAAGCTAATGCTTATGTCCGCGGGTGTTTTAAGACGATTAGAATTCATTTATACCAATTTGCACGGGCGGTTAGCGCGAAAACAGTTAATTACAGTCTCCGTTATCTGCGATCGGCCATAAATGAATGCCAATAAAGGGAATATGGTGAAACAAATGAGGGGGCGGGGCGGAGGTCGGCGACTCTTCAGTGGCCGATGGATCCACGACTGATAAGAGAGATAAGAACCGGCGGTGACCCGAGGTCAAATTAATTATTGGCGAGCGTTATCGGGCGAGTATCTGGCGAATTCGCTACATTCTAGCGTTCCTTCTGTGTTGTTATTGTGCAACGGTCAGTTCGTGAAGTGTCGGGCATTTATGGGCTTATTGTGATAGGGCAGTGAGGTCTGACTGAGTGTGTCGGTTGCGCAGGTTTCGTGTGTTATTGGAGGACCGTAGGGAAAGTGTTAATTTAAATGGTGCCGTATTATATGGGAAAATAATGGGTGTCTCACGTAAGGTGTTTTAACCAGATTGCGGACGAACTACTTGACCTAGGAGAATGAAACAAAACTATCCCCGCCAAATCGACCCCGTGGAATAATGGAAAAATAGGTTTAGATTTTTTTTAATAGAGGGGGGGGGGTTCTGAAATATAGGGCCACTTATGCGAATTTCGAAGTTGTAAATGTATAACAATATCACGTTGTACATAATTTTAAAGCCCAATTATAGACATCGATTTTTGGCAAAAACAGAATTGACGTTTATTGTGTTCATAAATATATAGAATCACCTGAATACTTTTATAGGTAAAACACATAGAACAATTTCAACGATTACCGGTACCACTAAATTCACAAACGCGGATCTTGATTTCAGCAATGGTTTTGTCAATCGCTTTTCCAAAAGGGATTCCAGCTCAATAAAGTTTGGCATGTGACCAGATGGTGGAGCGTTTAACCCAAATATGCACAAAGACAGTTATTGTCCATCATGGCGGCGCCTAAGGTCACACATGCTGTCGGTCGACCAGTCACGTCGCGGATAGAGCTTGCACATCGTATCCTCATAGTGGGGCAGACCTAGTACAACGGGAGAACGGTGGGGGTGTTTTGTCCAAGCGCGTTTTATACCAAAAGTTGGGTCTTGCTCGTCCGGTGGTATGAGTGCATTTACAATATAAATGTATTATGGTTTATACTTACTTATAAAGTCCATGACTGAATTATTTATTGTCTGAATCTCCCCAGAAATTTAGCATAAACAAGTATGCACTTTGTTTTCGTTAATCTAATTGATTTTGTATGCCAATGGTGATATAGGACTATTCTAGATTGAAAGCTACCCTTATTAATAAGAATAACATGATGAAAACTTCTAAAACAAATGGTGCGAAGCCCGACAAAAATAAATAGTTGTATGAATTCCTGATGACATTATAGGACTTAAATATCTTGTATGTAAAAGAACAATCAAGAAAATCGGTTGGGCTTGGAACTGCCAAACTGACCTAATGGTACCTAAAATGTTGTAACACTGCATTTTAAATCAGTTGGATTTGTAAAAATAGGCAGTCTCCAATAATAATTAAAATACGAATCCTGTTTAATGCTTATTGAAGAAAATATGCGACGGGTCGGGGGGTTTGTATACAGGGTGTCCCATAAGTAAAGTTCCAAACTCCGGAAAATGGTTCTATGGGTCAAAATAAAGAGAAAATGAAGAATACGATTTTTCTAAACACGCTTCGCTTACCAGATATCCTCCATTTTGTATTTTTTCAAAACAATTTTTATCTTAGAATTTGTTCAACCGATCTTTAGGAAATTCGGTTTGTAGGTTAAGGTAAAAGAAACATATTCTAGGAAAAAAATTTAACTTGGTCTAACTTAAAATTTCAAAATGGTGTACATTTTAACTTTTTAAGTTTTTCTCCATTTCCTTATAAAAATTTAAGGTGGACGCAATTTTCAAATTGGACCAAGTTGAATTTTTTTCCTAGAAAGGTCTTTTCTTTTCCTTAACATACATACCGAGTTTCATAAAAATAGGTTGAAAAAGTTCGAAAATAAAAATTTGTTTGTAAAAAATATAAAATGGCGGAAATCTGATAAACGAAGCGTGTTTGGGAAAAATGGTTTTCTCGGTTTTCTCTTTATTTTGACCCATACAAATATTTACCGGAGTTTGGAACTTTACTAATGGGACACTGCCATCTGAAACAAACAGAAATCTGTTCTGTCAAATTTTATAATATTATGAGAATTTTTATTTTGTATTCGGATGTTGTGGGTTTTTTAGTGGAACGTTGGTTGGTGATACTATTTATATTAGGCCTACAAACATACGTTTTATTTTGTCTAGGCCTATCCATACGATAATGCGACAAGTTACAACTAAACATTTTTCAACGTGATTCAGTCGTAAATTTTAAAATGCAATAATCGTGTACTAAACATTTTGTTAAAAGAATTAATACAACTTTGAGGATTTAATTTTTACTATCTATAATACCGGTAACAGGCGCGATATTTGTTTGTTAATCGAAATGTCCGGATTAATGTAATATATTTTACTCTGGCGCTGAACATCCGGTTTTGTCAACAGCAATTATTTTGGCGCCAAATTTGGCAGCTTGTAGGTGCCAACAGGTAATGGGCAGTGATTAAATGGAATTAATAACTGTCCCGCAAGTGGCGATAGAACGTGTTGCTGTGTGGGTTTACGGGTTTATGGGCTTGCGGCGAGGAAAGTGGAACTTGATACCTTCTACCGTGTTAATCGTGTTTCTGGTTGTAATAACTAACTCACCAATTGGTCCTGATTTATGGACAAAGATGTAATATCCCCCAGAAAGTTGGTAATTATGAATATGTGGGAAAAAAGTTCTTGTACTTTTATTGGAAGGTGATGGGCAATTTGCATTATATATTATTTATGAACGTGTTGGAATCATTTGATTGATTGATTTATTATGGCAATAAAAAACAAAATAAATAACATTTTTATCACTATCTACAATTCCCTACCAAGTTTTAGTTGGTATAATATTTTATATCGAAAATAACATGTTGATCGCAATTCTTAATTTCTCAGCCGTTTACACAGAAAAAAGTGTATTGTTGTTGCAACCAAATAGTTTTTGTCATATTTATTTTGTTGAGGAAACAAAATATATATTGTTAGTAGTAACACATGCATTTGCTTGTAACAACAAAATGGAATTGTTCAAACATTTTATCTTCCCAAAAAAATATTTTGTCCTGATATTTATCTAAAGCTAAAATAGAAAAATGCTTATTTATGCCAATGGTAATGTAATATCAGATTTAAAACTTTATTAGTTGTAGTTAAGTCATCGTACCAACCAAACATTTTGTTCATTCAACAATATATTTTTTGTTAGGATAAACATCAATGTTGTTGCTATAACCAAATAACTTTCAACAAAATAATTTTGCCATTACAAATATTGTTGTCCGTATTTCAACCAAAATATTTTGTTGTTGCAACTATTTTGTTGTTTTTGCAACAAAATCGTTTTATCTGTGTTTGGCATTTTCAATATCAGTTCGATCAATTCAAATAGCATTGTGGGGCAATTGTCGAGTTTGTTCTTTATTGTTTTTTAGTCCTACAGATGACCGTTTCGTTCAAGCAGTTTTTCCTGGCAACAACGTTAATATTTTACACCTATTCCCAAGGTTTTTATAATTTTCTTGTTACTAATTAATCATTTGAAACCATTGATAACAATATTTTTTAATTCTTGATAAAAATAGTTTTTAATATACCTTCTATAATTGCCCATGCTCATTAAAACATCTGCTCTGACTTGGTTTAACTGGTTGTAAAATGGTGCCACCTGTACGTTGACGAATAAATAAGTGAAATATTATATTAAATTACGATTGTATAGCTTTATTGTTGGTTGTTTATTTTCCACATCTAGCGATGGAGTTAATACTCCAAATGATGGCTTAACTATTGGTTTCCATGGTATAAGGGGGATAAGGTGTACCAACAAAATACCCTTGAGAAATAATGTATAACGATTCCGTAAGAGCAAACTATTTGTTTAAGGGGGAACATAATTGTTAACTAGAATGCTTATTCGGTATTGTAATAATTAATAAACAACCATTGGGATTACCATGCTCGCGTGAACACACTGAGCTCATAATAATATAATAGGTAATACGTCATAATAATCGACCTATAATGGTATAGCAATCATAAAGTCAATGCAACTACAACATATTCTTAAGAAATTGAATCTATTCAAAATCATCATTTTCAATGAGCTAACTGAGCTATAAATGAGCTCTTTGCAAACATTTAGCGTACCAAGTGCAGTGTTTGTCTCCCTGAAACCCACAGTACAATGCATATTTATACATAGCCCCAGATGATTTAAACCTTTGCAGAGAGAAGTAGGTAGACGTTTGGCAGTGCTCGGGTAATATTGTAATCCTGGCGGACCGCGTGACGCGTCTTCTACTGTTGTGAATCATTCTCTATCTGTTCATTGTGGAAAGTTAATGGTGGATGCTAAACGTAATTCTGTTTTTGACTTTTAGTCTGTATTTTAGTTGAAGGGGGGTGAAATGGTGTATCGAAGATAGCTTTGTTCAACTTGTGTCACTTTGTTGACAAGTTTATGTTTAAAGATTTCGGATTGAGTTACGAGATTTATAAAATCCACTACTCGGTAAAGTCCATTAAACGACTCGAGGGTGGAAGGGTGGAAGGGTGGAAGGTTTGGTACGAATCAACGGGACAATTTCACGTTATATCGATTAACCTAACATTTAATCAACTGAATGATCGCACGCGTATTATGCTTTTCAAAGTATGTTGACTTTTCATCCAAAATTATATCAAGTGCGCTAAAGCTAAAAAGAGCCACGGTGCGAGAAATGAAATAAGAGACGGCATTTAAAAACTGTCTTTAACCAGGGCTGATAGTAGACATATTAGCTCTCTTGCTTCTGAACCCTCGCTTGATGGCTTTACATCATAAATTGGACTTCCGATTGCACTAGTTGAAAAGTTGTATTGGTTGTATCGGTAATGTCCGTTGTCTTTGTCACGGAGTTGGTAAGTATTCTGTCTCTCTGTTATGGACGCAGTGGAACCTCTTTCACCTGCGCAAAGTAATAGTAGTGATTGGATATAGAATGAAAATATCGATATCGATGATGCATTCATATCAGCACGCGACTATCGAAATCTCGGTAATATCAAAGCCAACACATTGATATCAAATAAATATGTACCAACTTATTACTTTTCCTTTAAACCTCAAAAAGATAAAATCCATGAAATTGTAAGAAAACGTAATGTTACGCTCATCCCTAAAAACCGCAAACGCCGAAAGACTAAGGTCAATGCATTCTGGTTTAATTTTATATTGACTAGGACACGCTTTATGAAAAACATGAGATTGCCATATTATATATCGATAATATATCGGAAGCCAATTATACACTCATGAAATATCGAATATCGACCTGTAAATAGAGATATTTGCGATATATCGAACGTCGATGACAAACACTAAGTAACTGTGGGGCGCACAGGAGCATTGAGAGTGAATAACTAGATGGACAGTGTAGTCTCGACTTTTTTTTTTTCCAATCCAGCATATTTAATTCCTCCCTATGGCCAACTCAGTATTTACATAGAAGGGGAACACACTCTTTTGCACGTATTCCACCAGACACAACGTAAAGTTCATAGATACCTAAACAATTCAGTATCGCTTCGTTAATCGTGAAAAATCTATACAAAGAAACAGTCGATAAAATGCGATCAAACACATAAACCGTAACACTCAATCAAACACTGCAGCCATCACCATCGAATGTTTATAGTGGTTTTGTCGGCCACTTCAAATCATCCGGCAATTATTTACCTAACAATGACTCGACGAAAGCCGGTTCCTTTCATACGGGTAAACAAGGAACACTTGTGTGTACGGGCTGGCGTCTGGCCCGTCTCCCCCAGGTCGGTGACCTTCCCTGTTATCTGTTATCAACTGTTTGTACGGGTGACCTTGACTCCCCCTCCCTTTACTCCATCCCCCCGTCCATTCATCATCATTCGTGGACATGGTTTCGTGGAATGCTGGAAAGATTGATGGTTCCGGGAAGTGTTGGGGATTGGAGTTTTAGTGGTTTCTGCCTTGTGTCGGTTTTATTGATTGGAGGGTAAATGTGTGTAACTAAAGCTAAATTGTCTAATATATTTACGTGTTCGGCTGTGGGATAATGCAATTTCTATGGGATAATGCAATTCTATCACCGCTTTTCGATTTTCAGTTTAAAATATGGGAAAATTAGTAATTGATTAATCATTAAATATTAGGCATCATATTTAACAATGTAATAGCCTTCTTCAATTTTTTTCATTTATTTAATTTATTTAATTTGAAATGCTACAATACAGGTTTACATCCAATTACAGTGTAGCATATAAACAAAAAATAAAAATATTCAGTAGCATACAAATGGTACGTTACAATAAATAAATAATTATTTAGAGCTCAAATAATCTTGAAGCAGCACCACAGATAATCAATTGATAAGCAACCATAAAAATAATACTAAAATAACATTAAAACTATCAAAATTAACTTTACAGGAAACAAAAGTCCCAGTTTTAAACAGAATTTTGAAAATAAGAAATAAATAATAAAAACACATTAAAGAATCTCCAAAAGCAATCGATAAAATAATTAAAAAACAATCTTGTACACAACAAATTTGTGTACTTATTAAAAAATGTTAAGTATGGGCCACAGTGACGAAACATTATACTGTTTGCCTAAGCAGAAGGTCGGGATTTAGAGATTATTGTCCTTCTGGGAGGCTTCTCCTTGAAGACCAATGATAACTCTCAATCCTGCTCCTCCTGGACTATCTGAACTAGTTGGTGCATGGCTCACTTAAAAGACCGAAGCAGATCATTACCGGTATCAGTGAGTATAATTATCGATCATATCACAATTAGTTAACATATACAACAATATCAGATATTGAATATTTTGAAATTCGAATGAACGATTGTAATTTGTTATATCAAAATGTTGCTCACTGAAGTCGCTTGTTATATTTTTGCGCTTTAAAATGAGCTTTAGAACAACATTTTGTAGATAATCCGTTGAGGAGGGACTGGCATTTAAAGTTAACATTAGTCTTATGGGAGAAGCGTAGGGAAAGAATCTGATACTGTCTGCAGATAATAAGAATACCTGGAACATAACAAAATTGGTGGAGCAATCCAGGCAAAGCTGAAAAAAACAAACAAAGCCAAAATACCCCCGTCGCAGCAAACCTGCACACTCAGCGAATTTCCAATAAATATTTAACATAAAATATTAAGCCACTTAACAGGGTTCATAAGAAATATATTTCATAAATAAAAACGATCTTTAAAAAATTAATTATTCTCCATAAGAATAACATTGGGGATGAGTACGCAGGTTTGCTGCAACAAGGAACTAAAAATAATAGGTTTTTGTGCAAATATAAATAGAACTCATCTAAGTGAAGTCACATACCAAGTTTCATCCATATACATTCAGAAATTAGCGATGTATACATTTTAATTATTTTCCATAAGAATAACATGGGGACCGAGTACCTAGGTTTGCTGCTACGGGAACCATGCGTGAAAATTTGTTTTTTGTGCAAACAACAATCCACAACAAGACGAAGCCATATACCAAATTTGGTCAGTTTATGTTCATAAATAAGCGAGATATAAAATTTGTTTTCTCCATAAGAATAACGTTAGACAACGTACTGTGTTTAGCACTTTCAATATCTCAGTAACAAATTGACGTAGATCAATGATCTAGATACCAAATTGTTTGTTTTTTATGCTGAATTCAATGGTAAAAATTAAAATTGGTTTAAATAAAATTTACATGTGGAAAACCCCCAAAAAAACATTTTTCGGGTAAAAAAACCCCCAAATACCCCCCCCCCCCCTTACGATGGTGCGATTCGTCTGGTTTTCGAACTCATTCAAATAAATGGTACTTTACACATTTGTACCAAAATTCATTAAGATCGGACCTTTTTTACGAGAGTTATCGTGCTTAAGAACATATATATATATAAAAAAAATTTAAACGAATGGTATTTTTGGCATCTGGGGACCTCAAAATGAAGAGTTATCATGGTTTCGGGCTTAAGTCTTACCATGAGACCTACGGTAATAGCTTCTTCCCTATAGGGGAAATTCGCTAACATAGATATGTAAAAGCAGTCAAAATAAAAATACGTATTAAATAAATGTTCTAATTAACTGAAACTCACCACCGCCAACAATTGAAATTAAAAAGATTTCAATTTATAATATTTCACAACCATTGGAAAAGTCCTTGGTTTCCAGTCGAAACTGTAGACAGCGTGTTGAAGATGGTAGGCGGCCGACTCGCGTCTGCGGCAGTAGGTATAATATAGACCACCGGACGCAGCGTCGCATCTCCTATCATCAGTGTTATTATCAGTTATTATCAATTACTCGATCGCCAATAGCCGCTAATGGCCGCTAACTCAAACACGGCGATGGGAACGACCTGGGGAAAGTGGCTACGCGGACGTCTATCCCACGCCAGATCATGTGGAGAGCTTCTTTCCCGTATTTCCTTTGTGCAAGTGCTAAAGTGAAATCAAGCGTTTTGAATTGTATTCCTACTCCTTCGCGTGTTGTCCTTCAGCTGTAACTGCGAGATATTTCGTGCGTTGTACAGTTTGTGCGTGTTTATATTGTGTTTGAAGTAAATGTACGAGGCAGGTGTAAAATCCTGCTGTGGGTTCTGACTTGCAACTTCATGAGGTAGAGTGTGCCGTGTTTGACGAGTTTCGAAGCGACGTAAATAGGTGTATAGTATAGATGCAACTTGTAGTGTTGGAAAATCTTCTAACAATTAATTCTGTCAGTGATTGAAGGGGTGGCGACCAGGGGCGGCCCGTCAGTTTTTCAGCGCCCGTGCAAAGACCAAATTTGCCGCCCCCGCCCCCCACCATCAACCATAACCTCCCTACCCCATAGTTCTGAGATAGACTGTCACTTGCGCGCCTCGCTTGTTGTTGCGTTCGCGATGTTTCTGGTTCCGTGCTGTGCTGATCACCTGAAATGACAAGCTATGGAACACATTCAGATAAGAGACTTGTGTAGGTCAAAATCTTGATTTCATATATTATCGTCCTGGAAATGTATCCCGTTTCCAATTTTCCGCGCCACTAAACTTTTTGCCGTAAAAAACTCAAAACCTTAAATAGTTAAAAAATCTAAATTTTGTAAAACAACAAATTTGCACACTTGTAGACAACGTATCACAATACACTGTGTATCATAAAACAATTATGTGTTTCTTTAAGAAAAATAATAATTAAAACAAACCCTTAAAACTGTGTAGGAACGGTAGTAAGTACATACTGATAACAGTACGTCTGTTCTGAGCGTGGGAAAGATTTCTTCCAGGGTAACCAAAACAATAATCAAACGCTGATCAAAACCGACCGCGATTCTGACGGTTCCTGGTATCTGTGAGGCTGAAATTTGCGATGGAACAGCAAAGTTTGTTGTTAGAGTTATTTTCGTTTTTGAAAAAACTAATGTTTTCTGAATATAACATTTGTTTATTGATTCTAATGTATAATTCGTTTTTCAGTTATACGGACTCTATCTTCAAGTATTTAATCTTTAAGGTTTTGTGCAGCTATAAAGCTTATTTTAATTTTTTTTTACTCTGTGATACATTATATTGAATCTTATATTCTAAGAGTGTTTGGATCAATTAATTTTAATACCATTGACTCTAAAAACTCAAGTTGGGTGCAAACATGTTTTTATCGTTATTACTATTCTGTGATATACTGTCGCAACTTATTTAAAGTATTGCCAATTTGTTAAGAAATACAGATGATTAGTCAATTAACCACGACCAGAGCTCAAATAATCTTAATCTGTAGTGAGGAGAAGTATATGTTCAATTCTTAACATTTCCCACTCCATCTCCAATACTCCGAAATGTCTCAGTTGATAAATAACAACTTAGTTGAAATGGTTACTAAACAGACGGAACGATAAACTATAATTTTCAAAGTAAGCTAAACGAGTGGATCTTACAAGTAACGATGTAAGGGGGTGCCAAAATTTGAGGAGGGTCCATCATATTTCCCCCTTATTTCATATAGTACTAAACTCAAATAGATCAAATCCCTATTCAATACTCTCCAGTCTCCAAACCACATATTTCCTCATCTATAGGAACTAGTTTAAAACATTTGACGTGGGCGGATTAAAACAATTAGTTGTGTTACTTTATATTTTAACATTGCAAATTTCTTGCATCGTATTGAGAGTTTTATTCAAACTCTCAATACCAACCAGAATGCCCTGAAGTTGTCAAAAACCGATAGAGGTCAAAACAACTGCTCGTTTTGGAATAGAGGGGATCAGAAGTTGTATTATCTGATATGTAAATTTAATGTTTAAGTATGATGAAGGTACAAAACATGGTGAATACTCCTAACTTTGTATCAAATATTGCTTTTCAACAACTTATAATATTAATATACAACAATTTACAAAATCAGTTTGGTTTTTATATATTTACAAAATACTTTATGTTAGCGCTACGGCCTATGACCAGGTGGCGTACCGACGGGGAGGTGCGGGCGCGGTCCGCCCCAGGCCCCGCTTTGTCATAACCCCCCAAATTTTGAAAAAATGTTCGAAAGTCTGAGCGAGTATTTCCCGCCGATCTCCGGAGAATCGCTACCGATCTACTGTCGTATTTTCGGCTGTTATTACGTAGTAAAGTCGTAATTTTTGGACAGTATTTTGTTTTCCGTCGACGTTTATAGCTGATATTACGCGGCAAGGACGTTAATTCCAGATTATATAATCTGCAACGTCTTCAATTACGGCCGATAAAACGTGGTTCGGTCGCCATTTACACAGTTAGGTTGTTTTTTATGTCCGATTCATGTGTAATTCATAACGTTATGTCTCGTAATTTTCGGCCGATTTTACGTGGTGTGATCGTCTTTGACGGCCGTTTACTACGCGATTTGGCAGGTCACGATCATCCAGAGATTGGCGGGAAGTACTCGCTCGAACTTTGGAGTATTTTTCAAAACTTTGAGTTCATTTGACTATTTAAATACTCACATTTTGAGTACTCGCACGCCCCTAATACATCGTATACATATATATGAATAAGCCTTCCTCTTCAACCCCTAATGTATATTAGGCCCCTACAAATACATCCGCCGCCCCAGGCCCTCAACTACGTCGGTACGCCACCGATCCCACGACCCGTTATGAACGCCGAGCGCCGCCCCCCCAAAAGCGCCGCGCCCTACGCGCCCCGTGCTGGAGCACGGCTCGCACTGCCCTAGAGCCGGTACTGGTGGCGACCAAGCTACTGACGACCTAGTAAAGCACGTAAACCTATGTATTCTCAAACTGGCAATGAGAGTCCCGCGGAGAGATTCATTAGTTATTGGGATATTATTTAATGACTCTGGCTAAAGAATCAGTCGGTGTTAATTGTTGTTAATGGCAAGACATCTCACCTATTGCACACTCATCATTCATTGATATTCGCCTTAAAATACGCCCTAGTTATGTCGGCGTCTTACGGAGAGATTAAGCGATTAAGAGGATGTTGCTGAAACTGAAAATAGGGGTTTTGGGCCTCAGCAGAAGTCGATTGGCAGAATAATTAAACCTCAGGAAATATACAATTGTTCAAGATTTCATTTACTCATCAAATTATGTGTTCTTCTAGGTATTTTATTAACTCGTGTATATAAATGTACAACTCCGAAACACTTAACTAATGATCACCAAATTGTCAATGTCATGTTTTCCTAAGAAAAACTTGCCCTAGTTGTTTATTCCCTCAAATTTATTTACATTTATTGAATTTGTTGAACAAAAATAATGTTTATATCTTCTATTTTCAAACACAATTTGAAAGGGGATATAAGGAAGTAAAACTAAAAATTCCTTCGATTGTGCTTACAGTTAACATTTAACAAGCTTCAGCGGGTTTTCAGATGTTTGGCCCCTCACGTGGTCGGATAACAGAGTTTGCTCGTGACTAACGCCAAAGAATAAGTTGTCAATGACGCCATTGTCTGTAGGGTTTGGGCGCGGCGGATGTGCCAAAATCACGTGTTTGTGTGCAAATTGTCGGCCCGTCTATTGTGCTAACGCGTGCTAAACAGTCTCTGCAGCGTGGACTGAGCTTTGCCGAAAGAAGGTCAGTTGGTCTGTTCATCAGTCATGTATCTGAAGTTATCGCCTTATACCGTTTACGAATTTGATGTTTTTGACGATAATGTACTGCAGTTTATGTTTAGTGTTTATTTTAAAGTATAAATCGAAATTTATCTTCTGCATTTTTAAAACACCAAAGGAATGTATTTGTTGTTACTAAAAAACACATCGATGCGTGTTAGATAAACCTTTTGAACTTTCCGTTAAATTAAGGGAAATTTCGACTACTTAATGTCATACAAAATGTCATCACTACGAATTGTCATTTCAAGACGGAACCATGAAGAACTTATGTATTTAAAGGGGGCTACAGTCTTCTTCGTCTACCTATTTCTCCCTTGACTATCAAAGCCCGTCTCACCTCAACGGATTATCCGAAATCAATAATTTAAGAAGATGTCCTACAATTTATTATTTACAATCTATGCCGTCGTATAGAGAATTGCTTGTGTCAATTTGACTATATTTCATATTCGCTGTAGTAGAAATTTACAATAATATAATAACAATTATTCAGCAAATTAATTATAATATTTTATTATATATAATGTTAACAAATTAATACTCTTTACAGCAACATAATTTTTCATTCCTTTTCCAGGAAGGACGACCGTGGGCTCCGCCCCCAACGCGGACATCGTGGTCCAAGGGACAGGGGTGGAAGCTGTCCACTGCCACATAGACAACCACGGGGGCGTAGTCACCCTCCATCCCTTGGCGGAAGTTACGAGCGTTGACAACCAGAGAGTGAATCAGTCAACCAGGCTCTCACAGGGTTCGTAGCTCCGAGTATAATGTTTTTCTGTATTATTTGTATACAGCTTATTATTTCCTTGTTTAAAGTTAACTGTTGGAGATGGTGAGTTTGAGAATATTGCGGACATTTTCCATCTCTGATTAGTTATCTCTTAAATACAAGCTTATTATGTTGATTTGCAAGTGATAACGCCTTCAAAATACAAGTATGCAATATCCGCCATACGTGTGTGTCTTGATTGTTGCTGTTTGAGAAATGAAGGCGTTTCCTTGCTTGGTGTTATCATTGACTCTACACCTATACATCAATGGGTTAATTTTATTGATAGTCATCTCAGATTAAACTAACATAACAAAATGTAATGAATACAAGAAAGTCACTGAATGAAATGCTCTACTTAAGTTTATTTTGAGAGTAAGATATAACATGTAGTTTATATTTTAATTTAATTTTACCAACTGGGAATTCCAGAAGACCTTACACATAAAACGACTCGGTTAATACCTAGGATACAAACAAGTTGAACAAAGTAATTTTGTGCACTTATTACTATATCAGAATAGATCATTTTCAGTGTTACAATGTAAATTTTTAGAATATTTACTAGTCATTTTGAACTGGGTCCTTTACTGCCAATGAAGATTTAAATAATATTCAAACACATCCTTTTCACCTCTCTGAGAAAAACTTTAACCAAAAATAACAGGAATTTTCCCTTGTAACTGTGATAGTGAGGAATAGTTATTTTAAATCCAATTATTTAAGTCTGTTGTATTAATTCTTTACATTATTCAAAAACCTTGGTATGTAATTAACTTTTCTGTTAATTTATCAGATGAAACTTATTATTAGTACCGTACTCATATCTTTTAGTAACATGTATGATAGAAATAAACCAATGATGATGTTAAATCTGCACCGTAGCATCAAACATAAAGGATCTCAACTATTTAAATGGCAAAATCATTGGACAGTAATTTAACTTGAATTACAATTTTGATACTTAACCGCTATTCTAAATAGCAAACTTTAGGGTTTTCATCTTCTAGATTTAAATTACACTGCAACATAGATACTAGATGCACAAGTTAGGTAGACACTTTTTGGGTGTGACTACAACTTCCTCAGAGTTGAAATAGCTTTCCTTCCACTCTGAAAATTCTCCACGTCCAAGATGTTCCACCTTTGGAATGAGCTTGAGAGGCGTTCTCTGAAACCCCTTTATTCTACTCGATTCCCCCTACTTCAACCTCCCTATTTCCACCATCACCTCAAGACTGTGTTTACCAGTTTCTCGCAAGTTTGCTGACATGCAGAGTGTCGTGTACGCAGGCTGCATGCTGTGTGTGGGCAGGTCTAACTACCTCCGGTTTAACCACCCCGCGGAAGCCAGGCTTATGAAGAGTGGCTTGTCCAACCCCCGGATTTCCATGCTGCCAGTCGGCTTCTACCCCGGTAAGTCACACCTGAGTTGTTGCTTCTGCAAATTACACTCACTTTACTTTTTTTAATGTCAACGCCAATATCATTTCTGTTGAAACAAAAATGTTTTTGGCAAAGCGGTCCAAACCTCTCAAATTTCTTTGAACACCCCGGGATTTGAACTAGTTACCTCTTGAACCCAAGTCCAATATGTTATCTGTTAGGCTATCGAGATGCCCGATGCTCAAAACCCTTGTGTTTCTTATTGATGACACTTGTTTGTAGGGATATCAACGTTCAGTATAGCCCACAGGGTTCCAGAACATCTTTTTTTCTGGTTTTTGACTGCTTTAGTTATTAAGGAGTGTTAAATCCCTGGATCCTCCTACCCTTTTGTACACACAATGTGTTAGAAAAAGGAAACCCAGAAATCATTTTTAGACTCTAAATTATTTTATTCACAACTGTTAAAGAAGACAGCCTGAAAGAAATCAGATTTGAAATGAAAGCTTTGGTTACTGTATTACCATTTGAAAGTTACTAACAGTGTTATGCAACAATTTATGGCAGCCATTTCAAACTCAGATGTATTTTAACTGAGGTTGCTTTGTTGAATTTTATTAAAATATCCTTAAAGTGACTTTTTATTGTCTGCTTTTATTTAATATTTTATTATAATCACCTTTTCTCTGTTAAAAGTCATTGAGTACTTTGCAAAATAGTATTTTAGGTCTAATAAAGGTTTTTGATTTTCACTTTTAACTTAATAAATAATAATAATTAATAAATAAGGTCTTTTATTAGTGATTTCCAAACAACTTCCATTCCGTAAAAAAGTGAGCCTTGGACCTTGGTTTTAAGATATATTGCTTTAAAACACTGCATCAGTAACAAAATGTTGGAAGTATAATTTGTCGAAGGACTAATTTATATGTCTTGGAGTCTTTTACTTTTTCTTGGAGTAATTACTTGTAGTAAATTACTTGGAATCTGTATTACTTTTTGTTGTATATGCTTTTCTGAATAAAGAATTTTGATTTGATTTGATTTGATTTGGAGTCTAGCTTGTGAAGTTGATAATTAATCAATAACTTCAAATTTTCAATATATCAACACCTTATTATCACACCACTCTTTCTTTTAATTCTCTGAAGAGAGTCCTGATAGAAATGATTGTAGCAGGTACTATCATAGTTTGAAAATGTTTAATCGATGGTACTGCATACTGGGTGTCAATCATGATTTTAGCTTTATGTGTAGAAGTTGACAATTTATTGTTAACATTATGTTTCAGTCTACCAGTTTGTCAAAACTGCAACACTCTCCTGCCACACAGCTCTTCCGTTTATTCTCTTGATATTGACCTGAATGAGAGAATTATAGCATGTGCTTTATACAGTTGTTAATTGTTATTTTATCTTTACCTGTAGAAGACGGCCTGATGTCGGCGTTGGTGGAGGGCAAACCTCCCACTGTCCCGAGACGATCTTGGGAGTCGTGGGACGGTTTCTCATCCGCTAGCAGTGAGGAACTCGCCAAGTATATCTCCCCAAAGGTAACTTAGACTTGGATGTGTTGGCGAGCTAACAAATTGTTTTTGAGGTAGGATTTAATATATTTGAAAGCCAAGTAGTAATAGGTTTCCCGTGTTAGCTACATGCAGGAATTATTTAGCTAAAATATGTAAACATGTTCTTTTGTTTATTTCGTTATGGATTTATTTGGACTTTACCTATCGCTTCTAGTCTTACTAGTCAAGGAGTTTAGTAAGACTAACGGGAGGAGTTTCCTTACCTCCCGAAACGTAGTGTAGTTTTAAACACTAGAAGCCATAGGTAAAGTCCCATAAATCAATAACAAATTCAAATCAATCGCTATTATGAGTTTCAAAAATACAGATGTTCATATCGTCAAGAGTAACATATTAAGAAGAAGCATATGAAACCCTGTCAAATCAACAATGCAAGATGACTTTATAATGAATGTATTACAATGAATAATTGTGAAATATGCAGCTGAGTGAGGTTGCAAGCTGCTGATAACTCATCTCACAATCGAGGGTCGCTGGTGAGAGTGACAAAGCTTTGGTAATTGATTGAGAAATCACTGTGTTCATTGACAGCGTTTCCTTGAGGTTGCAAGCTGCTGATAACTCATCTCACAATCGAGGGTCGCTGGTGAGAATGACAAAGCTTTGGTAATTGATTGAGAAATCACTGTGTTCATTGACAGCGTTTCCTTGAGGTTGCAAGCTGCTGATAACTCATCTCACAATCGAGGGTCGCTGGTGAGAATGACAAAGCTTTGGTAATTGATTGAGAAATCACTGTGTTCATTGACAGCGTTTCCTTGAGGTTGCAAGCTGCTGATAACTCATCTCACAATCGAGGGTCGCTGGTGAGAATGACAAAGCTTTGGTAATTGATTGAGAAATCACTGTGTTCATTGACAGCGTTTCCTTGAGGTTGCAAGCTGCTGATAACTCATCTCACAATCGAGGGTCGCTGGTGAGAATGACAAAGCTTTGGTAATTGATTGAGAAATCACTGTGTTCATTGACAGCGTTTCCTTGAGGTTGCAAGCTGCTGATAACTCATCTCACAATCGAGGGTCGCTGGTGAGAATGACAAAGCTTTGGTAATTGATTGAGAAATCACTGTGTTCATTGACAGCGTTTCCTTGAGGTTGCAAGCTGCTGATAACTCATCTCACAATCGAGGGTCGCTGGTGAGAATGACAAAGCTTTGGTAATTGATTGAGAAATCACTGTGTTCATTGACAGCGTTTCCTTGAGGTTCAACTGGAGTTATAAACTGTTAGTTTCCAGACGAACTTAAACTCTCTAGTATTCTTAATTGTTATTGACTCTGTTCATACACATTGTAAATATACACAAATTTAATAAGAGGTATTATTGATTTGATTTTGGTGCACTTGAGCTGGTCATTCTAAGATGATTTTGTTCAGTTATATTCTCACTTAAGCAAATGCCAATGGTTGCCAAAAAAGGCCACAACCACATAGGAAGGATAACATAAGTCTCTGGCCTACCTTACCTCGTTAAGAGGGGGCTCCAGCCATGCAACATTTTGTGTTTCCACCCGCTTCTCCCAATAGGCCAATGTTAATTCTCGAAGCTCGTTTCTCCTCAATGATTTATCAAATATTGTTGATTTATGGTTTGTTTTAAAGAGCGAAAACAACCTTTAGCTATTGCATTGAGGATAATTGAGGCTAATAACATGTGGTTTTTAAATTGTGGTTTTAGGACAACATATTAATATAAAAACTCAAAATTGATGTAATAACTTTTTAACTATTCAAAGTAAAATTGTTTTGAGTTTTTACCAGTGAAAAGACTTGTATGCTAAAGTTTTTCTATGGAAAGTATTTTAAATTGTAATTTGAATATCAATTTTACGACACTCAGTTTGTTCTTTGTTTTAAATCTATCTTTCCTTTCAGGTATTCCCGGCAGGCAGTTCGACTGTCAACTCCCCCGCAGCTTTGGTACTCGGACCGCGAGCCAATCACAACAAACTCACCCTCCTCCCCCTCAAAATCAACGGGGAGGCAGAGCCCAAGTTGAACAACCAGAAGCAGAACGGCAACATCTACCAGAATGTGTGCGCGCTGCCCAACGGACAGTACGTGCCTAGGGTGGACTCCCCGAGCAGGATGGTGGGCCGAGTGCACTCCCCCTCCCCTCCACCCCCTTCCCCTTCCCCTTCCCTCTCCAAACCCCTCTCCCCCCGCGCCTACAACACTCCTAGCCCTGCGTTTGACCGGAACCCCTCCTACCCGTTTAGGAAGTCTGTCACCAGCCCAATCCCCAACAGTTGGAGCGGTGAGGATATCAACGGCGAATCAGAACTGAGGAGGAAACAGGTATTTCAGACTTGTTAACCCTGTGAGAGCCAAGCTTGTAAATGGAGTAGTAACATTTGTTTTTTGTTTAAACAAAAAATTAGATGCGTGAACATTTAAACTATAAAAAAGTTGCTTCTAGTGGACAAACAGTGCTAGGGGTAGGTAATTAAAAAGTAGCAAGACATTTGATCTGATGTGCAGCTCACAAAGAATTCACCTATCCTGTCAGCTTGGGCCTGAGTCGTCCACTGTTTGCTCAGGTCCGCCCTATCACATTCAGGTGAGTTGTTCATGAGTTGCACGTAAAAACCTCCAATATAGACGAGATTCAAACCTTTAATCTAAGTGCTACCCCCTGCCGTGAGGATAACTTCTTACACTGCTCATCACGGAGCTGTATCAGTCTGGGTGACATAACACTACTGTCTATGTGCTGGACGAGTTAGTTCTGTTTTGTGTACCAGGAGAGGTAGACCACATATCAGACCCAGATCGCATGTAGTGCTTGTAATGGTTCAATTGTTCAGTTGCTTATACCGTAACCAACCATGCCAATATGTATCGGTTCTCAAAAGGTTATTGAGACCCGAACAGTATTTTAGTCTCAAGAGGACTGTTTTATACATTTTATAGATTTTTCCACTAAATACTACACTCTTTATGTGAAAACTTTGTATTGGTATTTTCAGTGACAACAAATGTTTTGAAAATTAAAAATAGTGGTGATTCCATGAAATCCAAAACAAACAATATACAATATTGTAAAGTTGTAGTGGATAATCTTGCATTCAATTCACCCTTCTTGGGTTTGATTGGTACTCCTTCAGTCTAGTTAACAATGCTTCAAACTAACAATGTTACTAGTAGCCTAAGACTGATATGAACAATTTTTAAACTAGAAACCTTATATTTTTATCAAAGGTGAATTTTAATGAATGACAGAATGATTTATAATCGTAACATTACAGTGATCCAGTGAAATCTCATTAAATGCATTATTAATATGATAAGTAAACAATTAAAAATGTGACCAGTTTGAAGGACTAATGTTTAGTAAACTAATAACAATAACGCTCGTTTGATGCAACCAGTAAAAGGAATTTTTGACTTGACACAAACATAACTGTCCTGAGTGGTTTTCTCTTTATGTAATTACCTAAAACAAAACTCAGCAAGATAAAAATGGAAGTTGACTCTTTCGACGTATCTCTCCATTGTCCACAGGCGGAGTCGGAGAGAAGGGTGGAGCAGGAGGCTGAGAGACTGGAGAGACAGAGACTGGACGAGATACTGGTGATGTGTGCGGACTACGAGAAACAGGCGCAGTGCGAGAAACAGGGCAAGCCACAGCAGAACAGGTGGGGGAGGAGATAGTGAGGTCTGAGGTTCTAACAATGAATTAGTTGTAATGTTTATTGAACAACAAATTAAGATATCACACTGTGAAGTGAATAATATTACATTTTATACAGTGGAACCCCTGAAATCCGAATTGGGCTAGCCTCTGTTCAGATCTCGGAAAATTCAAATTATCCAGGGAATACAGTAATACACCAAAAATATGATTAAAGTATTTGCGATGCATATAGTATAGATTTATGATGATCTTTGAAATAGTTGAGGAAGAGAAAATGTCAGTTCGCATGGCACAGCAGAGCCGTAGGAAAACAAGTAGGTTAGTGACATTTAACTGTAGTTATCACGGTTACTATGATAACGTGCGCTCAAAATAGCCTTACAGAGGCAGGGATGAAGTCCATCCCGAGTCAAGTTTAGTGATGGGACAAACGTTTAACCATCTGATGAATCAGCCGATGGTTTTGCCATTCATCTGATAGTTTTCAGAAGAATGATTCATCGGTTTTACAAGTTGGTAGATGAAAACTAAAATCCACATTGGATGAATCAGTTGGGGATCAACTGTTTGATGGAACAGTGGTCCCTATGACTATGACTAGTCGAGTCTATGTCAGTCAGTCGGAACAATGGTCCCTATGACTATGACTAGTCGAGTCTATGTCAGTCGGAACAATGGTCCCTATGACTATGACTAGTCGAGTCTATGTCAGTCAGTCGGAACAATGGTCCCTATGGCTATGACTAGTCGAGTCTATGTCAGTCGGAACAATGGTCCCTATGACTATGACTAGTCGAGTCTATGTCAGTCAGTCGGAACAGTGGTCCCTATGACTATGACTAGTTGAGTCTATGACAGTCGGAACAATGGTCCCTATGACTATGACTAGTCGAGTCTATGTCAGTCGGAACAATGGTCCCTATGACTATGACTAGTCGAGTCTATGTCAGTCAGTCGGAACAATGGTCCCTATGACTATGACTAGTCGAGTCTATGTCAGTCAGTCGGAACAATGGTCCCTATGACTATGACTAGTCGAGTCTATGTCAGTCAGTCGGAGCAATGGTCTCTATGACCATGACTAGTCGAGTCCATGTCAGTCAGTCGGAACAATGGTCTCTATGACCATGACTAGTCGAGTCTATGTCAGTCAGTCGTCAATTCACTGAATTTGTATGCGCTGACCTGCCCAAGTGTGTATCTCTGTGACTGTTATGCATTGTCAAGCAGGTTTAGCTTCTTGCCACAAAAAATGTCAGATTTTGTATCAACACAATCTATACCCAACCTAGGTGTTTTACACAATCTATTAACCTATACTTAAAATATTTCTTTTATCTTTTGAATAAATATTCAAATCGTAGTCCTTACTTTTCTTCAATTCTTTTATCAACAAATATTTATTATTAGAAAAAGGATGTTTGGGTTTCAAAAAAATTTCGGATTTTAGAGGTTTGGATTTCCGAGGTTCCACAATAATAAGTGAGTTATTGCTAAACAAACATGATTTTAAATGGCAACAACACAATCTGCCTTTGGTCTTTGCTATCAACTTATGAATTGGCTAAAGAATTGGTCTTCGTCGTTAGCAAGGTGACACAAGGAATCTCACTTATTACATAGCTCGTAACTAATTCATCTTTGCTTTAAAATACCCACAAGCTTATCGCTATCTACTCAGTGGTTTAGTGAAGCCGGTTGGTTATAAAGTGTTTCTTACTTTGAGTGGGTAATTGGTGGAGACAGTAATGTGTTATGGTGATTTCAAATTTCTTGCATTCCCCTCACATGGAATAGTTTTTCCAGGATTTTGTTTATTTCTAGATTTCATGTATGGTTCTTCTCCATTCTACATCCCTATTGAACTTTCCTACACACTTTGAATGATTATTCGGTTTTATATTACTTAGCTTTAACCAATCAAAACCAGCTAACGAACTTTGGTTTATTTCAGCGGACAACAGAGTTGGCAGTTGGGCTCCAGCCAACAATATGGCTTTTCGTTGTCACTGTTGCCATTTATCCGTATAAAAGGATCACTCGCTTGTTATTCCGATCAACTGGTGTGCAGTTTAGCAATGCAGCACATCTACTATTGGCTGGTCCTGGGCTAATAGTAGGGGTGTGCGAGTACTCGAAACTTCGAGTTTTCGGCCGAGTATTTTAATACTCAAACTCGACTCGAAGTTTAGAAAAACTCTCAAAAGTTTGAGCAAGTTTTTCCGCCGATTTCCGGATCGTAAATGACGACGGAAAACATAATATTTGCCAAAAATTACGACTGGATCACGTAATAAAGGCCGAAAATTACGACAGTATACATAATATAGCCAAAAATGGCGACCGGGCCACTTAATATTGGATGTAATTAATGATTTCCTCATCTAATATTGATTATAAGCAATGTCTGGACCAGGTGATATTGGCCAAATGCCATCCGGACCGTGTTTTATCGGCTGTAAATGAATTTCAAACCGTGTTTTGTTTGTTAATACGTAATCCAGTTTCATTGTACTGGCCAAAACTTTGTATTGCTACTCATGTATTAGTTAGAAATCATGTTTAGATTATAAAACCTAGGGTGGTATCCAAATCCCATTCCACTATTTTAAACCACCAACTGATGGCAAATACTCGCTCGAAAATACTTAAAACTCAAAAGTAATTGGTACTACTCGACTCAATTAAAAAAATCACTACTCGCACACCCCTAGTTAATAGGCATGTAAACCACGTCCTTAACTATCAACTCTCTTGCTCTGGAATAAGGAAAGCTGTTTGGAGGGCAACTTTGAGCCTACAATTGACTGTGATATATTACCTGACTTCTACAAAAATTGGATCCCTAATGTCTTTGTGATTTTTAGGATAATAACGAACGGTTCCTTACCTCGAGACAAACGACTGCCATCACCGAGTTCACCTCATTTTCATCAGAGTTTTACTTATGATAGGTAAGTTAGTTTTGAAATTTTACGGTTTAGGTTGGTCTATTTTATGGATGAATAGAATTTTTTTAATATGCTCAAGGTCTTAAATTTGCCAAAATTAGTAATCACAAGGAGTGTGAAAATTGATAAAAGCTTATAAAATGATCAGTCAGTCTTATGAAGAGATTGTGATGAGATGGAATAGTGTAAGAGAATGTGGAGCGATACAGAAATGAACCACATAATGATTTGCTTTTTCAAGTTTTTTATTCATACTTTATTTAAGATAAATAATTTATAATGTGCAAATAATGATTTAGAGTATTTCTTGAAACTTGTAAATGAATTTAATAGAGAGTTTATAATGCTTTGGCTTTTGATTGTGATACCTCAAGTAGTTTGGAGGTTTTTTGTAAGAAGGTTTTAATTCAAATTTGTTGTTTTTCCTCCCAAGTGAACCAACGACACCTGATTTCCGGACCACAAATCCAGAGGGGGAGTTCAAGATGAGTCCCGACATTCACCCTCCATCCAGCCCACGCACGCGCATCCGCACCATCGCAACCAAGGACACTAGGTGGGAGTCGGACCGGGAATACTTAAGAGGGGGCTCTAGTCATGAAATATTTGATATTCCACCTTCTTATTCCAATAGATAAATTTTAACTTTTAACTCCCACACCTCCCGAACAGACCATCCCAAATAATTAATTCAAGTTGCGTTTACACTATGTAGCAAAACCTGCTAACTTTGGCTATATAAAATTTATAAAGCCAAGTTTATATAACATTTAATTCAGTGAATTGAGTGCCCGTGCTATTTATGTCATGCCATACATGCTACATGCTACTGTATCCAGTAATGTTAATGTCGAAGAGAATATAGGGCTTGTACCAACTGTGGCAAACAAACAAACTGTGTGTATTAGCTGTGGATGAAATTATTTATGATTTTTCTTTGATTTGGTAAGTCAGAGATATAAATGAAGGTTTTGTTTCAGCCTTCAATGATTTTGGATAAAATCCGTTAAAGAAGTATAGGAATTAAATGTAAATACTTGCCTTGTCTGAGAGTAAAGGCACGAATATTCATGACTACTGCTTCCTCTTTAAGCTTCATTTTAAACAGAGATAGACGATTTAGAGGGAATTGCCAGAATGCTTAGCCGTATTAACAACTCCAGCTCTTAGGCGCAGGGAGGAGTATTCAAATTTCAATGTCTGTCATTCCCTCACAAATTTGTGAAATTATAAGTTTCATTTAGTGAAAAAATCCTCTCATTTATTTTTTTACATTGTGTTGCAAGTTGCAAAACTATCTTGTGACAGTTTTTTACTTTTACTAATAGGAAATATATCACAGTTATGTGCCATATAATATTATCGAAATATAAAAATGTTGTCTAAATATCAACAACGTATATACATCTACCAAAGTAAACACTCAACTTTATTGGCACAACAAATGAAAATAACAACAATTTTAATCAACAGTGTTTGTTACTATTAGGCTGTTAATGTATAGAATGGCCATTAATTTGCCTTCACATTATTGTGATAGTGACTCAGATTGTGAAATTGATTGCTAGTGTCAGAATAAAGTTGTTTGGTCGAACCACTTCCTAAGTTAGTATTGAGGTGTTACAAGTAAGCATGAAAATACACGTTGATTTGAATGGCCATTAATTTGCCTTCACATTATTGTGATAATGACTCAGATTGTGAAATTGATTGCTAGTGTCAGAATAAAGTTGTTTGGTCGTGTCACTTCCTAAGTTAGTATTGAGGTGTTACAAGTAAGCACGAAAATACACGTTGATTTATAAATGCATTAAACAGTTTTTATTAATGGGTATCTTGTATGGATCTTATCATGTCAAATTTAGTAATTTGCATCTCAGTACAAAGAGCTCTAAATTTTGTATTAGTAATTGCATTAACTATATGCTTGATTGGAAAAGTTTGACGTTTGATATTAATATACACTTGTCTTAAACTCTTTTTGTATTATTTTCACTACTCATTAATCATTTTATTTTTTTCAGCCGAGAATATTCCTTAGAAGTAATAGAAAATCGACTAGCGATCCTTAACGATTACGAAATCCTGGGTCCGCCTCCACCCCCTCGCAACAGCTCAAAGAACGCTCTCACGTCTCCCCAGGTCAAAGAGAATAAAACCCACCCGACATCACCCAACGAACAGAGAGTCAGTTCACCCAACAACGTCAACTTCGACTTCCACAATAGACTCAACGAAAACAACAACAACCCTCACAAACCCTACTCGATTGCAGAGGCGAATGCGATTTCGAAATACGAATTTCTGGGATTCAATCCCAGGACAAACCAAGAACTGACCCAGAGTTACCGAAAGCAAAGCTTTCAAAAAAGCAGCGAATCGCTGACGAGCGAAACGAGTGGAAGGAGAGATAGTTTACAATCGAACGAAGCGCCGACAAATAACGAGAACAATTCGTCTTGGAGCACTGCGGATTTGATCGCCAACTGTAACGGAGACACTATCAAGAGGCAGGAGAAGAACGGAGAGTGTACGACGGAACAGTTGTTGATGCAGTTGGATGCGATCGTACAGGAGAGCATGAAAACCTGCGAGGAAACAGAGGAGAGGGAGAATATGACGCCGAGTCCGAAGTCGAGCGAGAGGGATAGCGGGATAGCAGAGACGGCGGTTAGGGACAGCGGGATCGGCGAGAACAGGGACAACAGAGACAGCAGGGACAGCACTGTGGAGTCAGTGCAGGACAGCACTGTGGAGTCGACGCGGGACAGCCGGTTCATACTGCCTCTGCCAGAGTGTGGGGCGCAGGCTGAGGCCCTCGCCACACTGCGGGCCGAGCGGACACAGCTGGTGGCCAACCTGACGACACTCAAGGCCAAGGTGATGGAGATCGAGCAGCAGGAGGATGAGCTCATGAGAGAGGTGAGTCGAGTGTTGTGTTGGTTGTGATGGTTGGTTTGATGTTGACATGTGAAATAGTACAAACTGTTACTGCGCTAGAAAAACAGTTGTGCTCTTTTGTAAAAGGTTTCTTAAAGGTTGTGTAAATGTTTGACAAACTTTGCCAGTATTTAATAACAAAATTTTGCTACTTGATTTTGGTAAGAACTGCAACTATAGTACTAAAAACCTCTACTCAACTTGATCTAGACAAAAATAAAATATTTTCATAGCACTAACAGGAATTCTAGGCATCTGCGATTTAATCTTTTTCTCACATTATAAGTTAACAGTGAAAATATTTTAATACCAATGTACGAAGCTAGTTATTCCTTTTGGTTTAAACTTTAAAACCTTTACAGGCCGTCACGTTTCATCTGAGCTTTGAAATTAAGGACTGTGGTCTGCAGCGGCAGTAGAGTGTTGGAGGAAGCGGCTGCCGGAGTGTGTACAGTGACGCCCCCCTCCACTGCTGCCTCTCCCCTATTTCCCCTCTCGCGCATCTCAGAACTCAGATGAAACCTGACATTGGGAATTTTGAGAAAAAGTGGTCATGCAAAGAGTCTTGGAAAAGTTTGGAATTTCATATTTAAAATTTGGTAGACAACCTGTTTTAGCATATTTTGATTTTGTAAAACTTTTCTGCTGAAATTATTGTCAACCTAAAATACGAATGGCAGTATTTGTCGCAATAGCTTAAGTTCATATATGACATACCAAATTCGTATTTTCACCTATCTTTCTCCTCTTTGCAGTTGGAGATCGAGCGGGCCCTGGTGGGGGGAGAGCTGCAGGCCCAGAGTGACAAGCTGACGGGGGAGGAGCGGCGTGTGGGGTCGCTGCGGCGGCGAGTGGAGGAGTGTGAGCGGCAGATGGAGCGGTGCGTGGCGCAGCAGAGCGAGCGGCAGGGGCAGGCGCGGCATCGGCTGGAGCGGCAACAGGCACTGCTGGCCACGTGAGTAACCCTGCGAGTCAGTGGCCTGCTTAATATTACGGCTTGTTCTGGATAATAAACTTTTTGTCATACAGCTATTTTCAACACATTCATGGAGGTGCTTAAGTTGTTCTTTTTACTCATAGGATAAAAAGTATAATTTCGATTATATTTTTTTACCTAGAACAAAAACATAATTTAATGACACTTTTTCGGTCGAAGTCATCAGCTGTTAAATAAGAATTTAAAGAATTAATCAACTTGTAAATAATAAAAACTTGTTAAAAGCTGTTTGTTTAAAGTAGAAATATCAAGATGTAAGCCAATTTTTAATGGTAAAAAGTCAATACAATTTAGTTTTTGTTCAAATGTTATCTTAAAATTGTTTAGAGTATGACAACAAATATAGTTCATCACTAGGACCAAAAGTGGCTTTTTGATCTTCGCTCATTTACTAGCCTTGGCCATTAAACATGAGCTCGTTTTGAAAAGCGTTACTTTTGGTCCTAGTGATGAAATATACTATTCTTGGAAGGCATATGTTGAAAATGTCTGTAAAAAGCTTTCTAGAATCATACTTATACTATGCAAATTTAAGTATTTTGTCAGCTTTGAAGTGTTGTTAATGACTTATTTGGACTAGGCCTATTTCATCTACATAAACCGTTATTAAGGCGCTTGCTTATGGGGCAATTCAAGTCCTGCCAAAAAAGCTATTGTGTGGCAAAAAAGGCAATTAGATCAATGGCAGATCTTTTCCCTCAGGAATCCTGAAGACAAACATTTAGTAATTTTAAGAATATGACCCTTGCCCGTGATTGTATTTTTCAAAATTTAATATATGTTAACCCATTGAGGTAGTAATTTTATTCTATTTGTAGTAGCCTATAACGGGAATTGATTGGTGCTGCACTCTAGTAGCAAAATATGTAACTAATGACCGCGGGCGTCTACGGTTCTATCCGCTAGGGGCGCGGACTGACTGAAAACCCTTAATATCGCCGCCAGGCCTTTGGTCGTGTTAGCTGAGTTGGCTACGTCGTGGAAACACCTTGGCCAGGTGGCGATACGATGTTCGTGGGTTCGATTCCCGCACACGACCAAGACTGACCAGTTGTGCAACTCTCAATGAGTTAACCGGTCTGTGGCAACGTTGGTGGGAGGGCCCAAGTAAAATTAACGGTGGCAGGCTTGCTTGGAAGTTGACGGGATCGGTTAATTCTTTGAGACTTGCACATGGTCAACACTGATTTTGCTAATTTTTACTTATGTCTACTGTGTGTGTGCCAATGCGACTCTCTAAACTGAAATAAAACAATATTTTAATTAAAATATGCCATTAATCCATTTAAAAACACCAATTTTATACTCCAATTCACACGTTAATAAAATTACAAGTAAGGAACGAGACCTGCTCGTATGTCTACGCCAATGGGTTAAAGATATAGGATTTTACTTCTCATGGATCAGTACATGACTAAATGCAGTACATGTTTTGCCACAGGCTGGAGCAGCAAATGATGAAGTCTACTGAGGACTCTGAACTGAGGGCTGAACTGTTGGAGTCCTGCAAGCAGCAACAAGAGCTATTAGAAGCCGAACGAAAGGTAACAAATACCCCTACAGATATAAGTCGAAATGTAATATTTTGGCTGTACTTTGCAGCTATTATCCTACAGGATAAAGACTATGAAGTATAGCTGAAGTATTACCTCTTATTGTGTGAACATTATGTGTTATCTCACTCATCAGCGCTGTGTTGGGTAGTTACCTGTGTCCTGTCTTTTTCCCTCTTCTGAAATATTCAAGCATCTTGCTTTTTCCTAAAAACTTCACCCTTAAAAAATGTGTTTTATTCGTTTGCTAATATTAGTAATGTGAACTTCCAACTATCCTAATCTGTTTGTCTATATAGTATATTTCATTACGAGGACCAGAAATTAAGCTTTTCGATACAAGCTCCTCAAGTTTAACAGCCAAGGCTCTAAAATAAGCGAGGATTAGAAAAAATATATTATTGAGGTCACGTTCGCATCTTACATATTGTCAGATTTATTTTAAATTCTAAAACTATTTTTTATATTTTATTTTAGCTGTAGGGACTTTGTGAATGTAAACTGCCATTATTCATCTTAGGTAATAAATCCTGATTTTATTGATTGTGTTGTTGTAAATATGTATCTTATGTGATCCCATCAAATCTTTGTGTAGTATTATAACTTGGTTTAACAATAAAAAGTACATTAAATGAACAAAAAATAATGAACACATGTAAACCTTTTTTTATAAAAATAATCAGGATTTGTGAGCCTGGTGGAAGTAGAGTGTTATACTACCCAACCTTTATAGCTTATGGCAGATTAATGCAGCTTGAAACATTGAAATAATGCAGATTGAAATTCTGTCAGGCCTTTGCCAGAAACATTACAAAAATTAGAGAAAATTAAAAAGTTCAAACTGAAGTCAAAATATACTTGATCCAGACTTGCTTTTACGATCTGGAGAATTTCTTAACACATTCACTGCTGAAAAATAAGTAAATACGATTAACTATGGCACACTATTATGAAATCGTGACAAAGAAAAAAGGTCTTGGAATCCGGCAACGGCACCAGCACGGCAAAGATTGAGATGTAAGCAGATGGCGCACGCAGGAACAACCTCCTCTGTGCCCGGCTGAGCTCACACTGACTCAATATATTTTAGTTGGTTTGGCGCTGAATTTTGTCGGCGCGCGCAGCGAACGTGTTAAACGCAGAATAGGCCAGTTATTCTTAGTAAATTAGATTAAGACCAGTCCAATTCCTAGCCATGGACTTCAGACGAAATACTCAGCATCATGTACGTAGGTTTTAATCTAGGTTTTAACCCTGTATTTTTTAAAGAGGAAAATGATACCATTAATTTCCAATTGTATAAACTCCACGAGAGTATTAAAATCAATTCCCAAATACCAGTAAAATAGCTCAATGCTCAGAAGATGGGAGTTAGCCTACCAATTTGTCATTAACTCCAGGTCACCCCCAACCTTAATATCAGATAATCCTCCCCTCCCCTATAAACCTAACCTTTACCTAACGCAGCTAGCTTAATACAAAATATGAACTTTGGGTGTCTATCTAGGGGTGTTTGACATACACAATCAAACAACAGTAGTACTTCGTGGATATGATCAGTGTTTGCAATTTTTGGTGATGTTTGTGTGTTGTGGCATCACTGTCTTGAGAATAATCTGTTTACAAGCAGCCGTTTTCTCCTTCAGTCTCTTCTGATCAAGTCCCCAAGAGGGACGAAATATCAAGTGTTTTTTGTGTCTCCTGTGCTACTCCTGCTAGCTGTCTATCCTTTTCCCAATTACCACATCTTCAATTGTAAACCGGTCGTCCTCTACCCTACACTGTTGTTGACCCGGGTGTTGTGTGTTGTTGTGCAGTCATTCGAGGACCTAGAGTTCTCCCTGCTAGAGGAGGAGGCCGTGTGGCTGTCGCGGCGGGAGGAGCTACAGCGGGAGGTGAGCGAGGCGATGACGCGGTGCGCCGAGCGACGGGAGCGGCTACACAGGTGGGTGTAGTACAGTGCAGCCTAGAGACTAGCAATTCAGTAAAAAAAACAAAAGAAAATATCAACGAAAATCACCTCATTAAAATCAAAATACTCCTGTATTATATAGAATAAAAAGGTGTAGCTATCAGCCACTCATACAGTTACATTTTTGAATGAGTTAACAGCTAAGCATGTCAGATCTAAAGGTTATTATACAATATTAAGCCCAAAACCTCATAACATTTCTATGACGGCCAGTCAGCAATAAGGAACATACTATTTCTGGTACTGTATGAATAAAAGTATTTTCTGTATTTCACCTCTGGAAGGTGTTTATCTGTGTAACAAAAACTGTATAAATGTAAACATCCAATTACATTATTGACAATCATCGCTTTACGATTGAGATAGTTGAAAACTACATCCATTAAGACGCATTTACACGACACAGGTTAGGGAGAAGATAGCCTTGCGTAGGGTGTGTGGATATAACCTTGATCAAAAACCGTGCACTTTGCTCGTCATGTTTCTGTTCACACACCCTACGCAAGGCTACCTTGTCAAGATTACCTTCTCCCTAACCTGTCGTGTAAACGTGGCTTTAAGCTATTTTACACAAACGTAACAATTTCTTTCTCTTTTTGGATTTAATATTATAATTAATTCTGGATTGCATTAGAATGTTCCATACACGAATGGTTCATTGTTTTTTTTGTATTTCGTTGTATGTGCCATACCAATATAATGTGATTAGCTTATCATTTATATTTCATCTTATTTCGTTATATGTATTTTCGCCCTTTGGTTATTTGGTTTAAGGGGAAGAATGGGAATAAGAAACAAAACAGATTTGTGTGCGTTTTGCCTAGACAAAAAATTGTAATGTATGTTTTGATTCCAAAGTAGATCAGATAACTTCTTTTAAAGTTGTGTGACAGTATCGTGCTTTAGCCTTAAACATTGCACTCTTAATTTGTTTATAATTGCTTATAATTTTAAATTTGATAAATTGAAATGTTTATGATCATAATTATATTTTGCTTTAACGTTTAGTTTACAGAAACAAAGGGATGAAGCAGTCAGAAATGCCAGCCAGAACACGAAAGCTCTTGCAACTGAACTAGTGGAGCTCGTACACAAAATTGACCAGGTGAGCTTCCTCTCGACTTATTTTGCTGACACTAACAGTTTAAAAATAACATATTTTAAAACTTATTTTCCCCCACCTACTGTTTAAAGTCAAATTTTACTCCTTGTAATGAATGAGTAAAGTGCTACTTTGTCTCCCGCGGAACAGAATCGGCTGATATTTCGCTGCAATAATTAACGCTGCAGCTATAACGGAATCAGATCAGCTGATTGATATTTCGCTCCAGCTGCAATTAACGTTCCGATTTCCGAGGTTAGTTATTACGCATTACGCAACCGAAATAGACAGCAATTGTGAATGTGAATACTTATCGATACTTGTGGATTTTGGGGTGTGGGAATAATGTTGTGTGTATTATAAAGTACATTGTCTTCCTCGCTTACGGCGTCGGGCGCCAACAATTTCCCTCAGTGAGACAAAGTTGCACTTTACTCCCTTAAAATACACAAATAATTATTTTTCTTTAGATTTTACATATGCTTTATTTTTATTGCAATAGAGGAGGGAAATTCAAAGTAATAACAATAGTCAAAGATTGTTTCATAATTTTTTCTACGAAATATTCCTAAGTTGAAAACCAGTCACATAGTTATAGAAGAAATCAGGTTAATAAAATTGCTATGATTAATATGCCTGCCAGCTCAGAGTTTTCATCAATCAATCAATCAATCAATCAAAATAACTTTATTCCAAAAATGCACATAATAGTACAGAATGGCGTCAACAATATACAGTAATACAGTACCTATAAACAACTACCCAACTAACCAAAACATAATTTTTACCTCAAAACTAACTTACAAACTCATTCCATTTGATCAATGTTCTAAAGATAAGTAAAAAATTCTTCTGTCTTATACAATGGTCTATTGATAAGAAATGTTTTCAGATGTTTTTTAAATAAATTAAAGCCAGCAATATTTTTAATACCTGAAGGTAATTTGTTAAAAAATTGAACTCCATTATAAGAGGGTATTTTCTTGTACATTGACAAATTATGCCTATTGTAAGCCAGCTGATTACCTTTCCTGGTTGAATAGTTATGAAAAGAATTCAATGTTGGCATTGTTCCTAATTTTGATTTAACATGAAGAATTAATTGAAAAATATATAAACTGTGCACAGTCATAATTCCTGTTTTTTTAAAGTGTTCTTTAACAGATTCTTTTGGTTTTAATTTTAACATGATACGAAGTGCTTTTTTCTGCAATATCAATATACTATTCAAATTATTAACTGATGCACTCCCATATAGGCATAACCCAAAAGAAATATGCGATTCAATCAGTGCATGGTAAATTACTTTTAAAGTTTTGAAACTGCTAAATTTATACATTTGCCTCAACACATACAGGCCTGAAGATACCTTTTTACAAACAGAATTAACATGGCAATCCCAATTAAATCTATCATCAATATTCAGTCCAAGAAACTGTACTGTTTTAACTTCACTTAATAAAATTTCATTCATGAAAATATTTGTGTTAGCTGAGCTTTGCCTTGAAAGTGAGAAATTAATAGTTTTTGTTTTTTCTGGATTTGGTAACAAATTCATATCATGTAAATGTTGAATGACACTAGAAAGATGAACAAAAGATGAAATTTCCATATCAGCATTTGATTTACCTTACCAGATATTTTTATGTTTATATCATCAGCAAAGAGACAAACACTGTTAGGCTGTTCTATTATTGATGGGAAACCATTCAAATATATTAAAAACAATAGAGGTCCCAAAATAGATCCTTGAGGGACACCGTAATTTATAATATTCGTTGAAGAATTAAAGGTAATCACTTGGTTAAAACTATTTATGTGCTCAATTGCAACATACTGCTGCCTTCCAACAAGGTATGATTCAAACCAGCGCCAAGCTCTCCCTTGGACACCAATACAATGTAGTTTTTTAAGCATTAAATCATAAGAGACACTATCAATACAAATCATATTTATCAATACAAATTTAAATTTCTTTTGAAGACACCGTGAATACAAATTTAGGTTATTTTATCTTTTCAAACAATCATTTTATTTGTGACGAATGTTTCCTTGCCAATTACAATTCCTAAGTTAAGTTCATAATCTCAAGACGTATTTATTTACTGTTAATTTGTTTTTAAATTTAGTTTCTATTATTTTGAATCTTGCAGTAAAATAAGATAAATTACTTGTTCTATTGAGTTTTCGTGAAAAATAGCTCTTGTTATGTATGTACCATTATGTATATTGAAAATGAAATGGCCTACCCTAGACAAAGCTGGGCCTTATAGTACTGCTAATAGATTGATGTAATGCAATGATCTAATCAGTTAACAATAAACTAATCCCCTGAAGATGAAGTCATTCTTGTTAAGTCACTGCTGTATTTTGCATTTATTTGTTGCTTGCATCTGCAGTTTCTCTTTTTTTATACTTTGATTCAGTGCATTACTTGACTTATAGTTTACAGAAATTTGGTCTGTTAATTTTACGTTTGGTTGTATATCTTTTGTAATTTAACTTTACAGTGCAAAAGATGATCTTATAGACAAGACACACTTGTAGTTTCAAATTCAACTTGAATTCCCAGTTAATTATTGTTGGCAATGATTTTCAAATTCAAATTCAAATGTTCTTGTTTTGATATGAGTTAATGAGTTGTTAATTAAGTTGGTTCTCTTGAATATCGTCAAAACTGGCTTAATAATTTAAGTGTAAGAAATCCAAAAATGTTGGAGTCAAGCTCAGTCAAGGCTCAAGTATTTAGTAGTTTTTAAGTTATTGTCCAGCTAACGGACACAAAAATGTAAATAGTTTTGAACATAAAATTTTTTACAATGAAATTTGGTACAAAAACGTTGATGGCAGTTCAAACATAAATTAGTTAATCCAGTTGAACGTGAGTGGTTGTAGCTGGCACCAGGTGTCCAACTATCGATTGGTGGCTTATCAGTAACGGTTGTAAGATAAGTTATCACGTTCCAGGGGAGGAAGAGGCTGAAACAGATTGATCAACAGCTACAAAACCCAAACAGGCCGGCCATCATGGATCACGTGAGTCGAGTTTTGGTTGTTAATTTTGTATACGATACTAGAAAAGTTATAATTACAATAATTATATAATGATTATCATCTTATTAAAAAAATAAGGCGATTTGGGCTACCGGCGAAAATATTAGGTTTAAAATCACGGTTGACGTGTTATTTGAAAGCCCTTGGCATCTAGATGTGCCTTTTGGGGGTTTGGAGACATCTAGTCGAGTATTTGAGCCGTTTGTGATCTACAGGCCCATTGTTTAATGATTATTATTATTAGAACTTAAAATGGAAAACTAGCCCTCATCTTCTTTCCTATTCATTTTCAGAACTTGTGTGAGATGATTCTCTGTGTTTTACAGGAAACTTTTAGTACAATACAAAAGTGGAAAATAAAATAATGTTTTTTCGTCCTTTGTTTTTTTTTTCTCTCTGTCATTAGCGCAAATACCATTACAGGGTGCTAACATAGGGACACGTTCTTGTAATAACAGTTTAAATATTTATGAAACCTCACATTTTGATGAAAATCCGCCATTAAGTTGAATCAACCATTAAATTAAATAAAAATAAAACAAATAGCAAGAAAAAATACGCAAATTAACATCACAACACCAAACACACTGTTCATGACCATAATTTGAGTATATTAATAGTATTGGAAGAAGAGCTTTGACTCCCATTCACATTGGTAGTATTGGATCCTTTGGTGAAACGTGTAAGAGTACTAAACTAATAGTCAGCTCTAACGCAAATGTTAACTATAATTTTTAGTCAAAATTTGTATAATTATACTTTAGATTTATTTAAACCCATTTGTACATAAATGAGGGATCGGCATTTTTAACACCTTTTAAATACTCAACTCAAACTTTCGAGTAGTCTTTTTTATTCGCTTGACCTTCAAGTAATAGAAAATACTCAACAGATTTAAGTACCGGTCCACCCATAAAGATAAGGCAACTAAAGGTTTTTATAGCCTTATGATGAAATAGTGAATTTATTTGCTTTTACTGTGACACAGGAGGAGAAGAAGCAAAGCCAGGATGACATTGAAAGGATATCCAGGGTGACATCCGGGGCTCCTATAGAGATGTCGTCCAACTCTCTGGGGCGGCGGACCATCGCCTCTCTCCAGGAGATAGAGAGGAACAGGCAGCTCCATCTGGCCAAACAAGGTATGTGTAGAGAGGATATCCAGGGTGACATCCGGGGCTCCTATAGAGATGTCGTCCAACTCTCTGGGGCGGCGGACCATCGCCTCTCTCCAGGAGATAGAGAGGAACAGGCAGCTCCATCTGGCCAAACAAGGTATGTGTAGAGAGGATATCCAGGGTGACATCCGGGGCTCCTATAGAGATGTCGTCCAACTCTCTGGGGCGGCGGACCATCGCCTCTCTCCAGGAGATAGAGAGGAACAGGCAGCTCCATCTGGCCAAACAAGGTATGTGTAGAGAGGATATCCAGGGTGACATCCGGGACTCCTATAGAGATGTCGTCAAACTCTCTGGGGCGGCGGACCATCGCCTCTCTCCAGGAGATAGAGAGGAACAGGCAGCTCCATCTGGCCAAACAAGGTATGTGTAGAGAGGATATTCAGGGTGACATCCGGGGCTCCTATAGAGATGTCGTTCAACTCTCTGGGGCGGCGGACCATCGCCTCTCTCCAGGAGATAGAGAGGAACAGGCAGCTCCATCTGGCCAAACAAGGTATGTGTAGAGAGGATATCCAGGGTGACATCCGGGGCTCCTATAGAGATGTCGTCCAACTCTCTGGGGCGGCGGACCATCGCCTCTCTCCAGGAGATAGAGAGGAACAGGCAGCTCCATCTGGCCAAACAAGGTATGTGTAGAGAGGATATCCAGGGTGACATCCGGGGCTCCTATAGAGATGTCGTCCAACTCTCTGGGGCGGCGGACCATCGCCTCTCTCCAGGAGATAGAGAGGAACAGGCATCTCCATCTGGCCAAACAAGGTATGTGTAGAGAGGATATCCAGGGTGACATCCGGGGCTCCTATAGAGATGTCGTCCAACTCTCTGGGGCGGCGGACCATCGCCTCTCTCCAGGAGATAGAGAGGAACAGGCAGCTCCATCTGGCCAAACAAGGTATGTGTAGAGAGGATATCCAGGGTGACATCCGGGGCTCCTATAGAGATGTCGTCCAACTCTCTGAGGCGGCGGACCATCGCCTCTCTCCAGGAGATAGAGAGGAACAGGCAGCTCCATCTGGCCAAACAAGGTATGTGTAGAGAGGATATCCAGGGTGACATCCGGGGCTCCTATAGAGATGTCGTCCAACTCTCTGGGGCGGCGGACCATCGCCTCTCTCCAGGAGATAGAGAGGAACAGGCAGCTCCATCTGGCCAAACAAGGTATGTGTAGAGAGGATATCCAGGGTGACATCCGGGGCTCCTATAGAGATGTCGTCCAACTCTCTGGGGCGGCGGACCATCGCCTCTCTCCAGGAGATAGAGAGGAACAGGCAGCTCCATCTGGCCAAACAAGGTATGTGTAGAGAGGATATCCAGGGTGACATCCGGGGCTCCTATAGAGATGTCGTCCAACTCTCTGGGGCGGCGGACCATCGCCTCTCTCCAGGAGATAGAGAGGAACAGGCAGCTCCATCTGGCCAAACAAGGTATGTGTAGAGAGGATATCCGGAAGACGTCCGGAGATCCGTTGAACACAATGTGTCAGGTTGCCTTGGTCATCGCAGACACTGTAGAAACTCAATTGTGTCCCAGAAGTGCAGCAACCACACCTATGATTCACGCAAACAATACTCAAAGTCTAATTCTTTTGGTGTGATATCAAATACAAAAGTTTGGAGTAAATTTAATAGTTTTTAATTTTAAATTTAAAATTTGTTTTACTTAATATAGTTTTAAAGAAGATGAGTATGCCAAATAATCAACCAAGAATACAATCACCATCTTCAACATCAGATGCATTTAGAAGAAAAATTAATAGATTTATGTTATCTCTCTGAATTGAATTTACAGAGGTGGATTTTTTTGATGGCATTCTTTTTGGAGTATTAATGGAAAAGAGACGGAAGATATTGGCGGTTGAAACGGCTTCAACCCCAGCATTATTTCGAGAGGAAGGGTGTTTCCTCACTGTCTTGCTAACTTTCTATTGGATAACGCGGTTTTGTAAACATTATGGAAAAAACCTCTTAACCAAATGCTTTGTTAACCCTTTCAATTGCTGTGTTTCTGCCTTTTTCGTAAATCACTCTTTTCCCTGTATTTTTGTGGCATAGTGGCCTCTCCTAAATTTGCTTGATTTTTGTCACTACCCTGTCAAACAACTTCAGTTACCACTAACGTATTACAAATAATGTTCATATATTTTTCTAATAATTTTAGTTGCATACTCTGCCGAATAATTTTACAACAATTCTACCATCAACACTTTAACTTTATGGATTGCAGGCAGCCAAGTTATTGAGGAGGAGCGCAAGCGAGTGTCAGAGTTGAAGAGGCGAGTGCAGGACGAGGCGAGAGCTGAGTATGAGGAGAGGCGACAGAGGGAGATCAACTGCCACTCGCTCAACAGTGTGGGCAGCGAGGAGTCTAGCCTCACGTCTGCCTCGGTGCGAACGGAGAGGTACGTCTGCGGCAAACGGTTTTAGCTTATTATTTTTTTAATGTTGAGTGTTTTCTTATAGTTTACAGATGATAAAATTTTGTTATCTTACTATTAGACTCCAAGGGAATTTGCTTAACTGGAAGGCTAGGATGCAGGCGTTTATTCACATTTGATATGTGGGACCTTTGCTATAATTTGCTTGCTGTTCATCCAAACATCATGCAATTTTTAATGAATCTTCTATATATTATATCATTAAACTTTGATTTAATATCTCAGAGGAATAGTTTTATGTCATGTATTTTAAAAAGAAGTATTGTATGCGACAAGGAAGATGTAATGAGTATGATGGAATGTAGTGTGAGTTTGAAGTTTAGAGGGTATTACAGAAATTTATGATGTTATTACGACAGGTATTCGAAAACTCGAGTACTCGCCTACATATATGTTACTTCAATGTATTGGAAATTTCAAAGTTAGTTTAAATGGGGAGTCTTATAACAAGGTAAGATAGGCCAGGGTCTTATTATCCCTTCCTGAAAGGTTTCGGCCCTTCTTGGAAACTATTATAGTATTTGCTTCAGTGATGAGGAACCGTACAAACTCATCTTAGAATGCCCAGTTCTGGGTAACATCCGAGACCTCCAGAATGTCAAGGATATTCTTCTGTAGACACAATGTTGGGCAGTTTTATAATGAGTACTAAATGACAACGTAGTTTTTTTTTTATTTATTGCTCTGTTTCAATCAATAAATTAAATAAAGCCATGTTATCATTCAGACCCAACTGAAGTTTATTAATATAAGTAAGTAATGAAGAATTTTAATTTCCAGTGCAAGTAGTGAAGATGTCGAGAAGAGGTTGACGAATGGAGGGCTCGAGAACAAAACTGAAGAAACGCACAGTGAGGAACCACCAGATGAGGTGAGTTCTTCTTCTTCTGTAGTTCATTATATACTAGGGATGAGTCAATACCAACATTTATCAATTCTCGGTACTGATACCGATACCAGAAAAATTGATTCTCGTTGCAGATATCATCGATACCTACGATTTTTCAGTACTTATAGTTGCTAAAAACTATTGTTAAAAACCGTTACAAATTTATGTTACCATTTTAAATTATTTAGTAGCTTTATGTAGTTAATTATTAAACTCATTATTTTTTGCAATAGTTTACATAATTCAATGTTAATTTCACTAGTATGCTATAGTAATATAGGAAAACAAAAACTGTTTAATTCATATTGGGGAAAAACGTAGTTGCAAGGTAATAATTACTCAAATAAATAATGTTGGTCAGCCGACTGCTCTCCTCCCCTCCCATCCCATCTTCCTTCCTTATTTCCTAGGTGAGAGTTTTTGCTGCCGGCCCAAACACTCCTCACACCCTCTGTACCGGGGTCGACAGACAGCCGGAGTAACTATGACACTTTCAACTACTACCGGTATTGATACCGAACGAATGAATCTCGATACTAATACCAATGTCCAAGAATCGGTGGTGTTGAGAATCGACTGATCCCTATTATATACTCATCTTTTCCTAGATTAGATTAGATTGGGGGAGAGCTGTGGCCCAACTCCTGATAATTCCGAGACCAAGCCTGTGCACATCACCCTCTTGGCTCATGGTGCTGCTCCAGTGCCTAGACTTGTCTACCTAAACGTAAGCCTGTAACGAGCTCAACTTGTAATTTGACAATGTCAGGGAATTTTCATAAATATACTTCGGAGGTTCCAAAGAGCCTTCTCCTCCTTGCTCCAAGTGCTTACATTCAGATATGATGTGCAAGGCAATTTCATTGATGCCCACACAGCCGACAGACAGCATCTCCGTCAAGGAGCTGGACTGTCTAAGTGTTTCCTGAAGTGGCCGTGTCCAATTAAAAGTGCTAGGCCTACAGCTAGCCTTATTTCCTTCCTCCCTGAGATTTTGTTAAGGCTTGGCTTGAATCTTTGATCAGACGCTTGCTGTACCTCTTGTCCAGGGATGAGTTTCCTTTGTTATTCCTGCTCCTCTCCAGCCGTTGCAAAACCACTACACATATATTTGACTAAATAGCCTATAAGTGGTGATAAATTAGTTTGAGGGCAGTGTTATTTAACTGATTTGAATAAAAGTTGGAATAAATGTATGTTTTTAACTGATTTTGAGTTTTTATAGTTTTTTATGTGGAAATTCACTTCCCTCACGTCAGCGTGCTGCGTGCGAACTCGTTATTCATTTAAAACTCTCAAGATTGGTGTCCTCCAACAAAATTAATAACCGATATTTATAAATTTAATGATATTTATTAAACTATGGATTACAATATAATATAGAACTGTAACACAGCGAAGCAGCTTACATTTTCTAGTTAACTAAACACAAAAAGCGACAGTCACCACAGAGACAAAATAAAACACGACAGAGGTTTGCCCCAACAAATTACTGCTGTCATGAGAACCTCAGGCAAACGTCCCTCTGTTGTTTTAGCGTCCAGATTCAACCCTGAAATAGCCCAATCAAAAGCGAGCGCGAAGCGAATGCTGGACTGGAGACAAATGTTGACACGTCCGTGTGTCAACGCTTGTGTTGCTGTGGCGTGTCTATATTTGTGCCACCGATTCTGTCTGACTGGTTATTTTTAGTCACATTTCTCTCTTTCGAAATAGACTGATGAGTAGTAAAATGTATAAATAGATTATTTTGCTGATATGCGTCAGGTTTTCTAAGTATGCTCGGTAATGTTATTGCTAGGCCTGACGATTCCACTTACGTGAGGAAGATATAAATAAATACCCCCGTCGCAGCAAACCTGCATACTCAGTGAATTTCCAATGGAGATATAAATGTCTTAATACTTCATCAAGCCATTTACCAGTTTCATAAAAATAAAAATATATAGTTTCATAAAAGTTCCATAAAGTTTCATAAAAATATATTCACAAATAAGCGATATATAGAATTGTAATTATTCTCCATAAGAATAACATAGGGACTGAACATAGGGACTGAGTACGCAGGTTTGCTGCTATGGGAGCCTTTGGCAAACAATTATTTTTTTGAGCAAATATCAATAGTCCATAACCAGATGAAGCCATATACCAAGTTTCGTCAGTATACGTTCATAAATAAGCGAGATATAAAATTGTTCTTTTCCTCCATAAGAGTAACATTAGACAACGTACTGTGTTTAGCACTTTCAATATCTCGGTAACCAATTGTTACCGAATTGAATTGGTAGCGGAATGATCAAAATACCAAATTGTGTGTTTTTAAGCTGAATCCAATGGTACAAACTAATATTTTACTTTTTCAAAAATTATATGTAAAAAATTCAAAAAACCCATTTTTTGGGTACAAACCCCCCCAAAATACCCCTTTGAGCGGAGCGATCTGGCTGGTTTTTGAACTATAAGTCATAAATATTGCTTTACACGTTCATACCAAATTTCATCAAAATCGGGTCATTTTTATGAGAGTTATCGTGCTCACGGACACACACACACACACACACATATATATATATATATATATATATATATATATATACATACATACAGTTTCAAATGAATGATGTTTTTGGGGTCTGGGGACCTCAAAATGAAAAGTCATCATGGTCCCGCTTACCATGCCGACTACGGTAATAGCTTCTTCCCTATAGGGGAAATTCGCTAAAATGTGTTAAAATGACCACTTGATGAGCAAAATCGTCGTCTGCAATAGGTAAACATTGCAACTTTAAAGGCCAATAATTCTTCACCATCTGATTCCTATTCATACTCATTTATCTGTTGATGGTTTGATTTACTGTCGTGTATAATTTAATTTGTCTGTTTAGATAGTGTAATTAATTAATTCGTTATCAAAACATGTAATAATACCGTAATTATGTGTGTGAGGTTTTTGTTGAGTTACGAGTGCAAACAGATATTACATAAGATATAGTAGAGTTGTTAATATTCGACTCATTCAGATTTACAGCAATAATGTAATGTAATTTGAAGAAATCAGTTTAACCGGCCAAATCTTTATCCAGCCAGGGTGTCGATTTCGAGGTGGCCGACTAAGAGAGAAGCTTCTGTAAATACAAACAGATAAACAAATTCATGATATTAAAATCAATTTGTATTTGTTAATAATGAATAAGTTTTAACGAACATGGAGTGCACGAGAAAAATAATGGATGAGTTCAATCAAGTGGTGGTTTTGTTCAATGAAATTATTATATTTTAGTGTGAAAAATGAATTATAGATACTCATGTCCTGAACCTGAATATAGTCAAGATAAATGTCTGGATACTTCCAATTCCTGCTATGAGGAAACAAATTATTTTGGCACCTGGCCCTAAAGAAAATGCTCCATAATGAATTATTCCATTACAGAAGTCTCAGCTCATTGAGCTGAAAAATGTACACAATTTACGGCTGGGTCTAAGTTTAAACAGTGTGGGTAGGTCAGAATCTGAAGTCTCGAAATGATTCTAAACAGACTCGAATCCAGGAATTATACGGAGAACATTAACCTACACTTGGGAGCTAACTTATGTCCGGTGGTATTTGTGTCGTATCACGAGTTTAAAGTAGAAACGTAGGCCAGTGGACTCTTATAGACGGGGTGGTTCTACTTTGAGAATGAAAATGTTTAATTATTGTTGGTGTTTGGACAAAAGTCAACTCTTTGGTTGCAGATCATGTTTCTTTGTCAATGGTATTAGATTATAAACTTTAATTACAAACTTTTTTAGCTTCTTCTTAAACAGCAAATTCATCATAAAAGTCTGAGAAAACTGATAACATATTAAATTTACATTTTGGAACCCTACTAATAGCGAATTTCCCCTATAGGGAAGAAGCTATTACCGTAGTCGGCATGGTAAGACCTAGGCCCGGGACCATGATAACTTTCGTTTTGAGGTTCCTAGACCCCAAAACGCCATTCGTTCGAAACTATATATATATATATATATAATGTGTGTGTGTCCGTGGGTGTGATAAATCTCGTAAAAAAAGGTCAGATTTTTATGAAATTTGGTATAAACGTGTAAAGCAACATTTATAACTTTAAGTTCAAATACCCCCGTAGCAGCAAACCTGCGTACTCAGCGAATTTCCAATGTATATATATGTATATTAATACCACATAAAGCCACATACCAAGTTTCATCAATATACATTCATAAATAAACTATTTATGACATTTTAATTATTCTCCATAAGAATAACATGGCGGCTGAGTATGCAGGTTTGCTGAAGGAAGGAAAACAAAAAATGGGTTTTTTATACAAATATCAATATAACTGATTTACGTAAAGCCACATACCAAATTTCATTAATTTATTTTCATAATTAAGGGAGATAACACGTTACTTATTCTCCATAAGAATAAATCAAATCAAATCAAAACATCTTTATTTTAAAATATACATGCACAGTTGTACAATAATAAATAGCGTCAAGACTTAGCCTATCTATTTCAAATACAAACATAAATATTATAACTACTTTTCAGAGTCGAAAATTCAAAACCAGAATTCAAAAATACATTAAGTTGGTCTCATTAAAAGATAATCAGTTAAAGTATTCCTCAATTGAATATAATGACTTCTCTATTAAAAATCTTTTTAATTTGGTTTTAAACAATTTAGTATTATTTTCATTCTTTAAGCTTGCAGGCAATTTTCTAAAAAATAAATATCCTGCATAAGTTGTTTTTTTCTTATAACATGGGGCTGAGTACGCAGGTTTGCTGCTACGGGAGCCTTTGGAAAAAAATGGTTTTTTTGAGCATATATCAATGGTCCACAACCAGATGAAGCCGTATACCAAGTTTTGTCAGTATACGTTCATAAATAAGCGAGATATAAAATTTTTCTTTTCCTCCATAACAATAACATTAGACAACGTACTGTGTTTAGCACTTTCAATATCTCGGTAACCAATTGGCGTAGAGAAATGATTAAAATACCAAATTGTGTGTTTTTTTAAGCTGAATCCAATTGTAAAAACTAAAATTTGACTATTTCCAAAATTATATGTAAAAAATTAAAAAAACCCATTTTTGGGGTACAAAACTCCCCCAAATACCCCTTCGGATAAAGCGATCTGGCTGGTTTTCGAACTTAAAGTCATAAATGTTGCTTAAAGTCACACGTTTATACCAAATTTCATCAAAATCGGATAATTTTTACGAGAGTTATCGTGCTCACGGACACACATATATATATATATATATATATACAGTTTCGAACGAATGGTGTTTTTGGGGTCTGGGGACCTCAAAACGAAAAGTTATCATGGTCCCGGGCCTAGGTCTTACCATGCTGACTACGGTAATAGCTTCTTCCCTATAGGGGAAATTCGCTAAAACCAGCCATATAGCTCTATCTAAAGGGGTATTTTTGGGGGGGTTTTGTACCCCAAAAATGGGGTTTTTAAACTATTTTCAGATAATTTTTGAAATATTAAAATTTTAATTTTCAACATTAGATTCAGCTTAAAAAAACACACAATTTGGTATTTTGATCATTCCTCTATGTCAATTGGTTACCGAGATATTGAAAGTGCTAAACACGGTACGTTGTCTAATGCTATTCTTATGGAGAATAAGAAAATAATTATATCTCGCTTCTTTATAAACGTATACTGACGAAACTTGGTATACAGCTTCATCTGGTTGTGGTCTATTGATATTTGCTCAAAAAACAATTTTTGGTTAAGGAACCTGTAGCAGCAAACCTGCGAACTCAGCTCCCATGTTATTCTTATGGAGAAAAATTAACATGCTATGTCTCCCTTAATTATGAACATAAATGAATCAAACTTTGTATATAATTTCACCTAGTTGAGTTATATTGATATTTGCCTAAAGACCCACTTTTTCGTTCCTTGTTGCAGCAAACCTGCATACTCATTCCCCATGTTATTCTTATGGAGATTAATCAAAATGGAATATATCGCTTATTTATGAGTGTATATTGATGAATCTAGGTATGTAGCTTCACCTAGTTGAGTTATATTTATATTTGCATAGAAACCAATTGTTTTCCTTGTTTCAGCAAACCTATGTACTCATCCCCAATGTTATCCTTATGGAGAATAATTAAAATTGTAAATATCACGTATTTGTGTATATTTTTATGAAACTTGGTATGCGGCTTTATGTGTTATTAAGACATAGATTATGCATTGGAAATTCGCTGAGTACGCAGGTTTTCTGCGGCGGGGGTATTATAATAGTACCTTTACATCAAAAATAAAATATGTTTTAGTATGAAAGCAAAGTTTTGGAATTAAAATGACACAAATGGATAACTTATTCCTTATTCAGTAAAATCAAACAATTTTATAACATTTGTAATAGATGGGTAGACTATATATTGGGTGATTCAAAAAGAATGGTTGGTACAAAACTAAACATTATGGTATTTCTGCATTAACTAAAATAACTGACTGTTGTGCAACAATAGAAAGAGTACGTTTATAAGTTTGTTTTGATATGGTTACGTTTTGTATTGATTACTTGGTTAGTTAAAACTGACTTGTTTCTTAAATGGCTACGAAAAAGCAAGAAAACATGTATTGTAGTCGCTCTGGAAATCAAGACAGGCATCTATGTTGCGCTGGCTCCCACGATCGCCTGAATTAACTCCTTGCAGTTTTATCGTGGGGTTTCACTAAAAATTCAGTTTAATACCCTCCCATGCCTCAAAACCTGTATGACAGCGTACGACCGGAGCAATGCAATCCTTACACAGGACGTGTCAGCGGAATTGGAACGTCGCCTGGATTTATGCAGGATGGCCAGGCTGTCATATCAAGCATTTGTTGTTTAAATGAAAAACTTTATAGTGTGTTTAAATACCCCCGTCGCAGCAAACCTGCATACTCAGCGAATTTCCAATGAATATATAACATAACACATTAAAACACTTAACAGGATTCATAAGAAATGTATTCACAAACAAGCGATATTCAAAATATTAATTATTCTCCATAAGAATAACATTGGGGATGAGTACGCAGGTTTGCTGCAACAAGGCACACAAAATGATGGGTTTTTATGCAAATATCAATAGAACTCATCTTAGTGAAGTCACATACCAAGTTTCATCCATATACATTCATAAATAAGCGATATATAACATTTTAAGTATTTTCCATAAGAATAACATGGGGACCAAGTACCTAGGTTTGCTGCTACAGGAACTATATGCGAAAATTTTTTTTGCAAACAACAATAAACCACAACCAGATCAAGCCATATACCAGATTTTGTCAGTTTATGTTCATAAATAAGCGAGATATACAATTTTTCTTTTTCTCCATAAGAATAACATTAGACAACGTACTGTGTTTAGCACTTTCAATATCTCGGTAACCAATTGACGTAGAGCAATGATCAAAATACCAAATTGTTTGTTTTTTTAAGCTGAATTCAATGGTATGAATTAAAATTTGATTTAAATTAAAATTATATGTGAAAACCCCAAAAAAACACATTTTTGGAGTACAAAACCCCCCAAAAACCCCCCTTCGGATAGTGCGATTCATCTGGTTTTCGAACTCGTTCAAATAAATGGTACTTTACACATTTGTACCAAATTTCATTAAGATCGGACCTTTTTTACGAGAGTTATCGTGCTTACGGACACATATTTATATAAATATATATATATATACATATACATATATAAATACCCCCGTCGCAGAAAACCTGCATACTCAGCGAATTTCCAATGAATATATAACATAACACATTATAACACTTAACAGGATTCATTAGAAATGTATTCACAAACAAGCGATATTTAAAATATTAATTATTCTCCATAAGAATAACATTGGGGATGAGTACGCAGGTTTGCTGCAACAAGGCACACAAAATAATGGGTTTTTATGCAAATATCAATAGAACTCATCTTAGTGAAGTCACATACCAAGTTTCATCCATATACATTCATAAATAAGCGATATATAACATTTTAAGTATTTTCCATAAGAATAAAATGGGGACCGAGTACCTAGGTTTGCTGCTACAGGAGCCATAGGCGAAAAATTGTTTTTTGTGCAAACAACAATAAACCATAACCAGATCAAGCCATATACCAAATTTCACCAGTTTATGTTCATAAATAAGCGAGATATAACATTTTCCTTTTTCTCCATAAGAATAACATTAGACAACGTACTGTGTTTAGCACTTTCAATATCTCGGTAACCAATTGACGTAGAGCAATGATCAAAATACCAAATTGTTTGTTTTTTTAAGCTGAATTCAATGGTATAAATTAAAATTTGATTTAAATCAAAATTAAATGTGAAAACCCCAAAAACCTCATTTTTGGGGTACAAAACCCCCCAAAAACCCCCCTTCGGATAGTGCGATTCATCTGGTTTTCGAACTCGTTCAAATAAATGGTACTTTACACATTTGTACCAAATTTCATTAAGATCGGACCTTTTTTACGAGAGTTATCGTACTTACGGACACATATATATATAAATATATATATATATATATATATACATATACATATATACAAATTTGAACGAATGGTGTTTTTGGCATCTGGGGACCTCAAAATGAAAAGTTATCATGGTCTCGGGCTTAAGTCTTACCATGAGACCTACGGTAATAGCTTCTTCCCTATAGGGGAAATTCGCTAAAACTCGTTAAAATAATGAATTTGTTGACACTGTGTTCATGTGTTTGTGTCATTTGGTCTGTTATTAAACTAACTTTATTTTTGCACCATTCTTTTTTAACCCATTGGATCCTTTGCTTTTTAATGACTCTGCGGCCCCAATAACCCAATTAAATTTAAATATTTTGCAGTGTTTTAGTAAATAAACTGTAAAAAATTTCCTTTTGCTACTAATAGGGCAGTTTTCTTGAAGCCGGATACATTTTCTTTTTAATATGTTAATAGAATGAATGTTATGAAAAAATTAAATTTATTTGTATACAAATAACAATGAAATTTTTTTGAAAGCAAGTGTATAGTAAAAATAAAAAATAAAAATAAATGTCTAATCTGTTGTATAGTAAAGTGTAAAACTATTTCCTCTTTCATTAAACTTTTTAGTTTTATACTTTATCTAAAAAAACAATTTTTTTATGATTTTTCTAGTAAAAACACATTTTTCTTGAGTAATTTAGATTTTTACCCACTTGCTAGACAATGTATCTGAATGCAATATTTTATGTATAAAGTTATTCATGGGTAAAGTAAATACAAGTAAAAAAAATAAAAAATAAACAAAAAAATTAAAACATTACAGTGAAACCTCTATTAACCGTCACCTTCGTATGTCGCAAATCCTGTTGCTAATAAATAGTAATATTCTCATAGACGGACGACCGATAACAGAGAGTGACGGTTAAAAGAGTGACGGTTGATCGAGGTTTTACTGTACTTAAAAAAAAATGGTTTTACATCATACGGAACCACTCAGTGATAAAGATTTTGGGCCAAAACAGTGGTCACGGAACAGTTTTGTGAAAAGTATTCAATGGGTTAATCCTCCGATATTTTTAATGAATTGCACATCATTGTTAGCAAAATATCAAAATTACTATTAGTTTGACAAAAAAGTGAATAAAACAACACAACTACAATCTATATTTTAAACGATCATTTTGGATTAAATGATGTCATCAAATGGGATTTCCGCTGTCAAAAGTTTAAAGGTTTTATCGTGCCAAACCCATAACATAATGCATAATGTCAATTAGTGATGTGTCAAAACCAAAACTTGAATCTCAAAACCACCAAAACTTTGGAAAAGTTTCGGTTTCGAGATTCGATCGGTGAGTTTCGAGAATCAAAACTCGAAACTGCTGAGATTTTTTAAGTCTTTATTGTTGTTTTTTAACAGAAATCATGCCCGTGTTTCTATCAATAATGCAAAGGTCAAAAGCCTACTGTCATCGGTCGTCTACATTCACCTTTTTTGGATTATTGATTTTTTATTTCTGAAAGAACAACTCTAACCAAAATATATAATTAGTTTAAATTAATTTTTCTGTATTTATTTTTTATAACCATACCCAGGCAAGTAAATAGGGTTTCGCAATTTGAGTTTCGAGATTCGAGATTCGATTTTGTAAGTTTCGGTTTCGGTTTCGAGATTCGAAATTTCTGGTTTTGACCATCACTAATGTCAATATGTTCTTTAAGATTCCTAAATGTGTAAAAATTAAAAAAAATTCAAAATTTCTATCAGGTGTTGAAAGAATTGATGGTTTATCTATGGCAGACAGTGTTATTTGGTTGAGTGTATTTAGTCTTGTGCCTGTAATCGTAAAAGTTCATCAGTTTACAAAGAAAGTACACAAGCAATAAAAAAAACCTACTTGTTGCTCTTTTGTATGGAATTGCAAAATTAATTGTACTATCATATCATTGCAAGCTTAGGTTTTATGCCTATGTTGCAAATTTGTGCCTACTGACGTTTCTGAAGCAAATCCCGTAGACAAATTCGTAGTACGGAGAGCAGGGATACACCGAACGGCAACATCGCAAGGCAAGGGGGTAGAGGGGAGTGGAAAGGTACTTGGCGTTGAAGCTTGCAATGATGTGATGCTGACTTAGTTAGTAAATCAACTGATAAATATTTCTTTGCTAGCCTACGTAGTATTACTTTAAAAAACCTCAACAACTGGTAACATTTCATATTTAGACGATAGCCAATAATTATGATTTATTTTTCAATCATTGTAATATATTTATATCAATTGTTCTGGAGTTTGCACTGGTTATTTATATAGTTTAAACAGCTAAATGCCTCATTTCTTATGTACATTGATTTATCTTAATTCTCTCCTCCTTAGAAGCATTAAAAAAGTGGCTTCTGACAAATCCTGTAATGAAATACAACTATTTTACATAGATATCTGATATTTAACCTGTTTAGTTCTTCAATTGTGCTTTATTTTAGTATTTAATTTGTATTGTTTGATTGCTTAACAATGTCTTTTTTGTATCTTTCACCATAGTAAGTCAACACATTGTTGGGTCAATAGGAGCTGCGGCTGTTCCTTTATTGTGAATTATTATTAGAGCACATCTATCTAGTTTTAACCCTTTCAGTGCTATGGCCCGATATATCGTCTTTTGAATCTGTTATCAATAAACACTGTTACTGCTTCATAAGCGATTGTACTGTTAGGCGCTCAGTCTGCAGTCTGAGTCTGACATGTGGTGAAACCTGGTAGACACGAATTGAACTACCTCGTCCAGCGCCTAGTCTCTATAATACCAACTGATCCACTGCAGCTGCTAGCCTGACCAGTGGCTGTGCGGTCTAAGGCGTTACCTTCCCGGCCGGGGGTAACACTTGGATCGAGGGTTCGAATCCCGTCACAGTCGGTGGTTTTTATGTGCAACTCATGGAGAGATCACCTGTCTGTGGCAGAGTTGAAGGGGAGGGCGGACCTTAAGCAAACGGTGGACGGCTCGGGTCCAAGCTGACGGGATGGGTGGATTCTTTGTGAGTTGCACATCTGATCAGGTGTTTTGCTACTTTTTACCTATCCCTTACTGTGTGTGTCCAGCGGAAGCACGTTTTTATTAATTTTAACTGTTCAGGCGTTCAATATATTAAAAAAATCAACAAAACATCATGGATTCAACTACTCCTTTCAGAAGCTTAGCACTCAAAGGGTTAAGCTTTTCTGATATTAATATACATTGTAGATCATGTATAATGACCGAGTCTCCCAGCCATAAACAGAAGGCTGGCAGTTCTCGTAGGTGTGAATTATTTCTCTTATTTTTTTATATGATTTATATATTCAAATTTGTTGATGATCTTCGACTAGGTTTGTATTTGTGTAGTTGTGGCTACAGCAGAAATTGTTCTAATTAAGTTGTATTGCCAATTTTCATTTTGTTGCTGTAATGGTTTTGCAAATATGTTTTTGAAGAGAAATAAAGATTATTATTATTATTTATTAGGATTTTTATCATGTGTAAGTAGTGTGTATCTTTCATGGTCTAACTGCGCAAATCGCCTTCACTGGCCGGTCGCCCAATTGTTCCGGACACGGTTGGACGCAATCACCGACTCTCGTACTTTGACCTCCACTCCTGCGACGGGAGTTGCGAGACAGTTGACTGTCACCAGTCAGTACACTCCCGTTATTTACTCCACACCGCGGCCACTAACACATCGCACACCAGTCGGCCGGAGCATCTCAATCACACGCGACACTGGTGATGTCGGACCGCGCACCACTTACGCTCCGTTGGCAAGCGAACTGCACTCGGCTAATGGTATAATTAGCTTAGAATCAAGTTTATTTTCTTTGGCCACAAAGTTACGGCGTTTCTAAACAGTGCTGTTACCAGGTTTCAACTAAGTGTGTGAGTCACTTATGTAACAGAGTGAAAGTCACAGTTTACTACTACTTGTGGAAAACGAGTAGATTAAATTTCGTTACGGGTTGCAAATTAATTATTTTTGCAATTATAGAAAATGTTTAGGAGCAATCTGTGAACAGAAATGTAATCAGTTGGGAGGAAAATAACGGCTACATACAGGTCTTACATACTGTATTTAAGTTATGTTAAGGTAAAGGCTTTAAAATGTTTGGTATGTTTGAGAAATTATTTGATCAAATTAAATATTGATGTAACTGTTACATTTTTACAATGCATCTTAATTTATAGGTCCATCAAATGGCTAGCATTCAAAATCAAACAATTTAGTTGTGTGGAATTTTTTGTTTGATTTTTTAATATTTTTTTCGTGTACCATTTGGGCAAGGAGCAAGTTTTGATATTATGCAGAGTTCCTCTAAGAGCAGAAGGGGGTTGGATTGATCTCATGAGTTTGTTAAATATGCTAATAATATTGTAATATATATCTCGTGTAGGGAAGCGTCGGTTTCAGTGTTTATCAGTTTGGTTACAGTTTGGTTTTTAAGATAAATTGATTGTCGGTTATCAGTTCTAAGTAATTAAACAAATTATTTAAATACATTCTTTACCAAATCTGTTTTATTTTATGTTCATATACGATGCCTAAATTAATCAGTATTGATGAGAATCTGCCCAATTGCAGTTTGACCATATCACGTATTTCGGTTGTGTATAATGGTGATGATGCAAAGTCTGCTGCCTCACAGCAGATCATGGCCAGATTGTCACTAGGGGTTGATTTGGTGCAGTGAGGTTTGTTATTGGCAGGTGATATTAGGCGGTTGGATCTTCATTTACGGCTGATATTGGACGTTTGGATTGTCATTTACGGGTGATATCAGGCGGTTGGATCATCATTTACGGTGATATTAGACGGTTGGATCGTCATTTACGGCTGATATTAGGCAGTTTGATCATCATTTACCGCCAATATCACACAGTTCGGTCGTCATTATGGCCCATATTATCATTGATTATACATCCTACGGAATAGATAAACCTAGCTTACGGGCCGAGCATGCCTCGGGATTGTCTGTGTTGCTCGAGTTTGATGTGAGATGCCGCCAGAGCGCTACCAGCAGTGTTTCCAGTTAAGGGATTTTCATCCCATATATGGGATTTTTCACTGCTTGTGGGATAAAGTGTTTTTTTTTTTGGAAATCGGCATTACGTCTGCTAGTTTGCTTACGAACAGAGCATCTTGGCACAAGTGGGCATTCCCATTTTTTTAAATATCGTTGAGCCTTGTCCGCACCTATTATTATTATTTTATAAACGTCACAGAACACACAATGAATCACATCAATGTTGCTGGCCTGGCCATGTTGGAATTAACAAGTAAAATATTTGCCATTTCTAGTACCTATGTTGTACCGTGCTATTTAGTACTACCATTGATTTTGAATACCAGAATAGATGAACCGAGCTTATGGCCGATCTGTAACCCGAAAAATATACCATGAAACTAGTGCTACACCATCTCAAGAAAAGGCTCTGGCAACGAATGTTTCAATTTGCGGGATTTGCTAAACGTATACTAAAACCTAATACCACATACATAAAAAAGATTGTTGACCTTGGCAAAGGCGGTAAGGGGTTACACGCCACAGGTTGAGCCTAGAAGCCTACAGATCCCAGACTTCCTTACTTTGAAGTACTTTGAACCCCCCCTTACTCAATTCCACTTGGGCCCTGTGAGCGTGTCCTAGTTGCTGGGTGTGCGATGCGATACCATGAATATATAGAATGGAGAACACATCGCGTCGTCACCGTTATAATTTGTTGTTTTGATTAGTTTGGACACCGTTTTCGTCGTCGGCAGGAGTGATATCGGTCATATCGGCGACAGAATTCTCGTCGCCTAGCTAGAACAGAGCCTTAGAAGCAGTAGAACAAAGTAGTAGTATGTGCGTTGTTTCTTACTCTAAGAAAACCAGTATGAAGGTAACCCCTTCTCCACCCCTTACACTACTCATTTCGCGTTATTGGTTATTTGACTAGTCTAGCTGGACATAATTTGTATATAGAGATAAAATTCTAACTACTCTTTTATGTTATTGATTGCTTCCGTTAAATTCGATCATAATATAGATGTTTAAAGAGATAAAATGGTATTTGAAAGAGTAGAACATGTTTAAATAATTTAATCCTAGCACGAAAAATAGGTAAATATAAACATATATACAATTAAAAGAGAGCAGCTAGTAAAAGTAAATAGAAAAATATTTGATTCTGCAATTTAGTGCAATCTGTGATCTCAGATTAAAAGCGGGATGAAAAGGGATTTTGTAATGTGATTAAAAAGGGATAAAACGGGATTCTTTTTATACGAAAAATGGGTTTGTTATTTTTGTTTCGTACGCAGCTGATGTAGTTGCCTGATTAGTGGACCAGCTGGTTCATTTTCCTGGCTTAAAAATTTAACTAGTCTTGGGATATCTATTCTGTGTTCAAAATCAATGATATTATGCAGCACAGTCATCTTCAGTCCATGTTATGCGATCCAGCATTCAGATACAATGGAAATGGAATTAATAACCACCAGTCGGATCTCAGTTTCACTTTTTCCCTTCAAAATCTGAAAATGATTAACTAAATAATACACACCCTTAATTGTGAGGGTTTTCAAAGCTAATCATGTTTTAACAAAAATCATCCCCTCTATTCAGAATATTCCAATTAATTACATCTAAACAAAATCCCCAAATTCTCATTCATTTCACTCCAAATCTCAACATGCTAAACTATAATCCATCAACTGATATTATTTATGTAACCGTTTCCCATTCCAGTTTAAATCAACACAAACATTGCAGATGAACGGCGGCATAAATGCCAAGACTAGTAAAGGATCGCTGTGACGAAAATCATTTCTATGAATTGTGACAGAAGTATATCACAGCGTCGGCCCTATTACTGGCCCGGAATAGACAGCCGTCGGCGGGTTAGTGACCACGGCTTTGATCATGGATAACTGACTCCAGTCCGTGGTTTGGACAAACCAACTTCCTGGTGGAGTGATAATGAGTGCCTTACACTGACAAATGCTTCACACCCTTAATCCGCAAAGGTGACTTTCTCGATAGAATTGCTTATTTTCTGGGATACATACATTTTGGTATCCATAAATATTTGAGCTATTTATTGTAGAAGGTTCTTTTTGTATTGTTTTAAATTCGGTAAGCAAATTAAAACCATAATTATGACTAAGAGGAACTTCGTAGATGGTCACATCAGAATTTGAGTTTAATAATCTCAGCATTAATTACTTAAAATATAGATTGTGTAGTGATTACGATAGATAAATGCTCTGCCACATAAACGTACTAAATTTCTTTTTGTATACCTCTTTTTTTAAATATCTTTTTAAACCCTATAACTCTATTCTTTAAGTTTAGCTATCACACACACATAAAGACTATTTATACAATGATAGTGATATCACAGTCAATTCTCAAAAAAGACAAAAGTCAAAAGTAAAGTTACGAAAGTCAAAGCGAGAGATTTGGCAAAGTGCAGTACTTTTACAAGTTTGGTGTTTCTTGTTCCTACACTCTGCCCTAGGGTTGCGAAGGGACGATTGGAATCTGTTGTCGCTTCACAGCCCTAAGTTAGAGTGTAGAAATAAGGAAAAACAAATTTTTGATACTGACTCATTCTTATCTCTATATGTGTAATGTAAAATATAAATATTTAAAATAAATTTAACTATGCAGAATTATATTTGAAATGCGTCATAATTTAATAAATCTTGATATAGTTGACTTCCACCCTAATTGGCTGTCTAATCAACTGACTAATTCACTTATTAACATGTTGGATGCGGAGGACGATAATTCCCGCTGTCTAATTAACATTGAAACTTATGTGATTTTCATGTTTAAACATGTTTGTCAGCATTGAACGTGTTAACTGAACGATTGACTGATGTTTTGAATGTTTCTGAAACATAAACACGTTCAACATGTACGATGTTGCCATCTCAACCCATTGTCATAGTCTTATGAGCTGGTTCTGTTCCTTACTTGTCAGTTTTGAAACATCAATTGAAATATAAAATTGATGTTTTTAAATGGATTAATGGCGTATTTTAAATGAAATAATGTTTTATTTCAGTTTAAAGAGTCTCATTGGCACTCACACACAGTAGATATAATTAAATACCCCCGTCGAAGCAAACCTGCATACTCAGCGAATTTCCAGTGGAGATATAAATGTCTTAATACTACATAAAGCCACTTACCAAGTTTCATAAACATATATTCGCAAATAAGCGATATATACAATTTTAATTATTCTCCATAAGAATAACATTGGGGCTGAGTGCGCAGGTTTGCTGCATCAAGGAACACAAAAAATGGGTTTTTATTCTAATATGAATATAACTCAGCTAGGTGAAGTCATGTACCAGTTTTTATTCATTTATGTTTATAGTTAAGGGAGACAGCATTTAGTTATTATCCATAAGAATAACATGGGGCTTAGTACGCAGGTTTGCTGCTATGGGAGCCTTTGGCTAAAAATTATTTTTTTGAGCAAATAACAATAGACCACAACCAAATGAAGCCGTATACCAAGTTTCGTCATTATACGTTCATAAATAAGCGAGATATACATTTTTTCTTTTCCTCCATAAGAATAACATTAGACAACGTACTGTGTTTAGCACTTTCAATATCTCCGTAACCAATTGACGTAGAGAAATAATAAAAATACCAAATTGTGCGTTTTTTTTTAGCTGAATCCAATGGTAAACACTAAAATTTGACTATTTCAAAAATTATATGTAAAAAATTCAAAAAAACCATTTTTGGGATACAAAACCCCTCCAAAATACTCCTCAGATGGAGCGATCTGGCTGGTTTTCGAACTTAGTCATAAATGTTGCTTTACACGTTTATACTAAATTTCATCAATATCGGATAATTTTTACGAGAGTTATCGTGCTCACGGATATATATATATATATATATATATATATATATATATATATATATATATATCGAACACCATTCGTTCGATACTGTATATATATATATATATATATATATATATATATATATATATATATATATATATATATATATATATATATATATATATATATATATATATATATATATATACAGTATCGAACGAATGGTGTTTTTGGGGTCTGGGGACCTCAAAACGAATAGTTATCATGGTCCCGGGCCTAGGTCTTACCATGCCGACTACGGTAATAGCTTCTTCCCTATAGGGGAAATTCGCTAAAAGTAGCAAAATCAGCGTTAACCATGTGCAACTCATACAAGATTAACTAATACCGTCAACTTCCAAGTAAGCCTGCCACCGTTTATTTTACTTAGGCCTTCCCACCAATGTTGCCCAGAACACCTGGCCAAGGTGTTTCCGTGATTGGCGGCTCGGCTATCGCGACCAGTGGTCTAGCGGTGTTAGATAGGTATACAGCTAGTCTGCGCCCCTAGCGAGGAGACCGTAGCTGTCCGCACTCATTAGTTACATATTTTGCTACTATAGTGCAACACCAATCAGATTCTTTTGAAGGCTATAGCGATTCAAATAAAATTACTACGTTAATAGGTTTAAAAGAGAAAAGACTCTGTTTAGAACTTCTATGACCATTGCTCAATTAAGTGACCTTGTGATTCATAAAGTGTTAGATGCCTAAAAAAAAGACTGGATGTCTAAAGTGAAGTGCCACAACACTGGGCCAGCGAGCCTCCCGGTGGCTTATTGGGGTATTAATAGACAATCTCACGCTCGTTCACAGTTCACACGACATTGTTCTACGTTATCAATTACCCCAGCCGTAGGTGGCGCAATTTGCCAGATTAGCTTCTAGTGTTGTTTTGCATTCCTTAGCTAATGGGGGTTAAAAAGGGCGGCACGGCACTTAGTCTTTGTCCACCATCACTATTTATTTCTGTTGCCTTTTAAAAAAACGTATAGTTTGCTTAACAACACTTTATATGTTTAAATTGTGTTATGCAAAGTAGTTTAAGAAGTAAATCTGTGTCATAAATTCAATCATTGTTTACTGTACTAAGAAAAGTGAGCAACTACAACAAAATTAGAGTTTTTCAGCCAAGTTTTTCAATACTTGACCCGACTTAAAATTTTAAAAAGTATTTGACAGTGTGGCAAGTTGTTCTCACCAGGCTGAGAGGATCTCTCACAGTTGGCAACTGCCAATCACCTTGTATCAGCCGTCAGACAACTGCACCACACAAAATCGCTTAAAATTTATGACGGGAAACGTTAATACCAAAGTAAACCACCATCAAACTGCGTAGTGTCAGCCATAAAGCATCATCTATGGGAAACATAATGTTGGCCAAAATTACGAAAATACCTCTTATGATCGGCAGTTAATAACGAAGTGGCATGTAACACACAATATCAGTTCAAAATTACGACTGAATGACATGACATTGGCCTTAAAGACGACCGGACCACATAAATTGGGCTGCAAATGATGACTGGACCATTAATAATATTGAACATTATTATAATACTAAACTGGACCAAGTTGTGTATTAGCTAAAAATGTGTATTGATTCTCAAAATACTCGCTAGAAACATTGATTGGACTATTAAATTCTACCCTCAGTATTCATCAAATTCCGTAACACTATTTTAGATAACCTACTTATTGTGATTAGATGGTAGATTTTTGCTTAAAAATACTCACAGCTTAAGAACAATTGTCAAAACTGAACTCGATTCGACCAGATCCAAAAAACCACTACTGTCATACCTATAGTTTCAGTATGATAATTATAGCCTTTATTCTAGTAACTTATTTGTACTTCAATTTTGTTTATGTAGACTGAATAAATCGTGAGGTGCTGAGATTAAAATCAAAAGTACGAATACATTTTCTAGCTGCATTTGAACAAAAGCACATGGAGGCGATTCAAGTATATTTTTATGTGAAAGATAAGAAATACGATTTAGACAGCTATATCTTTAAGAAAGAAAATAAATGGTATGTATTATCTTATAGGAAAAATACCATTTACAGTAAATATTTATTTGTCAAAATATGACAATCGTACAAGGAAAAAAAATATTAAAGTAATGATTAGAAGAGTTAAAGTAATAACGACATAATATGATGGTGGGAGGAAATAAATATATGAAACGGAGGTGACGGTACCGCAATATGCGTCACCCCGTCACGCCGCGGTGTAAATCTCCCACCTGTCGCGCCGCTCTGCCAGAGAGGTTATTCTTCACCAGTGTCACAAATAAATCCCAACTGCATTTTGCACGTTGTTATTTTAGTCAGCGAACACAACAGTCTGATGTGATATGTTCCTCTGTGAATGTCTGCAGTTTGCGCTTTATAAGAGGTGGTATTAAGATTGCAGACGCTTTTTGAGGTTGAAGTATATCTGTACGAAATTATGTACATTTGTACAAAATTTGTCTAGTACGACATTTGTATGAAATTATGTACATTTGTACAAAAGTTGTCTAGTACGACATCTGTACGAAATTTGTCTAGTATGACATTTGTACAAAATTTGTCTAGCACGACATTGGTACGAAATTTGTCTAGTATGACATTTGTACGAAATTTGTCTAGCACGACATTGGTACGAAATTTGTCTAGTATGACATTTGTACGAAATTTGTCTAGCACGACATTGGTACGAAATTTGTCTAGTATGACATTTGTACGAAATTTGTCTAGCACGACATTGGTACGAAATTTGTCTAGTATGACATTTGTACGAAATTTGTCTAGTATGACATTTGTACAAAATTTGTCTAGTATGACATTTGTACGAAATTTGTCTAGTATGACATTCGTACGAAATTTGTCTAGTACGACATCTGTACGAAATTTGTCTAGCACGACATTGGTACGAAATTTGTCTAGTATGACATTTGTACGAAATTTGTCTAGTATGACATTGGTACGAAATTTGTCTAGTACGACATCTGTCTAGCACGACATTGGTACGAAATTTGTCTAGTATGACATTTGTACGAAATTTGTCTAGTATGACATTTGTATGAAATTATTTACATTTGTACCAAATTTGTCTAGTACGACATTTGTACGAAATCCCCCAGTTACCATTGGGCAATTTTGTGAAGGAAGATTTTTTTAATTGAGATAAATAGTTTGTTGGGTAAAATATTCATTGATTATTTTAAAATGTTGTTATTGATGTTTTTTCTTAAAATATTTTCTATGAAATACTGTTATACTAATTGTTTATTTTATTAGAACCAAACTTTCGAAATATATATAAAATAAATAATAGAGAGGTATTATTCTACTTCAACGATTTATAATACAATACTAGTTGATGTCCAGTATCTACATCAACGACGTTCGGTTCTACGTCTTTGTGTAGAGCCAGACGTTTTAAAAGTTTATTTACATTGTAATCAGCTTACTGACTAAATAAAATAGAACTCCATAAGTTTAAAATTGGAACTTTAAAATCCTATGGGGAGAAGCTATGAAGGTGGAGGTTGTTCAAAAACCAAAAGGCACATCTAGAGAGTAAGAGTTTTTCATTGATACCAAACATGTATGCAAAATAGTAGTTTTAGGGGTCTAAAATCGCCGAACAAAAATCAAGAAATTATTTTAATAATGTAGATTTGAAATGAACCAGCTAAGTATAAGAAGACTAGCTAGTGTACCCGTTCTTCGCACAGTGGGTTTCTTTACCCGTTCTTTAGTCAATGCAATTTGCATTTTAGTTAGCTTGAAACAGCTGTTCTTGCTTCTGCTCTTTAAGCTGTCAAACGGAGGTGTCCTCAGCTTTTCGCATTACAGTTTCTGAATGTTTACTTTCTTCTGAAATGTAAACATTGAAACTTAGGACGTTCATGGGGCGTAGCCCGAGGGGATTTTAAGGAAGTGAATAGGCCTATGTGTTGCATGGGCTCAAGATGTACCTTTGTGTAAAGTTTGAGCCCAGTCGGTTCAGTAGTTTTTGCGTTCACCCGGAACAAAAGACAGATAGACAGCAGACAGACAGACAGACTGACAGAGAAAAACCACCTCTTCTTTATAATATTATTGATTATAGTAAAGCTTTTAACATAATTGTTTTGTCACTGAAAACAACAAAAAACTGTTAACAAATATTTTGGGGCTAATAAGTTTAAAAACTTGACGTGATGGATGTGTGAAGCAGTGGAACGTGAGAATTCCTGCTGACAATGAGTCTAGAGATGTTTCTTCTACTTTAGCTGTCTTCCGCTCTTCCTTTAAAACTGTTACATTCTTCCATGTTTCACTGTCCTAGTTACTTAAAAATGTGTAGCTATTCTATGCGTACCTTTTCCTTATTAATTATTTTTGTCATTTTTAATTCTTGGCTTTCGTAGGGTTATGGCAAAGTATTTTTACTTTTCAATAAATGGTATGGGTGTGTTCTATGTTTGTAGTAAACATAATTAGGTATTAAAACCAGAATTAATTATTACGACCTTATCTAATTGTACAAATCATGGTTTTGCAAAGTCTTCGCATAAAAAATATAAAACATACTATTCAGACTGCTCTGAGATAAATGAGTTCCACGTTATTGCTAATGATAATGCATAACAATTACTCTATAACAGATTTCTTGTTTAGCAATCAGACTAAGTTTAATACATTTACAAGTTACAGTACAAGTTGTTCTTAATTTTTAAATAAACAGGGGAATTCTTTTCTAGGAAAATTGTTGGTTATAATTATCATTAGAATAGAGATTAGTTTAAATAATTATATTAAATTCAATTACGTTGTTTCTCTTTCATGTAGACCGTTTTAAGAGAGACTTTGAATAGATTTGTCAAAAAAGGAGGTGTTTTTATATAATCATAAAATATTGCAATTTGAACATAAAATTTGCCATCAAATGTGGTGAAAAGGTATGTCAATAGTCAAACAATTTATGACATAGCCTTCTTTAAGTAGTTTAACAAATTATAACTCATCAAGACAAATGTTTTAAAGTCATATTCATGTTTAAAAGTAGAGGTTATACTAATTTTACATTTATAATTTTAAAGTAAACATTCCTTGTAAAATATTAAGAATTTCATAAAACAAAAATACATTTCAGCTATAATCAAGAAAGTCAAAAATAAATGAGCCAATCTGTGAACTGAGATCAGTTTTGTAAATATGTAACAGAAATAGTTGTGTGTTTGAATTTCATTTAGTGTTGACACTTGGGAGGGTATTTGGAGGATGTTTTGGTTATAGGCCTTGTGTGACATCTTTAATAACATTGCGGGTAGATAGACCCCGAAATATATGTGACGTAAAAACTTAATGGATGTTCCAAATTTGCAATGCAAGTACCTCTACCATTACAAAGGTTTGACCATAGACATCTACAGATTGGAGATTAAAACACCTGTTGTAACTGAATTATATGTCTGGTTGTTGGGCTTCAAGATATTAAACAGTGATTGAGGTGGGGAGGTCAAAGTTTGGAATCCCCCCAACAAATTTGGAATTGAGAATGTGCCTTGTCTTATTTGATCTGATAGAGTAATGCACCGGTTCCGTTTTTTAAACCGTTAAAGCTACCTTTAATATACTTTAAAATAAAATAAATATAATACATATTCGTTATAATTTTATATGGTATAAAACCCTTTATTACCCATTGCTTGAGGGATATTTTTAAATGCTTTACCCCAAAATAGGAGTTCTTCTTTCAGAATTTTTAAATTTTTGGATAATGTTAAATTTGTTTGTATAAAACTTTGTTTAAAGTTGTCGACACTTATTCAACGCCATATGTAGGCTACATACATTTTTCAACTATAGCAAGGTCGCGACATTCATGGTGGAAAACTTACTTTTCAATATAATCCTGTTTTTTTGTTGTTGATTTATTTTTTTTGTCAAGAACCCCATTCTAACCTTTCACAGATCCATATTTGGAGAACCAATAGCGCAGTAGATCTAAACTAAAAATTAAACTTAACAAAAAAGGTTAGTTTTTGCTAAGCGGAAAATATTAATACAAATAAGTGAAGTTCTCTAATCCTAAAGCTAAAACAATGATTTTTAAGATGTATGTGGAGATTTGCCAAAGTAATGATTCTGTCAGAGGTTTTCAGTGGTGTGGAAAAACGGCGGCGGGAATTGTGAAATAAGCGGTGAGTTATTTGTGTGATTCCGTGTGAAATATGTGAACAGCACCGCGGCAATATTGAGAGACGCGGCGTTTATCACTAGGTAAACAAACTGGGTATTGGGATCTCGGGGCCGATTGACATGAGTGCTTTCGCAACGACGTTCTATTTTTCTTGTATGTAGTACAAATCGATATTATAACATTTTCTTTTTTAACTATATTTGGAAAACTGTTAGCTCACCATGGGGTGAGAAATATAGTAAAATAATCGATAAGGGAAATTTGTTCTCTGCAGCCTAGTACATCTTGTCTTAGCTGAAATATCACCCTAAAAACAAAACAAGATGTAACAATGATTCATATAAATGTTGTAGTGAAGTTTACAATGATTTACAATGTTACAATTCACGTCACCCCTATACATACACGTCACCCCGTTCCCGGTGCGCCCTCCCTGTAATGGCGCCCTGGCGCCCTCCTCGAAGGGGGAAAATAAATAAATATTAGCACACTGAATCTAAAACCAGTTTCTTCTAACTTGAATTATGATTTAAACAAAAATGTTACATCAAAATAAATTATGTTTCATATCAAAATTAACTTGTGTTGTACTAAGGGCTTCGAGGTTAGTAAACCACAGTGGACATTCACCCATTAAGTGCCATAACCTACTGAACTATTGAATCTTCCATCAGCTGATTATCGTTTTCACATTAAAGTCGGTTTGGCTCAAGGATACAAAAAAAGTTTTACTTTTTTTATTAGCCTTAGGTTTGGCTTAACTCTTTGTGTTGTGAACAACGAGGTTAAATATATCTAGAGGTCTCGCCTCGTGTACAAAAGTGCAGCCTACATACTTGGTCAACCGCCGTTTCCTGCTCTGTCAACTCTGCTCCCTTGTCAATCAACATAGTGACTAATCAAATCCTTTCTTCACAAATCATATGACAGTCAGCTGACAAACATTTAACTTGTGAAGAGAGGATTTGATTGGTTACTTGCTTTCTTGTTACTTAATCTGCATGTCCATAGGCTATTTCTGTTTTAGGCAGGCCATTACGCTCCAGTGAGTCACAGGTTAGGTTGGGTTAATTGAACCTTTACAGGTAGCAGGGTTGCAAACTCACCATGGCCAACCAAACTACTGTAGATATATCATAAAAAGTGTGTTGAAGTAGAAAACTCTTTAGAGAAATTTGGAATTCACCAACATCTAGGCTTGGTGAAATATTTGGTGGAAGAGCTTTAAACCTGTGTACCGTGGTTTTCTCTCGTACAAAATAAGCATACATGACATAATTTCCCATTATTGTGTTATGACTATATTTTTTATTATTAATAATTAGGTTTTGAGATTTAATATAAAAAAAGACTCAAAAATATATAAACAAGGAAGGGTAAGAACACCAAACGACGTAAATAATCTAGGCAGTGTTCTCATGCGCGTAATTTATAAATTTATCTAAATTTTGTTATGTCACCTTCCATATTACTTGAGGAAAATGACAGTCAACCATGTAGGCTTCACTTTCTTACCCCAGACGAGACCTCTATCGATATATTTAACCTCGTTCGTTATGAAATGATATAGCCTTTTACAAGATTAATATTATTATTTTAAATATGCAATTTTTAAAGGAAGTAAAGGCCAAGATAATCCAAACTTCACAAAAAGTACTAATCTCTTACACTTTATTGTCCTAACCTAAAGGGAAATTAAGTTATCGACTAAGGAAATTATTAGTTGGCTAGTTGGGAAACGAATACTTTTAATAATCTACAAATTATGTGAAAAAACATAATGAATTAAGAAGACTACCCTGTGTTCAAAGGTCTGGTAGTGTGTGTTTTGTAAATTTGATATAAATGCAGGTAATTTTCTCTCGTTTTTTGATAGATTGTCCTAGATACCCCTATGCAAAACTATGGATGGTGTAGATAAAGTTTGAACATCAGGCGTTCTTTGTAATTGTGTTCAGACAGTCAGTAGTCAATTATCTGATGATATATCGACGCACAGGCATAGATGTCCTCTTCCATTTTAGATTTTCCATGTTCTAAGGACCATGTTTTCTGACAGTCTCCTTTCTAGTGTCGTGAGATGATGTTTCGTTAATAAATTTAATGTTTGATCTAACAATGTAAATTAAGATTAAACTAATGAGATTAAACTTCAAGTTTAAAGAAACCAATGAAGTGAGAATCACCATGCTTGTACTAAGTTACTGCAGCTTGGACCATGCTGTCCCCTTGAACTGCAGCGTATCACCCCCCCATCCCCCCCAGTATATTGGCGCCCTCGTAGGACCTATTCCACCGCCTTTTTCACACTGTCAGTCCACCCCTGCCGCTCACAAATACACCTGATGATGTATCGTTCAACAGGTCAAAATCAATTGTTCATATTATACCCATATTATAGGGGAGTCATGTGCCAGGGTAATCATATTGTTTTCAATTTTTCATCTAATTGCAAATGTTTTATGTAAGAACTAGACTTTTTTAATGATACCTAAATGAAGAAAAGTTTATTTTTATGTATTTTTTACATTACAAATGTTTTTTGCAGGTAAGTTACTTTCTTCCCAGTCTTCAAAACAGTAAGTGAATTATTCAGTTTTATTCCATCTTACAATAGTTTTGAAAAATTTAAGATTTTTTATTTCGTTACTAAGTTAAAAACTTAAAAAAGTAAAGAAAGCTAAATAAAATTCTACATTATTTATAACTGAGTTTAACATATATTTTACAAACTCTCATTGGAATTTTGCATGTAAATATGATAACATTTATTTTTTAAACATATTTTATCATACCATGACATGACACAACTTATATTGAATTAATCGAAACCTTGTTGTATTATTTTAATTAAGTTGGTAAATGACCGGTGATTAGGTTTATTATACTTTGTTCATTTCATATGATCTTCCTTTATCTAAATAATGGTGAAACTATCTTAATTTTTAGCCTGTTTTCATAGTATTTTACCCCGTTAAAATGAGTTTTACAAATAACAAATAGCCGCTTGGTTGATTTTGTTGTATTTCATCCTACGATTTTCAACTGTATCTCCAGCTGGTTATTTGGACTAAATGATACATGGCTGCCAAACACGTACAAATAATAATTTCTATGACATGCATTTACAACACATAACATTTTTTAGTTTTAACTTAACTACGTGCCTGTTCTTATAATTTCAAAAAAATTCGTAACATAGCTACATTCTGATTTACAAAGAACCAATCACAAATTTCCCTCTGAAAGAGGCCTGAAGAAATATTACTCTAAGCCATGTTCTAGCTGTCTGCCACTCGTTAGCCATTATTCATTATTTCACCGTCTGAAAATCACTCGAGTTTAAATCAATTAACAAATCAAAGCTAATCCAACCAATTTCAATATCGAAAGCTGCCGAGCTAAATTAATAGCGGAGGACAAAGCCATGTGATTTCAAGCGGGAGATTCGATTGTCTATAAACACCCCAGTCAGCTGTCAGTGCCCTGGCCATGTTTTGTTGGCACTTCCTGTTTCCCGACACTATTGAGGCGTCGTCCCGGCGCCTTCCACTTTATGAATCATAATTTCATTTTATGACAGTCTGCGCAGTTGCATTAGTTTGTTCTTAAAAGTTTGTAAACAGTAGTTTCAGTTATGTTAACTTTTCTGCTCTCGTAAAACTATGATGATGTGAGAAATCATTGATTACGCTCCTAGAAACACTCCACCTTCATTACTAATACGTTTATTGTTTAATAAACTACGCTTTCAAGATGAATGATTGGAAGCTTCTCCAACGGAAAGAAAAAGTGATGTTCCTTGTTTTTTTGTTGTTATTGTTAATTTAATTATATTTCAGAAAAACAAACAATCACATGCCTGATGCAAAATCAAAAGTAGGCTTCTCTGCAGCTCTTTTAACTACACTCTTTCTATACTGTTAACGACTAAATTTTAAAGCTTTGAACCTTTGAACACTTCCAATTCAGCTGGTAAGTTAGTTAAACCCAACCTAACCGAACCTAACTGGGGACTAGATATTTTTTTAACCTCTTTAAAAATGTATTCGTTGTCTTAGAGACAGTAAAAAATAGTTTTCGTGAAACGTAGACTACCTGTCTTTATTTTTTATTTTAAGACTGTAGTTTTATTTTCAGTTTAAAATGAGAGTTATTTTAACACAAGCTTGTAATCAAGAAGTAAGTATTTGTTTTCCTCAAATTATTACTATTTTGCTGTTTTATTGTATAAAGTTCGACATCAAAGTAGAAAATTATACAATAAAACAGCAAAGTAGCAATAATTTGAGGGAAACAAATACTTACTTCTTGATTACAAGCTTGCCAACATGCATGACACATTGCCAAAAAACTGCATTTATATGTAACACCTCTAACTAGTTCTGGAGTTAAAAGTTAAAAGGGTCAATAGTGTGCTGGGATTGGAGGACCCATAACAAATAATTCAGAAACTGGGATTGGGATTATATTCCATAACAACGGGGCATTATGTAATGCATATTGAATTATCAAGATGCTACTAGACATTAATTATCCTATATAAGATTTTACAAATTTTGTATTTTTGCTTGTTTTAAACGTTAAGTATTGTGTAGTGAGTAGTACACCGTAGCCACAACTAGCACCAGAGAGCCACACACGATGACACTGTAGCCAACACGATCACAAACTAGTTAGTAAGCCAGGATCAAAGGCCCGGGTTGTCGCCTCAGCCAGACCTGCTGTGATATGCTTGTACCGTGTGTAGTGAGTGGTACACCGTAGCCACAACTAGCACCAGAGAGCCACACACGATGACACTGTAGCCAACACGATCACAAACTAGTTAGTAAGCCAGGATCAAAGGCCCGGGTTGTCGCCTCAGCCAGACCTGCTGTGATATGCTTGTACCGTGTTTATACACAGCGATCCTTGTCATATCACTTTCATATCTGTTTCACTTTTAAATGATTCAAATTTACTTGTGTTTTTGTTGGTTAACAACTTTTTATTTTTTTATGACTGGGAAATATTATCAGTTAATGAATAATGGTGTTACAAATTACAACATATTTAGATTAAAGATTTTATTTAAAATTCAAACATTTTGGTTTGTTACTGTTCCTTAACGTAAGTAATAAAGTGCTAATAGCTTGTGTTCCATACTTTTATTTTTTTTTTTCAAAGTACATAAACTTATTGTCTTCCAATTTCTTTTGCGACATCAGTGGAGAAAAATAAGATTTTTTGGCTACAAAAACGAGCTACTGTATTAGAATGTTAAACAATCTGTCATATTACGAATCATGTTATGAACATTTCAAAGAAGAAAAAATATTAACCGTATTCGGATTATATTTTGTAGAATTACTAAAATACTACTTAAAAAAAAATTATTAGTAAGCAATGCCACAGCCAATATGACACAAGAAAAAATTATATCCAACATCAAACAACAATATATGAAAAAAACTAGTTATAATGCAATTGGCAAATTATTAAATAGATTAAAAGAAAATCACAAAATTTCAATTAATTCAAGCAGAGACATCAAATAAGTAAAACTTTATTAATTAGAATAGTATATTTCGTCACTAGGATCAAAAGTGGATCTTTTTAATACGAGCTCCAGTTTAACTGCCGAGGCGAAGCCGAGGCTGGGAAATGAGCAAGTATTAAAAAGACACTTTTGATCCGAGTGACGAACTATATTTTTCGTCATACTGCCAAAAAACTTAAGGTTTAAATAAAAACAAAAGTAAAATTTACGTACTGTGTCTTCATAACCTCAAATGTTTCTTTCAGCTTGTCTCTTGAAACATCAGCTGTTGCACATGCATAACTTCGGTTCATCTATCGGTTGTTGAGTCGATCACTTCAAACCAATCATTGTGGTTCGAATCAATCGGTTGTTCTTCAAAACAAACATTCGATTTGGGCACGGTTGTCATTGAAATATGTGTTTGGGCTTTTTATATTATATTTCGATACGAATCGTTAGGCCTACTAACTTCGTCCATCGTGTCACTCACAGTTGTCACTCACCAGTGGTGTACGGGAAACGAACGCAAAAATAATAACAATACAACAATGAATGTTTCGATATTAACAAAGAATATTTTGATAATAACAATGAATGTTTCGATTATTTATAATCGAATGAATTTTAATCGATTTACGACGACCTCGAATCAAAAGTATCATCAACAATGATCTTTTTAGTACTAGTACGATAATGATCATCAAAACATATGTTATTATCCAAAGACTAAAAAGAAGAACTTTTGAATCTCAACGCATCTGTCAAAAACAGTTGTTTTTGAAGCAGTATGACGAAAAATCCTTTATTTGTGCTTGATCATGAATTCTACGAAATGTAGAAGACAAAGACAACATACTCTATCATTCCTGTTTTTCAAATTGTATACACATTTGTATATGCAATAAAATTATCATTATTATTTATTATTGTAAATTTATTTTGTTATGGTTCACAATTTCTGAAGTCAGGGAATTTGAAAAAGGGTAGGGAAAAGTTGTAAACATGCCAAAAGTCAGGGAAAATAAATCATATATCAAAATAATAAGCAGAAACAACAAGTCCTTCGCAGAAACTTCAAACTGTTGGATCTAGTGTAAAAATAACTCCGCATCAGTTTATTCATAATTTTATATTTATAATGTCCAATTTATCTTGAATCAAGCAAATCTCTGTGTGCATTAGCAAAACTAACGACCATAACTTCTGCGAATATGCGTAATTGGCCTGACTTCGTTAGTTCTGTTTGGTGCTAGGAAATTGTTTAATCTTCTAAATATAAACCCTTTTCTCTATTCCTACTTCAGCATTACTTCGTAATTTTACCGTTTCTTTATTAAAACTTGCATAAGTTTATTTCATTTTTCATTTCATACATTTCAATTCATCCTCTTGTTGATGTTAGGTTGGTAATAGTACAACATTTTCATCGATAAGAAATATTTTGCAGCGTTTTTTAGCAGGGTTATTTTGTTTTTGGTTTCCTTCGAATACCTGTAATATAAATTTAAAAAATTAAAGTTAATTTATAATTTCCGTATTGGATTTCCAGTAATGGATTATTTAATTCATTTTGTAACATGTTAATAAATTTGATTCCTTATAATGAATTTATATGCGTTTACAATTACATAACTTTGAAAGTTTGATAATTTAGATTGGGTTGAGTAAAATCATGTAAACTAGTATTTAGTTTTTGGTTTCTTTTAAAGTTGCTGCATAGTTTGATTAGAGCATGGGGGAGGTTCTTTTAACCTTTTTCTGTACCAAAGTCTGAAGGACCGGATGTTTTTGGGATGTTTGAGATATTCCCAAGTTCGGATGTCTTTATAACAAGCGTATAAGTGCCAACGTTCAGGTGAACGGACATGTAGTAACAATCGGTTAGTCATAATAGCAACCAAATGAATTTCGGATTCAGCTCAAAAAAATTAAGTCGAAAATCAGGAGATTCGATGTATTGATTGTAACTATCGGTAAAATCCAAATTATTTACATCCAAATAATGTTTTTACTATACCGGTACACATTTTAAAACAACAAAATCGCCAGAAACCGCCTGGTACTTTTAAGATATATTTTTGGTACTTAAGGCACTTTTGGGCCGGAAATTATTTAGTTTACACCACTAACTGCTACTTTCCACTATATGTATTAGACTACATTGTAAAATGATAAAACTGTAACTATAACAGTTAATTGTTAACCTTTTAAAATTGCATACTTTGACCCAATTGGCAAAATAGGATCAATAAACAGTAACCCATATACTGGCCACTATTTTAAGTTGTAAGCAACTTCCAAGCCCGACATTTAGCTTCCTATATTTCAATTGAAGGCGTCACAGGTTCGAAGCCTGAGATGCCCACAGAAGTTGAGCGATTTGTTGCGCTCTTAAAAAGATATATTGGCGCTTGAATGCAATATAAGTGTTTAATCAAGGAAAGCTATCAATATAGAGAAATATCATGGAACGAGTGTAAACACGTTGTTTATTGAGCCAGAGAGTCGGTCAGCTGTTGTAAACGAAGCAGCGAACAGCTGACTTGGTCACGTGGTTCGCAGCAGCTGACACAATTTGGACTTCTCACCTGTCATCTCCTGCTGCCTGACTTAATTTTTCTCAGCAGTGTCAGAAATAAAATTCCGTAATTTACTTGTTACTTGGCGCGCAGAACGTTGAGAAGGTCAAGTGTTCCACTCGTTTGTAAGCTTTCACATATTTATTTTCATCTGTGGTTTGAGAGGATAGGTGATTCTGTTCCAAGTACCAGGGGAGCCGAGCTTTGATCGGGGGAAGGCCAGTCAGTTTGTTTAGATGACTTGGAGTAATATTTCACCGATAATACGATTTGTATAACTCAATTGCCTCTTTCCTACACTTTTAAGGTCACTGCAGTTGTTATTTATAGCTCAATGTCCCTTTGATTTATTTTACTACTCTATATATGTAATCTTCACTCAAATCTTTCAATCTCTGCTCTCAGAAAACCACATGTTAATAATCATAAATAACATGAGTATTACCGGTATTACTTTGACAGTTCATTGATTGATTATAAACAGCTGTTACAATTCTTTTGTTTTAACTCCATAAGCCCAATGTTAATTTTTTTTAACTTTTCATTTTCGTTTTTTACACTATTTGATTTTTCCGGGGATGAGACCTGTCTAGAACTTATTTCTATCCCAGAAATTAGTTATTTCCAATATTTGAAGGACATTGTTGTTGCCATTTTTGAGATCAGTGTTGCAAGCAAGCACGGACGCACGCATGCAACCCTTACTCATATTAGAGTATGGGATTAAAAACTAATGAAGGTGGAATTTTCGTACTTTTGCTGATAATAAGATTTTTTTCTCTTTAAATACATTTGCTTACTTGATTTAAATGTTTTAATGTATCGTTACCCGCATCACTTATCAAGAGTAGGTTCCAGGCCCAGTCACTGGCTTCTATCTGCTTCATAACACCAATGCTAACTTTCTAAGACAGTCCCTCCTCAACGGGTTATCCAAAATCGTTGATTTATAACACTTTGTAATGAATAAAAATACCTAATCATTTCACTGAGCTGAATTTTGATGTCAGAAATAATTGACCCAAGAAATCTTGGGTCAATATAAATAAATCAGAGTTCTTGTCTGTGTGTGGATCACCGTACGCCTTAACTACAAGGAGTTAAGGTATGACATTTTCAGGGTAGGTTCCTTTAGGTTACAGCTGTTGTACCTAACTCTCAGTTTCCTCTAAATCCTCTAGGGCTACTCCCCGTGGGACGTCCAAAATTCCAATGTTAATCAAATTAGACCATACAGTTACAGTTTTCTGCTATTTATTCAATGTTATTCAAATAAACAGCTGACATTAGTAATTTACACCGGATGAAACCGGTATAATCAGCTAGTATTCAATATTTTGGAATTTTATTGAGCGATTATTATTTGTGATATTAACATTTTGCTCACTGAAATCGCTAGATTATTTTTCTCTTCAAAATAAAGAATAAATAAACCATATTTGATCACCTGTTGAGGGTTGACGGGCTTTACAAGTTAACATTGGCCTAACGGTCAAGCAGGTAGAAACGCCAAATGTCCCGTGACCAAAGCGTACTCTTAACACTCAGTAGCAACAAACATGAAATACTAATTTATAGATATGTTATCAATGTATAACTAATGTCTTATATTGCTCTTGTTTTTAGTTACAGTTTAAAAATCTAGTTTTTTTACAGATGCAATTTGAAGACTCAGGATACAAAACAAATTTCCCTTTTAGAATTTTAACAGTTTTTCACAAAACAAGACGTTGTAAACACAAATTAAAACATACGTAGTTAAACCAGTAATACTTTACTAGATATGATGGACATAAAAAATAGAATAACCTCTTTAATATAAAAAAATTGATAATAAAGTAAAAAAAATTACCCTCAAAAACCAAACAAAATTAGTTAATACCCCCGTCGCAGCAAACCTGCATGCTCAGCGAATTTCCAATGAATTATAACATAACACATTAAGCCACTTAACAGGGATTCATAAGAAATATATTCACAAACAAGCGATATTTAAAATATTAATTATTCTCCATAAGAATAACATTGGGGATGAGTACGCAGGTTTGCTGCAACAAGGAACACAAAATAATTGGGTTTTATGCAAATATCAATAGAACTCAGCTAAGTGAAGTCACGTACCAAGTTTCATCCATATACATTCATAAATAAGCGATATATAACATTTTAATTATTTTCCATAACAATAACATGGGGACCGAGTACCTAGGTTTGCTGCTACGAGACCCATAGGCGAAAAATTGTTTTTTTGTGCAAACAACAATAAACCACAACCAGATGAAGCTATATACCAAATTTCGTCAGTTTATGTTCATAAATAAGCGAGATATACAATTTTTCTTTTCCTCCATAAGAATAACATTAGACAACGTACTGTGTTTAGCACTTTCAATATCTCAGTAACCAATTGACGTAGAGCAATGATCAAGATACCAAATTGTTTGTTTTTACTTTCTCCCTCTATACATAGTATATGGAGAAAGTATTGTTTTCGTCAAAATTTTCGAATTTGAGTTAGTGGAAATATTCGTTTTGGTGCTCCCTGAACCCAAAAAAGTGGTTTTTACGTGATGTCTGTCTGTGTGTGTGTGTGTGTGTGTGTGTGTGTGTGTTTGTCCGTGTGTGTGTGTGTGTGTGTGTGTCTGTGTGGATGTGTACAGAGCTAGAGCCCTAACCATTGGGCCGATTTTTATGAAATTTGGTATGTAGGTACTAATCCTCAATATCTCCAGGCGTTTTTTTCATTTTTTTGAATTTTTGATTTTTAAGGGTAATTATCCCCCAAAAACCGCCGAAAATCATGAAAAATCAAAATTTCTCAAAAACGGCTCTAACGATTTTGATTAAACTTTAGTCGTTTGTAGAACTTTAGTTTTCCAACAAAATGACACTACCCGCATTCCTGTAAAAATTCGGGTTCAGAAATTACAGGACTTAAAACATCCAAAATTCAGTTTTTTGGATTTTTCATAAAAAGACATAAATATAAAAAAAAATTACTATTCACCATTAAAAAGAGCTCAAAAAACTAAATAATTTAGTATCTAGAATTACTATTCTACGACTGCTGGTTTAGGAGAAAATTGAAATTTTCATTTAGCGGTAAACGCAGTACGTTGTCCAATGTTATTCTTATGGGGAATACAAAAATTACTATTTCTCTCTTAATTACTAATCAATTTCATTCAAAATTGATATGCTTGTCAATTAAGCATTGACCAACAGAGTTAATTCGAAATATGTTGCCCCTTAATAACCCTGGGGGGGAATAGGGGGCATTTCCCCTCTTAAAACCACAAGTGTAGCAATTGATTCTGTAGCGCCTCCAAAGCAGGGATTTGGGTGGATGTTTTTAAAACAACTTGTTCACAAGATTTTCTGTACATTCGACCGTGCTTTGTATTCCATATGTAGTAAATAAAAAGTAATTTATTCATTAAAGTTGGGCTAAAAGGGAGAAAGTATGTGTCAGTTTCCTGATACCGTTTATTTTATGCTGAATTCAATGGTGAAAATTAAAATTTGATTTTAAAAAAATTACATGTGGAAACCCCAAAAAACCCATTTTTGGGGTACAAAACCCCCCCAAAACCCCCCTTCGGATGGTGCGATTTGTCTGGTTTTCGAACTCGTTCAAATAAATGGTACTTTACACGTTTGTACCAAATTTCATTAAGATCGGACCTCTTTTACGAGAGTTATTGTGCTTACGGACACATATATATATATATATATATATATATATAAATATATATATAAATATATATATATATATATACATATATAAAAATTTGAACGATGTTGTTTTTTGGCATCTGGGGACCTCAAAATGAAAAGTTATCATGGTCTCGGGCTTAAGTCTTACCATGAGACCTACGGTAATAGCTTCTTCCCTATAGGGGAAATTCGCTAAAAAGACTGTAAAATTTAATACCACTCATCTCGATAGTATTTAACATTGGTTAATACAGTACGAAGTCTTTTTTACTAGTTAGTTGGTGTCCCTTATATAGGACCGTCCTATGTAGAGTGGGTTCCACAGTTGTGCACATTCACGTGAAATATTTCAAGTACGTCTTTTCTGAATGGGAGTTCTTAAAAAGGACACAGTTATGGTACTTTACTCGGGGTATTTATGATAGTATTTATTGTCCAGTGACCTCCTGGAACCGGTCCAAACGTATTCTGGGCCCGATACGTTTCAGAAAATAGTCACGCCGAAGAATGGAACGATAAAAGTCATGACAGGAATTCCCCTTGACTGCGAACCTTGAGTCGGTTTCATTTTTCGGCCACTTTTTTATAATACAGAATGATTATTAATTTTTTTGAGCTTGAAACACCAACATGTTGCCTATCATCAACTAGCTCAAAGTAACAATCTGTAACGCAATTATTTGGTTATTCTTTTATTCTGTTGCCGTCACTCCATTATAAATGCACGATTAACAGTTTTGCAACATTATTATTTTTTTTAAACATTCATATCAAAATAAAATTATAAGATCAATTTATTTTTGGTAGCATACAAGTACAAAGAAGCTGGCCAAGTCAGTTGTTGGAATTATTGACTTACTTTTAATGTTTGGTAAAGTGTTTTGAGTCCTCTGGAGGGTTTTTATTGCTGCCTGAGCCATTAACTTCCCTAAGCTGATCATTCCGCTCTGCTGGCCATTGCTCATTAGGTTGATTGGACAACACAGCCTTAGAGATAGCTGTGACGGGCCCCATGCCTCTGGGTCTGCGGGACGTACGAAGGAGGTAACAGGTTAATTAATACCACTCCTTTAGGATAAAATATAGACAGTACAAACTGTAAAATGCAAACTAATGATGTTTACCTATTATTATAATTTGAATTTCGGAGTAATTTAGTCAATTCTTTGTTACATCTTGTTATTTTACTATGATGAACTCTTTGTCGAAAAAACTTGCCAAAGCTTTCAAATGAAATGGCTGAACAATCTGTGAAAAAAATAAAATAAATAATGAAATTTAAAAACAAAAAAGTTATAGCAGTAGGCCTACAAAATGTAATTAAACGTTTAATATATTGACTCTGTTCTGTTAAAAGAGGAAAGGAATAAATAAGTTGGAAAACAGATGTTAAAATTTGTCAGGCTTAGCGCTCTCCCCAGCTTCCATCCAAAACATATAACTTCGCCTAGTTAATGACGTAAATCTGCCAGTATTTACTTACGAACCATTAAAAACGCTTCTAATCATCAGTTATTCTTTCTAAATGTAAAAAAACCTCGATGTCGGTGCCAAATCTGTGTTGGCAACACTGACGCTATGATTCATACAGTATTGCCAACTCATTGTTCACACCTTCGGTCCCTCTTGTAAATGTTTTTGCAACAATTGCAAACTAAAAGGCTACATTTTCCTATTCGTGCTCTTGAGTAAGAAAGATACAGTTTTTTTAAAAGACAAAGTAAAACGTACTTTATTTTCTTATGTACACAAATAAAAAATAAAACTCAAAAGCATGGTAAACCATTGTTAATGCCGTCTATTGAGGTTGGCAAAATGTAAAACATGAAATTATACAAAATATTTTGGTGAAAGTTAGGCTACAAAGGGATTTTTTTAAATCAGTTTTTAACAATATTATGGATTTTATTCAGATTGTGTGAGAAATATTGTCAGTCGTGTTTTAACCAACAAATATGACCGTCCCAGATTCACTAGGAACATATAAACCTGTGTAAATAATAACCTGACCAAATTGAATCATTGAATCAATCTCTGCAACAGGGAAACTGTGACTCTTTAAAAGACAAAATGGTCAAGTCCTAAAGGGGCTTTCTGAATTTTCATACCTGCAGGAATCATTACGAACATTCTTATAGGCTTCATGACAAGGTTTCATCATTTTAACACCGTGAGACTTGGTTCGGCGGACTCCCCATTTGACTACATGTATTCCAAAATCAGCGTTTTAAATGTAGATATTGTGTACTATCAGCACAGAATATATTCCACATAAATGTATTTATTTTTAGGATTTGTTTACAAAATTTGAAACCGTATTTAAAAATGTATAATTAATAATGGTCTAGTGGTGTAGTTTTGGTACATTCAGTTTTTTTATATACAGGGTGAGTTTCTACTGACGCCCATAACTTCGCCAGGGGATTCTAATGATAAAAAGGAACAAAAAAGTTCCAGTAAACGCTAGTCCGATTCCGAACCGTTTGTCATAATTGAGAAATTTGTGTTTTCTACAAAATATTGGACTTTGTCCCACTATTTACTTTATAAAAATGAAACCAGTTAACCTAGCGATTGATATTTAAAATAATTAGAAAGGGCATTAAATTTGCTATAAAACCAAGGTTACATGTACAAATTTCATTTCATACATCGGTTCCTAGCCAAATTGAAATGAAAAATATGCTATAATTAATTATTTAGGCTAAGTTTAAAGACCCTTTTTTGTTACTTTAACGTGGTGCAACGCGATGTCCAACTAGATAAAAACTTCCTCATTTAATAAGCTTTAAATTGATATGCTATTTTAAACTGTTGTAGGTGGGAATGACAGAAAAACTACTATCGACCTAAATAAAAACACGGTTTACGAGTGAGGGTATTCTTATTAATAATACAAGGCAAATGACCACAAAATTGTAATACGGTAACTCAATGTTTACTTTGCATTAACAAATTAATTGCAAGCCTTCAGAATGAACAATGTTGATTGCTACTTGAGTAAGTTTTCAAAATGACCACCATTTTGTCTGATGCAGATACGTTTTCTCAGCTCTCTCACAGTAAATCAGTGAGTAGATTATTATTAGTAGGTTTGTTACCTTGCTAAAACCAAATTAGTAAACAGTGTTTTACTTTAGTTTGGTGGTAGTTTTTCTGTCATTCCCACCTACAACAGTTTAAAATAGCATATCAATTTAAAGCTTATTAAATGAGGAAGTTTTTTATCTAGTTGGACATCGCGTTGCACCACGTTAAAGTAACAAAAAAGGGTCTTTAAACTTAGCCTAAATAATTAATTATAGCATATTTTTCATTTCAATTTGGCTAGGAACCGATGTATGAAATGAAATTTGTACATGTAACCTTGGTTTTATAGCAAATTTAATGCCCTTTCTAATTATTTTAAATATCAATCGCTAGGTTAACTGGTTTCATTTTTATAAAGTAAATAGTGGGACAAAGTCCAATATTTTGTAGAAAACACAAATTTCTCAATTATGACAAACGGTTCGGAATCGGACTAGCGTTTACTGGAACTTTTTTGTTCCTTTTTATCATTAGAATCCCCTGGCGAAGTTATGGGCGTCAGTAGAAACTCACCCTGTATATTATAATTATGTTATATTTGTAAAACTATAATTGAAAACACTATGTGTAAACTTGTTCGTTACATTTGTATGAGAACTCTTTAATTTTGTAGCAAAAGAATAAAAAAATAAACTAAAATAAAAAATGTTTGCTAAAGAAATACTTTGTTATGGTGCGTAACTAACATAACTAAAGAGTTGGGCTGGAGGAGATTGCCCTTCGCGAGAACTCGCTGAATCTGACGAGGAAGGAAAATAATATGTTAGAGAAATGTTTCACAAAATACGACTATTGCATCATGAGGTGTTACGCAGGATGTATATCAATGTTTAGCTGATTTAATTATGAAATTATTTCGTGTAAAATTGCTTTTGGTTTGATTTAATCCCCTAAAACATTATACTGTGTACAGTACCTAAATTTTAAGTCGTTACTTATTTTAAAATTTGTTAACCCAGGGACAGTTAGGGCAACCGTAGGTTTTCAAAGTATTACGAATTAACATTTAACATTTGGCACCTTTTGTCAATTTTTCTTAACCAAAATGCCCCTAAAAAACTTGTTGAGATATTATTTGTGAATAATTTATAAAACTAACAATTTTACTGTTGAAAATGTTCAAAAGTGAAAAGTCTGACTTCAGTAAAAAACAGAGATGACATACCATAGGAAGGGATCAGCGCTGTCAACGGCTGCGTTACTAGGGGATGACCCGCACAATCTTGTTGCTAACTTAGTCAAACGTTACTCCGTTGGATCGTTGTTGACTTTTATACAATTTTTTTAACTAAACAAAAATGCAGTTTTGTTCAGCTCCAGTTCCCCGTCTTGGAAATAGCGTGACGTCCATTTCCACAACCGAAATATAAGTTAAACTAAACTGAGTTATTAGTGAGTGTCCAATATAATTTACAATTATAAATGCATTTAAAATACACATAGGCTAATTTAATAGTCTTAGTGGTTATTGGGTTATTAATTAATGATCCTGGCTGAAGAATCAGTCGGTCTTAGTCAGTAACAAGGCTACATAATGCATCTCACCCATTGTACTCTTAACAGTCATTCATATTCACCTTAAAATACGCCCAAGCGCCGCTTATGCAATTATTCAGAGGTATGATCGGTTTAGTCATACCAGTGATTGCATTACTACCAGTTGATTAGTACAAATCCAAATTGTGTAACATAGGTTCCCATGACAAACCTGCAAAAAAGCAAAAACATTGACAAAAATCATATGCTTTAAATGGTTTAAATTACCTTATTCCGTCAGTTAGCCTACTCTTCCTCAATATCAAAGGCAAACAATTAGAAAAAAAGGAAGAATAAAATATATAAATAAAACAATAATTGTGCGTCTGGATATGAACTCGTTCTCACACACGGGATTTCCTATGTGAGGATTAACTTCGCTTTGTTTAAAAATGTAGGTTCGCCGAAATTATTTTTGTTTTAAATTATAAGCTGGAATATTGTCGTAATCTGTAATTAATTAAAATGCGAAATACAGTAATTTTGAGTTGATATAGGCGACCTCAACTGAGGTAGAGTAGAACTGACGGAATTAAAAAGTGATCCTGGGCCAGACTAACAAAAAAATGGGAAACACATCATAAAATAATAATGAAAATATGCATTTGTAAAAATTGAGAAAGAATATATATTGACATGAGTTGACGCGTGTTGAAACGGCTTAGCCAAAGCACAATGAAAGGTAAACAGTTTACCGGCGACGTGTGTTGGAAGTGACGATAACAGGCGTGTGACAAGATTTCGCATTCAATCATGTTGTCGATGTTTACCTTAGGTTTTCTCAGCCGCCGACACCTTTGTAAATTACCGCTGAAATTGTGTGAAAGCTACTGGATAATTTCAGCAGAAATTAACTCAGCTTCCCGAAAAAACAAGGGTTATTGAAACAGCGACATTGAAGTTAACAGATTACCGCGACGCAGTTGACGCAGTATGCGCGTTCTTTATGTATAAAGCTACAGTGCGTTGCACGAGTGAAATACACCCGTAGCAGCAAACCTGCATACTCAGCGAATTTACAATGGAGATATAAATGTCTTAATACTACTTAAAGCCACTTACCAAGTTTCATAAAAATATATCCACAAATAAGCGATATATGCAATTTTAATTATTCTTAATAAAAATAACATTGGGGCTGAGTATGCAGGTTTGCTGCAACAAGGAACACAATAAATGGGTTTTTACGCTAATATCAATAGAAATTAACTAGGTTAAGTCGTATACCAGTTTTTATTCATTTATGTTCATAATTAAGAGAGACATAGCATTTAATTATTCTCCATAAGAATAACATAGGGGGGTGAGTACACAGGTTTGCTGCTACGGGAGCCTTTGGCAAAAAAATTGCTTTTTTGAGCAAATATCAATAGACCACAACCAGATGAAGCCGTATACCAAGTTTTGTCAGTATGTGTTCATAAATAAGCGAGATATAAAATTTGTCTTTTCCTCCATAAGAATAACATTAGACAACGTACTGTGTTTAGCACTTTCGATATCTCGTTAACCAATCGACGTAGAGGAATGATCAAAATACCAAATTGTGTGTTTTTTTAAGCTGAATGCAATGGTAAAAACTAATATTTGACATTTGAAAAATTATATGTAAAAAGAAAAAAAAAATTTGGGGTACAATACCCCCCCAAAATGCCCCTTCGGATGGAGCGATCTGGCTGGTTTTCGAACTTAAAGTCATAAATGTTGCTTTACACGTTTATACCAAATTTTATCAAAATCGGATCATTTTTACGAGAGTTATCGTGCTCACGGACACACACCCCCCCCCCCACACACACACACACACACACACACACACACACACACACACACACACACACACACACACACACACACACACACACACACGCACACGCACACGCACACGCACACGCACACGCACACGCACTCGCACGCGCACGCGCACGCGCACAAGATTAAAGGTACGTCAGTAATGTCAATTAGCAAATGTGCTAGAATTATCTTACTGATTCAGATCATAGGATTCATTTTTTAGTGAATTTCCTTTGGAAAGTGAACTATTAGCATGACCCGCACGGTGAAACTTAAGCCCGGGACCACCATAGAAGTTCCTAACGTGACCCCCTGAACACGTTTTGGGGGATCGTTCAAAATTGTATATATATATATATATATATATATATATATATATATATATATCGGAAAACTCTAACCCTTTTTTTGGGGATTAATCTTTCAAATTTCGAGTTTTTGGGCCCAAAAGGGTCAGGAAAGCTCCGTATGTAAAATTAATGATATAAAAAGATGGGAGTTAGTGAGGCGAAAGTTTTAAGCCCTCTCTCGTTATTCTAGCATAAATATTTACCGAGTTATTAAAGAAAATGTGTTTTGACTAAACACAGTACGTTGTCTTATGGGGGTTTTACACTAGAAAAACTTGTTATTCCTTTGTTAGAGTACTTTAATCATCCCTAGCAACCTCACGCCTACTTTCAAGCATGTCTGGAACCTTCTCCTAACATAATGCGCAAAATTGTATTCCCAGCTTTGCAGGTAAATGAAACTAGGAGCATCAGAACAGCCAAAAAATCACTGTTTCCAGATTTCAATAAAAATTAGAATAAATGTACGTTTTACACTGATTTTGAGTTTTAAAAGTTTGTATGTGGAAATTCACCTCCCTCACGTCAGTGTGCTGCGTGCAAACTCTTTAAATCTTAAAACTTTAATTGTTGTTCGGAAACTACAAATAATCAAGTAAGAGGATAAGTATTAACAGTGTTTTCACTTTTAAAATTCTAATTATAAAGTTTAGGCTAAGTTAAATTGATATTTTAAAGCCCTAATTTGCAATCTAAAAACAGGAAGGCTATTAATAATGAGATTATGACAAAGTGTTAGCAAACCTGAGAACCTGTCATTAATGGGAAGTTGATCTTTTGATGAATTTGCTTTGAAATATAACGAGACAATTTGCACTGCTTTTCCTTATTAAAAGAGTTCAATAGAATATTAAAAGAGATTTAGAGTGTGGACGTTTATTCTTCACTGGTTAGCCAAAAACCCTTTTTGGATCACTTTATCACTATATTATCACTGCACTACTAATCACTGTAATTCACTTTCAAAACTGGTATTATGTAACAGGTGACAGAAGTTATAGTTTTCTCATAATGACAAAACGGTTAGGACAACGATGTTGATCTCCATATCACGTGTTGCCAGATTATAGCACAATACTAAATAAGTCTTGGACAACATATATGTATTAATCAAAAACTCTGGATAGTAAAAGTACTATAACTAAAATTCAATCTTTTTTATTTTTCTTTCAAATCATGATTTAAATAATTTATAAGTAATAATAAAAAATACAACATACATGGCTTTCAGTAATGTCACTTCTACACACCTACTATCATGTGGAGATTGCAAACCTAACTTATATAACGATATTCAAAAAATGTACCCTGCCCAGTTAGAGCAGATGAAAGATTTTTTGTTGATGTTCACATTATCGAATCAAATATTTGATTTAAATATCGGATAACCTGTCGCAGCAAACCTTACTCGGCGAGTTCCAAATGCATATATGTGTGTACTGCATGATAGGATTGCAGATAATACAACTTTCTCTTACCGTATCAACATTTATGAAAATACTTTTCATAAATAAGCAAGATATGAAATTTGATTTACCCTCCATGAGAATAGCATTAACACTGAGTTTGAAGGTTTTCTGCAAAATGGTCCACAAAAATTGAGTTTTTATGAAAACATCGGAGAACCACAGCCAGATGAAGCAACATCAGTTTTTTAACATACTTTCACACAAGAGAGTTATATAACATTGTTCTTATTCTCCATTAGAATACGTTTGGACGACGGACTGTGATTAAATGTTTATATCTCAGTCAACGATTTACGTATAGCAATAATTGGAAATACTAAAATGTTTGTTTTTGCAATGGTAAAAAACACGAATTTGTTAACGGTCTATGCATAAGAACAAAACAAAAACAATTTTACTCATTTCGTTTTTATTGCCCCTGAACTGGTAGAACTATTACAGTGGTTTTAAATTACCTTTCCGTCTCCTGTTCGAAGTTTGTATAATTTCCTACAACCTCAGGTTTCGGTGCGGTTGCGTCACGTTCACGTTGTGCAGGTCAATTGTTTTCAAGCTAAATTGGTTTTATAGACCGAAATGCAGTTTTAGCTTGAAAACAATTGACCTACACAACGTGAACGTGACGCAACCGCGTCGATTGTAGGAAACTACAAAAACTTCGAACTGGTGACGGAAAGGTAATTTAAAACCACTACAAAAAACCTTTGGATGTGAATGTGTTAAATATACCTCGAACATATGTAACAATTTGAATGAATGGTGTTTTTGCTGTCTTGGGGGCCCCAATACTAAGCGGTATCATGGCCTAGGGCCTAAGTATTATCTACGGTAATAGATTTTTCCGTAATTAGGAAAATGGAAACATATGATTAAACTAAACTGTGTTGTTTGGATTGTTTATGACTCTAAATTAAATTTTATTTTTGCTTGTATTTCCTTGTTTTAAAATAAATAATTATAAAACTTCCATTCATTACATAGTAAATAAATTTAAAAATTTGAATACTCAAGTTCATCCAAACAAGTGCAAATCCTTTTAGATAACAGACCTAAAGAGTTTATTCCAAATTGTTTTCCGACCTCAGTGTTATGCTTCATTAGCCCTATCTACATAATGCCAATTTCCAAGTTGTAAACAAGTTTGTAAGTCGGGGAAGTTTGACCCCCGTTGACTTAGTCATAGGCTTGCATAATGTTGTTTGTGTTCCTTGTATCGCTTCTGGTTTGGTTGTTTGAGTTGTGAATCCAGATGAAACATTTGCCACAATACCTTGTCGCTGATGTTCCTTGCATGTTTGTTTCCAAGAGAAGGATATGTTGAGTTGTTAAAATATTAAGTATAATAAAGTTACAGGGAACTAAAATTGTATTTCTTTACCTATATAATAATATTATAAAGAAGAGGTGGTTTCTGTCTGTCTGTCTGTCTGTCTGACTGACTGTCTGATGTTCCGGGTAAACGAAAACTACTGAACCGACTGGGCTGAAACTTTACACAAAGATAGCTCTTGAACCCATGCGACACAGAGGCCTATTCACTTCCTTAAAATCCCCTTGAGCGACGCCCCGTGAACGTCCTAGGTTTCAATGTTTACATTTCAGAAGAAAGTAAACATTCAGAAACTGTGATGCGAACAGCTGTGGATACTTCCATTTGACAGCTTAAAGAGCAGAAGCAAGAACAGCTGTTTGAAGCTAACTAAAATGCAAATTGCTTTGACTATAGAACGGGTAAAGAAAACCCCTGTTCGAAGAACGGGTACATCAGCTAGTTTAAAATAAATACTAGCTGGCCCAACAGACGTTGTCCTGAACTAATGACATTGAATTTAATTTGTTCTATGTCAAATGCTCTTTCATTTTTAAGATGAGCTCGTTCGCTACGCTCACTCGCATATTTTGATATAAAGCTAACTTCGGCATCGAAAAAAGAGTTTGAGTTGCCATTCAAGTAGATTGGTTATTTCCATAATGAACACATGTTTATGCCTTTCTAGTATGTTAGATATAATCCTTTTAACAGCTGTTTGGTGTAACTAACTAACTAACATACTAACCCGACTTTGTTTTATGTATTTAGTTCAACGTTTATGATAGTTTTAAACAACAATTCACACGGGTACCTACATTCTCCCACGACCACACTTATCTTTTACTATGTTTATACGATACTGTCACATCTCATAGAAATAGCTTTGTCCATCGGCTTCGCGTGTTCACTTGATTTCAACATTTTGTTAAACCGAATTCCAATATTAAAAAACGTGTTTTAATTTAACACTTTTATTTAGCTGACGTTAGAGGTTGAATGACAAATAATACTTTTTCCCTCAGATTATCTTATAGCGACACTTATCATTTAAGAACAATGTTCCTGGTATAGCTTGGGTGTATTGGCAAATTAGTTGTACCAAAAACAGTGCAACTATAGAGTTTCGAATGAACCTTTTTGACAAGATAAACAATTTTATAACCTTTTTATTTGTGTAATTGTTTATGTTCATTCTGATCAATTGTTTATCAAGGCAATGTCTGAATTCATTTCAGTTCAATGATTATAGCTTTAAATCACCTAATCGATATCTTTACTTTTCAATAACCATGAACAAAACTGTTTTATGACATGTTTTTAAAGAATTTTTATTGTTAAATTGTCCATCTTTAACGGGAAAACTATATTTATTACAAACAACTTTGTATTGACAAGTGAAAATGTCAAGTAGGACTTTTCAAGCTAAACACATTGAACTGCAATGAATGCAGACGTGTGTTAGTAAGAAATTGATTAGATTGAACATAAATTAGTTTTCCAATTTAGGTAAGGACATTTAACAATGACAATATTTTAATAAACATAACATAAAACAGTTCTGATCATAGTTTATAGATAAGAAACTTTACACGATATAAATACTTAAAAGCTCTAACAATTATTCCAGAACAGAAATTAATATCTCAGATGACACAACAAATATCTGCCGAAATCAAACAGTATCCCACCATGGCAATCGTTTTGTTTATACCAGTTTTTTAATTGTCCTTGGTTCGGATTATTTTACTCTAGTTTTACTGTTCATCACCATATTTATTTCCAGAATGAGTTTTATACTTATAACTGAGTTAAACAGAAGAGTTGCGATAAAAGATACACCAAAGATATAAATGCCCTTTCCGCCGAATCAGTTCGGTCATATTTCTTACTTTTGGAGCCCATTTCTCTTTATAACAACACTATCGTAGGCTCAGTGGCCCTTTTGGCGGAGAAATTTATGTGTCCTTACGTCGCAATGGTCACTTTACAAAATCTTCTGCTTTTGTAGGCAACAATTTTTTTGATGGCTATCCCCGCTCTTTTTTAATTCCCATTTTGATGTTTGATCATACTAATCTTTTATAAAATACCCTGAAATAGTTTGATCATTTCGCTTCATACTAGCAAAAGTTCATTATGTGATTTTGTACAGTAGTTTGTATTAAAACTGGCACCTGCGACTTCGCTCCCATGGTCTTTCTTGATTTCCGTGAATTATAGTTGTTGAGAACATCGTTACCAAGGGAACTCAAAATTCATCACTACTCCATCAGGTTAACACCGATAATTTCAAGCATATACAATTTGAATGCCAGTAGGTAGGAGCCTCAAACCATTTTCAGTAATTGAGTGGCCCTGAGTTTGAATCTCGTGCACCGAATTTCAGCTCAATCAGTCTTGTAGTTGATCCGAGAAGGTAACAGTTTTGAAAGCCAGTGAGGCGGAGCCCCATGTGACTTTACGAACAGGAGAGCACCGTGTTTGATTCTGGTTTATTGTCTATCTGCCGACCGAATTTCAACTTGGACGGTTCAATAGTTAGTTTTGTGGTGTATGGATAAAATGAAAACTAGTGGGGCGGAGCCCTAAAGAAAATGTTGATCAGGAGTAGACCTTTGTTTGTTTTGATTGTATTTGCTAGCTTCCTATTAAACTTTAGTTACGTCATTTTGGTAGTAGCATTTAGTAGGTGCGAGATGGTACAGAGCTGGTTGTTTTTGTAAGAGGGATCAGCTCCTGAAGTTTTTTGAAGTATTTCAAGGACACCCTGAATATAAAGACATAAATTGCGGTTTCGATTACGGTATTGTACAAAAAAATTTAAAAAATATACTGTTAGAATTTAGTTGGCTGTTTGCAATTTTCAACAGAATGCTTTGCAGTATAGTGAACTAAGTAAATTTGTTTTAATGACATTTACTTTACCTCCACCGAATCGGAGGAAAATAAGCTCCAGACTAATTCAGTGCTTATAACGACCTTTTGCAGCGTGATTGACATTTTATTGGCGATCGTAATTTTCAGATCTTGTTTGCAATATTAGGGAATTGTAAAAACATCAAGAGAGGACTGCGAAATCTCATAAAGGCGTAGGAATAGCTTCAAGTTAATAATATTTTGTTTTGAGTGGAGTTTACGCAGACGCGAATTGTTCCGGTTTTGTTTTGGTTATTAGTCACGGCCGCGCATAAAACAGCGGCTATAACCGCGCAGACCTGCGACTGGGGTCCAACGTGGCGATTTGGTTTGTTTAGGCGATAAATTAGTCCGACTTGTAATCATATGATATTGATAAAGTCCTTTATTTCTATCGAGAAGTGCAATTTATTGACGTCTTTACCAATTAATACACGCTAATAGCTTTTTGTTTTAGTTATTCAATATATACTTGTAAGTGGTATTATTAAAAAGTATATACAAATCAAAATTCTCTTCCTATTTTGTTGTGTACGATACGTCCTGTTTTGTTGTTGGTTACAGTAATGTAATTAGTACAAAGCACAATTTTACGATGTTTCTTATTTTTTGCTAAAGTATATTAGTTTAAGTGTTAAGTGTTCGTTTGATCTTGTGTTGTGTGTTTTTTTTAGCCAGACAGTAATTTTATTGTGTCTTTCACATGATTTTCCATGACATTCCAGAACTATCTGAGTAGCCAGATATAGGATTTGTTTTGGTTTATTTTTGTGAAAAATATTCCCTATTAATAATAATTATGACTAGATTGAATCGAAATTTATGTCTTTGCTGTTTATCGAGTTTTCGTTTATCGTATTTTAACTCAATGTAATATCACCTTTTATTTGTACATCTAGCAAGTTTATAATTTCTTTTACCTGATAATAAAATTAAGTTTTTCAAATGAACGCTTTCTGGTATTTCGTCAAACGCTTGGATATAGAAGTGTCTTATCAAGAGGAAATGTTCTTAGTTCAGTGGCAATTGTGACCAAACGGATTCGAAAATTGACTAGAAGAAAGTTATAACAGGGTTTCTACGGTTAGGGGAGGTCAGGGAGAGTCAGGGAAAGTCGGGGAAAGTCAGGGAACCCAGAGATAAAGCTTATTTTGTTACGTCTCGACCCCACGTACTAAAGATATGAAAATAAATTTGTAGCTTATTGAAAATATTGATTACTATTACACCTTAACACTACTTCACAAAATTGATGTTGCTAAGTCTCAAAATAGGTTATGAGGGGCATTATCACAACAGGAATTTATGGAGTGAAACATTATATACAATTTATATGACAATTCGGTGCTTTCATTATTCCACCTGAGCAATGATGATGAAACAACTGAGGGGATGCTTTGCTCCAGGTTGTATACAATCTGTTGTAGCAGTATTTTTCAGGGGGAGTCCCGATGGTTGGCTGATGATCTAAGGACTCTTAAGGAGTTTATTCTTACTGCTTATAATAAGCAAAGAAATTAAGGGGAATCATATCTTGTGTTCAGCGATTCTCATATATATCGGATGCTGTGGATTTTATGCTAAGATTAAGATGGAAATTGGAACTAAAATAATATCAATTTGTAAAAGAAAACTTATTAAATCCGATCAAGTTTTAGCACGTGATGGGTTTAACGGAATGCATTAGGTTAAGCGTTTCACAATGACATCTAAGGCCATAAATATTTAAATTTTACTTAAGACTTTAGTTGATGTTGCAGTTTAAGAGGATAGAGAAGAGAAAGATTAATGGGTTTATGAAACAGAAATTAGAAACTTTATGTTTACTTTGATTATAAGTAGGAAGGTTAAGCTCAAGTTAAATGGATTTCTTAATGGACTAATTTGCAATTTAAGAAGCATCGGATTATAATGGGTTTCTAAAATGTGTTAATCATTTTCGAGCTGCTGACAACACTGAAAAGTAAATCTTCCGATAATCGAGAATTTTTAGAAAGGGATAATACAATCTGAACTATATATGAAATATGCCAATATACGCGTTTAGACAAATCTGTCAGAATGTTTTAAACGAGTTCGCACGCAGCACGCTGACGTTAGGGAAGTGAATTTCCGCATTTAAAACTTTAAACAATCAAATAAATGGTTTGACCAACGTATTTGTGCCATTTTTAGCAAAATGGAAAATATTATATTTTTGGCTGTTCTGATACACCTGGTTCTATTTAAATCCAGTATTGGGTTGGCAATGTTGTGCATAATAAGCTTAGGAGGAGGTACCATCGGGATCAAAAATCGGTATGGGGTATTAGGAGTGATAAAACTACATCAAGATATGAAAATCAGCCTTTTCCAATGTAAAATTCCCATAAGATAACGTACTTTGTTTACTCAAACTTTATTTTTTAATAACTCAGTAAATATTGGTGCTAGAATGATGGGGGAGGGCTTAAAATCTTTGGATTTTTACGTAAAATACTTATGTTTGCAATAAGTGTACATTCGGGGCTTTTCTGACCCTTTTTGGGCACAAAAACCCAAAATTTAAAAACTTAAAATCCCCAAAAAAGTGGTTAGAGTTTTCCGACTGTTTTGCCCGACGAACTTGTCCAATTTATTATAAAAAAGAATGTCTCTACCAAATTTGAAGTAAATCGGACAAAAATTGCGACCGCTAGAGTGCGAACACACACACACACACACACATATATATATATATATATATATATATATATAAGTTTTTAGAGACCCCTCAAAACGTGTTCAGGGGGTCACGTTATGAACTTTTATGGTGGTCCCGGGCTTAAGTCTCACCGTGCGGGTCATGCTAATAGTTCACTTTTCCATCGGAAATTCACTAATGATTAGGCGCAAACCTTTTTAATAATTTTATTTTAATTGTTTGTGGTGTTTGTAAACTAATGTTCGATTTATTATCGGTTCCGTTGAGGCGGTTTGCTAATAATCATATAATTACGAATTTGAGAATGTTTTAGGTTTCTTCATCTGGTGGAATGGTTTGAAACGAAGCAGTATTAACTAATAACACTTTAAAATGTTCGTGGCTGTAACTCCAGTTACTGTTTATTGTTGTTGTTTGAGTCACTTGCAACTCACGCAATCGTGTATTGCCGTTGAACAGAGTATTGCATAGTCATTGGTACTTGTAAAGTGGACTTTTAGTGTTATAGATGACACAATGGTAAGAACACACGAATTTGAAAGGTAGATGATCCAAAAATGAATGCTAAAATCCTAATATAACAACAACTTACTTCATTGATCAGGTTTTTTCCGACAATTACTTAATTAGGTGATTGTACACTTCAAGGAAATTACCTGTTCAAGGTTCTGTAATCCAGATGTGAACACTCCCGGCGTCGGCTCACCGCCAAACAAAACCTTACATCTGCAGAAACTCCATTGCAGTGGTCTTTTGGAATGGGTTCAGTTTTATCTCAGATACTGTACCCACTCAACACCACCTACACATAGAGCCACCCTCTACTCGTGTGTTGTACACTCGACGATTTAAGTTTAAGGCAATTATAAGTGATTCAAGTTTCCGTTGTGATAAACAATTGAAAAGTATGTTAACTCATTATTAATGTAGGGCTTCTTGCGTGGTCATTTAATGATTTAGAGATCATAGCAAACAAACTAATGCTAAGAAGTTCGGGTTGTTAAGTTTAGGTTGGTAATACCCAATTTGAGGAAATTATTTGGTTAAATCTTTGGGGCAAACATGTTAATACTCCTCATTCGTTACGGTTTTGGAGTATTTAACATTGAAAATACAAACAATTCTAAATTACGTGTGTTTTAATGATATACCACTTTATCTCAAGATCGCTTAGTCAAAAACACAGTGAATATAATGTTGTCGAACGTTGTTTTGATCTATTTAGCAATATTATTTACTGCGTGTTTAAAACCCTCTCTGAATTAACCGAATTATAAATACATATATTTTTGAAATCTTTTTTAGCGCAGAGTAATTATTTTTAACACGAATGAATCTGTCAACTATCTGACCCCAAATGATGCAGAAAGAGGGTCAGTCCCCGGAGAATACATTTTTGTCAGTTTGCCACCAGATTGTGCAAGTTGTAACCGAGGAATGTGTCTACGCGCCAGCACCCATATAAGCTCGTCGTGTCTCAGTAGCGATCTAACAAGATAACAAGTTATAGTTGTAGGCGCTTAGTGTAATAATAGGACATCGGACTCTTTGAATGAATATTTGTAGTTAAGAAGGTCAAATGCAGTGTGACACATTCCAGTGCAGGATGGCCCATTGAGTGTATTGTTCTTAGTTGCTTTTAACTTCTGCTGCTCCAGATGAGCGTGTAGCTCGTGTTATGTCAGTGCTATTCAAAGCGATTCGGATCGCAGATCTCCCTCCTAGAATGTTCGTAATGTTTCATGCAGCGCCACCTTAGTAGACCAATAGGCTAACAACCAATACAATAAGGCAATTCGAAAATTTTGAGTGACACGTAGCCTCTTACTCATATGCAATTTTTAGATTTCCGATGCACCATGGTCATTTTCACTGTAATGTCGTTATGCATTAGTATTTCTTGCGTATCAAGTTAAAAAATAATTTTCCCAGTTGAAATGCTCATTAAGCGTAATTTGTGTTAGCAAATCGTTTAGGTAATTAATAGCTTATCGATTGTAGACAGTTGTAATGCAATATATAAATAGGAAAACAAAATCTGAATTTAAAGATAAAACTCTGAAATATATAACTGGACGGCGGTGGTGTACCAAGTGATGAACATATCCGTTCCCGAGACGGAATTAGTGTACCTAGTGTTGAACACAACCTGTCCGGAGACGGCAGTAGTGTGCCTAGTGTTGAACACAGTCTGTTCTGAGACGGCAGCACTGTATCAAGTGATGAACACAACCGTTCCTGAGACGGCAGTAGTGTACCTAGTGTTGAACACAGTCTGTTCTGAGACGGCAGCACTGTATCAAGTGATGAACACAACCGTTCCTGAGACGGCAGTAGTGTACCTAGTGTTGAACACACAGTCTGTTCTGAGACGGCAGCACAGTATCAAGTGATGAACACAACCGTTACTGAGACGGCAGTAGTGTACCTAGTGTTGAACACAGTCTGTTCTGAGACGGCAGCACAGTATCAAGTGATGAACACAACCGTTCCTGAGACGGCAGTAGTGTACCTAGTGTTGAACACAGTCTGTTCTGAGACGGCAGCACTGTATCAAGTGATGAACACTACCGTTCCTGAGACGGAAGTAGTGTACCTAGTGTTGATCACACAGTCTGTTCCGAGACGGCAGCACAGTATCAAGTGATGAACACAACCGTTACTGAGACGGCAGTAGTGTACCTAGTGTTGAACACAGTCTGTTCTGAGACGGCAGCACTGTAGGCCTATCAAGTGATGAACACAACCGTTCCTGAGACGGCAGTAGTGTACCTAGTGTTGAACACAGTCTGTTCTGAGACGGCAGCACAGTATCAAGTCATGAACACAACCGTTCCTGAGACGGCAGTAGTGTACCTAGTGTTGAACACAGTCTGTTCTGAGACGGCAGCACAGTATCAAGTGATGAACACTACCGTTCCTGAGACGGAAGTAGTGTACCTAGTGTTGAACACACGGTCTGTTCTGAGACGGCAGCACAGTATCAAGTGATGAACACAACCGTTCCTGAGACGGCAGTAGTGTACCTAGCGTTGAACACAGTCTGTTCTGAGACGGCAGCACTGTATCAAGGGATGAACACTACCGTTCCTGAGACGGCAGTAGTGTACCTAGTGTTGAACACAGTCTGTTCTGAGACGGCAGCACAGTATTATCAAGTGATGAACACAATCGTTCCTGAGACGGCAGTAGTGTACCTAGTGTTGAACACAGTCTGTTCTGAGACGGCAGCACTGTATCAAGTGATGAACACAACCGTTCCTGAGACGGCAGTAGTGTACCTAGTGTTGAACACAGTCTGTTCTGAGACGGCAGCACAGTATTATCAAGTGATGAACACAATCGTTCCTGAGACGGCAGTAGTGTACCTAGTGTTGAACACAGTCTGTTCTGAGACGGCAGCACTGTATCAAGTGATGAACACAACCGTTCCTGAGACGGCAGTAGTGTACCTAGTGTTGAACACAGTCTGTTCTGAGACGGCAGCACTGCATCAAATGATGAACACAACCGTTCCTGAGACGGCAGTAGTGTACCTAGTGTTGAACACAGTCAGTCCTGAGACGGCAGTAGTGTACCTAGGGATGAACACGACCGTTCCTGAGACGGCAGTAGTATATACCTAGTGTTGAACACAACCTGTCCCGAGACGGCAACACAGTACCAAGTGATGAACACCTGAACACTATATTGCAACAGTGGAGCGCTGTCCACATAACTCACGTGGAATCACACAAATAACTCACTGGTTATTTCACAGTTCCGGCTGCCGTTTTTCACAAAACACCGCTAACAGAACCACTAATTTTAACGGCCTCGTTAGTAGGACAATTGGAAGTGGTTTTTTAAGTCACTTGTTATTACGTTTTTGCTGTTATTGTGTGTACTTCTTTGTTTAGAGTGTAAATATAATTAATACTAAACTTATAAATAAATGGTGTCTGCTACTTCCCCTAATTATAAATAGAACGATCGTGTATAGCATCCAAATCATTTATAGTGAACACAGGTAAATGGTTGATAAAGTATTGTTTTGTTTTAAAACAAATTAACGTATTTATATGCATCTCGCGTGGTTATTTTAAAACTTTAGGCGAAAATCAAAACAAAAACACGGTGACAACAAAAGAAGGGAAGTTGTCAATTTGTTTTCCAAAGTCAGCTGCTGTTTATAGCGAGTGAGATTTGAACGCCTGATCTCTGTGACACATCGCGGAATGTTTTCCTAACTTCGGTATCGCACGTTTGTGTTTCAACTGTATACCGACTCTAAATAAACTTCTTTTTCAACTCATGTTTTATTTCAGTTGAGAGTTACACGACTTAAAAATACATTTCGATCACTCTATTTATATATTTATTCCGTACGTTTACTGTTACCTTTCACATAACATCTAATGATGACGTTATGCACGAGGGTTTGTGTACATCAACTATGGTTCAACGCGTTTACGTACATATTGTCTCATATTCAATGAGAGTATAATTTTATTAATTAGTGTTATGTTTTGTAACTTCTAGTTTATTTTTTCTCAGTGTCTAGTTTGAGCAACACTCTTTAACAAAACAATAGTTATAGTCTACAGATATCGTTTTTTTACAGTTTTTATAATAATTTATTTAATTGATCTTTTCTTTAACAGTTTAAGTTGGTCTCCAACTTAAATATGCTTGTTTATGCTTGGATTTTTATCCAAAACGAAATCAATTGGTTTTAGGCCCGGATTTTTATTCAAAACTAAAACAATTGGTGTGAATAATTTAAGTATTATTAAAATTCCGTGTTTGTAAAATCCGTATATGTAAAATCTTATCAAAACCAAACTTCATAATACTGAACAGACCAGAAGAAATCAGTGGTATCAGAGCACAGTTTACGAAGCCATGACTTGAACAAAATCATTTGACTTATTACTTATGTTGAAATAACACCTTGAATTTCCACGACAGAGCTACTAGGTGAAGGTAGATGAAACTCGGGTAAGAAATTGTGGTAAAAGGTATAAGAAATCTAAGGACTATGGACGACCTATCCCTCTATTAGCATTGAATACACGCATATTTATTCAGTTTAGCTAATTATGTGTTTTTGTTGGTCTGTCTTTAGAGAGTTTGTATGTCAGCAGACGAAATGCAATTAATTAAGTGTCGGTAAATATTTAGACTGTGTTTATCTTTTGGTTATAAAAACAAGGAAAGCAGTTAGGTTAATTTGAACATATTGCATATTTGAGCACAAAGAAAAAACATTTAATACAGTTTTACTCCAGTTTTTAAGAAACAGAATTTGGCTTGAAGTTGCATCAATCTTATCTGATTCAATATCCAAAACTAAACTAACAAAAAAGTTTATACTTAAACCATCTAATTATTTTTTGCGCTATTTTTTGTGCAGGCGTAATAAGTCTTTCGTAAAAAGAATTTTTATACATTGTAATGCAAATTTGAATATGCAATATCCTTTGTTACAATAACATATTACAATTTAGCACGGTGATTTTCCATTTGATTACAAACATTTCAAAATTAGCGTGTTAAATAACTAACAGATATTTAGTTATAGATTTGTAAAGAACAATTTTGAAGCCACTACATTTATTTGATTATTAATGAAAACTATTTCATTCGGGTTTTAAGCCCGTCATTTTTGACGGGCTAATAACAGCTAGTAATTAATAATTTAAGGTTAATTAACGAAAGAAAAATTGCTGTTGTATTTAAACAGTAGTCGGATGACAAACGATACAATAAAGATATAAATTCCAGTGCCACAAAGTCAGTTCGGTCATATTTCTTACTTTAAGGGCCATTTCTCTTTATAAACCAACAGTATCTTCATATGCCCGGCGGGTCTTTTTGTAGCAAAATATATGTGGGCTTAAGTCTCAAAACGACTTCTCAGACAGTCGTGTATAAATTATAGAACTATTAATTTATAATGCTCTGGTCAGTATGTAATAAATTCCTGGATAGATTCGGTCCACACAGTGTATAATGTTACCGTAGAAAGCAGTTTCGCCATTTGAAAATAAACTTCTTATACCCTTTTTACGACGAAATGTAAACTATAACTTAAATTATTGCTAATTTTTTACAATTACAGAGGAACCAAAAATCCCTCTAAAATTAAAAATGGAGGATTAACTTTACATTTTATATTGAATAGTTGTTTAAATTTATGGACGTTGGAAATTAAATTCGGTTTAATTAAATCATTTTAGTTGTCACATTGTACTAATGAAGGAGAGGGCATGTAACTTCAAAATAAAAAAAATATTTATATAAAATATAAATATAATAATAGCCTATCATATATATTTAATATTTATGAAATATTTTATATTCTGTGTTAAATATGTAGTTCTGGCAGGCTTTCCCCACGACATCTTTCTAGACTACGAAGATTACTTATGTGACCTGGATGACCTGGATGCCTAATTGAACTAAATTTTCATCTGATATTTTATAAATTATTTTGTTTCTTGGAGTCTCATCAGCAAAAAAAAAACATAAAACAAACAAAAAAACATAGGCCTTAAACAACTTACGTTATTGAGTCCACATAATATTTTTTTAGGCATGCCTAGAAACAAATATTCCAATAAGTTTGACCAATGTTCTTGTCGGAGGTCGTATTATTCATGTGGAACACCGTAGCGGCGGCTAGGGTTGTGAAATAAGCGGTGAGTTATTTGTGTCGTTCCGCGTGAAAAACCTGACCAACAATCAGCTTACATTCAACTTCTGGCTCTACACGATTTCTATCTTTTTCATGTTTTCCTAGTTGCGAAATATTATAGGTTACATTTTTGAATGGGATTCTTTAATTATTGGAGAGAAGTATCAAACAGCACATTATTAGTGTTTGTAACTTGATCTAACTGGGTTCAGTTAGGGTGTTTTAATATCCTTTAAGAAGACGTCCCTTCCTATTGAGTATATCTTTATGAGGTACAGACCCATCGCTGTAGGGAGGCACGGGTACATCAATGTATTCAAATTTTTAAGCTATGAGGAGTATCCATAAAATAGTAGAAATAAGGAAGAAAAAGTATTGCCTAAACTTAATTTAGAGAATTACTAAAGAAAAACTTCTCATGCTGGTATTACATTTTTTTGAAACAGTACAAAAAAAAGAAAAAAAGAGAAATTAAAAAAATAAGAGATAACGTTAAGTTCAAAATGTCACTGAAGGGGTATATAATAGGAAACGCATTTTATTCATTAGATGAATTCTGTACTTGATAGACTAAGGCTGTAGACTAAGATTATGACTGGCGCTATTTAATGTGCAAGCCATGAATAAAGAAGTTTTGATTTGATTTGATTTGAAAGGTAGAGGATTAAACAAGATACTCCCTCCCCTCTACTCAACTCTACTCATTCACTCAACCTTACTTTTTTCTTAGTTGATTTAAGGAGATTGAGATTGTACATATATGATAAAGTAATATAAAGGCTTAATATTTATAATCTTTTTTGTAATATCTTGATAGCATGATACGTGTTGCCACAATTAAACAAGATAAAATAAACTACGTCTCAAAACTCTACAAAATATGTTTACACTTGCGTTAACTTTCTGTTTGTGGTCAGCATTTATCTGGTTATTTTATATTTGTATAACGCTGTTTGTCCTGAAAAAGGAAATTAAGGTGAATATTTTCAAGTCAACGGTAAAGTGTATATCTCATAAATATTATATTATTTATCTGGTTTACATCACGTCTCTGCGCGGAAAAAAGAACAACATTGAATTTTTATAACTTTGAGCAGATGATATCTAAAAAATGCTATATACTAGCTATCCTTACTGTCTGAATGTATAATCCTAGTAAATCAAATATTGGTATTGTGCTGGGATCATTTTCAAATATTGTTTCTTTTTGCAGGTGAGTCAAACTGTACTCTTGCTAGAGCTGCAAAAAGTGAGTAAATTGTATGAAAACCATATTTAAAACTCGAGTAAATAATAAACAATAAAGTACAAATTCCCTGTAAACTGTTATGACACGACGTTTAAAAAAGTGTCAATAGATAAGCCGGGAAAAGATGAATCGTTTTGTGAAAGCCCACGGTTAGGTTACAAAGAAAGAAGGTAAACAGTTTACACGAGTCGTGTGCTCAAAGTGAACGATAACAAGCATTTGACATGACTTTGCATTCAGGCTTGTCTTTTCAGAGTTGACTTTTCATGTGAGCCCCGATATATTCCTCTATTTTCCATTGTATTACACTGTAACAATAAACCAGGTAATCACTGTTTATTAATTTGATTTTATGCGGAACACACACATGGAAAATGTGTAGTGTCGAATAATCCTGTATAATTTATCCTGTTTAATTAAAGTTGAGGTAAATTAATATTTTACCTTGTGTTTTATCGTAAGTAAAGTACTGCTTGAGTTAATTTAGGCTTTTAAAAGTCGTTTGGAAAATTAGGAAACTTTCGCTCCTTGTAATTGTCGAGCAGGTTTTGAGAACCTGCCGTTAATGAGGTAATTACGTCTTGGTGGAGGTAATTTGACGAAGAAAATACTGGGTTGTTTTGACGAAGAAAATACTGGGTGATTAGACGAGGAAAATACTGGGGTAATTGGACGAGGAAAATACTGGGGTGATTTGACGAGGAAAATATAGTGTTGATTGGACGAGAAAAATACTGGGGTGATTAGACAAGGAAAATACTAGGTTGATTGGACGAGAAAAATACTGGGGTGATTTGACGAGGAAAACACTGGGTTGATTTCACTAGGAAAATACTGGTGTGATTTGACGAGGAAAATACTGGTGTAATTTGACGAGGAAAATGCTGGGGTGATTGGACGAGGAAAATACTGGAGTGATTGGACGAGGAAAATACTGGGTTGATTTGACGAGGAAAATACTGGGTTGATTTGTCGAGGAAAATACTGGGATGATTTGACGAGAAAAATACTGGGGTGATTTGACAAGGAAAATACTGGGGTAATTGGACGAGGAAAATACTGGGGTGATTTTACGAGGAAAAAACTGTGTTGATTGGACGAGAAAAATACTGGGGTGATTAGACAAGGAAAATACTAGGTTGATTGGACGAGAAAAATACTGGGGTGATTTGACGAGGAAAACACTGGGTTGATTTGACTAGGAAAATACTGGTGTGATTTGACGAGGAAAATACTGGTGTAATTTGACGAGGAAAATGCTGGGGTGATTGGACGAGGAAAATACTGGAGTGATTGGACGAGGAAAATACTGGGTTGATTTGACGAGGAAAATACTGGGTTGATTTGTCGAGGAAAATACTGGGATGATTTGACGAGAAAAATACTGGGGTGATTTGACAAGGAAAATACTGGGGTAATTGGACGAGGAAAATACTGGGGTGATTTTACGAGGAAAAAACTGTGTTGATTGGACGAGAAAAATACTGGGTTGATTAGACAAGGAAAATACTAGGTTGATTGGACGAGAAAAATACTGGGGTGATTTGACGAGGAAAACACTGGGTTGATTTGACTAGGAAAATACTAGTGTGATTTGACGAGGAAAATACTGGTGTAATTTGACGAGGAAAATGCTGGGGTGATTGGACGAGGGAAATACTAGAGTGATTGGAGGAGGAAAATACTGGGTTGATTTGACGAGGAAAATACTGGGTTGATTCAACGAGGAAAATACTGGGTTGATTTGACGAGGAAAATACTGGGTTGATTTGACGAGGAAAATACTGGGATGATTTGACGAGGAAAATACTGGGTTGATTTGACGAGGAAAATACTGGGTTGATTTGACGAGGAAAATACTGGGATGACAGAGAAGCAGGTTTTCTATTTCAAAAATCGTTAAAGAGGTTTAATATGAAAGAATAGAAGTTAGTAAAGATTACCAGACTGTCTTCGTGATAACGAATCACTACACGAGATCAGAAGGTTTATGCAATTCCACTTATACAGTATTGTATGTAATAGTGAATATGTTTAGTGTTTAAGGAAAAGTTAAAAGTGTAGTTTTAACAAATCTTGGGGGGAATCATACTGAATGAAACAGGTTTTGAACTACTAAATCCCGAGGTGGTGTGAACACCTTCAACATTGGATGGACACCGTAATGCGGCAGTGCAACGCTGGCCATATATTTCACACGGAGTCACACACACAGCTCACCGGTTATTCCACAATTCCCGCAGCCGTTTTCCACAAAAATCTACTTCTAACGGATTATCTTTTTACAAAATTAAAAATCCAAATTGCAAAACTATCTTGAATTTGTTGTGTGATTATTGTAGGGTTTTGTATAAGAGTACAGTAACTTGGTGGATTATCGCGTTTTAAGAGGTCTGTAAAGAAACATTTTAAGAGTAATTAACTAGATGTATATTTACGGGAAAAAAATGTTTATAAAAATTATACGGTGTGGCAGTGGTTAATACATTTTTCAGCTAGTTAATGTCGTGTTTCTTTATTTGAATTTTATTTCTCGAATCGGTCTAAAAATATGAAATATTAACCATTCGATTTGTTTTCCTTTCGGTCGTTTGTTACACCCCACTGCACTCCACTCCTGATGTTCCATAGCAGTGTTGATCGACAGGAGTGATGGTAACAACGTTGTCAATTTGTTCGCAAAGTCACCAGGTGTTATGCCCAGATTTGAATACCAGATTCCGCCACAGCTCGCCGCGCTCACACCTCCCTTCGCGCCCGCTACACCGCGCTTAAGTCGTTCCAACAAAATTACACTTTTATTTAATATTTGTTAATTAGCTTCACTGTGAGGTTTACCATGGCGAGGTCAATTGTATTCACTTTATCAATTAGACGCCGAATTAACCAGGGTGTATTTTAAAGCGAAAATGAGTTATTGATGAGTGTAGAGTGGTGAGATGCCCTGTGTAGACCGACTGTTTCTTCAGCCAGGATCATTATTAATGGACCGATGACTACATAATTGCAGCTGGATCAAGTTTTTCTAAAGTAGTAAAATAAATACTTGCCAGATGGGCGTAGTTCAACATTATCAGGATTGTTTGAACGTAAAAGTAATGTAACATTTGTTATTTTTCGGTTTGATAAAATTCATACTAGAACTTTAAAGTGTCTATTCTTAAAATAAAATATCAGTTAACATATTCTTTATTTCCATAAACCATAAATACATGCATCGGTTTTAGTCAATTAAATTCAAAATATGAAAATACAATTACAATTCTTAGTATTATCATTGACTATACATGTTATTATTGTTTTGAGTTATTGCCTGGAATCTTTTAGAGTGAATGTTTCTATTTAGTCTCGTCATAAACTGAATTCAAGTCAGTATGTACGTTGGGACAAATCTAAAGTGTTTTAACTGCTTCAATTTACTACTGAGCTACGTCGGAATTCACACACTTTATTGAAACACAACGTTTGGTTTCGACCTATTTTCAATAGTACTAATTTGCCTTAAAAAGCAAATCGTTATTGGATTTGAAAAACCCGCTAATCAAAATTAAAGCGGTCAGGCGGTTAAGCTACTATAGTTTATTTGAAGGAGCAAATCGACAACAGATACAACACAGATATAAACTACAGTGCCACCAAGTCAGTTGGGTCATAATTCTTACTTTCGGGGCCATTTCTCTCTATATACCACCCGCCACTATCTCAGGCCCAGTGGCCCTTTTGGCGGGAAGATATATGTGGCTCGGTGTTGCCAAAGCCACTTCACCAAACCTTCGGTTGTACGTGCGCTATGAGAATGTAAATTTATGTCTCAGAGTTTTATCGGTAGAGTAATTTGTAATATGTACATGTTCACTTCGCTCTCGCCTTCGCCTTCTCAATTAATGATGCAATTATGTTTGACGGTAACTGCAAAGGAAGCCGTATGGTAAGCTGTAAACAAAGATGTGATCGTGATGGTCGTGTTAATATTGAAGTTCCGCGAGCGAAGCCACGAGAAGTGCTAGTACTTAGTTAATAGTGTTGAAGCCAACGAGTCCCAGTTTCGTACGTCCTTTCCTCAAAACATGAGTTGGTTATATATTATTTTGTAAATCACTGACTTAATGAATGACAACTAAAGCTATGCGATCTTGAAAAGAAGAAGCGTTTCCTCAATTCCCTAGGAAATTCACTGAATGTGTGATAATTACATTAGAATGAAATTTGGTAACAAAATTAATTGTGTGTGTTTATGTCCACAAATAGACGGACAAATGAAGTCACTGCATTTGTTCGGCGCGTAGAAAGTTGAACCAGCAAAACAGTGTTTTGTAAAGTTAAAAGGATTACAGAACGCGTAACTAAAAAAAAAACATTGTAACGTATGCAACATGTCAAAGCTTATTTTGACTGTTAACAAAGCTAACGCGCGAACAAAGTGTTAAGTTAAATACAGTATGTTATTGTATTCTTACTGTTAACATATTATATTATAATATCGTAGTTTATAACTTATTTATTCAAAGTTTGTTTCATATGAAATATATTTTACTTTATCTCAAAAATAGTAATGAAATTCTGAAGCGACCTTTTCGTATTTCCTGATAGAATTTCTTAAGTATTTTAAAGCTATTTTTAAAATGGTGTCTGCATAAACTCAAGACATTGTTTTAACTTGGGTTTAATCGGGCATCTATTTCTGTAAAGTGTTTCCTATCGCACCATTTTTAGGGTTAAAAGTAAAATAGGAAGATGACGGCGGTGTAAAAAAAAAACCAGTTTAACTAAAGTCGTAATACATTTATTCTCGGGAGAATTCAGTTAAATGTGATTCAGTTTTAAATTAAAACAGTTTCGAGCGGCTTGGCTGAGTTTGGTAAACTATTGCCAGAAATAGCACCGAGTTTAAGTTATGTTATGAAGGTTGTTGACGCCGGGTCCGGCTTTGTTTTGGTTATTAGTCAGGACCGCGACGTAGACAGCATTGAACAGCTCCGGGAAACACGAAACAGTTCCGACTGACTGCTTCATGTACCAAAATATCAAAATTACCAAGTTTCACGTACCGAAATATCATAAACTAGTCGGCCAGTGCGGAATTCCGCACTGCGAACCAAAGCTTGTCAGCTGATCAGATGTACTTTGTTTACATTTTCGCTCCTGTCAAAACAAACTATTCCCTTTATTTATATTTAATATTATTCAAATTTCCGAGGAGCGGTTAATTTTTAGACCGTGGGTCTATTTTTTCGTCAATAGCCGGCACGATAAGCTTTAAAATGAGGGGTAAATCATAGAATTTTATAAAGGAATAAGGAAGATCTCGCGGAGTGACAGAAAAACAGGCTAGAGAAATAATATATGAGATACCATTATTCACGTACCGAATACCAAAATATCAGTTAAATTGTGGGTGATATTTGGAAAAGAGATATATTTTTTTTCAAAAGATACAGATTTTAGGGCGTTTCAAAAATTTTTAAATGGAGTCTTTGTGACCTTTCGGGAAATAGGGCTTGTACTCCAAAATGTTCTTTTTTACAGCGAATTATTATATAACCTCATCTATGTTGTTACCATTAAAATAAGCTAAAAATGTCAAACAATACAAAATTATATTTTTTTATGTAACTATTTATTTTTTTTGAATTAGTTGCAGAGGAAAGGACGAGGCAATTACAGTGCATTGTAAAATTAAATGTGTTCTCATTGAATTAAATAAAGTTGTTTATATCGATTATGCACCGACGTGAATGGAATTTGAATAAGAGGTCCTTTGTTATATTCTCAGTGTATATCAATTTTAAACAACATGAGTTACCTTCCTTTGACGGTTGGATTTAAACAAATGTTTTAGAGTACATATTCTAACTACACAATAAAATTACGAAAAATGAGCTACATTACATGTGTGTGTGACCCCCAAACTATAATTGGATACACAGAAGGCCTAAAACGTATTAATGTCGTATGTTTTGTCATTAGTTAAATATTTTTTCATAGTTTTACTTCTGTAATCTGTTGTAAAAAGGTGTACAGTAAGCAATAATATTCATCTGTTAAACTACACATTTACTTGATTTGTAACTAAACTACAAGGATCCGATATCACATCCCACCATCCAGCGTAGCTTACACATTCCCGGCTGCGATATTCCAATCTGTAAACCAAACAATCTTTCATCTTCTTGCTGACCCAAACAATTTGTAGCTAAGTTATTAACACAACATGCTCTACGAATAACTTGGTTTGTGAATGCCAGTTTACATATACTGCAAGGTTTCTATCATATTTTAGTTATGAAGTTACTACTACTGTTGTTTGATGTTGAAAACTATTTATTGACCAGCGTGTCCATGTTTACTTTTCAACTAGCTTTAACATTCGAATTCGCTGTGCTATGCTCGCTGTGCTATGCTCGCTGTGCTATGCTCGCTGTGCTATGCTCGCTGTGCTATGCTCGCTGTGCTATGCTCGCTGTGCTATGCTCGCTGTGCTATGCTCGCTGTGCTATGCTCGCTGTGCTATGCTCGCTGTGCTATGCTCGCTGTGCTATGCTCGCTGTGCTATGCTCGCTGTGCTATGCTCGCTGTGCTATGCTCGCTGTGCTATGCTCGCTGTGCTATGCTCGCTGTGCTATGCTCGCTGTGCTATGCTCGCTGTGCTATGCTCGCTGTGCTATGCTCGCTGTGCTATGCTCGCTGTGCTATGCTCGCTGTGCTATGCTCGCTGTGCTATGCTCGCTGTGCTATTCGCCTCCTTCTCGTGGGAGGCTCTCCGTACGTTAGCTATGGTTGTGTGTCGCATCCTGTATGGATCCTGACCATCTGCTAAGGAATCTTAATATATAATTGCTTGGGTAAAATCATGGTAAATGTGTGTCTTTGCGTACCGTTCCGAAAGCTATATACCAGCGAAGGATGAAACTTGGAACATTCAACAAATGTTTCAGGGGGAACAACACACCAGAGCCTCTTTCCCCCTTATTTTCCCTTTAAAATGTCCTTAAAGTACAAAAAATAATGGAAATACTGTAAAATAAACTAATGATAAGCTGTAGTTATTTATACAATTTCTTATATATAATCAGGCATGAAGTGTAAACATCCAGAATTTATTTATTTTCCAGTAAACATCCAATAAATCTTGAAACGGAAGGTTAGCCTCTTGAAGGGCCTTGTATTGCATAAATTTAGTGGCTTGTTGGGGCTTTGTAAGCAATTTGAAATTTGTTTTATGTATGTGGATATTATATTTACTGTTTACATGCTAAGGAAAATAAATATATAATAACATGTTAATACGTTGTAGTGGTTCAACATGAATTAAATGAAACAAAGCACAAACTTAAATCCCATTATAATTAATTATAGCTTTCATTATATTATATTAATTTTAAAGTTTTCAATTTTTTATTTAAGGTCATTTAAGGGGTTTACCTATCTAGTTTTATATTAATGATCCAAGTTTCAGCCTTCTATTACGACAGCATCAGTGAGTAACCTGCGCAAAGACACAAATTTACTATTTTTCCCTATGCAAAATATATTAGGATGTTGGTACACTTTTAATACCAAATTTAATATATTGTTCTCAAACGATTAGTACTGGAACTTTGACTATGGTTAGTTCTTCATTAATTATTCGAACGTGTTCCATAAGGTTAAACTGTGAAACCGTCTGGTTCATTGATTGATACTTTTTTCATATGAGCAAAGTGGAAAAATAAAGTGTTAATAAAGATGACAAGTTGTGAAATAAATCCTCTGGGAAGGCAAGTTGGTAAAGAATCTTATTTGAAGACAAATTTAGGTAAATATTTGGAAAGGTAGACATGGCTTATAAACCCGTTGTCAGCGTGTTTGGAAACACTGCGCGTTTCGCGAGTCTTTGACAACTTTTCTTTAGCGACATGTTTACCTGGAAGGCTCTTGTTTTGTGAAGTAATTTCTACTTTTATAGGATTTATCCTAAAATAAAACACGTATTTGAAAACATTTTACACACCCAATTATTATATGCAGATACATTTATTTAAAAAATGAAATGCTTTAGTGGTAAATAAATAACGTTTTGTGCCGTGTGGCTGTTGAAATGCTGTTTGTTTATTGTTCAGTTTGACAACGTAGTTAGCTTTGAAGTCAACTTTGAAGTATTTAATGTATAGAAAGCTTTACTGGATGATAACATTTTGTAAACGTTTAAATTAAATGGAATATTTTACGTTTAAAGGGTTTCGGTTATTTTCGAACTCTTTGCCCCAGATTTTTTACCCTGCAGCAGTTGCCTAGTTGTATTATATTCGATCTTTACATTTAACTATCTGTAATGCATCTCAACAGTAGCCGAACACTGTCCCAGTGATGTTTAATTCCCACCAGTATAGTTAAGGAGCTGTTTGATAACATATCACAGGCGAAGTCAACGTCCCTCGAGGTCATACCTTGTCGCGCTGACGTCATTTGTGTTATGCAAAGGTGCGTTTACATTAAGGAACGTTGCTGCTAGAGCGTGTTTGCAACAAGTGTTTGCAATAAGTGTCGGCCAATAAGAAATTACAGCAATATTTAAACCAACTTGGGTTAGAGAACTCGACCTGATTACACTAAATTGTCTTTAATATTTTCAGTTTCATAACCGTTCAGTTTTATAGTTTATTATTAAGTCAACGATTTACACGTCAAAGGTTTTTATTAAGTCAAAGTAAAGTATTGCACGTAATTTATATTTGATATCTTTATAAACGCTTATGCAGATCTTGCATTTATTTTACTAATTTGTCATATATTAAAGAACTAAATTATTTAGACTTCGGAACATGAACATGAATATGGTTTATACGAACCAGATATTCCACGATAATTGTTCCCATTGTGTTTCGCGCCGGAGAACCTCGTCACCGCGGTTATGGTGCGGTTACATGCGCGGTTCACGGCGAAAGAGAAAGGTACCCTTCTCGTAACTGACGGCTAAAGGTCCATCGTCATTCAGCAATAATTTCATTTCGTCTGCCTCAGGGTCGCCGTAAAAAACATCCAACTCTAGCAAAATGCATTTGTTGTGACGTAGGAAAATATAAAAACCATGTAGAAAACTAAAACGTAAAAATTACAATTCATTTTTTTGGTGTGTTTCCCCGGTACTGTTGATCTCTACCATCCGGTTGAGTAATTCTTGGGACTAATCCGACTCTCACGACACCGGATGTTATCAGTCACTTCGTAATTTGTCCGCAACTCCCAACTCTGCCAAGCCGCCCGCGGCGCGGCGTGTTTCGGACTGAAGTCACGTTTATAATTATTGCTCGATACAAAGAAAGATCGAAAAGTGACGCGTTTTCCAGTTAACTGGTATTGGGGTAGGAAGTTTGAATAGTGTTTGTCCACGTCGGTCGCCCACGCGACTCGCTGCGGCGGCGCTATTTGTGGCCGTGGAGCTGGTCAGTGTCGTCAGTGGTGTCTCCAGTGCGCCCGCAGTCTGTGAGCCAGTCAGTGGCGTCGTCAGTCGTGGCCGTGTCAAGTGATAGTGGACTAGTGGTGACGTGGGTGTGTTTTAGGACACTGGTAGTTGTGGAGACGATTTTGAAGGTGGTTTTACTGGGTAATTTTATAGGGGTGGCGTAATTTACTTTAACTAGACATTATTTTTTAAGTTCCGGGTTTCAATGTCTGGGGAAATTTCATATACAAATTTTAAACACTTTTTTTATTTTTAGGTAACTTTTGAATTAACGCTTTCTTGTTTTTCTACACGGATAAAAACCCTTGTATTAGCCCTGTGGTGAAACATTCCCTAACCGGGGAACAAAGACTTTTCCCCGGAGAAATTCACCACTTTGTACGTTTCTACCTGCTTCCCCGTAAAGCCAGTGTTAAGTCAGAGACCGTCGCTCCTCAACGGGTTATACGGTTTATGGCTTATTTTTAAAAGTAAAAATATACCTAGCGATTTCAATGGGAAATATTCCGATATAACAAATAATAGTTAAATAAATTCACAAATATTCAATATTTAAGGGTTTTTTATGGACGAACTATTTTTGATGGCAAAACATTGGCCACTAAAATCGTTACGTATTTTTTTAAATGAACCATAAATGAAACATTAAATGAACCATAAATCAGCGATTTCTGATAAATTGTTGGGGAGGGTCGGACTTCGAAATTTCACATCAGCCGAAATTTCCCCCCTTCGAAATATATTTTTTCGAGCAATCTTCAGATTCCACAAACTATATTTTATCGCCAAATTCTTTAAGCATTGAAGAATATTAATACAATTTTAAAATGTACGCAAGTTATTAGTCTACATTTCTTGAACACTGTATAACATGACACTATTGTATTGGAGTGAACTTTGCTTGATAGAAGTCGCATGTTGGAGTTAACGATGAAATCGCTTAAGAAAATATTTATTTATTGTTATGCTAGCTCTCCTCTCTATGTATAATCTACGCAATACACTCGGGTAACAATGGTCCGTTTATAGACAGAACTAGACGATCCACGCGTCGCTTATGTCGATATTGTTTGCCTCGGATTAAGCGCCATCATCCCGCTGTTTGGTGTTTGTAGAGCACTTTAGTTGTATTTGTTTCCACTTCGGTTCCCATCACTGGAGTGTGAACGTTTCTGAGTGACGGGGAGAGACAACAAGACATTAGATAGGAATGAGCACGTGAAACGCGCTGGAGACGAATATTTAAACAGATTCATACGTAAACGCACTTTGAATTCCCCTTTGGTTTTCAATCTAATTGTTTGTTTAATAGAGAGATACATTATATGTACAGTACCTAGACCAATCATAAACCTATAGACGCTTCAAGAAAAAAATTCTCCATAAGAATAACTTGGCTTTATGGCAGTGGGGCGGAGCCCTAAGATAGGGTTGATATATCCATCGTGGGTCACCTTTCAAGAGGTGCGACTTCGGGAAACAGATCCAACGAACCGCCAAACGTAAAAATTAACGTCGGGAATCGATGGAAAAAGCCATTAGGGCGGAGCCGACTTTTGAGGTCGGGAAAAATGTAAACAAAGTATTTTGGATCCAACAACGTGATATGGTCCGGGAGCAGTTTTGAGGAACAATTTTCAAAATCACCTGGACGCAGCCACGCACAACTACTTCATTAGTATTGATAAACAAGTTTAAAAACACTTATAGTATTGTTATAGAACGACGAGCTAAGGGTTCTCTGTTACCCTGATTTTGCATTGGGAAAACAACTTTTAAAATTCCTGTTAAGGGAATTTTTTAAATAAAATTTTGCTAACACGTTCTTCGATATGCGGTTATTTTGAAAAATGTCTCCACGTATTATATATTCTAACTAAAGGGAAAACTATTCTCTTGGTTCTACCAATCATTTAACTCTAACATTTTGCTTGGTCCGCTGAACTGCTTAACATTGACTATACCGCTAGGTTCAAATTAAAAACTGCTATTGTATCTTTGAATGTTTTACAAATAAATACAATATTATATTGCGGTTTTAAATTATGGCCTCTGCCAAATTTAACTGTCGTTTTATATGCTTATTCTATTTTAAATTTGCTTTAGATTTGTTAGTGTGTGCGACTGTTGACTACCTTTCTATTTCCCATATTAAATACCACTTCAAATGTATATTTAAAACTCATTTCATAGATTTTAAATTTGAAAGGCAATACTGTACATAAAGGGTCTTCTCACATTTATTTAAATTGAGTAGTTCTTTGTTATTTTGCTATGCGACATCCCGAATGACATCCTTCAACACATAAAACTTAACATTTAGTAGTATCATTATGGAATTGAAAATTGATGATTAACCCGCTGCGTAGTGTTTAAAAGAAGAAGTTAATCAGTTTATAGAGCTTCGTCGCGCCGATATTAATGACGGGCTTCCAATGATAAAGTGCTAAATTAAATTAATTACTTGTTTAACCAAGTGACGGCAGTATTTAGTTTAAACGCCGCCGGCGCGCCGTGTCGTGATGCTAGTGGATCAATGTAAAGCGATCATAGATTATTATATTTCAAACTCGATCACTGTGTTTTATTAATTAATTTAGTTTTTTATCAGTTTTTTTTTAACTTTTTCAGACATATACCGTACATAGAAGTTTACTTTCCATAAATATGACTTTTTCATAATTATTCTTTTAAAATTGTCTATGTTCATCATTGAGATTGCTGTCAATATTTACAATGATCTAAAATAATTCACTTAGTCTTTGAGTTTAATATCTAAGTCTATACTATTATTAATGTGAGGTGGTATCTGTCTGTTATATTGTATGTTCCAATTTAACACAAAAACCTCTGAACCGATTCGGCTGAAATTTTGCGCGAGATGTAGTTTTAAGGTTCATTGCGTTTCTAAAATACCAGGGGCTCCGCCGCTCAGGTCTTCAAAGTCCCAATGTTCATTTTTATGGAAATTGGTATTCATAGTAACAGTATGCAACTATTTCACAATATTTGAATTTCGTTGCAATCAGACACCCGTACGAAGAACAGTTTTATCGATTTTAAGAATGAGGTAGTGTATAATACGTATTACTGAAAAACATGTTGTATGAATATGTATAATCCCTAATAACGCGTAGATTTAATTCGTGTTCGTTGTTTTTAATACTTTCAAATGAAAGAGTGGGGGAATTTTGCGTGGTTAACACGTATGTGATTTTAGATACACGACATCATTTTTGGCACCATCTGAATTAATAAAACTCCTTATGCCGGTCATTCATTATTCGTGAATACGTGTGAATGTGTTGATTACGAATGTTCGAAGAAGTGTGGGTGCTCCGCGAATTCCGATAGCCTTGATTAAAACAGAGATGATTGTTTAGACTTACGAGCGAATATTCGGCTAAAACATTCAGGCGTATTGGCGTAATCGCGAATAGTATGGGACCGGCTTATGAACTAGGCAACACACGTAGTTTCCAGCCGACATGTTGGCGAGTGGCACGAACGACTCTGACAGTCACTGACGGAAACACTGACAGTTACTGGACACTGCCATCTAGTGACAATTACTGGAACTCCTGCCAAGTACAGGATGGCCCAACTGTCACCTGCAGTTGGAACTCATTTCTGTTATATAGTTACATAATTTTAGAGCGGCGGCGCGACGTAAAGTCCAGACATTCAACAGGCGTTAGTAGACGGTAATGTAGATTATAATACCAAACTAGCTTCTTGTCGCGACCTGCCTGCGATGTTTAGTCTATATCCTGATGTTTACAAGCCATCTTTACCCCCATACTTGTATTACACGGATAGAATGTGTCGCAGCTGATGGTTTATACATATGGGGTTTCCTTGAAAACAAAATTAAATTGGTTTCTTTGGCTGCTAGACATTTTCAAAATTAAAATCAAATTTCTAAAAATATTTCATTTTTAAATTAAAATTATGACGGCATTGAGGTTCCCTTCAACTAAAGTTCTCTTTCCCCTTAAAAGCGAATCTGAAAATCCGCGGAGTTGTTAGGTCGTAAGAGACATAAGAGATATTAATGATCTTTTAACATGACATGCAATTGATCTCGTCATATGACACAAGATGCTTACGTGCTACAAAAACAAAACAAATCGTAACATAAATAGGATCATAATAATATTCATGATACAGCAAGCAAAGCATATCAGCAGGCAATAAATAAAAAATATAGTAAATATGCAGTCAACAATAAAATCAGTTAATTTACTTAATTATAAAAATTAAAAAAAATTAAAAAATGGAAACAAGCGGATAAGTTCAAACAGCTGGCCTACAAGCAACATGCACACGCAAGTCAGACCGCGCTAACATCTGCTTCATAGTATTCATATAGGCTGTAAAAAGGCCTGTCAATTAACCAGGCATACATTACCTTCTTAAAATAGACTAGGCTAACATGCTGTGCATCCAGTGGCAATTTATTAAATAACCTTATACCCGTGATCTCAAAAGCTGAAAGTGTCTTGGTTAGTCTAGTAAAGGGCCTATTGATTTGTTGTTTCCCCCTTTTGCATGGGTGTGAGTGTGCCTGTTTAAACCAAAGTGTCAAAATTCTTCTTAACATGTATTATACAGGCTAATATTATCAGATTAATTACAGTTTGTATTTTTTCCTGTACGAAATGGGCTTGTCCAGAAGTTTTGGAAAAACCAGTTGCTTTTAATATGTGGGATATCATTTTTATAAAATAGCTTTTGTTAAATTGTGCAACTGAATTGCACCACTGTACGACCGATTCTGAAGGTGCGAGACGTTGTACGTAGTTAAATGCGACACTTAAGTTCCCCATGTCCAGTGTTTCGAAATTGGCTGTTTAAACTCGTGTGTGCCAAACAAGCGGTTGTTCCGCATTCCTTGTGTTCCACTGTTCCTTGTACAGTGCAGAGTACATTGCAGTGCACAGTGTTCTCTTCCGCTTGCAGCCCCCCCCCCCCCGGCGATGTTAGTGAACAATGTTGGTAATCTCTTTAAGTCACATTCAGGCTCTTCTGCTAGAGGTTGATGTTTAGAAATGTATTTGTTTAGGTAGTATGAATATTTACGTAACTGAAATATTTGCCTTTAAGTCTCGATACATTATAATTTAAATGTTACTATGTTGTGTTAAAAATGCCTCCAACAACAAAATAGTAGGCTAATCTTAAACGTTGTAACCAAGCTCTTTAAGTTGGTAATATTTTTGAAAAGTTTAGTAAATAATTACCTTTGTAAAAAAAACAGCACTGTTTTTCTCAGTCGTTTATATTATTTCAACGCTGAAATATTCGAAAAGGGGAAATGAGGGGCGAAATGTTGTAATCTAAATTAATATTTAATTTTACAGCGAGTGTTTTCGTGAAACACAGTAGGGATTCCAAGTAAGCAAATTAACTGAGCATAGGTTCGGCGGAAATACAAGGCTTCTAGGAAATTAATAAATACATTTTACGCTTCAACTTTAACCAAAGCGATGGCGCCTTTAGCGGAATAATCTGCCCACATCAGAGGATGCCGACGGCTACTGACATTTAATGTGTTTGTATTTTTTTACTTTTGACTGTTTGAAGCGCAAACTGAAAAAAAATCAGCTTTAATGATATTGCTACTTAAAGTATTTAAAGTAAATATTATTTGTTTAAAGATGTTTATGTCGTAATGCAACATCCGGCCAGTTTTTTCAGAGGTAGTAATTGGTTGCAAAAAGCACTCGCAATCATTTTAGAATTGCACTTGTTATACAGTTGTTTGGAAAACAAAACATTTACAAAATCTGAGAAAAATCGGAGAATAGCAGGAATGGCGATGATGGAGACGCCGCGCCGTTAAGATAAAGACATTTAGTTGCATACAGTCTACTGTTACGTGAAGTTAACGACGCCACGCGGCGCAATCAAGTCCCAAGTGAGTTTTGGCTAGGGTTTTTACACGTGTAGTTCATAGGTAGGGCAACAGCGTCACTTTTGTGGACCAGGGGCACACGCGGAACTACTGATGAGGGTTTCAATTGTTAGTTTTAAATGTTTTTATTGTTTTTTCCTGCATTTGAAATACCCCGGGGTAGATCCTAAATGTGGATGATTTCCATAAGGCCAAAAGGCACAGTTATTCCTAAAATAATTCTTTTGCTTTGTCAATGAAAACAATACCCTTTAACTTATTTATTTTAAATGTTATAAAAGATGATGCATTTACTGCAATGACCGACCACTATCTATATCACAAGGTCTACATTCTGTAATTTACAATTCCACTATCAATTAATATACTAATTATTAGGGCGACAGCTAACTTAATCATTCCAATGATTTCTGACCGAGATATAATTGCTGGAAGTTTTCTAATGACCTTTCAAATAAGTAACTCTAAAGAATCGTTGTATTAGAACATCACATCAAAAATCTTTTATAAACAGAATACTTTCTGAAAAGTATTTGTATGATTTTGCAAAAAGACAACTTGTTGAAGTTTGCAATATGGATAAACAATACACGACAACGTGTTGTTTAAAGAAGGTAACACGCGTTTGACAACACCTTGACGAAACTTCTTTCACATCAGCTCTATCTCCAAGACTTTCTTTCGTCTGTTTTATTCATTGTTTCAACACTGTTTTTTACAATAAATCTTTTGTCTGTCAGCATAATAGTATTTTTTACTTTCTCCCCCTATACATAGTATATGGAGAAAGTATTGTTTTCGTCAAAATTTTCGAATTTGAGTTGTTAGTGGAAATATTCGTTTTGGTGCTCCCTGAACCCAAAAAAGTGGTTTTTACGTGATGTCTGTCTGTGTGTGTGTGTGTGTGTGTGTGTGTGTGTGTGTCTGTGTGGATGTGTACAGGGCTAGAGCCCTAACCAATGGGCCGATTCTTATGAAATTTGGTATGTAGGTACTAATCCACGATATCTCCAGGCGTTTTTTCATTTTTTTGAATTTTTGATTTTTAAGGGTAATTATCCCCCAAAAACCGCCAAAAAACATGAAAAATCAAAATTTCTCAAAAACGGCTCTAACGATTTTGATTAAAATTTAGTCGTTTGTAGAACTTTAGTTTTCCAACAAAATGACACTACCCGCATTCCTGTAAAAATTCCGGTTCAGAAATTACAGGACTTAAAACATCAAAAATTCAGTTTTTTGGATTTTTCATAAAAAGACATAAATATAAAAAATATTACTATTCACCATTAAAAAGAGCTCAAAAAACTAAATAATTTAGTATCTTGAATTAATATTCTACGATTGCTGGTTTCGGAGAAAATTGAAATTTTTATTTAGCGGTAAACGCAGTACGTTGTCCAATGTTATTCTTATGGGGAATAGAAAAATTACTATTTCTCTCTTATTTACTGATCAATTTCATTCAAACTTGATATGCTTGTCAATTTAGCATTGACCAACAGAGTTAATTCGAAATATGTTGCCTCTTAATAACCCTGGGGGGGAATAGGGGGCATTTCCCCTCTTAAAACCACGAGTGCAGCAATGGATTCTGTAGTGCCTCCAAAGAAGGGATTTGGGTGTATGTTTTCTAAAACAACTTGTTTACAAGATTTTCTGTACATTCGACCGTGCTTTGTATTCTATATTTAGTAAATAAAATTTAATTTATTCATTAAACTTGGGCTAAAAGGGAGAAAGTATGTGTCAGTTTCCTTATACCGTTTATTTTTAGCTATATACGAAGTACACTTTCTGTAGTCATTTGTTTGTAATCCGCACAATCCTGTCGCGCTGTTTAAACTAGTACGATACGCTATCAAAGTCAATAAACTGCCGAGGTCGCCTCCATCGTATTTCCTTATGCAAGGTGATTTTGTTATGAGTTGTGGCAGCGAGTGTTATTGGGTATAAATACCAATCGATTTGCTATGTAAACGTTTTACATTTTTTTCTATCAGCGAATTTCCCCTATAGGGAAGAAGCTATTACCGTAGGTGGTATGGTAAGAGTTAAGACCGAGACCATGATAATTTTTATTTTGAGGTTCCCAGATGCCAAAAACACTATTCGTTCAAATTTATACATATGTATTGATATCTATTATTGGTATTGGTATCATCTATTAGAGATGAGTCGATTCTCGATACCACCGATTCTTGGACATTGTATCGGTATCGAGATTCATTCTTCAATGTCGATACCGATACCATCGATACCCCCGTCGTTTACCTGCGCTACGAAGTGCACGGGAAGAGACTCTCCCGCCGTTTGCCCGCTCTACAAAAGGCGCGAGGAGTGTTTGGGTCGGCGGCAAAAATCTTACCTTGGAGATAAGGAAGGAAGAGTGATGGGAGGGGAGGGGAGGGTAGGGGTCTGGTTGAAAGCAATAAACCAGTCAGCTGACCTACATTATTTCTTTGAGTCATTATCTTACAACCAAGTTTTTCCCTATTATGAATTTATAATAAATAGTTTTTGTTTTTCTAAATTAATATAGCATACTAGTGAAATTAACATTGATTTATGTAAACAAATTGCATTGTAAAAATTGGTTTGATAATTAACTACAAAATACTACTAAATAATTTTAAATGGTATTATAAATTTGTGACTGTTTTTAACAATAGTTTTAACAACTATAGGTACTGAATAATCGTAGGTATCGATGGTATCGGTATCGAGAATCAGGAATCGATTTTTCTAGTATGGGTATCTGTATCGAGAATCGATAAATCTCGGTATCGACTCATCCCTAATATATATATATATATATATATATATATATATATATATATATATATATATATATATATATATATATAATGTGTGTTTGTCCGTTAACACGATAACTTGAATAAAAACGTCTGATTTTGATGAAATTTGGCTCAAATGTGTAAAGTGACATTCATGACTTTAAGTTCGAAACCAGGAAAATCGGATCATTGAAAGGGGGTTTATGGGGGTTTACGATTTTTCAAAAATCATTCTTTTGCATTTTTTACCCTAAAATTAAAAAAATAACTTAATTTTGGTTTCGACCATTTTATGAAGCTTAAAAAAACAAATAATATGGTATTTTGAATCATTAACCTAGGACAAGTAGTTGCGGAGAAAATCCAGAATACCCCCGTTGCAGCAAACCTGCATACTCAGCGAATTTCCAACGGAGATATAAATGTCTTAATACTACATAAAGCCACTTACCAAGTTTCATAACAATATATTCACAAATAAGCGATATATACAATTTTAATTATTCTCCATAAGAATAAGATTGGGGCTGAGTACGCAGGTTTGCTGCAACAAGGAACACAAAAAATGAATTTTTATGCTAATATCAATATAACTCACCTAGGTGAAGTCGTATACCAGTTTTTATTCATTTATGTTCATAATTAAGGGAGACAGAGCATTTAATAATTCTCCATAAGAATAACATGGGGGCTGAGTACGCAGGTTTGCTGCTACGGGAGAATTATGTAAAAAAGATTTTTGGAGAAAATAGCAATAGACCTCAACGAGATGAAGCTGTATACCAAGTTTCGTTAGTATACGTTCATAAATAAGCAAGATAAAAAAATTTTCTTTTCCTCCATAAGAATAACATTAGACAACGTACTGTGTTTAGCACTTTCAATATATCGGTAACCAATTGACGTAGAGGAATGATCGAAATACCAAATTGTGTGTTTTTTTAAGCTGAATCGAATTGTCAAAACTAAAATTTGACTTTTTCAAAAATTATATGTAAAAAATTCAAAAAACCCATTTTTGGGGTACAAACCCCCCCCCCCCAAAAAATACCCCTTCGGATAGAGCGATCAGGCTGGTTTTCGAACTTAAAGTCATAAATGTTGCTTTACACGTTTATACCAAGTTGGCTTCACCTAGTACTGGTCTATTGATATTTCCACAAACAAAAATAATTCCCAAAGTCAGTCAACACGGCTTTATGGCAATATTGGCTTACGACCGGCGTACAACGTCGTAGTGTATAGAAAATTCATTTAGTACTTAATTTGGAGTAATATAAATCCAAATTTCTTTATTTTGTTTATGATAATCCCCAACTTTTCACGGAATATTAACAACTAGACGTCCCGTTCTCCGCACCGGGATCTAGCAGGCGTAGAGTCCGATGTACAACATTGACATCATAACCAGCTGTTCCACTAAATTATAAATCCATAAGATTAACACTGGAACTTTGGAAGCCCCCCTGGGGCTGGAATTTTGGGGCGGACCCCTGAAGGTGGGCGTTTTTCAAAAATCCAAAAGGCACAGTGAGCGTACGTTGCAGTTGATATCAAATATGTAAGGAAATTAGTAGTTTTAGAGGTCCAAAATTGCCAAAAAAATCAAGAAATTATTTGAATAATATTTCTGGAGAGGTTTTAGGATTGGCGTGTTATACGACTTGAGCGGCGACGACGCCACGGGAGCGACTCGCTATTTGTGTTCCGTCCGTGGTCCGGGTCAGGCGTGTCTCCAGCGGCAGTTCAGTGAGTTGGTTAGCTACTCAGTGAGTGTTCTCGTGTCGCGACAGCTCTTCAGGTTTATTGTGACCCTAAAAGTCAATGTACAACTTACAATTAAATCTGTGCAATGTGTTTAAACTGTGATTTCTAGTGACTCAATGGTCGGAAATAACTGATTACATTATTATTTTTGAGACGACAACTTCATAATAATTTTTACAAGAATCGATCATTTATTTTTAAATTAAATCAATCCACGATCACTGTAATAATTTACTAACAACCGCTAAATAATTAGGTGCACTAAGCAACCTAATATTGGAACGGAATTCGGTGTTAACTTTAGAATCTCGACAAAAATCGAGTAGTAGAGTTATGTCGTGTTAAATCAATGGCAAGCTTTCAATGGAAATTTGCTTTCCGAGGGTAAATACTTGTTTGACCAACTGACAAAGTGACTTAGACTAAATAAATTATAAATGCACTTTAATATCAGTTATAACATTATTTTAGATTACCTGGGGGCCGAGCTTTGCTCGGGAGAAGGCCAGCCAGTTTGTTTAGATGACTTGGAGTATTATTTCACCACTTCCCCCAACTGACAATCAGATTTGTGTAACTGAATTGCCTCTTTTCTCCATTTTTAAGGTCACTCCAGTTGTTATTTAACGCTCAATGTCTCTTTGATTTATTTTACTAATCTAAATATGAAATCTTTTAATCTCTGCTCTCATGAAAACACATGTTAATTAATAATCATAAACAACATGAGTATTACTTTGACAGTTCCCTGGTTGATTATGGACAGCTGTTACAATTTTTTGTTTTGATTTGAAACTCCATAAGCCCAATTTTAATTTTTTTAACATTTAATTTTAGTTTCTTTAAATTATTTGATTTTTCCAGGGGATGAGGCCTGTCTAGAACTTATTTTTATCCCAGAAATGAGTTATTTCGAACATTTGAAGGAAATCGTTGGAGCCATTTTTAAGATCAGTGTCGCAAGCAAGCAAACCTTACTCATATTAGAGGATAGGATTTACCGACACAGTAGGGTTTTCAAAGTGTATCATACCAATCGATTTCTCTGGTGTGATGTTATATTGATGTGATAGTAGACCTATATTACAATAGCAAATTTTCTTAATTTAATATATTTATAATAAATTGTTTAGTAAAAAATTGTATATTTAACTAGCACTAACATAACTTTTACACTACTAAATTTTATATTTGAATAAACAACTTGAATTCCACCAACGTACAAATTGCATCCCACTCATGAATATTCCCTTGTCTTGTGTTCGTGTTACTTTTATTTGAGGATACTCGACGAACATATTTAATCGATTCCCATCAACAAGTGGACGTTGTGTAAACGTCGCGTCGTTATCTGAACAAACACAACACAAGCACAGGACTACAGGAGGCGGCACGGCGTCACTCTGTGGGACAGACTCTCGCGGGACTGTTAATTGGATGGAGCAGATCCGACGGGAATCAGATGGGGGGCGGGACTGGGTTGGTTTTCAATTTAATTAAATTTGTAAATAAGAAACCGTCATTACGTTTGAATACTGATGAAACTCCTGTGATAAAGTCCTATGGGTCCTTTATAATTATGTTTAGTATTTGGTAAAATGTTTAACCTAATGCAAAATGCACGGTAGACTAGGCACAGGATTGAGAGTTCTTAAATACCCCCGTCGCAGCAAACCTGCATGCTCAGCGAACTTCCAATGAATATATAACATAACACATTAAAACACTTAACAGGATTCGTAAGAAATATATTCACAAACAAGCGATATTTAAAATATTAATTATTCTCTATAAGAATAACATTGGGGATAAGTACGCAGGTTTGCTGCAACAAGGAACACAAAATAATGGGTTTTTATGCAAATATTAATAGAACTCATCTTAGTGAAGTCACATACCAAGTTTCATCCATATACACTCATAAATAAGCGATATATAACATTTTAAGTATTTTCCATAACAATAACATGGGGACCAAGTACCTACGTTTGCTGCTACAGGAACCTTAGGCGAAAAATTGTTTTTGTTGTGCAAACAACAATAAACCACAACCAGATAAAGCCATATACCTAATTTCGTCAGTTTATGTCCATAAATAAGCGAGATATACAATTTATCTTTTTCTCCATAAGAATAACATTAGACAACGTACTGTGTTTAGCACTTTCAATATCTCAGTAACCAATTGACGTAGAGCAATGATCAAAATACCAAATTTGTTAAGCTAAATTCAATGGTATTGATTCAAATTTGATTAAATAAAAATTACATGTGAAAACACCCCAAAACATATTTTTGGGGTACAAATCTTCCTTCGGATAGTGCGATTCATCTGGTTTTCGAACTCGTTCAAATAAATGGTACTTTACACATTTGTACCAAATTTCATTAAGATCGGACCTTTTTTAAGAGAGTTATCGTGCTTACGAACACATATATATATATATATTTAAATATACATACATACATACAAATTTGAACGAATGGTGTTTTTGGCATCTGGGGACCTCAAAATGAAAAGTTATCATGGTCTCAGGCTTAAGTCTTACCATGAGACCTACGGTAATAGCTTCTTCCCTATAGGGGAAATTCGATAAAAGATGCAAACCATCAATTAAGCTGTAGTACCGTATTTTGACATTTGACCTGTTAAAGTTAGATTAAATTGAATTTGTTGTTTCACGCAGATGCTTGCGATTTTTGTGAATGTATAAGGGAAATTCCTCTAAAATAGTGCCGATCTTCTACTGAGACTGAAGTTTTTGTTAGGAACTTTATCAGGGCCAAATTGTAATAGTGCATAAGTGTGCGTTACATAAATACACCGTGGAGTCGGGAGGTTTTTCGTTCTCAGCTATAAAGGGGCGACACTTATCTTCCTTCGCTGTTTTAATAAAAGTTGTATAAAACAAAAATTAAAGTTGTTTCTTGTTTTAAGTTTAGTTCGCGAACCGCGCGGTGTTGACATCGCAGCTGTTGTGAGTCCCCGCTCGAGCCGCCTCCCTGATTTGTATTCAATGATTGGCGCATCCGGCAGATAGACAGACGGGTATCACAGCATCAGGCAGTGACATCTGGGGACAAAAACTGGAACAGTGACGACGTATAAGACCAAGACCGCACCGCAGTCTGCGGCCAACCGGCACCTGACACCCGACACGGGATACAGTAGTTAGGGAGAAGCACCGACACCTACATACATCAGTCGTCTGATGTATCTAGTGCGGCCTTGCAGAGGGGGCTCCAGTCACGAAACTGTTCGCTACTACAACATGTCAAAGGCCGTCCCTCCTCAAGGGATTATCTGAAATCGCTTTCTGTGACTCATTTTAAACAACGAATATACCTAGCGATTTCAGTGAGCAAAATGTTTACCATCGTAAATAATAATCGTTAAAACAATTTCAAATTATTAAATTGTTCCGATTTTTTTAGGTTACCTATTTGTTATACCGACATTTTGACTGAAATCGCAGGGTTTTTTGTTCTCATTAAAATTAGCCATAAATCATCGATTTCCGTAGTGGAGGGACGGGCTTTGAAAGTTGGCATTGGTTTTATGGGAGGATCAGCTAAGTGCAGAGGGTTAGAGCCCCCTCTTAAGAAAATAATTTTCCTTGCAACGCTTTGCCAATTACTATGAATAATCGAATAAGGAACCAATATATTGGCTATCAGTTAATATGTGAAAGAGGCAATCGGTTTTTATCTAAAAACGGAATACCTAACCAATCATGTGTAAACGTGCGGAATTCTTATTTAATTATTTAATTCTGAAAGCGAAATTTGTAAGTCAAAATTGTGAGATTTTGGCAAATTGCAGGATGATGGGAGACGGTTCAAATTAAAGGTCTTAATACCAGGGACTCGGAAAAATAGTAGTTTTTCTAAAACATTACCAGCGAACGAAAAATAACGTAAAACATCCCCCACAAGATTCAAAAACGTCTACTTTGTTTACATTAAAAGACGCTACCGCCCCTCCAAGCCACTAGTACTGATGTATAGTGGGGCCATATAGATATAGGTTGAACATGTCCAAGGCTCAACATTGTTCACGACTATCCTGTATTCCTTGTACTACCTTGTTTCTCCCGCCCTCACTGTCGTTACCTCAGCATCTACCTTACTCTTAATGGGTTAACCTTACGCAAACCCTTTATAACCTTAACCTTTATGGGGATGTGTATTACGTTTATATGCTCACCCTTATTTTTATCACATCTATAGAATTGTATTGCAAACTATTTGTTTTTCCAAATATGTAAACATATAGTAAGTCTAATTTTTACCTTTTCTTAGGATTACGAAAGTTGTGGTTTATAAAAACATGTTTTCGTAATTCGTTTTAAAATTGTGTTGGCAGGAAAATGTAACTGGTAGGAATGTTTTGGGGAAAGTGTTTATAAATAGTTGTATTTTATGAATAAAGCACTTAAAGCAAAAAGGGGTTCGCTCGCAACAGGCTGACGTTAGGGGAGAGAATTTCCATATTTAAAACTCAAAATATTGAATTAAGTTTTAAAGCAAACGCTTGCGCAAATTTATTTGAACATTATGTAACATTTTAGTTCGTTGCTTTTCCGATGCACGTGCTTCTATTTACATGAAATGAAAGGATGGCCGAGTTGAGCACGAGGAGGAGGTTTAGCCTGGTATAAAAGAATAGATAATAGAAGATATTGAAGAAGGTAAAACTTTGCCAAGTAAAACTTGTCAAATTGTTTAGAAAGGAAGGTGTCTACCATTGTTTAAGGAAATCGTACTTAAAATACGCACTCTAAAGTGCAAACACACATTGTCCATTTTTTTAGCGACCCCAAAACTTGTTTGGGCATCCGCGTTAGGAACTTTGGTCGTGGTCTCACCGTGAGGATCATACTAACAGCTATCACGCTGTTCCATATGAAAATCACTGAAATAGATGGTAGCCAAATAAATATTTGCTTGAACCAAAAATCCTGAAAGTGATTATACAAAAATGTATAAATTAAATTTATGACGGTATAGGTACAGAACAAAATTTGTTGGGAAAAATAATCGAAATATAAAAATGAGGAAGAATTGAAGAATGGCCAAAGCAAGAGAGTGGTCGCTGTTTAGTGTTTAGCTTTGACGCGCGGTAACCGTTTGACTGGGAGGGCACGGTGTTTTAGCACGGTGGTTAACACGTGGTTGGCTAACTGAGCTAATCCTGTCGCCTTTGTCCACCGCAGAGCAACACTGCCGGACAAAGAGAGGGCGGTGATTGCGTTAGTGCTTGTGGTAGAGGAAAGGATGACTTGGACTTCATTGGGCTGTGGAAGATTACGGCATCTAACGGTGGGGCAGACTATGAGATTAGGGGCCGGGTAAGAGGGTGGAGGGAGAACAGAGATTATTCTTTAACATTTAAATATCGATTGGTGACCGATGCAGAAACATAGGAATAAGCTGTTAACAAAACAGCAAAATCCATATCAGATACATATTAACTACAAAGCTCGGAAAATACGTTACCTTTCCAGGCGTTAAAATCAATCCACGAGGAACCATAATCAATCAATACGTCATAATCAATAATTATTTCAATACGGGAATATTTTATTTTATTCTTTAAATATTTTGCTCGCCACCTTGTTACTTACCTCAAGCGAATAGATTCAATACCTTGTTTTAAGAGGGGGCTCCAGCCACCAAACATTTGGCGTTTCTTCATGCTTCCCCCAAAAGGCCAATGTTAACTTTTGAGGTCGCTCTTCAACGGGTTTTCCGACATTGTTTATTTATGGCTCAATTTCAAGACCAAAAACATGCTGGCGATTTTATTGACCGAAATTTCGACTTCACAATAACATTTTAAAATATTAAATTTACAATTTGTTATAGATGAAGTATTTTTAATGTAAAAATTTACTCATTGAAATCGCTAGGTATTTTGTTTATTTTCAAAACGAATCTTAAATCAACGATTTCAGATAATCCATCGAGAAACTTAACATTGGCCTGATAGGGGAAGCAGGTAGAAACACGAAACGTTACCTGACCGGAGCCCCCTCTTAATTTCTCACCTTTGCTAAAAATAATTTGATACTATTTCACACTAAACATATCCTGCCATCAGCCAACATGCGAGTTCTGGGCGAGTCTATACATTACTCACGCGCTGATAATTTGCAGCCGTAACTGTTGCGCGTGGTGTGAACGCAAGAATCCTATATCTTGTTGACTGACAGTTGAAAGTGGTCGGTGTAAAGTGATATAACAAGTACCGAGTGCTGTCAAGTGCCAACGGCCATGTCTCTGTGGATGAACTACCTCAAGACTGGATACAAACGGCAGAACAAGCGCCGACGCCTCAGCAACTCTAACGATGTGAGTTTTGATTTTAGCGTGTAACGTGAAGGTTTAGCACGTGTCTTGTGAAAGAGATTTGAATGAAGTATGTTTGTTTGAGTTGGTGTAGTTTAAGTATTGTTTAAGTTGTAGAGTCATAAAATTCATATGTTATGCATTGCCAGCGGTTCCCGGTGTGGCTGCGCCCAAAATATTTTGTTAAAAATATTCACTGATAATTTTTACATTAAAACTCGCTATGTAAACCAGTTGATTACAATATTTTAACTAGGCATCTGATACAATTATAGCAGGACTTTCCTCCGTAAGAGTAACAAGTTAACTTTGAAAACCAGTGGGGCGAAGCCCTTAGGTCCTAGAACTTTGATTAACGACTTTAAATCTTCCTTGGGTTAACCTCTGAATGACCATGCGAAGCTTCATATATTCATATACACCCACATTAGTTATCGTTATCCATTACGCGCAGTAAGGGAAGTCCTCTCTGAGCGTTCGACATAGGAGCAAGACACCCGCATTAGCTATCGCTATCCATTATACACAGCAAGGGAAGTCCTCTCTGAGTGGTCGACATACAAGCTAGACACCCTCTGTAGACACCCATTACACGCAACAAGGGAGTTCCCTCTAACTCGTCTACATATTTTATTTCGTATGCGTCACCGTCATTCGGGTAACCTGATACGACACGGAATTCGTTCCAGGATCTGTTTTTACCCGTAACAGCTAGTGCGACCTCGCCGCTCACACAGTACAGGCCCGTTAAGCCGTCAGTCAGTTGTACCATCAAGGCATCGTTAACCTGTCGTAGACCAAGAGACGTTTACGATACCTCGAATGAGTTACGACGGCCGCTAATTTCGGCCAACTCGTTCGGCTCGGGTCGCTTGTTGTAACTGTTGCAAATTGTCCAACAACGGAGTTATGCCCACTTGAAAATTTAATTGTAATGTCACATGCTGCTCTGCCTTTTATGAACTTGTCAAATCGAAATAAAGTAAATATTGCTCCGAATATTTTAAATTCTATATATTAATACGCTAGGGTTTTTTTCTTCTCAGTCATAACTCGATAACGGCTGGACGGATTTTAACGTTCGAGGTGTCAAATTAAAGGTATATTTACGTCGATTTTTGCCAATACTCATCAGAATTTTAAGAAAGGGCATCACTTAAATGAAGTAAAGGGCTGAATTTTTGGAACAGCGGTGCTATCCGACGGCGGAAGTCTAAACTACGTGATGATTGAAAGTACGTTATCCGCATTAGTCTTAGTTGTTTTCATCCGTTTTAATATCAGATGTTTTGTTATGTTCGTTTATAACTAAAGTAACCTTTCGTTGGGTACAAACTTGCGCGGATTCGAGCAACAGGGCAACTAGTATATATTTAAAAAGAGCGCATGTGTTTAAATAAGAAATCCGCTTTATCAAAATTGAAGGCGACCGCGACAAAACCCGATCTTATGTCATGTACCACTTCAAATTATCATTTTGACACCTGTGTGTCTAAAAAATCAGGAATTACTAAAAAATCCCTTAGGGCTTCGCCCCGTCGGGCGTTAAAGTTTCAGCGTGATGTATCTGTAGCAGACGATTTTATTTGCCCAGTATATCTTCCGGTGTACGGGTTGTTGGCAAACCTAGCAATGTTAAGTAACTATAATTCACGTTGCATTATACAAATAAAATGCTTAATCATTCTTCAGTTTTGAATTTTTAAAGAGATACAAGATATAAGTACGGGATTGGTGGGAACGGATTATAAGGTGCAGTGACAAATTCCAATGCTATGTATTCAGACTCACTGTCAACTGATAGACGGGTGTATTGTTGTTAATCCGCAACGATGACTATAGCTCTGGACCCACTTAAAATGCAAATCTACGTCAGCCGAACTCATCGCTCTAATGGTAATGGGAGATTGGCGAATCAAACGATTGTTATTATGGCGATTGTTGTTATTTTTACCGAGGGGATCGTTGTATGGAGAATATTAGGGTCCCTAAAGTTTGAAGGTTTTTTTCGCAAAGTGGGAAAACGTCCTTGTTGCCCTTTAGGGGACAATAAATTAATTTCCGATTAAATATTTTTCAAAAGTAATTATAAATGGGTCTTCGTCAAGTAACAAGTCACTGATATAAATAATGTAGATTCAAATACGTGGATTTAATTTTAGTATTGCGGTAACTATGTATTATATTTCCGTTTCCTATAGTGGTGTGCAATTGCAAGAGATATAACATAGTGTGTAGTCAAAATCCAAACATGCAACAGTTCACCAGATTCAGATTTTAATGGTTAAATTAAACCTCTATCCGTTCATCCCAAATTGTATGTGACTCATTCCTTTTGTGTTCATGCTTTTTTGATCGTATTTTATAAAACTGTTTCTTCCATTTCAGAAAATGTATTTTACTACGTGAGTAAATTCCTGTATATCTGTATCTATCGAGTCTCTAAAATGTTAATAGTTTTATCTCTACTGTCAATTGTAGACTTCTTTTAAACTCTACCATTATTTGAATACACATAACCATTTCTATAACGTGTTTACTACATCAATTAATTAATTGATTAAATTGAATTATAATGTAACTTGTTTAGTGATGCGTTTATGTACAGTTTGACGTACCATAATTATATACATTTTCCAAATTCAAATTTTATACTCTGTAGAGCCCGCTTGTTTCCCGTCGTCTGTCACAATCATAAATATTCATAGTTTGGGCGTTTTGGGTTGCTTAGTTACACACACACACACACACACACACACACACACACACACACACACACACACACATATATATATATATCTATATATATATATATCTATATCTATATATATATATATAATGTTTGCTATCCACCCTCTACAAGGTCTGCAAGTTGTTGGTTAACTCATTGGCAATAAAGCCCTCAGCCGCGATGTGGTAGTCGTCAGGAAACGGAAGAGCGGATAAGTTTATTTGTTGTGCCTATTCCGAGAGCGGACGTCCATAAAACACGCCACACGCTTGTAGCTTGTAGCCTGCCCAGTGTCGAGTCATTGTCTGGATTCTGGCGGACTGGCCTAGTGACACGGCTTGTAGCTTGTAGCCTGCCCAGTGTCGAGTCATTGTCTGGCGTCTGGCGGACTGGCCTAGTGACACGGCTTGTAGCTTGTAGCCTGCCCAGTGTCGAGTCATTGTCTGGCGGACTGGCCTAGTGACACGGCTTGTAGCTTGTAGCCTGCCCAGTGTCGAGTCATTGTCTGGCGGACTGGCCTAGTGACACGGCTTGTAGCTTGTAGCCTGCCCAGTGTCGAGTCATTGTCTGGCGGACTGGCCTAGTGACACGGCTTGTAGCTTGTAGCCTGCCCAGTGTCGAGTCATTGTCTGGCGGACTGGCCTAGTGACACGGCTTGTAGCTTGTAGCCTGCCCAGTGTCGAGTCATTGTCTGGCGGACTGGCCTAGTGACACGGCTTGTAGCTTGTAGCCTGCCCAGTGTCGAGTCATTGGCGGACTGGCCTAGTGACACGGCTTGTAGCTTGTAGCCTGCCCAGTGTCGAGTCATTGGCGGACTGGCCTAGTGACACGGCTTGTAGCTTGTAGCCTGCCCAGTGTCGAGTCATTGGCGGACTGGCCTAGTGAGACTGCTTGTAGCTTGTAGCCTGCCCAGTGTCGAGTCATTGGCGGACTGGCCTAGTGACACGGCTTGTAGCTTGTAGCCTGCCCAGTGTCGAGTCATTGGCGGACTGGCCTAGTGACACGGCTTGTAGCTTGTAGCCTGCCCAGTGTCGAGTCATTGGCGGACTGGCCTAGTGACACGGCTTGTAGCTTGTAGCCTGCCCAGTGTCGAGTCATTGGCGGACTGGCCTAGTGCGTGCGAGATCTAAGCTTTGCTAAAGGTGGTCCCACACTTCTCGCGAACAGGCCTGAACATTCGGCCGAACATTCTCCCGAATGTTCACTGAACATTCCGTCCCGTTTGTTCCCGCATGTATTAAAAGTTCGTGTAGCTCCCCAGTTTCGCGAACACTCGGAACACTCGGAGTTCGGCCGAATGTTCGGGCGTGTTCGCGAGTAGTGCGGGACCTCCTTAATCCGATACTCGCCGCTCCTAAACGGCCAGACTGTACTAAGCTGATTCATTAAAACATCGTAGTATCATTTTTAACTTTATTGGCTAATGGGCGAAGCCCCAAGTAAAAGTTGTGATAAGTCACATTTTTTGGAAAAATCTTTTCTCTGAACCCTAATCTGTCTTTAAATTTATTCTTTAGAGCGTTAAAATTTAAAATATCCATACAAATAAACTATGTCAGCAATAGAAAGATTATGTAATGCCTTTATATTACCTTTGATCAAAATAGAAAAGTTTGATGTGGGCAGAAAAACATTTCCCAGAGAAATATTTATTCAACTCAAAAAGTTTAGGAGTAACGTAAAGTGCAAAGAGGTTTTCACCGTTAAGGAACAGCTGTTTGACACGTGATCTTTGTCGTACAAGAGATCGCTTCCTGCGCTCTGACGCCCATGCGACATGCGACTCACATCTCATTGTTTACATTCGACGTCGGAATGCAAACAAAGCGTTGTGAACAACACCACCATTGATCGGTTATACGTTTGGCTTGGCGACGACCCAGGCCGCTAGTTTGGCCGACGGCCACGCAATGATTGGGCTAATAGCCGGTATTGAGCATTCCAGTCGTTTACTCTTAACAACGCACTAACAGCTTCCGCAGGTCAGGTACCAAGTCACGCTTTGCCCGAATGTGTATGTTACACGTCGAATTAGGACAAAGCACGAAACTTTAACTCATCTCGTGGAGTGGGCACAGCAAAATTCTTATCCTTTTAAACCTTCTGAAGGCACCCAAAGCGCCACGTGTCCTAAAGTAGGTATACAGTTCAATAATTTTGTGGATGATCCCAATATACAAGTCACTTATTAGGCTAGGTAATTGACTGGTTAACCGGTTAGGCTAGATTAGGCTAGGCTGGTTGTTTTCTATACAATATACTTGATAGGAGTTGGATTATATTGGAGCCAAGTAGCAATCCAAGTTTGGCGTAAGATAATTATTTTTAGTCCTGAATTAAAAGTATCTATTTTATTTACGTCTTTAATATATACTGGAAGGGCTTGAAAATGTTTGTTTGCCACCGTGTTTTGGATGCTGTTCGAAAATTGTCGATCTGTTGTTAAGCAGGCTCTCTATTAAATCTAGTGTTGTACGAGTTGATGGGTTCCTATATGTGTACATTTTCTTGCTTTATGTACGTGACTGACTAAAAAAGTGAGCATTTTATTTGGGTATTGTCCGGAACAGAATGCCCACTTCGCGATGCGGTAACTATCTACTCAGTTGCCGATATCGCTGTGCTCACAACGCAAGATGGGTCAGTATTTCAGGCATGTCCGTAGACGGCGTTGAGTGTTGAATCTGACGGTATATTACGACTGTTACACGATTCATTATGTTCTCAAGTTGTCCATGCTTTAGGCCTTTTTCTTGGTCAATAATTAAGTGATGTGTGCCTGGCCCAAGTCTCGCTCTCGTATGCAGTCAAGTGCATCATGGGAATGTAAGCTATTTGTCGTATGTCCTCGTTATTACCATGAGTGTAGACTTTTTTTATTTCAACGCCGTATAAGAGTACATTTCAAACGCTTTTAAGGGAAAGCGGTCCAAACCCCTCAAATTTTTGTGGACATTCCGGGATTCGAACCCGTGACCCCTTGATCCGAAGTTCAAAACGCTAACCGTTAGGTTAGCGAGACGTTTCTTATTTGTCAGTTTCTTATTTGTCAATAGCCATGTGCTGTTGTAGGCCTAACTCGCAGTCTCGCTTTACACGTCGTGTAAAATGAACTGGTTCATCCTTCAAGCTATATCCCAGTGTTGATTTTCAGTTTTAAGCATTAACTCAATCCAAGAGGATTTCTTTTGAGTTGGCTGATGCAACTGTTTCGTTATTTTTCTGAATAAACGAGTTATTGAGTGATATCGTCGTAGGTGTTTTGTCGCTTAGGCTTTATTAGTTCGATTACGACATTGCTTAGGCCTGGCTCCAAGTCACGTACTACATTTGCAGTGAAATTCAGTTGTGTCGTTTGTTTATTGTATATTTTGCCGTTCTTAATTAATACCGTGGCCTTGTTTATGGTTGTATATTGCTGTACTATGCTGGTTTTGTGCTCTTTGTAATATTATTACATCTTTGTTTAAAATTCATTGTTGGTGATGGCGAGTTTATGTTATTTAAGGAATTTTTGCGGACATTTTCCATCACTTATTAGTAAAACCAAAGTTTCGTAAAAACAAAGTGATAGAAAATGTTCACAAAAATTTCCTAAATAAACATTACTACATCTATTTTTGAGTTTAGCAAAACAGTTTGTTCTTATTTTAAAATTAGCTTATTGTGCTATTTTGTAATTGTTACCTTCTTGTTTTAGTCTAAAGGCGTCGTTAATAGTTCTACAGGGTTACGTGTTTAAATCAGTTAGAATTAATATCTTACGTTTATCCTGCATTTCAATGCGTTTTTGTTTGCTTGTGTTTTTGTAAATGTATTAATAATAAAAATAACATTGACATTTTCGTTTAAATCTAGGGAGTGTTGTATTTTAAAATAAAAACTATATATCAGTTGAAAATTAAACATTTTGAATAGGACGATAAAACTGCAACACATTGCTTAGGGGCTTTGAAAAAAGACAGAAAGTCTAAAAAGATATTGTGTCACGCGAAGAATTATTACAATTAATATAATCTCGCACGGCTGTTTGATCACATAAATGGTTTATTTAGGTCTTAATTGCTCTCCTCTTGAAGGTTCCATGTTTAAGTGACATATCGCTAAGTATTTTTTGGCTCTTTAAAATGAGCCACAGATCAATAATTTCGGATAATCCATTGAGAAGGTACGGAATTTGAAAGTTAACATTGGTCTTATGGGGGAAGCACGAAGTCGGGGGCTGGAGCCCATCTTAACCGAAATACCGGCGAAAGTCGCAACTAAGGCAACTGTCCCAATTCGCGGGGTATTACGGGCGTGCGTCGCCGGCTGTCGCGGCATAAAGCGGGTATTATTGTGGGTTTTGGCACTCCGCCCCTCCCCCCCACACGGTGACCCCGATCATCCGTTACAGATGTGCGGTTAATCGCGGAGCTTCGTGCAAACCATGCTAGATAATGAACTGAAGATGGGTGAAATCGAAAGTCACTCTCCCTTTGTTGTTGTGCCAGCCGTTCCTTACTGTTGTTTGGGGGGGGGGAATTCCAACTGGCAGTTGTGGTTGGCCACGTTAAATACAATGTAAGTATACAACAGGTGATCATAAAGGTGAATTGGGAAAACACAATATAGAAATAACCCTGTTGAGCAAACAACCTGTTTGAAGCAAGTAAAATCCATCACCCCTTCATATTATTATAAAAAAATACAATGTCAAGCCAGTTTTTCGTAATGTTTGTTTAATACCACGCAAGAACTGCTGAATTGATGTTTATTAGTGAATTTTCTTTGGAAAGTGAACTATTAGCTTGACCGCACGGTGAAACTTAAGCCCGGGACCACCATAGAAGTTCCTAACGTGACCCCTGAACACTTTTTGGGGGGTCGATCAAAATTGTATATATATATATGTATATATATATATATATAATATATATAGACATATATATGTGTGTGTGTGTGTGTGTGTGTGTGTGTGTGTGTGTGTGTGCGCACTCTAGCTGTCGCATTTGTTATCCGATTAACTTCAAATTTGGTAGGGACGTCCCTTTCTGTAATCAGTTGGAGAAGTTCGTTAGGCAAAACGTTTGTAAAACGCTAAACCCCTTTTTTGGGGATTAATCTTTCAAAATTCGAGTTTTTGGGCCAAAAAAGGGTCAGAAAAGCCCCGGATGTAAAATTAATGCGTGTAAAAAGATGGGAATTAGTGAGGCAAAAGTTTTAAGCCCTCTCTCGCCATTCTAGCATAAATATTTACCGAGTTATTAAAGAAAATGTGTTTCGACTAAACATAGTACGTTGTCTTGTGGGGGTTTTACACTAGAAAATCCTGTTATTCCTTTGTTAGAGTAATTTTTATCATCCCAAGTAACTCACGCCTACTTTCAAGCCTGCCTGGACCTTCTCCTAACATTATAATGCGCAAAATTGTATTCCCAGCTTTTCAGGTAAATAAAACCAGAAGCATCAGAACAGCCAAAAAATCAATGTTATCAGATTTCAATAAAATTGGTATAAATGTATGTTTTTACACGGATTTTGAGTTTTTAACTTTTTTTGTGGAAATTCACTTCCCTCACGTCAGCGTGCTGCGTGCGAACTCGTCTTGAAATGTAGCATGATCCAGTAAATATATCTGGGCCACATATGGGCCTATGCGCGGTTTGAAAATATCCTAAGGGCTACAGTTGCAGTGGTACTTTATTGATATTGATTAGTTTATTGGGTACAATCGCAACTAAATGTAAGTAGACTGTACAGTTTTTACACATCTGGCTCTTTATGAATGCGCGATCTCCTGCGAAGAAGACACCCAATTGCGAACGTAATGCTGAACCCTTAACCTTGATTAGCCCCTTTTTGAACTACTGACATCCTGACCGAGTACAGTTCACAACTAAGTTTGACGTTTCTGTGTTAACTCATCAACTAAGTTAGGTACAGACGGTAAACTATCTTCAAGTAACTAAATAAAACTCCGTTTATATTTAGACCTTACTTAGTTAAGAGGGCTGCAGTCAAGATTCGTAGAGCTTTCAGCCCAGGTTTGATCTTTTGCATAAGAGTAATGTTCGCAGCAAAGATGTCTTACGAGGGCGTCCAGCTGGTGCATAAATCAACAACATACCATAAAGTGTTGCCAACCGTTCAGGATATAGTAGTGGTACAGCTTCTTTTAAATTGTCACAGGACATGCAGAAAGAAAATTTAAACCCTTAATTCATTAATCTAATAATACAAATAAATCAAAACAGTATATTAGTTTCATAAAATAGCAGCTGATCACAGAATGTAAGCAGTTAAACAATGTTAATTTTTATTACAATGATGAGGAAAATATGGTACGCGTACGATAAATATCGTGTTTCCAGCAACACTGCAGATCGGATTAGTGATCACGTGACCTTGTTTTTACGAGGTCTCTTTCGGTTAGCTAGAAATCCTTAGATATACTAACTGAGCAAACCTTTACAAAGTATCTATGGACCTTGGGCTGCAGTCACGAAAATGTACGCGTTTTTACCTGCATCCCCCATAAGGTCAATGTTAACTTTCAAAAGCCGTCCCTCTTCAATGGACCATCCGATATTGTTAATTTAGGGTTCATTTTAAAGAGCAAACAAAAATACCCAGCGATTTCAGTGAGCAAAATTACAATATCACAAATAATAACCGTTCAATAACATTCCGAAACATTCAGTATTTACGATTTGTTAAGGGGGAACTATTTGTGATATCGAACTTCTGCTCACTCATGTTATGGGTGAACTATTTGTGATATCGAACTTCTGCTCACTCATGTTACGGGTGAACTATTTGTGATATCGAACTTATGCTCACTCATGTTATGGGTGAACTATTTGTGATATCGAACTTCTGCTCACTCATGTTACGGGTGAACTATTTGTGATATCGAAATTCTGCTCACTCATGTTATGGGTGAACTATTTGTGATATCGAACTTCTGCTCACTCATGTTATGGGTGAACTATTTGTGATATCGAACTTCAGCTCAGTCATGTTATGGGTGAACTATTTGTGATATCGAACTTCTGCTCACTCATGTTATGGGTGAACTATTTGTGATATCGAACTTCTGCTCACTCATGTTACGGGTGAACTATTTGTGATATCGAACTTATGCTCACTCATGTTATGGGTGAACTATTTGTGATATCGAACTTCTGCTCACTCATGTTACGGGTGAACTATTTGTGATATCGAAATTCTGCTCACTCATGTTATGGGTGAACTATTTGTGATATCGAACTTCTGCTCACTCATGTTATGGGTGAACTATTTGTGATATCGAACTTCAGCTCAGTCATGTTATGGGTGAACTATTTGTGATATCGAACTTCTGCTCACTCATGTTATGGGTGAACTATTTGTGATATCGAACTTCTGCTCACTCATGTTACGGGTGAACTATTTGTGATATCGAACTTCTGCTCACTCATGTTATGGATGAACTATTTGTGATATCGAACTTCTGCTCACTCATGTTATGGGTGAACTATTTGTGATATCGAACTTCTGCTCACTCATGTTATGGGTGAACTATTTGTGATATCGAAATTCTGCTCACTCATGTTATGGGTGAACTATTTGTGATATCGAACTTCTGCTCACTCATGTTATGGGTTAACTATTTGTGATATCGAACTTCAGCTCAGTCATGTTATGGGTGAACTATTTGTGATATCGAACTTCTGCTCACTCATGTTATGGGTGAACTATTTGTGATATCGAAATTCTGCTCACTCAAATCGCGAGGAAATTGTTTTCCTATTTAAAATCATCAATTTCGGACAATCCCCTTAGGAGGGACACGCTTTGAAAGTTTGGTTTATAAACCCGCCTAAAGTTTGTTTTAATTTACGTCTGGCAACACTACAACATTGTAAGTATTCACCATTTTGGACAGGAGCATGAGCATGATATCCTTCCCGAGTTCGTGCCGTTAACAAAGTTTCTATTGATACGCGCTTTAAATTATGGTCACTCGATAGGAGTTTACATTTAAAAATTTGGGGTAACACCTCTTAAAACTACATTTTGGGGACAGGGGAGGATTTGACATAAACAGCAAAAGTAGTTTATTTGTTACAATATATCATGTGTTGATTATCTCGCGTATGTCTGATTGAACCCGACCGGGACCCTGGACACGCGGTTTCTGTTGCGGTAGTTCATTACAGCTCATTAAGCACCCGCGGTTTTTTCCAATGGTCATTTATAATGACGAACAACGCGCACGGAAGGATTTACGGCCGCGAGTTCTGGCCGGCTGGGATGAAATGTTACAGTGAGCTAATTAAAAACCGGCGTGAATCAAAAGCGCGACAGGTGCGGCGGGCGGTGGACGGTGGACGAGCGGTCGTCATATGCGACGTTTTGGTAAACCGCAACCCCCCCCCCCTCCGCGAGGCCTCGCACCCCCGCACCAGCGCCGCGACGCCGCCACTCGCGCTTCCGGTGATATATTCGCATTCCGCTTGAGCGAGAGTAAAAATAAGCAGGAGGACGTTTTGGCGGCACCGGCTCATGAGTGGGGGGATGGGGGAGTAAAATATGTGTAATTCACTTCCCCGCGAATAATTAATGAGTTAAGTAGATGATATTCCGTGGAAAATGTTTTATCTAGTCAAATTATATGTAAGTTCATGTGGTTGTAATTTATTTAATACTACTGATATCTATCCTCTAATATGTGTTAGGTTTGCTTGCTTGATTGCAACTCTGATCTTCACACGGGTCCAACGATTTCCTTCAGATACTGAAGTAACTAATTTCTGGATTAATTTGTATTAAGCAGGCCGCATCCCCAGAGAAAATAGAATTTTGTAAAGAACAAGTTTACAAAAAAATTGGCCTACAAAGTTTAATATCAAAACAAGAGTCGATATCTGATCATTTAAAAACCAGCTAACTAACTCTCAAAGTAAAATTTAAGTTTACAAGTGGTTCCCTGAGAACAGTGAGTGAAACCATTGAATACAAATTGCATAGAGTGGTTATGTCCAAAATTAATCAAATATGTATGAAATATAAATACTACCTGTAGGGACAAGTGTTGAAAGCTTTACAGTGAACTGTATTTATATAACTGATGAATATTCCACAGTGAAATTTTAACTAAAATATTGTCTTACTTGAGTTGAGTTGAAGTTTCGAAAATTGAAACCAACTACGGAACAAGCAGGCCATATGTTTGTACCTTAATGGTCGAAATCGGTTCATTTATAACATAGGACTATTTTTTACAAAATCACCGTAGCGTATTACAAATATAGACATAAAAGAATAATTGAATTCGCTTATTATGTACATTGTTTAAGAATTATAGAAGTCCATAAATTACACGACCATGTATGATACTGTTAAAAATGTGTTATCAAATGTGAACAAAACGGTATGCAAATGTAGCCCAGTTAAACGTGAACGTTTTTATCAACTGTCAACCCGAACCACCCTCGACCTGAAATTCTTCTTTCCCCCCTCCCCCACTTCAGCTTCCTGGCGTGTCTCCCTTATCTTATCTCGGGGTCTCATTAGCATGAGTTTACAGCGTTCAGCGCGCTGATATATCCTATCTTCTGCACCCGAAACACGCCCTTCTCCTGTTTGGCAACGATTCGGGAAAGTTTCAAAAATCACGAGCTTGTTCAAGTTGCTTTATTTTCTTGAAAGTGCTCTCTTAGTTTTGTTGGTTACTTTGACACGGGTACGGTTTATTTTACTCGCTGCACATTATTCTAATGTTAACTTTTTTTAAGTGGCAATATTAAAGTCCATAATGAACCATCATCTGAAAATTAGAAGTGGGAGATGACAGGCAAAAGAAAAATGTAACTGAACGCTAGGATAGGGTCGGACCAGTCACCTTAAAAATGACAAAGTTGCATGATAGAATTAGACAAAATAAATATATTTTGGAGAATTATAATCACTGCCAGTATGGAGTCTGGTATGGTATTTTATTTTTCACTAAAATCTTCTTCGGTTTCATTACATCAGTAATGTATAATTTTGTTTTTCAATTTAAGTTGCTTATAAGAACTAAATACGAATCAAAATTATGTAGAATTTAATCGAAGTAAATTCTGAATATGATTTCTTAAATAGTTACAGTGTCTGTAGTAAATTTGATTTTACGGAAGAAACTAGAAAATTGTTTGACTGAAGATCGCTCGTGTGGAAATTTTCTTCATATTTTTTACCTTCTACTATTATTAATTTTTACAAAACGTAAATGCATAAAAAAAAACAAATTTATGTAACAAAGTACTTGTTCAAAGTTTGACCTTGTGGGTAAAGCGGATCTGAAAGTTGAATCAAGAGGAAAAACACAAATTCGAGATTTTTGTTGCATCTTATAACTTAGTTCCGTTCAGACGCCTTATATTTTTTTTTTCGAGAGAGAAATCGAAGTACAAGAATATGCGGTAAATACAAACGATTGCTAATTAGCCTCAGAACAGCGGACAAATGGTTTGCTGCGGAGGTGCGAGGTTCTATTTGTAGTCTGGCAGTCAGGCGGTGTGCGACATTGCTTCTCGCTCACTAGGCGTGACCGTCTTACACTTCACACTGCCATTGTTGTGTGTGGTCTTGGGTCGTCCACTAACGAACATCATTTATCGGTTAATAGTCGCGAACAAGTGTTTTACAACACACAGTAATTGTTTTGTGATTAGTGAATCGTGAGTCGTAGAGAAATAAAATATTCCCGTTGCAGCAAACCTGCATACTCAGCGAATTTCAAATGGTACTTCACTAAGTCATGAAGCCACTTACCAACTTTAATTCAAGCATATTTATAAATAAGTGAGTTATGGCATTTTATTTATTCCCCATAAGAAAAACATTAGGACTGAGTATGCATGTTTGCTGCATCAAGGACCACAAAATCTGGTTTTTACGAAAATACCAATGGATCACCTCCAGATGAAGCAACATACCAAGTTTTATCAATTTATCTTCATAAACAAGCAAGATATCACATGTTTATTATTCTCCAAAAGAATGGCATTATAGCTGCTGAGTACTCAGGTTTGCTGCCATGGGGACCACAAAAAATGTGTTTTGTATGCAAATAGCATTAAAACCCAACCATATAAAGCCACATACCAAGTTTCATTAATATATATTAATTAATAAGCGAGATATACAATTTTACTTACTCTCCATAAGATTAACATTGGACAACGTACTGTGTTTAGCACTATCAATATCTCGGTAACCAATTGACGTAGAGCGATGATCAAAATACAAATTGTTTGTTTTTTTTAAGCTTAATTTAATGGTGTAAACCAAAATTGGGGTTTAAAAAGAATTATATGTAAAAAGTTCAAAAAACCCATTTTTGGGGTACAAAACCCCCCTTCGAGTAGAGCGACTTGTCTGGTTCGCGATCTCATGAAAATAGATGCTGCTTTACACGTTTATACCAAATTTCATCAAGATCGGACCATTTTTACTAAAGTTATCGTGCCTTCGTACACACACACACACACACACACACACACACATATATATATATATGAATTTGAACGAATTTTTTTGGCATATGCGGGTCTCAAAACGAAAAGTTATCATGGTCCTGGGCCTAGGTCTTACCATGCCACCTACGGTAATAGCTTCTTCCTTATAGGGGAAATTCGCTAAAACTACCCGTTCTTGGACGGTTAATTAGAGGATGATACCACGATCTTTATACCGAACGGCTAATGTGATGGGGGTTAAGAACTAATTGTACTAGCTAGGTCTCTGAACCCTTGTTGTAAGAGTAAGACCTCGCAGTCTGTAACATAACATGCGTGTTGCTACATTAAACATTTTCAGCCGCAGAAAAACAAGGAAGAGGAGAGACATGAGGAGCCTGTCCCCGAGAGCCGGCCGCTGTCTGACGCCTCCAGCTACAGCGAAGACCAACTGACAGTCCGCATGAGGAACAAGAGCACGACGAACCTGCAGGTGGGTAACAACAGTCGGGGGTGGATGGGGAGTTGAGGAACAAGAAGAAAACATTGAGTTTTTCTTAGATTAAGTAAATAAATTAAATGCTTATTTTAAATATTTAAACAAAAAAATGCAGACAATTTACAAGACAGTGATAAGAGCTGCAAGGGCTTACTTCGTCACAAAGGCAACTAACTCTCATTGGGTAATATTTCTAGGACAGCGTGGGTTATTACTATAGCAATGAAACTTAACTGAGCAGAGGCCGATCATGCGGTTAGTGGTAAGCTCATCAGTGAACCCTTAAGAGGTAGCTGACACATTCGATAATTTTTTTGCTAGTGTCGCTCCTTTTAAAAAAAAACAGGAACACTCAAGGCCCCACCAGCCACACTGAGGACCAGGGCCAACAGGAGAGTACAGGGCTCTGGTCCGGTCCAGTCACTCGGGTTGAAGTTATACGACAGCTTCCAGTGAAAAAGTTCACATCATTTTTTCTCAACAAAAAATGCTGACACGCTAGTAGTGAGTTTACTAACTCAGTGTGACAAATTAGCATTTCCCATGAAGATTAATACTGTAAAATTTAGTTCCGTTTTTTTTTTTCAAAAAAGTGAACAAAGTTCCACTATAAAGAATAATTATAGTCTCACTATAATGTGTACGGGTGTATATCATATTGTATGTTTTATATACGTAATACATTGATTATGATGACACTTAAATTCGGGAATAAATGCCACCAATCTTGATGTTAGCGACATAATAACGCTTCTGATGCCTCAATGGGTTTAGTTCCGTTGTAATTTCTTTTACTGGTTGTATGCTGTTTATCTTTTGTCTACTAAAATAAACTTGATATCTATTTAACTTAATCTTTGAAGAAATGAAAACAGATTTTAAACTTCTTAAGTTATTGCTTTGGTGTCCTTTAGATATAATGTTTGAAGATTTAGCAGTTGCTGCCACATTTGGGAGATCACAGGTATTGATAGTCTAGATACCAACATCATTCCCAGCAGGCATGTGGACAGAAGATAGCACACCTCATCGGACTCTACTTGTTCTCGTTGTAACCCCGCCCTCGGCTTGCAGAGGCCGCTGACCAGGTACCTGCCCATCCGAGGGGAGTCGCTCGACCTCCGGCAGCACATAGAGAGCGCTGGGCACCAGGTGGACTTGTGCCCTCACGTGCTGATAGACAAGACCTCCTGTTTTCTCGTTCTAACCCCACCCTCGGCTTGCAGAGGCCGCTGACCAGGTACCTGCCCATCCGAGGGGAGTCGCTCGACCTCCGGCAGCACATAGAGAGCGCCGGGCACCAGGTGGACTTGTGCCCTCACGTGCTGATAGACAAGACCTCCTGTGTTCTCGTTCTAACCCCGCCCTCGGCTTGCAGAGGCCGCTGACCAGGTACCTGCCCATCCGAGGGGAGTCGCTCGACCTCCGGCAGCACATAGAGAGCGCTGGGCACCAGGTGGACTTGTGCCCTCACGTGCTGATAGACAAGACCTCCTGTGTTCTCGTTCTAACCCCGCCCTCGGCTTGCAGAGGCCGCTGACCAGGTACCTGCCCATCCGAGGGGAGTCGCTCGACCTCCGACAGCACATAGAGAGCGCCGGGCACCAGGTGGACTTGTGCCCTCACGTGCTGATAGACAAGACCTCCTGTTTTCTCGTTCTAACCCCACCCTCGGCTTGCAGAGGCCGCTGACCAGGTACCTGCCCATCCGAGGGGAGTCGCTGGACCTCCGGCAGCACATAGAGAGCGCCGGGCACCAGGTGGACTTGTGCCCTCACGTGCTGATAGACAAGACCTCCTGTTTTCTCGTTCTAACCCCGCCCTCGGCTTGCAGAGGCCGCTGACCAGGTACCTGCCCATCCGAGGGGAGTCGCTCGACCTCCGGCAGCACATAGAGAGCGCTGGGCACCAGGTGGACTTGTGCCCTCACGTGCTGATAGACAAGACCTCCTGTGTTCTCGTTCTAACCCCGCCCTCGGCTTGCAGAGGCCGCTGACCAGGTACCTGCCCATCCGAGGGGAGTCGCTCGACCTCCGGCAGCACATAGAGAGCGCTGGGCACCAGGTGGACTTGTGCCCTCACGTGCTGATAGACAAGACCTCCTGTGTTCTCGTTCTAACCCCGCCCTCGGCTTGCAGAGGCCACTGACCAGGTACCTGCCCATCCGAGGGGAGTCGCTCGACCTCCGACAGCACATAGAGAGCGCCGGGCACCAGGTGGACTTGTGCCCTCACGTGCTGATAGACAAGACCTCCTGTTTTCTCGTTCTAACCCCACCCTCGGCTTGCAGAGGCCGCTGACCAGGTACCTGCCCATCCGAGGGGAGTCGCTGGACCTCCGGCAGCACATAGAGAGCGCCGGGCACCAGGTGGACTTGTGCCCTCACGTGCTGATAGACAAGACCTCCTGTTTTCTTGTTCTAACCCCGCCCTCGGCTTGCAGAGGCCGCTGACCAGGTACCTGCCCATCCGAGGGGAGTCGCTCGACCTCCGGCAGCACATAGAGAGCGCTGGGCACCAGGTGGACTTGTGCCCTCACGTGCTGATAGACAAGACCTCCTGTTTTCTCGTTCTAACCCCGCCCTCGGCTTGCAGAGGCCGCTGACCAGGTACTTGCCCATCCGAGGGGAGTCGCTCGACCTCCGGCAGCACATAGAGAGCGCCGGGCACCAGGTGGACTTGTGCCCTCACCTGCTGATAGACAAGACCTCCTGTTTTCTCGTTCTAACCCTGCCCTCGGCTTGCAGAGGCCGCTGACCAGGTACCTGCCCATCCGAGGGGAGTCGCTCGCCCTCCGGCAGCACATAGTGAGCGCCGGGCACCAGGTGGACTTGTGCCCTCACGTGCTGATAGACAAGACCTCCTGTTTTCTCGTTCTAACCCCGCCCTCGGCTTGCAGAGGCCGCTGACCAGGTACCTGCCCATCCGAGGGGAGTCGCTCGACCTCCGGCAGCACATAGAGAGCGCCGGGCACCAGGTGGACTTGTGCCCTCACGTGCTGATAGACAAGACCTCCTGTTTTCTTGTTCTAACCCCGCCCTCGGCTTGCAGAGGCCGCTGACCAGGTACCTGCCCATCCGAGGGGAGTCGCTGGACCTCCGGCAGCACATAGAGAGCGCCGGGCACCAGGTGGACTTGTGCCCTCACGTGCTGATAGACAAGACCTCCTGCCGTGGTTTCCTGCACAAGATGACGTCGCGGTTCCGCAATTGGAACAAGCGGTGGTTCGTGTTCGACCGGTCGTGTCGCACGCTCACCTACTACAGCGACCGGAGCGAGCGGAAGCCGAGGGGTGGAGCTTACTTCCAGGTGAGTTGGGGGGGATGTGGGAATGTCACGGAATATGGTGTTAGTGGGATAGTCAGGGAATTCAGTGTAGGGCCTATATGCAAAAGTTAGGGAATTCAGTGTAAATGTTTACACTGAGTTAGAATTCGGTGTAAATTTTTACATAGAATTGGTAAATTCAGTGTAAATGTTTACACAGAGCTAGGAAATTCTGTGTAAATGTTTACACCGAGTTAGGGAATTCTGTGTAAATGGGGCCGCTGAGTCAGGGGATTCCGTATTAAATGTTTACTCTGAGTCAGAGGATTCAGTTTAGACGGAAAAGCTAAGAAATTTAGTGTAGGACCTGTATAAGAAAGTTAGGGAATCCGGTGTAAATGGGATAGGCAGGGGATTCATTGTAATGTGAAAAGCCAGGATATGTCGTTTAGGGGCTATAAAGGAAAGTTTGGGAATTAACTGTTAATTGGATAGTCGGGGAATTCAGAGTAAACGGAAAAGCGAAGAAATGTTTTGTAGGGAATTTATATAAGAAAGTTAGGGAATTTGGTGTAAATGTTTACACTGAGTCAGGGGATTCATTGTAAACGGAGAGTCCAGAGAATTTAGTGTAGCGCCTATTTGGAAAAGTTAGAAAATTTGGTTTAAATAAATTAGTCAGGGTTCAGTGTAAACAGGAAAGCCAGGGAATCTTGTGTATGGCCTTTTTAGGAAATTAGGGAATTCAATTTGTCTGGAAATATCAGGATTTAAATTCAGATCATGTATGACATCTGAAAATGTGAAAAGTTAGTGTATTTTGACTAGAATTCTTTGTTTTCAAAAAATATAGGAAATTCAGTGTGTCAGGAAAAGTAGAGCAATATTGAAAATTGGGGTAAAAATATCAAAGAAACTGTCAATAGATTACTTTCTAGATAATTTTCTTAATTTAAGGTTTTATGCCTCATTAAATAAAATGTTGTGATTTATCACCCACATCCAGCCCAGTATGTCAGTTGGACACAGATATAATCTTTGTAGTGCAAGTTAAAAATATTAATGTGGGAAGATAAAAGCGGTATTCAGATTCAAGACTCACGTGTTACTGTGGTCTCCTCGTTGTTTAGTTGCAATTAGCTGCCTTTCGTTGCCAGCGAACGCTGCCAAGGATTCGTACACGGCTTCCTACAGCCTCGGGAATATTTTATTTTTAATGTGAGTCCACAAATTTACAAGTACATGCAATTTACAACTGACCCAACATGCGTTTTATAGTTGAGCATCTTGATTATTTGTAAGCTGATTTATTTAACTTCTTTAGTTGTAATTATAATTTAGCCATATAATCGTAACCACCGTATAACCGTAACCAATCCACCGCATCTGTCCCGACTCCACCACATACCGTAACCAACATCCCATATCACTGTTCCGACTCCACCGCATAACTGTAACCAATCCACCGCCGCATAGCCGTAACAAATTCCCCACATAACTGTCCCGACTCCACCACATAATCGTAACCAATTCCCACGACTCCACCGCATACTCACGACTCCCTTGTCGTCAGGCCATCGAGGAGGTGTACGTGGACCACTCGAACCACGTCCGGTCGCCCAACCCCTCGGTCACCTTTGTCATCAAGAGCAGCGAGAGGACGTACCACCTGGTGGCGCCCAGCCCGGAGGCCATGCGGATCTGGGTCGACGTCATCTTCACGGGTGCCGAAGGCTACCAGGAGTTCGCCCACGGGTCGTAGCTGGAAGCGGGACTTAAAACGTATTTGTCCGTCGCCCCATGGGCGATAACTTCTACTTGTTCCGGAGCGGGAGGGTTAGGCCTACCAAAGCTCTTCACTGTACGGAATCACTGCGGAAACAGTGGCCGTTCTCGGATTTATCACGAGTTCCGGTTGTCTCGGTGAATATTTGTGTAGGTATTCTGGAGGGAAGTAATTATGATTTGCAGTTTTCTAAAAATTGTTAGAATTTTTTATTTTTGTTTATGTAAGGTTGTTCTATTTTGAGTAGTATGATTGAATCGATATATATAACGTTATATTTTGTACGAGATTTTTTTTATTTAATACAGATTTTTTTGTTTTTTCAGCTTGAGTAAAAATAGTCCTTATTTAAAGTTTTAATTTTTTAGATTCGAATACTGGAGGGCATTATTTTATTACATTAAATGAGTGTGAAAACAGTATTAAATGAAGTAATATATTCTTTGAGGTTTAACTTGAAACTATCATTGAATTTAAAAATATTTATTCATATTGGTACTGGGCAAGAGGTGCTGACTTTGAAAATACTCTTGAAATTACAGATTATTTTTGATGTATTGAAAAATACAAGTATTTTTTTGCCAGTTTAAATCTTAGATATTTGTTGTTTTCCAACAGGTGGATGATAATATTTCTTTACATGTGTAATTTGTTTCTTAATACTTTAAAAGTATTAAATTTAAAAATAACTTAAGTTTTGACTAATTGAATTATTTTTATTTTATTTTAGAAATAATTAATTCATTTTCAACGTTTTTGTAGAACTTTCCACCACTTAGTTTATAGTTCTTTTAGCTAGTTTCAAATCTATTCCCAAAGATAGTTAGGTCTATAGAACTTTGATTTATGAGCTATGCTATAAAGATAGACACATATTTAGTAGCTTTTGTATGTAATATTGCCCATGATCAGAAAACAAAACCTGTTTCTGTTGCTGTATATAAGCTTATACAAACTATACTAAAAGTTTTGTTTGACAATTTGTAATTTAATTTGTCATGTCATTATTTTTATATCTGCTTGTCAATTTCGAAACAAAATATTATTTCTAATCAAACTTTGTCAGACATTAATTTTGTTAATGTCCATTATTAGTTGGTTTCCTAATATCTCTGGTCTTTTTGTAGCAGTAAATAGTCATCTTGTTATGGAAGTATTGCCATTTTTGTTTATTCTTGAAGTGGATTTAATTGTGTCTTACAGTATATTCCCAGTAGTTACTGTTGAAACAGAACATCTGATGTTTTTATTTTTTATTTTCATTAAACGTTATCAGACCCAACATCTATTATTGAATTCCAAGCAGATAATATAAACTAGGGGTTTATCTTTTCTATATTTTGTCGTTACCATATTTTTACTCAGTAATATTTCTTTTATTACTTTACAACTCTGAACTGAATATAGTCAAACTCTGTTAAATTTCGCATGATAGTGCAGCTCTTTATTTCTAATTTGTTTACAACAACATAGTTATTATCTAGTTGTATATTATGTATAGGTTTTGTAGTATTTTAGTTAATACAGTAATCAAATGCCTGAAGAGCCTAAAGCCGCTCATTGAAGTTTGTAGAGTGAGACTGAGTGTACATACGACGTAATAATAAACTCTGTGCCTTTTTGTGCCAACATTGAACATATATAAATATACAAAGTTACGCATAACAACTATTTTTGGTTAGTTTTATTTTTCCCATCACCTTTTATGTTTTACATCTGAGGCTTCTAGTTGCTCCATTTCTTCTTCGGAAATAACCGGATCTTGGTGTTAAGAAGAAGCAGGACTGACACCAGACATCATAAGCTAAAGAGTGTCCATAAGGGTTTTGTGGCATATCAATGTGGTGTGTTTGTTGCTGATCAGTCCAAACTGCCGCACATTTGCCCTGGTGGGGTGAATCGAATAAGACTTCAAGAGAGGCTTGAAGGTAGGTGCAAGAATACTCCATTTAATAATACAGTAAGACATATTAATTTGTCTTCTATCGACTGAACATGCACAACATATCTTGTTTACATTTATTTTGTAATCTGGTAGAACTAATTCAATCATACCACTTAATATTTCATTTTTGGGATTAAATAACAACGAGTTCGCACGCAGCACGCTGACATGAGGGAAGTGAAAGTTTTCATAGTTTTTTCCATATAAAAAACTTATAAAAACTCAAAATCAGTTAAAAACATACAATTATTCCAATTTTTATTAAAGTCTGAAAATATTGATTTTTTAGCTGTTCTGATGCTCCTGGTTCTATTTACCTGCAATGCTGGGAATACAATTTTGCGCATTACAAGGTTAGGATTAGGTCCAGTCAGGCTTTAAAGTAGGCGTGAGGTTGCTGGGGATGATAAAAGTATACCAAGAAATGAATAACAGGCTTTTCTAATATAAAACCCCCATAAGACAACGTACTGTGTTTGGTCAATACACATTTTCTTCAATAACTCGGTAAATAGTAATGCTAGAATGACGGGAGACGGCTTAAATGTTTCGCTTCACTAATTCCCATCTTTGTACATGCATTAATTTTACATCCGGGGCTTTTCTGACCCTTTTTGGGCCCAAAACTCAAAATTTGAAAGATTAATCCCCAAAAAAAGGGTTTAGAGTTTTTCGATTGTTTTGCCCAACAAACTTGTCCAACTGATTATAGAAAGGAACGTCCCTACCAAATTTGAAGTAAATCGGACAAAAAATGCGATCGCTAGAGTGCATACACACATATATATATATAAAATTTTGAACGACGCCCCAAAACGTGTTCAGGGGGTCACGTTAGGAACTTCTATGGTGGTCCCGGGCTTAAGTTTCACCATGCGGGTCATGCTAATAGTTTACTTTCCATAGGAAATTCACTAATAAATAATATCCAGGCGTACTATCAATATCTCAATCCAAACGTATTTTTTGTAAAACTGTATGTTTCACTCCCCTAGAATGCATCATCAGAGAGTGAGGTTAAGCTTCATACAACTGTTGATCCATGAAGATCCCGTTAGGTCTACGTTTAAAACGACTTAACGACACAATCACATTTAACACAAACTGAAGTGATAATTTTTCCGAACATCATAACCTCAGTGTTTACCATGAAGAACGCGGTTGACAGTCGACATTAACACCAACTGGATGTTCGTCGCCGCCGAGTAGAACCACTGCCAACTGTATCACCTTCACTGTCGTCGTGTCTTTCTTTAATTTAATTGTAATATAAGCTTGAATTGCTATGCTATTACATCTATAATATTATAAAGAAGAGGTGGTTTCTGTCTGTCTGTCTGTCTGGTGTTCCGGGTAAACGGAAAAACTACTGAACCGACTGGGCTGAAACTTTACACAAAGGTAGATCTTGAACCCATGCAACACATTCACTTCCTTAAAATCCCCTCGGGCTACGCCCCGTGAACATCTTAAGTTTCATTGAACAGCTGTTTCAAGCTAACTAAAATGCAAATTCTATTGATGATAGAACGGGTAAAGAAACCCCCTGTGCGAAGAACGGGTACATCAGCTAGTATGTTTTAAAATACAACAGGCATCGTCTAAAACTAAATAAATGTATGCTAAGGTAAATTATTTAAGGTTCATCCATCGAGTTGGCGATTAAATTAGATTTAGTGTTAAAATAGATCAAGACATGGAAATACATCTGACAGATTAGATGAATTCGAGGTATACAGGGCAATAAAAACAGAGCCTCAATTAACTGTGAACACTAAATTAAAATTAATAAAGGAAAGGCAGTGAAGGGTGATACAGTTGGCAGTGGTTCTACTCGGCGGCAACGAACATCCAGTTGGTGTTAATGTCGGCGGTCAACCGTGGTTTTCATCGTAAACATTGAGGTTATATCGTTCGGAAAATTGAGGTTTCAGTTCGCGTTTATTGTGGTTGTGTTGTGTCGTCGTTTCAAATGTAGACGGGATCTTCATTCATCAACATCTGTGTGAGGCTTTAACCTCATTCACTAATGTTGCAACGATGCAACCTAGGGCTGTGAAACGTACGTTTGAGATATAAATAGGCGGATTGGATTGCTATATTGACGGTAAGCCTAGATATTCGTTTTATTTTATTAGAAGAAAGTCTTGGTTTGCCTATTCATTATAAAGCATACTTATTGCTGAACATTCGGTGTTACATTAAATAATAATAAAAATACCGAAAGTTTACTTACTGACATATAAAACTATGCAAGGTGTTTCAGCACTTCTGTTAAAAACTAGCACCTTAGTTTATATTTTGTTAAGTGGCGGATATTAGTTTTTGCATTTAGGATTTGGTGCGTCTCACTGCCGATTCTACTTTAGTTACCACCCTTCTTCTGCTATTCAATATTTTTTAATTCTCACCATACAATTCTTCAAGATAATGTTAACAAATAGATTGCGAACTTGTAATAGTTAAGCGAAGATAGACACTCAAAGTTGGTTGTAAACTGGGTCTCAATTAAATCTCAGCAAGTTATTGCCACTCCGCCGCTCTCCATCAAAAACTTGTTCATTTTATTTGCTGCCAGTTTCCCAAGTCAAATAAAAGAGTTCATTGAGGTTAAACAATCAAGACCTGCGAATTAGTCCATAAACCATTTTACAGTTGGATTATATATATTTCATCACTAGTACCGAAAGTGATATTCTCGGTTCAAGTGCCGGAATAACACCATGGGTACGAGTTGTGAACGATACTTTTCATCAAAAATACCAAAAATAATCAAGCTTTTTTCAGACATTTTTATCAGGTTTGCTGAGTAATATTTCTCACAACGACAACAATAGCGTTTACTTTGCGTTTTCCTTAATCTATTAATTAGATAATAACAGCTGATTTTGAATGCACACATCGCATTTCAATTTATACTCCTAACTAAATGAATAAGAACAGCTGATTTTGAATGCAACACTGTTACTGGTTGACCAGCAACCTACTAGCGCTACTGGTGTCAGAATAACTAGTACAGTACGTGAAAAATGTCCAGTTGATTTTCCTGGTCTGGGACCGATAAAACGCTATTTTCGGTACTCGCAGCTGATATTGAAAATAGCTACTTTCGGTATAGTTTGATGAAAACTCCATCTCCATAAAGGCGGTCCCACACTTCTCGCAAACAGGACTGAACATTCGGCCGAACATTCTCCCTAATGTTCACTGAACATTCCGTTCCGTAAGATCCCGTATGTATTCCAAAGTTCTGGCAGCTCCTACACTTCTCGCGAACTCTACTAACATTCGGAGTTCGACTGAATGTTAGGGCGTGTTCGCGAAAAGTGTGGGACTGACTTACGGGTCAAATTTACCATTTATAATTTATTTTAATACATTTTTATCTAAATAATACATTAAAAATATATTTCTCCCCTCAATTACTTTGCAAAATTTACTCAATAATTCCCCACCTAATGCTGGGGGGAAAAAACTATTACTAAAACTAAAAAAGTTTATAATTGCAATTAGAACCGCTGCAGGGAGTAAACATATATTTGCAGAGAAATGTTTGAGAGCAAATGTGAAAGATTAGTCAAATCACACTTTTACAGCTCTTTTCAAAAGTTTAATTGAGTTTCCTCTGAAAATTTACGCTGTTGAATAAACTTGTAATAGAGCTAGCTGGAGACGACTCTTTTTCAAACAAATTAGTTTTTAAACTGCCAAGCCATTAGTTTCTAAGCCTTTCTCTCTGCAACAGTTCCGAGGGTATTACGAAATTACACTCAAGATACTTTTATGTGTTTGACTTTCTTTAGTTATTTCATGATACAGTTTGTTTTATGTGTCTCATCTTATCTGTTTTGATACTGTTTTCATAGCAAATAACATTAAATAATGAATTTATCAAGTTTTTTCGCAAATACGTTTGCTGTGGGGGTGGTACTTACTTTTCCATGCATTTATGTTTTTTTCTCCTTAAATTTTCTGAAACAAAACTTTGAATTATTTCATAATCTAGTGCCTCAGACTCAATATAAAATGCGAAATAAAAACAATTATAATACCCCCCACCCATAAAAAATAATTTTTCAAAAATCAGATATCCTACAATTCAGTTATATTTTTTATGCCTTCCCGACAACCTCAGAATGGAATCTAGTAATTAAAATAAACTAGGAAAAAAAACGTAAATTATATCGGCTCGGTTATTTATTACCCGATTTCAATAATTTAAATATCGTTACATTTTCCATAAAACTCCCTAAAAGAAGTTATTTCTGTACATTTTTCGTAAAATGGATCTGTTCTCATATAAAATGCGGTACAATAGCCTACCCGTAAAATGATGCAATTGAATTTGTATGAGTCACACCGATCATACCATCAAGCCTAATTAGATCCCCTAGTCCAATTAGATGTCCAAGTTATGATGAATAGCCCTGGGAAAAAGAGTAAAAGAGTATTTCCTGTTAGGAGAACTCATAGAAGAACTCGTGTTGGCATTGAGTTTTAACATATTATTTTTAAATCGTCCCTAAAATTTGAAAGTTAAATTGTATTTATTTGATTGGGACCTGCCTCTTAAGGGATATTAAATGTTTTTTAAGTAGCTCCATTATCAATACCGTTGAATTTCGCCTGCATACAAACTTTAAAAAAATTCAGGCCATTAGCGTCCTTTTAGCGAATTGCCCCTATAGGGAAGAAGCTATTACCGTAGTCGGCATGGTGAAACCTAGGCCCGGGACCATGATAAAGCTTTGTTTTGGGGTCCCCAGATGGAAAAAAACAGTATCCGTTCAAAACTGTATATATACATATATATATATATGTATATATATATATATATATATATATATATATATATATATATATATATATGTGGCCATCGGTGCGATAACTCTCGTTAAAATGGTCCGATTTAGATGAAATTTAATAAAAACCAGTAAAGCAACATTCATGACTTTAAGTTCGAAAACCAGCCAGATCGCTTTATCCAAAGGGGTATTTTGGGGGGGGGGGGGTTTGTACCTCAAAATTGTTTTTTTTGAGTTTTAGCGAATTTCCCCTATAGGGAAGAAGCTATTACCGTAGGTCTCATGGTAAGACTTAAGCCCGAGACCATGATAACTTTTTGTTTTGAGGTCCCCAGATGTCCAAAACACTATTCGTTCAAATTTATATATATATATGTGTCCGTGAATGCGATAACTTGAGTAAAAAACGTCCGATTTCGATGAAATTTGGCTCAAATGTGTAAACTGACATTTATGACTTTAAGTTCGAAAACCAGAAAAATCGGACTATGGGAAGGGGGGTTTATGGGGGTTTTACATTTTCCAAAAATCAGTTTTTTGCATTTTTTACCCTAAAATTTTTAAAACACTTAATTTTGGTTTAGACCATGTTATAGAGCTTAAAACAACAAATAATATGGTATTTTGAATTATTAACCTAGGTTAAGTGGTTGCGGAAAAAATCAAAAAAACCTGCTCATAAAATCTCCCATGTTAATCTTATGGGGAAAAGGTTTTTGGCTTTTCCTCAGTTAATTTTACTTTAAACTTCACATTTTCTTTTACCAATCACTTCAGCTCCACAAAACAATCATTTTGGTGTTTAAATTGTGATTCTACGTCAAACCGTTGCAGAGATATTCAAAGTGCTAAACACAGTACGTTGTCCAATGTTATCCTTATGGAGAATAAATAAAATTTGATATCTTGATTATTTATGAATGTATATTGATGAAATTTGGTATGTGGCTTCATGTTGTACTGGTATATTGATAATTGCACAAAAAATAAATGTTTTGTTGATTGTCCCCGTAGCAGCTAACCTGCATACTCAGCCCTAATGTTATTCTTATGGAGAATAATAAGTAAAGTTTTATATCTCCCTTAATTATGAACATAAATTAATAGAACATGGTAAGTAGCTTCACCTGGTTCAGTTATATTGATAATTGCATAAAAACTCATTTCTTATCTTCCTCGTTGCAGCAAACCTGCGTACTCAGTCCTAATGCTATTCTTATGGGGAATAAATAAAATGTAATAAATCACTTATTTATGAATGTATTTTTGTCGAACTTGGTGAGTGGCTTTATGTACTAGTGAGAAACATATCAATGCATTGGAAATTCGCTGAGTACGCAGGTTTGCTGCGACGGGGGGTATTTTTACATATATTATTTTAGTAAATCAAACTTTTGTTGTCCCCAGAAATACATTCTGGGGTAAACTTTGTACCTATCAAGTATTATTAAGTCCTTAATAAAACTATTTTTGAATTCATCTTTTTCTTTTTCCTTCAAATATTTATTTAGTACTCTTTATATTCTAGGTACACCTTGAGATATTGTCTCACTCCCTTTCTTTCGTCCTGAAATATTTAATACCCAGTTAAAGAATATATGATCTTTTTAACCTTCAGCGTGAACTATGCTAGCAACTTCGGTTAGAAAATATCAGAAAATCTGAAACACAATCTAAAATATGTGATTTAGGAACAAACTACTAACACAGAAACTAGTTTAGGACCAGAGCTGGTTTAAGAATACTACATTCCATACATATGCTCATTTAACATTTCATAAACATTAATATACATTTTGGAGAAGATAATACATAAACTGTTAGAGATTTGGTTTACGTCACCAGTACAATTTTTCGATTACTTTTTAATTACAGTAGTATCAAGTAATAAGATACAGTTGAAATTTCTTCGTAGGAGTTCATGTTAGGGTTAATAAGAAATATTATTATGTAGATACTTTTTAATCCCAAAAAATAATTTCTCCGGAATAAGCTTTCCAGATATACCGTATAACACTGTGATTATACTAACTGTTCACACATTCAATTGAACCTGCGATAAAGAGATTTGCAGCTAATACACGGCCGTGAATACTCCGTGGCGAGTTATGCCGCGATATCCACATTTATGGCAACAATCCTCTTAAGAGTTTCTACTGTAACCCGCTCAACATCGCTCTTAAGCGGCCTTTACACAGAACTCCACTTTACTGCATTGAACCACGTAACTGTTTATTTAATGTACATAGGTGTTTTTTAGGACTGCAGTTTTAGGACTGAGTTTTTATTTAGTATAAAATAGGTGTCAAAGAAAAATCTATACTTTCATAAATGGAATATCGTTGGGAGTCGATAATCTACCACGAGGTGTAATAACTGCTTCAACTAATGGGAAACAGTAAATTGAAGTAAATAAAACAGTTGTAATAAGACACTTAATTAAGTAAAAAAACGTATATTGCTATAAATAAAGTAATCTTTGCTTTAAGTCTTGTGAAATTGACTCACAGCTGCAACTTAGGTAATAAAACGTCAGTTTAAAAACTAATTTATCTGGAGATAGTTCCCAGTTCTATTAAAAGTTTAACTCACGGTGGAAGCGTGAGGGGGAAACTCAATTAAACTTAATAAAAGCGAACTTGACAATGAGAGATTTGTAAAAGATATTCGAACTGAATCATTACTTAGGTTCGTTTTACTAGATTTGATATTTACTTTCTTTAGCCATTTTTTCGACCAACAACATGTTAGCTTAATATGCAAGACATTTGTATTGTAATATATGGGACAAATGAAAGCCATTGTAAAAACAACGCTCAACATCAGCCAAAAACTACAAAGTACACAAAGTATAAACATAAAAGTTGTTGTTAATGGGTTTACTCAACACCCAGTTAACGTCATAAGCAAGAGTTAGATATCTTCAATAACAGTTTCAAGTATAGCCTAAACAAAAATTAAATTTTCACATAAGTCTCCTTCTCAAATTTTATTTTCAAACTAAAAGAAGGAAATTGCTAAAGTAGTTTTTAATTGGTTTTAAATTTAAATTTGGTTGGAGACACCCTGCACATTTAAAGTGAATTGTTTATATAAATAAAATCATGGATTATCCCTAGGAAATAAAATACTGCGTGCTTTATTTTAGTCTTATACTAATTTTGAATCAGTATTGTTAGTTTATTTAAAAAAATGGAGTTGTTCAAGTAAAACTGAACTACCATCATAGATTTCCCCAGGAACCTAATCACTCAAATAATTGTCAATCGGGCAATCAACGCAGGATCGAAGCTGAGGGAAGAATATCAATAGCTTCTTCTAATGAGTTTCGTCTTGGTGACGTCAGAGTAGTGAAGGTCGGATTTAATATCATTCCAATTCAGCGAGGAATTCTAAATTTGATTTCCAAACTAATAGCAAAGTGACAATGCATTAATAAGCAACACTAGGGTACTTAAATTGACACCTTAAAATACACACAAATTAAAGAACTTCTAGTTGTGATTGATGAAGGTCACTTCTATAACAAATTAAAGAACTTCTAGTTGTGATTGATGAAGGTCACTTCTATAACAAATTAAAGAACTTCTAGTTGTGATTGATGAAGGTCACTTCTATAACAAATTAAAGAACTTCTAGTTGTGATTGATGAAGGTCACTTCTATAACAAATTAAAGAACTTCTAGTTGTGATTGATTAAGGTCACTTCTATAACAAATTAAAGAACTTCTAGTTGTGATTGATTAAGGTCACTTCTATAACAAATTAAAGAACTTCTAGTTGTGATTGATGAAGGTCACTTCTATAACAAATTAAAGAACTTCTAGTTGTGATTGATGAAGGTCACTTCTATAACAAATTAAAGAACTTCTAGTTGTGATTGATTAAGGTCACTTCTATAACAAATTAAAGAACTTCTAGTTGTGATTGACGAAGGTCACTTCTATGACAAATTAAAGAACTTCTAGTTGTGATTGATGAAGGTCACTTCTATAACAAATTAAAGAACTTCTAGTTGTGATTGATTAAGGTCACTTCTATAACAAATTAAAGAACTTCTAGTTGTGATTGATGAAGGTCACTTCTATAACAAATTAAAGAACTTCTAGTTGTGATTGATTAAGGTCACTTCTATAACAAATTAAAGAACTTCTAGTTGTGATTGATGAAGGTCACTTCTATAACAAATTAAAGAACTTCTAGTTGTGATTGATGAAGGTCACTTCTATAACAAATTAAAGAACTTCTAGTTGTGATTGATGAAGGTCACTTCTATAACAAATTAAAGAACTTCTAGTTGTGATTGATTAAGGTCACTTCTATAACAAATTAAAGAACTTCTAGTTGTGATTGACGAAGGTCACTTCTATGACAAATTAAAGAACTTCTAGTTGTGATTGATGAAGGTCACTTCTATAACAAATTAAAGAACTTCTAGTTGTGATTGATTAAGGTCACTTCTATAACAAATTAAAGAACTTCTAGTTGTGATTGATGAAGGTCACTTCTATAACAAATTAAAGAACTTCTAGTTGTGATTGATTAAGGTCACTTCTATAACAAATTAAAGAACTTCTAGTTGTGATTGATGAAGGTCACTTCTATAACAAATTAAAGAACTTCTAGTTGTGATTGATGAAGGTCACTTCTATAACAAATTAGGCTATCATAAACCCACGACAATTGTTAGATATTTTGTGTTTACAATTTGTTAATGTTTTTTTAACATAATCATGACTGTTTACTATCATAACATTTCTTAAGATATGTTGGCAAGGATGACAAATAGTATATTTCATAACAAGAGTGGAAAGTGGCTGTTTCCGGGCCGAAAGCCTCGCGCGGAATTTCGATCAAGGCACGGAATAACACTTTCTTCTCGAGTTATGAACGATATTTTTCATCACACTGTAGTATTAATAATAATAATGAATTAAATAATATAAGTTTAAGAAATAACCTGTAGGGGCTCAATTGATATCCGTATTACAATGAAAACAGTGATACTGTTTACACAGCTCATTAATTCAGTTATTGAGAACAGCTGATTTCACTTACCTAACCTCCATTCGCAACACAGTAATAACTACTAGCGCTACTTGTGTCATGAATCATAACTAAATACTAGTGTGGGAAATCAACAGCTGATTTTCCCACTCTAGAACGGGAAAACGTTATTTTCTGCACTCACAGCTGATGTTGAAAACAGCTGTTTTCTGTACAGTGTGATGAAAACATTATTTTATACGTTTTCCGTAAATTGAAATGTTTACTCCAATAACAAATTAAATAACCCCCGTAGCAGCAAACCTGCACACTCAGCGAATTTCAAATGCATATAAATTTATCTTAATACCACATAAAGCCACATACCAAGTTTCATCAATATACATTCATAAATAAACGATCTATGACATTTTAATTATTCTCCATAAGAATAACATGGCGGTTGAGTATGCAGGTTTGCTGAAATAAGGAACACTTAAAGTGAGTTTTATAAAAATATCAATATAACTCAACTAGGTAAAGCCACATACTAAGTTCTATTAATTTATGTTCATAAATAAAGGAGATAACACGTTACTTATTCTCTATAAGAATAACATGGGGCTGAGGATGCAGGTTTGCTGCTACGGGAACTATCAGTTAAAAAATGGGTATTTGTGCAAATATCAATAGACCACAATGAAATGAAGCAATATACCAAGTTTCGTCAGGATAAGTTGATAAATAAGCGGGATATACAACTTTTCTTATCCTCCATAAGAATAACATTGGACAAGTTCCTGTGTTTAGCACTTTCAATATTTCAGTAACCAATCGACGTAGAGCAATGATTAAAACACCAAATTGTGCGTCTTTTTAAGTTGATTCCAATGGAAACAAAAATTTTACTTTTTCAAAAATTATGTGTAAAAAATCCAAAGGGGTATTTGTGGGGGGGGTTTGTACCCCAAAATGGGTCTTTTAAGTTTTTTACATATAATATTTGAAAAGTCAAATTTTATAGTTTTTTTCATTGGAATCAGCTTAAAAAGACACACAATTTGGTGTTTTGATCATTGCTCTACGTCAAATGGTTACAGAGATATTGAAAGAACTAAACACAGTACGTTGTCCAATATTATTCTTATGGAGAATAAGAAATATTGTATATCTCGCTTATTTATCAACTTATCCTAATGACACTTGGTATATTGCTTCATATCGTTGTGGTCTATTGATATTTGCACTAAAAAACATTTTTTGGCCGATAGTTCCCGTAGCAGCAAACCTGCGTACTCAGCCCCCATGTTATTCTTATGGATAATAAGTAACGCGATATCTCCCTTAATTATGAACATAAATTAATACAATCTGGTATGTGGCTTTAACTATTTGAGTTATATTGATATTTGTATAAAACCCCATTTGGTGTGTTCCTTGCTCCAGCAAACCTGCATACTCAGCCGCCATGTTATTCTTAAGGAGAATAATTAAAATGTCATATTTTGTTTATTTATGAATGTATATTGATGAAATTTGGTAAGGGGCTTTATGTGGCATTAAGATACATATATATGCATTGGAAACTTGCCGAGTACGCAGGTTTGCTGCTACGGGGGTATTTAAAGTAAAAGTTGAACAATTATTATGCTTTGGACCTTTTAAATTACTGTTTTCATCAGGCTAATTAAGTTCAGATTGGACCAAGCCGGTAGAATAACAATGATGTTGTTCAAAACTAAGTTCAGTTACCGGTCAAAATTAATTGTAACATTAATCAGTATAAATATATTTAACTTTACACGCCTTACCCTTTGAAAATGAATGAGTAATTTGTAAATCAAGCACTAATAACTCCCTATGTAACGTCCGATTTTATTTAGTTTACCTTATAACATAAACCCACTATCCCGTTGAACGATTTTTAAATACTCGTATATTAAAAATGAATACCATCGATTAAAAATGTTTTGAGTACAGGGAATTTTTGTGTAGAGTAAACAGTCCGGAGATCCCTTGAATTATGGGACGTGTGACTCGAGCTGGCGGGGATTTGTTGATTAAATTGTCTCTGTTTACTGCCGTTATACCATCTACAAAACACTGACAGTGTAGTAGGTAGCCAGTGACAGTTAAGGCGGTCCGACACTTCTGGCGAACAAGCCTGAACATTCGGCCGAACATTCTCCCCTATGTTCACTAAACATTCCGTCTCGCATTTCCGTCTCTTGTACGTATATATTCTAGAGTTCGTACAGCTCCCAAACTTCTCGCGAATACTCCGAACATTCAAAGTTCGGCCGAATGTTTGGGCGTGATCGTAAGAAGTGTGTACTTCAGTGTAGTACCGAGCAGTCCGGAGATCCCTTGATTAATAGGACGTGTGACTCGATCTGGCGTGGATTTGTTGATTAAACTGTCTCTGTTACAGCTTACTGCCGCTATAACATCTACATAACACTGATAGTACGGGATATAGTTAGTTTGTGTAGAAGTTTACTGTCTCTTATCGTAGTCACGTTTGTTATTTTATACACTCTTGTAGGATTCGCACACTGAAAATATCGTTATTGAACTCAATAATGTTTAGAGAATTTAGATAACACTGAGGGATAAATTAAATACTGTTTACGTGTAGAGTTTGTTCCAATTTGTTCTTCCAGGCGTGAGTAAAAACGCTATTTTGATATTTTTACTTAACTTTTACCTTTCATAATATGAGTGTTAGACGGTAGTAATACATATTTTTGATAGTTCACTGGTTGATCTTCAGTGTAATTCTAACAATCAAGCTTCATTAATTATTGAATAAGAAATTCAATTTTTTCCCTCAGCTTTTGTTAATTTTTAAACATAAGTAATTATTAGTTAGTCATATATCCCGTATATATTTGTTCCTTATTTATTTATATTAGTTGGGAGTTTTGTTTATAACAATGTGTCTATATGTTGTAGCGGGATTCACCTTTGAAACTGCAATGCAATTACACTAATCACAAATTGCAAGCCTTCTAGGCTGACACTGGTAACTTTCTATGGGCAGCTTAGAGTGTGTAGAACACTAGGTTATTCAGACTAATTAATAATAAACGTAAATATTATGTTTATCTAATGTTAATGTTAACATACGTGTAAGATTAAAAATTATCATTACATAATTAAATGTGGTTTGAGCTAATTTTCAGTTATTACGAACATGCTAATCAGAAAATTCACAACAATGACACCCTAATCATTTATTGGCTTTTCATCGTTGAGCTTAAAGCTTTCATCATGTCCGATTGTTGAAGTTAAGTCTTTATCCGGATTTGATTGATCCAAACTGTAAAAGGCTTTTGTTAAATCGAGGCTTATCTTTCACATCATGTAAACCCGGATTTTAGGCTGCAATAGTATTACAATTGCAACTGTTTTTAGATTATTTGTTTGAATTTCATTGTTAGTAGTGATGAGTTTATGTGATTTCACAGGTTTTTCTTTACATTTGCCATTAAATTTTCTCTAATAAGTGATGGAAAATGTTTACAATATATTGTGTAGTTTATTCCTCATTTTTATTAAAACAGATTTTGTAAGTTGTTGTAGATGAAACTTCTACTTTACTTGAATAAAAATATATAATATTAAACTACTTAAACATATTCACATATTCATAATATGTTTTAATATTCTTCACATATTATTAACATACGTGGTAAGGAAACCTTATGAAATTTTATTTTAATAATTAGTTAATGATTAATTAGATCATTTCATGCCCAATTACCTATCACTATCTTCACCTGAGTGTTATAAACCTAATACAGTTCTATCTTGTTCTATCTTTATTGAAGTAGTCCTGGTGGATTGAAAAATTATAATCAAGCTGATAGTTAAATTTTATCTTAAAGGAAAACATACGATCATTAAATTCTTCCTGTTAAATTTTGGTCCCTTTTAAAACTTGATACCCTTATAATTCAATGCCATTTATTTAATACGTGTCCTAGTCTTAACCTTATCCTACATATACGAAAATTCTCTATATTTATGATAAGTTACATATATTGTATTTAGTCAATAGGTAAGACCTTGTCTAAAGTAAGTCGTGTTTAGTAGGCAAGTAAAGGTAAACATATACTATAAATAAGGTTGAATTTGTTTTTAAATACATGCAATCACAAAACAAATTACGAAAGAGAAGAGCTGAATTTGAAAGAGCTGTTATATGTTGTGAAATGTACTGTAGTATATAGACTATTAGATAATGAACTTCAATAATAAAATTGCCAACTAATCTTCATTAGACGTACAGAATGGTTTACAGTAAAAATATAATTTTAGCTTCTCATTTCATTGCTACTTATCTACTGATGTAAGTCTGTGACTTGTAACAAATTATAACAAAGACTCAGCAAGTCTCAGCAGTCGAGCAGCTGAACAAAGCTCATTGCAGAGGGTTTAATCAACAGTCCGTCAGCTGGAGTCACACGTCTCATGAATCAGGGATACCAACTGTAATCGAGTCAGCGACATCATTTATCCATTTCCACCACCGGATTTTGTGTTAAACGAGCTAAAACACTCAAAAAACATTATAACTTACTAACTAGCATTTTAAGGTATTTTTAGGAATTGAAAATTTAATTTGTTATTTATTTGAATCTTGACTTTTGTCTATACTGAATTTAAAGGTCAGTCGACATTTTATTAAGTAGTATTAGTTATAATGTTAGTGTAAATTATACATGTTGAAATTATGTATTAATACAAAAATTACTTACCTAATTGATTCTATTTGTCTTTTATAATCCTATACTCTAATATGAGTAAGGTTTGCATGCGTACGCGCTTAATTGCGACACTGATCTCAATAATGACACCAACAAATTCCTTAAAATGTTGGAAATAACTAATTTCTGGAATAAAAAAAAGTTCTATACAGGTCTCATCCCCAGAAAAAATAAAAGTTGTTAAAAAACGAAGATTAAAAGTTTAAAAAAATAACATTGGGATTATGGAGTTTAAAATAAAAACAAAACAATTGTAACAGCTGTTTATAATCAGTCGATGAACTGTCAGAGTAATACTCTTGTTGTTTATGATTATTCCTGAGAGCAGAGATTAAAATATATGAGTGAAGATTACATACATAGAGTGATAAAATAAATCATAGGGACATTGAGCTATAAATAACAACGGGAGTGACCTTAAAAATGTGGAAAAGAGGAAGTGAGCTATCAAAATCCGATCATCAGTAGGGGGAAGTGGTGAAATATTACTTCAAGTCATCTAAAAAACTGACTGGCCTTCACCAAGCAAAGCTCGGTCCGCCAGGTACTGGTTGTATTAATCCAGTTAACGAAAAAACAACACAATCTAAATTATACAATAAATGTAACACCTGTTCCAAAAACCAAGCTGTAAATTCGTTATCATCCCACTGTGCCGAATGTAGCCACTTTAGATGTCAGCTGTGAGTACCCAAAGAGATAATTTTCCATCCTAGCGCCATAAAAACAGCTGGTGATTTGTGCCACATGTTATTAGTTATTCTAACACCAGTAGCGCTAGTGGCTTGTTACGTCTACCAATAGCAGTGTTGCGTTCCAAATCAGCTGTTCTTATCAATTTGAATGCTGAATTAACGTAATGACTATTGTTGTAATTGTGTTGTGAGAAATACTACTCAGCAAACCTGATAAAACTTTGGTAAATATTGTTTCATTATTAATGTTATTATTTACAGACTGATGAAAAATATCGTTCTTAACTCGTACCTAAAGTGTTATTCCGGTTATTGAAACACACGATCACGAACGGGAAAATATCACTTTCGGTAATAGTGATTAAATATATGATTGCAATACAGGAATACAAAAGATAAACTAGCAGAGTCCCTAGTTACACCAACGGTAATAATAACCCATAACATGTATTCGTAATAAATGATCACAAAGAGGAACTTACTCCATGTCTCTGATCTGCCCTACGGAAAAATCTGCGCCACCACTTAAACATTTTACTGAAAAAACCACTGCAACTGTCCACAACCTACAATTATTGTCAAGGTTACAATGATTGTTATGTTAGCAATACCCTAAAATATACCCTAAAATTAATATTTCTTTATTAATTTATTGTGTTTTTGAAAAACCCTATTTTCCTACACCAAAGCGGACTCTAAACAGTTATTAAAAATATGTAAAATAACGTAAATAAAACCGGAGGGTTTATAATATTTCCCCTTTAATATGAGACCTGCCATTTTAGGGTTTATGTGACGGTTGTAATTTGTGTTCCGGGAAACCTTTGCATTGTGTGGCGTGGTGATAGTGGGTAAAGATATTTAAGAGAATATTTTAAAAGCTATAACAAATTGTAATATGTTTCGGTACCATCATCTTAACCGGTTTTTGAAGCGTTCTAGGTTTAATTTAAAAACCCACCATTTATTCCCCAAAAACATTGTCTCCTTTCAAAAAAAGAAAAACACTGTAAAAACTGTCCAAGTCATTATGACCAATGCAGAACTGTGGGAAGGTGTAGCGGTCAGAATAACCTCCACACGCGCTGATTGCATTTGGCAAAAACTCCTGACCTGTATAGAGTTGTGTGTTGTGCAGTTTCTGCGATGTTATCATGTGTGAATTGTATTCGGATCTACAATGGTTTAGTGAAGATTGGCTAATATAGTAGACTTATTTGTGAACATAAATTAGTCCCTCAAGATTATGATATTAAGGAATTGCCATTTTAATACCATGTCGTAAAATGCATTTCACTCAATTAATTTTCAAATACAATCTTTTAGGAGATTTAAAAATATTCGACTGAAATTTTCCCTAACATTATTACACTGGTTTTGTTTCAGAGTTAAAGCCACAGACAGAGGCGTAATGAAATAAACAGATTAGAAATATAAAACTTTGGTTGAAATTAACGTTTTCTTCAGTTACGATAACTACTCAAAATACACTAATTTTGCTTGGATGTATATATTTTCCGACCTCAGAAAAATCTGTTTATTTTAAATTCTTTGAAAGATTCGTTAATTGTATCCAATTGATTACTTACGTACGTGACGTTTATGGTATAAAAGACTAAATTTATCACCAAAGTTTTAATATTTTCCTACAGGTACGATTGGCAAAAACAATCAAAGCTAAACAGATTTTGTTTTGTAATCACGAAAAGTATTGTTGAAGTAACTAACAGTTACCACCTATATATCTTGTACTGACCATCTTACAAGGCTACAGTTACCACCTAGATATCTTGTACTGACCATCTTACAAGGTTACAGATAATTAACAAGTTTCTTACAGAGATCCCCCTTAATTACGTCACTGCCCAGTTTGGACATATTATAGAATCATTACCACGTAATGATTCTAACAAAATTAAACTTGGAAAATTCAAATTAAAGGTCTTATACTGTGTGTGTAACGCTGAGCGTGAAGTTATCTCCGTAGTATTTATAAGCCATCTTGTCTACTTTGTTAAGCTATAAGGACCAAGTGGTAAGTTGATATCTGGTTATAGTCACTGAGTACCTCTAACAATAAACTGCTATTTATCATGCAGCCAGGTAATAATATAAAAGGTCACATAGTTGTTGAACTCATTTAACACTTCCACCCTTCCACCTTTCACACCTTTCACCCTTCTACTTATCATTATTGTTAAAAGGTAACTTGTAATATTACAACTTTATTGAATTTACTAGTTTATTTACATATTAGTCTAACTCAAATATCGACGTAGCAGCAAACCTGTGTACTCAGCGAATTTCCAAAGCATATATATGTATCTTAATACCACATATCAAGTTTCATCAACATATATTCATAAATAAACGATTTATGACATTTTAATTATTTTCCATAAGATTAACATGGCGGCTGAGTATGCAGGGTTGCTGAAGCAAGGAACACAAAAAATGGGGTATTATAAAAATATTAATATAACTCAAGAAGGTAAAGTCACATACCAAATTTTATTAATTTATGTTCTTAATTAAGGGAGATAACACGTTACTTATTCTCCATAAGAATAAAATGGGAGCTGAGTACGCAGGTTTACTGCTACGGGAACTATCGGCCAAAATATGTTTTTAGTGCAAATATCAATAGGCATAACGGTATGAAGTAATATACCAAGATTCATCAGGAGAAGTTGATAAATAAGCGAGATATACAATTTTTCTTATTCTCCATAAGAATAACATTAGACAACGTACTGTCTTTAGTACTTCCAATATCTCTGTAACCATTTGACGTAGACAAATTATCAAAACACCAAATTGTGCGTCTTTTTAAGCTAATTCCAATGGAAAAAACATTGACTTTTTCAAAAATTATATGTAAAAACTCAAAAAAACCATTTTTGGGGTACAAAATACCCCCAAAATACCCCCAAAATACCCCTTCGGATAGGTCGATCTGTGTGGTTTTCAAACTAAAAGTCATAAATGCTGCTTTACACGTTTTTACCAAATTTCGTCAAAATTGGACAATTTTTACGAGAGCTCACGGACACATATACATATATACAGTTTTGAACAAATGGTGTTTTTGGCATCTGGGGACCTGAAAACGAAAAGTTACCATGGTTTAACACATGCGAAAGTGTAAAATTTAATCCTACTAATATTATAAGTGTGAAAGTTTGGATGTATTTATGTTTGTTGTTCCATTACGCATAAACTACTGAACCGATTAGGAGGCCTAAGCTAAAATTGTGTATGAACATTTCTTCCATATCACATTAACATAAAGACCTGATAATGTCAAAATCCAATCTTAGGGCTCCACCCCCTGGGGTCCTACAAGTTATAATGCAAATATTTTGGGAGGATATAATTTATAAAACGAGTTTGCACGCAGCACGCTGACGTGAGGGAAGTGAATTTCCACATAAAAACTTTTAAAACTCAAAATCAGTGTTAAAACATACATTTTTCCAATTTGTATTGAAATCTGAAAACATTGATTTTTTTGGCTGTTCTGATACTCCTGGTTTCATTTACTTACAAAGCTGGGAATACAATTTTGCACAATATAAGGTTAGGAGAAGGTCCAAACAGGCTTGAAAGTAGGCGTGAGGTTGCTGGGGATAATAAAAGTACTCTAACAAAGGAATAACAGGCATTTCTAGTGTAAAACCCCCATAAGACAACGTACTGTGTTTAGCCGATACACATTTTCTTTAATAACTCGGTAAATATTTATGCTAGAATGACGAGAGAGGGCTTAAAACTTTCCCCTCTCTAATTCCCATCTTTTTACATGCATTAATTTTACATCTGGGGCTTTTCTGACCCTTTTTCGGCCCAAAAACTCGAAATTTGAAAGATTAATCCCTAAAAAGTGGGTTTAGAGTTTTCCGATTGTTTTGCCCAACGAACTTGTCCAACAGATTATAGAAAGGGACGTCCCTACCAAATTTGAAGTAAATCGGACAAAAAATGCGACCGCTAGAGTGCATACACACATATATATATATAATTTTGAACGACCCCTCAAAACGTGTTCAGGGGGTTACGTTAGGAACTTCTATGGTGGTCCCGGGCTTAAGTTTCACCGTGCAGGTCATGCTAATAGTTCACTTTCCAAAGGAAATTCACTAATTACTAGCTGTAGTTGATTGTCAGCTAGGGCAAGGGAAGTCATATGGTAAAGCTAAACAAACATTTGATTGTGCTGATCAGGTTGGTAATTTTAATGTGTTTTAATTTTTTGCGAGCGAAGCAGGGGTTAACAGCTCGTAGTATGATATATATTGCATTCCTACGCCCAAGTGCAGAGTAGCGCTGAATTATATAATTGTAAAGTTAACGCAATTAACAGTATATATGTATTTTATTGCTGACATGATTAAACTTGGTAGTGAGGTACCTTTTAAAATTCGCTGAGCACGCAAGTTTGCTGCGACGGGGTATTACTGTTAAATGGTGTCAGACCGAGTCGCTGGTCGCCGCAGCTCAGGGAGGTTTATTGTATAACTGGAAACTGGAGGTAACACTGCTTAACGATTTTGGTCAAAAATGTGAGCCGGTGAATTTGTCAGGTTGGCACACTTGGTGAGGAAAGTTTATCGTTCTTTGAACTATCCTAATTGGCTCTTTTATTTCTATAAGTGAATCTACTCATACAAATCAATGGAATAAAAGTAATAAGAGATGGAGGAAAATAATTTTTTTGTTTGGTTTATGTATCTAACCTTTCCGTGAAACATGATTAATTATGAAGAAATAAACAAATAAAATTTTATTGAGTTTAAAATCATGGCTAGGTACTTGTTTGATTCACTTTGTCGACTCGCTTGATTTCAGCGAGTAGTTCTTTGCCTCACCAAAATTTGGAAAGAACGGCCGCAGTTTTGTTCAACAGTGGTACCTCCAGTAATACCGGTAGAACTCCTTGGTCGCTGCCGCCAGTCAGCTGTGTGCAGTTAACAGCTGATCTATTGTTGACGCGACCCCCTCTTCTCTCCTCTCCACTCCTTTGCCCAGCTGATTTTCCTGTGTTAACGAGTTAGTTTTATACGTTGTGTAATAGTTGTGATCCGTTATTCGTGACAATTTATTGGACGGTTTTATTTCGCAATGTGCGTGCGGTTTTAATTTTAGTTATTCGATTCGTTTTTCTGACTTTCCAGTGATAATAATTGACTCATTTAATAGCGATTTAAAAACAATTCTTTACTGCGTTGCATTTAGTGACAATTTGTGTTTTACTCACATCAACATGGATATGACTCCTCCTATGATACACACAAAAGGTAAATGATGCTATACTTATTTAGCCTACAAGATAATTTTCTATCTATATTAAAATGTTTAACTCATTTTACTCTTATGAAATCCTTATAAACTAGATTAATTACATTTATCCATGCTGATTTCTTTATTATTAATTTTAATAATCTGATCAGACATGAGTAATATGAAATATAAAGCTCTCATTTTCTACAAATATGATTTCTTAAAAAAAAATATTCACGCCTTTCTCTATTATTCAATTTATTTGTCAACATCGCTAATTGTTCCATACAGTTTAATATTGTCGTACTTTATACATATTTTAGTTTTCATAATGATTGCTGGACCATATCCCAAGCGTATATATCTCAAAGGAAACGTGAAGTGATTCCTTTTACTTACGATATTTTGTGACTATTGCCAATACATTATTAGTTTCCCATTATCGTCAAGTCCATTTAATTATCGTAAAACTAAAGCTTTTATACATTATATAAAACATTTTGTAGACATTCTTCACAAGTGAAAATAAATCTAACCTAACGTTTATGCACATATTATGTTCGCATTATGAAGGTCGATTAAGCACCGCACGACACTGTAGCTATGAGTTATGAACAAAGTTTGTTATAATTTTTCTAAGGTTTTTAATTTTTTTAAATTTAAAAAATTGGCACCAAACCTATTAGCGAATTTCCCCTATAGGTAAGAAGCTATCACCGTAGTCGGCATGGTAAGACCTAGGCCCGGGACCATGATAACTTTTCGTTTTGAGGTCCCCAGACCCCAAAACACCATTCGTTCGAAACTGTATATATATATATATATATATATATATATATATATATATATATATATATATATATGTCCGTGAGCACGATAACTCTCGTAAAAATTTTCCGATTTTGATGAAATTTGGTATAAACGTGTAAAGAAACTTTTATGACTTTAAGTTTGAAAATCAGCCAGATCGCTCTATCCGAAGGGGTATTATGGGGGGTTTTGTACCCCAAAAATGGGTTTTTCGAATCTTTTACATATAATTTTGGAAATAGTCAAATTTTAGTTCTTCCCATTGGATTCAGCTTAAAAAAACACACAAGTTGATATCTTGATCATTTCTCTACGTCAATTGGTTACTGAGATATTGAAAGTGCTAAACACAGTACGTTGTCTAATGTTATTCTTATGGAGGAAAATAAAAATTTTATATCTCGCTTATTTATGAACGTATACTGACGAAACTTGGTATACGGCTTCATCTGGTTGTGGACAATTGATATTTTCTCAAAAAAACTATATTTTACCTAAGGCTCCCGTAGCAGCAAACCTGCGTACTCAGCCCATGTTATTCTTAAGGAGAATCGTGTAATCTCCCTTCATTAAGAAAATGAATTAATGAAATTTGGTATGTGGCTTTACCTACATGAGTTATATTAATATTTGTATAAAACCCCATTTTTTGTGTTCCTTGCTTCAGCAAACCTGCATACTCCACCGCCATCTTATTCTTATGGAGAATAATTAAAATGTCATAAATCGTTTATTTATGAATCTATATTGATGAAACTTGATATGTGGCTTTATGTGGTATTAAGATACAGTACATATATATGCATTGGAAATTCGCTGAGTACGCAGGTTTGCTGCTACGGGGGTATTATTTATATAGACGATCTTGATTGCGCTTGAAGACGCCTTCAAAAGTCAAACTGGCAAAATGAAACCAGTATCCATTTTGCCTATCTACACAGCGCGGCGCGTCCGCTGCCAATGTACAAGTTATAGAATAGTTCAGTTTTTTTCAGTGTTTAGAGTTTTTTTAAGCTAATACCGGAAAACCCCTAAATTAGAAATGTACGCCTACGTAGTTTAGCCACTACTTGCATAACTTGCTACAAAGTGTAAATACATTTTAGTCTAAAGATAAGTAGCTAACAAATTAATTTGGGACAGTAAAATACCTTTTTTGAATTAAACATTAATCAATTGTACAAAAAAGGTTTTTGGTTACAAATCTAAACAAATTAAGCACCTCACTGGGGTAACGGTTAGTGCCTTGTATTTTGGTGCAAGAGGTCTGGGGTTCGATTCCGGGGCACCCACAAGACTTTGAGAGGTTTGGATATTTGTTATCTAACAAGGTTAAATTCTCAATACCACTGACGTAGACAAGCAAACGTGTTTAACCTTCTTCGGTTATTTTTAATTTGTAGTAACGATTCAGATTAGTGATCTAAATTTTCAACATGTCCATCTTGATCCAACAGTTATTATGAATAATAAATCATGAAACAAACGTGAAATAACATACCACATCGAGCCATTTAGCCATTCTTGCAGCGTGACTAAATTATCAGGTACTGTTTTCTTCACGTTCTCCACCCACTAGGACCAGTTTGATCAGCAATTTCCACCCTCTCCTCCGACAATATTCCGACTGCATTTCCTTCCCTCGGTGGATTCTACCCCATTAGAACGCCGGGCCAAACAAGTGGCAACCCATAACCGGGAACTCGTTGCCAATTGATCGTATCAAAGTTGCAGGAGCCCGAAGGTTACCATTTATTTGAACGCGTTCAAAAACCAGACAAATTGCACCATCTAAAGGGGGGTTGGGGGGGTTGTACCGTAAAAATTTATCCCCCCCAAATAAAAGTTTTATGCAAATCAAATTTTAATTTATACCATTGGATTCAACTTTAAAAAATGTGTATTTTGATCATTGCTCTTCGTCAATTGGTTACTGAGATATTGCAAGTGCTAAACACAGTACGTTGTCTAATGCTATTCTTATGGAGAAAAATAAAAATTTTATATCTCGCTTATTTATGAATATAAACTGACGAAATATGGTATATGGTTTCATCTGGTTGTGGTTTGTTGTTTTTACAAAAAACAAAATGTTCACGTATTGTTCCCGTAGCAGCAAACCTAGGTACTCGGTCCCCATGTTATTCTTATGGAGAATAATTAAAATGTTTGATATCGCTTATTTATAAATGTATATGAATGAAACTTGGTATGTGACTTTACATAGATGAGTTCTATTGATATTTGCATCAAAATCCATAATTTTGTATTCCTTGTTACAGCAAACCTGCGTGCACATCCCCAATGTTATTCTTATGGAGAATAATTAAAATTGTATTTATCGGTTATTTGTAAATATATTTTTATGAAATTTGGTATGCGGCTTTATGATATTAAGACATTGGAAATTCGCTGAGTACGCAGGTTTGCTGCGATGGGGGTATTTTTTATATTTGTTTTGGAAAAATAGCGTGTTACCAGGTCCAAATAGCTGTGGTAACAACACATCTTCAGGTTAGCCTACAGAACAAATATTACTTACAGATGTTGACTTATTAGAAAGATCGTCAAGATTTATATGTTTATACTTTTATGTAGAGCAACACAGAGTAGCACATAAAGGCGGTTCTTAGTCTGAAGTTTACAAGGGATTTTGGGAAATGTCCAAACTACTGTCCCGCGCTTCAGTGGGTTTTACAACCAGTCATGACTTAAATAATTTTATAGGGTGTTATATATTTCCACGGTGTTAGGTGAACCAGTTTTATGTTTTCATATTAAAGATTGAAACAGTTATGATTCTTTTGTTTTAATTTATGGCTCCTGAAGCCCCCGGTTAATGTTTCTAACTTGTAAATGAGTTGATTATAATGAAACTGTTTATATAATTTTTATAAAATTACTGTTGTTTTTAATCCCATGGGAATTAGTCCGTAAACCTTTTTCCCGTTGGATTATATATATTTCATCACTAGTACCGAAAGTGATATTTTTTTGTTCAAGTGCCGGTATAACACTTTAGGTACGAGTTATGAACGATACTTTTCATCAAAAATATTAAAAATAATCAAGCCTCTTTTTCAGACATTTTTATCAGGTTTGCTGAGTAATATTTCTCACAACGACAACAATAGCGTTTAGTTTGTGTTTTCGTTAATCTAGTAATTAGATTAAGAACAGCTGATTTCGAATGCACACATCGCATTTCAATTTATACTGCTAACTAAATGAATAAGAACAGCTGATTTTGAATGCAACACTGCTATTGGTTGACCAGCAAGTTACTAGCGCTACTGGTGTCGGAATAACTAGTACAGTACGTGAAAAATGTCCAGCTGATTTTCCTGGTCTGGGACCGATAAAACGCTATTTTCGGTACTCACAGCTGATATCGTATTATATGTTGCGGACCGTTGCAGGGAGTAAAAGTATATTTGCAGAGAAATGTTTGAGAGCAAATGTGAAAGATTAGTCAAATCACACTTTTACAGCTCTTTTCAAAAGTTTAATTGAGTTTCTTCTGAAAATTTACGCTGTTGAATAAACTTGTAATAGAGCTAGCTGGAGACGACTCTTTTTCAAACAAATTAGTTTTTAAACTGCCAAGCCATTAGTTTCTAAGCCTTTCTCTCTGCAACAGTTCCGAGGGTATTACGAAATTACACTCAAGATACTTTTATGTGTTTGACTTTCTTTAGTTATTTCATGATACAGTTTGTTTTATGTGTCTCATCTTATCTGTTTTGATACTGTTTTCATAGCAAATAACATTAAATAATGAATTTATCAAGTTTTTTCGCAAATACGTTTGCTGTGGGGGGTGGTACTTACTTTTCCATTCATTTATGCTTTTCTCTCCTTTAATTTTCTGAAACAAAACTTCGAATTATTTCATAATCTAGTGCCTCAGTCTCAGTATAAAATGTGAAAAAAAAAACAATTATAATAACCCCGACATAAAAATTAATTTTTCAAAAATCAGATATCCTACGATTCAGTTATATTTTTTATGCCTTCCCGACAACCTCAGAATGGACTCTAGTAATTAAAATAAACTTAGGAAAAAAACGTAAATTATATCGGCTCGGTTATTTATTACCGGATTTCAATAATTTAAATATCGTTACATTTTCAATAAAATTCCCTAAAAGAAGTTATTTCTGTACATTTTTCGTAAAATGGATCTGTTCTCATTTAAAATGCGGTACAATAGCCTACCCGTAAAATGATGCAAGCACAAGGCAATTGAATTTGTATGAGTCACACCGATCATATCATCAAGCCTAATTAGATCCCCTAGTCCAATTAGATGTCCAAGTTATGATGGATAGCCCTGGGAAAAAGAGTAAAAGAGTATTTCCTGTTAGGAGAACTCATAGAAGAACTCGTGTTGGCATTGAGTTTTAACATATTATTTTTAAATCGTCCCTAAAATTTGAAAGTTAAATTGTATTTATTTGATTGGGACCTGCCTCTTAAGGGATATTAAATGTTTTTTAAGTAGCTCCATCATCAATACCTTGAATTTCGCCTGCATACAAACTTTAAAAAAATTCAGGCCATTAGCGTGCTTTTAGCGAATTGCCCCTATAGGGAAGAAGCTATTACCGTAGTCGGCATGGTGAAACCTAGGCCCGGGACCATGATAAAGCTTTGTTTTGGGGTCCCCAGATGGAAAAAACAGTATCCGTTCAAAACTGTATATATACATATATATATAATATATGTGGCCATCGGTGTGATAACTCTCGTAAAAATGGTCCGATTTAGATGAAATTTAATAAAAACCAGTAAAGCAACATTCATGACTTTAAGTTCGAAAACCAGCCAGATCGCTTTATCCAAAGGGGTATTTTGGGGGGGGGGGTTGTACCTCAAAATTGTTTTTTTTGAGTTTTAGCGAATTTCCCCTATAGGGAAGAAGCTATTACCGTAGGTCTCATGGTAAGACTTAAGCCCGAGACCATGATAACTTTTTGTTTTGAGGTCCCCAGATGTCCAAAACACTATTCGTTCAAATTTATATATATATATATATATATATATATATATATATATATATATATGTGTGTGTGTCCGTGAATGCGATAACTTGAGTAAAAAACGTCCGATTTCGATGAAATTTGGCTCAAATGTGTAAACTGACATTTATGACTTTAAGTTCGAAAACCAGAAAAATCGGACTATGGGAAGGAGGGTTTTACATTTTCCAAAAATCAGTTTTTTGCATTTTTTACCCTAAAATTTTTAAAACACTTAATTTTGGTTTAGACCATGTTATAGAGCTTAAAACAACAAATAATATGGTATTTTGAATTATTAACCTAGGTTAAGTGGTTGCGGAAAAAATCAAAAAAACCTGCTCATAAAATCTCCCATGTTAATCTTATGGGGAAAAGGTTTTTGGCTTTTCCTCAGTTAATTTTACTTTAAACTTCACATTTTCTTTTACCAATCACTTCAGCTCCACAAAACAATCATTTTGGTGTTTAAATTGTGATTCTACGTCAAACCGTTGCAGAGATATTCAAAGTGCTAAACACAGTACGTTGTCCAATGTTATCCTTATGGAGAATAAATAAAATTTGATATCTTGATTATTTATGAATGTATATTGATGAAATTTGGTATGTGGCTTCATGTTGTACTGGTATATTGATAATTGCACAAAAAATAAATGTTTTGTTGATTGTCCCCGTAGCAGCTAACCTGCATACTCAGCCCTAATGTTATTCTTATGGAGAATAATAAGTAAAGTTTTATATCTCCCTTAATTATGAACATAAATTAATAGAACATGGTAAGTAGCTTCACCTGGTTCAGTTATATTGATAATTGCATAAAAACTCATTTCTTATCTTCCTCGTTGCAGCAAACCTGCGTACTCAGTCCTAATGCTATTCTTATGGGGAATAAATAAAATGTAATAAATCACTTATTTATGAATGTATTTTTGTCGAACTTGGTGAGTGGCTTTATGTACTAGTGAGAAACATATCAATGCATTGGAAATTCGCTGAGTACGCAGGTTTGCTGCGACGGGGGGTATTTTTACATATATTATTTTAGTAAATCAAACTTTTGTTGTCCCCAGAAATACATTCTGGGGTAAACTTTGTACCTATCAAGTATTATTAAGTCCTTAATAAAACTATTTTTGAATTCATCTTTTTCTTTTTCCTTCAAATATTTATTTGGTACTCTTTATATTCTAGGTACACCTTGAGATATTGTCTCACTCCCTTTCTTTCGTCCTGAAATATTTAATACCCAGTTAAAGAATATATGATCTTTTTAACCTTCAGCGTGAACTATGCTAGCAACTTCGGTTAGAAAATATCAGAAAATCTGAAACACAATCTAAAATATGTGATTTAGGAACAAACTACTAACACAGAAACTAGTTTAGGACCAGAGCTGGTTTAAGAATACTACATTCCATACATATGCTCATTTAACATTTCATAAACATTCATATACATTTTGGAGAAGATAATTCATAAACTGTTAGAGATTTGGTTTACGTCACCAGTACAATTTTTCGATTACTTTTTAATTACAGTAGTATCATGTAATAAGATACAGTTGAAATTTCTTCGTAGGAGTTCATGTTAGGGTTAATAAGAAATATTATTATGTAGATACTTTTTAATCCTAAAAAATAATTTCTCCGGAATAAGCTTTCCAGATATACCGTATAACACTGTGATTATACTAACTGTTCACACATTCAATTGAACCTGCGATAAAGAGATTTGCAGCTAATACACGGCCGTGAATACTCCGTGGCGAGTTATGCCGCGATATCCACATTTATGGCGACAATCCTCTTAAGAGTTTCTACTGTAACCCGCTCAACATCGCCTCTTAAGCGGCCTTTACACAGAACTCCACTTTACTGCATTGAACCACGTAACTGTTTATTTAATGTACATAGGTGTTTTTTAGGACTGCTAAAAGTATTTAGTATAAAATAGGTGTCAAAGGGAAATCTATACTTTCATAAATGGAATATCGTTGGGAGTCGATAATCTACCACGAGGTGTATTCATAACTGCTTCAACTAATGGGAAACAGTAAATTGAAGTAAATAAAACAGTTGTAATAAGACACTTAATTAAGTAAAAAAACGTATATTGCTATAAATAAAGTAATCTTTGCTTTAAGTCTTGTGAAATTGACTCACAGCTGCAACTTAGGTAATAAAACGTCAATTTAAAAACTAATTTATCTGGAGATAGTTCCCAGTTCTATTAAAAGTTTAACTCACGGTGGAAGCGTGAGGGGGAAACTCAATTAAACTTAATAAAAGCGAACTTGACAATGAGAGTTTGTAAAAGATATTCGAACTGAATCATTACTTAGGTTCGTTTTACTAGATTTGATATTTACTTTCTTTAGCCATCTTTTCGACCAACAATATGTTAGCTTAATATGCAAGACATTTGTATTGTAATATATGGGACAAATGAAAGCCATTGTAAAAACAACGCTCAACATCAGCCAAAAACTACAAAGTACACAAAGTATAAACATAAAAGTTGTTGTTAATGGGTTTACTCAACACCCAGTTAACGTCATAAGCAAGAGTTAGATATCTTCAATAACAGTTTCAAGTATAGCCTAAACAAAAATTAAATTTTCACATAAGTCTCCTTCTCAAATTTTATTTTCAAACTAAAAGAAGGAAATTCCTAAAGTAGTTTTTAATTGGTTTTAAATTTAAATTTGGTTGGAGACACCCTGCACATTTAAAGTGAATTGTTTATATAAATAAAATCATGGATTATCCTTAGGAAATAAAATACTGCGTGCTTTATTTTAGTCTTATACTAATTTTGAATCAGTATTGTTAGTTTATTTAAAAAAATGGAGTTGTTCAAGTAAAACTGAACTACCATCATAGATTTCCCCAGGAACCTAATCACTCAAATAATTGTCAATCGGGCAATCAACGCAGGATCGAAGCTGAGGGAAGAATATCAATAGCTTCTTCTAATGAGTTTCGTCTTGGTGACGTCAGAATAGTGAAGGTCGGATTTAATATCATTCCAATTCAGCAAGGAATTCTAAATTTGATTTCCAAACTATTACCAAAGTGACAATGCATTAATAAGCAACACTAGGATACTTAAATTGACACTTTAAAATACACACAAATTAAAGAAATTCTAGTTGTGATTGATTAAGGTCACTTCTATAACAAATTAAAGAACTTCTAGTTGTGATTGATGAAGGTCACTTCTATAACAAATTAAAGAACTTCTAGTTGTGATTGATGAAGGTCACTTCTATAACAAATTAAAGAACTTCTAGTTGTGATTGATGAAGGTCACTTCTATAACAAATTAAAGAACTTCTAGTTGTGATTGATGAAGGTCACTTCTATAACAAATTAAAGAACTTCTAGTTGTGATTGATGAAGGTCACTTCTATAACAAATTAAAGAACTTGTAGTTGTGATTGATGAAGGTCACTTCTATAACAAATTAAAGAACTTCTAGTTGTGATTGATGAAGGTCACTTCTATAACAAATTAAAGAACTTCTAGTTGTGATTGATGAAGGTCACTTCTATAACAAATTAAAGAACTTCTAGTTGTGATTGATGAAGGTCACTTCTATAACAAATTAAAGAACTTCTAGTTGTGATTGATGAAGGTCACTTCTATAACAAATTAAAGAACTTCTAGTTGTGATTGATGAAGGTCACTTCTATAACAAATTAAAGAACTTCTAGTTGTGATTGATGAAGGTCACTTCTATAACATATTAGGCTATCATTAACCCACGACAGTTGTTAGATATTTTGTGTTTACAATTTGTTAATGTTTTTTTAACATAATCATGACTGTTTACTATCATAACATTTTTTAAGATATGTTGGCAAGGATGAAAAATAATATATTTCATAACAAGAGTGGAAAGTGGCTGTTTCCGGGCCGAAAGCCTCGCGCGGAATTTCGATCAAGGCACGGAATAACACTTTCTTCTCGAGTTATGAACGATATTTGTCATCATACTGTAGTATTAATAATAATAATGAATTAAATAATATAAGTTTAAGAAATAACCTGTAGGGGCTCAATTGATATCCGTAGTACAATGAAAACAGTGATACTGTTTACACAGCTGATTAATTCAGTTATTGAGAACAGCTGATTTCACTTACCTAACCTCCATTCGCAACACAGTAATAACTACTAGCGCTACTTGTGTCATGAATCATAACTAAATACTAGTGTGGGAAATCAACAGCTGATTTTCCCACTCTAGAACGGGAAAATGTTATTTTCTGCACTCACAGCTGATGTTGAAAACAGCTGTATTCCGTACAGTGTGATAAAAACATTCGCCGAGTACGCAGGTTTGCTGCTACGGGGATATTTAAAGTAAAAGTTGAACAATTATTATTCTTTGGACCTTTTAAATTACTGTTTTCAGCAGGCTAATTAAGTTCAGATTGAACCAAGCCAGTAGAATAACAGTGATGTCGTTCAAAACTCAGTTCAGTTACCGGTCAAAATTAATTGTAACATTAATCAGTATAAATATATTTAACTTTACACGCCTTACCCTTTGAAAATGAATGAGTATTTTGTAAATCAAGCACTAATAACTCCCAATGTAACGTCATATTTTATTTAGTTTACCTTACAACATAAACCCACTATCCCGTTGAACGATTTTTAAATACTCGTATATTAAAAATGAATACCATCGATTAAAAATGTTTTGAGTACATGGAATTTTTGTGTAGAGTAAACAGTCCGGAGATCCCTTGAATTATGGGACGTGTGACTCGAGCTGGCGGGGATTTGTTGATTAAACTGTCTCTGTTTACTGCCGTTATACCATCTACATAACACTGACAGTGTAGTAGGTAGCCAGTGACAGTTAAGGCGGTCCGACACTTCTGGCGAACAAGCCTGAACATTCGGCCGAACATTCTCCCCAATGTTCACTGAACATTCCGTCTCGCATTTCCATCTCTTGTACGTATATATTCTAGAGTTCGTACAGCTCCCAAACTTCTCGCGAATACTCCGAACATTCAAAGTTCGGCCGAATGTTCGGGCGTGATCGTAAGAAGTGTGTACTTCAGTGTAGTACCGAGCAGTCCGGAGATCCCTTGATTAATAGGACGTGTGACTCGATCTGGCGTGGATTTGTTGATTAAACTGTCTTTGTTACAGCTTACTACCGCTATAACATCTACATAACACTGATAGTACGGGATATAGTTAGTTTGTGTAGAAGTTTACTGTCTCTTATCGTAGTCTCGTTTGTTATTTTATACACTCTTGTAGGATTCCCACACTGAAAATATCGTTATTGAACTCAATAATGTTTAGAGAATTTAGATAACACTGAGGGATAAATTAAATACTGTTTACGTGTAGAGTTTGTTCCAATTTGTTCTTCCAGGCGTGAGTAAAAACACTATTTTGATATTTTTACTTAACTTTTACCTTTCATAATATGAGTGTTAGACGGTAGTAATACATATTTTTGATAGTTCACAGATTCATCTACAATCTTCATTAATTATCAAGTAAGAAATTCATTTTTCTTCCCTCAGCTTTTATTAATTTTTAAACATAAGTAGTTATTAGTTAGTCATATATCCCGTTTAGATATGTTGCTTATTTATTCATATTAGTTGGGAATTTTGTTTATAACAATGTGTCTATATGCTGTGGCGGGATTCACCTTTGAAACTGCAATGCAATTACACTAATCACAAATTGCAAGCCTTCTAGGCCGACACTAGTAACTCACTATGGGCAGCTTAGAGTATTTCGAACACTAGTTTATTTATACTAATTAATAATAAACGTAAATATTATGTTTATCTAATGAAATAACTGTACGATTACAAATTATCAATACATAAAAAAATGTGGTTTGAGCTAATTTTCAGTTATTACGAACATGCTAATCAGAAAATTCACAACAAAGACACCCTAATCATTTATTGGCTTTTCATCGTTGAGCTTAAAGCTTTCATCATGTCTGATTGTTGGAGTTAAGTCTTTATCCGGATTTGATTGATCCAAACTGTAAAAGGCTTTTGTTAAATCGAGGCTTATCTTTCACATCATGTAAACCCGGATTTTAGGCTGCAATAGTATTACAATTGCAACTGTTTTTAGATTATTTGTTTGAATTTCATTGTTGGTAGTGATGAGTTTATGTGATTTCACAGGTTTTTCTTTACATTTGCCATTAAATTTTCTCTAATAAGTGATGGAAAATGTTTACAATATATTGTGTAGTTTATTCCTCATTTTTATTAAAACAGATTTTGTAAGTTGTTGTAGATGAAACTTCTACTTTACTTGAATAAAAATATATAATATTAAACTACTTAAACATATTCACATATTCATAATATGTTTTAATATTCTTCACATATTATTAACATACGTGGTAAGGAAACCTTATGAAATTTTGTTTTAATAATTAGTTAATGATTAATTAGACCATTTCATGCCCAATTACCTATCACTATCTTCACCTGAGTGTTATAAACCTAATACAGTTCTATCTTGTTCTATCTTTATTGAAGTAGTCCTGGTGGATTGAAAAATTATAATCAAGCTGATAGTTAAATTTTATCTTAAAGGAAAACATACGATCATTAAATTCTTCCTGTTAAATTTTGGTCCCTTTTAAAACTTGATACCCTTATAATTCAATGCCATTTATTTAATACGTGTCCTAGTCTTAACCTTATCCTACATATACGAAAATTCTCTATATTTATGATAAGTTACATATATTGTATTTAGTCAATAGGTAAGACCTTGTCTAAAGTAAGTCGTGTTTAGTAGGCAAGTAAAGGTAAACATATACTAGAAATAAGGTTGAATTTGTTTTTAAATACATGCAATCACAAAACAAATTACGAAAGAGAAGAGCTGAATTTGAAAGAGCTGTTATATGTTGTGAAATGTACTGTAGTATATAGACTATTAGATAATGAACTTCAATAATAAAATTGCCAACTAATCTTCATTAGACGTACAGAATGGTTTACAGTAAAAATATAATTTTAGCTTCTCATTTCATTGCTACTTATCTACTGATGTAAGTCTGTGACTTGTAACAAATTATAACAAAGACTCAGCAAGTCTCAGCAGTCGAGCAGCTGAACAAAGCTCATTGCAGAGGGTTTAATCAACAGTCCGTCAGCTGGAGTCACACGTCTCATGAATCAGGGATACCAACTGTAATCGAGTCAGCGACATCATTTATCCATTTCCACCACCGGATTTTGTGTTAAACGAGCTAAAACACTCAAAAAACATTATAACTTACTAACTAGCATTTTAAGGTATTTTTAGGAATTGAAAATTTAATTTGTTATTTATTTGAATCTTGACTTTTGTCTATACTGAATTTAAAGGTCAGTCGACATTTTATTAAGTAGTATTAGTTATAATGTTAGTGTAAATTATACATGTTGAAATTATGTATTAATACAAAAATTACTTACCTAATTGATTCTATTTGTCTTTTATAATCCTATACTCTAATATGAGTAAGGTTTGCATGCGTACGCGCTTAATTGTGACACTGATCTCAATAATGACACCAACAAATTCCTTAAAATGTTGGAAATAACTAATTTCTGGAATAAAAAAAAGTTCTATACAGGTCTCATCCCCAGAAAAAATAAAAGTTGTTAAAAAACGAAGATTAAAAGTTTAAAAAAATAACATTGGGATTATGGAGTTTAAAATAAAAACAAAACAATTGTAACAGCTGTTTATAATCAGTCGATGAACTGTCAGAGTAATACTCTTGTTGTTTATGATTATTCCTGAGAGCAGAGATTAAAATATATGAGTGAAGATTACATACATAGAGTGGTAAAATAAATCATAGGGACATTGAGCTATAAATAACAACGGGAGTGACCTTAAAAATGTGGAAAAGAGGAAGTGAGCTATCAAAATCCGATCATCAGTAGGGGGGAAGTGGTGAAATATTACTCCAAGTCATCTAAAAAAACTGACTGGCCTTCACCAAGCAAAGCTCGGTCCGCCAGGTACTGGTTGTATTAATTCAGTTAACGAAAAAACAACACAATCTAAATTAGACAATAAATGTAACACCTGTTCCAAAAACCAAGCTGTAAATTCGTTATCATCCCACTGTGCCGAATGTAGCCACTTTAGATGTCAGCTGTGAGTACCCAAAGAGATAATTTTCCATCCTAGCGCCATAAAAACAGCTGGTGATTTGTGCCACATGTTATTAGTTATTCTAACACCAGTAGCGCTAGTGGCTTGTTACGTCTACCAAAACCAGTGTTGCGTTCCAAATCAGCTGTTCTTATTAGTTTAAATACTGAATTAACGTAATGACTATTATTGTAATTGTGTTGTGAGAAATACTACTCAGCAAACCTGATAAAAATGTTGGTAGATATTGTTTCATTATTAATGTTATTATTTACAGAGTAATGAAAAATATCGTTCTTAACTCGTACCTAAAGTGTTATTCCGGTGATTGAAAACCACGATCACGATCCGGAAAATATCACTTTCGGTATTAGTGATTAAATATATGATTGAAATTCAGGGATACAAAAGATAAACTAGCAGAGTCCCTAGTTACACCAACGGTAATAATAACCCATAACATGTATTCTTGACAAATGATCAGAAAGAGAAACTTACTCCATGTCTCTGATCTGCCCTACGGAAAATCTGCGCCGCCACGTAAACATTAATAGTGAAAAAACCACTGCAACGGTCCGTAGCCTACAATTATTGTTAAGGTTACAATGATTGTTGTGTTAGCAATACCCTAAAATATACGCTAAAATTAATTTTTCTTAATTAATTTATTGTTTTTTGAAAAAAAATATTTTCCTACACCAAAGTGGACTCCAAACAGTTATTACAAATATGTAAAATAACGTAAATAAAACCGGAGGGTTTATAATAATTCCCCTTTAGTGTGAGAACTGTCATTTCAGGGTTTATGTGACGGTTGTAATTTGTGGTCCGGGAAACCTTTGCATTGTGTGGCGTGGTGGTAGTGGGTAAAGATATGTAAGAGAATATTTTAAAAGCTATAACAAATTGTGATATATTTCGGTGCCATAATCTTAACCGGTGAAGCTTTCTAGGTTTAATTTAAAAACCCACCATTTATTTCCCTAAAACAATGTCTCCTTTCGAAAAAAGAAAAACACTGTAAAAACAGTCAAAACCAGTAATCGTAGAATAGTAATTCAAGATACCAAATTATTTAGAATTTTGAGCTATTTTCAATAGTGAATAGTAATATTTTTTATATTTATATTTGTTTATGAAAAATCCAAAAACAGAATTTTGATATTTTAAGTCTTGTAATTTCTGAACCCGAATTTTCACAGAAATGCGGGTGGTGTCATTTTGTTGGAAAACTAGAGTTATACAAACAACTAAAGTTTAATCAAAATCGTTAGAGCAGTTTTTGAGAAATCTTGATTTTTTCATGTATTTTGGCGGTTTTAAGGGATGGCTACCCTTAAAAATAAAAATTCCAAAAAATGAAAAAACACCTGGGGATATCGTAGATCAGTACCCACATACCAAATTTCTAAAAAATCAGACCATTGGTTAGGGCTCTAGTTCTGTACACATTCATACAGACAGACAGACAGACACACAGACATCACGTAAAATCACTTTTTTGGGTTCAGGGAGCACCAAAACGAATATTTCCACTAACAACTCAAATTCGAAAATTATGACGAAAACAATACTTTCTCCATATACTGTGTATAAGGGGAGAAAGTAAAAATGTAACTTGGAATATTACAACGTAATTGAAACTGCTAGTTCATTTACATATTAGTCTAACTCAAAAAGAAAATATCTTCAGCAAAAATAATTAGTCAAGGATGTTCTCAATGGAAAACACGTGGGGAAGTGTAAAATTTAATCCTACTAATATTATAAGTGTGAAAGTTTGAATGTATGTATGTTTGTTGTTCCCTCACGCATAAACTACTGAACCGATTAGGGGGCCTAAGCTAAAATTGTGTATGAACATTTCTTACATACCGCATTAACATAAATACCTGATAATGTCAAAATCCAATCTTAGGGCTCCACCCCCCGGGGTCCTACAAGTTACAATGCAATTCTTATGGGAGGACATAATTTATAAAATTACCAGCTGTAGTTGTTTGTCAGCTAGGGCAATGGAAGTCATATGGTAAAGCTAAACAACAATTTAATTGTTTTGGTCAGGTTAGTAAATTTAATGTGTTTTAATTTGTTACGAGCGAAGCAGCGGTTAACAGCTCGTAGTATGATATTTATTGCATTCCTACGCCCAAGTGCAGAGTCGCACTGAATTGTACATTAGTAAAGTTAACGCAATTAACAGTATATATATATTTGAGTGCTGACATGATTAAACTTGGTAGTGAGGTACCTTTTAAAATTCGCTGATATGGTATTACAAGTTTGCTGCGACGGGGTATTACTGTTAAATGGTGTCAGACCGAGTCGCTGGTCACCGCCGCCCAGGGAGGTTTATTGTATAACTGGAAACTGGAGGTAACACTGCTTAACGATTTTGGTCAAAAACGTGAGCCGGTGATTTTGTTAGGTTGGTAGACTTGGTGAGGCAAATTTATCGTTCTTTGAACTATCCTAATTGGCTCTTTTATTCCCATAAGTGAATTTACTCATGCAAACCACTGGAATAAAAGTAATAAAAGTTGGAGTAATTTTTTGTTTTTTGTTTATGTATTAAATATTTCCGTGAATTATGACTAATTATGAAGAAATAAACAAATATAAGTTTATTGAGTTTAAAATCATGGTTAGGTACTTGTTTTATTCAGTTTGTCGACTCGTTCATACACAATTTTAGCTTAGGCTCAACAGTGGTACCTCCAGTAATACCAGTAGAACTCCTTGGTCGCCGCCACCACTCAGCTGTGTGCAGTTAACAGCTGATCAATTGTTGACGCAACCCCTTCTTCTCTCCTCTCCAATGCCCAGCTGATTTTCCTGTGTTAACGCGTTACATTTTCACGTTGTGTAATAGTTGTGATCCGTTATTCCCGACAATTTATTGAACCGTTTGATTTCGCAATGTGCGGTTTTCATTGTAGTTATTCGATTCGTATTTATGACTTTCCAGTGGTAATGGTTGATTCATTTAATAGAGATTTAAAAACAACTTTACTGCGTTGAATTTAGTGACAATTTGTGTTTTACTCAAATCAACATGGATGCGACTCTTCCTATCATACACACAAAAGGTAAATGATGCTATGCTTATTTAGCCTACAACATAATTTTCTATCTATATTAAAATGTTTAACACATTTTACTCTTATGCGGTCTTTATAAACTAGATTAATTAAATTTATCCATACTGTTTTTTATTAACAATTTTAATAATCTGATCAGACATAAGTAATATGAAATATAAAGTTCTCATTCTCTACAAATATGTTTTATTTTTAAAAACATATCCACGCCTCTCTCTGTTATTCAATTTATTTGACAACATCGCTAATTGTTCCATACAGTTTAATACTGTCGTAGCTATAAATATTTCAGTTTCCATAATGATTGTATCATATCCTAAGCGTATATTTCTCAAAGGAAACGTATAGTGATTCCTTTTCCTACCTGTATTTTGTGACTATTGCAAATATGTTATTAGCCTTACATTATCGTCAAGTCCATTTAATTATCGTAAAACTAAAGCTTTTATACATTATATAAACTTAATTTAGACATTATTAACAAGTGAAAAAAAATCTAACCTAAAGTTTATGCACATATTATGTTCACATTATGAAGGTGGATTAAGCACCGCATGAAACTGGAGCTATGAGTGATGAAGGTTTTTTATAAGGTTTTTTACATAATTTTTATAAGGTTTTTAATGTTTTTAAAGTTTAAAAAATTGGCACCAAAACTATATTTTATTTTTGTTTTGGAAAAATATCGTGTTACCAGGTCAATTTAGCTGTGTTAACCTACATCTTCATCTTCAGGTTAGCCTACAGAACAAATATTACTTACAGATGTAGATTTCTTAGAAAGATCGTCAAGATTTATATGTTTATGCTGTTATGTAGAGCAACACAGTGTAGCACATAAAGGCGGTTCTTAGTCTGAAGTTTACAAGGGATTTTGGGAAATGTCCAAACTACTGTCCCGCGCTTCAGTGGGTTTTACAACCAGCCATGACTTAAATAATTTTATAGGGTGTTATATATTTCCACGGTGTTAGGTGAACCAGTTTTAAGTTTTCATATTAAGGATTGTAAAAGTTATGATTCTTTTGTTTTAATTTGAGGCTCCTGAAGCCCCCGGTTAAAGTTTCTAACTTGTAAATGAGTTGTTATAGTGTAACTGTTTATATAATTGTTATAAAATGACTGTTGTGTTTGATCCAATCCTCTACCCTAACTCCGGCAATGTCTATTAGTTGGATGGCATGTTGGTTTGTCTGTTTGGTTGTAAAACCTAGTTCGAAAACCAGCGTAAGGATTATGCTCAAACTTTGGAATAGGGGCTATTGGACCTAAAAAATTGATTTGTGCTTGGTGAAAACCACAACACCGGGAAAACTGACATTTTATAAAAATATAATTTTTAAGTTAGATATGTTAACCTTGGGCATATGGATATCAAATAATACCCCCGTCACATCAAACCTGCGTACTCAGCAAATTTCCAATGCAAAATCTATCTTATAATACCACATAAAGCCCCATTCCAAATCTCATCAAAATATATTCACAAATAAGCGATATACATTTAATTATTCTCCATAAGAATAACATTGGGTATGAGTACGTAGGTTTACTGAAATAAGGAACCCAAACAATTGGTGTTCATGCAAATATAAATATAATTCAACTAGGTGAAGCCACATATTAAGTTGCATCAATATTCATTCATAAATAAGCGATATATTTTTATAACATTTTAATTATTCTCAAAAAGAATAACATGGGGCTGAGTAAGCAGGTTTGCTGCAACCAGGAACACAAAATACAAGTTTTTTATGCAAAATCAATATAACTCAACTAGGTGAAGTCACATACCAAGTTTTCTTTTAATTTATGTGCATAATTAAGGGAGACATTACATTTTACTTTTTCTCTTTAAGAATAACATGGGGGCAGAGTATGCAGGTTTGCTGCTACGGGAATAATCGTTAAAATAACTGTTTTGTAGAAATAACAATAGACCACAACCAGATGAACTCGATACCAAGTTTCGTTAGTATACGTCTATAAATAAGCAAGATACACAATTTGTCTTATTCTCCATAAGAATAACATTGGACAACGTACTGTGTTTAGCACTTTCAATATCTCTGAAACCAATTAATTTAGAGAAATTATCAAAATACCAAATTGTGTGTTTTTTTAATGCTGTATCCAATGGTTAAAACTGAAATACGGCGTTTTAAAATATTACATGTGAAAACTAAAAAAAACCTTTTTGGGGTACAAAACCCCCCCAAAATACCACTTCGGATGGGTCGATCTGTCTGGTTTTCGACCTTAAAGTCATACATGCTGCTTTACATCAATGCAATTTTCACAGTGGTAATTTATATCAAACATGATTTGTTTAGCTGTCTCATGGGCAGGATATCATTTTTTTAGAATTCCCTAAATGTATTAGGATGATCCTGCAATGTATTTATTTAGGTCAATCATAACACGGTCCTGTGATTATAATCTCGCCTAAAAATTCATACCTAAGCAGACAGTAGAATATTTTAAATTGTTTAAGATTACAACTGATAAAAAAAATTTAAAACGACAATGACAAAAAGTATACGTATTATAATAGTTTAGTGTCATCGTCACTACTCAGTTACTGCAGACCATTTATCCCATTTATCCTCACGTTCTGGGTTGGAAGGGTGTATTCGTTTTAAAACTTTTTATTGGATACCTTAAATTAATATATCCCTTTTGCTCAATTTTTATATAAGATGTGTAATAAAGAAATGAGCCACGTTCAAAAATGAGTATCAACATAACAATTATTTAGTTCAAATAGCGAAAACGTGTACAGTATTTTCACTCTGCAGTAAAATAATTAAACCCCTTTGATACGACAGTAGATCAAAGAGATTTACAATTGAACTAATCCACTTTATACGGAGGTTGAAAGCTCGTCTAAAAGCATTTCAACGTTCGTTTTATTCCACGTTTACTTCATCCGGTTTCCGTTCAATTGACATCAATTTTGTATTGCTTTTTATAGATCTAAAAGAATACATATACGTTTTTTACAATGCCATTGATTTTTCACAAAAAGTGTTACCGTATGTTTTACAACAAAGTCAAAAGGATTTCTTATGTTTAAGAGCAGAGCGTCATTTGAGTTAAAAATATATATCGGTAAATTAAAATAAAATCGGTATAATTTTAAAAGTAAAGTCAGTTTAATTAGATTGACGAAGATAACAGCTTCTACCTAATGTAGATTATAAAACAGCAGTGAGTAAACTAAACTGATTCATTTAGTATTTTTATTATTTAATCGTTTGTAGACAAATAAAATACATTTTTCAGAGAATAACTTTTTCCGACTATGAAACAACCCTTAATTTTTATTAACACAGCTTTAAGAGTTTCCTATCACGTTTCTGATCCCGTTAGAGCCATTAAATATTACCACATTTCAAATTTTGTTTTACGTATGTTTTAGGTAACTAAAATAAAACAGAAATCGAATATACTTTTATAACTCAAATTAGTCCTTTTCTATCAAAACTTTTTTATATATTTTTTATGATGCGATCTAGTGTACCTATTGTGTTTTAAATGTTCCTAAAAAGAAAAATGCTACCAACCTTTGAAACCGACGGAAAGACTTATTTCTTGCAGTCCAGAATATCGAATTGAATATATTTATCTGCACGAACTATGTTTGCATTTATGTATCTCACGTGGTAAAATTAATAAATTACATTATAATTGTATTGTTGTACATAAGAGCGTTTGAATGTACAACTCAAAGAGCCTCACAAATACATACAAGCAGTCGGGGATGGTGAACCGTAAGTGGTCCAATACGGGCTTACCCTTATCAAACTGCACCAGTCGTCTCCGATGCTGGGTTATTGGGTAACCCTCTTGGTTATGTTGACTGTGGTTCCCGTTTACTATGTACATGTACTTATATTGAACTCTTTATGACTCTGCGTTGTAAAGTCAAGATCATATAATATTTAGGTTTTTATGCGCAGAAAAATATAAACATACATAAACGAAAACCCTCACTAATATTACACTGGGTTTTCACAACTTGAAAATATACATTTAGAATTAGACATATATATTTTACCTTTGTTGAATACAACAACTGTAATAACGCTTCCTTCTGTGATCCCTGGGCTCCACCAAAATGTTTTTCAAAGTTGCAATGTTAATCACATGGACATTCAGTTGTATTGTGAGATATTATTATTTAAACGTATGGTATGTACACTAAAATTTAGAAGAGTCACTTCAAAACAGCAAATTGTCGTTGTTAAATTGTTAATAAATCAGTACTAAAAGTCATAAATAATTCGCACTACTTTTTAAATAAATTTGTAATCAATTCCTGTCATTGTTTTTGAAGTGGAATAAGCCGCATAAAGTGCTGCTAATTTACAATAAACCGCAGTAAATTAGGACGATCCATTTCAATAACATGGCCCTGACTATTTTTATGTTTGACACTATTTAACGATACATTTGTTATTTATTATCAACTGTGTTTGGACCTTTATTATTGCTTGTACGTAGTGTTTATAACTACACTATCCTCCTATTAAAGAGATCAATACTTACAACTATACTTTGCCGTGTACCAAAGGTAGGCCCAGGCTAGATTGTGGAGAATTCATGTTCTGACTCGTTTCAATTACCATAACTGAGTTGTATTAACGTTTGAAGCAGTTATTATTTATATTTTAAGTGTAATTGATCAAGTTGTATAATATAATTGTAATTAATTCGTAAGTATCATTTGATAAATGGTTATTCAAACGTAGCTTCACTTACCGTTTAGGTTAGGGAGACAGATTCCAGATTGCATATTTGTTTTACCCATTGTGTAACCAATATACACATGCACACAAGGCATTTGTCCTACCCCGACTGTCCTAACGTTCGCTGCGGCCTAACATTCACACGGCATTTGTCCTGCATACCTATCGGTTGTCCGTGTCAAGTAATTTATTAGTGGTAAAGTCCACACTGACCGTCAATTTCCAATCTCTCCCTTGCATTGCGGATAATAACAATTTCAGAAGGACAAATATATCTTACCTACATACACTGTATTATTCCTTAAGGGTACTAAAGTTTCTAAAACATATATTTGAAAAGTGAAGTAACATTGGTAAGCATGCATTTATTTTAGAATAGAACATTTTCAATTGCTTCGTTATGTCTTAAAATGAGAGTCTATGCAACATTTTAAGGGATTTAAAAGGTACACTATAAACGTTTTCCTGGCCAACTGAAAATAAACAAAATGCATGTACCTTGACACTGAAAATGCAGTAAATCCTATCGTTATTATACTGTATAAAACTATCACTGTCAAGTCTATATTTGTTCAAAGGTAATTGAAACCAAAATTATGTAAAAAGGTTATGAACTAAAGGAGATGTTTAACCTAAACCCCCCTCCCCCTTAATAACGGAGAATGTTTACGTTTTTGTACCTAAAATAAATAGATAATCCTTTAACAGGAACGTCGATGTCACGTGGTGATGTCCGCATCAATCACCGGCACTTATCACATACGGTGATTTACGACAACTGTAAATATTTCCGATAACATTGGGCTGTCAGCAGCATCAAACGAATATTGCTCTTTTAAGCTCAATAACGGTTCTGACTACACTGATTGTCTATGTTATAGTTATATTTTTTCAACAGAAAGTGTTGATTAGTTTATAATATATTTTAAGTAAATTATTTTAAGAGATTAGTGTTTAATTTTTATACAACTTACAAGTTGGTTATATCAGAAATCTGACACGTAATGCCCAATTTTATCAATAACCTCTTTTATATTTATTAAATGTAGAAAGTAAAATACGGCATGCATATAAAATAGTCGAGTACACTTTTTTTTAGAAGAGTCATCACAAATCCCTTCATTGGGGCTCTACGTGTGTATTGCTATTCACAATGGATTTAAGAAGAGATATCTCCCTATCCCAATCTTGGGTTTCAACGTAATCTAATGTAAAAATACGGACATTTTATATCCCTTACTGGTCTTGGGGGTTCATTACCATTAAACAAATGAAAAAACGAACTGAAAACACCAGAAGGTTAGGTTTATTAGTACATACATACCAAATTTTATCAGCATCAGGCTATTTGGTGTAAGAGGGAGAGAGTAAACAAGATTAGAAATTACCTCCCAGGTAAAGTGGGAAGATATGAATATTATTATGTTCAAACCTGATTAAATAAAATGATCTGCTGCACTAAGTAAACATTGCAATTTGGAGGTTAATGCAACGTGCATAGTTAAAGAGACGTATTATAAGGTTGAAAAAAGAAACGTTGTAACATTGTAATCTTAAGATAAGAAAATTATAAATATACAAGTTCGCACGCAGCACGCTGACGTGAGGGAAGTGAATTTCCACATAAAACTTTTAAAACTCAAAATCAGTGTAAACACATACATTTATTCCAATTTGTATTGAAATCTGAAAACATAGATTTTTTTATTCTGATGCTCCTGGTTTCATTTACCTGCAAAGCTGGGAATACAATTTTGCGCATTATAATATTAGGAGAAGGTCCAGACAGGCTTGAAAGTAGGCGTGAGTTGCTGGGGATGATATATATATATATAAAGTTTAGAACGACCCCCCAAAACGTGTTCAGGGGGTCACGTTAGGAACTTCTATGATAGTCTCGGGCTTAAGTTTCACCGTGCGGGTCATGCTAATAGTTCACTTTCCAAAGGAAATTCAATAAAATTTGCGACAACATGCGTTGTAAGACGCGTGTTACGTTCCTACGAATGTAACATATAAACGCCAGGGTTACGTGAAATACTGAGAAGGCTTTAGATTCTATATTTGCTATAAGTTTCTTTTTTCACTTAGCTCAGCTGCATACTGGTGGGCCCTTCCTTAACCCATGGGAAATACCTCATATGTTATCTGATGTATCAATTCATTACCGTTCATTTTTCTATATACCACCCATTTAAATATACAAATTAGATAAAAATAAAGTTAAAAATATATTTTCTTGTCTTTCCAATTTAAAAGTATAATTAATTAATGAGCTCTCATTTTTACTGTATTCTCTAAACAATATCTGAGGCATAGCCTAGTCGATCATCTTTAGTATAATAAATTGTAATTGCCTAACTTAACCAAAGCAACTCATAATGCATGTAATTAAGCATTGAACAAAATATCAAATCAAAGGTTTTTTGCAGTGTTTATATACTGGCATATTTATGGGCGCTCGATGTTTATGGCTGGGACGTTTTGATTTCTCGCCAATTTGGGCTGTGTTTTGTGGGGAAATAAAGCCAACTTACGTCACCGCCGTGGACCTTCGCCAAATTTGGACGCAATTTATGTATTGTCTCCGGAAAAGATATGGTTTTATGGAAAATGTCTAGAATGTTTACATAAATAAGTCTAGCTATAAGGGTAGTTGTTATTTTTATTGGTTTTAAAGTACACCTAAGCAATCTACAAACCGATTACGATTTAATCATTTATCTTTTGTCAATCTTACTACCCTAATTTCAAAGGATTTTTCCATTTTCAAAATAAATGCATGACGTTTCATGAATAATTAAAGGAAGACATACTTATACAGCGTAGTTGATGTATTGTATACTTAAAATTATTGGAGCTACTAAGCCATGTAAAAAGTCAACAATAGAATAGATTTTATTTTCTCAGAAATAAAATATTTCAAATTAAAATTTCACAGTAAACAAAATAAATAAACATTATTTTACTTGCTCTCAGTCCACAGTTCATAATTTAAACATAATATCACTTATTGTCCTGCCAGAACTGACCATCTTTTTTCCTGAATAATATAGTAGAACTAAAGATATATTAACAAACAAAAAAAAACAATATCGCGTACATTCTGAGAAAAATAGGGCCTCTAAAGGCTAAGCCTGTTTTAGAGGTTCCAACATAAAGGTTTAGTTTAATCAAATACGCTCAAAGAAAAATTAACTGAGTAAGCTATGAAATGTCTTAAATCTAAAAACTTAACCAAATTATCTTAAAATCAACCTCTAATTTGCACGAGAACTTGTAACACTGCTTAACGATTTTGGTCAAAAACGCAAGCCGGTGATTTTGTCAGGTTGGTACACTTGGTGAGGCAAATTTATCGTTCTTTGAGCCATCCCAATTGGCTGTTTTATTCCTATAAGCGAATATACTCATGCAAACCACTGGAATAAAAGTAATAAAAGTTGGAGTAAATTAATATTTTCGTTTGGTTTATGTATCTAACCTTTCCGTGAAACATGATTAATTATGAGAAAATAAACAAATAAAATTGTATTGAGTAAATAAAATCATGGACAGGTACTTGTTTCAAACACTTTGTCGCCTCGATCGATTTCAGCGAGTAGTTCTTTGCCTCACCAAAATTTGGAAAGGACGGCTCACAGTTTTGTTCAACAGTGGTACCTCCAGTAATACCAGTAGAACTCCTTGGTCGCCGCCGCCAGTCAGCTGTGTGCAGTTAACAGCTGATCAATTGTTGACGCGAACCCTCTTCTCTCCTCTCCTTTGCCCAGCTGATTTTCCTGTGTTAACGCGTTACCGTTTTACGTTGTGTAATAGTTGTGATCCTTTATTCGCGACAATTTATTGACCGGTTTGATTTATCAATGTGCAGTTTTAATTTTAGTTGTTCGATTCGTATTTCTGACTTTCCAGTGATAAAGGTTGACTCATTTAATAGCGATTTAAAAACAATCTTTACTGCGTTGCATTTAGTGACAATTTGTGTTTTACTCAAATCAACATGGATATGACTCCTCCTATGATACACACAAAAAAAAGGTAAATGATGCTATGCTTATTTAACCTAAATGACAATTTTATATCTATATTCAAATGTTTAACTCATTTTTCTCTCATGAAATCCTTATACACTAGATAAACTAAATTTATCCATACTGTTTTTTATTAACAATTTTAATAATCTGATCAGACATAAGTAATATGAAATATAAAGCTCTCATTTTCTACAAATATGTTTTATTTTTAAAAACATATCCACGCCTCTCTCTGTTATTCAATTTATTTGACAACATCGCTAATTGTTCCATACAGTTTAATATCGTCGTAGCTATAAATATTTCAGTTTTCATAATGATTGTACCATATCCCAAGCGTATATTACTCAAAATAAACGTAAAGTGATTTCTTTTACTTACGATATTTTGTGACTATTGCCTATATGTTATTAGCCTTACATTATCGTCAAGTAAATTAAATTATCGTAAAACTAAAGCTTTTATACATTATATAAACATAATTTAGACATTATTAACAAGTGAAAATAAATCTAACCTGACGTTTATGCGCATATTATGTTCGCATTATGAAGGTGGATTAAGCACCGCATGGACACTTAAGCTATAAGTGATGAACAAAGTTTGTTATCATTTGTATAAGGTTTTCTATTTATTTTAATTTTAAAACATTGGCACCGAAACTATCTTTTATATTTGTTTTGGAAAAATAGCGTATTACTAGGTCAAAATAGCTGTGTTAACGACACATCTTCAGGTATCCTCCGTGACAGTACCTCCACGAGATAACGCAATTGAACACGGGAGCACCTTTTAGCGAATTTTCCCTATAGGGAATAAGCTATTACCGTAGGTCTCATGGTAAGACTTAAGCCCGAGACCATGATAACTTTTTGTTTTGAGGTCCCCAGATACCAAAAACACTATTCGTTAAAATTTATATATATGTATATATATCTATAAATATATATATCTGTAAATATATATATATCTATATGTGTCCGTGAATGCGATAACTTGAGTAAAAAACGTCCGATTTCGATTAAATTTGGCTCAAATGTGTAAAATGACATTCATGACTTTAAGTTCGAAAACCAGAAAAATCGGACCATGAGAAGGGGGGTTTATGGGGTTTAAAATTTTCCAAAAATCAGTTTTTTGCATTTTTCACCCTAAAAATTTAAAAAACTTAATTTTGGTTTTGACCGTGTTATAGAGATTAAAAAAAAACAAATAATATGGTATTTTGAATTATCAAGCTAGGTTAAGTGGTAGCGGAGAAAATCCAAAAAACCTACTCATAAAATCTCCCACATGTTAATCTTATAGGAAAAAGGTTTTTGGCTTTTCCTCAGTTTGTTTTAATGTTAACTTCACATTTGCTTTTACCAATCTGTTCAGTTCCACAAAATAATCATTTTGGTGTTTAAATTGTGATTCTACGCCCAACCGTTGAAGAGATATTCGAAGTGCTAAACACAGTACGTTGTCCAATGTTATCCTTATGGAGAATAAATAAAATTTAATATCTCGATTATTTATTAATGTATGTTGATGAAACTTGGTATGTGGCTTCACGTAGTACTAGTATATTGATATTTACTCAACAAATTGATTTTTTTTATTATTCCCGTAGCAGCAAACCTGCGTACTCAGCCCCATATTATTCTTATGGAGAATAAGTAAAATGTAATGACTCCCTTAATTATGAACATAAATTAATAAAACTTGGTATGTAGCTTCACTTGGTTAAATTATATTGACAATTGCATAAAAACCCATTTTTTTTGGTTCCTTGTTGCAGCAAACCTGCTTACTCAGCCCCCATGAAATTCTTATGGTGAATACCTAAAATGTTATATAGCGCTTATTCATGATTGAATATTGATGAAACTTGGTATGTGACTTCGCCTAGTTAAATTCTATTCATATTTGCATAGTAACCAATCGTATGTATTCCTTGTTTCAGCAAACCTACGTACTCATTACCAGTGTTACTCTCATTGAGAATAATTAAAATCGCTTATATTTGAATATATTTGTATGAAACTTGGTATGTGGCTTTATTAAGACATATATTATGCATTGGAAATTTGCTGAGTACGCAGGTTTGCTGCGACGGGGTTATTTTTTTTTTAGTTTTTACTAATGACATGTTTACTTGAACAGGTGATCTTGTTGATATTGGTTTTAGTTGGTAATAGTCAAAGGCAAGACAACTTCTGCCGGGTAACAGCTAGTTATGTATAAAAGGATTTATAAGTTACTCAAAAAGATATGTTGACGGTATTAGATGTAATAGGGGCTGAAGTAATTTTCACTTTTGGATTAATCCTAGTAAAAGGGTGCAGTCAAAGGGACTAATAAACTAGCCTTTTGATCCGGTAAAGTCAATCCTGATACTCTCTATATACCTTTGAGATCTCGACATCTTCTATTTGTGTCGACACAAGAGAATATCACATCAACTAGTGTCGTTCTGGCTGAGAGGATTATGTAGCTTTCACTGTCGACTAATTAAAACGTCAAACTCGATATTGTTAGTGTTGATAGGTTTCACAGTTTGTATTTGTACGATATTTATTTAAAGGCAATAACTAATTCAACTATTAAAATAATCAATCTAACACGACTTGACCAATGATTTTCTGTTCTTTGAGCACACGTATAATACTGAGCAAGACATGGGAACGAGACACTTCATTACTGAAATGTTTCTGCATTTCAAGAGATAAGTTCTTAATACCACAAGAGATAAGTAGTAAATCACTCCAATAAAGCTTTGATTTTAATAAATTTATATCTATGACGTTACCAAGTTAGATACGCATGGCTAAAAATCATTTGACTGTGCCACCTATGCCACATGTTCATGTATAATGCGGTTAATAAAATATTATCGTATAGATAATTAATTATAAATGTTCTTACAAAACAACAAACTAAAACTATAGACTGTTAATGATAAAATGTAAAATACAAATTGAATACTTACTGTTACTGATCTAAGATTGTTTTTAACTCACATAAAATACATCGACATTTAGATAATTTACATAATATTCTCAACACTTAGTTAAGGTTACAAGTATATGTAGATTGAATCAACAGCACGGCAAGGCAGCCTCCACACCGCCTCTCGCTAAGTTCCGCTTGTTCTGCCGTCCTGCCGCCCCTGTGTGTATGATGTCGTTAGGGAATATGCGGCAGGGATGATGTACTAGGTGGTGAGTTAAACAGATCTTCTTAATAACCGTTATTGCCAAAGTAAACTCGGTTTGCTAGGTAAAACATACATTAATACACACAAGCACATTTATTTTTCTTATTAATCCAATCCAATGTAAACTTGGGTACATGAAGTTGTACATGTACAACAACTTAACTTCCCCTCTACTTAATCCGTCCAGTAAATTTGATCATTCTTGAAACAACAATTAAGTAAAACTACAAATAATTGTATTACATAAACCAAATTTGTATACACTGTCCAAATTATACACTGATTAGAAAGACGATTTCATAGCATTATACTCGTCCCAATATAATAAAGTATACCTTAAAGTCCCAGATTTGGTTGTACAACCACTACTAACAACTAACATCATAACAAGCCTAAAATGTAACGGCTTGAACTTTTTTTCATCCCAGAATAAACCGAGACAACACAACTTTAAACCAATTGGTATATGTATTATATTATTACCTTAAGAATCGTGGACGCTTGCAACTCTCCTGCATAAAGTTATAAGAAACAAACTAACTTTTAACTTGGACATTTCTGGTGTTAACTTTGCAGACGGATCATTATCACTATACACCATCGTTAATTTGATTAGTAAGTGAGTTATAAGTTAAAAATAAAACAACACGTGTTAAGAAGTCACAATTTTCCAGCCAACATATTCTGTCATCACTATTCACGAACATTACAATAATATATTCAATTCATAGGTGATGGTTTAAAATATTGTAAAAAGTAGTTTTTGCAATTCGACAGCCTTTTCATTTGTGGATGAGTTATTTTCGGGAAATAAAAAATAGTTTACAACATCGTAATGCTATAAATACAGTTTATTTAAATTAAATATGTGATACAAATCTTACAATGGCGTTAAACATTAAACAAAAACGACAAAAACATTTTGCATCTTAGTTACTAGCTGCCATTTTTTGGTCGCTTTTGTCTTATTTTATTTTAAATTTAAAAGGATACTTATTTAATGGCAATTAATAAGTTTGTCTGTTTGGTTGTAAAATCTATTTCGAAAAAAAGTGGAAGAATTACGCTTAAACTTTGGAATTTGAAGCTATTGGATCTAAAAAATTGATTTGTGCTCGGTGAAAACCTCAACCCCAGGAAAACTGATATTTTATACAAAACTCATTTGAAAGTTTGAAACGTTAACCTTGGGCTTATGGATATCAAATAATACCCCTGTAGCAGAAATCCTGCGTACTCAGCATATTTCCAATGCAAAGTTTATCTCTTAATATCACATAAAGCCCCATTCCAAATTTCATAAAAATATATTCACAAATTAGCGATATACAGGGTGTTTACAAAAAACCCTTCAGGACTTAGGGATATGATTACTTGCATAAAAACTAAGAAAAAAGTACCTTTAAAGGTCCTAAAACGCTTAGTTTTCCGTCTATACAGACACATACGTGTCTTTTACATAATTAATCATATCTCACGAACCACTTAACGTATAAACTTCAAACTTGGTACGTGGACGATTATTAAAAAGACCTATTTAGGTATCTAGTATCCAGTTTCTACTTTGTACCATTTTAAATGGCAGCCATTTTCAGATTTTAAAGCTTAATATCTTAAAAACCGTAAATTTTACGAAAAACTTAACAAGAGACGAAGAAGATGTGACATTTTATTTTCTAAACGATGAAATAAAGATTATTAAGATCGGGTCATAAATAACTGATTTATTGTAATTTTATTTAATAGAATACATGCTTATTTAGTGGCAATTATAGCAAAATACGCATGTATTCTATTAAACAAATTGCAATAATCTGTTATTTATGGCCCGATCTTAATAATCTTGATATTATTGTTTAGAAGATAAAATTAATTTACTCCATTTTTTAGTTTGGTTTATGTATCTAATCTTTCCGTGAAACATGATTAATTATGATAAAATAAACAAATAAAATTTGATTGAGTTTAAAATAATGGGTAGGTACTTGTTTGATTCACTTTGTCACCTCGATCGATTTCAGCGAGTAGTTCTCTGCCTCGCCAAAATTTGGAAAGAACGGCCCGCAGTTTTGTTCAACAGTGATACCTCCAGTAATACCAGTAGAACTCCTTGGTCGCCGCCGCCAGTCAGCTGTGTGCAGTTAACAGCTGATTTATTGTTGACGCGTCCCCCTTTCCTCTCCACTGCCCAGCTGATTTTCCTGTGTTAACGCGTTACCTTTTTACTTTCTCCCCCTATACATAGTATATGGAGAAAGTATTGTTTTCGTAAAAATTTTCGAATTTGAGTTGTCAGTGGAAATATTCGTTTTGGTGCTCCCTGAACCCAAAAAAGTGGTTTTTACGTGATGTCTGTCTGTGTGTGTGTGTGTGTGTGTGTCCGTGTGTGTGTGTGTGTGTCTGTGTGGATGTGTACAGAGCTAGAGCCCTAACCTATGGGCCGATTTTTATGAAATTTGGCATGTAGGTACTAATCCACGATATCTCCAGGCGTTTTTTTCATTTTTTTGAATTTTTGATTTTTAAGGGTAATTATCCCCCAAAAACCGCCAAAAAACATGAAAAATCCAAATTTCTCAAAAACGGCTCTAACGATTTTGATTAAACTTTCGTGGTTTGTAGAACTTTAGGTTTCCAACAAAATGACACCACCCGCATTTCTGGAAAAATGCGGGTTCAGAAATTACAGGACTTAAAACATCAAAAATTCAGTTTTTTGGATTTTTCATAAAAAATCATAGATGTTAAAAAAGATTACTATTCACCATTAAAAAGAGCTCAAAAAACTAAATAAATTAGTATTTTAAATTACTATTCTACGATTTCTAGTTGCGGAGAAAATTGAAATTTTCATTTAGCGGTAAACACAGTACGTTGTCCAATGTTATTCTTATGGGGAATACAAAAATAACTATTTCTCTCTTATTTACTGATCAATTTCATTTGATATGCAGGTCAAGTTAGCATTGACCAGCAGATGATGTTCGAAATGTGTTGCTATTTAACCCTGGGGGGGGGGCAAGGGGGCATTTCCCCTCTCAAAACTACTGTGTGTAGCAACGGGCTCTATAGTGCCTCCAAAAAAGCAATTTTGGTGTATATTTCTGAAAACAACTATTTTAGACAATTTTCTGTACATTTATCTATACTTCATATTCTATATTTAGTAAATAACAAATATTTCTGTCATTAAAGTTTGGCTAAAAGGGAGAAAGTATGTGTCAGTTTCCTGATACCGTTTATTACGTTGTGTAATAGTTGTGATCCGTTATTCGCGACAATTTATTGAACTGTTTGATTTCGCAATGTGCGGTTTTAATTTTAGTTATTCGATTCGTATTTATGACTTTCCAGTGATAATGGTTGACTCATTTAATAGTGATTTAAAAACAAATCTTTACTGCGTTGCATTTAGTGACAATTTGTGTTTTACTCAAATCAACATGGATACGACTCTTCCTATGATACACACAAAAGGTAAATGATTCTATGCTTATTTAGCCTACAAGATAATTTTATATCTATATTAAAATGTTTATCTCATTTTACTCTGATGAAATCCTTATAAACTAGATTAATTAAATTTATCCATCCTGTTTCTTTTATTAAAAATTTTAATGATCTGATTAAACATGAGTTATATGAAATATAAAGCTCTCATTTTCTACATATATGAGTACGAGTGTTTGCTGAAACAAGGAACACAAACAATTGGTGTTCATACAAATATAAATATAATTCAACTACGTGAAGCCACAGTCCAAGTTTCAACAATATTCATTCATAAATAAGCGATATATACCATTTTAATTATTATCAATTGAGAAAACAATATTTGATCATAATGGTGAGGGGGGAGGGGGGTGTGAAACCACTCCAGGACATTAAAAGAACCAACATAAAATAAAAGGATAATGAATTAAGTTTCGGTAACTAATATGATAATTAAATTGAAAGATTTATTGTATATTATGTAACTGTACAACTTTTATGTAAGGCCGCCTGATTTTTTTACTTTCTCCCCCTATACATAGTATATGGAGAAAGTATTGTTTTCGTAAAAATTTTCGAATTTGAGTTGTTAGTGGAAATATTCGTTTTGGTGCTCCCTGAACCCAAAAAAGTGGTTTTTACGTGATGTCTGTCTGTGTGTGTGTGTGTGTGTGTGTGTCCGTGTGTGTGTGTGTGTGTCTGTGTGGATGTGTACAGAGCTAGAGCCCTAACCCATGGGCCGATTTTTATGAAATTTGGTATGTAGGTACTAATCCACGATATCTCCAGGCGTTTTTTTCATTTTTTTGAATTTTTGATTTTTAAGGGTAATTATCCCCCAAAAACCGCCAAAAAACATGAAAAATCCAAATTTCTCAAAAACGGCCCTAACGATTATGATTAAACTTTCGTGGTTTGTAGAACTTTAGGTTTCCAACAAAATGACACCACCCGCATTTCTGGAAAAATGCGGGTTCAGAAATTACAGGACTTAAAACATCAAAAATTCAGTTTTTTGGATTTTTCATAAAAAATCATAAATGTTAAAAAAGATTACTATTCACCATTAAAAAGAGCTCAAAAAACTAAATAAATTAGTATTTTAAATTACTATTCTACGATTGCTAGTTGCGGAGAAAATTGAAATTTTCATTTAGCGGTAAACACAGTACGTTGTCCAATGTTATTCTTATGGGGAATACAAAAATAACTATTTCTCTCTTATTTACTGATCAATTTCATTTGATATGCAGGTCAAGTTAGCATTGACCAACAGGTGATGTTCGAAATGTGTTGCTATTTAACCCTGGGGGTGGGCAAGGGGGCATTTCCCCTCTCAAAACTACTGTGTGTAGCAACGGACTCTATAGTGCCTCCAAAAAAGCAATTTGGGTGGATATTTCTGAGAACAACTATTTTAGACAATTTTCTGTACATTTATCTATACTTCATATTCTATATTTAGTAAATAACAAATATTTTTGTCATTAAAGTTTGGCTAAAAGGGAGAAAGTATGTGTCAGTTTCCTGATACCGTTTATTTATCAATCTATTCAAATATCACCGAGCATGGCTGAGGCCTTCCGGTACTTAAAAAAAGGATACACAACATCACAATATCTTTGGCAACTTTTTTATTAGCATATTACGTGTTGTTATTACTTACGGGATGTAATAAAAGACGTCTTACAACACTTAAGATATATTTACACTTATACTGATTCACATACAGACGGTAAACATATATAAAAGATGGTACTAGGCAAATACTTGCCTAGTACCATCTTTTATATATGTTTACCGTCTGTATGTGAATCAGTATAAGTGTAAATATATTTTAAGTGTTGTAAGACGTCTTTTATTACATCCCGTAAATATCTTTGGATGAAATGTTCAGAAAACTTTTAAGGTCAGTTTGTTAAAATATGTGTTTCACATTAAAATTCCACTCTTCGTCACAGTTCAAAAATAATATAGGATAAAGATTAAAATAATCTGTAAACCTCATTAAATAAATCTTATTACTAAAATTTAAATTGCTTTATTATTTACCAATATTAGATTAACACATTTAAAAATGGAGTAATAATTGTAATATGGAATACATTACTTTATTTCATTGGTCTTGAATGGTTGGGACCGACTGTCCATTAAAACTGGTTATACTATTTCACCAACATAACCGTTAGCTCCAACTGTCAAAATGACTACAAATATTTAATTTTGATATTTAACTTTCATAAGCCATTTACAACTGGTTTTGTTTGTATGAAGAAAGTAAATTTTTACAGATTTTCTAATTTTATTCTATCTAAATCAAACAGTATAAAATATTTATTACGTTAACAAAGGAAATAGCCTTGTGATATGTATTATCCAATTTAAACTTGGTTACATGAAGTTGTGCATACATGTTACATGACGTTGTGCATACATGTTACATGGACTTCCCCTCCCCTTAATCCGTCCAGTAACTTTTATCATTGTTGAAAAAACAACAAAGTCCAAATAAAAATTATTTTGTTCTATAAACCAAATGTTGTATGCGCTGTTCAGTAACTGCTCAACAAGAAGAATTCATAGCATTATACTCGTTCCAATATAATAATGTAGATCTTAAAGTCCCAGATTTTGTTGTAGAACCACTACTAACAACTAACATCATAACAAGCCTAAAATGTAACGGCTTGAACTTTTGTTCATCCCAGAATAAACCGAGACAACACAACTTTAAACCAATTGGTATATGTATTATATTATTACCTTAAGAATCGTGGACGCTTGCAACTCTCCTGCATAAAGTTATAAGAAACAAACTAACTTTTAACTTGGACATTTCTGGTGTTAACTTTGCAGACGGATCATTATCACTATACACCATCGTTAATTTGATTAGTAAGTGGGTTTTAAGTTAAAAATAAAACAACACGTGTTAAGAAGTAACGAGTTCGCACGCAGTACGCTGACGTGAGGGAAGTGAATTTCCACATAACAATTTTTTTACCCAGAATCAGTGTAAAAACAAACGGTTATTCCAACTTTTATTGAAATCTGAAAACATTGATTTTTTGGCTGTTCTGATGCTCCTGGTTTCATTTACCTGCAATTCTGGGAATACAATTTTGCGCATTATAAGGTTAGGAGAGGGTCCAGTCAGGCTTGAAAGTCGGCGTGAGGCGGCTGGGGATGACAAAAGTAAGCCAACAAATGAATAACAGACTTTTATAATGTAAAAACCCCATATGACAAGGTATTGTGTTTAGTCGATACACATTTTCCTTAATAACTCCGTAAATATCGATGCTATAATGACGAGAGAGGGCTTAAAACTTTCGCCTCACTAATATACATCTTATTAAATACATTAATTGTACATCCGGGGCTTTCCTGGCCCTTATCGGGTCCAAAAACTCGAAATTTGAAAGATTAATCCCCAGAAAGGGGTTTAGAGTTTTCCGATTGTTTTGCCCAACGAACTTGTCCAACTGATTATAGAAAGGAACGTCCCTACCAAATTTGAAGTAAATCGGACAAAAAATGCAACCGCTAGAGTGCATAGACACATATATATATATATATATACATAACATTTTGAACGACCCCCAAAACGTGTTCAGAGGTTCACGTTAGGAACTTCTATGGTGGTCCCGGGCTTAAGTTTCACCGTGCGGATCATGCTAATAGTTCACTTTCCATAGGAAATTCACTAACAATTTTCCAACCAACCATACTCTGTCATCACTATTCACGAACATTACAATAATATATTCAATTCATAGGTGATGGTTTAAAATATTGTAAAAAGTAGTTTTTGCAATTCGACAGCCTTTTCATTTCTGGATGAGTTATTTTCGGGAAATAAAAATAGTTTACAACATCGTAATGCTATAAATACAGTTTATTTAAATTAAATATGTGATACAAATCTTACAATAGCGTTAAACATTAAACAAAAACGACAAAAACATTTTGCATCTTAGTTACTAGCTGCCATTTTTAGGTCGCTTTTGTCTTATTTTATTTCAGATTTAAAAGGATGCTTATTTAATGGCGATTAATAAGTTTTCAGTGGCTGTTAATTTAAAAGTAATGACACCTTTAGGATAGTTCAAATATATTAAATCTTTAACCATAGACATAATACAATTGTACAATAGTTTTGTCTATAGTAGTAACACCTCATTGATTTAAAAGCAAGAAAACATTACGGTTAATCTTGTAATACATCCACTCGTCAGTAAGAAAATTTCATAGGAATACTGATAAAATGTTTAGAAACTTTTCCTCAGTTTGAACTTTCTTCGAAACTTGTGTTAAATAATTAGGAGGGATGCAACTTTCCACTTGCTTATGTAACGAAGTGGCAAACAAGTAACTTGGCGCAGGTTCGGTGTAATTTCAAACCAAGACCTGACAAATCCTTTCCCAAGAGTTTAAAGTCCATCTACCGTAATGGTCTTTAAGCTTTCGTCTCCTATTAGTGGGTCATTGCTGCAGAATAAACCTATTATAGAAGTTAAGGATTTGTATAAATAATTTTGGAGTGATTTAATTTAAGTGTATTATTTTATTACTCATTTTAACTGCTATTTCGATTCATAGGAAATATATATATGTATATATATATATATGGGTACCAATAACATGTTAATTTGGTCAATCAAACAAGCATAGTTTGCACAATTACCAACCAAGTCACCCCCTAGAGCCACTCGGGGTTGTAAGAGACCAGTTCTAATTTATTGTCGAATCGTCGACGGTCTCTTAAGCCTCTTTGTTTGGATAATTGAATTTGAGAGCTGTCATTTGTCTCTCTAAAGCCTTTGTCCTAGTAATCCTGCTTGGAATTTATTGGGAGCCTTTGTTTGGATACTAGCTGCGAAAAACGTTTACTGGATTTGAATTTCGCAAGGATATTCGTAACAGATGGTCTAATCAATAAGTACGTGAATTAATAACAGGCTGTTAACGGTGGAAAATATGTTTCCGATGTCATGTAAGATATTATTGCTGACATTTTACATAACTGATTAGTAAAATAAAATTCATTAAACATCATAAAGTTACCATTACCAACAATTTATGTAAACTAAAAATTCTATATAATTTAAACTTGCACAATTTGTATACCTGCAGGAAATAAACTTTATCTAAAAATAAATGAGTAACTAGGATAATTTTCAGGCTACTATTACTCAGAAATATTTCCCGGGGGACCACCACCACCGCTTCTGACCCAGATTCCAGACGTACTTTGTTACACCATCTCCACATTGTCGATATGACTCTTGATTATTTACTTGTTTTAGCGAATTTCCCCTATAGGGAAGAAGCTATTACCGTAGTCGGCATGGTAAGACCTAGGCCCGGGACCATGATAACTTTTCGTTTTGAGGTCCCCAGACCCCAAAAACACCATTCGTTCGAAACTGTATATATATATATATATATATATATATGTGTCCGTGAGCACGATAACTCTCGTAAAAATTATCCGATTTTGATGAAATTTGGTATAAACGTGTAAAGCAACATTTATGACTTTAAGTTCGAAAACCAGCCAGATCGCTTTATCTGAAGGGGTATTTTGGGGGGGTTTTGTACCCCAAAAATGTTTTTTTTGAATTTTTTACATATAATTTTTGAAATAGTCAAATTTTAGTTTTTACCATTGGATTCAGCTTAAAAAAACACACAATTTGGTATTTTTATCATTTCTCTACGTCAATTGGTTACCGAGATATTGAAAGTGCTAAACACAGTACGTTGTCTAATGTTATTCTTATGGAGGAAAAGAAAAATTTTACATCTCGCTTATTTATGAACGTATACTGACGAAACTTGGTATACGGCTTCATCTGGTTGTGGACCACTGATATTTGCTCAAAAAAAACATTTTTTGCCAAAGGCTCCCGTAGCAGCAAACCTGCGTACTCAGCCCCATGTTATTCTTATGGAGAATAAATAACGTGTTATCTCCCTTAATTATGAAAATAAATTAATGAAATTTGGTATGTGGCTTTACCTAAATGAGTTGTATTGATATTTGTATAAAACCCCATTTTTTGTTTTCCTTCCTTCAGCAAACCTGCATACTCAGCTGCCATGTTATTCTTATGGAGAATAATTAAAATGTCATAAATCGTTTATTTATGAATGTATATTGATGAAAATTGGTATGTGGCTTTATGTGGTATTAAGATACGTATATATTCATTGGAAATTCGCTGAGTATGCAGGTTTGCTGCTACGGGGGTATTTGCGTTATATTTATTTGCATTTCCTTAAAAGTACACATCTCTATGGAAATGTATTCTACTGTATATATCGCGAAACATTAACTAGCAAGTATTCTGTTATTTGGCGTGCGGTACAGAGAGCTACATTTTATGCAATTAGTACAGAATAATAATTGTTTTCATGATCATTATTAAACAAATGAGTCATTAGGATTAGGAACGAAATTTTGATTTATCTTTTTATAATATCTTTGGGTTATTTATGATTTTAACACAGACAAATTCTTATACCAGAAAATTACTTTGATACCCGACGTTTTCTGTAAAATAAATAAAAATAATTATACTAATCACTGTGCAATGTCAAACAACTAAATCCGAGCAAGCTGCAACACTATCATGGTTGCCGGTTGCCTGAAAGCTATTCCACTTAAGCTACGTCCCACCAAGTAACTCGGGGTTTAAAGCTAAGCCCGAGTTTCAATTAAGAGCCGATGTCGTCTCGCCTCGCCACTAGTCACAAATCACAGCAAAGCCAGCAGATCCCTACTGCTCGCCTTACCCTTACAAGTGGCCCTTAAAGTATTTAATGAAAACACCAAACTAAGATTATTCTGCGTTTAAAGATTACAGTATTTAACATATTCCTCACGATATTAGTTATATTTATGTTAGAGGTGTTGGTTAGTTGTTTTAAACCGGTAGCAATAGTATGATAGTTTTATGTAGCAATAGTTTTATGTTGTAAGTTTTATTTGCTTGTCAAAGCATATCATCTAACTATATACAATATATGGATTTTGATTATAACTTCGTTAACCTTAGTTATTATTGCGTTCCGATATAGATGGTTAAGTCATTGCATACACAATACATATTTCATGCTTAAATTGTATTTTACAAAGGTTGTTAACATTTTTGTGTATTTGCATTAAAAAACAAATAATAAAGCAGTATAGGAATTTTAAAGAAATATGATCTTTAACTTTCGTATTGGGATTGAGGTATTGCACAGTTTGTCCTTTAAACAGTTCTATTCCCCATATTTAATATGTTTACTAAAATGTATTTACAGGATGGAAATACTAACGTAATTGAACTTTGTACTGTAAACAATTTTTGTTGTTAGAAAAACCCTATTTAAACTTTGAATTATTTTAACATTTGCCTTATGAACAACCAAATAAAATAAAATTAATTGAACCAGCCATTGTAAATTATACCACTTTAATGTTTAGGAGAATACAATTTTTCTGAATCTCCTCAGATAATAATGTAACATTAGTCAACAGATAGTTCTCGTTTTATAACCTAAAGTTAGCCAGATCGTTTCCAGAACAAAACCATAAGATTTGTGTATAGGACCCTGTGGTCATTAGCCTATTAATTAATAATGTTTTATAAGAACAGATAGTAACAATTAGATAGTAATAAGACCAGGGATAGGACCTTGCAATTTTAAAACGCAGAAAGATTTAGTATATGGTTTAAGCTTGTACGTAGTTTAAACCGTCTACCAAAACATACACAATAATGGTATACCTTTTATTTCATGGTCTATAGATTAAACTTATCCACTGGATCAGGAAGGCTGACCTAAAGGAAAACAAATAATCGCGCTACTTTTATAATTACAAGCAAGCCTTTGGATCTTCATCACCATCATCATTGTTGCCGATTAGTAAACCCCAGCATAGCTGCTTTTCACCTCTTCCACAAGCGGGAATATTGCGCAGGTTACCGGAAAGATAGGATATAGCTGGAAAGGAAAGGGTGGGTTGGGACGGAAGCCAAATTAACCCTTCAGCGTTCCAAATCCCGTGCCCCTGTGACAGCTGGGATGAGGCTCTGAAATAGGGGACCCGCATTCTGCACTCCAACTGGTCAACTCAACTGACGGGTATCCATGCACAGCAGCCCAGGGACCATCCATTCTCAGGTTGGCAGGTAGGGACCAAACCTGGAGATTCTGTCCCTAGCCGCTGCAAATGGAGGGACCAAAGGTGAAAGGGAAGATTGTCATAGTTTGTCATAATGGACAGCCAAAAGATTTACCACATGTAATGACAACTTCATTTGCTGTACCCAATGTCAGCCTCAAAACTGGTATAGACCAGTTTTGAGGTAGTCCTGGGACCCTTTGGATCTTAGTTTAAATTTATAAAAATTCTTTTACATTCACGTAAATAATAAAGTTGTTAAACAATAAAGTTTGATTACAATAATATTAACAATTATAAATAATATTTGAAAGTTAAGATTTAAAATGTTTTTAGCAAAAATATGAAAAACTTACTTCCAGTCGGGATTTACAAATCCTTGTTCCACGACGTCACGTTTATAAGAGGGTCACAACTCTCAGTAATGGCTTGGACGTAATATTGGGTCAACTACTGGAGCAGAGGCTCATCTTTATTGTTCTAACCGCAACCGTTTGTAGCTGACGTTATAGCTTACCCTGGGTTAACAGTTGAGTTGATGGTAATCATAACCTTTATAGTAAAGCGTGTGTTATATAACTAAAAAAAATTTATCAAGATAAAAATATGTTTTAAATTAATAGTTTTTCGTGGTAAAAAGTAGAGACTTCAAAAGAGTATTGTCAATAACGCCTTGTTTTAGAGTAGGGATTATAACTACCTCCAGATTAAAACAACTAAAAACACGAATTGTTAAGAATTTAAACATTATAATAGTATATTTCATTACTAGTGCCTAAAGTGGACTTTTCCGTCACGCTGACATGTTTACCGCGGTCACGTCACATTTGATAAAGTACGGGAAAACACTTTAGGTAATAAATATGAACGATATTTTTCATTATCCTGTAAATAAAATAATAACAATAATAATAATAACTAAACACCTTTTACAGACGGTGTTATCAGGTTTGCTGGGTAACATTTATCACAACATAGTGGCATTGATAGTGATAACATTGTTAATCTAGTAATTAGATTAATAAGAACAGCTGATTTCAAATGCAACACTGCTATTGATAGACGCAGCAAGCTACTAGCGCTATTGGTGTCTCAAGAAATAATAACAATGCGGCAAAAACCACCAGCTGTTTTTACGGCACTGGGGTGGAAAAATATCAGTTTCGCTACCCTTCTTATATCGGAAATAGTTATTTTCGGCATAATGTGGAGAAAAATGTATTAATTGTAATAAAACAATATTTGTTTGGTACAAGACAGAACGCATTGATTTTAATGTTCAGTAATATTTTTTATTTTTATTTTTTGAAGTCCACAACCGCAGTGTCCATGTTGAAGAATCACATTCGTATTAATTTCTGCGAGCTTTTAATTTCAGTTTATGAAAATAGTTTTTTTACCGAGTATAATATCTTGAAAATCAATTATAGGGAACACTCTTAAGTAAACCGGACAGACAACTTTAGCCAGTTCAGGATCAACATGTTTATTTTAAACAGGTAACAAGCTCTCCCTCTTGGGATCAGTTCTTTCAGCCGCCTTGATTTCCCCTCGGAGCCCCTCCTTGGTATAATGCGACCTGGGTCATGTATTAGCCAACTGTTTAAATTGATTGTAAAGCCTGTCTATTGACTATCCCAGTTTTTTATGAGATTGGTTTTACATTTTATTCTAATATACAAACAATTTATAATAGGTCAATTAGTATGTGATTAGATTAATTCCTTGCACTGATTGAAAACAAATTGAACTATATCGATTTGAAATGTTGTGTAACTTTTTTAAGGGATGTAGTAAAAAATGTAAGTGGTACCGGTGTAGCACGTGAAAAAAAGAAGCTGACTCATGTTAACATTTAAATAATTATACATCTTTTAAATAGTTTTTTTATTTTTTTAACCAGATGTTTCCTCAGTAAAAATATAAGTTTTAGTGTTAAAAACTTGTTAAACAGAGTAGATGTGTTCCGTAGGGTATGAACCAATTACTCAGAAGGACGACTAGGGACTTGCTTACTTTGAATCAGTGTTTCACAATAAATCCTTACACAAGAGACATAAAACCTGTAGCAAGGTGAGTTGAATATGTTTGTATAGTTTTAATATTATTATCAATTCATTCTTGTTACACGTATTGAAATGCGGCTCAAAGAAATAAATTCAAACGCTTCCGGTTCGTAACACAATGTGACATGAAGGCAGGATAACGTAACAGAAGGCAGGATAACGTAACAGAAGGCAGGATAACGTAACAGAAGGCAGGATAACGTAACAGATTAAAACCAAACGCGGGACAGAAGCTAGTCGCCCGAGGACAGTAGTTAATAATGGTGCACTACAACTAGAGTTCGACCAGCCACTGTTCTGCATAACTGGTAACAGCCATAACACTTTGCTTTGATTGAGATCACGAATGCAATGAAATAAAAGTCGTAACCGTATATTTTGCAAGATCTCTAATATATATTTAGGTGTACATTATTCTTTCCGCGTAGCTTAAAGATACATTATAGTTTAACTAAGAAGCCAACAGTCTGGCTACACAAGACATCTCACCTATTCCACACTCATCATTCATTCATATTCCCTTACAATACGCCTGGTTGCGGCAGCGTCTTTCACAGTGATTAAGTGATATATTTCCAATATTTATTACAAACAAAAAATTCCGAAAGAAACGAGAAAAGGTTGCAGACAAATAATTCGAATCCAATCCGACTTAAAATTCAATTTTTTCTTTGAAAAATTAGTCTTTTACTGCAATATTAAAGTGGGTTATTCAAATTTAATATTCCCGGACTTTTTCTCACTTATTCGAGATTTTCATTAGGAGTCTAAGAGTAAAATTTAATAATCTTCGAGAATAGTCTTGAGTGTTTTAATAAAATCAGAAGTATCATATTACCACTTAAAAATTAATAAAATAATATCTCATAAGAGTATAATAAAACATTAAACTTAATATCCTATCAATAATCTTCACTGTTGGTCCTAGTCATAAAGTTTACTATTAATTTAAAACGTGTTACTCTTACTATTGATATACATTGTTTAGTCTAATATGTTATATATATATATATATATATATATATATATATAAATTTGAACGAATAGTGTTTTTGGCTTCTGGGGACCTCAAAAGAAAAAGTTATCCATGGTCTTGGGCTTAAGTCTCTCCACGAGACCTACAGTAATAGCTTCTTCCCTATAGGGGAAATTCGCTAAAAGAAAATATCTTCAGCGAAAATAATTAGTCAAGGATGTTCTCAATGGAAAACACATGCGAAAGTGTAAAATTTAATCCTACTAATATTATAAGTGTGAAAGTTTGGCTGTTTGTATGTTTGTTGTTCCATCACGCATAAACTACTAAACCAATTAGGGGGCCTAAGCTAAAATTGTGTATGAACATTTCTTACATATCACATAAACATAAGCCCAGGGATGTTTATTGTATAACTGGAAACTGGAGGTAACACTGCTTAACGATTTTGGTCAAAACGCGAGCCGGTGATTTTGTCAGGTTGGTACACTAGGTAAGGTAAATTTATCGTTCTTTGAACTACCCTTATTCCCATAAGTGAATTTACTCATGCAAAGCACTGGAATAAAAGTAATAAAAGTTGGAGCAAATTAATTTTTTTTATGTATTAAATATTTCCTTGAAATATGATTAATTATGAAGAAATAAACAAATATAAGTTTATCGAGTTTAAAATCATGGTTAGGTACTTGTTTTATCCAGTTTGTCGACTCGTTCATACACAATTTTAGCTTAGGCTCAACAGTAGTACCTCCAGTAATACCAGTAGAACTCCTTGGCCGCCGCCGCCACTCAGCTGTGTGCAGTTAACAGCTGATCAATTGTTGACGCGACCCCCTCTTCTTTCTTCTCCACTGCCCAGCTGATATTCCTGTGTTAACGCGTTACCTTTTCACGTTGTGTAATAGTTGTGATCCGTTATTCGCGACAATTTATTGAACGGTTTGATTTCGCAATGTGCGGTTTTCATTTTAGTTATTCGATTCGTATTTCTGAATTTCCAGTGGTAATGGTTGACTCATTTAATAGTGATTTAAAAACAATTCTTTACTGCGTTGCATTTAGTGACAATTTGTGTTTTACTCAAATCAACATGGACACGACTCTTCCTATGATACACACAAAAGGTAAATGATGCTATGCTTATTTAGCCTACAAGATAATTTTCTATCTATATTAAAATGTTTAACTCATTTTACTCTTATGAGTTCCTTATAAACTAGATTAATTAAATTTATCTCTGCTGTTTTTTTTATTGACAATTTAAATAATCTGATCAGACGTGAGTAATATGACATATAAAGTTCTCATTTTCTACAAATATGATTCATTTTTAAAAACATATACACGGCTCTCTCTACTATTCATTTTATTTGACAACATCGCTAATTGTTCCATGCAGTTCAATATGTGATTTATATTAGCCCAAAGCTTATTTAAAACTAAGAAAAAAACTATTTATTACAACCAAGTTTACGAACCAAGTGCATCCTACGTGTTTACAATATATATAGTATCCCCGAGGGTAAAATGCTTAATCTATGATAAAATTCATTATAAGTAATACTTAACTGCTAAGACTTGAGGGCCGAGCTTTGCTCGAGGGCGAACAATCTTTTTATTACCCAAGAGTAAACTAAAGCTCGTGGTTCTGTCACGTAGAAACTGCTAACCTAAAACGTATATCACCTGTCTCAACCAAAATGTGGTTTTATTTAACAAGCAGCATAGTTCCGTGTGTCTCAAAAGTCCCCCCTCTCCCCACCCAACTATTTTTTAAACGGCTCCAGATAATGAGATTATTTTTTCAGGAAGTCTTGAGTACCAAAACAGGAAAGTTTTAATGTATGTGACAATTTAACCCCCTCCTTCAAAATTGGATTTTTGGGGGGCAACTACAAATTTTTAAAAGTAAACCCCCTTCGAATGACACCTCATTTGAAAGTTCTCCGTAAAAGAAGAGGAATAGCGAAAGTTAGAGGTCTGTATCTTAACCCTGTCCGAAATTATAGCCAATGAAAGTTTTTCAAAAATTAGCTGGAGACGTATTACAACCTTGTAACTTTTGAAAAGGTTTAAATAGGAAATTTAGACTCAGCATACCTTCATAAAAGTAAAAAATAAACATGTTTATTAGTACCATGATTTTGCCCCCGCCCCCAAAATGGGGTATTTTCGGGGCAGCTCACAAGTTTTAAATGTAAAGCCCCTTCGAGTTACCCCTCATATAAAAGTTTTTGCAAAATAAAATTAATGGTGAAAATTAGAGGTCTCTATCTTTATCCAGTCTAAAAGGGCAGACAATTAAAACAATTAAATTCCATTAAAGCATTTTGAAAATGCTGTCATTTAAGACTGGATAAAGATAGAGACGTCTAATTTTCACACTTTATTTTGCATATGATGGGTCACTAGTAGGGGTTTTAAATTTAAAATTTCTGAGATGCCCCCAAAATACCCCATTTTGGGGGTAGGGGCAAAATCATGGTACTAATAAAAATGTTTATATTTTACTTTTATAAAGGGCTTACCTTCTAAATAGGGCACAGTCTAAATTTCCTATTATAACCTGTTCAAAAGTTACAAGGTTGTAACTGTACGTCTCCAGCTAATTTTTGAAAAACTTTCATTGGCTATCATTTCGGACAGGGTTAAGCTACAGACCTCTATTTTTTGCTATTCTTCTTCTTTAACGGAGACCTTTAAAATGAGTTGGCACTCGAAGGGGGTTTTTATTTAAAAATTTTGAGCTGGTCCCAAACAACCCAATTTTGGGGGAGGGGGTTAAAATTTTACACACATCAAAACTTTTATTTTTTGGTACCTAAGACTTCCTGAAAAAATAATCTCATTATCTGAGCCGTTTAAAAAATAGCTAGGGGGGAGGGACTTCTGGGACAAGTGGTATAATTGTTACTATAACGGTTTTGGGATGAAACCAACGTAAAAACTATGAGGGGTTATAAATGTGCAATCAAATAATTACAAGACTATTTTGTAACATTATTTAAAAAACTATAAATTCAGTAGTTACTACAAAACCGTATGGAACATAATTGAATAATATAAAATTTGATTACTTTATCACGGCAAATATAAAAACCAAATGTGTATTCGGAGGAATCCTTTTCCTGATGATGTATTCAAATTTAAAATTATAGATTTGATTTAAATGTTTATAAAAGGAATAGAGGTATACCATCGCAGCCTCAGTATTAATATGTTATGCAAATTCTAGCTCGCCGGTTTATTATTCATACATCCCAGTACAAGGGGATGCATTCTCCCTTGAAACCCATAAAACCTCTTACTATGGAAGTTATCTACCAGTGTGTATGTTCCGTTTAAGGTAATAAACTTATTTTCAAAAAAGAAACATCAAATATTTTAAAATGTATTGTGAAGAAACCCATTAACTAATTGCTAAGGGGTTTTACTAGTTGCAATAAACGATTTTAAAATGGAAAAAACTCTTTTTGTGATTAAATTTTCTAACGCATTCTTAGTCAAACTTAAAATTTTCAGTCCCGAAATTCAAACCACAATCACAGTGCTTCTAAGTTATTTGAATTTTGATTTGTTAACATTCGAATATGTTCTTAGTTTTGTTTCTAACATGCTGGAGACAAGCGAACACACCTTATAATATTCATTCATTGTTGTTTCACTTCAATAACTATCACAGCATAAGTCATTAAATTTAAATGACTCGTTCAATTTACATAACATAAAGTTTATCTATATACATATTCCCTATCATATTTACCTATTCTATACAATATTTACTTAATTGATTCAACTGTTATATTATGATACAAATTTTAAACTTTCATAAAAATTAAAATCAATCTTGGTTTTGATGTTTTGGTGATTACATCCAAAGACGTTTTCACCTAACGGAAATAATCAAAACGATCATTAAATTGTTAATATTAAACTAAGATTTAGTTATTAACGAACGGTTGTATTTACCTTCTCCTCCCAGGATCGTTATTAGATTGGAAAAATTAAAGTGTCAGATAGAAAAAGCAATATTCAGCCTAATATCTCCTGAAATTAAATTTACACCTCTAAAATGAAGAAGGAGGAAGTTAATTTAATATAGATTCAATCTATTTTTTTGAGAAACATATATTTTTAATTTGGTTCTAAGTAAATATTTTATGTATAATCAAACATACTTATTATTAGTAGACAAAATTTGTATATCCTTATATATAAGCAAACTGTTAACTGGTAATTGTGAGCATTTGGAAAATTGCAGGATGATGGGAGAGGAATCAAATTAAAGGTCTTATTCCCAGGGACTTGGGAAAAATAGCAGTGTTTCCAAAAACGTTCCAGAAAATGAGAAATAACGTAAAACATCCCCCATAAAAAACATGGGGGATTTTAAAACGTCTGCTTTGTTAACTTTTCCAAATGTGATTTAAAATTTCTGCTAATTTTTTCAACATGAAATCAGTAAAAAAATCAGGAGCAAGGCAAAAAAGCGGAGCAAGATTAGGGGCAATAGTCCATAAAAGCCGCTTGTAATATATACATTCCTTTTAACCTAAAAAAATAATAATATCAGTTTGGTTTAGTTTTCGACATTTCAGGTCCAACCTTGAGTCAATAGTCACCGGAAAGCATTTATTTAAAAGGAAAACAGTTGGGCTATAGTAGTACTGTAACACCCAAAATCATACACAAAGCCAAGTGATACAGGATTGTAAAATTGGTGTGTTATATTCTTTTAGCAAATTTTCCCTATGGGGAAGAAGCTGTTACCGTAGTCGGCATGGTAAGACCTAGGCCCGGGACCATGATAACTTTTGTTTTGACGTCCCCAGACCCCAAAAACACCATTTGTTCGAAACTGTATATATATAATATATATATATATATATATATATATATATATATATAAAATGTGTCCGTGGGTGCAATAACTCTCGTAAAAATTATCCGATTTTGATGAAATTTAGTACAATCATATAAAGCATCATTTATGACTTTAAATTCGAAAACCAGCCAGATCGCTCTATCCAAAGGGGTAGTTTGGGGGGGTTTTTGAGTTTTTACATATATTATTTTAATAAATCCAATTTAAGTTTTCACCATTAAATTCAGCTTATAAAAAAATGTGGTGTTTTGATCATTGCTCTACGTAAATTGGTTACCGAGATTTTGAAAGTGCTAAACGCAGTACGTTGTCCAATGTTATTCTTATGGAGGGATAAGAACAATTGTATATCTTGCTTATTTATCAACTTATCCTAACGAAACTTGGTGTATTGCTTCATACTGTTGTGGTCCATTGATATTTGAACAAAAAATAATTTTTTGCCGATAGTTCCCGTAGCAGCAAACCTGCGTACTAAACCCCCATGTTATTCTTGGAGAGATTAAGTCAAATGTTATCTCCCTTCATTAGAACATAAATTAATAAATTTTGGTATGTGGCTTCACCTAGTTGAGTTATACAAAAAATAGTATAAAAACCCATTTTGTGTGTACCTTGTTTCAGCAAACCTGCATCCTCAGACGCCATGTTATTCTTATAGAGAATAATTAAAATGTCATAAATTTATTTATGAATGTATATTGATGAAACTTGGTATGTGGCTTTAAGTGGTATTAAGATACATATTTATACATTGGAAATTCGCTGAGTACGCAGGTTTGCTGATACGGGGGTTGTTTCAGCAAACCTGCATCCTCAGACGCCATGTTATTCTTATAGAGAATAATTAAAATATCATAAATTTATTTATGAATGTATATTGATGAAACTTGGTATGTGGCTTTAAGTGGTATTAAGATACATATTTATACATTGGAAATTCGCTGAGTACGCAGGTTTGCTGATACGGGGGTATTATGTTTTATCCTTATGTCATGAAGGATCTTTAAGATTACAGATCAAGTCTTTAGTTTGGTAAAATCCAATATACATCTTATGTAATATCTTGTATTAATTTATTATTATAATATTTGTCTAGAGAGTTGGACATTTACCACCAGTAGTGTAATGGTCATAGCTCTTCCACCAAGTCCTTATGCTAATCCTCGTATAGTAACATATGTCCAGGTCTTAGTGTCAGTTGTAACACACACATAGAACATCTGAAAGTACGCTGCTGTATCCTGTCGTGTCATGTACAAATACAGGGAGTCTGAAATACCTGGATATGAAAGCTCAATATCTTTGCATTGGAAAACATCTAGTCATCAACCATTAAACATTATCATTGAAATAAAACAAGATTTTTCATAGTCATATTTGATTTTCGTGATAGAGGAGTTGGAGGAAAATCTATCTAAATATTGACGCTGGAATATACTAGTGATGGTTTTAGTTAGGTTTGATCTCAAACTGATTACTGCGTGTGAACTACAACTAGAATGTCTTGAGAAAAATGTAGGAATGTTACAACTTGTTTCAAAATTGCCCTGTTGTCGGATTTACAAAAATACATTTTACATTCTTCAAGCTTTAAACTATATTTCTAGAGTGTTTAAAAGAACAAAGAATTCTATAGGTTCATAAAGGTAACCAAGTACTGCAACTGGTAGAGTGCGGATACATAACGATTTGTCCTTGGTGCTGCATACTTGTGGGGAGTTAGGAACTTTGGCTGTTAATTGAATCATGGGGATTAGCTTTAATTCCGTAAAGATACTTCCCCATATCTGATGAGGGTGTAGAGTTAGGTAGATATAGGTAGTAATTGTATGTAGTTAGGTTGGTTTTAGGTGGTATGGGAGTTGTAAGAATCGGGGTAATTGTTGCATATTTTAAAAATTATTACTATGACATCATAACTATAACAAGAAAGTTTCCCGACAAAAAGCAAAAATCTCTTGCAGGTACTGGTCCCTGTTAAAATATACTACAACAGCTCCACATCCCTAGGGAAATTAGGGTGAGGGAGACACAACATGTCTGCAACCAATGTTTAGCGATGCTACGATGCGTGGCGTTTTGATAACACACACTATTTGAATTAGTTGAAACACTGTTTCATGAATATACCCCCACGCAGCGAACCTGCGTACAACAGCAAATTTAAAATACAAAATATTAAATTATCCGGACAAACATTATTCAATTATATTACTAACCGGGCGCGGTAGGTCAGAGATAAAGCGATGGCCTGGCATGTCAGGTCCAATCCTGGCTGACTGCAGTGATAATTGCTTATGAGTGGTTCCTACTGGCTTGACCATGTGACTAATGCTCTCACTGCACGAGTGAAAACCCAGGTCGCCCATAACCCCGATGTCTTACGTGCTATCCGAGTTTTGGTTTCTACTGGCTTGACCATGTGACTAATGCTCTCACTGCACGAGTGAAAACCCAGGTCGCCCATAACCCCGATGTCTTACGTGCTATCCGAGTTTTGGTTTCTACTGGCTTGACCATGTGACTAATGCTCTCACTGCACGAGTGAAAACCCAGGTCGCCCATAACCCCGATGTCTTACGTGCTATCCGAGTTTTGGTTTCTACTGGCTTGACCATATGACTAATGCTCTCACTGCACGAGTGAAACCCCAGGTCGCCCATAACCCCGATGTCTTACGTGCTATCCGAGTTTTGGTTTCTACTGGCTTGACCATATGACTAATGCTCTCACTGCACGAGTGAAACCCCAGGTCGCCCATAACCCCGATGTCTTACGTGCTATCCGAGTTTTGGTTTCTACTGGCTTGACCATATGACTAATGCTCTCACTGCACGAGTGAAACCCCAGGTCGCCCATAACCCCGATGTCTTACGTGCTATCCGAGTTTTGGTTTCTACTGGCTTGACCATATGACTAATGCTCTCACTGCACGAGTGAAAACCCAGGTCGCCCATAACCCCGATGTCTTACGTGCTATCCGAGTTTTGGTTTCTACTGGCTTGACCATATGACTAATGCTCTCACTGCACGAGTGAAACCCCAGGTCGCCCATAACCCCGATGTCTTACGTGCTATCCGAGTTTTGGTTTCTACTGGCTTGACCATATGACTAATGCTCTCACTGCACGAGTGAAAACCCAGGTCGCCCATAACCCCGATGTCTTACGTGCTATCCGAGTTTTGGTTTCTACTGGCTTGACCATATGACTAATGCTCTCACTGCACGAGTGAAAACCCAGGTCGCCCATAACCCCGATGTCTTACGTGCTATCCGAGTTTTCGCTCGTGCAAAGCACTTTGGTTAGATAGCCACATCAGCTTATTGGACCGTGATACGGGCAGTTGAGGTAACAAAAACTAAATCATAAATCCACTTACCAGTTATCACTAAAATATTCTCATAACAAATTGTGATAAAGCATATATTTTATTCTCTATAGGAGCATGCAGATTTGCTGCTACGGGGATAACAAAAAACGGGATTATGTGAAAATTTCATTGGTCTATAACCACATAAAACTACAAACAAATTTCCATCAGTATATATTTATAAATAAGTGGGATGTAACGTTTTACCATTGACTACAAGTTTTACTTATCCTCCCTTAGTCATCTAAACCGAGGGAGGGTGTATTGACTTACGTCCAGGGAAAACCGGCACAAGACATCTTAGAGAGCTTAGAACATTTTTTTTTTCAAGGGAGAGAATAAAGTATAATTTATAGGTCGGAGTATAACAACATTACTAGAAAAATTGACTGCCCATTTTATTATGGAATTTAGTAGGTTTAGAATTAAAGAAAATACAATTTCAATAATATGTTCAAATTGTTGTTACCCGTGAAACAAAGTTATCATGTGCAATGAACTTCTACAAAATAGCTATGGGGATTGTCAAATCAAGAGTTTAAAACAAAAAAATAATCACTAGTTTAGTACTGATGATTGGTCACACTACTAACCGATTAGGTTATATTTTACGTATTTGAACAAAGTTTTAAATTAATATTTTCAATTTAATGTACTGCACTATGAAACTGAATGGTTATAACTAAATCACAGAATATGTTTTATGGCAGAGGAAGTTTATAAAGGATGTGAAGTTACGCTGTAAGTTTGTGAGAATAAGAGAACTGACTTGAGATAAGGAGGCCACACATGTTGAACGTGCGCTTGACCGTTTGTTGCAGATTTTCATGTTTCTTAAGAAAATTGTTGAAAGCATTTCAATTGGAAGGAATCTTGTGAAATAACAAAATGTCCCTTCTTTTAAATGTAATAATCTATATCAATCTATAAAACTTTTCATTTGTAATACAAACTATAGAAAAATAGCTATTCAAGATGCTAATGGTCAAGTTCAGATGCTAGTGGTATTAGCATCTGTACTAAATTGGAGCAAAATAACTGAACTGGTCATTATGAAACTTTACATTGGTTATTCGTAACGACCTTTTTCGTAAATTGTAATTAAACATTTATTTACTGTTTCATCAACAATTATAAAATAAAACCATTCGTCCACTGTAGGTGATGGTCTTATACAGTTTGTATACATTTAAGTAATTTATAACCGTTTTGTTCTATGGCATTGATTCATGTATAAGAGGCGTTTTCTGTAAAGTTCCAAACCACAAATATCGAAAAATCGGTTTTTCCTACTCCTCGATGAGTATTTTTGAAAAAATATTGTTTTAATTTTTAAAGTAGATGAGAAAAAACATTAACGTTTGAATAACATTTAACATATATAGAAAATGGACACAAAATGTAATAAGTTTATAAAAAATACATCAACCTACGCAATGTTGAAACTTTAATGCGTCTGAAAGAGAAAGGTTAAGTACAACGCGAATCTGACTGTGTCAAGAAAAGTCCCCGAGTTTCCTCAGGGCTGGCGTAAGTGAGAAAAGCGCTCCCAGGTGCCTAGCAAAGTTTCCCGTTGATTTTTTGGAGGTTGGAAATGCTTTCTTCTATATTAATGGGAACATTTGACTTTATATTTATGAACATGATATTTTCAAACGTTTTGAATACCTCTTTTAAATTCCAAGCAAGATCAATGAACAACTGTGTTATTTATATTTTGGGAAAGAAAGTAAAATCTGATATCTGCAGGTTGTGTTAAGTTTACGATTACAAAATTGATGAATTAACCAAGATTTTAAAAGGGGAAATCCAGTCTACCCCAAGGGTTAGGTGGCAACTTATTCAGAATGTTCTCTAACGGTCAATGTTAGCTTTACAACGTTTGCTGTAACGTTTAATGAAATGGTCTTACCACCTTTATAAATTGCTGTTTTGCTATTTTCTTGAGTTGTTTACATGCGAAAAAGTACATTTAATTAAAACTTAATGGGTTTGTGTGAAGAAATTGAGTTTATAATTCTTTTAAACCCTATAATTTACGCCCACAATTTTGCCAGATATGCATTGGGTTGTAAATTTTAGTAGGTACGTAAAGCAGTATAAAACATCAAATTTTATTGACTAAAATTTATTAGAGCAGAGAGTTTTGTTAAATTTGGGTGTTCATGTTTTTTAGTAGTTTTTGAGGATAAAGAACCTTTAAAAGTAAACATAAATGATCAAAATGGGAAAAAACGCTCGGATACACCGTAAATTAATAACCATATACCAAATGTCATTAATTCGAGCGATTGGTTTAGTCTCTAGTTCTATACAAGTACAGACTATCAGACGGACAGAAATCATAGCAAACCCCTCTTTTTTGGTTCACTGAGCGTGAAAAGGAATGTTTCGGCCAGTAGGATTATCTCTAAGAGTTGTACAATAGCAATACCTTCTCCATATCTCGTGTAAGCTACCGCAATTGATACAACCTACAAATTCATTAATAACGTGAGAAATTGATCTTAGGAATTTTGCATCCAAAACTGTAAGAAACTTGAATTTAAAACTGAATTTGTTTGTTGAAGGTATTATTCAAAAATGTTTAGGAAACATCAAAACTAATATGTCCACGAAAAACTATTTAATTGGTCTAGGGAAAACTACAAATTGTGTAATATTTACCTGTGCTAGAAAGTATACCTGGGTCAGTCTCTTAAGTTTTAGTCTTAATATTTTGTAAATTTAGAATTGTATACATACGATCACGCATGATCTTTGAGACAAAGCGTTTTGCTTTATGGACCCACCTATTTAAGAGATGTTTTTGAACGGTATGGGTAAGGGTGGCAGTATCATGATGAGAAATGGTGTTGATTTGTAGTTGAGTGTGTTGGTGGCTAGCCTGGTCTAGCTATGGCAAGTGACTGGCCTGCCCTGGCTATGAGGAGGGGTGCTACGTGACTACCACCTGAGGTTCGGTATATGAGTCAACAGTCAGTTGTGTAAGGAAGGCACGTCTGCAGCTTATGCTACGTGACTGTATTACGTCTATTGGAGTCTGGGAGAGAGGACGAATACACTTGTAAACGAGCTTTGCACTCATGGAGTGTAATAGGTGTTATGTCACGTATAATTATTAGGTATTCATTAAATAAACTTGTAGCAGTGCCTCTATGAGCAGTTTAGTATTTGTCGATGTTTTTGAGATGCAATAGATCAATTAAACAGAATTCGCCGAAAAAAAAAAACATAAATGCTGAGAAAAAACTTATCACAAACAGGATGTTAAAATTCGTTTGAAAGTTATGCTTTCTTCATACTTCTCCTCTTTTAGCGAATTTCCCCTATAGGGAAGGAGCTATTACCGTAGTCGGCATGGTGAGACCTAGGCCCGGGACCATGATATCTTTTCGTTTTGAGGTCCCCAAACCCCAAAAACACAATTCGTTCGTAACTGTATATACATATATGTGTCCGTGAGCACGATAACTCTCGTAAAAATGATCCGAATTTGATGAAATTAGGTATAAACGTGTAAAGCAACATTTATGACTTTAAGTTCGAAAACCAGCCAGATCGCTACATCCGAAGGGGTAATTTGGTGGGGGGGGGGGTTTGTACCCCAAAAATGGGTTTTTTGAATTTATTACGTATATTTAAATAAAAATTCAAACTTCGGTTTTTTTCCATTTGATTCAGCTTAAAAGAAACACAATTTGGTATTATGATCATTCCTCAACGTTAATTGGTTACCGAGATATTGAAAGTGCTAAACACAGTACGTTGTCTAATGTTATTCTTATGGAGGAAAGGAAAACTTGTATATCTCGCTTCTTTATGAACATATACTGACGGAACTTCATCTAGTTGTGGTCTATTGATATTTGCTCAAATAATTTTTTTTGCAAAAGGCTCCCGAAGTAGGAAAGCTGCGTATTCAGCCCCCATGTTATTCTTATGCAAAATAATTAAATGCTGTCTCCCTTAATTATGAAAATAAATTAATAAAACTTGTATACGACTTCACTTAGCTGAGTTATATTGATATTAGTATAAAAGCCCATTTTGTGTGTTCCTTGTCAGCAAACCTGCGTATTCAGCCCCAATGTTATTCTTATGGAGAACAATTAAAATTGTATATACCGCTTATTTGTGAATATATTTTTATGAAACTTGGTCAGTGGCTTATGTAGCATTAAGACATTTATATATCTCCATTGGAAATTCGCTGAGTATGCAGGTTTGCTGCGACGGGGGTATTTCTTTATGCTTTTCCCGTCCACATCGGCCTTTGATTTGTGCGTAGAACGTATCAAGCAAAGCAAATAGTAATCCTAAACAGTAGAAGCTAGACTGTGCTGGTACAGTTTAGTAGTATTGAGTAGGCCAAGCCATTCTCGGTGATATTGGATTAGTTTCGGAGGTGAAAAAGACATCCACTCTATATGCAATCTTTATTCGACGATTGCATATAGAGTTATAAACACTGTTTTCAAAAAATATTTTTCGAGACTGTATCTTTTGTAATTGCTACTTTTACAGTTCATTAATGAATTTTTTCACAGCCGGTACAGTTATTTTGTTTTTATTTAAAACTCCTTAAGGGAAATGTTAAAATTTTAAAATGAGATTTTTAAGAAAACATGAATTTTTCCGGGGTTGTGGTTTTTAACAACAGATTTTTAGGTCCAAAAGTCCCTAATTCCAAAGGTTGAAAAAATTATTCCTCTGGATTCCGAGATAAATTTTAGGAACAATCAATCAGTTTAAGAACATTAGAGTAAGATTATAGGATTTAACAGGAATGCCTTGGTTCCGAAGTCCGTTGCCTTGTGTCAAAAACACACACATAAAACATAACATTGTAAATATCTTTGAAATTGTCAGAGCTCGATGAGGCTTTGGAACGTTTTGAATACAACTTCATAGTATAGTACCTGGGGCCGAGCTTTGCTCTTGGGAAGGCCAGTCAGTTTGTTTAGATGACTTGGAGTAATATTTAACCACTTCCCCCTACTGATAATCAGATCTGTATAACTCGTTTGCCTCTTTTCTACATTTTTAAGGTCACTCCAGTTGTTATTTATAGCTCAATGTCCCTTTGATTTATTTTACTACTCTATATATGTAATCTTCACTCAAATCTTTGCTCTCAGGAACACATGTTAATAATCATAAACAACATGAGTATTACTTTGACAGTTCCCTGGTTGATTATGAACAGATGTTATAATACTTTTGTTTTGGTTTGATACTCCATAATAGGCCAGTAAAATTAGATAAAAAAACACATTTTGAGGAATTAATTCCCAGCAAAGTAGTGGTGAAATACGGGGGAGGCATCACTTCCGGCGCTTTTTTCCCATGTTATTCTTATGGGGATCAGTTTTTGCACCGACGCCCGATCCTACCCTACACAAATTTTCTTTTTGGCCCCCCCGCCTTATTTTCCCCCATTTAAAATTTGCATTAATTTTAATACATCCTTTGCAGAAATCCACGAGTTCAAAAATAACTCCACACTAAACAACACATGTAAACAACTTAGAAGTTATTGTGTAGTAGTGGGTAAACAGGAAAGAGGCATCACTTCCGGCGCTTTTTCCCCATGTTATTCTTATGGGGAGCCGTTTTTGCACCGACGCCAGCTCCCGCCTATAGAGCTCCCGCGCGTTGGCCTGTACTAATGTCCAACCCTTGCCTATATTAAATATATTGTCCCCATCCCCATCCCTCCTCTATATTTTTAAAAATTAATTTTCAAATTCAGGCTAAAAAACTATCTTTGGTGTTTACTGTCCGATTTGTCTGCAATTTGGATATGTTATTGTCCTAGGCAAGTGTTTTAATAAATTCCACTTACATTTCCCAAATTCACTATTACGGTCAAAAATATTTTTGAAAAATACTACCAATTGCCAACTTCTTTATTTACTGTCCGATTTGTCTTCAATTTGGATATGTTATTTTCCTAGGCAAGTGTTTTAATAAATTCCACGTACATATCCCAAATTCACTATTACGGTCAAATTAAAAAATATTTTTTGAAAAATACTGCCAACTGCCACCTTCTTTATTAACTGTCTGATTTGTCTGCAATTTGGATATGTTATTGTCCTAGGAAAGTGTTTTAATAAATTTCACTTACATTTCCCAAATTCACTATAACGGTCAAATTAAAAAATATTTTTTGAAAAATACTGCCAATTGCCACCTTCTTTATTAACTGTCTGATTTGTCTTCAATTTGGATATGTTATTGTCCTAGGCAAGTTGTTTAATAAATTCCACTTACATATCCCAAATTCACTATAACGGTCAAATTAAAAATTATTTTTGAAAAATACTGCCAATTGCCAACTTCTTTATTAAATGTCCGATTTGTCTGCAATTTGGATGTGTTATTGTCCTAGGCAAGTGTTTTAATAAATTTCACTTACATATCCCAAATTCACTATTACGGTCAAATTAAAAAATATTTTTTGAAAAATACTGCCAATTGCCAACTTCTTTATTTACTGTCTGATTTATTTAAAATTTGGATATGCTATTGACCTAGGCAAGTGTTTTAATAAATTTCACTTACATATCCCAAATTCACTATTACGGTCAAATTAAAAAATATTTTTGAAAAATACTGCCAATTGCCAACTTCTTTATTTACTGTCTGATTTATTTAAAATTTGGATATGCTATTGACCTAGGCAAGTGTTTTAATAAATTCCACTTACATATCCCAAATTCACTATTACGGTCAAATTAAAAAATATTTTTGAAAAATACTGCCAATTGCCAACTTCTTTATTTACTGTCCCATTTGTTTAAAACTTGGATATGTTATTGTCGTAGGCAATTGTTTTAATAAATTACACTTACATTTCCCAAATTCACTATTACAGCCAAATTAAAAATTATTTTTGAAAAATACTGCCAATTGCCAACTTCTTTATTTACTGTCCGATTTGTTTAAAATTTGGATATGTTATTGTTGTAGGCTAGTGTATATACACCATCCACATTTTACAAATATTGCGGTTAAATGTTAAAAAATTTTGGAAAAATACCGCCAATCGGCAACTTCTTTATGGTCTGATTTGTTTAAAATTTATATCATTATTCTAGGCCAGTGTATATGTACCATCCACATTTGACAAATTAACTATAATGGTCAAATTTAAAAAATATACTAACAATTTCAAACTTTTTTATTTATGGATATGTTATAGCTCTTATATAGGTAACAAGACCACACTACCACACGTTCCACTACCCATTTGTCTTTTTTGTTTGTTTATTTTGCTGTAATCCCAAAACTGACTGTTTATTGTCCGATTTGCCTACACTTTGGATATTGTCCTAAGCATTTATTGTCTGATTTATTTTTGGATATGTTATAGCCCCCAACTATATCTAAAATTACAATATTATTTCCACCTATAATACTGTTGTTTGTTTTGCCGCAACCTAAAAACTATCATTGGTATTTGTGTTTTTACAAAACTATATTTTGTAAATTACTACCAATAACTCCTTTATTTACTTTTCGACTTGTTATATCCCCCTATATCTAAATTTACCGTATATTTTGTCCCTTTAGTGCTGTTTTGTCGTAACCAAACTTTGGATGCAATATATTACTGGCCATTGCATAAGTAAATACCCCATTTCCAAATTCACTATTACGGTTGGATTAAAAAAAATAAATACAAGCTTATTATATACATCCAGCTGATAAGTAATATATATCCACATTTATGGTCAGAACAAATTTTGGATATGTTTTAAGCCAATGCAAAAATAAATTTGTAAAACCCAAAACAACTAATCTTTCTTTGTGCTTGTTTGGAGTAGTCTTTATTTTATCCAACTTAATTTTGTAGTTAAAATCAAACTTCCCACATTCTAGCTCCCTTTCCAGCCAGTGACATAAAGGTTACGAATATTTTCAAACAATATATCTTTTTCTATGTTGGACTTGTTTAATAGCGCACCATATTCCAAATCCTCCAGTCTACTACATTCTTTAAATTTAACATTGCCTTTAATATCTCTATGTCTTCTTGTCCATTGTTACGGAAACTTTCTATTTTTGGAATCGCCACAAAATGTTGCGGTTCCGTTAAAGCTTGCAAGTGGCTGGTAGGTAGATAAATAATGTCCATAAGACTGTAATAAATATCACTGCATTAACACGGAGGTGACGATTTCAGAAATGAAATATGAAACATATTGATCAGTCCAGCGACGATTCATTTTCCAAATAATCCGCAGATTAAAATCCACTCACTCAAACTATGTCTATCTGTAAATTAATGCATTTCAACGTAAATATTTGGGGTTATAAAATTGATAGCCACCTCTTTATGAAGACATTGCAGATATTTATTAATGAGATGACCGAGCTGCTTTCATTACAGTTTAAAATGAGCCTTTGCGGTACCGATAAAACAATGTGTTGGCTTATTCATGATGAGTTGTTGGCTTATTCATGATTGTTGGATTTTTATAAATCTATTTTGTGAGGGAAGACCTGTTCGAAGGAAAGCCATTAAAATTGAACTTAAAATCAAATGCAGACTTTGACAGGATAGAAGTTGAATTTTTGAGCGGTAAGGCTATGCTAAATAGCGGATTCTCTAAAGAAATGGTTATAAAAAAGTAGCTAAATTCTCCACGATGAATTAGAATATAACATTTATTTTGACGATACTTTTAGCGCTCTTTATTCTTAAACGTTAACTTCACTCTACCTCGGTCACTTTTGAGGTAAGACCTTACGTTGCTCTGATCTGTTCTATTGCACGATACTTGATATAAAATGTCTAACTTAACCTCTTATATATTTAATGATCAATCTGTTACTGTACTGTTTGACAGTGAAAATAATCCTTGGTTCAAAGGAAAGGATGTTGTTAAAATCCTGGGCTATCAAGATTCAAAACAGGCATTGCGGATAAATGTTGATGAAGAAGACAAGTGTAAGGCTATAAATATACTCTCTAAAGGGGGGGTGTATCGATACACCCCCCCCCCTTTAACTTCCAATATCAGTCTAACTTCATCAATGAATCTGGTTTGTATTCTCTTATTTTGCGCTCATTGAAACCAGAAGCTAAAGCATTCAAAAGATGGGTTACAAGTGAAGTCTTGCCTTCCATTAGAAAGTATGGAGTGTATAAAATCAAACATGAAAATAATCAGTTAAAAAATCAAAACTCTCAACTCTTGGCTGAAATTACAAGGTCTCTGGAAGACAACCAAAAGCTCACTCAAATTAACTCAGAATTTAAAACTAAAAACGACATATTGTGTAAAGAGAACCGGTCACTGAATGAGTTGTTGAGTTAAAGTTTTCTGTAAGATATTGGCACATTTCCTCTTTATTAAATATTCCAGCCAAATCTAGTGTTATATCGAAATCCATAAGATCTTGCAGTATCTTTGGAAGGTCTTCCAACAAATCCTTAATTTTAACATTTGCAAGCTCTATTTTATAGGGAATTGCTATAGGATCATCATACTTTTGTTTAATTTGGTCAATATCTTTCTTTATTATTTGTAACACACCCTCGCTTTGGGAGAATGGTAGTTTGGCCACAACACCATGTCGAGCTAAAGAGAACTTTTTAAATATTCCTCATAAGTAGCTATTAAACGAGCCACATATTTCCTTCTTAACTTTAAATTTATTCCGAACGTCCCCATCACAATCCGTAACATTGGTTATCTAACATTATGTTATCATAAAACGCATCCGTTATAGATGTTATTTAATTTTGGTTCACCCTCGCAATAGTTTATATTACCTATGTCTGTAAGAAGGTTATTATTACGTAGATTTTCTAATAAAAACCATATACCAAATCTTTCGTTAGTAGGTTTAATCCCAATAAATGGCTAACAGAGTACATTTCTTTTATACAAAAGTAGCGGAAACATGTAAACAGGACAGATTACACCATAGGCATATAGAGGTTGTAAATATATATTGTATATAAACATAGGTGAGCGGTAAGTGTAACATGTAAGTGGACACCCACATGCAAATATGGAATATCCACAAATTCGACTAAATAAGTTTATAGTCTCAATATAATTAACATATTAACATTAGTACCCAAATTGTCGAAATTCTATAATTCTATTCTTAGTCCTTGTATTAGGTTTTGTACTATTAAACCCTACATCCAATGCAGCAGAGTAATATATGCATTTAATACAGATACGCACATTCTACAAGACCTGTACATCTGTTGTATAAGCAGCAGAATAGACGTCTCATTGTGTTGTTGTAAAGTAAAACATAAATGTGCTGGATACAACCGGCCAGATATTAGACAGGAAATGTGTTGGAAGTGTATTGCCAAAGACAAACACCACATAGTGCAACATGTAATCAATCCATTACTATTTAGACAGTATTGGTACAACATCCGATATATTAGCCAAACCCACAATCAAACTTGGAAAACAAACAGTAAAAGATAAATATTATAGTAACAGAAATAGTAAGAGTATAAGGACACAGTAATATTTAAAGTTTATAAAACAACACAAATGCAGAGACACAATAACACACTCCAACACATTTGGGCACAGGCACAGATACTGGTTTACATCCATTTAACACAACTTTACACGTTCTGTCAACCGACACAAAAATAGTTTGTAAATTGTGTAAGAAATATATGTAATATAAACAAATTTAACAAATTTTAATTTTGTGGACAATGTTATGATTGTGTTAAATTTGTTTATATTACATATATTTCTTACACAATTTACAAACTATTTTTGTGTCGGTTGACAGAACGTGTAAAGTTGTGTTAAATGGATGTAAACCAGTATCTGTGCCTGTGCCCAAATGTGTTGGAGTGTGTTATTGTGTCTCTGCATTTGTGTTGTTTTATAAACTTTAAATATTACTGTGTCCTTATACTCTTACTATTTCTGTTACTATAATATTTATCTTTTACTGTTTGTTTTCCAAGTTTGATTGTGGGTTTGGCTAATATATCGGATGTTGTACCAATACTGTCTAAATAGTAATGGATTGATTACATGTTGCACTATGTGGTGTTTGTCTTTGGCAATACACTTCCAACACATTTCCTGTCTAATATCTGGCCGGTTGTATCCAGCACATTTATGTTTTACTTTACAACAACACAATGAGACGTCTATTCTGCTGCTTATACAACAGATGTACAGGTCTTGTAGAATGTGCGTATCTGTATTAAATGCATATATTACTCTGCTGCACAGGATGTAGGGTTTAATAGTACAAAACCTAATACAAGGACTAAGAATAGAATTATAGAATTTCGACAATTTGGGTACTAATGTTAATATGTTAATTATATTGAGACTATAAACTTATTTAGTCGAATTTGTGGATATTCCATATTTGCATGTGGGTGTCCACTTACATGTTACACTTACCGCTCACCTATGTTTATATACAATATATATTTACAACCTCTATATGCCTATGGTGTAATCTGTCCTGTTTACATGTTTCCGCTACTTTTGTATAAAAGAAATGTACTCTGTTAGCCATTTATTGGGATTAAACCTACTAACGAAAGATTTGGTATATGGTTTTTATTAGAAAATCTACGTAATAATAACCTTCTTACAGACATAGGTAATATAAACTATTGCGAGGGTGAACCAAAATTAAATAACATCTATAACGGATGCGTTTTATGATAACATAATGTTAGATAACCAATGTTACGGATTGTGATGGGGACGTTCGGAATAAATTTAAAGTTAAGAAGGAAATATGTGGCTCGTTTAATAGCTACTTATGAGGAATATTTAAAAAGTTCTCTTTAGCTCGACATGGTGTTGTGGCCAAACTACCATTCTCCCAAAGCGAGGGTGTGTTACAAATAATAAAGAAAGATATTGACCAAATTAAACAAAAGTATGATGATCCTATAGCAATTCCCTATAAAATAGAGCTTGCAAATGTTAAAATTAAGGATTTGTTGGAAGACCTTCCAAAGATACTGCAAGATCTTATGGATTTCGATATAACACTAGATTTGGCTGGAATATTTAATAAAGAGGAAATGTGCCAATATCTTACAGAAAACTTTAACTCAACAACTCATTCAGTGACCGGTTCTCTTTACACAATATGTCGTTTTTAGTTTTAAATTCTGAGTTAATTTGAGTGAGCTTTTGGTTGTCTTCCAGAGACCTTGTAATTTCAGCCAAGAGTTGAGAGTTTTGATTTTTTAACTGATTATTTTCATGTTTGATTTTATACACTCCATACTTTCTAATGGAAGGCAAGACTTCACTTGTAACCCATCTTTTGAATGCTTTAGCTTCTGGTTTCAATGAGCGCAAAATAAGAGAATACAAACCAGATTCATTGATGAAGTTAGACTGATATTGGAAGTTAAAGGGGGGGGGGTGTATCGATACACCCCCCCTTTAGAGAGTATATTTATAGCCTTACACTTGTCTTCTTCATCAACATTTATCCGCAATGCCTGTTTTGAATCTTGATAGCCCAGGATTTTAACAACATCCTTTCCTTTGAACCAAGGATTAATTTCACTGTCAAACAGTACAGTAACAGATTGATCATTAAATATATAAGAGGTTAAGTTAGACATTTTATATCAAGTATCGTGCAATAGAACAGATCAGAGCAACGTAAGGTCTTACCTCAAAAGTGACCGAGGTAGAGTGAAGTTAACGTTTAAGAATAAAGAGCGCTAAAAGTATCGTCAAAATAAATGTTATATTCTAATTCATCGTGGAGAATTTAGCTACTTTTTTATAACCATTTCTTTAGAGAATCCGCTATTTAGCATAGCCTTACCGCTCAAAAATTCAACTTCTATCCTGTCAAAGTCTGCATTTGATTTTAAGTTCAATTTTAATGGCTTTCCTTCGAACAGGTCTTCCCTCACAAAATAGATTTATAAAAATCCAACAATCATGAATAAGCCAACAACTCATCATGAATAAGCCAACACATTGTTTTATCGGTACCGCAAAGGCTCATTTTAAACTGTAATGAAAGCAGCTCGGTCATCTCATTAATAAATATCTGCAATGTCTTCATAAAGAGGTGGCTATCAATTTTATAACCCCAAATATTTACGTTGAAATGCATTAATTTACAGATAGACATAGTTTGAGTGAGTGGATTTTAATCTGCGGATTATTTGGAAAATGAATCGTCGCTGGACTGATCAATATGTTTCATATTTCATTTCTGAAATCGTCACCTCCGTGTTAATGCAGTGATATTTATTACAGTCTTATGGACATTATTTATCTACCTACCAGCCACTTGCAAGCTTTAACGGAACCGCAACATTTTGTGGCGATTCCAAAAATAGAAAGTTTCCGTAACAATGGACAAGAAGACATAGAGATATTAAAGGCAATGTTAAATTTAAAGAATGTAGTAGACTGGAGGATTTGGAATATGGTGCGCTATTAAACAAGTCCAACATAGAAAAAGATATATTGTTTGAAAATATTCGTAACCTTTATGTCACTGGCTGGAAAGGGAGCTAGAATGTGGGAAGTTTGATTTTAACTACAAAATTAAGTTGGATAAAATAAAGACTACTCCAAACAAGCACAAAGAAAGATTAGTTGTTTTGGGTTTTAAAAATTTATTTTTGCATTGGCTTAAAACATATCCAAAGTTTAGGCAGTTCCATAAATATTTTGTGGATTACTTATTATATTACAATGAGAGGTAGTTGAGGGGGTCACAACAATATTGGAAATGTGGCAAATATAACAGCTGGATGTATATAATAAGCTTGTGGCAAATATAATAAGCTTGCATTTATTTTTTTAATCGAACCGTAATATTGAATTTGGAAATGGGGTATTTACTTATGCAATGGCCAGTAATATATTGCATCCAAAGTTTGGTTACGACAAAACAGCACTAAAGGGACAAAATATACGGTAAATTTAGATATAGGGGGATATAACAAGTCGAAATGTAAATAAAGGAGTTGTTGGTAGTAATTTACAAAATATAGTTTTGTAAAAACACAAATACCAATGTTAGTTTTTAGGTTGCAGCAAAACAAACAACAGTATTATAGGTGGAAATAATATTGTAATTTTAGATATAGTTGGGGGCTATAACATATCCAAAAAATAAATCAGACAATAAATGCTTAGGACAATATCCAAAGTGTAGGCAAATCGGACAATAAACAGTCAGTTTTGGGATTACAGCAAAATACTGTATTGTATGGGGGTAGTGGAACGTGTGGTAGTGTGGTCTTGTTACCTATATAAGAGCTATAACATATCCATAAATAAAAAAGTTTGAAATTGTTAGTATATTTTTTAAATTTGACCATTATAGTTAATTTGTCAAATGTGGATGGTACATATACACTGGCCTAGAATAATGATATAAATTTTAAACAAATCAGACCATAAAGAAGTTGCCGATTGGCGGTATTTTTCCAAAATTTTTTAACATTTAACCGCAATATTTGTAAAATGTGGATGGTGTATATACACTAGCCTACAACAATAACATATCAAAATTTTAAACAAATCGGACAGTAAATAAAGAAGTTGGCAATTGGCAGTATTTTTCAAAAATAATTTTTAATTTGGCTGTAATAGTGAATTTGGGAAATGTAAGTGTAATTTATTAAAACAATTGCCTACGACAATAACATATCCAAGTTTTAAACAAATGGGACAGTAAATAAAGAAGTTGGCAATTGGCAGTATTTTTCAAAAATATTTTTTAATTTGACCGTAATAGTGAATTTGGGATATGTAAGTGGAATTTATTAAAACACTTGCCTAGGTCAATAGCATATCCAAATTTTAAATAAATCAGACAGTAAATAAAGAAGTTGGCAATTGGCAGTATTTTTCAAAAATATTTTTTAATTTGACCGTAATAGTGAATTTGGGATATGTAAGTGAAATTTATTAAAACACTTGCCTAGGTCAATAGCATATCCAAATTTTAAATAAATCAGACAGTAAATAAAGAAGTTGGCAATTGGCAGTATTTTTCAAAAAATATTTTTTAATTTGACCGTAATAGTGAATTTGGGATATGTAAGTGAAATTTATTAAAACACTTGCCTAGGACAATAACACATCCAAATTGCAGACAAATCGGACATTTAATAAAGAAGTTGGCAATTGGCAGTATTTTTCAAAAATAATTTTTAATTTGACCGTTATAGTGAATTTGGGATATGTAAGTGGAATTTATTAAACAACTTGCCTAGGACAATAACATATCCAAATTGAAGACAAATCAGACAGTTAATAAAGAAGGTGGCAATTGGCAGTATTTTTCAAAAAATATTTTTTAATTTGACCGTTATAGTGAATTTGGGAAATGTAAGTGAAATTTATTAAAACACTTTCCTAGGACAATAACATATCCAAATTGCAGACAAATCAGACAGTTAATAAAGAAGGTGGCAGTTGGCAGTATTTTTCAAAAAATATTTTTTAATTTGACCGTAATAGTGAATTTGGCATATGTACGTGGAATTTATTAAAACACTTGCCTAGGAAAATAACATATCCAAATTGAAGACAAATCGGACAGTAAATAAAGAAGTTGGCAATTGGTAGTATTTTTCAAAAATATTTTTGACCGTAATAGTGAATTTGGGAAATGTAAGTGGAATTTATTAAAACACTTGCCTAGGACAATAACATATCCAAATTGCAGACAAATCGGACAGTAAACACCAAAGATAGTTTTTTAGCCTGAATTTGAAAATTAATTTTTAAAAATATAGAGGAGGGATGGGGATGGGGACAATATATTTAATATAGGCAAGGGTTGGACATTAGTACAGGCCAACGCGCGGGAGCTCTATAGGCGGGAGCTGGCGTCGGTGCAAAAACGGCTCCCCATAAGAATAACATGGGGAAAAAGCGCCGGAAGTGATGCCTCTTTCCTGTTTACCCACTACTACACAATAACTTCTAAGTTGTTTACATGTGTTGTTTAGTGTGGAGTTATTTTTGAACTCGTGGATTTCTGCAAAGGATGTATTAAAATTAATGCAAATTTTAAATGGGGGAAAATAAGGCGGGGGGGCCAAAAAGAAAATTTGTGTAGGGTAGGATCGGGCGTCGGTGCAAAAACTGATCCCCATAAGAATAACATGGGAAAAAAGCGCCGGAAGTGATGCCTCCCCCGTATTTCACCACTACTCAGCAAGCTGGAAATAGTTTTAATACCTTCATTTGGTTCCAAATAAGTATAATCTGAGTTTGCACCATCCCAGGAGTTGAGCTCATATTATGGCAGCCCATAATAAATGAAATTTTAGCACTTTTTTCAATTTTTTGCTTGTAGCTCAAAAACAGTGCACCGGACGAAAACAACCTCTTTTTAATATCAAAGAGGATTAAATTCTGTTTAGAATATATATATATTCAAATTTGGTACAGTAGCATAGCTGATATCTTAATTTAGAAATAGATAATTTTTTTCATCTTATTGCAAACTTACATTTTGCGACTTTCCAGAACCACATTTAGTCCTGGAAAGTCGACACCCCATCAGACCACTGACACCCATAAGAAAAACCCTATAGAATGAAAGTTGTAGAGTATAAAATAACACGTTATATAGGTATCTCAATTGAAAATTTCACTCATTTTGAAAGACTTCATTTTGCATAAACTCAAAATCGGGTTCATGCACTGTCCTCTTGGCTGCACATCCTCCGTAAATGTAAGGAGTTAAGTTTAGTGCATTGTGAGTGGAAAGTACATTTAATTGAAAAATATCTAAGATATGCACAATTAGAAAAATTACTTAAATAAGTAAATACAAGCCGAGTAGAGATTTGAGGTAGAGAATAAAAAAAATTACAAATTTCAAATTTACAGTAATCAATTTATTAATAAGAAAAAAACATATTCGTTAGTTATTGAGGTGAAATTAAGAAATAAACATTTAAACACTTACATGATTTTATTTTTTGATTTATTTGGACTTTACCTATCGCTTCTAGTGTTTAAAACTACACTACGTTTCGGGAGGTAAGGAAACTCCTCCCGTTATCAAGTGAACCCTACTTACATCTAAATATCAAACACTTACACCTAACTAACCTACATTTTTTTTGGATTTTTTTGATTTTTCTTTTACATTTTAATTTACACTAACACAAAGATAACAAAAAATCAAATACAATACACTAACACAAAATTTATATACACACCTAACTAACCTACATTTTTTTAATATTTTTTATTTATTGATTCCCTTAATTAAAAACCATTTCAGTCAAAAATCACCCCGCAAACACACGCCAGTTCCTTGTGTTACAGTTGCTCCTGCGTCTAGAGTCCATCCAATGCGGCTACGACACATGCGTCCGTGATCGCCCTTGGAGGAAACACGGCCACCTGATTGCATGACCAGTTCCCAATGCTCACCTTGGAGGCATGCGGTAATCTCTATGAGAATATCGTACTGGTGCCCGTGTAGCATTCTAGGAGGAATCGTGCAGTTTTTGGTTTCCGTGTCATGTTCCCGTCGACAAAGACGTGTGGGTAGCCACAGCTGTGTCGTCACGTGCCCCTGTCGGTAGGTGGGGGTGACGGCTCTCCCCCCTCCACTGCCGCTAGCCACTAGTCTAGTGTGCGGTTTGGTTGTGGATGGACGTGAGCCCGTTTCCCGTGTTTGCCCGTCAGCTTGGAGGCCACGATGCAGAACAGGTAATGTATTGTCAGTTTTTCATTTGTTCGTATATATAAATGTTGTGTTAGTGTATTGTATTCGATTTTTTTTTATCTTTCTGTTAGTCAAATTAAATTGTAAAGGAAAATATTAAAAAAATGTAGGTTAGTTAGGTGTGTATATAAATTTTGTGTTAGTGTATTGTATTTGATTTTTTGTTATCTTTGTGTTAGTGTAAATTAAAATGTAAAAGAAAAATCAAAAAAATCCAAAAAAAAAATGTAGGTTAGTTAGGTGTAAGAGTTTGATATTTAGATGTAAGTAGGGTTCACTTGATAACGGGAGGAGTTTCCTTACCTCCCGAAACGTAGTGTAGTTTTAAACACTAGAAGCGATAGGTAAAGTCCAAATAAATCAAAAAATAAATTCAAATCCATCGCTATTATGAGTTTCAAAAATACACTTACATGATATTAAAAACCAGTTATATAAATCAATAGGCACAAAGCAATAAATGAGACAGCCTTCATGTTCGCATTTTCTTTGAAGCACTTCTTCATCTTGCCACCATTCAGCAGCAGCTAGGAGTGAATTTTTAAACTCAATTGTTGACACGCACTGTACAATTTCTCGCCTTTTTAGTGGCTTCTTCCTTTCTCTGACCACGAATTCCCGTGACGCATCTTTCGCGCAGATCACACATCTCTTCTTAAAATCAAAAGTCTCGGCCCTAGGACTACGCCTCTTAGAGGTTTCTCCGTCAACTTTTTTCTCTTTTGAATATACTTTCCTGCATCTTTCGTGAACGCCAACAGACATAATACCTTGGAGTTGACGGTGCTTGTTGTCCTTTTTTTCTATAATTCTTTTTATTAATGTTATTATCCCTTGTTGTTTCACAATAGTTGAGGCCTCAACATGTAACGGTCTATCAAAAATTAAACACTCAGGATCGTTCATGTCTGAACATGTTAAACACACCACTTAATATCATAAAGACAACAGATCAGTAGTGGGGGGTTGCGGCTTTTGCGCCGGAAGTGACGTCACATCCGGTCAGTGACCGGATGCGCTGAGTGAATAAATACGTCATCTGAGGCTGAGCTAGTGACGTAGGTGGTTTTGTGACGTAATGATTGAAAGTTTAAAGTTCAAGGTCACGGGGAGGGTGTTTTAAAAAAGTACTACCTCGCACGCGTAAAATCCAATTGTGATTCGATAGTTTAATCGATATAAAATATTGATTAAACTATCGAATCACAATCGAATGATACGAGTGCGAGGTAGTACTATTACAAATATTACTTTATTTACAATAATTCATGTTTACAATAGTTCCCCATTGTTCGTTGTCATCGATGTTGTTGATCCGGACGAGTTGCGGCCATCACTTCGCTTTCTGATGAAAGACGGTAGATACTTCGATCCCTGCGCAGAGTCCATGTTGTTTTTTGATGCGTAAAGTTCCAAAGATAAATCGTAACCGGACGCAATGAGAAGTCTTAACTCTTCATTAAAAACCTCGAGGTCTTGGAAAGTCGCCAGATGAATAGAGTCATAATGAATACACCTAATTTTGATGGACATTTCAACAGAGAGCTCGATGTCCACTGGTCAAGAGCCGGAGGTGTATTGACTATTCGCTAGCTAGCGTTTTGGTATCAAACAAAATGGTGGGCGCGGAGCAGATGGCGGACGGCAGATGGCAGGTGTCAAGTGCGCGGCAGATGTCAGGCCCCCCCCCCCACTACACCAGTCTTCCCACCAAGTCTTACATCGCACAATAACTAGTTTACATGTGTTAGTTAGGGTTTAGCTCTTAGACTGTCAAGACTTTAGCTCCGTAACTAAAAACTTCAATAATGTTTGCTTAACGCTGTATAATTATAACAGCTACTATGATCTAAACCGGTGCATGTATTTATATGATGCTTTTTGCGTAGCAAACAACTGGCTAAAAGTGTTTCAACCTCGATTATTCTTCGACGAATCTCTGTTTGTATTTTATTGTTTGTATTTCTAGTTATCAATGTTAAACTTAAGTTTATTGTATTGTAAGATGTTTGTTTAATAAAGAAAATAAAAAAAAATAAAAAAAATAAAAAAAAAATAAAAACAGCAACACAGCAGTATATTATTTTATATACTGCTGTGTTGCTTTTTTTTAAAATTCAAATGGATGACCTTGAACTTTCATTCAGGGTTAACTTATGAAGAGGTATAAAAGAGAGGGAGCAGTGAAGTTAGTCTCAGTCTTGTCTAACACACGCTGCAGCTAACATGTCGGTGTCACCTATGAAAAATTTATTTTTCGATAACAATTTGAAGACATATTGTTGCGAGTTACAATGTTTTAAAATACCAGGCGATCAAGTTGACGGGAAAGCTTGTCGTAAGTGCAAGTGTTTCAGCTATTGCATATGTAGATGTAAAACGTATCAAATGAACCGACAAGATAAACTACAAGAATTACGCCGAAGGATTGCATTACTGTGGCGGCGAATGTAGTAGCAACCAGCTGCCACCTGCCGCCTGCCATCTGCTGTCCGCCATCTTCTCCGCCCCACCATTTTGTTTGATACCAGAACGCTAGCTAGCGAATAGTCAGTACACCTCCGGCTCTCGACTGGTGAACATCGAGTGCTCTTCACAAACGTAAAACATTGTATTAAAATGTCCATTAAAATTAGGTGTATTCATTATGACTCTATTCATCTGGCGACTTTCCAAGACCTCGAGGTTTTTAATGAAGAGTTAAGACTTCTCATTGCGTCCGGTTACGATTTATCTTTGGAACTTTACGCATCAAAAAACAACATGGACTCTGCGCAGGAATCGAAGTATATACCGTCTTTCTTCAGAAAGCGAAGTGATGGCCGCAACTCGTCCGGATCAACAACATCGATGACAACCAACAACGGGGAACTATTGTAAACATGAATTATTGTAAACATCTAGCGTTCTGGTATCAAACAAAATGGTGGGGCGGAGAAGATGGCGGACAGCAGATGGCAGGCGGCAGGTGGCAGCTGGTTGCTACTACATTCGCCGCCACAGTAATGCAATCCTTCGGCGTAATTCTTGTAGTTTATCTTGTCGGTTCATTTGATACGTTTTACATCTACATATGCAATAGCTGAAACACTTGCACTTACGACAAGCTTTCCCGTCAACTTGATCGCCTGGTATTTTAAAACATTGTAACTCGCAACAATATGTCTTCAAATTGTTATCGAAAAATAAATTTTTCATAGGTGACACCGACATGTTAGCTGCAGCGTGTGTTAGACAAGACTGAGACTAACTTCACTGCTCCCTCTCTTTTATACCTCTTCATAAGTTAACCCTGAATGAAAGTTCAAGGTCATCCATTTGAATTTAAAAAAAAGCAACACAGCAGTATATAAAATAATATACTGCTGTGTTGCTGTTTTTATTTTTTTTTTTATTTTATTTTATTTTTTATTTTTTTTATTTTCTTTATTAAACAAACATCTTACAATACAATAAACTTAAGTTTAACATTGATAACTAGAAATACAAACAATAAAATACAAACAGAGACATTATGTACAAGGATGCGTGATGTGCAGAGTGAGTTCCGTCGAGTTGTTGCCGCTTACACCGTGTGATACCAAATACAACGTCCCCGGTTGAATATCTCGCAAATCTTCATTTTGTAGCAGTTGAACAAATCGTTTTGGAAGAAATACTTGAAACTTCGGCTCATCTCCTGGAGAGAAAGGTCCTTCGCTCAATGAAACTAAAATTGCTTCTCCATGTGTGGTTTCCACTTTCTTGATGTTATGAATAATGTAGTGTTTTTGTTCTTTTAGTTCTGAATACTTTTTAGTTAGCAGAAGGTCGGATTTTGAATGAGTGTTGAATTGATCAACCAGTGTTTGTAGAAACTGTTGTGATGTCATCTTCGTCAGTGGTGGTTGTGGTGTCTTCTGTGATGTTGCCTCTTCGGAGTCTCGAATAATACTCGTGCCGGAGCGGTGTTGGCTCCTCGTATTTATAGGCCCCGCTACCCCCACCACATTTCTGCGTTTGTTCCAAGTAAGCAGCCAAACGATATGCGTTGTGCAATGCGCAGTTTAATTGTCCGTGTTTAGGATCTTTTGCAGCAACACAAATATTACCGAGATTAATGTTAAAGTCCTTACCGATGGTTATATCGAAAACATCACCGTGCGTGTACTTTTGTATCCAGTTCCTTTTTTCCAATCCTCTTGTGTATATATGTGAATATTGTTTGCAAAAGTTAAACATAATACTGTGCAGATTACTGTAGCTTATAAATCCTTCATACCAATGTATGTGATGAAAGTAGTTTGTTATCCATTTGTTTGTACTTTTTGCTTTGGCGTTAAGGTTGTTAAAAGAAAAAGGAGCTTCAAACGTGAATGGGTAAACTACAAATGTAAGCAAGTCTAAAATTACTAATTCCTTGATAATAAACCTATCATCATTATTTCGAAATGCTTGAAATTCTATTACACAAGGCTTTACACTCACTTCTTCATCCCCTCCGCTCATCATGGCACCTAGCGATCAACTAAACTGTTTTCCACACCACGGTAGGTTAAATACCAGGCCGTACAGTTGCAGGCGCGTTGGTGTATATTTAACGTGGGCACCGTCCCCAATAGGCCTACCCCACGTGTGTTCTTCTTTACTAAGTCAAACTTTAGTCTTTTTTAACTTCTTCTTGTGTTTCGTTTTCTTCTTCTTCTTCTTCTTCTTGTTTCTTTGTTTCTTCTTCCTGTGTTGTTTCTTCTGTAGCTTCTGTAGCGATTTCTACAAGTGGTTCAAAATCCTTTAACTTTCTCCACATGCAAACTTCATGAGGTATTCTATTAAAAATAGATGTATCCACAGGTCCGTACACGATGGTGCTATCAGGTTGTTTTTCCAAAGTATCGACCAAATATTCTTTAATAATAGCGCTTGCAAATACCAACTGTCTCATGTACCTTGTAATAGGTTCTGTTGCGTAGTTTAAAACGTAGAATTCTTCACGTGACAGTAGAATCTTATTTTCATGTTGAGTCAAGTCTCTAATTCGCACTTGTAGTTGTCCACGATGTTTAACAATATCGATTTCATTGTCACAATCCAAAAGTCGAATATGTGTTTTCCTTCCACACAAACTGTTAGTTAAATAACATTCTATTAAATGTACATGTTTCAAAAATGACTCCCAAGCATTTTGCGAAAATAAAACCTTTTTTGTTCCATGGTGTAGTATTACTGTAGGGGAATAATCCAATGACTTCATCAATCCAACTGATACACTTTTACTGATGCATGCTGAGATGGGGTAAAAGATTCGCAAAAAAACTTCAGTTAAAATGTGAGGAGGAATATTTTCTTCAACTTTCTTCTTCCTCTTTGGTACTACCTTTGATGGGTCTGCATTACTTTCCTCCTCTCTATCTCTTTTACCAAACTTTAAAAATGCAGTTATTTCCTTGATGATTTCTTCTTCACTAGTATTATCACGTTCCAATAACGGTGCTACCTCTGCATCACCTTGTACAACAGATGGAGAACTCATTTTGTAGAAGATGTTGCCCATGCGACGATAGACGATCAACTGAAGACCTGCATTGTTGCTCCGCTATTTATAGGTTAGCGACAGTGGCGGTGCCGGTGGTGGTACAACGTTTTACAATACCGTCTTTACGATACCAGTCAACGGTGTGTATGTAACAATTTTATCGTGCAAAATTAAACAATACGCAGATGTATTTGCAGGTACGTTTTCTTGAAATTCCATTTCTATTTTTATATCAACACTAGACGATTTTACAGATTCGTTTTGTTTGGAGCAATCAATTACAACAATCGGAGCTTTCGATTCAAACTGTACGGGAGATAGTAGAGGTGTGTTTGTTTTGCCGTAATATGAATTTTGGAACCTAGCGTACATATCGTATAAAACACTGTACCTTTTTTTATCAAAAGAGATATTAAAGTTGTCGTAGGGAAAGAATTGTGAATTCAGGAACACTTTACAGTTTGTTAATTTACAATGGTCAAATTCACCAGCATTTTCAGTTAATATACTTTTTTTCTTTGTTTGTAATCCAAAGATTACATATCTCGCTTTTTCCAAATGAGTAGAAGTTTTTACAGTCCATGTATGCCGTTGTGTTGAAGGTAAAACGGGGTATTCATGAAACTCCCAGCTTCTGAATGGTATTACAATGTCTCGATCTGATTTTAACTTTCTTAATAATGTAATCCTGTGTTCATCATTTAGTCGCACATGTGGTACTCTCCAAACAATCTTGTCTAATGTTAGTTTCCAGTCTAAATTGGCTTCAGTTGTTCCAGCAGATGCTTTAATAATATCATTATCGTTTGATGACCTTAATAAAACTAGTTCTTGTTTTACATTTATTATTATTCTTCTGTAATCTTCAGCAAATCCTAAAAGTAATCTTAAAGGTACGTAAAAATCAAAGTTTCCCGAAGCGTCAGGAGTAATTATACTTGTGTCTGGTGCAACCCATCCTGCAACAGCTAACAGATTCTTCTCATTTGGTGTTAAAGACGCTAATCCTTTTAATGTACTGGAAATTCCAACCTTTTTTGTTGAATCGACTGTAACTCCTGAAATTTCATATCTAATCTCGTCAAACAAAAATGCCATAGGATTATTTATGAACGGAACAGTGGTTCCAACAGTACCGTCAGCTTTTGTTACTTTTCCTTCAATATATAAATAACTTTCGCATGGAAGAGTATAAATGTCTTGTTGTTGTATAGGAATCCTAATTTCATCGTTATTGTTTAATTTGGACGAAGCGTAAGGGTTGTGCGTGTGATATTCCTTTTCCCATAAGGTCTCGTCGAATGTTGGGCCCTGCGCTATATCCAGTATATCCATTGTTAATGACCTTTAATCCAATTTCTTCTAGAAAACGAATGTTGTCACTTGTTAATCCTTCTACAGCTGATGAGCTACTGACCTCTTTGCTGGTTGGCTCTCTCTTTTTAAATGATAACCCCATTATCTAAGCGGATGATTTTATATGTATTCTTACAGTAATAGCTTCTCCTCGAAAGTCAATAAGGTTTCCGTCTTGATCCACTATGTTCAGCACGATGTCTGAAATGAAACTGGTGTTTAACGGTAGGTACACAAGGTTTTGAGGCTTTTCTACTATCTTGAAACCCGGTGCGACTGATGGGTAGAATGTGTGTAATATATGCCGATTTTCTCCATCTCTGTAGGATCCTTGTATAATGTTACATGTAATGTCTATGCTGTTTACTTTGATGATCGTCACAGTTCTATTCCCAGAATGAGTTGTATTAGGTTCTAATACCTTTGTTTCCTTAGAAAACCCCAATAAACTACCAATTGAACGTTCTTGGCCAAAATCAATATAATACTTAGAAGTAATTTCGGCTTTCATTGTATTGTTATTGCCTTTTATCGTTATATTTTCTTTTCCCATATGTTTTTGTATAACTTCATTTATATTATCAATTTCATAAGCTCCTGTTGGTAAACTGAATTCTTCCAAAGCTGAATATTTTCCTTTATTATCTTTTGTCTTGTAATAATGTATTTTGTTATTAATTCCTTCACTAACGTTTGGAATAGAGTTATATGTTGTTAAATCCAATAATGCGGCTTCCCATAGTCTTCCTTTTTGCAAACGTAGCGCTGGAAACAGAATACTGCGCAAAGTACATGAGTTACCGGTTAATGACACTGTATACGAAGACATCTTAAAGTTGACTAACACTTTTAGCTAAAAAGTCTAAACATAAATGACCGCAAATGGATGTATCATCAGGTTGTTTTCTTGTATAATTGTAAAAAACATTTTCTGCCGCACGAAAGTATTGTTGAAGTTCTTTCGGTGGTGGAAGGTTTCCAAAACTATCGAAATAATAAATCGTTTCACCAAGTTTCTTGTAACACACCCAATGAGTGCCTAATCCTTCACTATTATCCAAATTTACTATACCAGTCTCATTTTTCCACATTTTAACCGGTAATTCATCTTTCATAAATACTCCTCTAAAAAATGGGATTTTCAAACAAGAAGCATATGTAATCAGTTCTTCATTGGTTAATTCTTTGTTTTTAATTATTAATTGCTCTTTCTTATTTAATACACACGATACGGTCTTAGGTATAGTCCTCCTCCCTTTTTTATCATTGACCATATTGTTGGTTTCTTTTTACCTTTACCACTAGTAGATCGACGTTTTCTTCTGATATTACCTCCTTGTTTCTTAGCGGGTCTTTTCCCACGCCTTCTTCTCTTTCCTCCTCCAAACGTAGTTTTTGCTTTCATTGCTGCTGTTACTGCTAAAGACGATGCTTTTTCACCAATACTCGCGTCACTAGATTTTACTCTTTGCCAAGCTTTCTCAGAAAGTGCTCTATCTGCTATTGATCTATTTTTTGTATCACCAAATTTGGAATACGCTATATCGTGCTGTTTACAAGCCTGATCAAGCTTATTTATTCCAGGATCTCCTCTAGCAAGCCGTTTCTCTAATTTGGTTCCAGGACCACAATATTGATATCCTCCAGGTAAATGTAATTCCACAGGTAATAAATCAATCGCCTTGTTAACTATAGCTCCAACCGGTTTACTTAATAGAGAAAATGCTGTTGATGCTATTCCCCTTCCTCTCTGTAATCTCTCTCGATTATGACTGATGCGTTTAGCCCTCGGCATGACTATTTATAGCCAAACTTACAGTCAGTAGGTGCACTCTATAAATGTTTTACAATGAATGTAATATTAGTCTTGGCTTCTTGTATTATATATACTGTTTAAAATCCATTTATTATATAGAAATGGATTAATTAATTAAATGTAGACATAATAAATAAAAGTAGTAAAAATAGAAATAAGGTGTAATTGAAGATGTTTCAAATGTTTCTCCGCTGGTGATGGTATCGTTGTTTTCGGTAAAATGAATAAAATCTAAATAGTTGTCATGTTCCCTTAGAAACTTGCCACTTAATCGTTGGTAATTAAATAACACATTCCAGTCTAGTTTATCTTTAAAATTGTCAATGTAATTTTCAGAGAGATTTTGATATTTACTTATTACTTCCCAACAGTTATTAAAATTTGATGTCATCTCTACAAGGAAGTTTTCTGAAAACTGTTGTCTTTGTAAAATATGAATCCAGTTAACTCTGTGAAAATAAATTCTTAACATAGTCATTGTGAAGAGGTAGTGTATGGAAAGTTGTTCCCAATCCATATATCTATCAAACCGATGAACAAAACCATCTGTCAGCACTCCTTGGGGAAATCTCGGCTCTTGAGATATTAAACTCCACGCAGTAATATTGGATTCCATCATCCTCTCTGTATCATCTCTCGAATATAACTGATGCTTTATCCCTTATCATGGGTATTTAAATTCTTTTTTCTCTTATATAATCTTCATCGTTTTCTGTTGGTTCATTAATCACATTCACTTTATCCCCCTTTCCTAATGTCTTGACTTTAGAAGGCTCAGACGGTTTATCTAATTGATTAGGTTTTTCTGGATTGTGTATCTTTTTCCAGTCTAAATAATTGTGGCTGTCAACATCTGAAGCTACAGCTCTTCCTGAAGCCCGATGGATATAATTAAATAAAGCTGCACCAAACCTTTCCATATGTTTTTCATATTCTGTAGTCCATTTCTTGTGTACTATATCAAATATTTTCTTATTTACAGCGTCTCCATCCTGCTCACAATCACCTACATTTGACAATTTTAATTTTTTTACATCATAGCTTGTATCAGTTTCATTCTTTTTGTAAATCGTTAACAATTTTAAAGTCGCTAAATTTACTGCTTCACCATCATAAATGGGATGTTTTATATTGCTTAACCTTTTACCGGAAAATCCCCAATGGTCTTCGTGTACAATCGGGGTTCTTTTATCCATGTATTGTACCGTAACCGCATCAGAAGACAAAAGCGGATCACCAACATTTTGAATTACTTTTCCTTCAAAATTATAATTACCATCAGGTGTTAACGGAAACCCAGCTCTTTTTTCACTATATCCAGATTTTACTCCAAACTCGGAATACCGTCCAAACTTGTCCACACTCATGATGTAACTGAATCGCTATCGTTTAGGTTCTTACTATATATATATATATATATATATACGTCTACTGAACAATTATTTCTCGTTTTCGCAGTTCATCAACCAAAGCTACCCATTCGTTTTCTAAACCAGTGTGCCCGGCTTCCATAGCTTCATGTAATAACCTCATTCGATCAACTAACTTATTTATATCGTTGTAATATATTATATTGGTTTTATACAAATTTTTTAATAATCCCCTTCCAGATGTAGTAGGATCAGTTGTTTTTCTTTTTTTATGCAAAACATTTAATTCAGCAGAAGATAAAGCTCTTCTTTTAATTGGAGCTTTATTTGATTTCGAGGGGAAAAGACTAGATATAATGTTTGTGTATTTTATTGACCTGTTTCTATGAATAGGTAGTTCTTTGGAATATTTTTTTCTATGTGCATTTGTATACTCTAGTATATTTTTAAACAATTGTAAATCCTTTTTAGTATATTTACCAGGATTATTTTTAAAGATGAGTTCAAACAAACCTGTTGTACCTTTATATTTCTTATCACCAATAACTATATCATCATTTTCGTTTATATCTAACTTTCTATCTCCAATCATTAATCCTTTATCCTCTATTCTAGCTCCATATGTATGATAATTTCGATTAGCATGTGTGCCATGTAACATTTTTAATGTATATTTTCTTCCAAGTGTTCCTTTAAACATAATATCTGTGCCTAATTTGCTTAAGTTGGATGGGTTGATATCCTCTTCTTCTGCTCTTGTATCTTCCGCACTTGTATCTTCTGTACTTGTATCTCCTGCAATGTTCTTTTCCCTTAAATCTCCTATATCTCCGCTTTCTTCATACTCGTCGCTTTCTTCAGATGTTTGTAACTGGTCAGAACTTTCATCATTCTGAAATTCTTCTTCATATTTGGAAATTGGTAGCATTTTGTCTCCTTCGAAGCGAATTGAAGGTCTTTCCATATTTTGTGCTAATCGCTTTAAAGATTCAGTAACAGGTTTGAATGTTGTTTCTAAAAATTGCTCTCTTTCATTTATACCTGATTTTAAAGCTCGGTTTTTTTGTCTAATAGAATCACTAAGTGATTTTATTTCCTTTAATAGCTTTTCCTGGTTAACCATCTTCACACCTTGACGACTTGTACAGTAATACCGCTAATCAGTGTATTAAAACGAATTTATCAAAACCTATTCTATAACGACCATCTTTTATAGCTTGATCTTTCATAATAACCAAAAATCCATACTTTTCCGCCCATGCTTTTCCGCAAAGCTCTTTAAACTTTTAAAATGGCATATCCGCATTCACATGATCGTTATATATATGTTTTAGGTTAGTATCATCTTGTTTGAATACAATTAGAATATTTGCATTATCTCTGATAAGTTGTTTTGGGATTTTGCTATAAGTTTGTCCTATATATATGCTGTCGATGTTATTATGTCTTCCCATGGCAAAGTAGTTTCTAATAGTATCCTGATTTTCACAAGATACATCGTCAAATATAAATACAGAATACGGTTTCGCTTCGTTTGGTTGCATAATGCTATCACTAGCGTTAAATTTGTAAAAATTAACATCAGACACATCAGATAGGATTTTATCCAGCAATTGATACTTTGGTTGATGTAGAGACTTTGAAAAAATATATAGGTTACTAAACCTTAATCCCTGCGGATTAGTGATCAAATTAAAGACAACATTGGTCTTTCCACAGTTTGAGGGGCCACTTACTATACATCGAACAGTGTTTGGAAGTAAACTACCGTGTTTACCATTGTTGATTTTAACGTTATCCACAGTTAAATCATCTATGTTATTAATATTGAATCGATCTTTATGGTGAATAATCTCCATCCTGCTCAAAGGTTAACGATGAAATGAGTTGCTTGTATTAAACCAAGTCCTTTATAGGTATCCATGAATCCTCAGTTTTGTTAAACCCTAACCACCGCACTTTAACTGCGTCCTTTTTTCTTTGTAACACTTTTTCAACAAGATATACATCACCTACTGTTGACTTTAACATTTCATGTCCATAAAATGCACCTTGCAACAAATCTCCTTTGTTATCTTTTAGGATATACGTTTCAGGTACAGTCGGTTGCACTTTATACACTGTAAAAACTTCATTCGTCCAATTGGGAAGGTATTTTTTGGTAAACACTCCCTTATATTTACTAATCCGTACTTTATCACTTACATTAAACTTTCTTGGCTGCATTTTTTCTACTTTAGGCTTTGTATTTTTCTTTATGCGTTTTAATACATCTTTTGCATTTCTTCTATTTACTTTGTTAGGTTTCATACCAATAGTTCTATGAAACCTGTTGTTATAATCATTTATTAATTGTGGTAAAATATCATACCATACGTAAGAACCTCTTTTTGAAAATTGTTTATACAGTGCTCCTTTCAAGGTTCTATTGAATCTTTCTACAATAGCTGCTTTTTTCTCTGAATTTGTAGAATAATGATTTATTTTATATTTATTCATTAACTGTGCAAAGTTTGTATTAAAGTATTCTGTTCCATCATCAGTTTGTAAATGTTTAATTTTGTTTTTATCTCTTTTTATGGCTATTTCCATGGCTTCTGTTACGCTTTTACCAGTCTTGTCCTTTAGAGGCAAAGCGTCTGCAACTTTTGTAAAACAATTAATAATTGTGAGTATATATTTAAATCCTTTGTTTATTCTGCTATGCGGTCGCATTTCAATTAGATCCGCTTGATATAGATCATTTATCCCTTTTATAACAGTATTTCTTCTTGGAAACTTTATTCTTGCAGGTTTGTGTAGTTCATTAATAATCTTCTCCTTCAGGTCTGACATGATGGTTTCACGAAGGCAGCTGATATGGTATTAAATATTCTTTGGTATAAATCTGCTTATATATATATATATATACATATAGTTCAAGGTCATTTAAAACTTGTGTAAAAAAAGGGGAAACACAGCTTAACATTGCTGTGTTTCCCCTTTTTTTACGGAAAGGAAAAGGATAAAGGATCTAGGACGATGAAAAGGTTACTCGTCAATAGGGTTGAGGGAGTAGTGGCCGAATGGTAATGTGTTGATTTTGTCTGGAAGTGTTTGTCTTTTGTCGTCATTACAGGATAGCGCCTTTTTAACTTCAGTCACGCTGTACAGCTGATGGTTAAAACTTCTGATGGTGTTGAATTTAGCTGTAATGATGTTATCCTCAAATAAGCATTGCTTGTAGTGTTCAAAATGCACTTTCTTCTTTAAATATAAACTCTTTACACCTTTAGCTTTCTTAATATAGCTATTCTTCTTTTCTTCTTCTTCTTCTTTTTCATTATAGAGTTTCAAAGAATATAGTTTAGACATCAATGCAACAATCTCTTCAAGCAGAACACCATTAGCCTCATCCTTGAATTTACCTAGTACTTTTTTGTGTCTGTCATTGTCGTAGTTTGGATGATCTTTTGGATAATCGGAGAAATCAAAGTCGTTCTTGTAAATAAATGTACGCAAATCTTTATACATGTCCAATGTTACTATGCGATATATGAAAGCGTCAGTGTCCATATATGTAATAGATATATTTTCTCTTCCGTAGAACGCCACCATTTTGTTGTAGTGAAAATCGTACATGTGTGTTTTTGAGATGTCCAAGATTGACATGCCTATATACAAAGGACGATCCATCTTCACACTCGTCTTCTTCATGGACACTGCTACAAGTTTTTCATTAATAATTATAGATGTTCCAAAATTTGGCTGCTGTACTAGTTTCTGTAATTTTTTTGCGTCGGTAACAAGTTTAACATTTTTATGTCTTCTTTTGTTTTCCAATGTTTTTCCAAATATCGCATTATTCATTAATTTAAAGAAATCTTTTTGAAAGTCTGATGTAGCTGCTGCTCTTCTGATGGTATTTGAATCAATGTAGGGTTTCAACCAGCATGATTGAGAAAATTCCAAAACTCTATTAATTTTTGTTAGACGTAGTCCTAATTCGATAGCTTGTTGAACCACCCAAAAGTGAGCCACGTAGCGTTGTTTATTATTTAATGTCATCATTAATTTGGGGTGTTTTCCAATTGGTGAAATTTCTGTTTTAGCAAGAAGTGGAAGGTCATAATGAAGATCATGTAAATTTTTTGGGTATTCAAAATCGCAATCCAAAATATATCCAGTGTCACCATGTTTCGGAATTTGTAAAATATCGCCAATAGAGTCGGGATTAATCCATTTAAAGTTATCAAAAGGAAGTGGGTTTGACATTGCCCATCCGTACAGGTTATTTGCATCGAAATATCCTAAATAGGTTGACGGTTTGGTTTCATCGTAATCGGGTAGGTATTTGTTGTTGGCTTTGACATGTCTGGTAACACTTTGGGTCAATCCGCCTCTTACTCCAGCTTCAACCATTAAAACCATGTCAATGTCTGTTAAAAGTTGGAGTTTGCATTTTGTTTCTTTTAACATGGCTTGCCAAGCTAATCCTGGTGAAGTATACGAATGTAGAGGGTCCAAACCGTATGCAGCAAAACAGGTGTTTCGGAATTCTTCCATTACATCACAAAGAAGAGTTACATCTAGTTTGACATAAAAGTCCGAGTAATCTCCTAAGGTCTTCATATCTAACTCGTTCCATACTCGACGTGCGTGTTGATAGTCCTCAAGTGATATTTCCGAATCATTAAGTTTGTTTTTGAATTTATCTGGTGTAGGAAGTGATTTTTCATCAAATCTATGCAGTCCGTCGATGTAATCATAGGGGAAGACTCCTTTTTGAAGAGCTAAATCCATTTTATCATTAGGCACAATTTTGCTTGTTTCAATCAAATCTTGTCTTCTTAAATTTTTAGTTAATTTTGCAAGGCTAAAAGGCATAAATCTGAATGAATCAACAAATCTTAGTTTTATTTTACCAACTTTTTTAGAGAAGCTTATAAATTTCTCCATGGTTGTTGCCAAGACATCTATTTCTCCATTATCTCTGCCTAATTCTGGGATTATAAAATGGGAGTCGTATCCACTAAGATTATGTAAAACAACGGGGATAAAATTTGGAAGTTTGTAGTTTAGATTGCAAGAGTTACAGGCTGCACCTCTGTAAGCTCCTGTTAGATGGTCATGGTCTCGCACTTTACTGTTATCCAGTGTAAAAGTGTTAATACACAAATAACATGTTGTTGCTGAATCGTGTCGTTGAATTTCATCTTCAGTCATAGTAATCATCGGCACCATATTTCTGTACATTTCTTCAACTTTCCCAGCTATGTTATATAAGTCATTGACAAAGTTTCGAGCTGCTTCTTCACCGCGGTATATCTTCGGTGTTGTTGTTAATTCATATCTTCGCAAATGTTCTTCAGATAGTGTTGATTTTATCATTAAACAATAGCTGTTTGGTGTGTGCTGCTGGTATTTGCTTCTTCTTGTTACGTTTTCTTCTTGATGATCGAGCGGATGTAAAGACGCCTCAAAATCAGCATACACAACAACGGGTAAACGGTATTGTTGGATTACTTTGTCGAATTTTATCTGCGCTCTGCTAGGATGTGGCAATTTAATTCTTACTTCATAGTTTCCATTACATAACCGTTGGTGTTCTACTAGCCAATCTGACCCTCCCCTTCTTAGTTCTTTGTTCACGTGACAAAAACATCTTTTGCAAATTGTCATCTTTTTTTTATGCTTAGATAATTGTTTAGAAACAAGACTTTCAAATTTTTTGATATACACAAAGTGTGAAATATCGCCTTTAGTAATCAATAACAAATCGGTATGATCTCTGCGCTCATTTGGTGTTATACGCAAGGGGTACACATTGTTTGACGAATCCAATCCGAATAGGTTGACAGAAGCTGAAGGATTTTGTTTCTCAAATTTTGAAACGTCTGTTATAGCAACAGGGTAAGTCATCCGTTGAAAATTATATCTATGTTGTACTTCTTCATAATAGTGACTTGGTCTTTCCGGATGAATTGTTACATATTTGGCCAACATAGCATATTTAAAACACTCAGTATCTTGGTTTTGTACGTTGACGCAGGATAAGGTATTTCTAATTTTTGTTGGTAAAGGGATGTAGCTACTTCCTCGAATTCCATAGCCATGTTTGTGTACTCTTAAGTCTAGCCCTGTGATGCTTAACAAACTCCATCCAGAGCCTCTTCCTTCATGTTCTTGTATTTTTGTCATTAGCTCTTCAAAACATTCAGACACGATTAAATCAATATCTGACGAAAACATAATAGTTCGGTTTTTTGTTAAAAACCCTCTCGGTGAAGTTTCATTTTGAATGTTTGTAAATAAACCATCTAGTAATAGACCAAATTTGATAAAATGTAATCTTTTTAATTCATTTTGCAAAGTTTTAATTACCAATCCTTTTGAGTTATTTAAAAATTCTTCGAGTTGTAATTTTGCATTGACGATTTTGAAGTGGGTTACTACATTACCCGGAAGTGCTCGGGCATGTAGTTCAACATTTACTGATGTTGATGCTGAATGACGGTGAAGTGTAGATAGAGCATGCGTAGAAGTCGATGCAGCTGATGATGTTGAAGGACGATGAAGTGTAGACAGAGCAGGTGTAGAAGTCGATGCAGCTGATGATGATGAAGGACGGTGAAGTGTAAACAGAGCAGAGGTAGAAGTCGATGTTGATGGTGCATATTGAATAACACTTGGTCTGGAATGTTGGTGTTGAGCTAACATTCGATCTATTTCGTTCAATTCTTCTTCTTTATATTCTTCATCTTGGTTGTTGTTATGTTTTAGTTCCTTATGAATCATTAAAAGAAATTCATCCTTAAATGAAGACTTGCAGATATCGCAGCGATGCATAATTTAGGTGTGATCTCCACAAGGGTGAACACAATAATGAAAAACACTGCAAATGCCTCTATATTTATACGATAGCAAAGGTGGTGGGGGTAAGTATCAGGTTAAGTTTACTATTTTTTTTTACATTTTCTATTTACTATTGTAGCTGGAGGTTACAAAGTTCTATATTTTGGGTCAAGGTCATTGAACATATTTGCCAAAACGGGGAATAGGGCAGTAAATGATTTCATTTTAAACCATAAACTGATCTATTCCCCGCTCTGTATTTATCAAAGACAATTTTCTCCAACAGGAACATTTAATAGATTTTAAACTCGGATGTGAAATTGGATTGTACACAGTGCATCTCGATCAACTAAAAATTTCATAAAACAATAAGGATCTTCAGTTGTAGATTCATCTTTAACATATTCGATAGTCAACATTGCCGAACGAAGATCTTGTGGAATTACGTCGACTTTTATGAGTCGCCTTTCGAGTTCAAACCGTTTTGTTATTGTTGTAAGTTTTATCACATCATCGATATCGAGGAGGGGAAAGCTGTAACAAACGGAGTTTCCTGGTGGTTTCATCATGTCGATATGATAAATATACACTGTTGCATCGTCATTAAATAGACGTTCCCCCACCATTAAATGTATAAGTTACCCCCACTTTTTCAGTCATGTAAATAGGTCAAGGTCATACAACAATATTACCAAAACGGGGAATAGAGCAGTAAGTGATTCTCACTATAACCACAAACTGATCTATTCCCCGCTTTGTATTTAAAGTAAACTATTTGAAGACAATAAAAAATTATTCAGATTCTTCCGATGATAATAATGATGAGCTCATATCACTAAATAAGCGACGACAAACACTAAGGTTCTCTGTGACTGGATCTAGAACTACGTCATCGATATTAATACTGCTTGGAGGGGTTTCACTATCAACAAGGTCTATTTCCTCCAAACAGAGTAACTGATGATGAAATTCTGGTTCATTATCATCGTCGTCGTCGTCGTCGTCGTCGTCAGTCAACAGCTCCATCTCTCCAAGATATGGTTCACTGCTAGCAAACTCACTCAGTAGTTCAAGATCACTTAATAGTTCATCTTCCATCTCTGAATCGTCTTCATCTTCGTTTATATTTACTGGAATATTTTGAATCATTTCCAGTATAGTCTTCTTAGAAGGGAAAATGTTATCTCTGGGCGACATGATTCCAAGTAGCAGACTGATTTTACCACTAATACGAAACCACCTTTTATACTCGATTCCGGTGGTGGTGGGGGTAAGTGTTGAAAGTGCAAGTGGTAGGGAAGAGGTATTATTGTAACACATGTAAGTCCAGTAAGTGGGTCAAGGTTACCTTAATCTATTACCAGAACGGGGAATAGAGCAGTAAGTGATTCTTATTCAAACCACAAACTGATCTATTCCCCGTTCTGTATCCCCCCCCCTTCGGCCTTGTATGTAGTTTATGAGGTTGTGTAATAAAGACACAGGATGTAGCCTTCTCGTAATAATTGGTCAATTTTGTTCTTCAAAGGGATTGGTTTTACATCTATTTTTACTTCTTCTGTTCCACGAATACCCAATCCTTTGACCTGAACATGTTCGTACTCCGTTAACAGTTGGTACACACGCTGGATAAAAGTTTCCGCTTTAGCAGTAGAGTCAATATAGTGGAGGTATACCATAATAGATGCGCTCTTGATGCAATTCACAACCAAAGTGATAATTGTCTCTGCAACGTCGCGCTTATATACCCGTCTTTTTTTTGCTTTAGTTAAAGGTTGTGATTAATATAGAATGTTATGTTAATGTTCCATCCCTTACCATATTGCCAAAGATTTTATATAACTTTCTACTATAGTTTGTTTTAAATGCTTCATCTTCACCACTATAAACTTCACCTGTCGGTCTCCACATGTACAATTCACAACTGACCTCTAAATCAAGATACCGTAGCAGTAATCTCCTTACAGCAAGCAACTATAAGTGGGTCAAGGTCACCTTAACCTATTACCAGAACGGGGAATAGAGCAGTAAGTGATTTTTATTCAAACCACAAAGTGATCTATTCCCCGTTCTGTATTCCCCCCTTGTTCAGTAATTCTACAAATCTTTAGTTAGACAAAGCAAGTTGATTAATGTCCATTGTTAGAAGTTCTTCAGGCAGTTGAAATGATGTACCTTCTAATAGCATTTCTAACATATTTATATAATTTATAGCATGTGTTACAATTGAATGCTTTGAACTTTTTGGATCAACAAAAGGTAATTTTGATCGTAATAAATTATATGTTTGATTTAATTTTCTAACCCTTCTTCTCTCTCTAGCATTCCTTCTTCTTTGGCTATCATTCTTCTCCTTGTCTTTTACATTTAAGTTAGACGTAGACTGCATCGATGTTGAAAGCTGCATCGGTTCTGTTGGGCTATCCATAGCTGAATAATGACTAAACACTGAAGCCGTCCGTCTTATATCTGTCTACCCCCACCATTAAAGTCAAAGTATCCCCCCCCCCTTTTCCGCCCGTCTTTTTATTGCTTCAGTTAAAGGTTTGGTTTAATATAGAATGTTATGTTAATGATCCAACCCTTATTGATTAACCTTACCATATTACTAAAGATTCTATATAACTTTCTACTGTCTTTTGTTTTGAATGCTTCATCTTCATTACTAAAGACTTCACCTGTTGGTCTCCACATGCACAATTCACAACCAACCTCTATATCAAGATACCGTAGCAGTAATTTCCTTACAGCAAGCAACTGATCAATGTTTTCGACCCGTCTGCTGAATATTATAGTTGCTGCAGAGGTAGATGAAGTGGATGCACTCATTTTCAGCAAAGTAATAAGTTTTACTAACGATGGAGACCTCCTTTATACTCAATTTAGGGGGTGGTGGTGGTGGTGGTGGTGGTGGTGGGGGGTAGTGAAGGGTTATTGTTGAAAGAAATAAAAAGATCTTTCATATTTTTTTTTATCAAACAAATATTTTCTAAGTCCCAAGGTCATTTAAACCTGTTGCCAAAACGGGGAATAGAGCAGTAAGTGGTTCTTACTTTGACCGCAAACTGATCTATTCCCCGCTTTGTATTTCATAAGTCTTTAATTTGTAAAGTTAGTTATTCGTCTTGATCTTCATCCATGAGGAAAATTTGCTTGTAGGCTGAAGGCTCTTCAGCGAAAAAATGTTGATCCGCCAACTCATCCTCTTTCAGAAAAACGGCTTCAAACGGTGGAGGGGTGTTCAAGATTTCTTTGTGAATTAAGGACGGGTCTTGGAGCTGGGATTGAAGGTTTGCAATGTACTTTATTGTCTTTTGTACAGTGGTTAATTTAGAATCATACGGATTGGAGGATGGTAATATGCTTTTTAATACTTTATAACGGTCAGCAATTCTCGCTCTCAGTTTCCGAGTATTAGCAGTGTTTCTCTCGGTTTTGAGAGATCTCGAGATTAAGTTTGGTGAAGTACTACTACCTGACTCTGGTGGAAGAATGTGGGATAGAATCATAGCCTGGACAAGTATCGATGGGACAGCAGAAGATGAAACAGTACAAGGAGAGGCGGTAGAAGTTGGTTTTCTGTTGTGCTTCATGGTGTCCGAGGTGAGCAAACACAAGCAGCAGACTGATTTTACCAACGATGAGGTGCCTCTTTTATACCTAATGGAAGTGGTGGGAGTGCGAGTTTTAAGGAGGGGATTTTTTTTTTAAGAAATACATAGATATATATTTCAATATGTTTTTGCTAAACAATAATTTTTTAAGTCCCAAGGTCATCTGAACAAGTTGCCAAAACGGGGAATAGAGCAGTAAGTGGTTCTCACTTTGACCACAAACTGATCTATTCCCCGCTCTGTATTTTAAAAGTACACATTAAATCTTGTCACTATTGAGCAGCCTTTGCTCTTTTGAGCTCAAGTTCTAACTCTGCAACCAGGCGAAAGTCTGCATCGTGCTCCTCCCATTGTTGAGGAGAACGCGGCTGTCCACACCACTTTGTGCAGGCGTACCCCATCGCCTCATTATACTCCTCCAGTATAACATGATAGGGTCTTGGTTGACGCGTTGTAGACTGCATCGATGGTGTAGTTTGTTGCGGTTGTGACTGAGCAACATTCTCCGCAATTTTATCAATCTTAGAAACCTCAGTCATTTCAGCAGCCTCGGCAATCGCGTACAACTCCTCTTCGCTAATTTCCTTTCCCCATGTGTTGCTGTTGACGCTCATGATGATACAACTAATAATTATATTCCGAATCGCTCGCTTAAATACCCGCTTACCCCCTCCCCTTTTTACTGTTGAATAATGTATTTAGTATAATATATCTCCTTTTTCCTTTTAAGTTTTATCTTTGACTTAGTGTAATTTATCTAAGTCCGTTATCTAGGTCAAGGTCGTTGTAACATTGTAAAAAAAAGTGTGTACAACCTATTTACCTTTTGCAGCATATGCTACAAAATCTAAATAGGTTGTCCACACTTTTTTTTAAATTTGGAAAAAATAAACATTCATTTAAATTTGGAAAATACATTTTTGAACGTTGGTTTTACTGTAATGTTTTCCACACAGTGTCTCCCGAATTACCTCGTATTAAATAGTTTTTTTTGGTAGGGTGTTTGGGATGTTCCATACCTCTAGGTAATTTTAAAATGTAGAGTTGGTCTCCACATTTTAATATTACCTTTGCAAATCCCACTGACTTAAGGAAGAAGTATTGTTTATTTTTACAAAGTCTATTAATACGAGTTTTGGCTGGTTTCACTGTTGGACGTGGTGAAGAAAGGGAAACGCTATTGTTCTGTTTTAGTTTTAAATGAAACCTGCATAATTCTTCATTTAAAATACAGGATTTAGGACAACGTTCACCTTTCCTTGCACCTTTTTTGAAACTATAGTTGCATTGTTGTGCAGGGCGTATGCACTTCCTTCTCAAAGATTTTAGTTGTTTAAGTTTCTCTGAAGGAGATTGGTTATTTGTACAGATTACTGAAGGACGAGGAAGGCCACTTGCAGAGGATGTAGAAGGTCTGGTGGGATCAAAAGGATAGAAACTTGCAGAAGGGGTAGAAGGTCTGGTGGGGGAAGACCTTGATGTTGAACTTGAAGATGAACTTGAAGATGAACTTGAAGATGAACTTGAAGATGAACTTGAAGATGAACTTGAAGATGAACTTGACAAGTGAGAAAATTCGTCAAGAATTAAATTGGGTGATGGTGATAGAGGATCATCCACAATGGTAGGTGGCGGTGGTGAAGTACTATCCGTCTCTGGGAGAATGAAAGACATCACCAAAGCCTGACGAAGTATCGATGAGACAGCGGACGTTGAGGCAGCAGAGGTTGAAGCAGCAGAAGTTGAGGCACCAGAAGTTGGTATTTTATATGTTGAGACGGAAGAAGTTGAGGCACCAGAAGTTGGTATTTTATATGTTGAGACAGAAGAAGTTGAGGCAGCAAAAATTGAAGCAACAGAAGTTGAGGCACCAGAGGTTGGTATCATATAAGTTGAGACAGAAGAGGTTGAGGTAGCAAAGGTTCGTACTGATGGCGGTTTCAATTTTAGCGGAAGAGTTTGCTTTCTGATGTGCGCCATGGTTCTGGGGTGAGCAAGCACAAGCAGCAGAATGGATTTACCAGTGATAGGGAACCTCTTTTATACCCACTAGAAGTGGTGGGAGTGCAAGAGTTAGGGAGGGGATATTTGTTGTAAGAAATAAATATATCTTCCAATGTTTTGCCATACGTCAATTTTCTAACTCCCGTCAGTAGGTCAAGGTCATCTCAATATGTTGCCAAAACAAGGAATAGAGCAAGGATCACAGACTGCTCTATTCCCCGTTCTGTATTAGGGGGCAATCATTTTGAAGAAATTTTAAAGTTACGTACAGTAAACCTGATAACTGAGATTAATTTAAAACAAATATTAACCATAATAATCAACCGGTTTTGCAGGCCGTATTGACTAAGGTGGTTTACAAAGACATAACAAAGTCGGTTTTACAATGGTCAACAACATACTGAAACCCAGTCGGACTTTGGACAGAACGGGCGTCAGGCTACTGCAAACCAAAGGTTTAACCAACTTAGTATTCACAAACGTTTCTCATACGTGAGGTGTAACGATGGGTAATGTCAATCGGTTTTCGTGCCATATTGACAGAAGGTCGGTTTTCGTGCCATACCTTTTTTGTAAGGGGTTAGGAAAGGGTTTGTTTGAGAAACATATTAAATTACTTAAAAACATTTTACATTTAAAAAGTTTAAATAAGGAATATATTGAATTTTAAAGCGTGTAAGAAAAGTACATATTTCATTAATAAATCACTTCAAACCAACACCAAAAGGTAACATTTAATACATTAACTACATTTACTAGCAGCAAACTACAAGCGTTAATCTATCATGCTTAATAAACCAACATGCCTTAAACTCAGGTAGCATCTTTAGTGTACAGTGGCACCAACTCTATACTAAAGATACTATTGCGGACAGCGCAGGCAAACAGCTAGCTAGGCTATTGGCCTGAGACTGTAAACCCTCTGCGGACTGGTCTTGCTTTTATACCCGACAACCAGTGGTGGGGGTAGGGTACATTGTAACGCTATAAAGTGCATACTATATGATTCCAAGTTCGATAACTGGGTCAAGGTCAAGTTAAGTGATGCGTAAAATAGCAAAGGTAAAACCTTTAGTAAGTAAGGGTTTCGTCTTTGCTATTTTACTTTTTAAAAGGAAGCTCTAGGTTCAAACAAGGGGGTTTAGCTCACAATTGTCCAATGTCACAGTTATACGTTTCACACAGAATTGATTGCGTGATCTTTGGATCAAATAGAAAAGCCTAATGCTAGAAGGCGATTTCCATTCAATCAAGACGCAATACACGTCATTTCTTTGTAACGGTCTAAGTTCCATCTTTACTTTTAGTTTAAACCCTCGATATTCATAACTAAGAATAGCCAGAAAGGCTTCTGAAAAAGCAAGCTCAACAGGAGCAAGCCAAGTGTTTTCGCCTACAGCTTCCATAGCGGTATGATTATATTTACCCCTCTGGTGCAGTATATAACATTTCCCCCACCATGGTCTTTACTACAACGTTTGTGTTTAACATGTCTAGATGGAGTATTTCTAAGTTCTAAACTAGGTCAAGGTCACGTTAATAAGTAAAGCGTTAAGCGTTAAGCAAACAAACAATCTACAAAGTTAGTATAAAGCGTTAAACAAGCAGTCAATATACGGGATTACTATAAAGCATCAATTCTGCAGGCATTAGTTTATACTACTACTCATGCACAAGAACAGACTACACATGCAAAATTAGCGAGGTTCGATAATTGCGAGTTGGGCCCTAACGCACAGTTATCGAACCCACACTGTGGCGAGTTGCACCAAGTCAGCCTTTGGACGGAACTGGCATCAACTGCAGAGAAACGCTCGAAATCTCGGGTTATATAGACGAAAAGTGGGAAAAAGGGATATAAAGGGAAAAACGGGATAAGGGATAACTCTGCCCTGTTGCGGGATTTTTTCCCTAAAACGGGATTTTGTCTGGGATTTATCCCTGTTTTTACAAAAAGTTATCCCTTCATTGATTTTTAGCTTATAAATTTATAAATTATATATTAAGATAATTAATAAAATATGTATTGAGATAATTAATAAAAAATATATATAACATACATTTTTTTATTAGGCCCAACAAGTTAAGCGTTGCTAAAACTGTTTTACACAGGTAACCTTTCACCACATCCAACTGGCGGTGTAGGTCAACCGCGCATTGCCAGACTGATGTGCCTTTCACTGCAAGCAGCTGGCGGTGTTACTCAACCGCTTGATTACACTTTCACGCTGTTTAACAGCTTATGGAGGCTTCATTCTGCAGATAGTGTTTAGTCTAGAAACATGTCCTCTCCAGTATTGAAAGAAAAGCTTGAGAGGATAAAGGCAAGTTTAAAGCCGGCGCAGGAGAAGAAGGTTTTTCGTAGATCCTGCTCGTTAAAGAGAATGGTGCAGAAGAATTTTATTAATCACGAGTTGTATTTCAAGAAGGGACATAAGAAGGAAGAGAAGAAGGAAGAGAAGAAAGGAAAGAAGAAGGGAGATAAGAACAGGCGAATGAAGGAAGATAATGAGAAGAGGGAGAATGAAGAAGAAACTGTTTGGAATATATTGAATATTATGAGGCTAAGAAAGTTGATTGAACCAATTGAACAATGCAACGAGAAGTTCAAATGTTTAAAGCGGAATGGCATGTATAAATTTGTAGCAGAGGAGAGGAAGAACGTCTACTTGTTCGAAAGTGGTGGTGTACACATGATGGTACAGGTACCATCATGTACACCACCACGACCTGTACACAATGGGTGGAAGGAGGATCTTTTTTTTGTGAGGAAGGATAGGTTGATCCAGTGGGAGGTCAGGAGGAAGGAGTAGGTGGATTATTTGGAAGCTAAAAATATAAAAATCCAATATAAAAACTAAACAAAAAAATTTATAAAAAATAAAAACACAAAAAAAACTGTCATGAAGTGGCTTTTAGTACGCCTACCTTCATCTGATGAGACCCAAAATAGGTCGAAACAGTTTTAAAAACAGTAGAACAAATAACACAACTATTTTCAAGGGTAAACATAAATGACTTTTTTTGTTTATTATTTAACCTATGTCAAGTGGGTATTCGCAATACGCGGATTAACAAGACGAACAAGACGGTACAATCAAAATTTAGATCCAACCAAGGGTATAGAAGCAATAGCGCACAAACAACTATTTTCAAGGATAGACATAAATAGCTTTTTTGTTTATGGTTTAAACTATGTTAAGTGTGTACTCAAATTACGCGGCTTGACATGACAAACAAGAAGGTGCAATCGAGATTTAAATATAAAAACAATTGTTAGAAGCACATGGTAACGTTGTGGTGAGGGTAGGTGTTTATTTTACACGCTAGCGGTACATCACTTTACTTTCAGCTCTTGACTAATAAACATCTACTTATAGAGTTTACGCAAAGTCTGATCATGTCACAGTTTTACAGAAACATGAGGAAGGTGACCTTCAGTAGTCCACTTGACACTACCTTCTACTTCTCTGACTATGAAGACAGAAGGTCTACGCTTTTAGTGGACAATGAGCGGTTTCGTCGAAGAATAATCGAGGTTGAAACACTTTTAGCCAGTTGTTTGCTACGCAAAAAGCATCATATAAATACATGCACCGGTTTAGATCATAGTAGCTGTTATAATTATACAGCGTTAAGCAAACATTATTGAAGTTTTTAGTTACGGAGCTAAAGTCTTGACAGTCTAAGAGCTAAACCCTAACTAACACATGTAAACTAGTTATTGTGCGATGTAAGACTTGGTGGGAAGACTGGTGTAGTGGGGGGGGGGGGGCTGACATCTGCCGCACACTTGACACCTGCCATCTGCCGTCCGCCATCTGCTCCGCGCCCACCATTTTGTTTGATACCAAAACGCTAGCTAGCGAATAGTCAATACACCTCCGGCTCTTGACCAGTGGACATCGAGCTCTCTGTTGAAATGTCCATCAAAATTAGGTGTATTCATTATGACTCTATTCATCTGGCGACTTTCCAAGACCTCGAGGTTTTTAATGAAGAGTTAAGACTTCTCATTGCGTCCGGTTACGATTTATCTTTGGAACTTTACGCATCAAAAAACAACATGGACTCTGCGCAGGGATCGAAGTATCTACCGTCTTTCATCAGAAAGCGAAGTGATGGCCGCAACTCGTCCGGATCAACAACATCGATGACAACGAACAATGGGGAACTATTGTAAACATGAATTATTGTAAATAAAGTAATATTTGTAATAGTACTACCTCGCACTCGTATCATTCGATTGTGATTCGATAGTTTAATCAATATTTTATATCGATTAAACTATCGAATCACAATTGGATTTTACGCGTGCGAGGTAGTACTTTTTTAAAACACCCTCCCCGTGACCTTGAACTTTAAACTTTCAATCATTACGTCACAAAACCACCTACGTCACTAGCTCAGCCTCAGATGACGTATTTATTCACTCAGCGCATCCGGTCACTGACCGGATGTGACGTCACTTCCGGCGCAAAAGCCGCAACCCCCCACTACTCAGATCACTACGTTATAACACTTTCTTGCACGGATACAAATATTGGTAAACGCCCTCAATTATTTGTAAACAACGTATACACAACATCACTTCCAAAGTAACTGATGACAGCCACTTAGCAATGATATTGTTGTACAATACAACTCCAAACAGCTGGGAATACTTGATCAGCTGTTTTTCCCCACTCTTACTTCTTATGAAGAAGGAAATAGTCACGAGTGTGTCCCTTTCAAAGATAGTATGTGGTTCTGGAAAGTCGCAAAATGTAAAATGCAATGGGACGAAAACAATTATCTATTTCTAACTTAAGATTTCGGCTATACTACTCAACCGAATTTGGATATTTATATACTCATTTTACGCAGAATTTAATCCTCTTTCATATTAAAAGGACGTCGTTTGCGTCCGACGCACTGTTTTTGATCTACGAGCAAAAAACTGAAAAAAGTGCTAAAATTTAATTTATTTTAGGCTGCCATAATATAAGCTCACCTCATGGGACGGTGCAAACTCGGATTACAATTATTTGGGAGCAAATGAAGGTATTAAAACCATTTCCAGCTTGCTGGGAATTAATTCCTCGAAAAATTCTTATTTGACTGGCCTATAAGCCCCATGTTAATTTTTTAACTTTTCATTTTAGTTTTTTTACATTATTTGATTTTTCCTGGGAATGAGGCCTGTCTAGAACTTATTTTTATCCCAGAAATTAGTTATTTTGAACATTTTAAGGCAATCGTTGGAGCCGTTTTTGAGATCAGTGTCGCAAGCAAGCAATCAAATATACAAGTAAACCTTATCATATTAGAGTATAGGATTCAATCTTTATTTGTGTATAACGTCCAACGCAGCTAGATGACACCTCATGCTCAGCTATATGACGTTATACAGTAACGTCACAAAACTGTTCATCAATCATCTTTCTTAATATTCCCAATACATTGCAACGATTTGTTTTTTGCAATTTTGTTTTTTGATTTGATTTTATGTATTTTTAAACATAATTGTCTGTACTTTGCATACAGTATGTGAAAACAGCTTTGCCACGAGGAAAAAATAGGCAATGCAAAACTTGCTATACAACGTATGTGAATTAGATTGGGTAATGTTTCAGGATATTAGTGTGAAGCATATAAATAAATCAAGTTCGCTGTAGATGGTGATAGATAATATGTGAAAAAACTTCAACGTTGATAGGCTTTCGGGCGGTATTGTATTTTTTAAGTTTTGAAGAGGATATTAGTCTTTTGAAGTTCCTTTACACGCTTTATGAATCAAAGGCTTTCAAAGTTTAAATATTTAATAAGTAACTTTTATTAATTCTCTACACTTTTAAACCCAAAACTCTCCAGTATTATCTTTAAACTTGCAAGCGTGTCATACAGCTAAGTAGCTTTTCCGCAGGTACAAGTTTTTTATAACAGCAACATTGTTATTCCGCTCGCTTGGGCCAATCCCGCCTTCATTAGTCCGCTGACAAACAAATTCCCTCTGTAATTTGAGACGCGCTACGAATAATAACAACGCTAAATTTAAATTTTACATTTAAATTTTCAGCTGAAGACGCATTACATTAAAAAGGTGCAGTTGAGTAATGCATAAGCCCAGAAGTAGTAAGTTAATTTCATTCGCGTACGTGAATATGTGATTGTCAGTTGAAAGACTTACGCTTTTCTCAAATGTTCCTGATACAGTTTAACATAATGTACAGGTTAAAGTAATAGTTTAGTATTTATTTATAAAACAAAATTATGCTAGTATATTATTTTGCAAATGAACTTCGAAAATACGCCTGTCCACATGTCGAGTTTAATGAGATCTACATTGGAAATTCAGAAACTATTTCAGAGTTTATATAAACATTCTAAACCATCTTAGAAAAAATAGAGAAAATTATCATGTGTGGTAAATTAACTTAGTTCCCAATTTAAGGAATCAGTACGGGCATGATTGGCGATTTTTGGTTAGTTTTCGTGAGCCTAAAATATTCTGAACTTTTTTAATTTTAGACGTAAGTTTTGAAAACTGCCGTTTTAAGTTGGGGACATAATCAAAGGAGACAATATTTCCTAAAATATTCATAAATTAATTAGACTTTTATGATAAAGAACTTAAGGAGATATAGGAGATATAATAAGGGAGATTGAGCGCATTGTGAAAGGGAGACAATTAGGTCATTTGACCAAACGAGTGAAGCGCCCTCTCACAAACTCCTATTTAGCGGCAACGTTTTCTACTATGTAATGCCAGAAACGAACTCTTTTTGAACGAATTAATTGCATATTCAGCTTACTAATGCCAAATTGAAATAACCTAAAAAGAAATACAACTATTGTACGAATAAAGAATCAAGAACTCTATTCCCACAAAAATACATTTCGTCATACCCACGCAATAAACTATTGTTTCCAGTACTATCAACTGTGATTGAAACCAATAAATTCCCGATGGCCGGGTAAATAGTCTGGGTAAAACTTCAAAAAGGTCTAGGCCGGGAAGGCTCCAAAATTTGTCACCACGATTGCTGATGATATTGTTAGTTTATTAGCCTATAGACTATTGTAAAAGTGTAACCGTACTTAATAATGGCGGATTCAAATGTTAATATTAATGAATCAATATTGAAAATAAAAGGTGGTATGATGAAAAGTACAGTTCATAACTCGTCCGAAAGTGTTATACCGGTACTTGACGTATATGGACATGTTGGTGCCCGTCCCCAGCTGTTCAGAGATTGAGGTACATGGATAAGTTGGTGCCCGTTCCCAGCTGTTCAGAGTTGGACGTATATGGACATGTTGGTGCCCGTTTGCAGCTGTTCAGAGTTGGACGTAACTGGATATGTTGGTACCCGTTCCCAGCTGTTCAGAGATTGACGTATATGGACATGTTGGTGCCCGTTCCCAGCTGTTCAGAGTTGGACGTAAATGGAAATGTCGGTGCCCGTTTCCAGCTGTTCAGAGTTGGACGTATATCGACATGTTGGTGCCCGTTCCCAGCTGTTCAGAGATGGACGTAAGTGGACATGTTGGTGCCCGTTTCCAGCTGTTCAGAGTTTGACGCCAATGGACATGTTGGTGCCCGTTCCCAGCTGTTCATAGTTTGGACATATATGGTCATGTTGGGGCCCGTTTCCAGCTATTCAGAGTTGGACATATATAGACATGTTGGTGCCCGTTCCCAGCTGTTCAGAGTTGGACGTATATGGACATGTTGGTGCCCGTTCCCAGCTATTTAGAGATTGACGTATATGGACAAGTTGATTCCCGTTCCCGGCTGTTCAGAGTTGGACTATATGGACATGTTGGTGCCCGTTTCCAGCTGTTCAGAGTTGGACGTATATGGACAAGTTGATTCCCGTTCCCGGCTGTTCAGAGTTGGACATATATAGACATGTTGGTGCCCGTTCCCAGCTGTTCAGAGTTGGACGTATATGGACATGTTGGTGCCCGTTCCCAGCTATTTAGAGATTGACGTATATGGACAAGTTGATTCCCGTTCCCGGCTGTTCAGAGTTGGACTATATGGACATGTTGGTGCCCGTTTCCAGCTGTTCAGAGTTTGACGCCAATGGACATGTTGGTGCCCGTTCCCAGCTGTTCATAGTTTGGACATATATAGACATGTTGGTGCCCGTTCCCAGCTGTTCAGAGTTGGACGTATATGGACAAGTTGATTCCCGTTCCCGGCTGTTCAGAGTTGGACATATATAGACATGTTGGTGCCCGTTCCCAGCTGTTCAGAGTTGGACGTATATGGACATGTTGGTGCCCGTTCCCAGCTATTTAGAGATTGACGTATATGGACAAGTTGATTCCCGTTCCCAGCTGTTCAGAGTTGGACTATATGGACATGTTGGTGCCCGTTTCCAGCTGTTCAGAGTTTGACGCCAATGGACATGTTGGGGCCCGTTTCCAGCTGTTCAGAGTTGGACATATATAGACATGTTGGTGCCCGTTCCCAGCTGTTCAGAGTTGGACTATATGGACATGTTGGTGCCCGTTCCCAGCTATTTAGAGATTGACGTATATGGACAAGTTGATTCCCGTTCCCGGCTGTTCAGAGTTGGACTATATGGACATGTTGGTGCCCGTTCCCAGCTGTTCAGAGTTGGACGTATATGGACATGTTGGTGCCCGTTCCCAGCTGTTCAGAGTTGGACTATATCGATATGTTGGTGCCCGTTCCGGGGCTTTTGACTGTTAACTCTCACTCTGAAACTTTTAAATGTAGTGGCAGTTATGTTTTTATACTTGCCTATCTCTTGCTATTTATATAGAAAGAAAATAATTTAAAAATGTGGTGTAATGAACATGTCGCATAAGTATGAGCTGCATAACATATACATCCGTTACGTGTAACTTATCTTACAGTGATGGTGCCTACTCAGAATATTGCTCCTAGAAATTCAGAACAAAATTTTAAATTCACCTTTATAAGCCTTTCCTACGTCTTATATTATTTTAAAGACAACAGTTATATATTATTTATTTAATTATACCTTTACATACTAAATAATTGATATCTTATTTTACATTGGGCTTATGGAGTTTAAAATCAAAACAAAAGAATCATAACAGCTGTTCATATTCTACCAGGGAACTGTCAAAGTAATACTCGTGTTTATAATACTTGTTAACTTGTGGTTTGCTGAGAGCAGTGACTACAACTGTTAAGTGAAGATTTCATCTATAGGTTGGTCATATATCCTAAATAAAGCAAAGGGAAATTGAGCTATAAGTAACAACTGGAGTGTCCTTATAAATGCAGAAAAGAGGCAAATGAGCTATACAAATATGACAATTAGTTGAGGGAAGAGGTGAAATATTACTTGAAGTCATCTAAACAAACGTTCTGGCCTTCCCTGAGCCAAGCTCGGCCCCCAGGTACTGAGATATAAAAATCTGAAAATCAGATGAGGGAAGTGGTGAAATATTACTCCAAGTCATTAAACAGGCTGACTGGCCTTCCCTGAGCAAAGATTGGCCCCTAAGTCCTACAGCTTAAATCAAGTAAGACACACGAAATGTACCTCGACAGCCTTGCCACACCCGAGACCTGTGCTAAGTGTGTCACTGGGACCGTGACGAGTGTACTGCATACAATGGAGGACCTTGACTGAGTTGAAGGCCGGCTTAAAGGAAACCCATAATTAGTTGCTCAGATACCATTATGTACTAAACTGGTAAATACCTAAAGTTTTAAAATTATGTATTCCCAAATAATATTCCGCTACTATAGTAATGAACTTGGTTTGCTGTTTACTTTTACTGTTTTATATTGACTAGAAAGAGGCTCTTCAACCTTACACCTTACATCTCGGATCAGAGTAGTATACTAGTTGGATAGTTTTGATGTAATTCACCTTCCAGGAATATAATTAAATTAAAACACCTTTTTTACTATCATTAGTTAGTATGGACTGTAGGAAAATAAAGTGATGATTTGAAATTTATTTTAAAAATTTATTTACTTAACTTCTACATTATTTACATTTGTAATTCCAGACCTGACTTTGTAATGAGGTAATGGTAAATTTGTTCCTAATATCACAGTTAGGTTTTTGCGGTTATCCGCACAGTTTGTTTTAACGCTGCAACACCATCAACCGATGGTTTGGCTGATCCAGTCAAGGTAGTGAGTCACCCTGGAGTAGAGGCCGGGCAGCTTGGGCCTAGCACAGCCAATGCCCGCGGAGACTACCCCCACCACCACCACGTCACTGCCCTCCCCTACCATCAGGGGACCGCCGCTGTCGGCCTGTGGAGAAGGAAACTAGGTCAAGTAGAATAAAGTTCAAGTCCAAGAGGCATCGGTCGAGAAATGAAATGAGAGTTTTAGCAGGTGGGTACGTTCGTACGCAGCTCGCTGACTTTAAAAATCAAATAATTTGTCTAAATAAACATTGGAGCCTTTTTGTAAAATGGAAAACATTTGATTTTTGGTTATTATGATTCACCTGGTTCTATTGAAATGCAGTATTAGAATGGCTATGCTGTGCACTATGAGGTTAGGAGGAGATCCCATCATATCCATCAAATTATATAAAGGAACGGAACTACTAAATTGTAAGTAAATCGGACAAAAAATGTGACCACTAGACTGCAAACACACTTAAAATATAATTTTGAACGACCCTCCAAAACGTGTTCAGGGGGTCACATTAGGAACTATTAATAGTAGTCCCGGGCTTAAGTTTCACCGTGCTGGCCATGCTAATAGCTCACTTTTCCATATGAACTTCGCTAATAAATATTTCCTTCCTGCCGTGGTACTTGGATATTATCCAAAATGAATCAAAGAGACATTGATATATAATAACAACTGGAGTAACCTTAAATATGTAGGAAAGAGGGAAATGAACTAAGTAAATGTAATCCTCTTTAGGGCGTGGTGAAAAATAATTCTAAGTCATCTAAACAAACTCACTGTCCTTCCCCGAGCAAAGCTCGACCCCCAGTTAAAAATATATGAACTAACTACTGCACCTGACAGGCGTCCTTGCCGCCAGTCTCCAGGCCGGCACACATCTGCGAATCCTGGATCTTCAGCCGCTTGCCCTGGGAGCGGTACCACTCCTGGCACTTGTCGTTGTCCACGATGGTCAGCCGAACTTTGCGCACCACGTCCGACCGGTAACCTGGGTCAAGGGAAACTGGGTCAACCTGAGATGCTTAGACAATTGGGTTTACAATGTGTTGACAAGCACAGGTTTGGATTTTGATTTGATTCCCTATTTTACAATAATTTAAATTAATTAACGCATTTAAAACTCCCGTATACTTCCTCGAAAAAGCCTTTAAGTTAATTGTACATGGGTGTGGGATTTGAGCACGTGAGAGTTCCAACTCTCAAAGAGTTGTTGCTAGTAGTATGCGTTGTGTAAACAGCGCCGAGAGTCAGCTCACCGACATGTCCGGGAGTGGCAGGAGCTCTGCCAGAGTCACACCTTGCGCGTTGAGCCTCGTCGTGTATACTGATCAGCTGTTGCATTGAAAACAATCACCCACAGTGTAAGCAATTCTGCGAGTAGCGTCTGAGAGTTCCAAACTGTCTTGGAGTAGAAAAAACTCTCACGTGTATCCTGGACTTTCAAACTGTTTAATGAATTCTTAGTAAGGTTTAGTTTCATTGGACATCACTTTAGATTTCAAGATACTACTTTAAATTTAGCTGGAAGTTCTTATACTTCCCCATTTGCCGAAGAAACTCTGTGACACACTTAAAATACGTTAAAAGTAAAAGTAATATTTTCAAAATACTATTTTAAATGTAGCTTTTATTCTTCCCCATTCGTCCGAAAAGACTCTTAGGCGCATTTAAAATATGTTAAAGTTCAAAGTAATATGTTTCTGAGTGTAATATGATAATAAGGCAACAAATAAATTATATGAAGCATTATGTGAGGGCGGTAAAGATTGGTCTGACGTGTTTTCACTAGCTACATTTTCCCACAGGGTCCGGGTCAGGTGAAGTGTAGTTGGAGACATCTCACACCATAAAGTCCTACCTGCACGTTTAGCTTACGCAAATAACAACACGGACACTCTACTCCACTGACCTTTACTGTAGTTCTCGTCAGTCCACCCCCAGCCGGCGACCTCTGCCTCGGCGCCGGCGAAGGTCTGCTGGGCGGCGGGGAGGCAGGCGGGCAGCACGGTCGGGCCCCACGTCACCGCCGCCCCCAGCCTCAGCATCGCGACGTCGTGGAGGTGGTGGTCGCAGCGGTACTGCGGGTGGAGCACTGCCCGGGCCACGGCCACATCCAGGTCTCGCGCCTGTCGGAGGTCGTGCACGCCCGCGGCCACGCGGAGATCCCGCACGGGCATCACCTCGGAGCCGCTGCAAAGTGGGATCATATAAGAAATGTTTAGCTGAGTCTTTAAACGGACGTGTGTTTGTGTTTGTGGGTACGGAAAGTAAGATACGGTAAAGTAATGATGCACACCCACTTATTCCCGTATTGGCTGCTCATACCCTCAAACATACAACCTTTTACTGATATAAATGTGGGAACCTGGGCCGGTGAAATAGTATATACGTACCAGGAATGAAACTAAATAAGGAAAAATAAATTTTAATTCTACCGAAATTTCCCCGCCAGCAAAAAACCAGTCACATAAATAAATTTGGAAATTGGAAAATATAACAAAGTGAATAGTTATAGTCCTGATGAAGAAAAATTACAGATTGGCATCGTAATGGCCAATTCCATGGCCGTTTTTCATCTGTTCATTTGTGGTTATGTCATTGAATCTAGGTACTTAAGTACCTATAGTCAATGGTTATATATTATTGTCGATTGCCAATTATATCTGTCATATTTATTTATTACATGTTGGGACTAGAATGAGATTGGAGTTAATAAAATGAGAATAACTTACAAGAATAATGTATGTACTGTAGATACTAATCTCCTTAATCTCTCTTGATTTCCCCTTAATCCTGAAATACTGTAGATCCCCCTCTGAACTGAACTGCGTCCTCTTCTTCCCCATCGAAGCCCTCATTCCCCCCTCACTCTTCTCTCCTCATTGGTTGTCTCCCTTAAAATTCTAGAAGATTGTATATTTCAGCTGCTCTAATTATCTTTTCCAGTGGTCATCAATTCGTACTGCGAAATTGATGTCGAAATGAGGTCTATTGTTTTAAGATCCTCAGAAATTAGTAAACGGTCGGAGTATGGCCCGCCGAATACTTTCTTTATTGGTTACAAAGGAAAGTGCAGATTACCTTAGTTAGAAGAGGAAATAATTATCATAAAATAAAATGCGATAGTCCATATTCATCAAATATGACTACTACGTCACAAATAATGGCTCCCGTGAATCACGTAAAATGTTTAAGTAAGTTTAATGTGCAGTCTATACCCTATATGTATATGTGTTACTGTAACCTATATGTTTTTCGCCTCACAAAATAAATATTTTGCAAGCGAAATCGCATGTTGATTTTAAATTATGTTAGGCTTTCATTAAATAGGTTTAATAGCTTAAAAATTCAGAAAATATAAACCTGCACAGGCAGTGGGCGGCAGTCAGGACCCAGTCACTTGAAATGAGAGTTCCCCCACACAGGTGACTCCTGCCATTCTTGAGCGACACGAGCCATGGGAACTCGCCCTGAGAGGCGTTGACGCCGCCCACGATCCTGGCTCCCGCCCGGCGACTGGACACCCCACACTCCGTGTCTGCAACTGGAGGGGGGAAGACAAAAATAAACAAAAACAAAAACTCTAGTAGTAAAACATTGTAGTAGTTTCAGCCCCGACTGCACCACAAAAATTTGTACATGTATAGACACATATTGTTTAATATTATTTTCTATTTTGGTTATAGAAAGCTAAGTGTCATGGAGATACTACATAATAGATAATATTGTGTTTTATGGTTTTCCACATGTTGCTTGAAAGCACGTAACGTGAAGGTGGCATTTTGGAAGTCTCTAGGCGTAAAGTTTAACACTGAATCCTTGAAGTACAGACACGTTTCATAGAAGTAACATTAATAAGCGTTTTCCTCTGATGGAGCAGCTATTGTGTACCTTAGTGGCTAGAATGCTTATGGCAGATAATGGAACACCGATTTTTGACGAATTTATATTTTAAAATTATTTGAAATATAAAAATATGCCGGGCCTGGGGAACGTAAGTCCCAAGTGAGTCGAAATAAAACATAGCTAACTTCAAAACCATCTGGTCTGTCTGATTTACTGATTGTGGACTTCATTTTTATTTAAATTATGTATGTATTACGACAACATTGACAAATATAATAATATGGGGTCTGGGTGGTATAGCCCCTGACTGATTGACTGATTGGTGAACCTCAATCTCCTTCAGATTTTGTATTTATTTGTAGTCTAACAAAATGTCCAGCTAATACAATAATGAGAGCCTAAAGGGTTCAGTCCCTCAGTGAGAATTATAGTCGAGTAACTATACTTTAAATCCGCTCGATCTGACTGGCTGATTAATTGACTGACTCACACCTCATTGTACTCGAAGCACTACATGTATATGTATTTGAACTGCATTGGCAAGCTGCAATAACAATGGGGCGTCTATTAAGTGTCGGTGTGTTGAGAGGTGAAACATTTCTTTCATAAAGGCAACCTGTGAGTTCATCCCTTCACGTGGTAAAAGAGCTTTAATCTTGTTTTAAATAAAAGAATGTACTTAATTTTACTAAACCTTATATTTTGCAACTTTATTTTTCCCGCGTTATAATAGTAATACTATTTATTTACCAAATAGCAATTATAAATTGTGTAGGTGTTAAACAAGTTCTATTACTAAACACACTACGCCTGTATTTTTCTATTTTATTTTATTAAATTGTTCTATACTAGTCTTCTATCTGTCAATAATGTGTCTACTGAATATAAAGGATTATTGCTCGGCATTTATTTCAATCTTCTATAATTGTTGTCCAGTTACTTCAATTTGTTAAATGTATTTAATTGTTTTATTACTTATACTGTATATAACAAAACAATATATTACTGAAACAAATCTGTTATGTTATCTCAGTTACAGTGGCCTCATAAGTTTTCCCTAAATAATATTTTTTTATAGAATTAAAACATATTATCTAAAGTGTATAGGTGTTAAATTGATAGTATTTTGGTAGCATTTAATTTAATTAGAAAAAATGCTTTGGTCTGATCGCAATTAGCATTAATTGAAATAATTCATTCAACTCATTTGCTAAGTTTGGATTTGAATCATATTTCTTGACAACATCCCATATAACCTTCATTTTGTTTTTATAATTCATAATATAATTTTCATTTGCATGAATTTTGAACTTTTCCCCCATATTTTGAGTATGATTTAAATTTTTTATATACAGTTATGTCTGATGGGGTTTTTGATACTTTTTGTTGAAAAATTGCTAATTGATTTTATTTCTTCATTTATAATCATCGGCATGCTCTTGTTCTTTTTTATTCACTTCTTAATATATATTGTTTCATCCAGGTCCTAAATAAAAATGTCCAACAATTTTTTATGGCAATCGTTCATGTATTTTAATTTTTCTCATCTGTACTTGTAAGAGGATATATTTTTTGACCAATCCTCACTTTCTAGTTTTTTTATAAATAATTCAATATTGTTTTAGGAACACATTCTTTTTCCTCATTTGACTGAAAGAGACTTTTAAATATTTAAATTTCAAAAAAATGTGATTTATGATCTGAAAACTAGAATTAGCAGTAAAATAAATTACAGTTTGGATATTTGTAAATATATTATAATGAACGTCTTTGAGTCTGAAGTAATCCGTGTTTGTTTACTTATAATAGGATTCAAAGCATAACTTTTTAACAAAGCAACACATCTTTAAGAATGTTTGGAAATAATAACTTAATAACCAATAATTATTATCACAAAAAATGATAATAATAACCAATAATAACTGTACATTTAAATTAACGTTTCGATCTAAATATTTTAATTAATACTTCCACCAGTTTTAAAATGCATTTTTGAACATTATTTTGATATAGCGTCCTGTACAAACACACCATTAATAAATTGAGTTTTAAACTTTCTACTGCACAGATTTCACTAATATTTTTAACTGATAATGAGGTTAGGTCTGTTCTTTCAAAAAATAATATTATGAATACGCTTAAATAACGTTATAAATAACACTTACAGTTTGTGTAAGCAGCCAAGCCGAGATGACTGGAGGCCACCACTAGAGCAAATACACCAAGAGAGCCCATCTCTTGGCAGTAGAGTGCGTGTGTGTGTGTGCGTGTGTCAGGGTGCGACTACTGTGCCACTGATAAGCGCAGGTGCCTACTGATAGCGGCAGGTATTTAACCCTCACCGCGGCCGAGGTTGACATTGACCCCCCGGAACCGGAACTCCCACACACATCCTCCATAGAGTAACGCTTAATGTAGCTATTGAGCATTATATTGATGGTAAACCATCTTTATTTCTAATTTATCACCTTCCTAGCCTAGGAATCCTAGATCTGTGTGTTATGGTTTATGATCGCGTGTATTAATCAAGTTGTAACAAACAAAAAAAGTACTAAATTATATCTTTTCTCCGGCGAAAGATAATGCAATTTGGTAATTGACTCCATGGCCGACATAAAAATACATTATATCTCTACTCCGACAGATGATAATGTAATTTGTAATAACTTACTGTAATTCCCGACATAATAATTTGTTGTATATTTATGATTTAATCTGCCTCCTGTTAAAATCTTTTATGGAAAGATTAATTCATCTTATGAAAGTAAATTTAGGAATTTTACATCATGTAGCCTTTGCCAGAACTATAAACTTAATTAAATAATTTGTTGAATAACTTTGGATCCACGATGTACTGTATATAACTTGCAGTTTGTAGTTATTCACAACATTAAAAACAAAAATGCAAAAAAAATAGCCGTTCATAAGAGTATTTGATGTTATAACGTGTTTTTAACTCCAAAACTGTAAGTTCCTCAATTAAATAGATTAACAATGTATATAATATCTGATATTAATTTATCACCCCCTTAAATACAGCACCTCAAACAATATTGGAAAATTAAAATTCCCTATAATATATTGTAGGTTACAAAAATACCAGGCAGGTTAATGTAAACTTAAAGAAAAAGATTGACAACAAAATGAAAATCTAAATTAAAACTATGAATAAACGAAAGTGTTAAACTAGTTAGAAATTAGATATAAAACCTACAGCTTCATGTACCATGAAGGAAACTGTTTCTTTTCAAAAGTTTAATTGAGTTTCTCTCAAAACTTGCGCTGAATAAGGTGACAGACCTGGGAACGACTCTTTTTCAAACAAATTCGTTTTTAAACTAAAGAGCAATTAGTGTACGCCCTTTGTCTTCAGTTGGCATAGCTCTGCTGTGTCGAGTTTCATTGCATTTACTCTTATCAAAGGCTTGTTGTGAAATATTTGTATTTTATTAAGACGTTCACTTTAGTTAAACTTCTTGAGATTAGTTAATATATTTATATTGTGAAAAAGTATAAACAATTAAATTTAATCGAGAATCTATATATACTAATGAGTGTGTGGGTGTCCCAGGTGATTTCGAAAACCGCACCTTAAAACTGCTCCCGGACCATATCACGTGGTAGAGGACCAAACAATTTTAGGTTCTTTATTTTCCTCCCATACGTCAGGGCTGCGCCCCAGTGTCATCAAAAGCTGCCATGTTATCCTCATGGAGAAAACGTGTATCCTAAATGGCTCTAATATTGTTCTTAAAAACTACTCCTTGACTATGACTATACCACGTTGTTTGGGGAGTAAAGGTCTTCGGATAATTTTTTCCGCGACCTCAGGGCTCCACCCCCCTGGCTTCTATTATCACTTGCCGACGTCAAATTTGGACGTGTGATGATTCTTTGGATTTGTTTTACAAAGAAGCATGTTTTGAATGATGTTCCAAAGTTGGATACGTCCATCCACCAATCTTAGGGCTCCGCCCCCCTGGAAAATAACTTTCACTGAATTTATTTTCCCCCGCTTTTTTGCGTGGTTTAGCCAACTGTCATTTATCCATAAAATTATGGCATTTTTTATTCCCTCTGCCTTAGGGCTCCGCTCAGTTACTAAAATGTTGACATATGTTTATGAAAAAAAAAAAAAAAAAAATAGTACTCCAGGTTATTGCAAAAAAAGGCTCCTCAATTCTGCTCCCGATCCATATCACGTTGTTAGGGGACTAAAGGTCCTCCGATAATTTTGTTCGCGACCTCAGGGCTTGCCCCACTGGCTTCTTCTATCACTTCCCAACTTCCAATTTTGATGTGTGATGGTTATTTGGAATTGTTTTACAAAGCTTCATGACTTGAATGATGCCCCAACGTTGGACATGTCCCCCCACCAAACCTAGGGCTCTGCCCCCTGGCGAAAATGCCATGGTATTATTTCCGATTGTATGCGTGATTATAACCAATTGTCATTCATCCATAATATTATGATACGTTTGTATAACCCCAACCTTAGGCCTCCGGTCCATTGGCTATAACTTTGCCAAGTTGTTCTTATGGTAAACAGAGTAATCTAGGTTATTGCGAAAATTGCTCTTCAAATCTGTTTCCGGACCATACCAGGTTGTTAGGAGGATAACAAACTTCGGATAATTTTTTCCGAACCTCAGGGCTTCACCCCACTGGCTTTTTCTACCACTTCCCGACCTCCGATTTTGACATGTGATGGTGATTTAGATTTGTTCTAAAAACCCGCATTTCTTGAATGAAGACCCAACGTGGATACGTCCCGCCCAGCAACCTTAGGGCTCCACCCTCTGGAAAAGATGCCATTTATTTTGATTTTTTGCCAATTTTAGCCAGTTATTATTGATCTATAACGTTTGGATACCTTTTTTCATAAACCCGAACTTAGGGCTCCGCCCCACTAGCTAAAACGTTACCTTGTTTTTATTTTATAGAACAAATTTGTACTAGTAAAGTAGTACTCCATTTTATTTAAAAAAGGCTCCTCAAAACTACTTGCATACTATACCACGTTGTAGGTAATATTTTGAATACGTTTCCCCGTCCTAAAGTCTCAAGGCTCAATAGTGGTCATGTTATACTTAGGAGAAAATACGATATCTAAAAGGCGCGATAACGGCCCCTCAAACCTGTTCCTGGACCATACCACATTGTTAGTATGGATACGTTTTTCCAAACTTAGGACTCCACCCCAGTGGCCTAAAAAGTTGTTCCGTCTTTGTGAAAATATTGTTTTTGGAGCTCTTGTTAAAATAATTAATCACTGAAATAGTGACGAAATACTTTTACCACAAGTTATTGCGTTACATATTCTGGAAAAAGTATGACTTTCAAGCATTTTTTAAAATTTTAGTTATTAGTGTAATGTTTGTTTTCATGTTCCTTGAACCCAAAGAAATGGTATTTGTGTGAAAGTGTACATATGTTGATTTGAATGTGTGATTTTGATAACATGTTTTGTTTTGCAGGTACAATGGGCCAGGGTACCCTTCCGCTGGAACCTCGTGAAAACGCACGCACAGAACTCCCAGGTATTATTACATTTATACTTTCTTCACATATACATAGTATATGAAGATTTATTTTTGTGAGATATCAGTGAAAATATTCGTAATAATAAGAGTAAAGTAGGTCTTGAATACCCATGCAACACACACCAATTCACTTACATCCATTACGTCTTGGTTAACGTTATTGAGGTCTAATCACTGAGACTAGGTCAAAAGCAATAACAAATCTGATGTTGATTACTTCAGCGTGCGGTAATGCAAGGAATAGCAGAGCAATGAGGTGTGTTGGTAATACTGGAGGCAGCACTGCTTAACGTTATGCGACGAAAAAGCGAGCCGATGATTTTATCAGGTTCGAACACAGGTGAGGGAAATGTATTGTTCTTGGAGCTAAAGTTAGGTGTTATTTGATTCTTCTAACGGAATATATTTATTGAAATCACACTAATAAAACTAATATAAATTGGAACATGTTCATTTTGCTCGTTTTATTGACGTATATTTTCTAACTAGAAATACGATAAACTATGCACAAATGAACAAATCATTTTGTTGACTTTTTCGATTTTAACGCGAAGTTTTTTCATCTCCTCAAAATGGTGGCGCACGGCTTACAATTTTGTTGTTTAGAGTTGTCTGCAGGTTTACCAGTAGAGCTCCTTGGTAGCTAGGTAGTGGTACCAACATTTTTGCTGGATAAACAAAAAAAACAGTTTTATGGTGCGTTTTTAGATAATAAAGAAACACTTTATGTGCAGTTATGGATGTGAACAGCCTCGGAAACCGCACCAATGGCCTGATTTTGATACAATTTTTGAAGTAGGAAATAATAATACTAAAATACTTGTGTAATAAATTACAAGAAAAGTACTCTATAAAAAATTAGCAGCCACGACAAATATATTTTACTAGAAAGTGAGTCGATTTTTAATTAAGTCAAAGCTTGAACATGAGTTGCTTTTAATTAAGATAAAGCAGAAAATTAAATAGGACTTTTCTCGTTGCTGTGAGTTTTTCAAAATTATGAACTGAGTCAAGAACAGAATATTATTTAGATAGAACCCCTCTTTTACTCCTTTTGTAAAATAACAAATTAACTTTAACATTTTAACTATGATGAAACCAACGGTAATATATCATAATAAAAAAGTAATTATTTGCACATGCACAATAATGTGTAACTTTTATATTCAGAGCAATTTTTAACAAAAATATTTACTCGATGATTGGTACTTAGATAAAAACATTGTTTAAACCATTTAACGGGGAAACTTTGATATTCACACGGAGTCCGGGCTGCAGTGCGGCTCTCATTTAGATGTTAATTCTTGAATAGGCTGCCTTAAAGTTAACTAGTCAGTATGAATTATTCAAAGGGAACTTGTTACATGAACGATCTGAGTATATTTGTGCAATCGACAAACCATTTACATGGTAGGTTATACATAAAATAATAACAAACACAGTAACATATGTACGATTTTGGATTGTAAATTGGCTTGCAGTCAATTTGAAAAAAGTAATAGTGAGATAGTATTTTTGTCCTAACAAGTTTTCAGATAAAGGAGAAGCTAATGGTTTATAGATGCAACTGTTCGACTCTTATAAGAGCAAAGTCTGTGCATGGATCTCGGAATCCGCGGAAGGATTTTATTTAAACTTAAAAAACGGAAATTTTCTGTCTCAGAAATGATTGGCAACACAAAAATAATTTTGCTGAACAAGTTTTTGAATATTGAAAATGTTTACATTGGGTTTATGTACGTTTAAGTCAGTGTATTAACATTAAGAAAGATCCTCACATGACAAGTATAAACACAAACTAATAAGTAATTGCTGTTCTGGCTTGGTTCCTTGATGCTCACCATCTTAATACAAGGGTCTAACATCAGTTGTTAAATTAATTGACAATTAAACAATGTATTATAATTTTGCATGCAAGGAATGTTACACCTTTTTTCAAACAATATTTTTTAAATCTTTAGAGAAACTTAAATCCTAAAATAAATAAGTAAATAATTTTATTTACCCGATTAAATTTATAGTTATGACCAACACATCTATTATTCAAACTATTATAATCAAGAAACTTAAATCGTATTGTATAAGTAAAGAAAGTATTTAGTAAATAGTTAGTAGGTTTGACAGTATGTTTTTGTTAGATTACCGTAATATCTTAGTTGCAAAAGGTTTAATTTGAACTAAGAAATTAGTGATGCCATTCTCTCCACAATAAGCAGGGAAGGTTTTAAAGTGGTAATCTATGCTTATATTTATATTTTAATTGATTAAACCTTAAATAATAATGATGTATATGACATTGATGTATTTTTACAAAAAAAAAAACAAAAAAAACAGTAAGTAATATTTAAACGTCCTCAAATTATTATATTGGTACCTGGGGGCCGAGCTTTCCAAGATGAAGGCAGGTCAGTTTGTTTAGATGACTTGGAGTAATATTTCACTACTTCCCCCTACTGATAATCGGATTTTTATAGCTCATTTGCCTCTTTTATACATTTTTACGGTCACTCCAGTTGTTATTTATAGCTCAATGTCTCTTTGATTTATTTTACCACTCCATATATGTAATAGTCATTTAAATCTTTTAATCTCTGCTCTCAGGAAACCACATGTTATCAATCATAAACAACGTGAGTATTACTTTGACAGTTCGTTGATTGATAGTGACAGCTGTTACAATTCTTTTGTTTTGATTTTAAACTCCATAAGCTCAATGTTAATTTTTTAACTTTTCATTTTCGTTTTTTTAAATTATTTGATTTTTCCTGGGGATAAGACCTGTCTAGAACTTATTTTTATCCCAGAAATTAGTTATTTCCAACATTTGAAGTAAATTGCTGGTGCCGTTTTTGAGATCAGAGTTGCAAGCAAGCAAGCATGGACGGACGCAAGCATGCAAGCATGCAAGCAAGCAAACCTTACTCATTTTAGAGTATAGGATTATATTACTATATTCATACGAGTAGTTCTATGAAGCAACATGAGAGGGCGAGGTGAGTAATTATGTCGTTGCGTAAAAGTTCCGCAGCTAAGTGTTCCTGGTAGAGTATCAGCTGTTCAATGTGGGTTTGACCTTGACCCTGGCTGGTGCAACCATACCACTACTACTGCTGTTGTGTTGTGTAAGGAACCGGGCAATTAGTGCATGTATCAACTGGAGTGGAAACGACCGAATGAAAAATACATCGAGTCTGTTCGGTCTAATATTATCCGAAACAATTCAATATTCGTTGAAAAATAATACGTACAGCATTATATCATTGATTATACATCCTACGGAATGTATGTAATTCCGTAGGATGTATAATCAATGATTATATTCAAATATATTATATCTAAATTTTTTGAGAAATTACCCTATTTCCCTCTAAAAATTCAATGTCTTAGGAATATTTATACTATTAGCAGAACATTTATTTTTCATAAATGTGCTTTTTTAAGTTCGAAAAAGTCACAACGACGATTTTAACTAGTAATTTTATTCAATCAGTATCTTGCTTCAATACTTAAAATAAATTTGATTTCATAGAACTTATTCTGAAAATTCAGAATACAGAAAATCTTCTGTTTTTTGTTCGTTGTACTTACCAGCTTTGCATGCAATATTGCCTAATATAATTGCCAGACCTTAGATTTTAGTTTGTTTTGGTAGTAGCCAAATTATGGTATATCTTGTTCACGTATTTGTCACATACATACTACATAATTTTTTTTGTTTTTGCATATAGGCTATATATATATATATATCAATACAGAACTAAAATCATAATGGGGTGTACTGAAATCGCACCACAAGAGAAATTAGATACAACATTATGCATATTAACTACACGATGAAAATTTTACTAGTTAAATTAACTGAACTTACTGAGCATATTCTTCATTGGAAAACAATATTAGTACATGGTTTTGATTTTAATTCATATATTTTATATATTTTTTTAAATAAATTATTTTATAATTTTTTAAATATAAATAACACGCTTATCTGTAAACAATGTATAGCCTACATTTAATGTAAAACACAACCTACCTTATAATTATAGGACGAAATGAATTACAGTTTTTGCATCCTGGTGTATTTATATTTATTATATATTATTATATATTATATTATATTATATATTATATTTATTATATATTATATATTTATTAAATATTTACTTTAACGATATATTTTGGATGTATAAATGTTACAAGAGAGTGAAGATAAATAAACGGTATCAGGAAACTGACACATACTTTCTCCCTTTTAGCCCCACTTTAATGAATAAATTACTTTTTATTTACTAAATATAGAATACAAAGCACGGTCGAATGTACAGAAAATCTCGTAAACAAGTTGTTTTAAAAGACATCTACCCAAATCCCTGCTTTGGAGGCACTACAGAATCCATTGCTACACTCGTGGTTTTAAGAGGGGAAATGCCCCCTATTCCCCCCCAGGGTTATTAAGGGCAACATATTTCGAATTTCCTCTGTTGGTCAATGCTTACTTGACAAGCATATCAAGTTTGAACGAAATTGATCAGTAAATAAGAGAGAAATAGTTATTTTTTTATTCCCCATAAGAATAACATTGGACAACGTACTGCGTTTACCGCAAAATGCAAATTTCAATTTTCTCCGAAACCAGCAATCGTAGAATAGTAATTCAAAATACTGAATTATTTAGTTTTTTAAGCTCTTTTTAATGGTGAATAGTAATATTTTTGTATATTTATGTATTTTTATGAAAAATCAAAAAAACTGAAATTTTGATGTTTTAAGTCCTGTAATTTCTGAACCCGAATTTTTACAGGAATGCGGGTGGTGTCATTTTGATGGAAAACTAAAGTTCTACAAACGACTAAAGTTTAATCAAAATCGTTAGAGCCGTTTTTGAGAAATTTGGATTTTTCATGTTTTTTGGCGGTTTTTGGGGGATAATTACCCTTAAAAATCAAAAATTCAAAAAAATGAAAAAAACTCCTGGAGATATCGTGGATTAGTACCTATATACCAAATTTCATAAAGATCGGCCCATTGGTTAAGGCTGTAGCTCTGTACACATCCACACAGACACACACACACACACACACACACACACACACACACACACACACGGACACACACACACACACACACAGACAGACATCACGTAAAAACCACTTTTTTGGGTTCAGGGAGCACCAAAACGAATATTTCCACTAACAACTCAAATTCGAAAATTTTGACGAAAACAATACTTTCTCCATATACTATGTATAGAGGGAGAAAGTAAAAATGTGATTAAACCCCCAACAGCGATCCACATGACGTGTTCATTCACCACTACATACTCGGGTCAAGGGTTGTTGTTTGCTTGATTAATTTAACTTCTATATTTAATCCTGTCTCGGAACAGTGTAGAGTGAGTTATTAGTTTGCTGAGATAGTTCTCAAACTGGAGATTTCCGTTTACACTATAGCTGTATAGTGTATAGTGTATAGTGCAGAGTGTATAGTGTATAGTGTACACTATAGTGTATAGTGTATAGTTACACTAGGCTGTTAGGGGTATCCTTGCGATTATTATTTGGCCTTAGGTTTATGGGTTAAGTTTCATGATGATTATTAGTTTGACTGTATCAATTACATACACAAAGACAAATCTGTGTTTTGGTTCAAATCTATGTCACGTGAATTTAACAAACCATATTTAACCAATAGTTGTAGGTTTTTGCGGAATATGTAAAACAATTGTTTATCATTTGTATAATAGTTTTTCAGCGTATTTTAAAACTTTTACGTTTGTGCTCTTTAGTATATACAGTAATTTTATTATTTATTAAAAGAAGAACAAGTTAAAATCAAAGATATTTTATTGGATATTTAAAAGTGAAATGTATTCAAATTATATTATTACGACCACAAGCTAATAAAGTGCGTATCTTTTATCATGTTGTTTAAAATTAAAATTGTTTAAACATTGGATTGCCTGAAATAAAGATTATATATTATTCCGTGAGTTGAGAGATATTTTTATAACGCATTATTCGTTTTGAAATGTAACGTTATTGAAGACTAGTAGAATGTACCCGTTCTTCGCACGGGTTAGAAAGGTAAGTTAGCTTGAAACAGCTGTTCTTGCTTCTGCTCTTTAATCTGTCAAATGTAAGTGTCCTCAACTGTTCGCATTACAGTTTCTGAATATTTACTTTCTTCTGGAATGTAAACATTGAGACTTAGGACGTTCACGGGGCGTAGTCCGAGGGGATTTTAAGGAAGTGAATAGGCCTATGTGTTGCATGGGTTCAAGATCTACCTTTGTGTAAAGTTTCAGTCCGGTCGGTAAAGTAGTTTTTGCGTTCACCCGGAACACCAGACAGACGGACAGAAACCACCTCTTCTTTATAATATTATAGATAACTAGTGGACCTACTGCTCAACATCAACAGCAATCAGCTGTTTTTATTGTTTATCTGTATTTTACTGTATCATCACCTATTTTAGAATTCAACTGAATTAAAATTATTCGCCATGTTAATTTTATGGGAAAAAACAAAATTTAAGGGCCTTGCCCATTACATTAAAAATATCAAAAATTGAAAACTAATTTGCACAACTACGAATCTGGGAAATTTGTTGACAGCTTAATTGTCAAAATCGGTCCAGGAAAAATGGAGGAGTTTTTACAAAAATTGCTTAGCGTATTATAAATATAAATAGATAGGTAATGAATTATTCTAAAATATCTTGCAATACTACTTCTTCACTGGTAGATGTTATTTAACCAACCATCCGTCCGTTGTAGATTATTAAGAAAGGATTCAAAAGGAATCTGGGTAGAACTAAACAAAAGTTGAGCATTTAGACTCACTTTTAGTGAATTTCCCCTATAGGGAAGAAGTTATTACCGTAGGTCTCATGGTAAGACTTAATCCCGAGACCATGATAACTTTTTGTTTTGAGGTCCCCAGATGTCAAGAACACTATTCGTTCAAAATTATATATATGTATATATATATATATATATATATATATATATATATATATATATATATCTATATATGTGTCCGTTAACACGATACATGAGTAAAAAACGTCCGATTTTGATTAAATTTGGCTCAAATGTGTAAAGTGACATTCATGACTTTAAGTTGGAAAACCAGAAAATCGGACCATGGGAAGGGGGGTTTATGGGGGTTTTAAATTTTCCAAAAGTCATATTTTTACACTTTTCACCCTAAAATTTTTAAAACACTCAATTTTGGTTTTAAGCATTTTATAGAGCTTAAAAAACAAATAATATTGTATTTTGAATTATTAACCTAGGTTAAGTGGTTGCGGAGAAAATCCAAAAAACGTGCTCATAAAATCTCCCATCTTAATCTTATGGGAAAAAGGTTTTTGGCTTTTCCTCAGTTCATTTTAATGTAAACTTCACATTTGATTTTACAAATCGATTCAGCTCTACAAAAAATCATTTTTGGTGTTTAAATTGTGATTCTACGTCCAACCGTTGCAGAGATATTCAAAGTGCTGAACACAGTACGTTGTCCAATGTTATCCTTATGGAGAATAAATAAAATTTGATATCTCGATTATTTATGAATGTATATTGATGAAACTTGGTATGTGGCTTCACGTAGTTCTGGTATATTGATATTTGCACAAACAATTGATCTGTTGTTGACTATCCCAAGAGCAGCAAACCTGCATACTCAGCCCTAATGTTATTCTTATGCCCTAATGTATATGCCTAATGTTATTAGGCATATACGTATAGTTATATTTCCCATAACTACGAACATAAATTAATGAAACTTAGTATGTAGCTTCACCCGGTCGAGTTATATTGATATTGCATAAAAACACATATTTTATGTTCCTTGTTGCAGCAAACCTGTGTACTCAGCCCTAATGTTATTCTTATGGAGAATAAATAAAATGCTATAGATTACTTATTTATTTATGTATTTTTATGAAACTTGGTACGTGGCTTTATGTGGTAGTGAGACACATATGCATGCATTGGAAATTCGCTGAGTACGCAGGTTTGCTGTGACGGGGGTATTTAATGTACTCCTCGTGATGGAAATACATTTTCGATCGAGCCATAAGTTATATAATCCTAAATACAATCTAGTTCGTGTTTTATTGATAAGAAAAATGTATTTTTACTAGATAATTGCTAACACAGCAATTATAAAATTCAATCACAATCCACAAAAAATAATAATTTATATTCTTAGACATAAATGAATGAATGAATGAATGAATGAAAGCACGAACATAATATGAATCTAGAAGTCAGGTGAGGTCAGGGAATATTAAATTTCAACTACTTTAATATAGAAGTCGAAATTACACTTTTGGGAGGATGAAATTGATAATTTAAGACTGGTATTGAATTTGTAATACTCTTCTTCCATAATATTTCCGTTTGATTGTGATATTGGAGTTGGTTGTTTATTTTCAAGGCAGGGTTTGGTATTATATTCGAATACATCTAACAAACCTAACCCCTTATTTGTCCTTATTTTATGCAATACATATACTTATCAATTTCTTACAAAACAGATACTAGTCGACTAAAAATACACAAAACATTCTTTAAAAAAAATGAATGCTTCCAAGTATTAAGTTATCGTTGAACTATTTGTTGCATAAACCAGATGTAACAAAAACAATATATACTATGAATGTCCACTCTATTGACATTAAAACATGGACAGGGTAGATCATCGGAGGATCGTGATGTAATTGTTATATGCAACTTTTTTCGGCTACATAATACAGTTTGTTTGTTGTACCTTCAATCTACAATTGAATAAAAAAATAAATGCAGAGTTATTGACTTGAGGTAATGACGTGAGTTATTGATAGGCTCAAGTTATTCAAATCTCAAATGGGTATTCAATTCGTAACCCCGTTATCCTATCTTACACACGTGAAGATATTCATTGGTCTTAATTATAAATTATAAATTAAAAAATTTTATATTTATAAAAACTAACTAATTTATAATTTTTTCTTTATAAATTAAAGTTTAAAACATCTACCTCAGATGTTTAAAGGGACTTCAATATATATGATATTGTGTGAACAAATATACTGTGACCACCGATGGTACATAAAGACAAACGTTTGCCTGCTACAGTCAATTTTACAAAATTAATTTGAACTACTTTTAAAAGTTTCAATAAAGAAGAGCCATTTGCTCTAGGTGGCCCTGTGATCATGTTAGATTTATATTATGTACTTTTGGTATACAGTCTCACTGTCGTAAGGTTAAGAGTATGAACAAATAGTGGAGAGAAATAAAATTAGTTAAGCTGTATTCATGTATAACCGGAGTACATAAACTACGTTATGCAGATTGCTCGGCGTTTATTACCCAAACATCCTCCGCACACAGGGGCTAGTGGTCTTAATAACTTTATGTAAAGTTAACGAAAATACGCAATCGACTGATTTTACGTAGAAATTAAGAAAGGCTCTTACCAAATCATGATTAAAAGTGTCCTCTCTGACGAATTGAAATGTTTAAATCACTAAAACCACTCTGTGAGATAGGGGTAAAATTGCTCCGTGTTTTAAAAGTGGTAATCTCTCTTCGTACGAGCTGGAACTTTGCAAATTGCAATACGAATACAAGGCATGCATGTTAAATGACTAGTTTCAAAAATAGTTTTTCCTTCACTCAACTAATTCATCAACTTAGTTTTATTTTTAGTTTAACACAGTTTACTGTCGAAAAAGAGTTATTTATACGTCAAAAAGTCCAACCTTAATCTAGTAAATTTAACTAAATTTACAACTCACTGATATTCATCGTATGTCTTTTTATACAAACGTGAAGTTGAATGTCCTGTTTCTATATTAAAGTTTGACTTAGGAATTAAATATAATCTTGCTTGCTGACGCTTTACCAAGAGGTTCGCTCACAATTTGCGTGTTAAACCCGAGGATTGTCGGACTATACTTGTATTTGAGTTCTATTTGAACCTTTTTATCAGCGGCTTTACCTGTTTGAATTACGTTTCAGTCTGACAAAATTTAAATTATTTTAAAACAACGCATGAAAAACGGGACGTTCATGAAATATATTAGAAATAACTGAAGACAGATAGTGCTCTAGGAACGTATACACCATGATATTAGGTCGTTGGGGCTTTTCAATATATTTAATTAAGTAGTTGACTAATACCCTGGTTGCGTCTTCCAGGACGCGGGACTCCGGGGGGAAATCAAGGAAGTCTGGAGGAGCTGCCCGAGGGACCAGAGCTTGATACCTGTTAAAATAACTGTGTTGTTTCCTTATCTGGCTCAACTTCGTTATTTCTTGTTCGCTTTAGTTGTTTCTCTGGTTTATATAATCTGAAGTTCCCCAGATCGATCCTGAGCAGAATCCTGAGACAACGTTGTGAAGGTTCGATAACGGATCCAGCTGCTTTTTGTCATTGGGCTATAAATTAATGATCCTGGCTAAAGAATCAGTCGGTCTTAGGCAGTAAAAAGGCTACACAAGGCACTCATTCTACGAATCTAGGACATGGACGCGCGTATTACCTGCTGATAGAGAGGGTTATAAATAATTTTCGCCGGGGGAGGACATGGACGCGCCGAAAAGATGCGCGTCCATTTTCCCCCTAAACTGACCTGAGCCAGACTATAATCCCTGACTTACTACCTGCCACTGGCTCGGTAAAATCTGACAATATTTTAAGAAAACCAGCGTAATACATTTTCAGAGTTATAAATAAACCTGTGATACAACGCATAATCGGAAAAAAGTGCTTGACTAAGACATTCTGTTGGGTAGTGAACGGTCGTGGCTAAAAGAATGGTATTAACAAATGTATATGTTTGTTCCTCGCTTTGGAAGAGGAACGAAGCTACTTTTTGGTTGATCTCCGTTGCTTGTTTGGGGTTAGGGTGGGGATAGTCATCTCGTTCTTAAAATTCCTTATGAACGAAATGTAGGCCACGTGGTAGGCGTTGTTGATTGTATTTTCCAAAGCATTAATTTTAAAGCGCACGCATTACTCAAGAAAAAATTGGAGAGCCACGGTTATGTTATCGCGATAAACCAGTAGTCTACCAATGGTTTGTTATGAATTATAAAGTGCATCAATGTGCTAGTTATGATATCTAATGAGTTGTTTACGATTTCTATTAGTCAAAACTTTATTTTAATATTTCAGACACAAGCGAGGGTTTTACAAAGGCGAGATCTAAGAAACTACTGAATCGATATCAATGCTTGATACTTCAACTAATAGCAATTACTAAATTATGAGCACATTAGTCAACGTTAACGTGAGAGTTATTATTTTGACGATAAACTTATTCGTTTAGTTTGTAGAGTTATATTACAGACTTTTGTCAAACTGAACGTGGAAGGCGGACTATGCAGCGCTTGGGATGAGGCGCTGCCAATTCCCCCCCGGCAAATTTCTAAGTCAAGTATGTTCTGCACGACTCTGTCCGTTTACCCTCATTCTAAAATTATCATTAATTCATATTCGCCTTGAAATACGCCCTATGGTTGTACCAGCGTCTTCCACAGTAATGTAATTACTTAGTGCGTTGCACGAGTGAAAAACCAGGCCGTCCTAAAGACTGGCACTCATTTAAACATTGGGCTTATTATAGACGGCCTGATTTTCACTCGTACAGTGCACTGTACCTATCTATATTTGCCCGTCATAGGTTTTCAAAGGTATTCCACTCAATTAAACTCGCAACGTATAGTTTTTGCTTGTAAATATTGAAGTTAAACATTTACAGTTGGAATTTATTAAAAATTTACTCGTGGCTTGGTATACATACTTTATAAATATAGTACCATTAAATAAGAGTTTGTTTCATAGCGACATCGTTTTGTGGTTTTTTTTTGGCGAGATGGATTACCAATAATATAAATAAATCAACAACAAAAACAGCTGAAACCCTGCTGAGTTTTAAATTCAATTTAACAGTCCTTTTATTCAGTGACAAATTTGTTTTAAGGACAAGAACAAAAGTCCACATAAGCCACTTTATTAATTGAATCCACAAGTAAACATTTAAGCTCTTGCATATAATCAATGAACGTAGAAGTAATAATAGTTGGTTTCGCATATTTAAATTTTTAATAAGACACGACTGAAGCAAGCGTATTTATTATTAAACCGTTTAAAAACGTTAAATTGCAATTATCTAATTTGATCAGATCATTTTGTATGTAAGTAGAATATAAGTGTATATCTATTATTGTGTTGTGAGACATAATTTACTGTATTCTGTTTATTAGTAACAACACGTAAACGTAATTACAACTGTAGAAGAAATGTTATAATTAATAATATCTACAAAACATGCTTTTCCAAATGTTTTATAATGACCAAAAACAGTATTAGTAAAGATTTTGTCCAGTCTATATATATTTGAGTGAGGTACAGACTCCTTAAGTAACATTTGCAAAGGCTATTTGCAAATTGTTGTTGAAGACATAAACTAAGTGTAGAAATACTAGTTATTAATGGGTACTATGTTCACAACTTCAATAATTACTGTATTTTGAAGATTAATAAAGTCTTATTGATATTTTGACTCACTGTTGTAACTCATATTTACAACGTGTGTTGGCTGTTAGGTAACAGGGATGTCTAATGTATGCTCACTATCAACTCAACTGTTTACCCAGGGTAAGCTACAACGTCAGCTACAAACGTCGCGGTTAGAACATAAAGATGAGCCTCTGCTCCTGTAGTTGACCCGGTATTACGTCCAAGCCATTACTGAGAGTTGTGACCCTCTTATAAACGTGACGTCGTGGAACAAGGATTTATAAATCCAGAATGGAAGTACCTAGTATATTTGTCTTTTTCCGCATTTCAGTTTTTAAAACCTCTTTAGATTTTCTAGTTTAAATTATGTAAATATATATACAAATAATTTAAATTTTATTCCATAACCATTTCAAAAGGAATTTGCGTACTGTTTCACCGTGAATTTTTGCAGGTTACGGTAAATTGTGTTTACATTATATTTTAAGCTGGGCTTTTACACTAATATTTCCACTAGAACTGCACCAAAACTCCGTAATAAACAAAATCGTGTTCGTCAGAAAAACCTATGGTAACTCTGTATACAAAATCTAGAAGGTTGTGTTTAAAAAGAATAAAAATAAAACAACCTGTAATTCAAAATAGTTGTAAACAAATAAGAATATTTTTTAAACAAAAAAATATTAATTGAGGTAGGAGAACTTAAGATACAATTCATCAGAAAAGAACCAAATCACTTTTTCTTACGTTGCTTAATGTTTTTTTATCTATGATATAAATAGATTTAATTGTAGTATTAAATAATTAGGTTTGATGAACAGTGTGATAGTAAGTTTAGTTTGACATTTTCATGAAATATAGAAAACTCGGCACTAAAAAAAACCGTAAAAAATACTAAAACTAGAAAAATCTGTTTTATAAATTTATTGATTTCTGTGAATACTTGTTTTAAAAAGCAATAATAAAATAAGTTCCTTTAAAATTAACTTAAATATTTAGTAGACCTTTTTGCATGTCACTAATAAGGAGACATAATAAAGGCAGAATGAGGAATAAGAAGCACTTTAGTCTTTCTCTCTAAAACTTGATCGGTTTAAATCAACATGCGATCAGCGAATCGGTTGAAACCAGAATCTCAGTTAATTTAAAGTTTTTTATTGCTCTTAAAAATATCAAAAAACACTTAAATCAGACATTAGCCGCTCTCCTGTGAAATGCTATGACATTAAAGACCTGTGTGGAACAGTCTTTGAGCAAATGGTTTTAAAACGGTTACGCCGATTTACTACAAATTCACCGATTGTTTTCCGAACCTTTTATTTGGTTCACTCATTGGGCTGTCCAGTTGTGTTTATAGCTGGGTGTTACATCAGGTAGTAACGGCTATCAACTGGTACCAAGCTCTTAATCTACATAAGCAACTAAGAGGTACAGAGGAGCAACTAGTATACATATTATAAGGTTCGAAACTGGACCTAGCTGCCATTTGTCATTGGGCCAATAATTAATGATACTTTCTAAGAACAGGTCGACCTTAGATAGTAACAAGACTAACTATCAAAACGTAAAACGTTTATTAGTTCCCTATCAAAACGTAAAACATGTCACTGGCGAAGATATACACAAAAACAAAAAAAAAATTAGTTATACAGCCTACATAAAACAAAAAACTATAATGGTAATTGTAATATAAACTAGTTTATCGTAAAATAATTAAGCATTGATTTCGATTGAATTATTAGTTAATATTCACAGGTAACTTATAATATTAATATATAAAACAAAGTGGTGTTAGTTACAAATTTTATAACTCAAGAACGGCTGAACGGATTTAAATGAAATTTTGCACGCGGATAGTTTATTACCTGGATTAACACATAGGATACTTTTTACTCCGGAAAATGTGAAGGGCTCTGCCCCTTTGGCTTTTAAAGTTTACATGTTATTCCTTATGGGAACATGTGTTTATCATTTTCTGCTTTTAATTAATAAAAAGTTAATGTTTCGATAAAATAGCTGTTTTTGTAAAAAACTTTTAAAGTTTACATGTATTCCTTTTGGAACATCTGTTTATTAGGAGTATATCTAAATATACTTGAAAGGCATATATATATATGTTCATTATGGAATCAAAAACCTACTTGAGTGGCAACTCAAACTCTTTTTTCGATAGGCGAGTGAGCGTAGCAAACGAGCTCATCCGGGAGGCGAGTGAGCGAGGCGAACGAGCTCATATTGAAAATGAACGAGTATTTGACATAAAACAAATTCAATGACATTAGGACAGGACAACGTCTGCCGGGCTAGCTAGTATTTTATAATTACAAATATATATTTTCTTTCGGTTGGTTAATATATCGGTGCCTGTTATTGATCAAATGATTTAATTTTGATTTCTTACTCCACAAGGTCAATGTTGAAACTTGTTCTTGGGAGGGATAGTTTATGAATTAGCATTTAAATCCATAAATAGGACAATACAAATTATAGTAGAAAAATTTAATTTTTTATGGATTCACAAATACAGATTTAGTGATTGTGAATTTATGAAGCACTTAAGTAACCAAGAAGTTGTCTTTCAGGTTTTAATCGTACTTTTTAGCGAATTTCCCCTATAGGGAAGAAGCTATTACCGTAGTCGGCATGGTAAGACCTAGGCCCGGGACCATGATAACTTTTCGTTTTGAGGTCCCCAGACCCCAAAAACACCATTCGTTCGAAACTGTATATATATATATATCTATATATATATATCTATATATATATATATATATATATATATATATATATATATATATATATGTGTCCGTGAGCACGATAACTCTCGTAAAAATTATCCGATTTTGATGAAATTTGGTATAAACGTGTAAAGCAACATTTATGACTTTAAGTTCGAAAACCAGCCAGATCGCTCTATCCGAAGGGGTATTTTGGGGGGGTTTTGTACCCCAAAAATGGGTTTTTCGAATTTTTTACATATAATTTTGTAAATAGTCAAATTTTATTTTTTCCCATTGGATTCAGCTTAAAAAAACACAATTTGGTATTTTGATCATTTCTCTACGTCAATTGGTTACCGAGATATTGAAAGTGCTAAACACAGTACGTTGTCTTAATGTTATTCTTATGGAGGAAAATACAAATTTTATATCTCGCTTATTTATGAACATATACTGACGAAACTTGGTATACGGCTTCATCTGGTTGTGGACCATTGATATTTGCTCAAAAAAACAATTTTTTACCCAAGGCTCCCGTAGCAGCAAACCTGCGTACTCAGCCCATGTTATTCTTATGGAGAATAAGTAACGTGCTATCTGCCTTCATTATGAAAATAAATTAATGAAATTTGGTATGTGGCTTTACCTACCTGAGTTATATTGATATTTGTATAAAACCCTTTTTTTTGTCTTCCTTGCTTCAGCAAACCTGCATACTCAGCTGCCATGTTATTATTATGGAGAATAATTAAAATGTCATAAATCGTTTATTTATGAATGTATATTGATGAAACTTGGTATATGGCTTTATGTGGTATTAAGATATATATATATATGCATTGGAAATTCGCTGAGTACGCAGGTTTGCTGCTACGGGGGTATTTTAAATCAGTAATATATTATTACTATTAATGTAGCCTTACAGACATGGGCTGTTGTTATATGGCGCAGGTAACAAAGATTACAGCAGAAGTTAGTACTTTAACTAGGAGTTAAACATTCAAATAGATATTTATTTAGATCAAATCTTGCTGTAGGAAAATTTCTACAATTATTTAAACATTTAGTTTACAGAGCTTCAAAAACTAAACGTCCTTTGATATTAATTATTTTAACTATATTCATACACAGACACTTATGAACCAATAATATTTTACAATTTTAGAATCTCTTCACAATACTTTAAGGGCCACTTGTAAGGCGAGCAGTAGGGATCTGCTGGCTCTGCTGTGATTTGTGACTAGTGGCGAGGCGAGACGACATCGGCTCTTAATTGAAACTCGGGCTTAGCTTTAAACCCCGAGTTACTTGGTGGGACGTAGCTCAGTTGTAGAGCTTGATAGGGAAACATATAGTCTTTATAAAGTGAGACGTAACACTTTTTTATTACAAATCCTATTTGAGTTTTTCAAAGTTAATGACATTATTATTACAATAGCCTCGTAGCAGCAAACCTGCGTACTCAACGAATTTCCAATGTATATCTATATCTTAATACCACATAAAACCACATACCAAGTTTCATCAATATACATTCATAAATAAACGATTTATGACATTTTAATTATTCTCCATAATAACAATATGGCAGCTGAGTATGCAGGGTTGCCGAAGCAAGGAACACAAAAAATGGGGTTTTATACAAATATTAATATAACTCAAGAAGGTAAAGCCACATACCAAATTTTATTAATTTATGTTCATAATTAAGGGAGATAACACGTTACTTATTTTCCATAAGAATAACAAGGGAGCTGAGTACGCAGGTTTGCTGCTACGGGATTTATCGGCCAACAAATGTTTTTTAGTCCAAATATCAATAGACCACAACGATAACAAGCAATATACCAAGTTTCATCAGGGCAAGTTGATAAATAAGCGAGATATACAATTTTTCTTATTCTCCAGAAGAAGAACATTGCACAACGTACTGTGTTTAGCACTTTCAATATCTCTTGACGTAGAGCAATGATAAAAACACCAAATTTTGTTTTTGTTTAAGTTGATTCCAATGGAAAAAACTAAAATTTGACTTTTTCAAAAATGATGTGTAAAAAACTCAAAAACCCATTTTTTGGGTACAAAACCCCTCCAAAATACCCCTTCGGATAGGTCGATCTGTTTGGTTTTCAAACTTAAAGTCATAAATGCTGCTTTACACGTTTATACCAAATTTCGTCAAAATCGGACTATTTTTACGAGAGTCATCGTGCTCATGGATACATATATATATCCGTGAATGGTATGAAACACCATTCGTTCAAAAACTGTATATTTCTATAAATACAGTTTTGAACGAATGGTGTTTTTGGCATCTGAGGACCTCAAAACGAATAGTTATCATGGGCCCGGGCATAGGCCTTACCTTGCCGACTACGGTAATAGCTTCTTCCCTATAGGGAAAATTCGCTAAAACAAATTTAAGGAGGTAAAAGTTGTATTCGGAGTTTAAACTGTAATTAGACATAGATTTGTTTTGAGTAGCGTTGAGTAGCTTTGCTTGACTGAGAGATTGACGTGCAAATAACGGGGCACCAGATACAATTTACAAATGCCTCGCTATTGGGAAAAATGCAATTATTGAGGAAGTCCATGATGCACAGTATAGATATCTCAATATATAAAACAAAGTAGTGTTAGTTACAAATTTTATAACTCAAGAACGGCTGAACGGATTTAAATAAAATTTTGCACACGGATCGTTTATTACCTGGATTAACTCATAGGATCCTTTTTACGCCGGAAAATGTGAAGGGCTCTGCCCCTTTGGCTTTTAGAGTTTAGATGTTATTCCTTAAGGGAACATTTGTTTATCATTTTCTGTTTTTAATTAATAAACAGATAATGTTTCGATAAAAAAGCTGTTTTTGTAAAACATGGCATTTAAAAAAATTACACTATCATCGTTTTTTATTAGGAGTATATCTAAACATATTTGAAAGACATAAATATATGTTCATTATGGATACTAAAAACATACTTGAATGGAAACTCTCATAATGGAAATAAAAAACAACTACTTGAATGGCAACTCAAACTCTTTTTCCGATAAGCGAGTGAGCGAAGCGAACGAGCTCATATTGTTTATGAACGATTATTTGAGATAAACAAAATTCAATGACATTATAGGACAGGACAACGTATGTCTGGCCAGCCAGTTTAAAATAAATTAAACCATTAATTAGTTAGATGTATAATCAGAAGACACGGATGGACGTTAAAACTGGAATGTGGGTCATTAGCGGTTTTTGAGTCACTTCCCGACAAAACTTGGACCATTTTTGTAATATATTTCCACGTCTACAAATAAAATTAAGCTTTCACCCTGTAAAGATATACCGTTTCTGAACTTTACCCGGGTTTGAACTCTCTTTCAAACTTTGGTCGGGTAATTAGGAGGGGATGCAACTTTCCACTTGCTTATTTAACGAAGATGTAAACAAGTAACTTCACCATTATCAAGCATAACACTAACCGAGGGCTGTTAGATACTACAAGGGTTGTACGTTGTCTAATATAATGCTTTTCAGGGTTTCGTATTCTTATAGTAACTGTATTTTTATAGTGATAGTATAGTATCGTTTATGAATTCCAAAAGTAATTATTAATTCATGGAATCAATTAAACTTATTGCAATAAAAATCGTATTTGTACAACGAAGAAATAATAGTGGAATATTGATAACGAATGCGTATCAGTAAGTTTAAAGCCTTATCAGGTAAATGTTAGAAGTAATCTGTAGAAAAATTAGGCATCTACCATCTTTACTGTTAAAAAACCGAAATTGAAATTTGGAGATAGAGTAAGGATTCCTAATATAAACCCATGAGTAGTAAAGCGTATACTAACAATAATAGAAGTAGGTAAAGAATATTTATAGTGTTCATTTTTATACATTTTATCATGTCATTGTTATAGATACTGCTTGATGTAAAAACATGATATTAAATGCGTATGATGACAAAAGTCTCAGTTTTAACAATGAGACCACTCAATTCCAGGGATAAAAAGTTATGTTTCCACGTTGCGGATGGAGATTTTGTGCCACAAAGCTGTGTTGTAATATTTCGGAAGATGAAACTTTCCACTTAATTAATTCATAAAGCTTAAAGTCCCTCGTGATGTGGCAGACGTACCTTAAATAATAAGCTGGTGGAAATGTTCAGGATGAACTTGGTGGTAAAATATAATATTGGTGATACACAATTTATTTTGTAACAGCATTTTATTTGGCTATGTTATTACGTGAAAACATTATATACATAATAATATTTCAAGACAAAACTAAAAAAATTAATAGAATATGCTTAACAAGTTTTAACAACCTGTTAAAGAAGGTATATTGCTATACTGTGTATAGGAGAAGTAATTAAGTTAATCTATAGAATATAATACTTTTGTTCATAGATGAGTTGTGGAGTAGCTGCAGTTTGTAGTACCCGTATCTACCCTGGGGTAAAACCAGTTTAGTGCTAGATTTTGTCGATAAACTGTTGAAATCAAGAAATAAATATCTATTCAAGAGGGGGTTCCTCTCACGAAACATGTCGGGTCTATAACTGCTTCACCCATTAAGATAGTGTTAACTTTCAAACCACGTCCCTCCTCAACGGACCATCCCAAGTTGTTGTTTCATAGCTCACTTTAAACAGGAAAACAATTAGATATCAGTGTTCTGATGTTAGTATTACAAATAATAATTGTTGAGGAAAAACAAGAATATTTAACAATTGAGATATTTTTATTGGTAAACTATCTGAGACATTTAAATTATGCTTACTTAAATCGATTAGGAATACTATACTCTTTAAAAAGTACCATAAAATAACATCGGTCTTATGGGTGAAGCAGAATAACATCGGTCTTATGGGTGAAGCAGAATAACATCGGTCTTATGGGTGAAGCAGAATAACATCGGTCTTATGGGTGAAGCAGAATAACATCGGTCTTATGGACGAAGCAGAATAACATCGGTCTTATGGGCGAAGCAGAATAACGTCGGTCTTATGGGCGAAGCAGAATAACGTCAGTGTTATGGGTGAAGCAGAATAACATCGGTCTTATGGGCGAAGCAGAATAACATCGGTCTTATGGGTGAAGCAGAATTACATCGGTCTTATGGGCGAAGCAGAATAACATCGGTCTTATGGGCGAAGCAGAATAACGTCGGTGTTATGGGTGAAGCAGAATAACGTCGGTCTTATGGGCGAAGCAGAATAACGTCAGTGTTATGGGTGAAGCAGAATAAAATCGGTCTTATGGGCGAAGCAGAATAACGTCGGTGTTATGGGTGAAGCAGAATAACGTCGGTCTTATGGGCGAAGCAGAATAACGTCGGTGTTATGGGTGAAGCAGAATAACGTCGGTCTTATGGGCGAAGCAGAATAACGTCAGTGTTATGGGTGAAGCAGAATAACATCGGTCTTATGGGCGAAGCAGAATAACATCGGTCTTATGGGCGAAGCAGAATAACATCGGTCTTATGGGTGAAGCAGAATAACATCGGTCTTATGGGCGAAGCAGAATAACATCGGTCTTATGGGTGAAGCAGAATAACATCGGTCTTATGGGCGAAGCAGAATAACATCGGTCTTATGGGCGAAGCAGAATAACATCGGTCTTATGGGCGAAGCAGAATAACATCGGTTTTATGGGTGAAGCAGAATAACATCGGTCTTATGGGCGAAGCAGATAGAAACGCGAATGTTTGTGACGGAGCCCCCTCTTAAGTAATTATCTAATCCTATAAACATCAATTTGTATAATATAAACATGCAAATTTAGTTGCTCGAATTCGAACAAATATTTTTTTGACTACTCAGTTCATGTACGTTTATTTCAGTTTATGTTGTGATGCCATTCCAGAAGTTAGCTAAAAACAGCTATCTTGCTTCTGTACTATGTTTTGTAACTATCAACAGCTGTCAAATGCTCCGTTTAAATTGATTTATTTTATTTCATAAGATTAAAATTGGTACTTTGAAAGCCCAGGGGGCAAAGCTCGGGAGGTATGGATGTTTTCCAAAATCCCAAAACAAAAGGCAAATCTATACATACACGTCAAGGGCTTTTAAATAACTCATAAACAATCATTCAAGGTCTAATAATTTCGCGAGAAGCCCGCTCACAAGAATCACATTATTTTAACGCGTTTTTATTAGCTCGCTTTCTTGCCCGACTTACTTTTCATCACGATGCCTATCCTATTCTATACTCTAATCCTATACTCTAATATGAGTAAGGTTTGCTTGCTTGCGACACTGATCTCAAAAACGGCTCCAACGATTTCCTTCAAATGTTCGAAATAACTAATTTCTGGGATAAAAATGAGTTCTAGACAGGACTCATCCCCAGGAAAAATCAAATAATGTATAAAAACTAAAATGAAAAGTTAAAAAAATTAACATTGGGCTTATGGAGTTTCAAATCAAAACTGTAAACTAAGCTGTTCATAATCAACCAGGGAACTGTCAAAGTAATACTCATGTTGTTTATGATTATTAACATGTGGTTTCCTGAGAGCAGAGATTAAAAGATTTGAGTGAAGATTACATATATAGAGTAGTAAAATAAATCAAAAGGACATTGAGCTATAAATAACAACTGGAGTGACCTTAACAATGTAGAAAAGAGGCAAATGAGTTATACAAATCTGATTATCAGTAGGGGGAAGTGGTGAAATATACTCCAAGTCATCTAAACAAACTGACTGGCCTTCCCCGAGCAAAGCTCGGCCCCCAGGTACTATGAGTAAGGTATGCTTGCTTGCTTGTAACTCTGATCTCAAAAACGACTCCAACGAATTCCTTCAAATTTTGGAAATAACTCATTTCTGTTGTAAAAATAAGTTCTAGGCAGGTCTCATCCCCAAGAAAAATCAAATAATGTAATAAAACGAAAATGAAATGTTAACATTGGGCTTATGGAGTTTAAAATCTAAACAAAAGAATGGTATCAGCTGTTCATAATCAACCCCAGGGAACTGTCAAAGTAATACTCATGATGTTAACATATGGTTTCCTGAGAGCTGTGACTACAACTGTTGATTGAAGATTGCAAATGTAGAGTGGTAATATTTGAAATAGTTCAAAGAGACATTGAGCTATAAATAACAACTGGAGTGACCTTAAAAATGCAGCAAAGAGGCAAATGAACTATAAACATCTAATAATCATTTGGAGGAAGTGACGAAATATTACTCAGTCATCTAAAAAACCTGAGACTTCCCCGAGCTAAGCTCGGCACCTCTGGCACAGTAAAAACAGCTGATTTAAATTGTAAAAATAAATGGTAAAGAAACATTAGTGCGCGTAGTGGACTAATGGAAAACTAATTGAGAGCAAGGGAAAGTAAATTTAGAGCAAGGAAAAATCAGCTGATCGTTTTTCCCTTTCTCTAAATTAGAGCTAGGGAAACGATAATTTTATTTGACATCAGCTGTCATCGAAAATAGCTACTTTCTATACGGAGTGATGAAAATATTATTTCCAAAACTAGGGCCAAAAGTAAAGCTTTTCGAAGCGAACTCAAGGTTTGCAAATTAGATTCCATCTTGATCTTGCTATTCCTAACAAACAGCTGATAACGCAAGCTTACATTATTATCTTTATTAATAGGTATGCAATGCATTTGTCTGCTTGCAATATTGAGCGGAGCAAGTATTTGTTTAATCGATACAAGATTGGCGCCTCCTCTCGTAAACGTGACATTTACGTAAGAACAAACACATACATTTGTTATAGTTAATTATTCAAGGTGAACAAACCACTGACTTAAACAAAACAACAATTGCACAGAAAACTATTGTATTTACAAACAGCTGATAGTAACAGTCTGCAGTTAGATATGATTCTTATAACAGCCGTATAATCAACACACAGTAAATAAACCAAATCAAATATTTCTTCTATTAAAATAGCATTGCAACTTTAAAGGGCTGTAGGGCAGAACTCTGACGTCCGATTTGGATCATTTAAGATTTTTACCTTCCCATAATTGGTTACTATGACCGTGCCAAATTTCGTGCGGATCACTTCAGCCGTTCAGGAGGAGTACGTGGAAATGAAAAGCCAGAGTGTAGTATAAGAGCTACACTCGCTTCGCTGGCTCCGCTATGTTAAAAACACTTCTTGATTTTTATTCGGCTATAATTGAACCCTAAAAATATTTTTCTATATACGTATCTGGTATTAATCGAAAGCTCTTAACCTCTAGATGTGCCTTTTGGGGTTTCCATAAAGTCTCTACCACGGGGCTTTGCCCCACGAGCTATCAAAGTTTATATGTCAATCTTATGGTATATTTTATTTGGTTATTCAGCTAATTGTAATGTAAATAAACTCTTAACACGTCTGGCTCTATGCCTGCTAGATCCCCGTGTGAAGGATGGGACACCTGCTAGTTATTATTGAATAATTAGTTCAATTAATATTTGTCTGCATACTGCAAAGCATTTCTTTTGCATTTTCCGAAAGTGGCAAAGAAACTTTACACTTAAAATACATACCACATTTGTCTCCATACAACTAATATTTTGGATACCAAAATATACAATAATGCACTTTCATCTATTTTGGCTGAATTCACGATATTGAGGCTATAAACAACGAGTCAGTTATCTTGGTCCAAAGCAACAATCAATCAGCTGTTTTTTATCTGTCATGAGCGGAAAAGTAAAAAGCAACTAGCGGAAAAGAGCGTTTTGTTTGCTAAATAGAAAACAGTGATTTTACGATGTGATTTTTATCGTAAATAATCACTAAAGGCTCGGTTGTAGGAAAAAACATGGTACTGCATTTCTGGTCTATGTATTCTTTAAATAACTCCTGGTTCTATTTCAACCTTGTACATGAGTTGCACTTCTCTCTCAATTATTACCTTTTCTTGCAAAGTAAAAAAGTGTAAAATGAAATTAAATAGCCGTGAGATGCACAAGCAAGGCCGCACTCCTGCACAGTTCTGGCCTCCTGGTCACTCGCGACTCGCCGCACTGCGGGAATGACGGACAACAGTGATCGGCGTCCAGCGACCGAGTGAGTGTTCCTGCGACGTCAAATCCGAGTTCAAATATACAAAAATATAGTACCTGGGGGCCGAGATTTTCTCGGGGAAGGCCAGACAGTCAATTTGTTTAGATGACTTTTAGTAATATTTCACCACCTCCCCTACTGATTACCAGATTTATATAGCTCATTTGCCCCTTTTCCGCATTATAAGGTCACTCCAGTTGTAATTTATAGCTTAATGTCCCTTTGATTTAATTTGGATGTAATCTGCACTCAATGGTTTTATTCACTGCTCTCATGAAACAACACGAGTATTACTTTGACACTTCACTGGTTGATTATGAACAGCTGTTACAATTATTTTGTTTTGATTTTAAACTCCATAAGCCCATGTTAATTTGTTTAGTTTTCAATTTTTGTTTTTTTAGTATTATTTGATTTTTTGGGGGGATGAGACATATCTAGAACTTATTTTTCTCCCAGAAATTGGTTTCCAACATTTTACGGAAATCGTTGGAGCCGTTTTTGAGATCAGAGTTGCAAGCAAGCAAGCACGCAAGCAAGTATATTGGAGTATAGGATTTTATTTGTTATTGTAAATTGTAAACTAAATTTTGGTTTTGCCATCCAAATACTTTTGGATTTGACCAAACATTTACCCTTACTACATGTTTTTAACTAGATAGATTTTAGATAATGCTTACTCAGTTGTCTTGGTGGGTGGACGATATTCTCGTCAGCCACCTTGAGTGTCCGACAGCAGTTTGCTCAATTCCTTCGACGCCAAAACACTTTTACTTGTCGCTGAGTATTAGGAGAGCAGAATCGACCAGGGAGTCGGTTATCAGATATTTGGATCAGTGTTAGTTCGGATGATCAAATAGTTACAGTAATCAAACATAATGTAATCTTCAAATTAAATTCACTCCAAATAAAAACACAACAGCGTTCAACCGAGCTGTGTTGGCAGCTGTTGGTAGAGTTCTAATGGTACCTGTACACTATCACCAAATGATTCGCTTTTTCCGCCGAATGTTTGGAACGAGTCGCGACAACGAATCTTGCATCAAATAAACCGAATGTGCACCATCACCTAACCAAGTTCACGCTGACGTGTTACTGACGACTTACGTCAAGAGTATGGGTTCAAATCATCTGACTTCGGAATCTCCTGAACTCCCATTTCCTAAATAAAATATTCTAACAATAAGGAAAAATTAAATTTTAGAACATGTTATCACTTTCTCAGTATACGGCATATTTTGTAAATTAATTTTAAAATTGTTTAAAATGTTTAAGTGAGTGTATTATTTTAGTTCAGTTAAATAAACCACAATTTGTATCCTAAACGTACGGGTGTAATTATTTTAAGCTAAATCCCAAACGATCAGTTTGTACTGTGCCAGTGTGGTAAAATTCAAATTTAAATAGTTAAAGGTACCAGAGCACTGGAAGTAAACATATCGTGTAACCACTACTGGATCTGGAAGAGGAGTTACCTGTAGGACAAGGCATTTTTAATTTTAGGTAAATAATAATTAGGGAACAACGACGCTGGTACAATACTTTAAAACAAATATATTATTTTAAAGTATGATTTGAACAAATGTTTTCTATCTACCACTAACATTACTAATACAAACATTTGACCAATAAACACTTGTTAGTTTGCTCAATTCAAACAAGCGTAGTTTGCACAATTACCAACCAAGGCGCCCCCTAGAGCCACCCGGGGTTGTAAGAGACCAGTTCTAATTTATTGTCGAATCGTCGACGGTCTCTTAAGCCTCTTTGTTTGGATAATTGAATTTGAGAGCTGTCATTTGTCTCTCTAAAGCCTTTGTCCTAGTAATCCTGCTTGGAATTTATTGGGACCCTTTGTTTGGTTGCTAGCTGCGAAAAACGTTTACTGAATTTGAATTTCGCAAAGATAAAACAGATTACCACTACCAGAGAGAGGTGCTTCTCTGAAAACTTTGGTAGTATAAATAATGATAAGAAAACTATTTATTTGCCTAAACAATTTCGAATTTTGTAGACTGTAAAATAAATATTTTAAAATACCAAAAGACTTAATAATCTGTTTCAAATTATTTATTTCATAGATATATATTAGGTTTGTTTATTACCAAAGAATTCATTAATTGTTTATGAGGATTGTTAATATAAATCTGTTTTATTTTCTTGATGTCTTCTTTAATTATTATTAAATCTACAAAAGCATGTAAAAATATTAACTTATGTGTTTCTGGTCTGATTCAACTGTGATTTGATTATTTTATTGCCCTAGTCCATGGAATATGCAAATACTGTCTACAACTTTTAAATTCAATATCAATACACTAAACGAGTGTCTCTTTCGTAGTGGAATTATGGAACCTAATGTAGGTGGGATATCACGTACAATAAGCTCCTACCCATTCCTATCAGTGTTTGTGAACGTGAACGCAGCGATTGTCCTGCCCTGTCGTATCTTTATTTATTGGACTGCTCTGACTTTAAAAATCGACGTAGACATAAAAAAATGATTTGTTATACAGATTTACAGCATTTAGCATTTAGCTGACTAAGCTTGAAACATATTAAACACATTTTTCTGTTAATACTGTGTTCTTTAATCATGACATTTCGTAGTTTTACAAATAAAGTATTTATGACGCTATATTTAATCTATTCAATGATTCCGTTATTGCTTATGGAATACGTAAACGCAGATGTATTTTGTCCTTTATATCTTGGCAATTACTTATTATAAGAATACCGTAAGAATTATGTTAGAAGACCTAAAACCCTTTAAGAAGAATCTTCCAGCCCTCGGTTAGTGTAACACCCAACCTGCGCCAAGTTACTTGTTTACATCTTCGTTAACTAAGCAAGTGGAAAGTTGCATCCCCTCCTAATTATCCGACTTAAGTTTGAAAGAGAGTTCAAACCCGGGTAAAGTTCAGAAACGTTATATCTTTACAGGGTGAAAGCTTGATGTTTTTTATAGGAAAAGGGTTTTAAGATAATTTTGGAATTTTTGTGTAGTAAATATCAGTAGAGGGCCCCTACTCATATCAGTAGAGGGCCCCTACTCATATCAGTAGAGGGCCCCTACTCATATCAGTAGGGGGCCCCTCCTCGTATCAGTAGAGGGCCCCTACTCATATCGTTTGCTTATTAGTGAATTTCCTTTGGAAAGTGAACTATTAGCATGACCCGCACGGTGAAACTTAAGCCCGGGACCACCATAGAAGTTCCTAACGTGACCCCCTGAACACGTTTTGGGGGGTCGTTCAAAATTTTATATATATATATGTATATCTTGTTCCCATGGAAAAAGATGGGAATTAGTTAGGCGAAAGTTTTAAGCCCTCTCTCGTCATTCTAGCATAAATATTTACCGAGTTATTTAAGAAAATGTGTATTGACCAAACGCAGTACGTTGTCTTAAGGGGGGTTTACATTAGAAAAGCCTGTTATTCATTTGTTGGTGTAATTTTAACATCTCCAGCAACCTCACGCCTACTTTAAAGCCTGACTGGACCTTCTCCTAACCTTATAATGAACAAAATTGTATTCCCAGCATTGCAGGTAAATAGAACCAGGAGCATCAAAACAGCCAAAAAATCAATATTTTCAGATTTGAATAAAAATTGGAATAATTGTATGTTTTTAACTGATTTTGAGTTTTTATATTTTTTTATGTGGAAATTCACTTCCCTCACGTCAGCGTGCTGCGTGCGAACTCGTTTCATTTATTATAACAACGCCGCTTTAAAACTTGTACTATACCAATAAGCAATATAATATACAGTACATAATTTACCATTGTTATATAAATCAGGATGTAGGAAATTAGTAGTTTAACAGATATAAATATCACAACTGGGATAGTTCCAGAAATAATTGATCTAAATAAAATCGTGAATCACATCCAGATTTATGAACAAATCAATGTTGAAACCATTGAAAGAAAAATATCTAAATGCAAGAAAACAGAACAAATAAGGTGCATTAAAAAATTACATACACAATTTGACTATGTAAAATTAAAATACTTCATTACCGTATCTCAACACTGACAGCATTGTAAGTGAGCTAAAAGTATAGAGTCAGAAGGGGAAATTCGGTACACAATATTAAAAAATAATACATTCTAACGTTTAGTTTTTGATACACACTTTTTGCTCTAATTACGAAACGCAAAACCAGAAACAAGCTAAACCTACTTAGTTTTATACTAAAACATACACAAGATTTACTCAACTCTTTACATAACACATCGGATCTTCCGCATATTCCCTAATGACGTAATACATGAACGTAGAGAGTGGTGGCTCCGCGTTGGCCCTGAAGCTGCTTATATTGCAACACATGAATAGTATCAGAATCTAGTTATTTAGAATCTATAACTCGTGAAAATAGTATTATGTCAATAACAGAAGGTCTGGTAATAGAACATCATGATTTGAATATTCTCAAAATCAACGTGTTCCTAATGTTGTTACATTAACGAATTAATGGACACTGTGTGAAGTATAAGATGGTGTTTAACCGATTATTTTAAAATGTTGTATCTTTAATCACCGAAAACTATTACACCGTTTAAATAAACGGTATCAGGAAACTGACACATACTTTCTCCCTTTTAGCCCAACTTTAATGAATAAATTACTTTTTATTTACTAAATATAGAATACAAAACATGGTCGAATGTACAGAAAATCTTGTAAAAAAGTTGTTTTAAAAAACATCCACCCAAATCCCTGCTTTGGAGGCACTACAGAATCCATTGCTACACTCGTGGTTTTAAGAGGGGAAATGCCCCCTATTCCCCCTTGAGGGTTATTAAGGGGCAACATATTTCGAATTAACTCTGTTGCTCAATGCTAAATTGACAAGCATATCAAGTTTGAATGAAATTGATCAGTAAATAAGACAGAAATAGTAATTTTTGTATTCCCCATAAGAATAACATTGGACAACGTACTGCGTTTACCGCTAAATGAAAATTTCAATTTTCTCCGAAACCAGCAATCGTAGAACAGTAATTCAAAATACTAAATTATTTAGTTTTTAGAGCTCTTTTTAATGGTGAATAGTAATATTTTTTAATATTTATGTTTTTTTATGAAAAATCCAAAAATCTGAATTTTGGATGTTTTAAGTCCTGTAATTTCTGAACCCGAATTTTTACAGAAATGCGGGTGGTGTCATTTTGTTGGAGAACTAAAGTTCTACAAACGACTACAGTTTAATCAAAATCGTTAGAGCCGTTTTTGAGAAATTTGGATTTTTCATGTTTTTTGGCGGTTTTTGGGGGATAATTACCCTTAAAAATCAAAAATTCAAAAAAATGAAAAAAACGCCTGGAGATATCGTGGATTAGTACCTACATACCAAATTTCATCAAAATCGGTCCATAGGTTAGGGCTCTAGCTCTGTACACATCCACACATACACACACACACACACACACACACACACACACACACAGACAGACATCACGTAAAAACCACTTTTTTGGGTTCAGGGAGCACCAAAACGAATATTTCCACAAACAACTCAAATTCGAAAATTCTGACGAAAACAATACTTTCTCCATATACTACGTATAAGGGGGAGAAAGTAAAAAATAGTATAATACGAGCTTTTCATTCGATGGCAAACAACCTTTCAAACATGGCGACACGTTTTTGTGGGATGTTCACTCTGGATGTGTCGACACAGATAAAGGGCGAGACCACAAAGGCAGAGAGTGTCATAGGTGACTTTACCGCATCCAAAGGCTTTATTAACCTCTTTGACTGCGTATTTCAAGCGAGTATTAGTTCTAAACTACGATACAAATTCCCACTGATCCTCCTAATTCCCCCCCAGTATGTTACCACCTAACACTCATATGTTGTTTATCCCTGATGAAATGCAGCCAAACATATTGTAAGAATAATTTTTACAAATCTGAACACAAATAATTTGACAGTGTGCCTATTGTACTGATCAACTTTTGATGCTTAAAACAATATATAATACACCCGTCGCAGCAAACCTGCATACTCAGCGAATTTCCAATGAATATATAACATAACACTTAACAGGATTCATAAGAAATGTATTCACAAACAAGCGATATTTAAAATATTAATTATTCTCCATAAGAATAACATTGGGTATGAGTACGCAGGTTTGCTGCAACAAGGCACACAAAATAATGGGTTTTTATGCAAATATCAATAGAACTCATCTTAGTGAAGTCACATACCAAGTTTCATCCATATACATTCATAAATAAGCGATATATAACATTTTAAGTATTTTCCATAAGAATAACATGGAGACCAAGTACCTAGGTTTGCTGCTACAGGAACCATAGGCGAAAAATTGTTTTTTTGTGCAAACAACAATAAACCATAACCAGATCAAGCCATATACCAAATTTTGCCAGTTTATGTTCATAAATAATCGAGATATACAATTTTTCTTTTTCTCCATAAGAATAACATTAGACAACGTACTGTGTTTAGCACTTTCAATATCTCGGTAACCAATTGACGTAGAGCAATGATCAAAATACCAAATTGTTTGTTTTTTTAAGCTGAATTCAATGGTGTGAATTAAAATTTGATTTAAATTAAAATTACATGTGAAAACCCCCAAAAAACACATTTTTGGGGTACAAAACCCCCCAAAAACCCCCCTTCGGATGGTGCGATTCATCTGGTTTTCGAACTTGTTCAAATAAATGGTACTTTACACATTTGTACCAAATTTCATTAAGATCGGACCTTTTTTACGAGAGTTATCGTGCTTACGGACACATATATATATATATAAATATATATATAAATATATATACATATATAAAAATTTGAACGAATGGTGTTTTTGGCATCTGGGGACCTCAAAATGAAAAGTTATCATGGTCTCGGGCTTAAGTCTTACCATGAGACCTACGGTAATAGCTTCTTCCCTATAGGGGAAATTCGCTAAAAAGAAAGTTGTAACACAAATATCACACGAAATATTGTATGACATTTATGCGAATGTTATGCTAGTTATTAAGTTGTGCTAGTTATTAGGATTGTTATGTTGGCGCGACGCTTGATTTAAAAAAGTTGGTCGTAACCGTTTAGATAATTTCGGGTTGACGTCTGAAATAAGATACACTAGCAGAAAATTGTAATTATTGTACTTAAATTATGTTTTAAATGATAGCACTCACAGATGTTCTATTCAAAATGTATAAAGGAACCGATTTTAGTTTTATATTGTTTTAGTACAAAGAATATATTTTTATTTTTATGTGGGTTGCAGTTTGTTGGTTTTGCAAAACTGAACCTAAAAATTGTCATGACCATTTCGGATATACATTTCATATTAACATATTTTGTACTGTCAAACACTTAAACAAATGAAAGCTATATTATACAACTGACTAACCTTAAATATTGTCAAATGTCCACAGATGAGCGCCTGTGCAAATCCCAAATGGTGTCACATCAAAATGGTAAGTCCATTCAAAATTATTGGGTCGTTATGGTATTATGGTTATGGTATGGTGTATTAGCAATTTAGCTCATTTCGTTTGATTTCTGATAGTTAAATTCTCACCAAATTAACTGTCCATGAAAACTGTGCTTATTTCAATTAAGTGTAAACTGAATAATATGTCAAATTTAGCCACAGACTATTTATCGTTTTCAGCTAATACAGTATGATTGTTTTGTTTAAATGTGTCCAAGTGTAAATAATACTCCAATAGGTAGCATATGTAAGTAAACGGACTTACCCGTAAATTAAACAAAAACCCCGCTTCAAATTTACCTTAATCAGCCTTATCCTACATAGTAATACACGGTTGAAATGCTATCTTCTCAGTGGTTACTGAGCCGATCTACAAGATCTAAAATTAAAGGGGATAATGCACAGATTTGCCAAATTTCCCCAGGTTCATGTTAGTTCTTAGGGCTACGCCCCACATACCTTCTTAGTTGCAATGTAAATCTTATGGAAAAAGAGTAATAGTTGAAATTGAGCATTTGACAGCTGTTGAAGGTAACAAAACACAGTGCAAAAGAAAGATCAGCTGTTTTAAGCTAACTTCTGGAATGGCATCACAATTTCATTCGTTTTTAGCGAATTTCCCCTATAGGGAAGAAGCTTTTACCCTAGTCAGCATGGTAAGACCTTGGCCCGGGACTATGATAATGTTTCTTTTTGAGGTCCCCAGACCCCAAAAACACTATTCGTTCGAAACTGTATACATATATACATATATATATATCTCCGTGGGTGCGATAACTCTCGTAAAAATGGTCCGATTTTAATTAAATTTAGTACAAACATGTAAAGCAACATTTATGACTATCGCTCCATCCAAAGGGGTATTTTAGGGGGGTTTTGTACCCCAAAAAATGGGTTTTTGAGTTTTCAATATATAATATTTTAGTAAATCCAATGTTTTTCAGCATTGAATTTAACTTAAAAAGACAAACCTTTAGGTGTTTTGATCATTGCTCTACGCCAATTGTTTACCGAGATATTGAAAGTGTTAAACACAGTACGTTGTCCAATGTAAGTCTTATGGGGAATAAGAAAAATTGTACATCTTGCTTATTTATCAACTTATACTGACGAAACTTGGTATATTGGGTTCATACCTTGTGGCCTATTGATATTTGCACGGAAACAGTTTTTTTGCTGATAGTTCCCGTAGCAGTAAACCTGCGTACTCAGCCTCCATGTTATTCTTATGGAGAGTTAGTAAAATGTTATCTCCCTTAATTATGAACATAAATTAATAAAAATTGGTATGTGGCTTCACGTAATAGAGTTATAAAAATTTTTCATAAAAACCCATCTTTTGTGTTCCTCGTTTCAGCAAACCTGCATAATCAGCCGCCATGTTATTCTTATGGAGAGTAATTAAAATGTCATAAATCGTTTATTTATAAATGTGTATTGATGAAACTTGGTCTGTGGCTTATTTATGTGGTATTACGATATTCACTGAGTACGCAGGTTTGCTGCTACGGGGGTATTTTATTTTCATTCATTTAAACTGCTTGAATTCGAGCAGCTAGATTTACTAGTTATGTACAATTTACTATTTATGAGTAATAAATCAGAAAGCCGATACATCCATTTTCACTTTGTGTAAGTTGTTGGGTAACGCCCAAAATTACCCTGCCAAGCATGGTAACATAAATGTAACATTTCAATATAACTTTGATTGTGCGAAGAAGAAGCTGAACTTGATTTCTTTGAAAATAACGGATTGGGGGAGGTATACAGGTAGTCCCATGTGCTCAGCCGTACTTTTAATCTCCTGCAGTCATCGCTACGAGAGTTTAGGGAAAAGGCTTTCTGAACAGCGAAAGTATTACGAGAAAGAATAGTTTCTCAACATGTTTCTAAGAGCAATCTTGTCATATATGATAGGTATAACATTACTTAATTATTCCTAATACTGGAAAATTTCAACCAATATACTGATTTCAGTTAGTTAGTTTATTTATTTAATAATAAAAGTATAATGTTATACTAAATTATTAACTACGTATAAAAACAGAGAGAGTTGCAACAAAACAAATCTATTTATCCCTAGGCAAGTAACATTATTTTGTTAAGCATTTTAGTTCTTGTACAGCGTTAATTGGTTTATAACGGAATAAAACTAAGCGAAGTGTACTTGGAGAAAGTTAAGTAATTGTGTTGGTCATGTAACAAAAACTGAAAGGACGCAAAACGGGAAATAAGTCGAGTAGAGGTTTCGAGCTGCGAGTCAGTTGGAGCGGTTCGGCTCGGCCTTGTAATGACAGTTTTACTTTATAGAAAGTTGCATGTAGTTGATTGCACAGTGTTATTGGTTTAAACGAGGGGAATTTTAATAATATTTAATAACAAAAACATCCTTATATATAATACGTGAAGCCCTTTTTTGTAAACTCCTCCCTTATTTCTCGACCAATTTTAATGTTTTAAGTGTAAAAAAATCGTCTTAGTTTTGCAATCAGGTTTTAATTTTCGGTATTTTTATTCTGAAGGACACGAGTTTCCCTCAAAGTTAGTATTTTACCCATTAGATTAACATGGGAAATAGTTTGATTTGAATTGCAGCTGTTAACACATTATGGACAGATTATTAGCAATACAAGATGTTACAAGTAAGGAACGTATTTATCTATATCAATAAAATAAATTTTGTTCTACATCACTTTGAGCAGTGAAATTTTGTATGCAGCGGAGATATTTAAATCGTGTTTTTCTGTCTGTTTGTTTATGGACCAGGTTTGTTCCGCGTTTCACAAAAAAGACTGAACCGAATGAAAAAAATATGTTGCCCATTTTTTTGTAAGGCAGGAAACGTCATTAGGGGTATGCCCATTGGTCCGTTACTGCTCCAAAGAAGATCTTATGGGTACAGGTTACTCAACCTTCCACTGTAGAATGCACCATATTAGTTCTAATGAGCATTTAGTCAGATAATTTATCTTTTAACACAGAATGGAGGAAACGCGTGCTTTACTAAATACTCCACAACGGTATACTAAACATTATAAAATAACGGCCCGGCAACGAAACATTGGGTACGTAACACATAAGCCCTTGCATCATGGTATTTAAAGCTCGGTTTCTCAAGGTAGTCATTGTGGTTATATTGCTGGATTTTTTATGTGTTTTTAAGCCCATCATGCACAAACTACATGAATTATTCAGCAGATGTTGAAAGAAGATAGGTCCATCCTAAAAATCAGCTATGGGATTATTGCCGTTCCAATGAGGCTTGGCTCTATTAATGACCTTCAAAATGCCCATGTTAATCATATACTTACTAGGCCCATTCAAATAATTGGTAGAAATACAGCAGACATTGGGAATGAACCGTAAGCAGAAATAGGCCTATACTTTCCGTCCCTTATGTCCTTTGCTCCGTTGTCCTTTAACATTTTAAGTTAAACAACCCTGACCGTTATTAGTTAACTAGACCGATTGAACATGCATTTGTTAGGAAGATTGTTAATACGTCAGAATAAAACCACGACCTTTAACCCCGTTCCAAAAATGTTTAGGGCCCTTCAAATGTTGGAGCTATCAAATTAGTGGGCAAAGAAATAAGTTCCAATTAGGTCTCATCCCCGCAAAAAATAGTTATGAATAAAAAGTTGTTCGTAAAACAACGTTGGGGTTAGGCTTAAGATTTGTAAATAAAAACAAAATAATTTTAACAGCTGTTTGAAAACAACCACTCAATTGTAAAAATAACACTCACTTGGTAAAGTATCAGCATGTGATTTTTGTAAGAATAGTGATTAGAACCATTGTATGCATACACTTAATGTACAGATTGTTAGGTTATGTATAGATTCCTAGAACCATTACAAATTAAGATAGAATAATTAAATGTAAATCAAACATGTCCAAAGTAAAACGAACCGAGCAAACAAACAAAGTAATGAAATATGCTCGCCTTAGAGAGAAACCATGAAATATAGGTATTTGAACAAACTGGCTGGCTTTCCATGCAAAACTCGGTCTCCCAGGTGCCGAAGGTCTTTAACATATGTATTTAACTTTTCTAATGGAATATTGCACTATGATCGCGAGTGAAGCCGTGACGGGCTACTAGTTAGTTTAGAATACAGGAATGTTGTTTCCCTTTAACATGCAGTGCGGCTTATTATCTACATTTTAATAAAGACAATTCCCGTGGCCATTGAGGAAGTAAAATTAAGCAACAAAGCGAGAATCAACAGTAACTTGTTATATTTTTCATGTGTTGTTTTTCCATTAGTAAAATTATTAGATTATATTTCGTACATACAAAGATATAAACACTCTAAATACACTTTCCACAGGAAAATATATTATTTGGGGCAATAAATAAATCTCATCTGAAATTGGCGAAGGTCCACGGCGGTGACGTAAGTTGGCTTTATTTCCCCACAAAACACAGCCCAAATTGGCGAGAAATCAAAACGTCCCAGCCATAAACATCGAGCGCCCATAAATATGCCACTATATAACCAACTGTATACAACATTAAATTAGGTAATTTGCACGGTATTGAGTTATCCTAATCCTTAATCCTTAATAATATTATAAATGTGAAAGTTTGGATGTATGGATATTTGTAGTTCCATCACGCATAAACTACTGGACCGATTAAGCTAAAGGTTTGCATGAACATAGCTTACACATCACATGTACATATAGAAATGATAATGTCCACATCCACCTTAGGGCTCCACCCCACGGGTCCTGTAAGTTCCAATGCAAATCTTATGTTAGGATATCATTTATAAAATTACCAGCCGAAGTTGTTTGGCAGTTTTGGCAAAGGAAGTCATATGGTAAAACTAAAAAAAAATTGACAGTGCGGGTCAGGTTAATCTTGTTATTATGTTTGAATTTTTCTCGAGCAAAGCCGTGGGTAACAGCTAGTAAGTTATAAAGTGCAACGCTTGAATAATACAAAATATTGTTTGATAAAATGTTTTTCAGCGATAGCAACATAATATATGTAATGTAATGTGACTAAATGTATTTAAGCTGTGTATTTCGCAGTTTTCATTTGTGGGCGTTAAAAGTGACGGTAGACGTGGTTGGTCCAAAGACGGGTTTATTGACTATTAATGAAAAGTATTTTTATTTTTTTAAGAGGTTGGCAGCCTCTTTTTGCCTTACTTTGCCCGCCCTATAGACTATACATCTGTCCGTGGAACGTATCCAGCAAAGCAAGGAGTGAGTCGTTACAGTACCAGTTGAACAGTACTGATACAATGTACATGCCAGGACTGGGGTTCGAACCCTCGACAGGACCGCTGCCATGGTTCCGGCGTCCGACGTCTTGACCACTAGGCCAACGACTCACTAAGAGAGGAGTATTTAATTGTAAAACAAATATTATCCTATACGATTTCATATTAGCCCGCCTCAGTTTTAAAAAGTTCATTAGTGCAAGGTAATCAGTAAAAACAGAGTAATTGACAAGGGCTTTAAGGGGTTGTACGTTTCTTTTGAAAAGGTCTTGTAAAGGCCTCGAGCTTTCATTAAAGAAGAACATTTTAGAAAAGGGACAGGCTAGTTTAGCAATAACTCGTGGCTTCATGGGATCAAAACCCCTAATCTTGCCCCAATACTCTGCCTCATTTGATTTTTGTTACTCTTTAGATAGTGAGAAAAATAAATCTATATAAATAGGGACACATGTTATTTCGTAAACAAAGTATACTCTTAATCACATGCAATGTAATGTAAACAAAGGAGATGTTTTTAAATCCCCATGCTTTTCCTATGGGGGTTGTTTTACGTTATTTCTCGTTTGATGGGAGCTTTTTGGAAATACTGCTATTTTTCCCGAGTCCCTGGGATTGAGGCCTTTAATTTGAGACATCGCCCATCATCCTAAAATTGGCCAAACTCCCACAATTTTGACTTAAAAATTTCGCTTACAGAATTATATATATAAAGATGTGAACAGATGGGTAGAAGAGGACAAGGCTTACAAATAATTATAAATATAAAATATTGTTTTATATATCACCTGGCACTTCATAGAGCATTCCTGTTAAGCAAAGACACCCCCGTATTAAGATAAAATAAACGGTATCAGGAAACTGACACATACTTTCTCCCTTTTAGCCCAGCTTTAATGAATAAATTACTTTTTATTTACTAAATATAGAATACAAAGACGGTCGAATGTACAGAAAATCTTGTGAACAAGTTGTTTTAAAAAACATCCACCCAAATCCCTGCTTTGGAGGCACTTCAGAATCAATTGATACACTCGTGGTTTTAAGACGGGAAAATCCCCCTATTCCCCCCAGGGTTATTAAGGGGCAACATATTTCGAATTAACTCAATGCTATATTGACAAGCATATCAAGTTTGAATGAAATTGATCAGTAAATAAGAGAGAAATAGTAATTTTTGTATTCCCCATAAGAATAACATTGGACAACGTACTGCGTTTACCGCTAAATGAAAATTTCAAATTTCTCCTAAACCAGCAGTCGTAGAATAGTAATTCAAAATACTAAATTATTTAGTTTTTTGAGCTCTTTTTAATGGTGAATAGTAATGTTTTTTTATATCTATGTACTTTTATGAAAAATCAAAAAAACTGAATTTTGGATGTTTTAAGTCCTGTAATTTCTGAACCCGAATTTTTACAGGAATTTGTACAGGAATTTGTTGGAAAACTAAAGTTCTACAAACGATTAAAGTTTAATCAAAATCGTTAGAGCCGTTTTTGAGAGATTTTGATTTTTCATGTTTTTTGGCGGTTTTTGGGGGATAATTACCCTTAAAAATCAAAAATTCAAAAAAATGAAAAAAGCGCCTGGAGATATCGTGGATTAGTACCTACATACCAAATTTCATCAAAATCGGCCCCATGGTTAGGGCTCTAGCTCTGTACACATCCACACAGACACACACACACACACACACACACACACACACACACACACACACACACACACACACACACACACACACACACACACACACACACACACACACACACACAGACAGACAGACATCACGTAAAAACCACTTTTTTGGGTTCAGGGAGCGCCAAAACGAATATTTCCACTAACAACTCGAATTCGAAAATTTTGACGAAAACAATACTTTCTCCATATACTATGTATAGAGGGAGAAAGTAAAAGGAATTTTCTTTAAAAAATTAAACAATATAATTGGGTATTAAGTTTTATTTGTTGCATTTTTAATTTGTAAAGGTAAAACCCCTCAACAAATCTTTATATATAATTCTGTAAGCGAAATTGTTAAGTCAGTATTGTGTGAGTTTGACACAACGCAGGATAATGGGAGACGGCTCAAATTAAAGGTCTCGATCCCAGGGACTCGGAAAAAATATCAGTATTTCCAATAAGTTACCAGTAAACAAGAAAGTACGTAAAACATCCCTTATAAGAAAAAAAGCATGGGGATTTAAAAAAGTCTGCTTTGTTTACATTAAACCATGTGATTAAGTGTGTACTTTGTTTACAAACTGACATGTAGATAGTAAACAAAATCAGAAGAGGCAGTGATTGGCACAAGGTTAGAGGCTATGGCCCCTTCAAGCCACTAGCAATTGCTAATTATCCTATACTCTAATATGAGTAAGGTTTGCTTGCTTGCTTGCTTGCGACACGGATCTCAAAAACGGCTCCAACGATTTCCTTAAAATGTTGGAAATAACTAATTTCTGGGATAAAAATAAGTTCTAGGCAGGCCTCATCCCCAGGAAAAATCAAATAATGTAAAAAAACTAAAATGAAAGGTTAAAAAAAAATAACATTGGACTTATGGAGTTTCAAATCAAAACAAAATAATTGTATCAGCTGTTCATAATAAACCTGGGTATTGTCAAAGTGATACTCATGTTGTATATTGATTATTAACATGTGGTTTCCTGAGAGCAGGGATTAAAAGATTTCAGTGAAGATTACATATATAGAGTAGTGAAATAAATCAAAGGGACATTGAGCTATAAATAACAACTGGAGAGACCTTAAAAATGTAGAAAAGAGGCAAATGAGTTATACAAATATGATTATCAGTAGGGGGAAGTGGTGAGATATTACTCCAACTCATTTAAACAAACTGACTGGCCTTCCCCCGAGCAAAGCTCGCCCCCCCAGGTACTGGAATATAAATCAACATCCTTTGAATACAAAATGAACAAAAGGTTTGTGTTTTTCATTTGGCTTGAAAAAGACAATATAAGTATGAGGTGATTACAGTGAAATGTTGCGAGGCAATTTTTAAACAGCCGTGTTAACATTAATATGATAAGCTTGTGTTTAAACTCAAGGTGAGTTTTCAAAGTGTTTGCAAAATAATTTGCTCTTTATTTAAAAAAACTAAATAAAAGTATTACTACTAACCAATTTGTTGGAGGTTTAGTTATTTAGAGAAGACATGAAATATTTTTAGAGGAAACATACTAATACTCTCGGCGTATCATTATTTTATGTTTTAGCCCTTAGCTAAAACTTGGTATGGTAAAAGGTTTGAGCAACAATACTATCGACGTCAGGATTTAATTATAATTAACTTTAAGTGGCTGTTATGAATTGATATGTTGTGATAGATTTTAAACAAATTCTAATAATCAAAACGAGGTACATTAAGTGAAATACAAAGTCATGATATACAATTTATATGCTGGAATATCTTCCAATCCATAAGACAAGAACTACATTTTCACCCTACTGTAAGGGTGTCGAATAAGCTTCGTCCACGTAAACCTTCGTTCAGTTTCCCCTCTCACCCAAATGGAAGGCATTTTAGAGTTATTTACGTTAACATATAAAATGAAAATACAAAAATTAACTAAAACAATGTTCTTGTTCCCTCGGTAAATGAAAGTACAATGTTACAGTGGCGTAACAATCATCCACTCAGTTTTTAAAATGTCATGAAATAAATAATATATACAGAATTTTAGATTTTAGTGGGGATACAAATATCTATTTCCGTCATATTTACATCAGCATATTTATTGTTCTGAACGAAAAAAGAAAGTGATAACTAAAAGTCAGTGTTTTGTAAGTTTCCAAAGAGAAATTTGTTGCCAGACTTGAAGTGCTAGATAAACTGTTGAGGTTCCACAACTAACTTTCCTTCGTCCATTTGTTGCCGGGTTATTCCTGACACTCATTACAATCTTTCAAGATATTCTTTAGAAGTATGTAACAGTTATGTTACTGCTTATTAGTGCCCCTATTTACGTATATAATGCCTTTTATTCTTCGACTTATCTGACTAAAAGCGACGTTACGTTTCCGAAGATTTAAACTAATGTTTTTAAAATCTTATAGGCTCGGATTTCCTAAATAAAATATGGTAGTAAAAGTAAAACGATCTCAGTTGTGCAAACGAACTAAAATTTCTACATCAATATATTAAGAAGTGGGATTAATTTTATAGTTATTTACAATTATAATTTAAATTTTTTTAAAAGTAAATATTTTTGGCATTTGATTCCATTTGCCCTCAGTCACTCATACTACTCCAACTTCTTGGCATACTAGAGTGGTGAAATTTGGTACATTGATTCTTTAAAGTGTGTTAATAGGATTTGGTTAAAGTGTGTTCGTACCGATCCAACTATGGGGCTTTTTGACCCCAAGGTGTTTCAAAGAGACATTCACTTATGGACATTCACATTGGTTTGGGCTAATGGCAATTAAAACCGCAGATCTTGATTCGTAGTAGTTCAAGAATCAAGAACTTTACTAGCCATTAAATGCAATACAGTATAAAAACAGAGTTGAAGTACTATAAGCTTTGTCAAGGGATACTCAAGGGCTACTTTTATTTTTATATAATAGATACATTACATATTACTATTATATGGTAAGTTTCACGTCACATATAGTTTTGGACTCATATATCTAGGTTGTTAAAATCATTTTTAATGCTGAAGCTAAGATAAAGCATCTTATAGCAACTATAAGATGCTTGTTGTTTGAGAAGATTTGACACAAGTAGTTGAAATTTGTTGAGACGTAAATTTCTTGAAACTAATGGTAACCTATTCCACGGGCTAATCACAGAATGCAGAACACACAACTGTCATAGTTTACGCGGGTGAAGTCGCAACGGATCTGCTAGTAACATATCATTTTTAAAATTATAAAATTCCATTGTATAATTGGTTGTACAAAATGGAAACATAACACAAAAGAAACTCCAAGGAGCTCGCTTGTGAGCATATTTCAAGCACCGGATAACATCTACATGCTTCGGTCTCTCACATTCTTACATCTCATTCTTTGGATCTCAACGCTCTCTCTTGTTAGTGAATTTCCTTTGGAAAGTGAACTATTAGCATGACCCGCACGGTGAAACTTAAGCCCGGGACCACCATAGAAGTTCCTAACATGACCCCCTGAACACGTTTTGGGGGGTCGTTCAAAATTTTATATATATATATGTATATATATATATATATATATATATATATATATATATATATGTGTGTTTCCACTCTAGCGGTCGCATTTTTTGTCCGATTTACTTCAAATTTGGTAGGGACGTTCCTTTCTGTAAACAATTGGACAAGTTCGTTGGGCAAAACAATCGGACAACTCTAAACCCTTTTTTTGGGGATTAATCTTTCTAATCTTTAGTTTTTGGGCCCAAAAAGGGTCAGAAAAGCCCCGTATGTAAAATGAATGCATGTAAAAAGATGGGAATTAAAGAGGCGAAAGTTTTAAGCCCTCTCTCGTCATTCTAGCATAAATATTTACCGAGTTATTAAAGAAAATGTGTATCTACCAAACACAGTACGTTGTCTTATGGGGATTTTACATTAGAAAAGCCTGTTATTCATTTGTTGGTATTCTTTTACCATCCCCAACAAACTCACGCCTACTTTAAAGCCTGACTGGACCTTCTCCTAGCCTTATAATGCGCAACATTGTATTCCCAGCATTGCAGGTAAATAGAACCAGGAGCATCAGAACAGCCAAAAAAAAACAATGTTTTCAGATTTGAATAAAAGTTGGAATAAATGTATGTTTTTAACTGATTTTGAGTTTTTATAGTTTTTAAGTGGAAATTCACTTCCCTCACGTCAGCGTGCTGCGTGCAAACTCGTTTAGTTTTGTAATACAAAGACAAGATAAAAATAAAATAATCACTTTTCCTGTTCCAAACATATGCAGCTGACAGCTCTACTAAATCCTTTTGTAGCTGCAAAAACAATAAACAAAACATATATTAATTATTGCTTATCTTACGTATGGAACAATACGAGGTATGTTTTTAATTTAGGTCCCTAATTTAAGATTATTGCGGATTACTAATTAGATTATGGTAAAAACTTTCAATTTATATGTAACCTTTTATTTATGATGACTTAGGTAAAACCGTATTACACCTTTTGAAATGACTGAAACAAACGTTTCCCAAAGTATGTAACGGTATCATATATAAGTAATATAATATAGTAAGTATAATAAAAAATAGTGGAATCAACCAATAATGAATAAGTGCCAGAATCGTTCTTTTTATCCCTGAGAGCTTAGTGAACATTTTCGGTTCCGCTCAAAAATAGTAGCTCATCATTTTGACCACGTGTGATGAAACTTGGTTATCTAATAATACAAAAATAACAAGTCTATTATTACAAAAGTCTTAAATGTTAAAATAAGTTAAACTCAACAATGAAACAAACTACCAGTTTAAGAAAATATAACGTAGGAGGAAAATAACGTGGAATTGTATACCAGCTGACCTTTCGTTGTGCTATCAAGAAATAATTTTTAAACATTCTACGGGTCACATAAATCCTTAGAAAAAATAGTTTTTTTTCTAGCAGTATGGCGAAAAAAGGATTTTACTTTAACAGAAACCGGATGAAGTAAACATGGAATAAAACGAACGTTGAAATGCTTTTAGACGAGCTTTCAACCTCTGTGTAAAGTGGATTAGTTGAAATTTAAAGCTCTTTGATCTTGTGCTAAAACAAAGAGGTTCAATTATTGCACTGCAGAGGAATGAAACCAAGCTACAGGTGGACAGTTTCGTATTTTTCATTTATATTGAAAAGTAATATATATCACAGAACACTATTTAAATCTTAATTAACAGTATTACAAATTTTCAATCAATTGTGATTTTATTAAATTGTATGTTCAGTTTTTTATTGAGTTTTTCACCAGTTGTTGAAGGCATTTTTGGGGTTCCCTCACCTTGGTTTTATCTGAGGACTTGCCAATATAAAAACGCAGAAGACACAAAACGTAGACTAAACACGAAAACACATAAGTATCGTTGTTAGAAGTTAGGCCACCGTGGAGAAAAAACAAATCGCACACTCCTGGTTTGTTCGAAATAGAGTAATAATATACAGGGTGTCCTGAAACTCTCTGTACAAACTGTATTACTACCAAAGTATATAGCATTAGTCCTTGGGTCAAGACAAACACATTTTATGGTGTAGTTATTTCTGACAATTTCAAAATAACGGTCATTTTAAATGTTATATCTTAAATACCTGTCATTTAAAAAAATTACCGATAAATATTTTATGTTCGGGAATGTTACGAATAATCTAACCCTACTTAATTTGTTGACACTGAGCAATAAACAACAAAGCTGATGCAATAAATCTGTGACCGGGCATTGCCCATCTTGGTTTCTCCACACAACACAATGGAATAAATAACATGAATTGCAGCAGATTGCTTGGTTATAACTGAATTTTAATAACTTAAAAATCGTTGGATTGTTCATAAAATTCTTCAAATGAAGTTATTTTTGTACATATTTTGTAAAATGGTTGGTTTTCGAGCTATTTAGATATACAATTACATTGGTCACCATTTTGGAATTTTCAGAGATAATTACACCATAGCTTTTGTGTTTATATAACCTCACCATAAACAGTTGACTTAAGTTTGGTTGAGTTCGGTTGTGTAGTTTTTCAAATATTAACTTTAAAGAAAACAAACATACAAGCAGACGAACGGAAAGATAGGCATGGGAGACTCATGTTCATTTGAGTTTCTATTGTCCCAAGGAAGAATTCCATTGTCCAGAGGGTTGCGGGGCGCCGCGCCGTGTATAAGTAGTTCGTGTCCAGTATATAATAATGTGTCGTATGAGTTAGCTATTTAAAAGTCCCAGATTAAAGCTAATGTGAGTAAATCCCAAAAACGTTATTCAACAATTAAATTAATCTCACTTGTTACCTTATCTTCCGATTATTCTACTTATAATCTTGTCTCAATAAAGCCTTGTAAATTGCACGTTTGTTTGTAATGCAAGTGTAACATTAGGAACGCTTGGTTGCCCAGCTTGCCCTTTGGCAAAACAAGATTCGTGGTTGAAGTTTTCGTCTCTTGGCACGAGGCCACGGTTTGGCTCGCTCTGGCAACATTACTACAAATATTTATGGTTGTGGATGCAATGTTTAGTTTGGAATAGTACCTGTTCATATTAGTATTCCAAGTACTACCCAATTATGACATTTGTCAAGGTGAAAGTCTTTGTAAAATTAAAAAGGTTTTGAAATTTGATGTCTTTATTTCACGATTCTAAATTAAACCTCCTCTTATGTTTTCACTAAATTAAAAACTATTGATTCAAATTGTTCTATAAAATATAAAATTTAATATATTTTATTGTTTATACAACAAATTGACCACAGATATTGTAATTAGTTCAGAACCAACGATGGTTCCAAATATAACACGTGTTTTATATTTAAAATGTAAATTATTTTTCTCACAGCATGTATTTACCACCAACGATATTTTAAATGGCTTTGTAAATGCAGTCACATCAACACTTAACATCAAGAATATATCAGAATAACCGCTTTAACTTTACAATGAAATATCCAGCATTACTCTGCAGCTGGGCCTCTGGAATGCAATATGTTTCATATTAAATTTGGAATTTCTCTTCATATTCTCAGTGTAAGCCGAGTTTAATTCAGCTGAGATATTACATTACATTTTAAGTATTCTCACATATTTCACGTTGAAAAATTGTTGTTGACTATTAGTCTATTGAAATTCCTCTTAACGTGAACAAGTGTTGAAAAAGAAAATAATAGTTTAGTTTTAGATGTATTACAATCAAAATTTAGTTATAATGAAATGTTTAGGTAGGAAGTTTGAGTTGATTTATGTAGAATATTAAAAGTTTTTGTGATTCTTGTACGGTGTTATCTGATCGCATAATTGGATAATTATTCATACAGACATATTCATTATGTAAAATGTATTGTCAAAATTATTAGCAGACTGCGTGATGATGTAACAAAGCCCCTGTTGCCTAATCTTACAGAAGGAAAGGTGTTTTTACACCTCATGCTGAGCAATATAATAAAAGACAGTCAGTGCGAGATATCCAAGACAGTCAGTGCGAGATATCCAAGACAGCCAGTGCGAGATATCCAAGTCGTTCCTGTGTTATTTGATTCACAATACGTGCCTGTAATTCTAAATAACGTCCAGTCCCAGGACTACCTTAGAACTGGTCTATACCGGTTTTGGCGCTGACATTGGGTACAGCTAATGAAGTTGTCATTGCATATGGTAAGTCTTTTGGCTGTCCATTATGACAAACTTTCCTTTCACCTTTGGTCCCTCCATTTGCAGCGGCTAGGGACAGAATCTCCGGGTTCGGTCCCCACCTGCCAACCTGAGAATGGATGGTCCCTGGCTGTTGTACATGGATACCCTGTCAGTTGAGTTGACCAGTTGGAGTGCAGAATGCGGGTCCCCTGTTTGACAGCCCTCTGAAGGGTCGATTTGGCTGCCGTCCCATCCCACCCTTTCCTTTCCATCTTTCCGGTAACCTGCATAATATTCCCGCTTGTGGAAGATGTGACTAGCAGCTATGCTGGGGTTTTCTAATCCGCAACAATGATGAATGATGATAACGTCCAGTCTGGGTTGTGATGTATTATTGGTAAATAATTTATCGACTGAAACTTGCACTGCAGGCCTACTATTGCAAGACAGTCAGTACAATCTAGTTGGAAACTGGTGTAACTGAAAATGGAACCGAGCAAATGTTTAACCAGCAAATTACGGATAAAAATGTAGGTTGGCAGATTCGTTCAGGTTAAAAACATTTGTGTTCACGCGTTACCAAAAAATAAACCAACGGGTATTTTGGTAAGGAATTTAAAGGGGTTTAAATATTTCTTATACATGTTCCGGTAACGGCTATAACGTGTACAACAATAGTTATGAGTGTTTGTCTGTTCTTGAAAGAGGGAAACACTTAACAATAGGATTTCATCTTTTAAACATACAATTTCTTTTAAAATATACAGAGTATTTCGAATTTTGCTCTACTATAAGTGAATGACAATATATCAATTAGGGAATGATTTTACCAAATAATATATGTTGTACGTGAGAGCATACGGTTGTGTGGTTTTTAATTAATTTGTTGGTGGCGGACTTTTGTTAAACTTTGAATGTACCAAACACAATTTAAAAGGGATGATTGCAACTCCACAAGTGTCAACTAAATGTTTTAGGTCAAAGGTTTTTGCCACACGCAATCAGCGTGTGTGGGTTATTCTCACCGCTTCCCCTCACCACCTAACTTTGTTGTTAATGACTTTTAACGTTTGCCACGTAATTGTATAATATTTAAACCCCATAAAATAGCAAAGCAGTATTTGATAAGTCCTGTGTCATTTATTGTGGACCGCTTCATTTTACAGACATAAACCTGTTAAACTTCAGTTTAAAAGGTTAGTTATTAAATTAACTTGTTGAAGTAAATTGGTTTTGGTGAACTGCTTGTATGAGTGACTGCTTATTGCTGTTGATGCTAAGTACTAGCCTGATGATAATAATTTATTTTGGTGACTCCAGGTGACAAAAACGTTATTTTTCAAATATATGTTTGCACATTTTAGATATGTCTTACGTTTACATATTGTATTGGTTACATTTCTTATTTTACACATACAATAATTTATTTATATAATGTCACTAAAAATGCTTACTACTACCACTACTAAACTGATCTCTAAGTTGTATCCAATTAAATATACACCAGCTCATGTCCCGTTCTTCACTCGGGGATTTACAGTTTGATGTTTTTACACATTCGAACCGTATAAATTTAAACACTCATGTGAAACATGGCATATAAGTAATCGACTCAAAATTCCATCCCACAGACTAGCTGCGTATGAGAAAAGTCCCCATTAAACTGGATTGAAGGTATTCAATAAACTCCCGTCTGCCTCATGGGCAGTGGGGAGTGACTCTACGCTCAATTCAAGAATAATTTGAAACAATGTCTTTTAGATAAAGCTAACATTCTGTGGCAAAAATCAAATATATTTTCAAAAGTTATCTTCATATTGCATATCAGCTGCATACTCAGATCTGTTCCAGCTTACTAGTGGAGTTAAACGATTTAAAACCTGTTTCACAAAGATCGTAGAGTAAATGGATAAATGATGTCGCTAACGCGATTACAGTTGGTATCCCTGATTCATGAGACGTGTGACTCCAGCTGGCGAGACTGTTGACAAAACCCTTTATAATGAGCTTAGTTCAGCTCATCGACTACTGAGACTTACTGAGTCTTTGTTATAATTTTGTTTAATGCATTGTGTCTTGAATTAAAATAAAAAAGGGGATAAAATAGAACAAACAGATTTACTACAGTTACATGTTTTTACTTCAGAATTAGACTAGTGATTATGGATTCTATACATTACGGACTATGGTACACCGGATGCTTTGATTTCCATAACTTAAAATATATTCGTGTGATTATCACTCCCAGTAAGGTTAACATTAGAAGTAGACCCGAGACTCGGTTGTTTTATTGTGTAATAACATCCTATACTGTAATTCTATCAGTGTTGGCGTGAAAACAAGTATATTGGCTACCGAAGGACTTTGCTTATTTCTTTGAAAAACCCAGGGGTTTTGTACCTTACACATGTATTTGAAAAATCCTTAAAATCCCAGAAAAAATCTAAACTTGCTGCAAAACACGTTTAAAATCTAAAGTTTGTCATTAGTCTTATTGATTTTTAAATCAAATCATTATGATCATAATATTCATTAATTTTTATTTTTTAAATATTTTAAAATTGGAGAACTACTCTCACCGTATTTATTGATATGTTCTGGTTTGTATCAAAAAAGCTAATTTAATCGTTACAATACGTGCGTGTGTATTCATAGATTTTTATCTGTTGAATCAATTGTTTCTGGAACAAACGCTTTTTGCTTTTACAAGTTTCAATTCAGAGCTATGAATCATTTAAAATCAACTACCAAAACATCCAACTACCAAACGTTATCACAACTTGATCTGTTACGTAAGTATAACGCGAAAAAATATACTTATAGCATAGGATGATGTTTTAAGGTTGAGTTAGTAATAAGATCATTAAACTACCATGATTTCCTTAAAGTGTAGCGTATAGGCTGTTATATGGTTGTTAATAATGATAGGGGGTGGCTTTATATGGAACAATGTGAATAATATGTTTAACAAGTTGACTGGGTGGCTATTGTGGCTATGGTTGGTGAACTTAAGGAAGTAAAATTGGGAGGACATGAAATAATTACTGCTACCAAAAATGTGTAGGAAGGTGCTGTAGTTACCCAAAGTTCGGATCGTACTTAACCCCGAGCAATTTTCAACCTCGAGCCAGCTTTATTTAGCTTTAAACCACCCTACTGAAAATCATGATTCGACAAACTATTTTTCTGTATTGAACAGGAAAATACCTACAACTAAATAACGTGCTCCAATTAACGAAGAATACACCTGAAATATGGTATTTACACTGTAATTCTCTAAATGGAAGAGCTGAGCTATTGAAATCAGTAACTAACAATAATTATTCAAAATACTGATCACCTCATGTGAAATGCCCTGATTCGCGTAGCGAGTCAGGCAATTATTAATTTGAGCTACATTGCAAATTGTGGGTTACTCAAGGAATGATATCTTGGGGCATGGAAAACCCCCACGAGGCCCAAAAATGGATTTGTTATTTCATGGTTATAATGTAATTAGTACGCTACTTAAAATATGAACTTAGCTCTGATACAAGTTGAAGTTTTTAGTCTACTTTCCGTGTCGGTTCCTTGTGAAGTGGGGCGATTTGTCATTTGAACTGCGTTGAGTGAAGATGGAATCGGCGACTGGATATTTGGGGCGAGCGGAATCAGATGATTCACGCACATTTGTATAAGTAAGTGCGCATGGTGGCACAGAAGTGAAGTTATACCTTCTTGAGATCGTGATAATCTCTTTAAGTGTAAAGAAACTTGAAGTTTTAAATAAACCCATTTAAATTTAATTGCAGTAGAATCCTTAGGACTTTGATTACTGTCAGATAATAGGATACGAAACTGTTGACTAATTATTAGTCATTAACAAATGCTCGTTACAACATCTGTGACTAGTGCTGTATCAAGTTTCATTACACTTAACTTAATAACTTGTCTTGAGTACATCCTTATTCTGTACATTCACTAATGAAATCAGTAACTTGGCCTGCGTCAACTTCAAGATCAACTTTAAGGTTTAATCAACAAATCCCCGCCAGCTCGAGTCACACGTCTCATAAATCAAGAGATCTCTGGATTGCTCGGTACTACACTAACAGTCAATGGCTACCTAATATACTCTCAGTGTTATGTAGATGATGTAGATGTGGCAGTAATCTGTAACAGAGACAGTTTAATCAACAAATCCCCGCTAGCTCGAGTCACACGTCTCATAAATCAAGAGATCTCTGGATTGCTCGGTAAACAGTCAATGGCTACCTAATATACTCTCAGTGTTATGTAGATGATATAGATGTGGCAGTAAACTGTAACAGAGACAGTTTAATCAACAAATCCCCGCCAGCTCGAGTCACACGTCTCATAAATCAAGAGATCTCTGGATTGCTCGGTACTACACTAACAGTCAATGGCTACCTACTATACTGTCAGTGTTATGTAGATGATGTAGATGTGGCAGTAAACTGTAACAGAGACAGTTTAATCAACAAATCCCCACCAGCTCCAGTCACACGTCTCATAAATCAAGAGATCTCTGGATTGCTCGGTACTACACTAACAGTCAGTGGCTACCTAATATACTGTCAGTGTTATGTAGATGATGTAGATGTGGCAGTAATCTGTAACAGAGACAGTTTAATCAACAAATCCCCACCAGCTCCAGTCACACGTCTCATAAATCAAGAGATCTCTGGATTGCTCGGTACTACACTAACAGTCAGTGGCTACCTAATATACTGTCAGTGTTATGTAGATGATGTAGATGTGGCAGTAAACTGTAACAGAGACAGTTTAATCAACAAATCCCCACCAGCTCCAGTCACACGTCTCATAAATCAAGAGATCTCTGGATTGCTCGGTACTACACTAACAGTCAGTGGCTACCTAATATACTGTCAGTGTTATGTAGATGATGTAGATGTGGCAGTAATCTGTAACAGAGACAGTTTAATCAACAAATCCCCACCAGCTCCAGTCACACGTCTCATAAATCAAGAGATCTCTGGATTGCTCGGTACTACACTAACAGTCAGTGGCTACCTAATATACTGTCAGTGTTATGTAGATGATGTAGATGTGGCAGTAATCTGTAACAGAGACAGTTTAATCAACAAATCCCCGCCAGCTCCAGTCACACGTGTCATAAATCAAGAGATCTCTGGATTGCTCGGTACTACACTAACAGTCAATGGCTACCTAATATACTCTCAGTGTTATGTAGATGATGTAGATGTGGCAGTAAACTGTAACAGAGACAGTTTAATCAACAAATCCCCGCCAGCTCAAGTCACACGTCTCATAAATCAAGGAATCTCAGGGCTGCTCGGTACAACACCATCCGGCACTTACTATTTATATAACTAATGTAATAAGCACCTATTTATTTAATGTAAAATATACATATAGCTAAGGCAAAACCGTACTTGAGCGTGGCTATTGATTCTCATATTATAGTAAATATATCTCTTAAATTCGACCAAGTTAATAAACTCATGTTAAATAATTATCCAAATAACTTTGGTAGTAATATTACTTATTTTAGTAGCAAGTCTTGAAATTACTTAGTGATAATTGTAAGGCACGTGTAAGTGAAGCTTTTTTCAACTTAGAAATGTAATATAAAAGTATTAGAAATATAAGAACTATTTGGATTACATTTTGATAAATTTAGACGGTCATTTAAACGCGTTTTTGTCTTGGTATTAGTATTTGATTTATTTTTGATTGGGGGGGGGGTTGATTAAAACTAAAATATAACGATAACTGCATAGAAGATTGCACCTATAAACTAATAATTGGTAAGCTATAAAAAAATTATTTTATAATGTGTATTTTTTTGTGAAATTGAAATCTGCAATATTTTATTTTTGAGAAATTCTATTCTATTTTTACGTTGCATATTGCATTTAGAAAAATAGGCAGGCATCACCACGAAATCCTCTTTAGTGGGTTAAGTGATCATGAAAATTACTGTTTCCACTAAACAGTCGAATTTTAAATTGTCTATCAAACAAGCTTTTCTTTATATAAAGTTTTCAATCTGATTTACTTGTAATAAATAAGAACATCCAAAACACTAACAAATCCTTTGTGCAGACAACTAATTGTTTCGTTTTTACAGATTTGAATATTTTTAAAGCAATATCACATTTATAGTCTATAATTGTTTTTTATTTAAACATACACTTAAATTTATTTATCAAAAGGTAACCCAAATAAGGTATATATTGTTGAAATGAAACTTGACCAACTGAATCAAGTTGCAACCAGCATCATTGTTATTCCACCCGCTTGGTCCAATCTGAACTTCATTAGCCTGCTGTAAACAGTAATTTAAAAGGTCCAAAGAATAATAATGTTTCAAATTTTACTTTATAACTAGGTTTTAAGGTGTTATGTGGAAATTTGTTTCGCTCATTTGCCTATCATAATGAATTAACCATCTATTTACCCGTGTATGTTGCATTAACACAGATATACAAACGCTACAAACACAGATATATTTAACTAATTAAGTGGTGCATTAATAGAACTGACGAATGTTTCACTGCTGTCCCAGGAATTTTATATAGAGCCTAGATTTTTATTTTTCCAAAATTATATGACGAAACTTGATGTTGTTCCCTTAGAACCGATGAAAAAGCCAATTACTTACAAATGTTCAAACTTATACTCTTGTATGTAAAACTTAGTCACAGAACAGTAAATGATATTTTGTTTCCTAAATTACTTGTTGAGGCTATTTTTCACTGAGCTAGAAAGGAATAGTGGGATCAAAAATATAACCTTGATAATTTCTACCATAAAAAAGTCACTAAACCGAATAGCACTATTTTCCAATGTTGCTGTAATTTCTTCATATACCTCCAACGGTTTTGATCTTAACTCATTGGCAATCAGTGATCAGACTCTGATACTTCACCTATTTCTGAGACGTCCCACGTGAGCACTATCCAAGGGCGTGTGGCAATGTTTCCACGGTGTATGTCTCGGATATAGCACAATGATTACACTTGCTGACCCCCTTGACCTTCCCTACAATACTTTTACTGGAGACACATTTCCGATCACTTTTATTTAGTCTTTCTGTTTTGTGTGGTATACCTGAAAAACTATTGCGTAATATGAAAACCTTATCGTTTGATAAAATAAATATAAGAAAAAAAGTAGTAACATCTAAAGTTTGAAGGCCAATAAAGTATTTATGAAACTAGAATTAATTTCGGGTTGTTATTTGCCTATACAATTTCTACCCACTTGGTCCAGTATAGATCATAGACAGCTATATGTTAGGATTAATAGGATTAATATGTATTAATATGGATTAATAATATGGAGACACTATTGTTAGGATTGATGTACAGGATTTAAGATAATATACGCCTAAATACAGTATCATTTTATATACTTGCTTTAAAACTAATAAACAATTCTTAGCAGAAATGATTATAGCTCAGCCTCCTATCTTCACAAATCTGGGACGTTTTTAATATCAGACTCGACGGGATTTCTCTTTCTTAAAGACAAATAGAAGACGCTCATTAGAAGCGGCCATTGGTATTCTGGCCACAGCTCCAATCCTGCGTTGATTACCCGACTGAGGCCTGCTCGAGTGATTAGCCTCCTAGGGAGAGTCATTACGAGTTTGAACCTAATTCCAATAAAATAATATTACCTGGGGGACCGAGCTTTGCTTGGGGAATGTCAGTCAGTTTGTTTAGATGACTTGGAGTAATATTTCACTACTTCCCCCTACTGATAATCAGATTTGTATTACTCATTTGTCACTTTTATACATTTTTAAGGCCACTCCAGTTGTTATTTATAGCTCAACGTCCTTTTGATTTATTTTAGTACTCTATATTTGTAATCTTCACTCAAATCTTGTAATCTCTGCTCTCAGGAAACCACATGTTATCAATCATAAACAATATGACTTCGACAGTTCCCTGATTGATTATGAACAGCTGATACAGTTCTTTTGTTTTGATTTTTAACTCCATCAGCCCAACGTTAATTTTTTTAACTTTTCAATTTCGCTTTTTAACATTATTTGTTTTTTACTGGGGATGAGACCTAGAATATTTTATATATATTTTATTTATACCAGAACTTAATTATTTCCAAAATTTGAAGGAAATTCTCGGAGCCGTTTTCTTGATAATTGTGCAACCAACCAAACAATCAAGCAAACATTGCTAATATAAGAGTATAGGATTAATTTTAAACTAACTATATACAACGCCTTTATAAAGACCATAAACTACATCTGAAACATTACAGAAGACTATAATAAATATTTTATTCTTGTTTAAAAGCCTATTAGGTAGTTTTTACAATTTATTCATTTTAAGACTCAACAGCAAACTTTACATGCATAGTTATTTTTAATAATATGTAATTTAACAAAAAATAACTAATTTTGGGATTTGTTTACTTTTTTATATAAAGAAATTTGAAAAAAGGTATATTTAGTATTGTAAAAATATAACTAAAGTGTTTAAAGTTTATTTTTGAGTTTAGTACACTTCGTTAATTTAAGTACTTTGTTACTTTTTTCTTAGATTAAAATTCTCTTTATTTAATAATCTTATCAAAAAGGGCTACAAAATCTCCTCATGCTAAGTAAAAAGTTCCCGATTGTTAAAAAGTATATTCTATAAGTTTACATTTATTTTGAAGTGCTGTAGGACGTTTTTAATATATAACTTAATTATAACAACACGTATCATACAATTGAAGAAATTATCCATACAGAATATACTGATAAGATGTCGTTTATTTTTAACAGTTAAGGATAGTGTGCAGCAATAGCAGTTAAACAATAAACAATTAATTTTAGTTTATATATCTATTAAAGGTTATATAATTTTAAACTTTAGCTTTCATTAAGTTTATTTGAGTTTACTTCCTCACATTTACTTCTTAAGACGAACTTTTAACCTTGCTGGAGACTGTTTCTCCAGATAATTAACTTTAGTTTTCAAACTGACGGTTCATTCAAATAGCAGCTGTGATTGATATAACGAAAGTAGAGAACAAGTTTTCTTCATTTATAATGATGAACCTTGAGTAATTTAATTGATTTGCTTATTAGAAAGGATTTTGTTTCCTTTCAACTGGTTTAAATGTATAGGCCTACCACAGTAATTTATATTTTGTGTTCAATTCTGATTTTACTCTGTTTTTTTTTTCGAGGTCTTATATCACTCAGCGCTGTTGTATTAATTTATTGTACCGAAGTTTTCCTCGATATAAAACTATATTATTAATATAAAGTGGTTAAAGGTAAACTAAGACCTATTAGAAAGAAAATATGTTTAAGTAGTTTAATACTGACTTTAAAATTATTATTAAATTTATTATATTATATGTTTATTTTCTCAAATTGTTATCCATTTTCTTATATTACTATTGATTTAATTTAGTATTATTTAAGTAATGTGTTGTTGTCGAGTTATATTCACATGTCATTGTATTGTAAAATTATTACTTTGTACGTTGTATGTGTTACATTTTTAAATAATTATAATAACTAGTTTTAAATTTAATTTTAAGTAATAAACTATTAAAATTAAATTAAATTGCGCTGTATAACCTAGGTTGAACTGTATCTTTTCGGAATTATCACATTGTCCTTCTTCTGGCAATAAGTCCACGTAAAGTTTCAGTTTCCCCAGCTTTTGCAGGAGGACATAGATTCCAAGCATTTACTGGTTTCGGACAAATCACTGTGATTTGGCCGAAACGCCGACATGAAAAAGCATACTTTTATGACAAATAAACTCTTGTAAGCTTTGAAACAAGTGAATAAAAGTGATGAATTCTTCGAAACTCTTCAGGCAAATAACTTCTTAATATAATATTTTTAAACAACGTAGGTTCTTTAAAGTACTCTCGTTTTTTGAAATTTACAAATGGCTGGATTTAAAATGGTTCCTAGTTTGCTTTACTTATTGGACAACAATTATCTTTAGTAAAGTATCCTTTGGGATTTGGTGATTTGGTGATTTGGGATCACCTGGAAACACAGTTTACGCACGCACATGAGCGACAGTACACAAAAAGGACAGAACATTATAAAGCATGTCGATGAAGATCAGCGCAATATTGACCAAGTTTCAGCACGAAATATAATTTATAATATATATATATATATAATAATATAGTATATATATAATATAGTATATATATAATATAGTACATATATAATATATAATATATTACATATAATATAATTTCATACGAAAATTCAATTTTTTTCTTCATACAAATTAAATGTAACAGTAATTTGCTAACCAAGTAATATAGAGATAATTTTATTCGTATTTTATTTCCCTAAATGTGTAACAATGCAGATATCACCGTTTCACCATTAACTTGTAATTGCCCTGAAGGAGGATTATACGAAATTCCTTTGTACAAATTTCCACACGAAATGAGCAGATATTGCAGTAAAGTGGAGTTCCGTGTAAAGACCGCTTAAGAGCGATGTTGAGCGGGTTACAGTAGAAACTCTTAAGAGGATTGTTGCCATAAATGTGGATATCGCGGCATAACTCGCCACGGAGTATTCACGGCCGTGTATTAGCTGCAAATCTCTTTATCGCAGGTTCAATTGAATCCAGTAATTTAATCCCATGGATTTATAAGGTCTATGCGACAGTCCTATTTCGAGGAGGTGATTTATGTTTTATAATTTTATTTTAAAACCTTCACATATAAACATAATTTTTAATGCTATTATAAAGCTTTTATTCACTGCAAATGGCCACGTTCCTATATACTACTGCACTGATTGAAAAATAATAGACAAAATTTCGTTCCTATTATCACATGTATTAAGTTAAAGTTATTTTATAATTATATTTACATAATTTTAAACTAGAAAATCAAGCCAGTTGTGGTTTTACCCTGTTATTTGTTGAACTGAGTCTAAGTGCGTAACCTTTAGAATGAGAGACGGTATTGCCAGATTAATTTGGGATGTGAATATGCAAATTTTAATAGCAGTCATATATGCCTTTTTCAAGAGTACTTTGTGTGAACTTATATACAAATATATAAACTCATCTGACGTCAGATGTAAGGGATAAATTAAAACGTCAGGCTAAAATGTGACAACCGTTATACTGTTTCACGTACCCATGTGACCATAACAAGCATTGGATTTTCAAATTATGTTTATTTTATTTTAATAACTTTACGTTAAATAATACTTGTAATGCAGAAGAAAAGCAGTCAAACAAATAAGCTTTTAAAATAAAATACTACTTATTTTTGTTTTTGTTTTATGCAGTTGCCACAGACATAATGTTAAGATTAACTCTCTTTCATCATGTTTTAGTAAAATTCTACTGTTCTAAAAATCTTACATATATAAAATGGCTTTAATTTATGTGTTCAATATTCGCTAGCTCTATATTTATCCTGAGATTGGTGTTTACATTGTAATCGAATCATTAGGTAATGATAATAAAACATTTATTTCACACTGGGGCCTGGGTACACTACATTTTTAAAATACTTAAGGTGTTGACTTTTTCTATGGACTGTGGTTGGTGCGTATGTATATATATAACAAGCGGTTTGTTATACCAATGATGCAGCTGCGGTGGATATTATCACAGTGTAGAGGTCATGGCCAAGGGCAAGACCTGATGTCAAAGTGGTCTATCGAGAGAGCGGTAGTAGTGTAGGATGATTGATTCGTTTTTACCTCCCATGAACTCTCTTCATAGGCTACTTATCATTCGCAAGACCCACATAGGCTAATTCACTTCGATCCTAAATAGGTAGGTAGCTATTTATTTCATAGCAAATGTAATTTTAGTTCCAAGTATAATAAGACAGATTAAATGAAGTCAATACAAATTTTAAAACGTGGTATTCGATCCAAGAGCTCCCAAAGTGATCAACTCTTGCACTCTTTGGTCCAGGGTGAAAACAGTGAGTTATTATTTTAGAGTTAATGTATTAGAGTTAATCTCTTAGAGTTAATCTAAAAATGTAATTACAGGTGAATTAAACTAGACTCGTTCTGATTACCCTAGAAATAGATAATTTCCGTAGAAGTGGCAACACTGCATGGCAATACAAATTTGAAATTACGGTAACCAATTTGGTTTAAGTTCATTATACTTGAAAAGTATTACCAAAAAATCATTTTAACCATTAAGATTTTTACTTTTCATAAGAGCTGAGAAACAACACCGTTTTTCTGGGTTCGTACAGATTTGCTTGTTTAAAACCCCTTCTTAAATAACAATTGCATTTTTCATTAAGTCTTTATAGTGCATACTTCCGCCATTCTGATAACAATGTAGCGTCTGTTTCCGTTTCCCGGACGCCACGGTCAAGGTCGAACCCTCATTCCAGCTGCAGTCCCTACTGGGGTATGGGGGAACTGGCTATCCTAGGTGTGAGTTATTATTGTTCCAAACAATGGAACATTTCTATCGAGGATAACAAATTTTACTCTGTAGAATATTAAAACGAGTTCGCGCACAGCACGCTGACGTGAGGGAAGTGAATTTCCACATAACAACTTTTAAAACTCAAAATTAGTATAAAATCATACATTTGTCCAATTTTTATTAAAATCTGAAAACATTGATTTTTTGGCTGTTCTGATAGTCCTGGTTTCATTTACTTGCAAAGCTGTGAATACAATTTTGCGCATTATAAGGTTAGGAGAAGGTACAGACAAGCTTGAAAGTAGGCGTGAGGTTGCTGGGGACGATAAAAGTGCTCTAACAAAGGAATAACAGGCTTTTCTAGTGTAAAACCCCCATAAGACAACGTACTGTGTTTACTCGATACACATTTTCTTTAATAACTCGGTAAATATTTATGCTAAAATGACGAGAGAGGGCTTAAAACTTTCGCTTCTCTGATTCCCATCTTTTTACATCAATTGATTTTACATCTGGGACTTCTCTGACCCTTTTTGGGCCCAAAAATTTGAAATTTAAAAGATTAATCCCCAAAAAAGATGTTTAGAGTTTTTTGATTGTTTTGCCCAACGAACTTGTCCAACTGATTACAGAAAGGAACGTCCCTACCAAATTTGAAGTAAATCGGACAAAAAATGCGACCGCTAGAGTGCAAACACACACACACACACACACACACACACACACACACACACACACATATATATATATATATATTTACATACATACATATATATATATCACATTTTGAACGACCTCCCAAAACGTGTTCAGGGGGTTATGTTAGGAACTTCTATGGTGGTCCCGGGCTTAAGTTTTACCGTGTGGGTCATGCTAATAGTTCACTTTCCAAAGGAAATTCACTAATAACACACATGTTTTAATATGTAAAGTTTTAGGTACACAAATTTGACGGGTAGACAACTAGTTCAATATTTAAGTTTTTCATCAATAACAGAACCATAAACAGTTGTCTTGGGCACACACGGAGAGAAAAGCGTTAAAAATGTTGATGTTAGACGGGTGGCAACATAAACATATTAAATATCACTTTAAAGTGAATTAAATTTCCCAATTTCGACCCAGGAAACCTTTAGACTAGTCGGTACCAGTTTGGTTGTTGAAACTGGGCACAGCATATGAAGTTGTCACAATATGTGGGACGTTCTTTGGCTATCCATTATGATGAGTCTGTGATCGTGGACCTCAGCTGATGGATATGGATGGATATCTAGTTAGGTAGTCTAGCCAGGAGACCAGGGAAGGTCACTGGTTGAAGACTGATAAGTTGTCACAATATGTGGGACATTCTTTGGCTATCCATTATGATAAGTCTGTGATCGTGGACCTCAGCTATGGATATGGATGGATATCTAGTTAGGTAGTCTTGCCAGGAGACCAGGGAAGGTCACTGGTTGAAGACTGATAAGTTGTCACAATATGTGGGACATTCTTTGGCTATCCATTATGATAAGTCTGTGATCGTGGACCTCAGCTGATGGATATGGATGGATATCTAGTTAGGTAGTCTAGCCAGGAGACCAGGGAAGGTCACTGGTTGAAGACTGATAAGTTGTCACAATATGTGGGACGTTCTTTGGCTATCCATTATGATAAGTCTGTGATCGTGGACCTCAGCTATGGATATGGATGGATATCTAGTTAGGTAGTCTAGCCAGGAGACCAGGGAAGGTCACTGGTTGAAGACTGATAAGTTGTCACAATATGTGGGACGTTCTTTGGCTATCCATTATGATGAGTCTGTGATCGTGGACCTCAGCTGATGGATATGGATGGATATCTAGTTAGGTAGTCTTGCCAGGAGACCAGGGAAGGTCACTGGTTGAAGACTGATAAGTTGTCACAATATGTGGGACGTTCTTTGGCTATCCATTATGATGAGTCTGTGATCGTGGACCTCAGCTGATGAATATGGATGGATATCTAGTTAGGTAGTCTAGCCAGGAGACCAGGGAAGGTCACTGGTTGAAGACTGATAAGTTGTCACAATATGTGGGACATTCTTTGGCTATCCATTATGATCAGTCTGTGATCGTGGACCTCAGCTATGGATATGGATGGATATCTAGTTAGGTAGTCTAGCCAGGAGACCAGGGAAGGTCACTGGTTGAAGACTGATAAGTTGTCACAATATGTGGGACATTCTTTGGCTATCCATTATGATAAGTCTGTGATCGTGGACCTCAGCTATGGATATGGATGGATATCTAGTTAGGTAGTCTTGCCAGGAGACCAGGGAAGGTCACTGGTTGAAGACTGATAAGTTGTCACAATATGTGGGACATTCTTTGGCTATCCATTATGATGAGTCTGTGATCGTGGACCTCAGCTGATGGATATGGATGGATATCTAGTTAGGTAGTCTAGCCAGGAGACCAGGGAAGGTCACTGGTTGAAGACTGATAAGTTGTCACAATATGTGGGACGTTCTTTGGCTATCCATTATGATGAGTCTGTGATCGTGGACCTCAGCTGATGGATATGGATGGATATCTAGTTAGGTAGTCTAGCCAGGAGACCAGGGAAGGTCACTGGTTGAAGACTGATAAGTTGTCACAATATGTGGGACATTCTTTGGCTATCCATTATGATAAGTCTGTGATCGTGGACCTCAGCTATGGATATGGATGGATATCTAGTTAGGTAGTCTAGCCAGGAGACCAGGGAAGGTCACTGGTTGAAGACTGATAAGTTGTCACAATATGTGAGACGTTCTTTGGCTATCCATTATGATGAGTCTGTGATCGTGGACCTCAGCTATGGATATGGATGGATATCTAGTTAGGTAGTCTAGCCAGGAGACCAGGGAAGGTCACTGGTTGAAGACTGATAAGTTGTCACAATATGTGGGACATTCTTTGGCTATCCATTATGATAAGTCTGTGATCGTGGACCTCAGCTATGGATATGGATGGATATCTAGTTAGGTAGTCTAGCCAGGAGACCAGGGAAGGTCACTGGTTGAAGACTGATAAGTTGTAACAATATGTGGGACATTCTTTGGCTATCCATTATGATAAGTCTGTGATCGTGGACCTCAGCTATGGATATGGATGGATATCTAGTTAGGTAGTCTAGCCAGGAGACCAGGGAAGGTCACTGGTTGAAGACTGATAAGTTGTCACAATATGTGGGACGTTCTTTGGCTATCCATTATGATAAGTCTGTGATCGTGGACCTCAGCTATGGATATGGATGGATATCTAGTTAGGTAGTCTAGCCAGGAGACCAGGGAAGGTCACTGGTTGAAGACTGATAAGTTGTCACAATATGTGGGACGTTCTTTGGCTATCCATTATGATGAGTCTGTGATCGTGGACCTCAGCTATGGATATGGATGGATATCTAGTTAGGTAGTCTAGCCAGGAGACCAGGGAAGGTCACTGGTTGAAGACTGATAAGTTGTCACAATATGTGGGACATTCTTTGGCTATCCATTATGATCAGTCTGTGATCGTGGACCTCAGCTATGGATATGGATGGATATCTACTTAGGTAGTCTAGCCAGGAGACCAGGGAAGGTCACTGGTTGAAGACTGATAAGTTGTCACAATATGTGGGACATTCTTTGGCTATCCATTATGATGAGTCTGTGATCGTGGACCTCAGCTATGGATATGGATGGATATCTAGTTAGGTAGTCTTGCCAGGAGACCAGGGAAGGTCACTGGTTGAAGACTGATAAGTTGTCACAATATGTGGGACGTTCTTTGGCTATCCATTATGATAAGTCTGTGATCGTGGACCTCAGCTATGGATATGGATGGATATCTAGTTAGGTAGTCTAGCCAGGAGACCAGGGAAGGTCACTGGTTGAAGACTGATAAGTTGTCACAATATGTGGGACGTTCTTTGGCTATCCATTATGATAAGTCTGTGATCGTGGACCTCAGCTATGGATATGGATGGATATCTAGTTAGGTAGTCTAGCCAGGAGACCAGGGAAGGTCACTGGTTGAAGACTGATAAGTTGTCACAATATGTGGGACGTTCTTTGGCTATCCATTATGATAAGTCTGTGATCGTGGACCTCAGCTATGGATATGGATGGATATCTAGTTAGGTAGTCTAGCCAGGAGACCAGGGAAGGTCACTGGTTGAAGACTGATAAGTTGTCACAATATGTGGGACATTCTTTGGCTATCCATTATGATAAGTCTGTGATCGTGGACCTCAGCTGATGGATATGGATGGATATCTAGTTAGGTAGTCTAGCCAGGAGACCAGGGAAGGTCACTGGTTGAAGACTGATAAGTTGTCACAATATGTGGGACATTCTTTGGCTATCCATTATGATAAGTCTGTGATCGTGGACCTCAGCTGATGGATATGGATGGATATCTAGTTAGGTAGTCTTGCCAGGAGACCAGGGAAGGTCACTGGTTGAAGACTGATAAGTTGTCACAATATGTGGGACATTCTTTGGCTATCCATTATATATGAATATGATCGTGGACCTCAGCTGATGGATATGGATGGATATCTAGTTAGGTAGTCTAGCCAGGAGACCAGGGAAGGTCACTGGTTGAAGACTGATAAGTTGTCACAATATGTGGGACATTCTTTGGCTATCCATTATATATGAATATGATCGTGGACCTCAGCTGATGGATATGGATGGATATCTAGTTAGGTAGTCTAGCCAGGAGACCAGGGAAGGTCACTGGTTGAAGACTGATAAGTTGTCACAATATGTGGGACGTTCTTTGGCTATCCATTATGATGAGTCTGTGATCGTGGACCTCAGCTGATGGATATGGATGGTTATCTAGTTAGTTAGTCTAGCCAGGAGACCAGGGAAGGTCACTGGTTAAAGACTGATAAGTTGTCACAATATGTGGGACGTTCTTTGGCTATCCATTATGATGAGTCTGTGATCGTGGACCTCAGCTGTTGGATATGGATGGATATCTAGTTAGGTAGTCTAGCCAGGAGACCAGGGAAGGTCACTGGTTGAAGACTGATAAGTTGTCACAATATGTGGGACGTTCTTTGGCTATCCATTATGATGAGTCTGTGATCGTGGACCTCAGCTGATGGATATGGATGGATATCTAGTTAGGTAGTCTTGCCAGGAGACCAGGGAAGGTCACTGGTTGAAGACTGATAAGTTGTCACAATATGTGGGACATTCTTTGGCTATCCATTATGATAAGTCTGTGATCGTGGACCTCAGCTATGGATATGGATGGATATCTAGTTAGGTAGTCTTGCCAGGAGACCAGGGAAGGTCACTGGTTGAAGACTGATAAGTTGTCACAATATGTGGGACGTTCTTTGGCTATCCATTATGATCAGTCTGTGATCGTGGACCTCAGCTGATGGATATGGATGGATATCTAGTTAGGTAGTCTTGCCAGGAGACCAGGGAAGGTCACTGGTTGAAGACTGATAAGTTGTCACAATATGTGGGACATTCTTTGGCTATCCATTATGATAAGTCTGTGATCGTGGACCTCAGCTGATGGATATGGATGGATATCTAGTTAGGTAGTCTAGCCAGGAGACCAGGGAAGGTCACTGGTTGAAGACTGATAAGTTGTCACAATATGTGGGACATTCTTTGGCTATCCATTATGATAAGTCTGTGATCGTGGACCTCAGCTATGGATATGGATGGATATCTAGTTAGGTAGTCTAGCCAGGAGACCAGGGAAGGTCACTGGTTGAAGACTGATAAGTTGTCACAATATGTGGGACGTTCTTTGGCTATCCATTATGATGAGTCTGTGATCGTGGACCTCAGCTATGGATATGGATGGATATCTAGTTAGGTAGTCTTGCCAGGAGACCAGGGAAGGTCACTGGTTGAAGACTGATAAGTTGTCACAATATGTGGGACATTCTTTGGCTATCCATTATGATAAGTCTGTGATCGTGGACCTCAGCTATGGATATGGATGGATATCTAGTTAGGTAGTCTAGCCAGGAGACCAGGGAAGGTCACTGGTTGAAGACTGATAAGTTGTCACAATATGTGGGACGTTCTTTGGCTATCCATTATGATAAGTCTGTGATCGTGGACCTCAGCTATGGATATGGATGGATATCTAGTTAGGTAGTCTTGCCAGGAGACCAGGGAAGGTCACTGGTTGAAGACTGATAAGTTGTCACAATATGTGGGACGTTCTTTGGCTATCCATTATATATGAATATGATCGTGGACCTCAGCTGATGGATATGGATGGATATCTAGTTAGGTAGTCTAGCCAGGAGACCAGGGAAGGTCACTGGTTGAAGACTGATAAGTTGTCACAATATGTGGGACATTCTTTGGCTATCCATTATATATGAATATGATCGTGGACCTCAGCTGATGGATATGGATGGATATCTAGTTAGGTAGTCTAGCCAGGAGACCAGGGAAGGTCACTGGTTGAAGACTGATAAGTTGTCACAATATGTGGGACGTTCTTTGGCTATCCATTATGATGAGTCTGTGATCGTGGACCTCAGCTGATGGATATGGATGGATATCTAGTTAGTTAGTCTAGCCAGGAGACCAGGGAAGGTCACTGGTTAAAGACTGATAAGTTGTCACAATATGTGGGACGTTCTTTGGCTATCCATTATGATGAGTCTGTGATCGTGGACCTCAGCTGTTGGATATGGATGGATATCTAGTTAGGTAGTCTTGCCAGGAGACCAGGGAAGGTCACTGGTTGAAGACTGATAAGTTGTCACAATATGTGGGACGTTCTTTGGCTATCCATTATGATCAGTCTGTGATCGTGGACCTCAGCTGATGGATATGGATGGATATCTAGTTAGGTAGTCTTGCCAGGAGACCAGGGAAGGTCACTGGTTGAAGACTGATAAGTTGTCACAATATGTGGGACATTCTTTGGCTATCCATTATGATAAGTCTGTGATCGTGGACCTCAGCTATGGATATGGATGGATATCTAGTTAGGTAGTCTTGCCAGGAGACCAGGGAAGGTCACTGGTTGAAGACTGATAAGTTGTCACAATATGTGGGACGTTCTTTGGCTATCCATTATGATCAGTCTGTGATCGTGGACCTCAGCTGATGGATATGGATGGATATCTAGTTAGGTAGTCTTGCCAGGAGACCAGGGAAGGTCACTGGTTGAAGACTGATAAGTTGTCACAATATGTGGGACATTCTTTGGCTATCCATTATGATAAGTCTGTGATCGTGGACCTCAGCTGATGGATATGGATGGATATCTAGTTAGGTAGTCTAGCCAGGAGACCAGGGAAGGTCACTGGTTGAAGACTGATAAGTTGTCACAATATGTGGGACATTCTTTGGCTATCCATTATGATAAGTCTGTGATCGTGGACCTCAGCTATGGATATGGATGGATATCTAGTTAGGTAGTCTAGCCAGGAGACCAGGGAAGGTCACTGGTTGAAGACTGATAAGTTGTCACAATATGTGGGACGTTCTTTGGCTATCCATTATGATGAGTCTGTGATCGTGGACCTCAGCTATGGATATGGATGGATATCTAGTTAGGTAGTCTTGCCAGGAGACCAGGGAAGGTCACTGGTTGAAGACTGATAAGTTGTCACAATATGTGGGACATTCTTTGGCTATCCATTATGATAAGTCTGTGATCGTGGACCTCAGCTATGGATATGGATGGATATCTAGTTAGGTAGTCTAGCCAGGAGACCAGGGAAGGTCACTGGTTGAAGACTGATAAGTTGTCACAATATGTGGGACGTTCTTTGGCTATCCATTATGATAAGTCTGTGATCGTGGACCTCAGCTATGGATATGGATGGATATCTAGTTAGGTAGTCTTGCCAGGAGACCAGGGAAGGTCACTGGTTGAAGACTGATAAGTTGTCACAATATGTGGGACGTTCTTTGGCTATCCATTATGATGAGTCTGTGATCGTGGACCTCAGCTATGGATATGGATGGATATCTAGTTAGGTAGTCTTGCCAGGAGACCAGGGAAGGTCACTGGTTGAAGACTGATAAGTTGTCACAATATGTGGGACATTCTTTGGCTATCCATTATGATGAGTCTGTGATCGTGGACCTCAGCTATGGATATGGATGGATATCTAGTTAGGTAGTCTTGCCAGGAGACCAGGGAAGGTCACTGGTTGAAGACTGATAAGTTGTCACAATATGTGGGACATTCTTTGGCTATCCATTATGATAAGTCTGTGATCGTGGACCTCAGCTAAGGATATGGATGGATATCTAGTTAGGTAGTCTTGCCAGGAGACCAGGGAAGGTCACTGGTTGAAGACTGATAAGTTGTCACAATATGTGGGACATTCTTTGGCTATCCATTATGATAAGTCTGTGATCGTGGACCTCAGCTATGGATATGGATGGATATCTAGTTAGGTAGTCTAGCCAGGAGACCAGGGAAGGTCACTGGTTGAAGACTGATAAGTTGTCACAATATGTGGGACGTTCTTTGGCTATCCATTATGATGAGTCTGTGATTGTGGACCTCAGCTATGGATATGGATGGATATCTAGTTAGGTAGTCTTGCCAGGAGACCAGGGAAGGTCACTGGTTGAAGACTGATAAGTTGTCACAATATGTGGGACATTCATTGGCTATCCATTATGATAAGTCTGTGATCGTGGACCTCAGCTATGGATATGGATGGATATCTAGTTAGGTAGTCTAGCCAGGAGACCAGGGAAGGTCACTGGTTGAAGACTGATAAGTTGTCACAATATGTGGGACGTTCTTTGGCTATCCATTATGATAAGTCTGTGATCGTGGACCTCAGCTATGGATATGGATGGATATCTAGTTAGGTAGTCTTGCCAGGAGACCAGGGAAGGTCACTGGTTGAAGACTGATAAGTTGTCACAATATGTGGGACGTTCTTTGGCTATCCATTATGATGAGTCTGTGATCGTGGACCTCAGCTATGGATATGGATGGATATCTAGTTAGGTAGTCTTGCCAGGAGACCAGGGAAGGTCACTGGTTGAAGACTGATAAGTTGTCACAATATGTGGGACGTTCTTTGGCTATCCATTATGATGAGTCTGTGATCGTGGACCTCAGCTGATGGATATGGATGGATATCTAGTTAGGTAGTCTTGCCAGGAGACCAGGGAAGGTCACTGGTTGAAGACTGATAAGTTGTCACAATATGTGGGACATTCTTTGGCTATCCATTATGATAAGTCTGTGATCGTGGACCTCAGCTATGGATATGGATGGATATCTAGTTAGGTAGTCTTGCCAGGAGACCAGGGAAGGTCACTGGTTGAAGACTGATAAGTTGTCACAATATGTGGGACGTTCTTTGGCTATCCATTATATATGAATATGATCGTGGACCTCAGCTGATGGATATGGATGGATATCTAGTTAGGTAGTCTAGCCAGGAGACCAGGGAAGGTCACTGGTTGAAGACTGATAAGTTGTCACAATATGTGGGACATTCTTTGGCTATCCATTATATATGAATATGATCGTGGACCTCAGCTGATGGATATGGATGGATATCTAGTTAGGTAGTCTAGCCAGGAGACCAGGGAAGGTCACTGGTTGAAGACTGATAAGTTGTCACAATATGTGGGACGTTCTTTGGCTATCCATTATGATGAGTCTGTGATCGTGGACCTCAGCTGATGGATATGGATGGATATCTAGTTAGTTAGTCTAGCCAAGAGACCAGGGAAGGTCACTGGTTAAAGACTGATAAGTTGTCACAATATGTGGGACGTTCTTTGGCTATCCATTATGATGAGTCTGTGATCGTGGACCTCAGCTGTTGGATATGGATGGATATCTAGTTAGGTAGTCTTGCCAGGAGACCAGGGAAGGTCACTGGTTGAAGACTGATAAGTTGTCACAATATGTGGGACGTTCTTTGGCTATCCATTATGATGAGTCTGTGATCGTGGACCTCAGCTGATGGATATGGATGGATATCTAGTTAGGTAGTCTTGCCAGGAGACCAGGGAAGGTCACTGGTTGAAGACTGATAAGTTGTCACAATATGTGGGACATTCTTTGGCTATCCATTATGATAAGTCTGTGATCGTGGACCTCAGCTATGGATATGGATGGATATCTAGTTAGGTAGTCTTGCCAGGAGACCAGGGAAGGTCACTGGTTGAAGACTGATAAGTTGTCACAATATGTGGGACGTTCTTTGGCTATCCATTATGATCAGTCTGTGATCGTGGACCTCAGCTGATGGATATGGATGGATATCTAGTTAGGTAGTCTTGCCAGGAGACCAGGGAAGGTCACTGGTTGAAGACTGATAAGTTGTCACAATATGTGGGACATTCTTTGGCTATCCATTATGATAAGTCTGTGATCGTGGACCTCAGCTGATGGATATGGATGGATATCTAGTTAGGTAGTCTAGCCAGGAGACCAGGGAAGGTCACTGGTTGAAGACTGATAAGTTGTCACAATATGTGGGACATTCTTTGGCTATCCATTATGATAAGTCTGTGATCGTGGACCTCAGCTATGGATATGGATGGATATCTAGTTAGGTAGTCTAGCCAGGAGACCAGGGAAGGTCACTGGTTGAAGACTGATAAGTTGTCACAATATGTGGGACGTTCTTTGGCTATCCATTATGATGAGTCTGTGATCGTGGACCTCAGCTATGGATATGGATGGATATCTAGTTAGGTAGTCTTGCCAGGAGACCAGGGAAGGTCACTGGTTGAAGACTGATAAGTTGTCACAATATGTGGGACATTCTTTGGCTATCCATTATGATAAGTCTGTGATCGTGGACCTCAGCTATGGATATGGATGGATATCTAGTTAGGTAGTCTAGCCAGGAGACCAGGGAAGGTCACTGGTTGAAGACTGATAAGTTGTCACAATATGTGGGACGTTCTTTGGCTATCCATTATGATAAGTCTGTGATCGTGGACCTCAGCTATGGATATGGATGGATATCTAGTTAGGTAGTCTTGCCAGGAGACCAGGGAAGGTCACTGGTTGAAGACTGATAAGTTGTCACAATATGTGGGACGTTCTTTGGCTATCCATTATGATGAGTCTGTGATCGTGGACCTCAGCTATGGATATGGATGGATATCTAGTTAGGTAGTCTTGCCAGGAGACCAGGGAAGGTCACTGGTTGAAGACTGATAAGTTGTCACAATATGTGGGACATTCTTTGGCTATCCATTATGATGAGTCTGTGATCGTGGACCTCAGCTATGGATATGGATGGATATCTAGTTAGGTAGTCTTGCCAGGAGACCAGGGAAGGTCACTGGTTGAAGACTGATAAGTTGTCACAATATGTGGGACATTCTTTGGCTATCCATTATGATAAGTCTGTGATCGTGGACCTCAGCTATGGATATGGATGGATATCTAGTTAGGTAGTCTTGCCAGGAGACCAGGGAAGGTCACTGGTTGAAGACTGATAAGTTGTCACAATATGTGGGACATTCTTTGGCTATCCATTATGATAAGTCTGTGATCGTGGACCTCAGCTATGGATATGGATGGATATCTAGTTAGGTAGTCTAGCCAGGAGACCAGGGAAGGTCACTGGTTGAAGACTGATAAGTTGTCACAATATGTGGGACGTTCTTTGGCTATCCATTATGATGAGTCTGTGATCGTGGACCTCAGCTATGGATATGGATGGATATCTAGTTAGGTAGTCTTGCCAGGAGACCAGGGAAGGTCACTGGTTGAAGACTGATAAGTTGTCACAATATGTGGGACATTCATTGGCTATCCATTATGATAAGTCTGTGATCGTGGACCTCAGCTATGGATATGGATGGATATCTAGTTAGGTAGTCTAGCCAGGAGACCAGGGAAGGTCACTGGTTGAAGACTGATAAGTTGTCACAATATGTGGGACGTTCTTTGGCTATCCATTATGATAAGTCTGTGATCGTGGACCTCAGCTATGGATATGGATGGATATCTAGTTAGGTAGTCTTGCCAGGAGACCAGGGAAGGTCACTGGTTGAAGACTGATAAGTTGTCACAATATGTGGGACGTTCTTTGGCTATCCATTATGATGAGTCTGTGATCGTGGACCTCAGCTATGGATATGGATGGATATCTAGTTAGGTAGTCTTGCCAGGAGACCAGGGAAGGTCACTGGTTGAAGACTGATAAGTTGTCACAATATGTGGGACGTTCTTTGGCTATCCATTATGATGAGTCTGTGATCGTGGACCTCAGCTATGGATATGGATGGATATCTAGTTAGGTAGTCTTGCCAGGAGACCAGGGAAGGTCACTGGTTGAAGACTGATAAGTTGTCACAATATGTGGGACATTCTTTGGCTATCCATTATGATAAGTCTGTGATCGTGGACCTCAGCTATGGATATGGATGGATATCTAGTTAGGTAGTCTTGCCAGGAGACCAGGGAAGGTCACTGGTTGAAGACTGATAAGTTGTCACAATATGTGGGACATTCTTTGGCTATCCATTATGATAAGTCTGTGATCGTGGACCTCAGCTATGGATATGGATGGATATCTAGTTAGGTAGTCTTGCCAGGAGACCAGGGAAGGTCACTGGTTGAAGACTGATAAGTTGTCACAATATGTGGGACATTCTTTGGCTATCCATTATGATAAGTCTGTGATCGTGGACCTCAGCTATGGATATGGATAGATATCTAGTTAGGTAGTCTTGCCAGGAGACCAGGGAAGGTCACTGGTTGAAGACTGATAAGTTGTCACAATATGTGGGACATTCTTTGGCTATCCATTATGATGAGTCTGTGATCGTGGACCTCAGCTATGGATATGGGTGGATATCTAGTTAGGTAGTCTTGCCAGGAGACCAGGGAAGGTCACTGGTTGAAGACTGATAAGTTGTCACAATATGTGGGACATTCTTTGGCTATCCATTATGATGAGTCTGTGATCGTGGACCTCAGCTGATGGATATGGATGGATATCTAGTTAGGTAGTCTAGCCAGGAGACCAGGGAAGGTCACTGGTTGAAGACTGATAAGTTGTCACAATATGTGGGACGTTCTTTGGCTATCCATTATGATAAGTCTGTGATCGTGGACCTCAGCTATGGATATGGATGGATATCTAGTTAGGTAGTCTTGCCAGGAGACCAGGGAAGGTCACTGGTTGAAGACTGATAAGTTGTCACAATATGTGGGACATTCTTTGGCTATCCATTATGATGAGTCTGTGATCGTGGACCTCAGCTATGGATATGGATGGATATCTAGTTAGGTAGTCTAGCCAGGAGACCAGGGAAGGTCACTGGTTGAAGACTGATAAGTTGTCACAATATGTGGGACGTTCTTTGGCTATCCATTATGATGAGTCTGTGATCGTGGACCTCAGCTGATGGATATGGATGGATATCTAGTTAGGTAGTCTTGCCAGGAGACCAGGGAAGGTCACTGGTTGAAGACTGATAAGTTGTCACAATATGTGGGACATTCTTTGGCTATCCATTATGATGAGTCTGTGATCGTGGACCTCAGCTATGGATATGGATGGATATCTAGTTAGGTAGTCTTGCCAGGAGACCAGGGAAGGTCACTGGTTGAAGACTGATAAGTTGTCACAATATGTGGGACGTTCTTTGGCTATCCATTATGATGAGTCTGTGATCGTGGACCTCAGCTGATGGATATGGATGGATATCTAGTTAGGTAGTCTTGCCAGGAGACCAGGGAAGGTCACTGGTTGAAGACTGATAAGTTGTCACAATATGTGGGACATTCTTTGGCTATCCATTATGATCAGTCTGTGATCGTGGACCTCAGCTATGGATATGGATGGATATCTAGTTAGGTAGTCTAGCCAGGAGACCAGGGAAGGTCACTGGTTGAAGACTGATAAGTTGTCACAATATGTGGGACGTTCTTTGGCTATCCATTATGATGAGTCTGTGATCGTGGACCTCAGCTATGGATATGGATGGATATCTAGTTAGGTAGTCTAGCCAGGAGACCAGGGAAGGTCACTGGTTGAAGACTGATAAGTTGTCACAATATGTGGGACATTCTTTGGCTATCCATTATGATGAGTCTGTGATCGTGGACCTCAGCTATGGATATGGATGGATATCTAGTTAGGTAGTCTAGCCAGGAGACCAGGGAAGGTCACTGGTTGAAGACTGATAAGTTGTCACAATATGTGGGACATTCTTTGGCTATCCATTATGATAAGTCTGTGATCGTGGACCTCAGCTGATGGATATGGATGGATATCTAGTTAGGTAGTCTTGCCAGGAGACCAGGGAAGGTCACTGGTTGAAGACTGATAAGTTGTCACAATATGTGGGACATTCTTTGGCTATCCATTATGATAAGTCTGTGATCGTGGACCTCAGCTGATGGATATGGATGGATATCTAGTTAGGTAGTCTTGCCAGGAGACCAGGGAAGGTCACTGGTTGAAGACTGATAAGTTGTCACAATATGTGGGATATTCTTTGGCTATCCATTATGATAAGTCTGTGATCGTGGACCTCAGCTGATGGATATGGATGGATATCTAGTTAGGTAGTCTTGCCAGGAGACCAGGGAAGGTCACTGGTTGAAGACTGATAAGTTGTCACAATATGTGGGACATTCTTTGGCTATCCATTATGATAAGTCTGTGATCGTGGACCTCAGCTGATGGATATGGATGGATATCTAGTTAGGTAGTCTTGCCAGGAGACCAGGGAAGGTCACTGGTTGAAGACTGATAAGTTGTCACAATATGTGGGACATTCTTTGGCTATCCATTATGATAAGTCTGTGATCGTGGACCTCAGCTGATGGATATGGATGGATATCTAGTTAGGTAGTCTAGCCAGGAGACCAGGGAAGGTCACTGGTTGAAGACTGATAAGTTGTCACAATATGTGGGACATTCTTTGGCTATCCATTATGATAAGTCTGTGATCGTGGACCTCAGCTGATGGATATGGATGGATATCTAGTTAGGTAGTCTTGCCAGGAGACCAGGGAAGGTCACTGGTTGAAGACTGATAAGTTGTCACAATATGTGGGACATTCTTTGGCTATCCATTATGATAAGTCTGTGATCGTGGACCTCAGCTGATGGATATGGATGGATATCTAGTTAGGTAGTCTTGCCAGGAGACCAGTGAAGGTCACTGGTTGAAGACTGATAAGTTGTCACAATATGTGGGACATTCTTTGGCTATCCATTATGATAAGTCTGTGATCGTGGACCTCAGCTATGGATATGGATGGATATCTAGTTAGGTAGTCTTGCCAGGAGACCAGGGAAGGTCACTGGTTGAAGACTGATAAGTTGTCACAATATGTGGGACATTCTTTGGCTATCCATTATGATCTGTCTGTGATCGTGGACCTCAGCTGATGGATATGGATGGATATCTAGTTAGGTAGTCTTGCCAGGAGACCAGGGAAGGTCACTGGTTGAAGACTGATAAGTTGTCACAATATGTGGGACATTCTTTGGCTATCCATTATGATGAGTCTGTGATCGTGGACCTCAGCTGATGGATATGGATGGATATCTAGTTAGGTAGTCTAGCCAGGAGACCAGGGAAGGTCACTGGTTGAAGACTGATAAGTTGTCACAATATGTGGGACGTTCTTTGGCTATCCATTATGATCAGTCTGTGATCGTGGACCTCAGCTGATGGATATGGATGGATATCTAGTTAGGTAGTCTAGCCAGGAGACCAGGGAAGGTCACTGGTTGAAGACTGATAAGTTGTCACAATATGTGGGACGTTCTTTGGCTATCCATTATGATCAGTCTGTGATCGTGGACCTCAGCTGATGGATATGGATGGATATCTAGTTAGGTAGTCTAGCCAGGAGACCAGGGAAGGTCACTGGTTGAAGACTGATAACCAGGCACTAGTATTGTCTTTCCATAAGCTTAAATATAGCTTAAATATTATATGTAAATTTAATCAGTGTTTCTGGAATGCTTAGTCTATTACAATAGTCAACCTTTAATTTGTTATGTAAGGTAGAAGGCGCATCACAAACTGTGTCTTAGACCAATGGTGAATAAACATCTAGCATCACATAATCCAAAGAAAGTTTAATCTACAGCAGTGTCTTTAATATTTTTGTAATACGGCTAATCAACACAATAAACACTTTAAGTTTGAGTATCAAAACAATTTCATAGTTTTTCAATACTATTAAATCTTAATTAACTTCAAAGCCATTACACATTTAGTTTGATACAAACAAAATATGAATAGTTTTTGTAATGGTAAATGTGTTAAATGTAAATACCCCCGTAGCAGCAAACCTGCGTACTCAGCGAATTTCCAATACATATATATGTATCTTAATACCACATAAAGCCATATACCAAGTTTCATCAAAATACATTCATAAATAAACGATTTATGACATTTTAATTATTCTCCATAAGAATAACATGGCGGCTGAGTATGCAGGTTTGCTGAAGCAAGGAACACAAAAAATGGGGTTTTATACAAATATCAATATAACTCGTGTAGGTAAAGCCACATACCAAATTTCATTAATTTATTTTCATAATGAAGGGAGATAACACGTTACTTATTCTCCATAAGAATAACATGGGGCTGAGTACGCAGGTTTGCTGCTACGGGGGCGTTTGGTAACAAATAGTTTTTTTGAGCAAATATCAATGGTCCACAACCAGATGAAGCCGTATACCAAGTTTCGTCAGTATACGTTCATAAATAAGCGAGATATAAAATTTTTATTTTCCTCCATAAGAATAACATTAGACAACGTACTGTGTTTAGCACTTTCAATATCTCAGTAACCAATTGACGTAGAGAAATGATCAAAATACCAAATTGTGTGTTTTTTTAAGCTGAATCCAATGGGAAAAAATAAAATTTGAAATTTTCCAAAATTATATGTAAAAAATTCGAAAAACCCATTTTTGGGGTACAAAATACCCCTTCGGATAGAGCGATCTGGCTGGTTTTCGAACTTAAAGTCATAAATGTTGCTTTACACGTTTATACCAAATTTCATCAAAATCGGATAATTTTTACGAGAGTTATCGTGCTCACGGACACACACACACATACATACATATATATATATATATATATATATATATATATATATATATATATATATATATACAGTTTCGAACGAATGGTGTTTTTGGGGTCTGGGGACCTCAAAACGAAAAGTTATCATGGTCCCGGGCCTAGGTCTTACCATGCCGACTACGGTAATAGCTTCTTCCCTATAGGGGAAATTCGCTAAAAATATCAGAAAACACTGTTTTTTAAGCAAATTTATTTTAAAGCAACAATTTTGACTAATTCTTTTATTGTAATGATTATCAAAATAAATAAAATAAAGAACATATCGCAAACTGCATCTTATGGTACGGTCACACATATACAAGGATCTTGAGTGCAATTCGTTGATACCCGTGGAGCGTTTACAGAGTGGAAAACTAAAATACACCCGTCGCAGCAAACCTGCGTACTCAGCAAATTTCCAATGTATGCATATGTTTCTCACTACCACATAAAGCCACTTACCAAGTTTCATAAAAATGCATACATAAATAAGTGATCTATAGCATTTTATTTATTCTCCATAAGAATAACATTAGGGCTGAGTACACAGGTTTGCTGCAACAAGGAACGAAAAATATGTGTTTTTATGCAATTAAAAATATAACTCAACCAGGTGAAGCTACATACTAAGTTTTATTAATTTATGTTCATAATTAAGGGAGATGTAAAACTGTACTTACTATCCATAAGAATAACATTAGGACCGAGTATGCAGGTTTGCTGCTCCTGGGATAATCAACAAAAAATCAATTGCTTGTGCAAATATCAATAGACCAGTACTATGTGCAGCCACATTCCAAGTTTCATCAATATACATTCATAAATAATCGAGATATCAAATTGTATTTATTCTCCATAAAGATAACATTGGACAACGTACTGTGTTTAGCACCTTCAATATCTCTGCAACGGTTGGACGTAGAATCACAATTTAAACACCAAAATGATTGTTTTGTAGAGCTAAATTGATTTGTAAAAGCAAATGTGAAGGTTACATCAAAATGAACTGAGGAAAAGCCAAAAACCTTTTTCCCATAAGATTAACATGGGAGATTTTATGAGCAGGTTTTTTGGATTTTATCCGCAACCACTTAACCTAGGTTAATAATTCAAAATACTATATTATTTGTTTTTTTAAGCTCTATAAAAGCTCAAAACTAAAATTGAGTGTTTTCAAAAAAATCTTAGGATAAAAAGTGCAAAAAACTGATTTTTGGAAAATTTAAAACCCCCATAAACCCCCCTTCCCATGGTCCGATTTGTCTGGTTTTCGAACTTAAAGTCACGAATGTTACTTTACACATTTAAGCCAAATTTCATCGAAATCGGATGTTTTTTACTCAAGTTATCGTGTTAACGGACACATATTTACATATATATAAATTTGAACGAATAGTGTTTTTGACATCTGGGGACCTCAAAAAAAAGTTATCATGGTCTCGGGCTTAAGTCTTACCATGAGACCTACGGTAATAGCTTCTTCCCTATAGGGGAAATTCGCTAAAAGAATTGTACTTATTTCTCCCGTAAGAATAACATTGGAGAACTTTTTAGAGGTACTCGAGTCGTTGAAATTCAACCAACGTGTTTGTTTAAAAAAAAACGTGTTTGTTTTTAGAAAAATCTTAGGGTGAAAAGTGCAAAAAACTGATTTTTGGAAAATTTAAAACCCCCATAAACCCCCCTTCCCATGGTCCGATTTGTCTGGTTTTCGAACTTAGTCACGAATGTTACTTTACACATTTAAGCCAAATTTCATCGAAATCGGATGTTTTTTACTCAAGTTATCGTGTTAACGGACACATATATATATATATATATATATACATACATATATATAAATTTGAACGAATAGTGTTTTTGACATCTGGGGCTTAAGTCTTACCATGAGACCTACGGTAATAGCTTCTTCCCTGTAGGGGAAATTCGCTAAAAGAATTGTACTTATTTCTCCCGTAAGAATAACATTGGAGAACTTTTTAGAGGTTCTCGAGTCGTTGAAATTCAACCAACGTGTTTGTTTCAAAAATAGAGTTATATGGGTACCTTCACTTTATATCATACATAATAATTTTATACTGAATAAACTCTGATTTACGTACAATTTAAATACACAGCAAAAATAGGTAAATCGTAATAATATTATAAAATTGTTTGTATATTTCTTATTTTATAAAATTATTATATATGCGTTACTAAAAAAACAACTATGAAATACTTTATTACATCTATACTCTTTGTATAACAATACACTGAAGATAACAACTATGAAGTAGTTCCATTTTCATTACAGTGTATAATTCGTATCTTTAAGTTATGATTTGCATGATTAACAAAGTACAAAACCTTAATTTGTCTAAAAACCCTAAGATCACGCTAATATAACCGCAAGTAAGTAACAGAATACTACAATTTGTTTAGCCAATTTTCATTATCCACGTTACCTTTTTGTTACATTTTAATAAATAAACAAAATTGATTATTCTACGAAAATTAAAATGCTTTGCCAGAGATGTGTAACAGACAACTTTAAAAGCTTCCTAACATTCTTACTACACTATATTTATATGTATATTTACTACAGTATATTTCAATACTAGTGCCGAAAGTAGTCAGTTCCTTAGTCAAAATAACATGCAGTTGTTCAACGGTGAGGCGATCAGCGGCTCACGTTGGCTTCTTAGCGCCTTCATTTTATTTGATATTGACGGCAGTACACCTGTGTACTGCAGGGATTTATTAGAGTTTGCAGGCGCTGTTTAAAGCCCTAATTGAGCGCGGCGACCTTGTGACCAACCTTCCCCCCCTGCCACCCTGGCGCCAGGGTGGTAGTGTTATCTCTATTTTATCGCTCCATTCATTCTTATTTCCTGGAATTCTTGATTTATCAGTTCCCTTTAATTTCATTCATTTAAATGACAGTTCCCTTTTATTTCATTGCTATTCTTTTGGATGGTAAATAAAATGTGCTATATCTCGGTTATTTATGAACGTATATTCATGAAATTTGGTATGAGGTCTAGGCCTAGTGGCCCAGTAGTGGACTATTAATATTTTCACAAATAACAATTTTTGTCGATTGTCCCCATATTAGCAAACCTGTATACTCAGCCCTCTTATATGGGGGATAAGTAGTTTTAGCGTAGTCGGCATGGTAAGACCTAGGCCCGGGACCATGATAACTTTTTGTTTTAAGGTCCCCAGACCCCCAAAAAACTATTCGTTCGAAACTATATATATACAAAACCCCCCAAAATACCCCTTCGGATAGAGCGATCTGGCTGGTTTTCGAACTAAAGTCACAAATGTTGCTTTTCACATTCATACCAAGTTTCATCAAAATCGGATCATTTTTACGAGAGTTATCGTGCTCACAGACACACACACACACACACATATATATATATATATATATATACCCCCGTCGCAGAAAACCTGCGTACTCAGCGAATTTCCAATGCATAATATATGTCTTAATACCACATAAAGCCACATACCAAGTTTCATACAAATATATTCAAATATAAGCGATTTTAATTATTCTCTATACGAATAACACTGGTAATGAGGACGTATGTTTGCTGAAACAAGGAACACAAACGATTGGTTATTATACAAATATAAATAGAATTTAACTAGGCGAAGTCACATACCAAGTTTCATCAATATTCAATCATGAATAAGCGCTATATAACATTTTAGGTATTCTCCATAAGAATATCATGGGGCTGAGTACGCAGGTTTGCTGCTACGGGAATAATCAACAAAAAATAAATTTTTTGTGGAAATATCAATATACCAGAACTACGTGAAGCCACATACCAAATCTCATCAACATACATTCATAAATAATCGAGATATCAAATTTTATTTATCCTCCATAAGGATAACATTGGACAACGTACTGTATTTAGCACATTGAATATCTCTGCAACGGTTGGGCGTAGAATCACAATTTAAACACCAAAATGATTGTTTTGTTGAACTGAACAGATTGGTAAAAGCAAATGTGAAGTTTACATTAAAATAAACTGAGGAAAAGCAAAAAACCTTTTTCCCATAAGATTAACAAGGGAGATTTTATGAGTAAGTTTTTTTGGATTTCCTCCGCAGCCACTTAACCTAGGTTAATAATTCAAAATACTATATTATTTGTTTTTTAAGCTCTATAACATGGTCAAAACCAAAATTAAGTTTTTAAAAATGTTTAGGGTGAAAAATGCAAAAAACTTATTTTTGGAAAATTTAAAACCCCCATAAACTCCTCTTTCCATGGTCCGATTTTTCTGGTTTTCGAACTTAAAGTCATGAATGTCATTTTACACATTTGAGCAAAATTTCATCGAAATCGAACTTTTTTTACTCAAGTTATCGCATTCACGGACACATATATAGATATAGACAGTTATATATATATATATATATATATACGGACAGTATATATATATATATACCCCCGTCGCAGCAAACCTGCGTACTCAGCGAATTTCCAATGCATTTATATGTTTCTCACTCCTACATAAAGCCACTAACAAGGTTTCGCAAAAATACATTTATAAATAAGTGATCTATAACATTTTATTTATTCTCCATAAGAATAACATTAGGACGAAGTACGCAGGTTTGCTGCAACGAGGAAGATAAGAAATGAGTTTTTATGCAATTATCAATATAACTGAACCAGGTGAAGCTACATTACCAAGTTTTATTAATTTATGTTCATAATTAGAGGAGATATCAAACTTTACAAATTCTCCATAAGAATAACATTAGGGCTGAGTATGCAGGTTAGCTGCTACGGAGACAATCAACAACAAATTTATTTTTTGTGCAAATATCAATATACCAGTACAACATGAAGTCATAACCCAAGTTTCATCAATATACATTCATAAATAATCGAGATATCAAATTTTATTTATTCTCCATAAGGATAACATTGGACAACGTACTATGTTTAGCACTTTGAATATCTCTGCAACGGTTGGACGTAGAATCACAATTGAAACAACAAAATGATTGTTTTGTGGAACTGAAGTGATTGGTAAAAGCAAATGTTAAGATTAAAGTAAAATTAACTGAGGAAAAGCCAAAAACCTTTTTCCCATAAGATTAACATGGGAGATTTTATGAGCAGGTTTTTTTTGGATTTTTTCCGCAACCACATAACCTAGGTAAATAATTCAAAATACTGTATTATTTTTTTTTAAGCTCTATAACATGGTCAAAATCAAAATTAAGTGTTTTAAAAATTTTAGGGTGAAAAGTGCAAAAAACTGATTTTTGGTAAATTTAAAACCCCCATAAACCCCCCTTCCCATGGTCCGATTTTTCTGGTTTTTGAACTTAAAGTCATAAATGTCACTTTACACATTTTAGGCAAATTTCTTCGAAATCGGATGTCTTTTACTCAAGTTATCGCATTCACGGACACACACACCCATATATATATATATATATATATATGTATATGTGTATATACATATATATAAATTTGATCGAATAGTGTTTTTGGCTTCTGGGGACCTCAAAACAAAAAATTATCATGGTCTCGGGCTTATGTCTCACCATGAGACCTACGGTAATAGCTTCTTCCCTATAGGGGAAATTCGCTAAAACGATCGCTTTCCAGTTTAAAAACAAATTCGTTTGGAAAAGTCATTTTAAGTGCTATTACAAGTTTATTTAACAGCGCAAATTGTCTGTGGAAGGCCAATTAAACTTTGGAAAGAAGCTGCAAAGGCGTTGTTTTCTAATTTCTTACCTTTACCTCCATATATTTTTTGCAAATATCATTTCACCTCTTGCAACACTTCTTACTTTGTCGGTTGTATTTTTAGTTTCTGTAAAACAGTATTTTTATTCACTCGACATTAACTTTTTCATTTGTTGACACATTTCACTTCATATGACAAAATTTGTCTCTGGAGTTTACATCCAGCGTCAAGTAATGCCTTTTTACTCATAAGTGTGTTTTATTACTCATTTCTACGAAGTGTCTTTATCACAAATATATTTCTATAGTAATATATATTTTATGGCAGCAAAACACATTCTACATACAACAGATGGAAATGATGTGGCTAAAGATTACATTTGTTTTCTTACTTAAAAGTTATACTGTATACTAAGCAGCAGGGCTAAATAATAATCAGTTACAATCGTTACCTAGTCAGCGACTATTGCACTTACGGTATTTATACTGAGAAGATTATTTTTATAAATAATAAAACAAAACCACCTTGTACCCAACATCGCAGGGAAACTCTTTCCTCTTTTTACTATAGTATATCAAGTTTAATAGTTGTTTAAAATCTGAATTTACCGTAGGATGTTGTTTTGGATTAATAATATAATTTTACGTAAAACCTGCCGTTATTTGAGAACATGATGCAAAAATCACTACAGTAGCCTTTACTAATTTTCAACTTGAGCAATCTTAATTTTATAACAACATTAATTACAAGGAGTGTAATGAAATTGTATATTTAAGCTTCTTATAAGATCTTTACTATTTATAAACTCTGTTTGATTAATTTAAACTCTTTGTAAATATTATAGTGACGAGTAGAAAAATATTCTAAGATAATACCAAGACCATCACAGATTAAACATGCTGTGAAGAATTGATTAAACCTATCATTGTAAAGTCAGTCAAATAAGTATTTAACAGTCCTATTTGTAGCAACTACTCTTTGAATTATTCATACTGACTAGTTAACTTTAAGGCAGAGTAGAGTATTTAAGAATTAGCATCCAAATTAGAGTAGCATTGCAGCCCGTACTCTGCGTGAATACCAAAGTGTCTCTCGCATAAAAAGCATCAAAATTTGATTTCAAAAATAAATTGTCATTTGATACTTAGAGTCAGAAGTGGTTAAAGACACTAGTTACTAATACTCCAAAACCACCACCACCATTAACAAGTTAAGTGTACAAAGTACAATAAGGCATTGTGTCTTTCTCTGGTGACCGGTCTTCTTTTGGAGCAATAACTTTGACTTGTGACCCTCTTTAAGAGGACGTGATAGCTTTTGTAGTGTGATATATTGACGGTATGGCAAAGGAACTAAATGACACTACAATAAATTGATAACATATAAACAATCTTATTTATTATAAATGCGTAAAATTATTAGGAATTATTTAAGAAAGATGTAATAAAATGGGTAAACTACCGTACCAAATGTGAAATTTTCTCTCCCAATCATGTTAAAAAATGTTATTGAAGGTGATGAATACCTTTGCTATAGTACACAAAAATGTTCGTTATGGCTCCAACATATGTACAAATTCAGAACATTATTATCTTGTCCTCTGATGTTTCAATGTTTATCTGTTGTAGAAGATTGTTTTATTTGGTCAAGTGATTATTTAACTGTATGTTTGTATCTTCCGGCGTTGCTGGGGTTGTCAAGACTAATTATAATAAACCAGTTAAGTAGGCCCACCCAACTTACAGTGTGACGTTGTATCATTTCTTAAGTAGGCCCACCCAACTTACAGTGCGACGTCGTATCATTTCTTAAGTAGGCCCACCCAACTTACAGTGTGACGTCGTATAATTTCTTAAGTAGGCCCACCCAACTTACAGTGTGACGCCGTATCATTTCTTAAGTAGGCCCACCCAACTTACAGTGCGACGTCGTATCATTTCTTAAGTAGGCCCACCCAACTTACAGTGTGACGTCGTATCATTTCTTAAGTAGGCCCACCCAACTTACAGTGTGACGTCGTATCATTTCTTAAGTAGGCCCACCCAACTTACAGTGTGACGTCGTATCATTTCTTAAGTAGGCCCACCCAACTTACAGTGTGACGTCGTATAATTTCTTAAGTAGGCCCACCCAACTTACAGTGTGACGTCGTATCATTTCTTAAGTAGGCCCACCCAACTTACAGTGTGACGTCGTATCATTTCTTAACTCATAACAAAACTCAATATTAAGTTTTTCTAGGAAAAAAATAAATATTAAATTACGAAACAAAAATAAAGAATAATCATTATCGTTAACTATTAAATGTCCTAACAACTTAGCTAACACTTTAACTATTCCCCGAAGTAATTTAAAGGAGGCCTGATTAATAAGATTGTTGCTCAATGAATAATACACACTGCCAACAAATATTTAAGAGGAGTTTTCATATAGGTAATATTAAACTTTAACAACTCACTTAAGAAACTTTTTTATATTAAACATTAGTTAAAAGGAAATACAATACTGTCCGTCGTCCCAGTAGAGCCATACTATCTGAAGACAAAGCTAGGAAACTAATTGTGCTTTTAAACGAATTTGTTTGAAAAAGAGTCATTGCCAGGTCCGTTACACTTTTTCTTTGGTTCAAGTTTTAAGATGAAACTCAATTAAAGTTTTGAAAAACAAAAGTATCCTTGAGTCGGTACATAGAGCGGTAGGATTATTATCTGACTAGTCCTGCTATTTTAATTTACTGTATTTATTCCGATGACATGGTAATTTCTACACAATATATTTTGTACAATCAGTAAGACTTAGTAGCTTACCTTTTTATCTTTCATGCGCTCCTATAATCACTTATATGATTTTGATGGAATTCTGCATGATTAGGTTAACTCTGGGAAGGTTTTAGCTAATAATAAAATCCTAGGATTTTGGGGCTTAACCCCACTGGACTAGAAAGTTACGCTATTAAAATGGAGGACATGCTAGTTACGGTTTTAACAGATGACTCATTATAACTATTCTAAACAGCACGAGAAATGCTATGACTCTTAAAGGCAATCCTGTAAATTTTCGTTGTATTTTAATTTTTTAACAATTGTCGTAATGTGAGGTGTCTTGATAATACAATTACCTTGCATCTTTGCTTTGTTTTATTTTGGTTCACTACAACGACACATATTTAATCGTGTATAATTTAATATTTATTTAATATGATCTACTATGTAACATTTAGTACCAAATGGTTGTTTTTCATGTACAATTTTGATGTTTTGTTTTCCTCAATACAGTTTTATGATATAATTATTTAAATCAGGTTTATGATATAATTTTAGTAATGTATTGTCATTCATCATGCATATTTTATGTTCACATATTTGTATTAGTTATATTCTTAATTAGCTAAGCTGCAGCCGAAATAGTTTATATTTTTGTTCATATTAGAAACAGTTGTATTAGTTTGTAAAATAAATTAACACAGATAAAACAACTGAGGATCTATGGAAAATTACGCATACAATTATGTTTTAAGCTGTTTTAAGTCTTTAATGACTGAGTTGCGTAACAAAGAGCGGGTCCTAATGACCGCGGGCGACTACGGTTCTACCCGCTAGGGGCGCGGACTGACTGGAAAACATTATCGCCAATAGGTCCTTGGTCGTGTTAGCTGAGTTGGCTGCGTCGTGGAAACACCTTGGCCAGGTGTGGATACGATGTTCGTGGGTTCGATTCCCGCATACAACCAAAACTGACCAGTTGTGCAACTCACAATGAGCTAACCGGTCTGTGGCAACGTTGGTAGGAAGGCCCAAGTCAAACAAATGGTGGCAGGCTTGCTTGGAAGTTGACGGTATTGGTTAATTCTCTGTAAGTTGCACATGGTCAAAACTTATTTTGCTACTTTTTACTTATGTCTACTGTGTGTGTGTGTGTGTGTGTGTGTGTGTGTGTGTGTGTGTGTGTCAATGCGACTCTAAAAACTGAATGAAAACAGTATTTTAATGAAAATAAACCAGTAATTCATTTAAAAACACAAATTCGTATTCCAATTCATAGGTTGAAAAGATTACAAGTAAGGAACGAGAACGGCTCGTATGTCTACGCTAATGGGGTAATGACTGGGTGACGTAACAAAGAGCGAGGGTGGGGGAATGCTCAAGCGCAACGTAGTGTTACGCTATATGGGGAGGGGAGGCTCTGAATTGACGAAAAATTCGTTGCGTAACATGTGTATGGCCTCTTTATACTCTCAAAATATTAAGTAAGGGAGAAGAAATTGTTAGTTTTATATTTTCATACAAACAAAAGTAATATTCACCCAAAAACGTATACTTTACACTTTGCTTGAATATTGCATTTAAATAGTACCAATTATTTTTAACTGCAATCTCTTAACAAAAGAAAATACTGCTGTGCTAGACAAATTACGCACTTTGATAGCAGTAAAATCAAATCAAGACTGTAAAATAAAAACTCTTGAGAAATATATGAAAATATACTTACAACTCTAATAAATTTATGAATAAATCATAAATGTAAATTGTACAAGCTAAACACTTTTAACTGCCACGTATCAATAACGTACACTGACCAATGCATTTAGGACTGAGACAGATATAATGATCAGCTTAAAAATCTACATGTCTCAGTATGACGCTAACGCCGCCGCCGCGGTTGCAGCGGCTGAGGTCTCGGGTGACGTCACGGCCGCGTCTCAACTCAGTCTGGCCCACCTCCTTACTTCACTCATCTTCTTGTGAGATTATGTAGTTTCTCACATTTTTATGCTAAGATAATGTATTTATAATCATGCTAATAAATGATTATTTTTTATTTTGTTTCGAATGAGTTGTGTTATATTTAGCTATAAAATATAAACAGAAATCAAACAGAAAAGAACGCTTTGCTCTTATCCTTATAAGCCATTTGGTTTTAATTTTAACTCTAACGGTAAATTAAAACTTGTCTCACTTTTTAAACTCCAGGCGTTGCTTAGAAACACACACATTTGAAGGACACGAAGAAAATTACAAGATGTCAAGCAATTAGCAAATGAACAAGGTCACAACAAGCTACAAGACTACACTAAACCTACACAACCCCATCAAACATGGCATATTATGACCCGTACTACCAGGACCCGTACTACCAGGACCCGTACGGCGGCTATGATCCGTACGGGTACTACCAGCCGGACGACTCGCCTCCCCCTGACCCAAGTGAGGATTGGGAAGACGTACCTAAAACAAACAGGTTGTACGTTAGAAAAATAAACAAAGACGTCATTAAGGAGGACTTTAACCACTTAAAGTCTGAAAACCTGTTTAGTATTGAGGCCATGGTGGATCATATTGAACTAAACGAGGAGCTAGTAGTCAAACAAGATACCAAGGAGAGACTCGACGACAAAGTTGTAACTAGTTTGAAAGTTTTGAATTTGCCATACTCAGAGCTTTCTCCTCCTAGGGATGACGGGAAACCGATTACGGTTATTTCTGAGAAACCTTCTGGGATTTCTGGGAAAAAAACCACGGTGATTTCCGAGAAACCTTCTAGGCATGCGGGGAAACGAAAATCGATGATTTCCGAGAAATCTTCTAAAAATGCTGGGAAACGGAAATCTGTGATTTCCGATAAACCCTCTGGGAGTTCTAGGAAAAATAACACGGTGATTTCCGAGAAATCTTCCGGGAATTCTCCGAAAAAGAACTCTATAATTTCGGGGAAAACTTCTAAGAATTCCGGGAAACGGAACACGGTGATTTCCGAGAACCCTTCTGGGAATTCTCCGAAAAAGCACTCTATCATTTCGGGGAAAACTTCTAAGAATGCCGGGAAACTGAACACGGTGAGTTCCGAGAGCCCTTCTGGGAATGACGAGAAACAAAACACGGTGATTTCTGTCAGGTCTATTTCTAGCAATGAAGAAAAACAGAATACGGTGATTTCTGAACAACCAGAAGCTACGTTACCCATTTCGACGTTGCCTGAATTGTCTGAGTATTTCCAAACAATGCTGTCACGTTTGGTTAAAATTGCTGGCAAATATGGGAAAGAGTTAAAGGACGAAGAGGTGGAGGAAGTCGCGGGAGAAGATGACGGTACTGAAGAGAAAAGAGAAGAGGGAATTGCTACACCGATAGAAAACCCAGATGAACAAATAGAAGAAGAACCCACAAATCGAGTCACAATAGATGTGAGGGGAGGTGAGGTTAACTTAACATATTTTAATAGTCTAACCTATATTTTAGGGTTTATAGATTTTGCTTAGGATAAATCAGCAAAGTCTGGATCAATGGGGCAACAAACAAAGGATCAATAGAGACAAATCAACTAAAACATTCCGAAAACCTAACGAGATGAAATAATCCAAATAAAATTATAGTGTTACGAACTTTTATATTTTTTGTATTTAGCATAAACCCAATTAAAATCATCGAAGCAATGTAGTATAAGATGTACGGAAGAAGATTCAAGGTTGAATAAAACAGTATATTCTAAAGGAAAACGAAGTAGAAATCTTAAAATTGTGCAACGCATTCAAAATCATAAGTTACAATTATTCGACGACATTTTAATGCATTTTTCAAAAAATAGGTTGGCCTAAATGCCTCTGTTTTTTTTTAATTTTCTTTGAATAAGTCATCATGACAGTCAAGACCTTTTGGAATTCCAGTAAAACTAACCTTAAGGAAATAAGAAAATGTTTTGTGCATTAGTAGTTCAATTGTCTTATTTTTAATTAGGTTTGTATTTGTTTTATGTGAGGCATATAATCTTAAAGTTAAACTTGCAAGTGTAAAAAGATAAAACGAAAATTTTTAACGGTAACTCAATTTCGCAGCGATTAATCCGAAACTCATGAATCTCAACTAAACCCCTTTCCTCTTTTATTTGTAGCCCATTTTAATATTTTTTATATAATATTACACGTTGGTAACGTGACACACTTACACTTACGTTTAGCATCACAGCTTTAGATCAAAAAAGTATATTAAACCGATAAAATAATTAGTTATTTTACCTCACTTTGAATAACCTTTGAATAACAGAAACCCAATCTCACAGAGCATGTTGATGTTAATCGTCAATGCTGTCGTCATTCTATTCTGGATCTTAATTTATTTGTTATGCAAATTGATTCGTATAAAAACATTAATAAGCTCCTAGTCGGAAATAACGAAAGTTGACTGGAAGGTACTAAGGGCAGTTGTCGGTAATTTGTGTTACCAATTCAAATTACTAAAGTTAAGTCCGGCATTTTGGTATAAGTGTTTTAGAGAAATACCTCCTCGCCTCTAAAGCCTATCCAGATTTGTTCCCAAGCCAGCTAAAAGCCATGGTAGGGAGCACTGAAATCCAAGAACTTGCGGGAAAAAGATTGTGTCCCTTACCACTGTACCACTGTACCACTGTACCACTGTACCACTGTACCACTGTACCACTGTACCACTGTACTAGGCAAGACATCAACACTAACAACGTAGACGGGTTTCACTTGTATAACAGTGTTAATCAGATATAGGTTTACAGACAATGTATTTATGGTGTAGTTACGCTAAGTGGGAGTAATTAAATTACTTTGGCTTCCAGAAATAAAGGAAACTATTTTCAATGTTGGTTTAATTTTTAAAGCAGGAACCTGACTCTTTTTTGTTAAAAAAACAAAACTATGAAATGTATAAATTCGTTTCCCAGGCAACACCGTGGTGCTGTTGACGACCGGCTTTTCCATGATTCAGAAGCTGCAGACGCAAGACGTGAGGATCACTGTGGACCGGAGAGACGCCTTTGACACCGAGGCTGGTGAGCTAACCGAGGACGTGCCCCTGGGGACTGCCGTCATCAGGTTCCCTCTGGACTTCTCCCAGGCTGTGCTCCGGCGGGAGGCGACCGAGGGCCACTACTCTGTACCTCTGGTGGACGAGGAAGGGATGGAGGTCGGCAAGGTTGACTTGACAGTCATCCTCGTCACACTGGGCCAAGGGGTGGAGGTCGAGATGGCAGAAGATCCGAGACCCTACAAGAAAGTCAAGTTGATAGACGCATTCACTCCGGAGGCCGTTCAAAGTATCTTTGACCCTCTGGTAGATCCGAGACTCGCGGTGACACTGTTGAACCTAGAACCTCCTCTGGGCTTGAACAGAACAAGTACAGAGCTCATAAACGCATTTTTAGATTCAAATTTACAATCTGAGGGTGAAGAAGGATCTCTATACTCAAAATACAAGCATAGGAAATGCAGATGGTTGGAGATAGCTAAAGAGAAATCACTAAATACTTCCAAGCTGAGTTTGAACAGCAGAGGATCTGTTACATCGAAATCGAATAGGGGAAGTTTAGTTGGTTTACAATTTCCGAGAAAAAGCGATCCAGAACTTGCCTTACAATGGGGGAAACATAAACGACAATGCAGACAGCTATGGGAGGAAGCGGGAGAAGTGGAAATTAAAAAGAGATCTTTGTACGAAGAACTGGAGGAGCTTTTACGACAGGATAAGGGAGACGGGTGGGGGGAGGAGGAGGAAGAGACTCCGTCAGAAACGAGTGCACCGAGTCAAGAAGAGGACCAAACGTCGAAAACGTCTAAAACGTCAAAAACGTCAAAAACGTCAAAAACGTCAAAAACGTCAAAAACTTCAAAAACATCAAAAACATCTAAACGCTCTAACAGAAAATCTACTTCACGGCCCACCGTTCAGTACAACTAGATATTGTATCTGTAAAACAAACATCAGACATAACACATTAAACTGCAACAAGTTCACAAACATATTTTCAAACTATTTTATTGGGGAAAGTACAGACAATGTTAAAATAGAAAGCATGAAAACCTGCAACTACATTACATGTTTTGAGTGAGTGTTGACAGCCTTAGGATATGGACAAGGACAAAAACATGTTCATACACGTCCGCCCGTGAATTGTTGTTTACGTGGTGGCAGGTTCATGTTTTGCCGTCAACACTGTATTGTTAATCCGAGTGCTGTAATTCATGAGGAAACAAACCTACGTACTTAGGCCTCTTGAAGGAATACAGTGTTATGTTTAGCTCATTTTCTAATAATTTGATTAAACTTGTTACTTCGCTTTACGTGGTAGTGAGATATTTAATATGCATTATACATTCACTGAGCACGCAGATTTTATGGGAAAGGGGTATTTTCCGTATCACATTGTTGTTAAGAAAATTATAATAAATTTAAAATAAATTAACTTTGATTTATTTACTTCGACGATTCTAACTTGAATTTCTTAGCTATAAGAGTGTTCATCTAAAAGTTAATTGTAATATACTGGTTGATTGTTTAGGATGACAACAATTGTAATGTTATGAATAATTACTATAGTTAAATTTAGTATATTTCCCGAATGAAATTATTATTTTACCTGCAATTGTGTTTACTTATCAAGTATCCGCTCACCTAACCCATTCATATGTGTTTTAACTGCGATCTGAGAACAATTGAACTTCATCCGACCGAGTTTCCTAATTTAAATCTAACAATAATGTAAAGTTGGTCAGAAGAGTCCATTTAATTTACATCGGTATGCAATAAAATAAAACGATTTTACCTGAAGGCTATTCGTCGACATCAAAGGGCTTTTACAATAAACTAATCTACTTTATAAAGCGGTAAAGGCTTCTCTGAAAGCATTTCAACGCTTGTTTTATTGACCAGGTCATATTATTAAAACTTCTGTGTCACTGTGATAGTTGTGTGGTAGTTTATACCTAATTTATACTACGGCAAACGCATTGCAATTGCTGCGATCCTTGCAGTATTACAGCGATATTAAATTGCAATTGTTATAATCATTTTAAGTTGTTATTTAATTGTTTTTCTGATTGTAAACATAGTATTCGTTTATCTAACTCTGACCACACTCTATTGCGCATTTCATAATTAATGTTTTGAAGGTTATGTTAATTCCTAATCTTATTTCTTAAATACTGGATGTTTTATATTTATAATCACGGTCATTAAAAGAAATCTATTTGAATCGGGTGGTTTTTAGATCTGGAGACTTTGACGTTCAGTACAGATTTGGAGCTGTGTCCGGGGTCATAGAGCCTATTGTGTTGTGGGTTATATTTTAAGGTGTGAGTTCCAAGCAACAATACTCCATTGGCTGTATTTGAAAATAACATTAAAAGAAACTAATTTTTAAATAACATCTTGTTACATTTGAAATCATCTAAACATACCCAGATTATAATTGTTTTGTAGACACTCGGTGTATGTCTTGCCCTTTTCTTTTAATTAATTATAACTACTAGATCGGGTGGGGCGAGTTTTCAGTGGCTTTTTGGATAGTTTGTCGAACCTTAAGGAAGTCAGAATACCCCCGTTGCAGCAAACCTGCGTACTCAGTGAATTTCCAATGTCTTAATACCACATAGAGCCGCATACCAAGTATCATAAAAATATATTCACAAATACGTGAAAAATACAATTGATTTAATTATTCTCCATAAGAATAACATTGGGGATGAGTACGCAGGTTTGCTGCAACAAGGAACACACAATAATGTTTTTTTATGCAAATATCAATAGAACTCATCTAAGTAATGTCACATACCAAGTTTCATTTATATACATTTATAAATAAGCGATATATATAACATTTTAATTACTCTCCATAAGAATAACATGGGGACCGAGTACCTAGGTTTGCTGCTACGGGAACCATAAGTGAAAATTTTGTTTTTTGTGCGAGCAACAACAAACCACAACCACATGAAGCCATATATCAAGTTTCGTCAGTTTATATTCATAAATAAGCGAGATATAAAATTGGTATTTTTCTCCTTAAGAATAGCATTAGACAACGTACTGTGTTTAGCACTTGCAATATTTCAGTAACCAATTGACATAGAGCAATTATCAAAATACCAAATTGTTTGTTTTTTTAAGCTGAATTCAATGGTATGAATTGAAATTTGATTAAAATAATTATTACATGTGAAAACCCCAAAAAACCCATTTTTGGGGTACAAAACCCCCCAAACCCCCCATTTGGATGGTGCGATTCCACTGGGTTTCGAACTTGTTCAAATAAATGGTACTTTACATATTTTTACCAAATTTCATTAAGATCACACCTTTTTTACGAGAGTTATCGTGCTTACGGACACACGCACACACACACACACACACATATATATATATATATATATATATATATATATATAATTAAATGTGCAATATATATATATATATTGCACATTTAATTTAATTATTTAAATACAAAAATATATTTAAAACAAAATTATTATTTTTAATTTGGTTTATTGTAAACCAGGTTGCATCTCAGGTTCTTTTTATAAATAAAAAGATTAATTAAAAAATTGTAAACCCTTTTAGTAATTAATGCAGACCCTCTCAAAGTATTGTGAATGAACGCATTTTTAGTTAGAATAAATGTTTTTTAGCGAATTTCCCCTACAGGGAAGAAGCTATTACCGTAGGTCTCATGGTAAGACTTAAGCCCGAGACCATGATAACTTTTCATTTTGAGGCCCCCAGATGCCAAAAACACCATTCGTTCAAATTTGTATATATGTATATATATATATATATATAACATTATATGTATATATATATACACACACACACACACATATATATATATATATATATAAATTTGAACGAATGGTGTTTTTGGCATCTGGGGGCCTCAAAATGAAAAGTTATCATGGTCTCGGGCTTAAGTCTTACCATGAGACCTACGGTAATAGCTTCTTCCCTATAGGGGAAATTCGCTAAAAAACATTTAGTTTAACTAAAAATGCGTTCATTCACAATACTTTGAGAGGGTCTGCATTAATTACTAAAAGGGTTTACAATTTTTTAATTAATCTTTTTATTTAAAAAAATAACCTGAGATGCAACCTGGTTTACAATAAATCAAATTAAAAATAATAATTTCTGTTTTAAATATATTTTTGGATTTAAATAATTAAATTAAATGTGCAATTAAACCAAGATTGTTACCTGACTTTACTATAATTTGTCACCCACGTATCTGGTACTTCACACACATTTGCATACTCAATTTAATTTAATGAGCCTTGAACTGAAAATGTAAATTTAAATTTAGTGTTGTTATTATTCGTAGAGCGTCTCAAATTACAGAGGGAATTTGTTTGTCAGCGGACTAATGAAGGCGGGATTGGCCCAAGCGGGCGGAATAACAATGTTGCTTTTTTGAAACTAAGCTTAACCCTGGGACAAGAATGTGGAAAAGTACGGAATAACAAGGCTCTGAAAACTAATAGTTATTGAGTCTTAAGTAACACTCATATATCTACAAGAAAAACTGAGTAGTGACAAGAACACAACACTGGTGACTGTTCGTTTTAAAGTGTGAGTTTCGCTTAAGGGTGCGCCCTACCCAGATTGAATTCATTGTTGTTTAGCGCCGCGCCGGCGCCGCCAACAAGCAGGGCCATGCATATTTACGCTTGAAGACCATTTTGTTCTCCTCGATCGCACTGTTATTTTACAGATTTATACCAAACTATTTGCAGTTTCACACTTTTCAGATTCCAATCTAGGGATCATACGGTTCCTTTTCTCCAAAATAATTTTTCTCCATACGTTAGGAATCTTTAGAAAAACGCTTAATTTGAGAACATTACTAATGGCCTACCACTTATTTTGAATTAAAATCACGATTTTTAAATCGTATGATCTCTAGATGAACATTTATTGAATTAAATGACAACAAATTATTTTTAATTGGTTAACAATTTAGCCTACAATGAGGGAGATGCAAACCCCTTACTCGAGCGTGCGGAAGGGAGGTACGGCGCACCCTTAACGTTAAGCTTACTTCGAATTACAAATAAATTTAACCCAATATTAAGTAAATAAGGGACGGTATTTAATTGTTTACGTAACATAATTTTAGTAAAAAGCCAAACTTTAACTTGGCTTTACCAAAGGCCAGCCTAAAAATGTTTCCAATTTAGTTTGATCGTACCTTTTTAAAGAACCTTGAAACTGTTATGCATGAATTGGTGGTGCTAATTCCCCAATTCTCTGTGTGGCTGGTGTCACTCGTTCTCATGATGCATTTTACCAACAAACGTACTCTTGATGGTACCAGTCCCCCAGTACTCCACACTGGGAAACACTATGGGGGACTCTCACTTGCTTTATCTTACCCCTGAAGATGAGTGCCGCTGCTGTCTTGTAACGAAATATTATAAGTCTCGTTCACAACAATAAGTTTTACACTGTGTATTGTTACCATTGTACATATCACAAACGAACCGTAGAAATGTTGTTCTAATAAAAAATTGGCCGTAGAAATGATATCTAATATCAGACTTTTAATTTGCACTGAACACCAAAGAAAGAATAACCTAATTGTAGAGACAAGCCGAAACGTTCCACAACCTGTAGTATTGACAATGTCAAATTGATTTCTTAATCAAACAATGTAGATTATTCTAGTAGACAAATATACATCCTAGATTAACTAATTAAAGTATAATTTATTACATTATTTCAACGTGATGTCCAAAAAAACATGTAAAATACTAGGTGTAACTGTAAGATATTTGTACAACTTATTGTGAATGTGTTGGTCAAAACATTTAAAACTCAATTGAATCGAGTAATTACATGATGCTCATTCTTGTCGAGAAAAAAGTCTCAGTCGTTCAAGAAATCAACGGGAAACTTTGCAAGGCACCTGGGAGCGCTTTTCTCACTTACGCCAACTCGGAGGAAACTCGGGGACTTTTCTTGACACAAATAGATTCGAATTGCACTTTATGTTTTCCTGTTCTTTAATTTGCTATCTTCCTCAACATGTTAACAGTGCGCAGATCGAAAAAAAGAGTTTTTCCTTCTGTCAGAATTTAAAATTGTTTTCTAAGGTTCCGTATATTTTTAATCTATATTTAGATTATACGGAACAATGTTTATAAATCTTAATTTAAACTACAACATCTGCAACAAACGTTTGAGAACTTATTAAACATACGTGACCTCCTTCTCTCAAGTTTACGCTCTTATTCAGCTGCTTAAAGTTCAGTTTTACTTCACCGTTTAGTAACAGTTCCTCTCTAGCTTAAATAATATTTCGTGATTAGGTTTTCTGTGTCGTAAGACAGTCCATATATTTTATAATAAATAAATTTTGAGACCAAGACTTTTAAACCGATTAATTATATGTTTTTGCCGGTACACACGTATACAAAAACATAATTACAACTCGCATTTGTTTCGTTGTTGTTAGCATATGTTCGAACTCACTTGTTATTTGATAAAGTCGAAATTACCAAGGGCAAACACAGAATAAATTACATGATCCATATATACTGCGGATTTCAAATTTGTTGTATAATTAAACCTATAAACTGTTTCTCAGTGTATTTACTACTGATTTCGAACTACCGATTCTATACTCAGAAACAACCCTATAACTTTATAACTAGCCAAATAATAACAATATACTGTTTTCATAAACTAAAGGAAAAATCGTCAATTAGTATAGTTCCCGCAAATATTATACTGACATTTGTCGAGTTTAACAGTGATAAAAATCAGAATTGTTGAAAATACAATTACAATTTAGTATGTGATGTATCCAAGTATGAGTACGACCTGGCACATGTGTGTATTTCGTTATACTATTTATTTATACAATTCCCGTGTAGCTCAGTTGAAGCGTGACGTCACCAAACATTGGCTGCAGACGTCTTGTGTCTCCCTCCCCATAATTTCCCATGGGATGCTGGAGATGCAATATATTTCCCAGACCAGTCCTGAGAGGATGTTGCTTAGTGAACTGTGATGATTGTTCAACTGTTTAGTAATATCGTTACATGTGGGAAAAATTTTATTTTACCTTATAAACTGTTAAAAGGCGTTACTATGAACAATAAATATTTACTACACAATTAGACAGTCTAATAACCTATGTATTCACCCATTTCCTTACAATAAAAGAAAGAAAGGATAATTTGTTAATAATAATTTGTTTTGGAAAATTTATCAAATCAAAACTGTATTGGATATATAAGTGTTGACACTCCCAGGATAAAAACCCTGGTATGTCCGGGAACTACAATAGTTGTCATGTTTTAAATGAATTTGGGTTTGTAAATTGCACGGACAAATTATTTGACATACTAAATATTCAACCACCAATTGTCCAACTAAGATATTTATTACACTAAGCTGATATGTATCGTTATAATTAAATCTTTGTCAAAGTACGCACGGCGTAAAATACGTCGACACATGAAGACTAAATACGAATAAAAGTTAATTTAGATAGACCTATCACGATGAACAATGCGGTAGTCCGTTATGAAAGGCATGTACCGCGATGCGTGTGAGCTGATTTGTTAAATAATCAAGGAATAAGTTTAATCATAAGATAGAATTTCAAAAACAAATTTCAGAATCATAAAACTTTGGTCTGCAGCCATTGGCCACAGCACCATTAGATAGATTAAAAAATATATATACGTCACTAGCATTACGCCTGGAGTGTTTCTTATTTCGAGCAGCGTTTCAGTTTTTCAGTTCTAATAGGTTTTTACTTTTGGACTTCTCAATAAAATTGACTTTGAAAATTTGAAGGTCTGTAGGGCGTAGCCCTGAGGAACATGTAAGGGGCCATACACATATTACGTAAGGCACTGAAGGGGGGGAGGGAGTATGGCGTAGCGTAATGCTGCGTTATATGTGCGAGGGGGGGTTTTGGATTAGCGTTACGTAGCTCACACATATTAACCCCAAGTGCTGGCGCACTCCCGTATCTTTTGATACTGTTATAAATCTTCAAAATTAAAAAAATAATCAAATTGATATCTAAATTAAAGTTACAGTTTGTTATATAAAAATACTTCTGTCAATACTACCTTAAAAACAGTTAAACTAAAAATAAATACATAACGTGTTTTGAGTAAGTTCTGTATTGCTTTACACCTATGTTTTGTGTTGTTTTAGAGTGTAAAATCATGACTGGATACAGCAATGCCGTCCACATCCTAAGTGTTTTAAGGTGTTTTGTATTTGCATTAGTTATAAATTAAATTTGTAACGTTTTAGCAGAGATAGTTTATTTTGTTGCTTATATAATTGGTAACAGTCTTGTTTGTTTGTATACATTTTGCTTTGAAATAAGTTATAAAAAATGTTGTTGAAAGAAAGTCGTTTAAAGTTTAATGATTCAGTGAAATCCGTTCTCTAAATTGCTAATATAACGATGTTTAAAAGGTTTAAGCTGTTTTAAAGCCTACTATGATTGAGTTACGTAAAACATAGGGGGTAGGGGGATATGATCACGCGTTATGGTGCGTTACATGGTGGAGGGGGGGGGTCTGAAATGACCAAAATGCGTTACGTGATATGTGTATGGCTCCTAAGTCATAAGTGATTTCTGAAACCCCAAAGACAGTACCTTTCTAACGGCATGTTTGGATATCTCCAACGACGCACACACTCTGAGTAAAGGGTACCACAAATCTTTGCTTTCTATTCATATATTGATTATTCAAAACTACTGTAGAAACAAATAAATATACCGTGATAACCGTATAATACAACTGCTTATGCAAGTATATGAAACGTACACAATTTGTTTTTGTAATAACAGTTAATTCAAAATATTATTGGATAATTGGTTCCATAAGGTTTCAAAATAAAATAAAAATTGTATTAACTATTTGATCAAAATATGTAAATAATTTTAGTGGCTACTGAATGTTACGATTTTAGAGCTAAACATGCAGTCAAAATCCATTATTTAATTTCCATCTAGTCGTATTACTGTTTACTGAGAGAACTTTGTACATTGACACAAAAAGAGCCATCGATTAAATAAAGTTTAAGAAAGGAAACATCTTCAGTCAGAATAGAAATGATCACAGTTTGAAAGGTTGTCGTTTAGAAACGTCTTAAGGGAAGTTCTGAATAGGTGTTTGATTACGTGAAAACGTCTTACTTCTCCCGGAATTTTGCGAGGATCTTTAGAATCATAGGGAAAAAAGGTGTAGAATCTTCAATGTTATTAGTGAATTTCCTACGGAAAGTTAACTATTAGCATGACCCACACACTGATACTTAAGCCCGGGACCACCATAGAAGTTCCTAACGTGACCCCCTGATCACGTTTTGGGGATTCGGTCGCAGGGTCGGTCGTTCAAAATTGTATATGTATATATACAGGTGTTTGCACTCTAGCGGTTACATTGTTTGTCCGATTTACTTCAGATTTGGTAGGGACGTTCCTTTCAATAATCAGTTGAACAAATTCGTTGGGGAAAACAATCGGAAAACTCTAAACCCCTTTTTTGGGGATTAATCTTTTAAATTTTGGGTTTCTGGGCCCAAAAAGGGTCAGAAAAGCCCCGGAGGTACAAACATGGGAATTAGTGAGGCGAAGATTTTAAGCCCTCTCCCGTCATTCTAGCATAACTATTTACCAAGTTATTAAATAAAATGTGTACTGACCAAACACAGTACGTTGTCTTAAGGGAGTTTTACACTAGAAAAGCCTGATATTCATTTGTTAGAGTACTTTTATCATCCCCAGCAACCTCACGCCTACTTTCAAGCCTGACTGGACTTTCTCCTAACCTTATAATGCGCAAAAATTCCTAGCATTGCAGGTAAATGAAACTAGAAGCACCAGAACAGCCAAAAATCCAATGTTTTCAGATTTCAATAAAAATTGGAATAAATGTCTTAAGTTTTACACTGATTTTGAGTTTTTAAAAGTTTTATGTGTAAATTCACTTCCCTTTCGTCAGCGTGCTGCGTGCGAACTCGTTTCTTATTATAATTACTTAATCTTCCATAATCCTGATTACTTTAATCTTACTGATTACTTCTCAAAAGAAGGCGATCACAATCAATTCATCATATTAAAAAAATAATTTATCGTATTTGTTTCTTCGTCATCGGTTGTTTACAAAATATATAGAACTAGCAACCCGGCCTGGCTTTGCCGGCTGATCAGTTAAAATAAAATAAATAAATTTACGTCAGTGAATTGGCAGCTGTTTACAATATTTTATATTAGTCATCTGTGAAAATCATAATTAATTATTGAATTAAGGCTCATAATTAATTATTGAGCCTTATTAATTATTATTAATATTTTTAATATTATTATATTAATTTATTTAATATTAATTAAATTTATTATTATAATTTAAAATATTATTATTTAATATTATTAATATTATTAATAATTAATTATTATTATATATAAGCCTTAATTAATTATTGAAGTCTTCAATAAGAATAGTATGGTAACTTTGAAGTCCAGTGGGGAAGCCCTAAGGTCCTAGGACTTTGAATAGTGGCTATAAGCCTTCATAGGGTAAACACAAATGACCTTGCAGAGTCATTAAAATCGAAGAGTGGTTTAGTAGTAACTTTATGATAGAATAATGAGAGATGACTCAAAACTCTTGGCTATTTATACTCTGCATTCATTTATGTCCCTTCTAAATCTAAAGTGAACCAGCCAAAAAATGTGACTTCTAAAGATATATATAGATATAGTTTTCAGTTACCCCAAAATGTATTTAGGAACGTTAGGATCTTCTATAGTGGTCCCTGGAAATCAGTCCCTTACTACAAAAAATATATAATACGAAAATCCAAGATATCTCTAAATTAATAAAAAGTTACTTATATTTGCAAATTACCTTGTTCTATCTCTATGTCCAAAGTCAACTAAAACCAAAATCCCTAAATCCAAAAAATGTTTTTTTTAACGATTGAGATAAAGTCCATTAATGCGTTATGAGTATATATAAAGTTTTCGTTATCAATAAGAAAGATTCGGTAAGTGTCTACTTAAAACACAGCATGTTTGCAGTTGTTGTTTCAGTTGTAATTATTTTTTATAACATGGTGTTAATTGTATACCCTGTTCAACCCAGACCTCACTTTCCGTAATTACATAGTCATGTCCTGATGGACAAAACGTTTCGACTGAATCATTCTATACAAAGCTTCTACGCCTAAAATTATTCATGCAAATTAGTTAACTGACTCAAAGGCAGTCTTTTCACGGATTACCATGTAAATGAGTGGTGCATTGCAGCCTGGGCTTTGCTTGAATAGTAACTAACTGTAGAACTTTAATAGTTTATTAGTAAAGCCTGATTAAGATTTATATTCCGTTATAAAACTCGTTTAGTAGTCAGAAGTTTCCACCAAATACGTAGTACTGTATCTCTACCATTCTCATCAGTCATTATTAATTTGCTTGAAGATGTACATCGAAGTACTTTGACCTAGGTTTACGAGTACCATCTAATAGCCATTACCGCGGGCGATTAAAGCAAAGGCGGAATTGGTAGACTTAAATTATAAACCTTGGCTCCCTGACAACAAATTATAACTGTTGCTTATGCAACTTGCAGCAATTTGAAACCGTGTTTCACTTCGTTGCTGTCTGCCCCGTAATGGGTAAAATAAGGAAGCATTATTTTGGGAAATTTATCATCAGCCAAGTTGAGTAAAATCAATTTCTAAATGGGAGTCGGCGATCGTTTGGTAAATTCATGACGGATACTTGGAAATATAGGGGGAATTAAATGATTCTTTATTATTCCTTATAAATTAATTTAATTTTAGAGAAAATAACAGCCCTCATTTTTAATTTTTTAATTTTACTAGAAAATGTTCAAGGTAGAAGCAATTACAAAATGTAAATCATTGCTTACCTCTTTCTTTTGCGGCGCAAGAATTGTATTATAGTTATATATATATATTTTAATTCAATAACATTTTGTAAAATGTAATACGCCCTTAATTTTTGTTATTTGTTTTATATGAAGGGTAAGGTAGGGGTTTTATATTATTTTTATATAAATATTTACTTATTTATCTATTTCCAAAGTTAAAACTGGAAGGTTTGTTTTGAAGAGAATATTTGTATATTTGTTAATATTTAAATTTTATTTACTTTTCATGTAATACATGTAATATTAAATTTTTATTTTATTTTCCCTCTGCTTTAGTGCTTAGATGGGCTTAGAGAACACCAGGAATGTGTCTTTCAGTTAGTGTCAACCAAACAGGACGGTTTTGATGACCATTGTTTTGTAGTGATAAGCAAAAGTTCTTGTACAAGAAAGGCTATGTACTAATAAAGCACATTTTTCTTTCTTTATTCACTTTCTTTCTAATAGCTATTACCTTCTGAAAATGCCTGTAAAATCTGCGCTCAATTAAAAGCCGCATAAATTTGTATCGAGATTGAACGTTTTTACTCTTTCTTAATACCATATTATTAATTTTCTACCCACAATATAAACTATTTTTATTGATGTTTTAGCAAAATATTAAAATTACTTACCTAGTACCTTGCAAGTACATTAAATTCAATTTTTATAAAAGTTGTATTTTGATGTGGCCTGGAAAATAAGTTTGAATTTAGTACTTGATCATCGTGTTCATACAAAATACTAACGTGCGTAGACATTCATGCTATGCTTAATAAGTGAGTTTATTAATTTCTCAATGGACAGTATACATACTATGTCAGACTTTATTTCTTAGGGTTTATCAATACTCCACACATCAGAAAAATCACCGTTGATTCCGCTGATATTCGGCCACGTAAGTTAATATCTTAGGAGAATCAGTATTTTTCTCACCACAACAAATATTTTACCACATCCTTTACTACTTAGTAAATGTATATTGACCGATATTGGGTATACATGTACTTTAACCATTTTAGTGTAAATTATATTATACCTATTATCATCATATATTACACCCATTTTGAGTTAATGATAGTATATAAACAACAACACTATAACATTTATGAACAAACCAAAAAATGTAATACTGTTGTTGATTCTTGCCACTAGACAATAACTTAGAAGCCGTATTTTTCACTCGTGACCCACTTTAGAGATGCGATAGCTGTTGTAGTAGAATTTATGGTCGGTATCGTAAACTATTCGTCACAGTGACAACTTGATACTCAGCAGACAACATTGATCTGAATTTATTTTCAAGTTTTTGAGTTTTTTAATATTTTAAACTATTAAATCAATAAATGTTAAAATAACGATTTATTTGTTTAATCAAACTTGTTAGAGGTTAATCGTTTCTATTGCCTAACTTTTCCCGACCACATAGACTATAGAATTCGCGTTTAACGTGTCTAGCAAAACAAGGGTGAGCCGTTAGAGTACAAAAGTTGTACAGTACTGGTTAAATTTACTTGCCAGGACTGGTAACCCCACCCACAGGGCCGCTGCTATGGTTTTTAAGACGGTCGCCTTGTCCACTCCAAGTAGCTTAGAAATAATTTATAATATTTTTACAATAATTCTAAATGGTTTTGAAATGAGATTATGTTTGAAATGAGTTAAAATTATTTTAATATATTTATGACATAGCTTTACAAATAATTAAAAATAATTTTGAAAACATATATTAAAATCATGTCTAAATAAATTTTAAAATTATTATAAATAACTGTTAAAAATTCTTTTAAAATAGTAGAACAAATGTTTTTAAATAATTTAAAAATATTATTAATATAATTTTAAATTATTTTAAACAACAAAATTTGAAGCTTTTTAACATGACATTAAATCATTTAAAATCATTGTTTCGTCAATTAAAAATTATGAAGAAATTAAGCGTGATAAAAAGTTTGATTTTAGTTTCAAAGCAATTTTAAATATATTTGAAACAACTTTGGTATATGTGTAAATTAGTTTCAAAATAATATTAAATTATTAATTTGAATTGTTTATAAATTACTTTAAAATTATATTAAATAATGTTTTATTAATTCAGTGGAAAATCCTAGCTTAACCTTAAAACATAATTTTAGAGTAAAATTGTTTGTAATTACAATTTGGTTAAATACGTTTTAATAATAAGCCTATACAATTTTTAAAATTATTAGTTTTGGTTTTTCACTGTGAATAAGTTAATGAAAAATATGTTTTTACCAGCAACAGCAAAAGCAAACAAGGAATACTATAGTTTCACCAAGTCCCCGAAGGATGTAGTCAATTAGTTATTTTATGTTGCCAGCCTGACCATGATTTGACAAGGAGCGAAGTGGCCAAGGGGTTTAAGGCGTATGTCTCGTGAACTAAAGGTTGTGGGTTCTATAGCCGGTTTTGTCATTACATTTTAGAAGCGTAAAATATATTTCATAATTTTGTACAATGATTTGCATTAGTTACATTAGTCAGATTGTGAAAATAAGTATAAGCAGTATTTTTTTTAGTAAATAGTATATTTGTAATGTTTATGAATATTTTTAAATCATTTAAAATTAATTAAAAACCTATTTATAAGTTATTTTAAAATTATTCTAACATAAATTTTTAAATTGTTGGAAAATATTATAAAATGGATCAGATAGGACATTTTTTTGTAAAAAGGAAATTTTTTAATAATTTTGAAATCATACAAAAATCATGTAAAATTATTTTAAAACTAATTTGGCCGTTACTAATGCTACTTGGGACTACGCCAACGACTGCACGGGTAGTTAACAACTACAGCGCATTCTCTTGGGTGAGATATAATTATAATGCTATTAATGTGATCATGCGCAACTGTTCGCCTACAAAATTGATTAACCAAATACTCTGACTTCCTGAGACTTCCTGAAATGTAACGTAGGGTAGTTTTAAACACTAGAAGCAATAGGTAAAGTCCAAATAAATCAATAATAAATTCAAATCCATCGCTATTATGAGTTTAAAAAATAAAATTTCCTGATATTATTAAAAAGATAAATATTAGTTAAATAAATGGTAAATAAAAGTAAAGTGCGTAAAACCTTCTGGCCAAGGTCTGTTGTCAGAGTTTCTGACCTGTCGAACCATGAAGCAGGAACCAACGGCTTGACGAGCCTTCCGCAGCATGGTGGCAGTCTGTGTTTCAAAAGTAGTTTTTGGATTTCACCGGGAATTGAACTATTTTCTTTTGGGTGATGGGCCAGTACTCAACCCACTCAGCTAGGGGATTACCACATAAATGGTATTCCTATCAAACACAAAATTATGTAATTAATTAATTATGCAATTATGTAATTAATTATGTAATGGTATTACATATCAAACACAAAAAACGTAATAAATGTATACTATTTTATTCATCGATAATTTAACCTATAACATGTCTAAGGCATTGAGTAATTTACGATGTAAGCGTGACGTCACGTGGCTGCGACTCTGTTAATTGATTAAGTGGAAAGTTTCATCACACCTAATTATCTGAGGAAAGTTCCGAGCAAGTTGTTATCTGCGGAGAGCGGGAGCTTTGCGTTACCACCATAATGAAAACCTGATGTGTAGAGATTGGTCCATGTAGACATTAATAAATACCCCCCGTCGCAGCAAACCTGCGTACTCAGCGAATTTCCAATGCATTGATATGTTTCTCACTAGTACATAAAGCCACTCACCAATTTTGACAAAAATACATTCATAAATAAGTTATTTATTACATTTTATTTATTCCCCATAAGAATAACATTAGGACTGAGTACGCAGGTTTGCTGCAACGAGGAAGATAAGAAATGATTTTTTATGCAATTATCAATATAACTGAACCAGGTGAAGCTACTTACCATGTTTTATTAATTTATGTTCATAATTAAGGGAGATATAAAACTTTACTTATTCTCCATAAGAATAACATTAGGGCTGAGTATGCAGGTTAGCTGCTACGGGGACAATCAACAAAACATTTATTTTTTGTGCAATTATCAATATACCAGTACAACATGAAGCCACATACCAAATTTCATCAATATACATTAATAAATAATCAAGATATCAAATTTTATTTATTCTCCATAAGGATAACATTGGACAACGTACTGTGTTTAGCACTTTGAATATCTCTGCAACGGTTTGACGTAGAATCACAATTTAAACACCAAAATGATTGTTTTGTGGAGCTGAAGTGATTGGTAAAAGAAAATGTGAAGTTTAAAGTAAAATTAACTGAGGAAAAGCCAAAAACCTTTTTCCCATAAGATTAACATGGGAGATTTTATGAGCATGTTTTTTGGATTTTTTCCGCAACAACTTAACCTAGGTTAATAATTCAAAATACCATATTATTTGTTTTTTTAAGCTCTATAACATGGTCTAAACCAAAATTAAGTGTTTTAAAAATTTTAGGGTAAAAAATGCAAAAAACTGATTTTTGGAAAGTTTAAAACCCCCATAAACCCCCCTTCCCATGGTCCGATTTTTCTGGTTTTCGAACTTAAAGTCATAAATGTCAGTTTACACATTTGAGCCAAATTTCATCGAAATCGGACGTTTTTTACTCAAGTTATCGCATTCACGGACACATATATATATATATATATATATATATATATATATATACATATATATAAATTTGAACGAATAGTGTTTTGGACATCTGGGGACATCAAAACAAAAAGTTATCATGGTCTCGGGCTTAAGTCTTACCATGAGACCTACGGTAATAGCTTCTTCCCTATAGGGGAAATTCGCTAAAAGTCCATTAGCGTTGTTTCCCTAAAAGATCACTTACAAAGTAGTTAAAGAAGTAACTTAATCATCTTAAGCTACTTATTTACTTAAAAAATTTGTTAGTATTTATTTTCAATATGTATTTACACTAATCTAAGTTATTATTGTAATTAATGGCTAAGCCGTTGGAAGAAAATAAGACAATATTAAGACATGAAACATTTCCACTTACAGAAAAATTTATTTATCTGTTATGTACTTTACTATCGGTTTTATGCATATACTAAATCTAACTTGACATTTCCATTACATTTTAAACATAAATATTAACTACTGTTATGAAAGTTAAATTAAATTAAAGTCCTTTTTTGTTTTTTATCTTATCGAAATAATTATTATACATGTTACTCTCAGTGCGATTGTATTTATATTGTAATATAAATTTAAAACATTTGATTTATGACGCATTTAAGTTATGTGAAAGAGAGAGGGGTTGAAATCATGAAACATATATTACCTTTTAACGTGTGTATTTTACGTTTTTGTTTCAAACTCCCTAGAGAATGGCCAAAACCTTAATTTAATATTAAGGTCCAAAACATTGTTTATGCCACATAAATTTCGCTTGGGTTCAATCTGGTATATCTAAGATATATAGGGGTTGTAATGATTATTAAATCTACCTATATTATAACTTATAAATAATATAATGATAATGATATACCTTATTTTGCATTGGCATTAACTACTATTGAAAGCATCATTAGTTACAATGTTTTAAATTATTTATAATAGATCTCTTGGAATGTGAGACCGATGATCCATGGTTTCAGGACAAAATTATAAAATGGGATTAAACCCTTTTGATATAATTGCTGCCATATTGTCGGATGGTTGATAGAATTCTGCTTAAAATTCAAGAAATTTAGAAACAAAATTATTTATTAAAATATTATATTACAATTACAATAATAAGAATCAAATAATAAATAATACTGGATATAATATATATATATATATATATATATATGTGGAACATTACTTTCACGTAAAGTTAATGTTAATATTAAAACTGGTATTTCAATAATTAACAAAGCCGTTTGTGATCCTTTCCCCCATTTGATATACAAAATCAAACTACCCTTTAGAGTGGATAGGTTTTATAGAGTTGACATTAAAAATATAAAATTTAACTACCATATCGGGTGTACAGAAATTAAATTATTCAATTAAAACCATCCATTAAATTTAAATTCTGTAAAATAAAATAATTCTGTAATGTATAATGTAACAATTCTAGCCTTCACTGAGTTTTAATACCAAACCTGCTTCATGTTACTTGTTGGTTTATTCGTAAAATATACAAGTGGAAAGAGACATATATTAATCTAATTATTCTACCAAAGTTTCCAGAGAACTCTTACACCATCAAGGGTGAAAACATAGGTTTTCTTACAAACAATATTAAATGATTAAGGATATTCAGTCCTTAGTGTACTAATTCCGTTCAACTTTGATTGATGAAATAGATGTAACCCCATCAACATGTTTTAACAGTAAAGAAAATTAAAACAACGGCTTTATAAAGCTAAATTGAGAAATAATGATGGGATTCAAAATGCGTCTGAGCGAATTATAAAAATTTATAATAATACATAATAAAAAATACAACAAATCTATCATAATATACAGAAATCTTCTTCCTGAGATACTATAAATGTGACTGTTATTATTTGTATAACAACTAGGAACATCATTACTGGTTATACCAAAAGTAACTGAACAACCTTTTTGGAGTGAACTTTCCTTAGTAGCTGGCATAAGTTAAACATTGTTTCAATTCATAAGTAACGCAGTTTTTCATTAGATTTTTGTTGATATAATTTTAGCTGGTGAAATTTAACACGGTTACAATAGTTAACAAAACTATAAGCTATTCTGGTACTCAGCTCCTGACCACAGCCTACAACGCTTTTCATCACTAATGCTGAGAAGTGTTTCTTAATCGTTAACCTTAGTTATAACACAGTTTAACTTAGTATTAAACATAAACACATTCTAAATTACATCGTTTTGAGATACGGAGACCGTTGAAATAAGAGATGTGTGTGCTGTCTTACAGCCATGTTTTACTGTAGGTAATGTTTAAGGTTCAACTATTTTTTATCAACAGTGCACTAGTGCACTAACTAGTGCACAAATTGAATTGAAAGAAACTTTACGAGTTTTGCAATCAATTTAAAATTACTACCGTATCAGATTATAGTAATTTTATACGTTGTAGGTTTTCCCTTTTAGACACCCAGTATTTTAATTTGTATAGTTTTTAAATTCAAAACTCACCTGAGAACCCCAAACCAAACAAAATATTTTTAAGATTTGTATCAGAAGATTGTATTTAATTTATTTTTTATGAATATGATGATAGCTATCATAATCATAACAAAAACGACAGCAAAATGTAATCGTATTTGTGTTGTTATGTCCCATCTTCTCTATAGAATATCAAATGAGGAAATTGTGTGGGAGAAGACAAGAATAAGGTTTATTGACATTCTAGCAGAGACACATGTCAGCCACGCAGTGACAGCTAACAGTCACAATATTTAACAAATTGATCAAAGTTAAAAATATTACTATAGCTTGCCTAATAAATAATTATAAGAAACAAGCAAATATTTTATGTAAACAGAAATGCTGGACGCATGCACTAGTGTGACCAGCGAACACTCTTCACATAAAACATACAATGATTGAAGATTATGAAACTACTCCCGTGTAACTGCTCCACTGGTTAAAGTTTACCCTAAAACACTGTCTTTTTGAAAGTAGGAAGGTGGAGTGGGGAAGGAGAAAGTCAGGAGATTTGTGAAGTGAAAATGTTAATGCGACTTTGATTGCACGAGCGTCAACTTTGTCCCCGGACTTTGGAACGCGAGAAATTTTAGAAACAATCCCAGATGTTGAATGTTCTTTTGAACATCCTTTGTTGATTGTGAAAAGAGAAATAAATTTTCCTCCCGTTTTGTAAAAAATTAGCCTTTTTAAAACACACTAATGTTATAATAATGTAATATAAATAAAATTTGAATTTTGTCTATACTTATCTTATTTATAATCTTATTTTTGTCGACGCTTAGAACCGTGAAATGTGTTATTTTGACGTTTTATAGATCATTAAAGTCGGAATTGGTATTTACAAATATTCTGTCTATCCGTGTCATTTCAGAGGTAACATTTTCTTTGCACATGACGGGTAAATGGTTTTAGGGATATGACTAAAACTGTTTCTCACTATTCTGTGCTCCGGTGAGAAGTATTTAGACTGTTTCAAATGATCGCACGTCATTATGGCTCTATTCCATAGTAGGTCATAGCTTTAATACAATTCTTATAGCAATGTATTTAGTTTTTAATCACCATGGTATCAGAAAGTAAAATTTAAACTTTAAATAAAAATATCTGTCTTTATAACTGGAAGAATCCCGTGCCAGATTCTTTAATGTAATCTTTTAACCTGCTGATATTCTGGAAACCAACTTATTCTATTGTGTCTTATTTATTGTTCGTTATGATCAATTTTCTTTTCTTTAAGGGGATTTTAATTTAGCCTATAGTAAATTTGTCAGTAATTCGTTACTAAAAAAATACATTTTCTAATTAACTCTCAGGCTAGTCAGCCTGGGCCAACAGGCCGTTATGGAGATCCAAGAATAATTGTTGTATCGGAATGGCTTTAGTATTGCGGGCATGCCAGTGACACCCACCTGTGAAACGTATCGCTGTAAACCAATTTCGAGCCTGCACCTTGCCTGACATAAAAGGTCAAAAGTTAGAGCAAATCATGGTGATCTTACTTGGTCGGTTATGATACACAATTCAAAATCTAAATTTGATACCAGGGATAGCGAAACTTTTCTTTTTATCAACTAATTTTAAAACGGGTTTGATTGTTATCAAAATTTTGTATGGTTTTACCTTCCTTTCTCTGTTTATTTACTATCACAGTAATTTTCAATTCAATGTATTTAAATAACATTGCCTGTTTTATGTCGTTATCTATTCTAAACATATACTACAAACAGTTCGTTAGTATCAGCAACATTAGGATTGTTATTAATCAACGTTTCCATTCAGGCACGGAAGAAAATAATGATAAGTTAACATAAAAATCTTTTTTAGATCTCAGTTGAATCTAAGTTAAATTATCATAATTTAAAATCACTGAGGGAGTGGTTATATAAGTTTACTAATATTTTATCTTTGCATGTTTTAACAGTAGTATTGCTAGATGAGCCCTCCAGGTAGTCCGTTGCTGAAAGTATACACCGCATTGCGTGTTTGTTGTTTTGTTAAATAATCAAGTGGAAAGTTTAATCTTACCTAGTTGTCTCTCCGACGTTTATTAGAAAGTTCTGAAGAACTTCGAAGACTTTCCTTAGTGTTCTTGAATAGTTTGTAAGAAATTAACGTTCTCTATGTTTATTTCCAACGATACATCTTTTTAGCTTGGGTAAAATTACGTACGACCATTTTCAATGCATGTTTTTTCCCAAAGTATTTTTAGTAACAAAGTATTGATTTTGAGTCAAAATTATTCTGTGTTTACAAATGTTTGGTTAAAACATGTTGTGCGGACATTACCTCCGATAAACAACAGTACATATACTAAAAGGCCATCTAAAAAACTCATTAAATAATGCACCCACCACGCAACCTCTTAACATTACCTATGCAAATCTCTATCCAACATCGCGTTGGGCATCTCGCTAGCCTAACGGTTAGCGTCTTGGACTTGGGTACAAAGGGTCACGGGTTCAAATCCCGGGGTGTCCACAACTATTTGAGGGGTTTGGCCCTCTTTACCTAAAAGCGTGTGTGGACTCTTTAAACAAAAATGCCATTGGCATTGGAATACAAAAATATATAACTAGTTAAAAGTTTTGTAGTAAAATCTCATATTACCAATCGGCTTTTGCGTTATAATATACAATCTATATCCCGTTAAGCGTATGTGTATGCGTATGTATACTATGCCGTTAAGCGTATGATTACAAAGTTGATAACTAAACGTTACATATAATCTAAATAGGTACATAGCTTTGAACAGTTATTCCTCAGGCAATATACTATGATCACTTCACATTACCAAAACTCCATAATAGGGAAGTTTTTAGTTTATTTAAGCACAAGATTATTCAAAACTGGTGATAAATAAAATTATTATTAAAATAAATACTATTGATGTATAAATACTTATTAGTAGAATTTACTGTTTCATATTATAAATCTAGACCTCTCACCACATTACGGTGTAAAGCAAACAAGATTAGTTTTGAAGCGGGTATATATATAAACAGTCCGTCCTTATTAAATCACCATTTCAAACGAAATTGGGTGACAAAAAATTTAAATAACCAATAACACTCTAATAAAAAACATAACATAATATTTATTGCTGTTAAATTATACATAACTAAAGTATAAGTATTACAAGATAAATTGGATGCAGAAATTCGTATTTTGTTTCCAAATAGATTAACTTATTTTAAGAGGTTTGTTATAATGAAGAACAATTGAATAAGATCAAGTGAATCTGAATGAATATCTCTTCATCTGGAGTATAAAATGAACGCTGATTGAACGGTATCAATGAAACACGTCTTAAAGGGAGATTTGAATTAATAGTTGTTTGATTACGTGAAAACACGATAGTTTGACTGAACATTTTATTTAGGTCTTCATATTCATAGGAAAAGAATGAGTTGAATAGTTCTTGATATTTTACTCTGAAAATCAAGCAAATGATTTCCAGTGATACTAGAGAGGTGTCCCTGAAACTGTATATTCGGGTTGCAAAATATGTTTTATTAATAACTCTTACATTAATAATGTGCTAAATAATTATTGAAATCTTACTTTGGCGTTTTTGGCAATGATTTTAAAGTGGGTTTATGTTTAGGTTTAATATATTTTTAAGTGTTGTACAACGTAAATTATAACCCTGTAGTAAATTAGTAAATGTGATCTGTCAAACGTATTTTTTTAATTTTAATTTGACTATTAGTCTTTTATTAAAAACATTATTCAATTAAAACATTTAATGAAGATACTTGGGTATTCACACCGAGTACAGACTGCAGTGCCACCCTCATTTAAATGCAAATTCTTGAATAGGCTGCCATAAAGTTAACTAGTTAGTGTGAGTAACTCAAATTGTAGCAGCAACATGAAAGGATCTTCATTCAACTTTACAATATTTCGTAAAATCATAAGGATAACCAATTTATGATAGTTTTAATTTCTAATTAGTTTATGGTAAATTTGGAAGTTATGCCATAGTAATAACATATCTTTTTTTCAAGATACGAGATAAATGTTTTTTTACGTGCAATCCAACAAAATATATTAAAGTAAATAAAAAAATGTAAGTAAGTAAAAATAAAGTAAATATAAACAATGTAAATTGTTTAGCATTCCAAAAAATAAAGTTATTTTTAGAAACATCTAGAAAAAATATTTTAGCAACATAATAGTTTTTCTCACTGTTAGCAGGTTTTATGAAAATATTCAGGCTTGATGAACCATGTACAGTTGTGATTGTCATGAAAAGCTGTTAGGATCTTTTTTTGTTTAAAAGTTGACAGATAATTAATAATACTTCTCAATAGTGTGCTCCTAATATAGGAAGTTCTGGAAATATTATGTTTACAATTCCTACCATACTCACGTATTATTGTACTTAACTTCTTAAATTATACTTGGTCAGCTCACTTTTGTATGAAGAAACAATGCTTTAAATTAGTTTTGATTAGGAACTTAATTAGCCTAATGTTATTTAAGTAAACAAATGTTTTAAATATATATTTTTCTGTTTATGAAATATAAATCTCAATTACATTGAAAATTATGTGTTATATTAATCCAAACTATAGCAGAAGTGTATATTTTGTTTTTGAGAGCTTCGAAAAGTTTTTGCTTGTTTATTAATATAACTTATTTTTATTGATTATTCCGTTTCTATTTTATTGGTGAGAAATAATAAAAAAGAATTTTAAAATTTCAGCTTCTCATAAATTACCTCCAAAATGTTATCAAATTTGAACGCTATAAGAGATCTTCTTTATGGAATGATGGAAACCAGTGGAAACAATCACAACATCAGTAATATTTTTAATTTAAGAATTTCAGAGGAGTAAAACACAAGGAAAGAGCACTAAACAGCTAAAACTAGTTTTATTTCTTAGAAAGAACAAAAATACAGTATTCATGTTACAGTTTAACCTCAAGATGGTGTATTTAACAAAAGTAATATATTTTTCTGTTTAGGATAATGGTTTGGTTGTAAACATTATTTTACAGAGGTCTCCTCATTATCTCACAGAGGTTTGAAGAAGAGTTCCTATCAGAGGAAAGTTAAGTTTTACTTTTTTCCACTTGGTCAAAACTTATCGGTTCTTTTCTCTTGGGAATGTGGTAAGGAGACAGGAAGAGTCACACAGGGGCTTTCGAACCACTCCCGTTTACAACACAACTTTCGAGAAAGCTTTGTGAGTAATTTAAGTTTCTGTATCAGATTTATTATATAAACTATATTTTCCAATATTGCTATTAGTCGATTTTTAATTCTATATGAAAAATACATATCCAAATGTAAGAAATAATAAACGGTATCAGGAAACTGACACATACTTTCTCCCTTTTAGCCCAACTTTAATGGATAAATTACTTTTTATTTACTAAATATAGAATACAAAGCACGGTCGAATGTACAGAAAATCTCGTAAACAAGTTGTTTTAAAAAACATCCACCCAAATCCCTGCTTTGGAGGCACTACAGAATCCATTGCTACACTCGTGGTTTTAAGAGGGGGAAATGCCCCCTATTCCCCCCCCCAGGGTTATTAAGGGGCAACATATTTCAAATTTCCTCTGTTGGTCAATGCTAACTTGACAAGCATATCAAGTTTGAATGAAATTGATCAGTAAATAAGAGAGAAATAGTAATTTTTTTATTCTCCATAAGAATAACATTGGACAACGTACTGTGTTTACCGCAAAATGAAAATTTCCATTTTCTCCGAAACCAGCAATCGTAGAATAGTAATTCAAAATACTAAATTATTTAGTTTTTTGAGTTCTTTTTAATGGTGAATAGTAATATTTTTTATATTTATGTATTTTTATGAAAAACCCAAAAAACTGAATTTTTGATGTTTTAAGTCCTGTAATTTCTGAACCCGAATTTTTACAGGAATGCGGGTGGTGTCGTTTTGTTGGAAAACTAAAGTTCTACAAACATTAAAATTTAATCAAAATCGTTAGAGCCGTTTTTGAGAAATTTGGATTTTTCATGTTTTTTGGGGGATAATTACCCTTAAAAATCAAAAACTCGAAAAAATGAAAAAAACACCTGGAGATATCGTGGATTAGTACCTACATACCAAATTTCATAAAACTCGGCCCATTGGTTAGGGCTCTAGCTCTGTACACATCCACAAACACACACACACAGACAGACATCACGTAAAAACCACTTTTTTGGGTTCAGGGAGCACCAAAACGAATATTTCCACCAACAACTCAAATTCGAAAATTTTTACGAAAACAATACTTTCTCCATATACTATGTATAGGGGGAGAAAGTAAAAATCTGTCGAATCATTAATTTCCGTTGTAGCGGCCCTTGCACTACATGTTCAGGACTAAACCGGTTTGAACCTTCCAAACCTTCAACATTACTGGTAATAAAACATTACTTAGCTTTGCTACAATGTCATTAAACTCAATTACTTATTCGCTAATTCGTTGTGTGTAAATTTTAGGTACGAAATTATAATTTTTATCAATTTATATATTGAGCTAAATATAAAAGACAGTGTAGTCATTTTATTATAATGTTTTAATTTATACTTTATATTTATGTATTTTAAACAATCGGTTTAGCCGAATGTAGCTAACGTATCTTTTTCTGTTTCCAAGAACGGCTATGTTAATTTCAAACTTAAAAATATTTGCAGCTCAAATAGAGACAAAGTATTTTAATATTGTGACAAAATATATTTAATCAAGATTTATGCTACTAATCTTTAATCATTGCCAAGTAAGGGCCAAATATGACTGGAACGATTAGATATAATTAAGATATGTCATTATCTACTGCTGCAGGACGATTATATTAGTTTTACGAAATTTTGTATAAAGGTTTACATTTAATATTTTTTAGTGAGTAAAAGACCAAACCTAAGTCTTTTAAAATAACACTTTTTTATTTAGTAATTCATTTTTATAGTAGTTTTTTAAACTTTTTTAAAAATATTATGGTAAATCAATATTGAACAAGATAAATAGCTAAAAGTACAAATTCTTCAATAAAAGAATCCCATACAATACCTTTTTCCAATCAACAGAAAAGTTATAGTAATAATATTATAATATTATGATTAGTAATAATTTTATAGTAATAATAATAATAAACGTTATTCTGATAATATGTCTTCAAAGTTAAAAACTAATAATAATAGTGGTTAAAAAGTGTATGTCTAATTCAAAAATAAAACATGAATCGTGTTTTAAAAATGCATAAATTTTATTTATTGAAATAAAAAGTAAAGATGTAAAACAATCCATAGTAAATGTTCAAAGCAGTATTCAAATGTTGGAGCGTGTTTCTAGTATTCTCAAGTGTTACAAAGTCTGGGGGTAAAGTTGATGCTGTTCTTCAAGCAATCAAAGTCGCATTCAGTATTTCGCTGTACAAATCTTCTAAGTTCCCCCTCCCCAACTATACTCTTGTTCATTTATGAAGGAAGTGTTTTAATTTAAAATACGAAACACGAAGTCATTTAGCAACAATATTTAGTTTTCACAGTTAACTGTATCAATTAATTGCCATCTTTTGTGAATGGAATTTGAAGTTCTAAAATTAACTTCTAAGAGCTAGGCCGGGGAAATATTGTCTTAATTTCTTAAGCGTTTTTCGTTGTTATTCATTCTACGTTCAGATAAACTTTACTTGATAGAGGAATACTTGTGGAAAACTAGATGCAATCATAATCCCACAGTTATTGAATTTTTGTACCTTAAGAAACCTTCAGTTTTTGTTGAAAACTTTGATTTAATACCAGGTGAAAAAAACATAAATAATGTTTTAGTGATGCAAAAATCTCTAACAATTTAAACCATATTTATAAATGATACAGTACTACCAACACTCATAGAGAATAAGAATCACGGTTATACTCTACATTTCAGCCGCCATTAACGTCTTCTGTAGTGCTAAATTTATAAATAGTCTTGATTTAATCGGGCAAGACATTTCGTCATGCCCGATAATTTGTGACAAATTTGAATTATTTTCAACCACCTTTCAATACCATGTATTGGCTGATCTACAACTGTAATGTGATTTTTGGAGTTAAAAATGTTTGTTTGTATTTAAAATCGATGATAATAATGAGTCGATTCTGTTAAAGTGTAAGCTTTAACACGTTTTAATCATCAAAGTTTTCTACTTCATTAAATGTTTTGCAAATTATTAACAACTTTGAGAAAATGTTTATGGATTCAATGTTTTCTGAAGATGACTTCAAAAACATTAGGTTTTCATTTTGGTAAAGCAAAGCTCCCGCTCTCCGCAGATAACAACTTGCTCTGAAACTTTCCTCGGATAATTAGGTGTGATGAAACTTTCCACTTAATTATTTAACAGAGCCGCAACCACGTAACGTGGGGCTTACATTATAAATTGTGAATGTCTGAGGCACAATTCACAGGCGAACACATTTACAAATAAGCATATTTTATAAGCTAGACTTCATATACCACAAATAATATGAACGTACGGGGAGGTTATATTACTAAACAATTACAAGAGTTAATAGCTGAACTAAGCTATGCAGAATGATGGCGTTTATGCCATTATGGACAATTTTAGATGGGTTTTCTATTGTAACATTTTATAAAATAATGACTCGTTACATAGCTTAGACAGCTGGTCAAGATCAAGCACAATGATTGAACAAACATAAAACTAATGTACAGTATGTACATTAGTAATGTATGTAGTATGTATGTATGTAGTATGTATGTAGTATGTATGTAGTAATGTATGTAATGTATGTAGTGAATAAGAACAAGACGGTTAAGTGCGTTCTTTGATATCAGGAAACCAGATCACCCATTACTGTGCAAAGAAGTTATCGCTTGGAGTACACCCGTAGTCCCCATTATAGAAAAACTCTAAAGCATTGGTCAAAGTTTGTTTAAACGGGAAGTGGTAATCATAAAACGAGTTCGCACGCAGCACGCTGACGTGAGAGAAGTGAATTTCCACTTAAAAACTTTTAAAACTCAGAATCAGTGGAAAATATACATTTATTCCAATTTTTATTAAAATCTGAAAACAGTGATTTTTTGGCTGTTCTGATGCTCCTGGTTTCATTTACCTGCAAAGCTGGGAATTCAATTTTGCGCATTATAATGTTAGGAGAAGGTCCAGACAGGCTTGAAAGTAGGCGTGAGGTTGCTGGGGATGATAAAAGTACTCTAACAAAGGAATAACAGGCTTTTCTAGTGTAAAACCCCCATAAGACAACGTACTGTGTTTAGTCGAACTACATTTTCTTTAATAACTCGGTAAATATTAATGCTAGAATGACGAGAGAGGGCTTAAAACTTTTGCCTCACTAATTCCCATCTTTTTACATGAATTAATTTTACATACGGGGCTTTTCCAACCCTTTTTGGGCCCAAAAACTCAAAATCAGAAAGATTAATCCCCAAAAAAGGGGTTTAGAGTTTTCCGATTGTTTTGCCCAACGAACTTGTCCAACTGATTACAGAAAGGAACGTCCCTACCAAATTTGAAGTAAATCGGACAAAAAATGCGACCGCTAGAGTGCAAACACACATATATATATATATATATATATATATATATATACATACATATATATATATATATATATACATACATATATATATATATACAATTTTGAACGACCCCCCAAAACGTGTTAAGGGGGTCACGTTAGGAACTTCTATGGTGGTCCCGGGCTTAAGTTTCACCGTGCGGGTCATGCTAATAGTTCACTTTCCAAAGGAAATTCACTAATAAACATACTAGAAAAAAACATAATCCATCATAAATCATTCAAATATTTATTTAAAACTATACATATCCGTTATAAACCTACGCATAATACTATAAAATCTATATTACACCGATATTTGTAAAAATATGTTTAGCCTAAGAATAAACATATATGAGAAAAGTAGACGCCATTCGCAACGCCATTGTTTTAGTAGATGTTCTATAGTTTAAGCCATTTAATTGTCGTATAAACCTCAACTTCCATTTACCACGTAATGTCCTGAGGGACAATATAATTCCAGGAGACCTGTCTACACTAAGCTCCTACGCTTTCAAACAAATTAGTTAACTCACTCAATGGCAGCCTTTTTCACTGATTACCATCTAAATGGGTGTTGTATTGCAGGTTGGACTGCTTGAATAGTAATTACCCGTGGAACGTTTATTTCTGTTGATAAAATATGAAACATTTAAATATAAACATAAATCACCGGGATCAAAAATTAAGGATTTATTGCTATTAATATAGTCTAGTGTGGGTTATTATTATTTTTTCTGGGTTTATTTTGTCTGCTTTTGTCTGGGTCATTATTATTCTTCTTACATGACCATACATTCCTAAACAATGTACATACCAATTTATAATGTAAGGGTGATAACTATGTAGAAAGATTTTATAGAATCAATTTTGAAATTTGATGACCTTGAGGAAATAGATTTGTTTCATTCAATTATTTTTGAGCGGACAAAATTTGTGACCGTTCTCCCAGCTTATATCAAACTCATCAAAAATTATCCTGCGGTAAAATGAATACATCAAAGTCGTTGGACGATTATTTAGAAATCAATGCAAATTGCGCATAATAGATAAGTCTTGTGATGTATTGTGTATTAGGGCATAAGTTTAAATTTACTCAAAGAGATTACAAATCTTCTACCGAGTTTATTTTGAGGAAAGCCAACTTGTAAAACATTTGAGGATTGCCAGCAACATTAACTCAGCGCTGCTTCAGCAGATATTTGGGCCACGTACGTTATTGGCTCAGCATCATCATTTTTCTCACGGCAACATATTAAATTCATCTTTTACCAACCAATATACTGATAAATACTGTGTGTATAATGTTCAACCGTTTAGGTATCTTTTATATTATACAAAATATCTGTTTATGTTTGTTGTATTAAACTTTATCTTTAAGAACTGTTAATCAGCCTTATCAACCCCTTAAAAATAAACATACAGTAAGTTGCCTAACTTAGTTGTATTTTCCAGGCTAACTCTATTGTAGTATATTTTAGTGAATTTCCCCTGTAGGGAATTTTAGCGAATTTCCCGTCTAGAGAAGAAGCCATTACCATAGTCGGCATGGTAAGACCTAGGCCCGGGACCATGATAACTTTTTGTTTTGAGGCCCCCAGACCCCAAAAACAACATTCGTTCAAAACTATATTTGTGTGTGTGTGTGTGTGTGTGTGTGTGTGTGTGCGCGTGCGTGCGTGCGTGCGTGCGTGCGTGCGTGCGTGTGTGTGTGTGTGTGTGTGTGTGTGTGTGTGTGTGTGTGTGTGTGTGTGTGTCTGTGTGTGTGCGAGCACGATAACCCTCGTAAAAATTATCCGATTTAGATGAAATTTTGTATAAACGTGTAAAGCAACATTTATGACTTTAAGTTCGAAAACCAACCAGATCGCTCCATCCGAAGGGGTATTTTGGGGTACGTTGTCTTATGGGGAATTTACATTAGAAAATCCTGTTATCCATTTGTTGGTGTACTTTTATTATCCCCAGAAACCTCACACCTACTTTTAAGCCTGACTGGACCTTCTACTAACCTTAATATGCGTAAAATTGTATTCCCAGCTTTGCAGGTAAATTAAATCAGGAGCATCGGAACAACCAAAAAATGAATGTTTTCAGATCACAATCAAAATTGGAATAAATGTATGTTTTTACACTGGTTTTGAGTTTTTAAAGTTTGTTATGTGGAAATTCACTTCCCTCACGTCAGCGTGCAGCGTGCGAACTCGTTTTATTTTAAGTAAAACCGTATATTTTAGCCTCACATAAACATGAATCAGTTGTTTATATTAAAATTATTCCCAACAAGGCGCACCTTTCTAAAATAAATTCGAAAAGTAGTTAATTCACAAGATAAGTACTAACCTGAACGAATATTCTTAAACTTGACGTAAAACTTAATGGTTATTAGAATGTAGACTACGATGAATTTAACTAAGCTTTGCATCGGTATACGAAGATGAATTCCAAATTTAATAAACCACATACCACATTCCTGAGTCTAGGGTGGGAGCGAGTGTTAAATATTTCATTCGTAAAACTGTCGCATATTATGAATACGGAATGATATATTATATATGCAAGGAATGGAATAGTTAATATGTTTAAATCATTATAAGGGAATACATACTTTGAATTTATACATAGCTGATGTTTAATTTGACATACTTTGAAAATCTTTAAACTCCTATTACAGAAAATAACATGTTTTATTATTATAATTTTATAACAAGTCATGTATAGTATGTTATAATATTATACAATTTTACTGGATTGCCCAAAAATTGTTATAAACAAATGTAAAACGATTCAACCATTTTACTTTAAATTAAACGACTAAAGCTGTTTCAAAAGTTTAAAAATTTGGTTTGTGGACAGTAGTCTACATATACTTGAATTAAAAATATATCTTGAAGATTATAAACAATTTATAAATATAAATGAATGAATATACTTGCCGGCATCTAAACTCTTTATTAATTATGGTGGATCAAAGAGAGAATCAAAATTTATTTATATATAATACCATTAAGAGGCATAAATCTGAAGGAACCATTTGTTGAATTATTTACTTTAGGAATACCGATTGTAGTTTTGATTCAATATTTTAATTGATTCGAAAGTAATTAAATTATTAGCAAATTTCCCCTATAGGGAAGAAGCTATTACCGTAGTAGCATGGTAAGACCTAGGCCCGGGACCATGATAACTTTTCGTTTTGAGGTCCCCAGACCCCAAAAACACCATTCGTTCGATACTGTATATATATATATATATATATGTGTCCGTGAGCACGATAACTCTCGTAAAAATTATCCGATTTTGATGAAATTTGGTGTGCACGTGTAAAGCAACATTTATGACTAAGTTCGAAAACCAGCCAAATCGCACTATCCGAAGGGGTATTTTGGGGGGGTTTTGTACCCCAAAAATGGGTTTTTTGAATTTTGTATATATATTTTTGGAAATAGTCAAATTTTAGTTTTTACCATTGGATTCAGCTTAAAAAAATACACAATTTGGTATTTTGATCATTTCTCTACGTCAGTTGGTTACCGAGGTATTGAAAGTGCTAAACACAGTACGTTGTCTAATGTTATTCTTATGGAGGAAAAGAAACATTTTATATCTCGCTTATTTATGAACGTATACTGACGAAATTTGTTATACGGCTTCATCTGGTTGTGGACCATTGATATTTGCTCAAAAAAACATTTTTTTACCAAAGGCTCCCTTAGCAGCAAACCTGCGTACTCAGCCCCATGTTATTCTTATGGAGAATAAGTAACGTGTTATCTCCCTTAATTATGAAAATAAATTAATGAAATTTGGTATGTGGCTTTACCTAAATGAGTTATATTGATATTTGTATAAAACCCCTTTTTTTATGTTCCTTCCTTCAGCAAACCTGCATACTCAGCCGCCATGTTATTCTTATGGAGAATAATTAAAATGTCATAAATCGTTTATTTATGAATGTATAATGATAAAACTTGGTATGTGGCTTTATGTGGTGTTAAGATACATATATATGCATTGGAAATTCGCTGAGTACGCAGGTTTGCTGCTACGGGGGTATTTCAATTGATTCGAAAGTAATTAAATTATTAATTTGTCGTATTAAGTAATACTATTTTTCTCATCTAGAGACCGATAGATGTTTTTTTCCTACCTGAATATTCCTAGGTGTTATACAAACCGCTTCACCCTGAGTAAAGGGTTGTATGAATATTAAGCAGGGAGTGCATCTGGATAACGCAATAATCCCAGGTGCTTTCTACAATGAATACATTATTTAGATGGTTTAAGTTCCTAATCTAAATGTACTATAGTAATCAATACATGAAAGCATAGTTTTCATCTTCTTATAGTACAGTAAAATATTTTTTAAATATATATGTTAGAACCTGAAATTCAAAAACCAGCTGTTTTGTAAAATAGAAACAGTTCAACCGGAATCTTACTGTTCTATGACAGTAACGTTCTAAGAACCCTACAGCTTTATAAAACTATTTATTATAAACATTCTCTGGGACTTTAATATTGTTTATCAGTAAAGCTATTGATACACAGGGTGTTTGAAAATCTGAACGGGTTTGAATTTTTTAACAGTATCATTTGTAGAAACTCCAAGCTTTGGAAACTTTACACAAGTTTCGGTTTCAACTTTCTAGTCGAGTTTTAAATAATCAGTTTTCTTTGGTGGACGTTATACAGAGGATAAAAGAAAATTGAACAGAAACGCTGGTCAAGTTTAGGGTGTTTGAACTGGTGTTTGTTGAATACTGTAAAGTCAATGGGCATGAACCCGATCTTATTTCGGAAATGAAATAAATTTAAAGCGTGGTCAATCGCATTTTAAGGCAAACTGTAGTCGTAATATAACTTCCTGTAATACTAGTGGCTTGAAGGGGCAATAGCCCTTAACCTTGGTCTAACCTAGTCTGCCTCTTCTAATATGTTACTCTTTACAAGCTGAGGAAAATAATCACATATCAGTACGTGTTCGTAAACAAAGTAGACTCTTAATAACATGTTTTAATGTAAACAAAGCAGACGTTTTTAAATCCCCATGCTTTTCTTATGGGGGATGTTTTTCATTATTTCTCGTTTGCTGAAACCTTTTTGGAATTACTGCTATTTTTACTGAGTCCCTGGGATCCAGTTGCCAAACTCCCATAATTTTGTCTTAAAGATTTCGCTTAAATATTTATATATAAAGATGACAAAATTGCTTACCTAAAAATATGTATAGTTTCTTTCATAAGGCATCCCCTAAGGTCAATAAATCCTCACTGTACTGAAATCAATAAAATACCCAAAATTTTTATATGAGACTATTGCCTAGAGACTTTCATGAAGATAAAGTTAATAATTTGCCTAAGTAATTTGGATTGTACAAAAAATGTAATAAAAGTAGTGACAATAATGACAGTTAACATTTGCAGTGATAATTGCGTAGAGCGTTAATCCTGTTGCGGTGTTAGACAGTCAATATACTGTATAATCAATAGGATACCACCCTAACTTAACTGCTAGTGTCTTGGGCAGGATTAGATTCTGGGGGTCCTTTTGGTGTGGAAAGATTCCACTTAAAGTTACTCCTCTCTTATAAAAATGCTGATTACGTTGAACATACACTGTAGCTACTTCCATATAGGGAAATTCACTACACTATTTTTTTAAACTTAATAATTGATTGAAGATAACTCAGTAACCTGGTTAACATTACCCTATATAGATAAAATATGGCTGCGTTTTGGTTGGATATAACCTTTTATTAGGATGTAGCGTTTAATTTAAAGTGTTATTTCATAAAAACATCTGCATTAATGTTACTATTACCTATTGCAGAGTATGTTTAAACTAAACTATATTATTTTAACTGTCATTTTATCCATTTATAACCAGTAATGGATCAATAAATTGAGCAAAGCTCGCTGTTAAAGCGGGTAAGATACGCAAGCAGTCCTCATCGTTTTCCCCTCCGTAACGGTTTGTAAGGAGGCCTAATGTACCGGAAGACGCTTGCCTCAGCCTCCGATAGTGGTACATCGCATCAGCAACTGAACCAGCAATCGTGGCCATTCAGCATCTATCCTGGGAATTTGATTCTAACTGAATAAATATTGACAGTAAACACTTTAAAACGTAACAAATAGGTATAGTTTAGTAACTAATTCTAAACTGATGCAATTTGTTATTTTTTAAGTTTTATTTTTGATTGCACTCCCTCCAGCAACGTAGGAGTTTTTATCGCATATACAGTTGATAGATGATGAAAAATAGATTATAAATTATTCATATTGGTAGATGGTATTACTTCAAACTGAGATTAGAATATATTTTAAACTCCAGTTTACAAAAGCTCAACGCTAAATTAGGGTTAAATATTTGTGAATTATCGATACCTTTCGGCTATTTTAAACAATAACAACGGGGAAGCTAAATACCTATCTGAGGCCATCTCGTAGGTTTGCAACGCTGCAAAACCATGATTTAAATTATGTTATAAAACCAACTAACTGCGGTTGGTCTGTTTAGGTGTAATAATTGCAAGTTATATTACACACGTTATGAAACACATTGTATTGGCTAAGAAGTGCAACAGTAATGTGAATAAGTTGTATTTTACCACACGCCTATTCCAAATTAGCAAGGAACCAAATACTTGTAACAACAAAATATTATACTGTATGAAAATTTGACGAGCCTTTAATAAGTTGGTTGCTTACCCAAATATTATCTGTCGGAAGTAAAAGACAGTTTTTGAAGAATCTCCGTTGAAAATTTAATTAAAAATTAATATCAATCGGTCGAATGATGTTTAAAGAAAACATCTAAAGTTGGAATAAAAATGAACGCATTTAGAAAATTCTTAAGGAGACATTTGAATAGGTCTTTGATTACGTGAAAATGTCTTTGTTTCTTTGAGAAATGCAGCTTAATCTTAGGCTCTATTAAACAATAGGTATTGAATTCTCCAGTTTTCTCTTTTAAAGTAAAAATGTCAGCGACGCAACTTTGGACTAAAATAGTACAATAAATATATTCTCCTGTTATCGATTAAAGGTATAGATATATTTAATCTAAAAAAATAATACAATATAATAATCAAACGTATTCTACACTGCTAAATTACTTATCGTGACATTTCCAAAGGTAGTTATAATACAGTAGTGCTTTCTCTGTAAAGTAAGTTTTTCAGTATAAATTAATCTTCTTTTGTTTAAACACGGAGTGTATAGTATTAAGCCCCAACTACCGTAATTACGTTATTAGGTGTTGAAAGGGCAATTGGTTCCACGAAATCATTCTACACAAAGCTTTTACGCTTTAAATTATTCATGCAAATTAGTTAACTCATTCAAAGGCAGCCTTTTCACGGATTACCATCTAAATGAGTGGTGCATTGCAGCCTGGGCTTTGCTTGAATAGTAACTAACTCAAAAGTAGAACTGTTATGGAATTTAGTTACTGATATTTTTTTATTCCATTAGATGAGTAAGGCTATTTTATCAATATACGTAAGCAACAACTTGTGTTATTTATTTTCACCAATCAGTTATATTCTTCTTGGAAATGTACGTCCACATGTTGTTACTTAGGTTACAGGACTGACAAATATTGCAATGTTCCAATTTAAATTCAAAGTTGTCACCTAATTAATATCAATAGCCATATTCCTACTAGCCAATCAACGTCCATAGAACAACAAACATAATAAGAATCAGAACCATAGCACAAAACGAACACAGAGTGCTTAGCACACAAATAACTTTATCATAACATGTAACTTTAACAAAGTAGCTTTTAACAGGTAACTTTAGCATACTTCCACTACCAAGAAATATAGATTAATCAACGCTCAGTGGTGGTTTGCAGACCGCTTAAAATACATAACATATATAATATGTTAAATCCTTATTTTTTAGTGTCGCTTGGTACATTAACGATATAATAGTACTTCATCCTTACTATTACACGCGTAATAATGATATAGCCATATGAATGACTTAATACACGAAAATAAATTTAGAGTATTCTCAGAGATCTTTGAGGACCAAGAGGTTTACATATAAATAACTTTCCTAGTTTATTTTGGGGAAGACTAATTCCAAAAATATTGGCAGAAAATATTAACTCAGCGCTGCTTCAGCAGATATTTTGGCCACGTATGTAGTTGGCTCAGAGAGAATCATCATTTATATCAAGAAAACGTATTAAAATAATCTTTTTCCAATTATTTGATATACCAACTAAAACTTGATACATACATTTTAGTCTTTATATTTTGCTAAAACGTTGGTTATTTTGAACTCATCTTCTGTTATTATATATGGTTTTGGTTTTGTTTAATCCGGTTTTCAGATAATTCAGCAACACATGGTTATATAAGAACTCTTAAATAGGTATTTTCAATAAAAATATTTGTAATAATTTATATACCATGGTAAAGTACAAAGAATTGTATACAAAACATAAGAATTGCCTTACAAAAAAACTATTGGGTGATTTATGGAGAAATATTAAATACAGTGGATTATTATTGCACATTATAAAATGTGGTTTAAATTACTGCAATTTCAGTAATCAAAATTCGTTGTTGTAACACCTAGGTTTGTATCTTTATGAAGTTACCCTCAAGATGGTGCAAGGATGCTACATGCTCTTTTAATTTTAGGATCGTCAACGGAGTAAAAGTGAATTTACAAAAAACAAGGATGCGACAGACATTTTTTACAACCAAGTATATTTAAAAACAACTGAAGATTCCCGTGTTTTGTGTAAATTTACATTTAATCCATTGACGATCTTCTTATGAAGTGATCAAACACTGTCACATCACTACAGAACAGTGCAGTGGAACGAACAGGAAAAGACTAATTGGTTTAAGTACAATATTATATTCAGTACAATTTGATCTGTACTGTTATTAATTGTTTGCAGTGTCTTGCCATTGTTCACGTATTTCCTTGTTATATCAAGGCATTGAACATATGGAGTTTATACATTTACAGTTTATATCCATACAGATGGATTAAAAAATAATTGTTCGTTAAAAATAAATGTTCTTCATAATTATTTTAGGTGTGATTTATATTTCATTTTCACCTAGGAAATCCATTTTTCTACCTTATGAAAGTGCAGTAGATCTAGACCATTGCCAATGTTTTGAATTTCCTATACTCTAATATGCGTAAGGTTTGCATGCGTGCGTGCTTGCTTGCTTGAAACTCTGATCTCAAAAAACCAACAATTTCCTTCAAATGTTAAAAATAATTCATTTCTGGGTTAAAAATAAGTTCTAGATAAGTCTCATCCCCAGGAAAAATCAAATAATGTGAAAAAACTAAAATTAAATCTTAAAAAATTATTATTGGCTTATAGAGTTTAAAATCAAAACAAAAGAACTGTAACAGCTGTTCATAATCAACCAGAGAACTTTCAAAGCTGTGTTATTTATTACTATTTACATGTGGTTTTCTGAGATCAGTGACTAAAACTGTTGAGTGAAGATTGAATATATAGAGTAGAAATACCTGAAATAATGCAAGGAGATATTGAGCTATAAATAACAACTGAGTGACCTTAAAAATACAGAAAACAGGAAAATGAGCTATACAAATGTGATAACCAGTTGGTGGAAGTGGTGATATATTACTCCAAGTCATCTAAAAAAACAACTTGCTTTCCCCGAGCCAAGCTATTTCTCATTGGATTAGCTGTTTCGTATGTCTGTCTTTAAATTAATAACCTGTCCGTCCAATGTTTATGCGCAGGCATTTTAATCATGTGATATTGTAAAGAAAAGTAGTTTTTATTATTACTTTTAGTTCGAGGTTTATTAGTGAATTTCATATGGAAAGTGAACTATTAGCATGTCCTGCTCGGTCCATAGAAGTTCCTAACGTGACCCCCTGAACACGTTTTGGGGGGTCGTTCAAAATTATATCTATGTAAAACGTATTCAGGGGGTCACGTTAGGAAATTCTATGGTGGTCCTGGGATTAAGTTTCACCGTGCGGGTCCGTGGGGTATATATATACATATATACATATATATATATATATATATATATATATATATATGTATATATGTGTGTGTGTATGCATTCTAGCGTTCGCATGTTTTGTCCGATTTACTTCAAACTTGGTAGGGACGTTTCTTTCTATAATCAGTTGGACAAGTTCGTTGGGCAATACAATCGGGAAACTCTAAACTCCATTTTTGGGGACTAATCTTTCAAATTTTGTGTTTTTTTTGGGCTCTGAAAGGATCAGAAAAGCCCCGGATGTAACATTAATGATTAATGACTAATTAAAGATGTGAATTAGTGAGGCAAAAGTTTTAAACCATCTCTCGTCATTCTAGCATATTCATTTACTGATTTATTAAAGATAATGTGTGTCGACTAAACACAGTACGTTGTCTTATGGGGGTTTTACATTAGAAAAGCCTATTATTCATTTGGTGGTGTACTTTTATCATTCCCAGACATCTCATGCCTACTTTCAAGCCTGACTGGACCTTCTACTAACCTTATGTTGCGCAAAATTGTACTCCGAGCATTGCAGGTAAATGAAAATAGGAGCATCAGAACAGCCAAAAAATAAATGTTTTCAGATTTAAATAAAATTGGAATAAATGTATGTTTTAACACTGATTTTGGGTTTTAAGAAATTCACTTCCCTAACGTCAGCGTGCTGCTTGCGAACTCGTTTCTCTTTATTATTAAAATATTCCAAATCCGTTTACTAACTCTGCATGATAAATTTAGGTTGTGACTTTTAGGTATGTTCTGGATGTTTGTTTGTTCTGTTTGGGAAGTACTCTACACAAAATGATATTATATTGTCTGGCAGATCTGCCTCCCGAACATTCATGGAGCTTTTATTATTATTTGTTATCACACTGTGAGAAACTTTTCATGCTACAAATTCTACAGTGTAAAACCATTGACTATAAATACTGAAGGAGACATCCCATCCATATGGTCCAGCTGTCCCACTTTTAGTGTATGCTAGAATTTAAAACTGAAGTAGTTTGATTAGGCCACCGACAGATTTTGCTGCTGTCAACTATTTATTTTAGTTATTTACGTTAACTTTTAAAATATTTTCACCCCAGAAAGCAAGTAATAATCAAGTTATGTTTGCTTACTGACTCACCAACTGTTGTATTACCCCTCCTTGAGAGGATAAGTAACAGTCGACAGCATTGCACTCTGTTGGTATACTGATTGGTATAAACTACGACCTCTTTCAATCCTGGCATACCCAAAACTAGGGGCACATTTTATAATGGCAATGAGAAGTCTACTTCAGTATTTATAGTCAATGGTAAAACTATAGAGATCTCACCAAATCAATAAGTGAGTTCCCACAGTGTAAGCTAAAACTCCGAAGTTGCTAATGTAACGTGCAATTTACCGTCGCGTGAACAGAGAATTGGAGGAACTTATGGTGAAACTATGATATCAATTAGTCTTTCTACAACTTAAACTCATTGCATACATGTTGAACAGTGCACTTGTGTATTCAACGTACTATTAATATGCGGATGAGGCATTGACATGTGGTTGTGCAGTGCAATACTAATTTAAACTCGCTTACGTTGCACTGTGGCATTCTTGAGGTTATACACGGTGCATTGTAATGCTATGTATAATGTCGTTCAGTTATCGACCAAATCGCTTTTGTTATTTGAAATAGCTTGTTTTTGATGGTACTGTATTTAGTTCTTGATTGTATTTTCATAGACTTAATGACAAATGTAGTAGACGGTTCACCATTCTATCAGCTTCTAGCCGTCAGTGGTACGGATGGTATGGTCTGAAGGGCATAATCTGTCTAGAAGTTGTTGGTTATCGATAAATTCTTTACTTAAATTTACAGTGAATTTTAATCCATAGTATATTTTTGATAGCATCAGATCGCTGGTAACTGCTCATTACTTAAAAATTTCATAACTTAAAAAAACATGAGTTTAACTGGGATGTTTTTGACTGTTCATATCGCTCCTCGAGTTTAGGAGGCGCGTAGTTTAAACTAGAAGTGATAGGTTACGTTAAGGAAAAATACAAATAAACCGTAAAAAACTAACAAATTTATCACAGTTGCGAGTTTTATTGTCACACATTAAAGAGGGAATGAGTTACTGTCTCTTAATACTAATTTACAGGTAAAGAAGAGGTTACAAACGACAACTTAAAGTCAGTCACAACAAAATGACAGCATAAATAATATAAGATCCGACATTTCTATGATCAATAACAAAAAGGCTATTTTTGAATGTTTAGATATAATATATATATGTCAGAAAAATCCAAAATAAAGTACCCCCGTCGCAGCAAACCTGCAAACTCAGCGAATTTCCAATGAATGTACAACATAACACATGAAGCCACTTAACAGGATTCTTAAGAAATGTATTCACAACACAAGCGATATTTAAAATATTAATTATTCTCCATAAGAACAACATTGAGGATGAGTACGCAGGTTTGCTACAACAAGGAACACAAAATAATGGATTTTTATGCAAATATCAACAGAACTCATATAAGTTAAGTTTCATCCATATACATGCATACATAAGCGATATATAACATTTTAATTATTTTCCATAAAAATAACATGGGGACCGTGTACCTAGGTTTGCTGCTACGGGAACAACAATAAACCACAACCAGATGAAGCCATATACCAAATTTCGTCAGTTTATGTCCATAAATAAGCGAGATATAAAATTATTCTTTTTCTCCATAAGAATAGCATTAGACAACATACTATGTTTAGCACTTTCAATATCTTAGTAACCAATTGACGTAGAACAATTATCAAAATACCAAATTGTTTGTTTATGCTGACTGCAATGGTGAAAAATACAATTTTATTTAATTAAAAAGAACATGTGGAAACTCCAACAAAATTTTCGGGTACAAAACCCCCCAAAGCTCCCCTTTGGACGGTGCGATTCGTCTGGTTTTCGAACTGGTTCAAATAAATGGTACTTTACACATTTGTACTAAATTTCATGAACATCAGACCTTTTTTGCGAGAGTTTTCGTGCTTACGGACTCATATATGTATATATATAAACATAAATATATATACATATACATATAAATACATAAACAAATAGGTATATACATATACAAAAATTTGAACAAATTTTGTTTTTGACATCTGGGACCTCAAAATTAAAAGTTATCATGGTGTCGGGCTTGAGTCTCACCATGAGACCTACGGTAATAGCATCTTCCCTATAGGGAAAATTCGCTAAAATAATTAAGAACTTTGGAAATCAAATCATTTTTGCCAGACCCTTACTAATTTCTTATCAGTAGTTAGTTTAATGGGCACTCTCGATATATGTTAATACACAGACCTGTAGATGTTTCCGTTATGTTGTATATTAGCTGAAAATGTACAGGGATAGGCAACTCCACAAAAAATAAAAAAGTACATAGTGTTTTAAATTAATGCTTTCAAAGTACAATTTACTTTTTAAACATTACAGGCCAATAATTAGTCTATCAGTTATTTTAAAATTTATTTTTATTTTACAGTAACATACAAGGATAATGGTTATATCTATATTACATGAGCACAATGAATAGGTTATATGCATAGTTAGATGGATAACTAACTTCTAAATACCGTGTTGACTACATTAAGACAGTCTGTTGAAGTTATAACGGTGTAATTGGTATTCAAATCTCTGCACAAATAACCTTCCTTTGATTGAATTAGGGAACCCGCTGGCCACTCTGAGAAACTGTGACTTACGAAGATTATGGTAATCAAGCTTGTATAGTCGATAATTGTTCCCACTCGATGTATTGGTTATGTAATTTATAGTCGTGTAGATTTATAGAATTGATAACCAAAATGTATTAAATCGAATTACATTTCATTTGGTAAGTCAATGATTTTTAACATCGTTTTAATACAAAAATATTTTATTATTTTAATGATGTCCTTCGTTTGGGGTACTAAGTGGCCATTATTATCCTTAATATTGTATTTGATATATAAAAAAAACATTGAAGCCAGACACTACAAACTAATGTAAGGAACATGGAACAACCCGGGGTATATTTATATTCAATTTGTGTCAAACCTGAATTTATAATATTATCAATCATATAATTTTGTTTAACCTTCGTTGACACATGTTTAATTTACACATACATTTATATGTTTTAATCTTAATTATAGAACACTGTTTTATTTAATTTTTTTAAATATATTGTATATATAAATAAGGTAAATGTTGAAAGGTCTCTTCCTATAGATGTTATTTTTTTTTAATTTCAGAAACACCCACGGTTATACTTTGTAGGTAGTTACATTATATTAGCTCCTTTATATATACTTTGAGGAGTAAAGTTTACTTTGGTTTATTTAGAGGAAGTTTATAACTTTTGAGTTTGTTTTACGTACAAGTGAACTGTCTCTGCACGGAATGTAGTACGTTTATTTGATTAACTATGCAGAACACAAATTAAACACAAAACACGAGTCAATTTAATTAGAGTTAATGTTTAATGATGTTTCAACCAGCACATCAAAGTTTAATGACAATTGCTTTGAACATTAACATGACTCAGCAAATGTGAAATGCTATCTGTGTCAGATGGCTGTGACAGCGCGGTCTCAAACAGTTGAGAATTTGCTGAGTAACAGTTTAATGACGAAGTAAAACTGTTCTATCCGGTTTCATATGACATTTATACCAAGTATTTCATGTACAATTTTAATCTCAAGGAATACAAAAATATACTAATTCCCCATAATAATTAAGTGTTAGAAAAAAAACTCCCTTGCTTCAGTAAACAATATAAACCATAGTAGGTGACCTACAAGAATATAATTTATTTATTTGTTTCAGTATTTCATGTACATTTTGGCCTTTATTTCCTGTAGTTGTTATGCCTGTTTGTGTGACGTACGCATTGCACGCTCGATTATTTTATGGGGCATCTTAAAGCTGAGATCCCACTTGTCATTTTCTTTCAGATACACGAACAAAGTTGGCTAATGCAAAAAAAAATCCATGCCATTATTCTTTTACGTTAGAAATCATTCTAGTAGTTTAGTGAGTGACTCATGATGGATAATACCAGACAATAAGTGTATTTTTTATTTGACTTCTGATGGGAATCAAATAAAGTTTCAAAAGTCTTGCTCCATATTCATTAATGTAATGGTTTTATATTTCACCGTTAAAGCAGTTGTTTAAATAGGTAGTTCTTTTTCAAATACTCGGTGTGTTATACACATAATATTTGGTTCATATTGAGAACCTTTAAATAATATAAACTTCAAAATAATATTGCATAATTTATAAAGTAACCTTAACTAAATAATGATATGCTATCTTGGTAAAATTGACGTATTTGACTGAAGTTAAATATTATTTTATTACAACTATATTTAACTTGGTGTTAACTGGAATATAAAAAATAAACATTCCTAATTCAGAGTGCAGGTTAAGTATATCATATTTAAGATGTAAACGTTATACAGTGTAAAGTGTGTCAAAAAGAACTAACTGCAATAATACTAGGGTGTACTTTCAATTTTGAAATAACTGATTTTAGGAATAATATAAGTATTTGACTTATCATTAAGTAACATTTTTATGACTTGTATGGCAACAGCTGTGTGATTATTACAATGTTGTACCGGAAACCCCACCATGTTAGATTGATCACTGTCGGTCTAAGATTGGCACTTACTTACAGGGTAAGAGTAAAGTTATTGTTTTTACTTTTGGATTATACTATACTATGTTAATTATACTATAATATTTACTGTAATAACTACAGGATAACTGTTATAACCGCACTATAACAATAGTAACCATCAAAGTTAAATGTAGTCAGTATTTGAACTTTTTTTCAGTAAGGGATAAAATGAATGTTTTATTTCAACTAACAAAGAATAATAATTCACCAAGGCAGGGCGCTGTTGAAAACCGTCTTACAGTAATTCAAAAGATAGAATGAAGTTTCGTTTGTCAAACACAACTATGACTTAACTTATGTCTCCATAACATGTTCATCTAAATCTCAATCTAAATCTATAAATTAATTTACTAGAGCAAGTTTGCTTTAAAAATATATAGTTTTTTATGTTATTAATGAAGTTGATCCTCAAGACTCTAATTACGTATATTAAAATAAATATTATTCAAACGCAAACAGAAACCAATTTCTTTTAGGCAGATACTATATTTATTTACATTCCTAAAAACTTGAAAACTAATTTTGATCGGTGAAAGGATTTTCAAAACATTTGCACTACTGGTTACTTAAGGGTGGTAATGTGCATTTTGGTTTCCTTAATGGTTCAACCAAAGATAATACATTATTTAAATTAGTCAATATAAAATCGTTTCGTTAATAATGCTTAATAAAATAGTAGTTTAAGGCCTGTACATTTTACATTAGTAAGTAGTAATGCATGGATTTTGACTGGTCGCTTATAATATTTATATCATGGTAAATTTTCTTTCAGCGAAATTAATAGTTTTTTATATTTATATTTAAAATTTAATTAGATCTATATATTCCTTTTGCTTACATAATGATTAGAAACATTACTTGACGTTTATATTTGAAGAAATCACTAAAACCAAACAAATACGTATTGATGCTGGTTGAGATTGATAAAAGGGAGTGTTTTGGACGAAGATACCTAAATTTATGTTTTAGTCACAAATTAATTAGTAGTGTAACAGAATTTATTTGGTATCCATCCAATAAAAACACAACAACACCTGCTCTTAATGTTTGAAGATACTGAAATAAATTTACCCGGAGCGTCCTTGCAGCTAGATAACAGAGAGATAAGATGCAAAGCAGACAGTTCGGTCCCAGAAGTGAGATTGCATTACTGGATGCATCTGATAGCACTGCACACTCTGGTGTCCCCGAGTGTATTATTTTGATATAAATGCAAATTTATCCTCCGGAACCCTTATACAAAATAAGCTAAGTTAGATGTCTTCAATTTGTCTTTAAATTTTGGCATTTGATGAGTTTTGGGGGGGTTTACTAAGTTTACATATAGTTTGGGAATTAATTACGTATTTCAAGTTTGTGATTGCAATTTGTTTGCGAGAGAATGAGTTTTCGTAATATTTATACATGTCTATATCAGAAGATATTGAAATCAGGTGAACTTGAACTGGTATAAATATAATTGAAAAAACATTTCGCATAAGATATAATACCTATAATGCAGACAATTTCAAAGAATTGGAATATAAAACCCACCCTAACGGTTAGTTTAACAGCAGATTTTATTTATTATAATTGTTATACATGTTTAAAACATTATGTATAAGTATAACTTAATAAATCATGGCACTACACAGGGATCTAATCTCATCAAAATGTATTTTCCCATTTGTGTCTTGAGGAAGGATTAAACCTTACTATGAATCAAAATTAATTGTATTTTACACTAAAGGGAAATATCTACAAGCATCTATTAATACTATTATATATTAGTCTAAATACACTCTATAATTCTATAATTTTCCAGAGTTCTTTATTCACAACGTCACAAGTTACAAAATTAGAAAGTCTGAAAGTGTATCCTAACAATTATTTCAATATTTTACAGGACTACAATCAAATTACAAGTTTGTTAGGAGGATCAACATTTCGGAAATTTTCACTAAACTTGGGAGGTTTTCCTAAATTAAGACAGGAAATCGCTACACGCGACGTTAGGACAGGGTTGAAAACGACACATCCCTGCAGATTTAGGAACTTTTTCAAGCAACTTTAAACCTCACTAATTGCTGTACCTTGTATACATTTTTTATTTACATCAAGGTTTTAAACGGAAGAAATCAAATTTTCGATCTGAAAAATTACTAGTTTTTTTGTGTAAAAACCATTTAGACATATGACTTTTGAACTATTTGTTTTTAATTTTATTCCCATAGATTATGGAAGTAGGTTGTTATAAAGATTTTTATCTAGCATATCGTATGTATTGCTTTAATTACAGGATGCAGTAAAATACATCCTACATAACTTTACATATTTACACATATAATTGATATAGGTACTTGACGGTAATGCATGACATAAAACACACTGCTATCGATTTCGACCAGTCATACCAGACATTATCAATCCCAATGGTGATTTAAATCTGATTATATTTTGAGGTTCCATACGTATATTTAAGACAGACTATTTCGTTATCAAATAAAAATGTTATTAAAGTCAATAATTTTAAAAGTTCTCCATATAAAATTTTATTTTATATGATATACATATCATGAGATTGTAAATTGTTACTACCAATGAGGAAGGAACAAACAAAATACGATATTCTTGATAGTCAAACAAAATACGAAATTTATTGTTATTTTTTGAAAAACTGGTCATAAAAATATCTAAATATCTATTATGTAAGCTATGAATAGCTTACATAATAATTACACTTTTAGTACTACTTTTTAGTATTAACACCCGTTATAGATTTATAACATTTATAATAATACTCTACCAAAGATCAAAGTAATATTACATTCATTCCAGGTCACCAACAATAAGAAAACCTTTCACGACAAACAATGAACAGCGGATAAACAACTGTCTTTGTTATAAAACATTCTTTTTATTAAAATACTTTATTTTAATAAAACCCTTGGAAACAATGAAGAATCCATTATCCAATGCTACAAAAAGAAATTAAAAATAGTCGATATAGTAATACATTATTCTAATCATATTTTATCACACCATCGTACACAATCACAGTAAACCACATACGTTGCTCACAATTTAATGTTTTATTTTACTACCATCCGTTATTAACCATAACATTGTAATTATAATATGCTAACAATCATTTACCATATTATATAACTCAATAATTTGTTAGATGTTACAATGGAACAACAATACAACCGTTACTTGTTACGCGTACCACAGCTCACAATCACCTTTATTACAACCACGTTTCATTACATCTCATTTCATTGTCAATATCCGTAGACATAATTGTGAAGTATACTGATAGCAACTACACTTTAACTGGAGCAGTTCAAAAAGATCGACGGACCTGTGGTAGACAGCCTACTTCTCTATTCATTTTGGTGTCCACGCCAGTGGAGTTTTATTTATTACTCTTAGAGGACAACGGACCAAACGCTTTTAAGTCTTTGTTTGAAATCCACTTTTGGCGATGATGAGTTTATGTTATTTAAGAGATTTTTGCGTTTTTTTTTTCAAATTTTCCATCGCTGATTAGTAAAAACAAGCTTCACGACGTTTCGGGGTCAGGAATCGAACCCTTGATTTCTCGCAACAAAATCCAAAAGCTAACCGGTGGGCTGGCGAAGAGTCTATTAATAATATATTGTCATGGGTGTTATATTGATAACCAGCATGTGAATATTTTGTACGATGTGCCATGGGTGGGTGAAACATGTATTGTAAATATTATGCCGTAGCCGATTGTTTTTAACTAGTAGATAACCAGCTGTACAATGAACTTTAACAATTAAACCATTTCTAAATATCTCATGTATTATTTTATACTAACAAGAATGGTTGTTGTTGTTTTTGGGGGATTTGGACGCCCCGGAATAGTCAGCTAGACACGTCTCGCTTGGGATACTGTGCAGCCACCAGAAAGGAGAGAGGGATGGGAAAGGTGATAGGACAGGGTCAGTCAGCCTCGCTCCAGAAAGGGAGAGAGAACCCTACCTGGGATTTATGGGTAGCATAAACCCCAGGACGATTCGCCCTCTAACCCGACGACCCCCTAAGTCCACCAGATAGGGACCGCCATCGCACAGAGCCTCCAACCTCTCAGGGGTCGGGTGGCCCCTGGACAGTTCGTCCCCCAGCCCGGCAAACCGGAGACTGTCAGATAAGGGCCCTTCCTCCCAGGCACCCGTCCCAGGCTGCAAGGAGGATCCAGTACTCCCTCCAAGGACTTGGACTAGACTGGGTATCCAGGCCCAACTGGGAGTCAAGCCCCCAGAAGAGACAAGGAGGAACCAAGGAGGGAAGTTGGTCACACTAGATAGCCAAAAGACTTGCCAATACTGTGACAGCTTCATTTTTCTGTACCCAATGTCGACCTCTGTACTAGTATAGACCAGTCAGAGAGCCGTCGAGGGTCATAACAAGAATGGTTAGTACAGCAGTTGGACGCATTGCGCAAAAAAACTGGGCTAAGTTAATATACTGAAAAGTTCTTAAATACTAGTTCCATAACTCACAGTTCCACATGCAATGCCATATTGTTTTATACTCTAGCAAAGTTCCAACCAGATAATTCTCTTCTGCATTACCTTTTCATGCTAAAATACTTTTGGAAAAAATTAGTTTAACGAAAAGGAATGTTAAACTAAAAACTGGTGCAATACCTGATCTCATTAAACAAGAACTGAACTATCATAACAAATAGGTCTAATGTAAGCCTTGGCATTGACGGGTCAATGTCATTGTCAACCATAGCTGAGGGCGTGCCATGGACCCGCATGATGTCAAACAACACAAAGCCAACATAAAACACGATGCAAAGAAAATAAATACTTTTAATGTGATCATTTCCAGATAAAGTTTATTTTTTATTTTGTATAGTTATCTTTCGACTAACTACCATAGACAAACAGTGAGGACTAGTTACGGCTCGACAACAGAAACAAAATTGGTTTTGATTATTGGTTGATCATCTATGTACGTATTTAGTTTTTGTTTTAGACCCCATAATATCCCTTCTCATAATGCTGTAGGCGCAATAAACAATCTCCCATCGTGATTGTTAAATTAATATTTGTTTACACCTGATCATGTTAAAGATAATAATGTTTTGGAGTGCATTAATTGGTTTGTATCAACAGAACAATTTATGTAATTATATTTTAGTTGATGAAGCATACTAAAGGAATTGTAAGTTAATCATTTAGGTACTGTTAAAGAGTATAAGGTCATTTCTAAACTTAAATAATTCCAGGGATTTTATCTTTTTTTATAGTAATAGATGTAAATACAAATTTTAAAAATATGTATTTTGGATTTTTATGCTGCTGAATAAAACTGATACATGCATTGTTTTAGTTATCTAATCAAAACGAATAGAGTTTTAATAACACCTAAACTTGTAATTTCTCATTGCTGATAATAACTGAGATTTGCAAGTGAGAAGTTAGTCATGTCCGAGCTATGACAAAGACAAACAATGAAGTCCTTTGTCTATCAGGTCACCTCATAATCCGATCTAACCTCAGGTAGGTCGTCCATACATGAGTCCGAGCTATGACAAAGACAAACGATGAAGTCCTTTGTCTATCAGGTCACCTCATAATCCGATCTAACCTCAGGTAGGTCGTCCATACATGAGTTTTCATAAGATTGCTAGGAGATCAAGTTTTACATCTTATAACATTCTCTATAACGACATCACAAGTTAAATCTCTTTTTATAAAGGTCAGTCACTATTCGTTTTATACATTATACAGTATACACACTGTAATCGTATTTGTAAATAATATTTTTGGATCCGGTTATAGTCATAAAAAGGTATGCATACTGCGCATAGTAAATATTACAAATAATATTTAAAAAATGCATTATTTAGTGATGTAACAAGTAACCAAGTACCCCAAAAAACTCCCACAATGTTCAACCAATGATGATGGAAATATTAATTTTTATTAAATAATTATAATATATTTTAAAATTAAGTAGTACCAAACACTACTTACAAATACGTAAAATAAATAAGTCAAATTTCCGTAACACAGAGTATTATTATCACATTGCTTGAACTAATAACTAACTAAAGTCAATAAAAACACTCTACAAACAGAAGCAATAGGTACCTTTTAATATTTTTTAAAGACCAGCGATTTTTTAAATTGCAGCGTTTCGTTACAGTATGTTCAGAATGAATAAAAAGATTACAAGACACTGACGTTACGTATTTGTAGCCTGATTAAACTACTTAGCTTTAAATACACCAAGACAAAACGCAGTGCCCGTAGTGCCCCCGCTAAAAACAAGAGATTATATTCAGGATTGCTTTGTTCATTTTCAGTTCACTAACAATGAGAAAGTTTGGTGTTCCGACAATGAGCAGAGGATAAACAACAGTCTTAGTTACAAAACATTCCTTACTGATGCTCTTTCTTTGTTTACATAAAAAATTCCCTCTGTTATTCCATTGTAGATGTATTATTACTTGCTTTACCTTAACACAGTTATTTTGTACTGTATTAGACAACTAATTCAACACTTGTTATTCCTCTGGACTCTTACTCAGGGATTTTTGTGGATTATTCACTATCCTATCCGAATTATGAATTAGAACGTCGTATATTTGTAATTAGATATATCATGTATAGGCCTATTATCAAATTTCACCTATAGTGATGAAGCTATTACCGTAGTCGGCATGCGTATATCTCATGTCTAATTTTATGCTAAAAAGAATGGTTGTTGTTGTTTTTGGGGGGAAATTAAACCCCGATAACAACTTCTTGCAGTTTGGTGTAAGTTATCATGGTGTGGGCCTATCATGATAACTTTTCATTGCGAGGTCCCCAAAAACACCATTCGTTCGAAACTGCATGTGTCTGTCTGTGTGTGTGTGTGTGTGTGTGTGTGTGTGTGTGTGTGTGTGTGTGTCCGTGAGTACGATAACTCTTGTAAAAATTATCCGCTTTTGATGATATTTGGTATAAACGTGTAGAACAACATTTATGACTTTAAATCCGATAACCAGCCAGATCGAACCATCCGAAGGGGTATTTTGGGGACGTTTTGTATCCCAAAAATGGGTTTTTGTATGTTTTATACATCATTTTTAAATATTAAAATTTTATCTTTTACCATTGGATTCAGTTTAAAAAAAAACACACACAATTTGGTATTTTGATCATTCCTCTACATAAATTGGTTACTGAGATATTGAAAGTGCTAAACACAGTACGTTGTCTAATGTTATTCTTGTGGAGGAAAAGAAAAATGTTAAATCTCGATTATTTATGAAAGTTTACTGACGAAATTAGGTATACGGCTTCATCTGATTGTGGTCTATTGACATTTTCTCTAAAATCATTTTTGCCAAAGGCTCCCATAGTAGCAGACCTGCGTACTCGACCTCATGTTATTCTTATGGATAATAATTAAATGCTATGTCTCCCTTAATTATGAAGATAAATGAATAACAACTGGTATTTGACTTCAAATAGTTGAGTTATATTGATATTATTATAAAAACCCATTTTGTTGTGTTCCTTGATGCAGCAAATCTGCGTACTGCGTACTCAGCCCCAATGTTTTTCTTAGGGAGAATAATTAAAATTGTATATAACGCTTATTTGTGAATATATTTTTATGAAACTTAGTAAGTGGCTTTATGCGGTATTAAGACATTTATATCTTCATTGTTAATTCGTTGAGTATGCAGGTTTGCTGCGACGGTGGTATTTTATATTTTTCGTGCAATTTGTAAACAAAATTCTTTCCGAAATGTCAATTTCCATTAGGTTTCTGAACAATATTGAGTTTTCTGTCAAGTATTGTACAGGGACTTTTTCAATTTTAACTACAAGTTGTATATATTTTTTTAATACTATTGTTTTTCATGTGAAAAAGTATATATTTACTTAGATTGTACGCAATTTTCTTTCTAACTTCATGAGTTTTAAAACTGCTCATCTGGAGCCAGGGTGCCCCAAACACCCGATCACTTGTCAAGTCCAATTTATTGTGGTAAAATTTATAAACCCAACCACAGGTGGTCAACATTTCTTTAAGAGTGTACTCCCAAAACTAGAAGTTTCACTTAATTTACTTACTGTATTTAATACCGTTGCCTAATTGTTTAAAACCGATGTTGATTTTAATTATATAAATATTAATATATATTCTCGATTTGTAATCCTTCCTTTCTATAATCATCATAATCCTATGTATTAAAATACGAAATTAACAATTATTATAATTTAAGTATACAGACTACCTAAAACGTGTTAATCAACTAAAACAAATGCAGCTCTGTTTAAAACTTACGCCATTATAAAGTTTGAAGAAATATCTGGTCTGCTCCTCAACGACCAGATTAAAATCTGAGCAAATATTTTCAATAATATCTATATCTATATATATATATATATATATATACAATTCAAAAAATTTATACCTCACTTAATAAAACAAATATTTATCAAAGACAAATTCTTCAGTTAAATGTTTGTACTAGTTAAAAGGGTTGCGTTACATAAACACATTCATAAAAATATATATTTATTTGTCAATATATCCCCCTTTATTACGTTTTAATTATTTTGGGTTTGCTGTCTAGACTGTTCATCGTGACAGTTTTATGCATCGTATAACACTGCAGTACCACGCCTCGGTGGGTGGTTTGACAGCTTCCCATTGTTTAACTATACCAACTCCAACATGACACGCCCCCTTTAGTGGTAGTAGTCCTTGAGTTAAGGTCATTAACATGCACGCGTACTCCCATATTGTACAATTACCAGGGGTGTGATAGAATTGAGTGTACCTTAGTAGACAAAATATAATGAGTAAGATAACTAAAGCTTGGTTTGTACCTCTACTGCTTATTGTAAGAACTGGTAACTTTTAACAGCACGGATGTTCTGGTAACATTTACACTATTGTATAGTTATGATTAATTTCTGCCTCGTGTCATCCAACCACAACTAATCAACTAGTGTGCTGGTAATAATTGCATTGCTCTATAAAGTCTGGTTATGACATGTTACCAGATGTGTGGATGGTTTAAACTTGTTGCGTATAAATAAATTAACGGAGTACTGTAGTGGAAAGAGATCGACAGTTATAATTGGTATTGAGATAGATTTGATGTATCTTTGTATTGGGCTGGTAAAATTTCATTACAAAAACCAAATACCACGCTATTAAATAAACGTTTTGATCTATTAAATGAAACCCATAATTTGAGTGGAAAACTTTAGAGATTTGTCGAAATTGGAATTTTGTTTTAAATTATGCAAAACATGATCCATCTCACAACATAAAACTATAGTAATAATCTTTGAAAAATATTAAATTTAAATTTTTCATTAAATATGAATGTTTAACTTTGATTTGAAGGAAGAATTTTGGGACTTTTTGATCATAAGTCAAAAATATGTAATAGATTAAAACTCTTAAGTAATACAAGTGAGTAATAGAGGATAAACTTATGAGTAATGTAACGTGTAATGTATAGAGTGCGTGAGTACTCAAAAACATGCGCGTGTGCGAACGGATAGGCTTTGCTCAACCTGGTTAAACATGTTTCGAACAGTCGAGTTGATTTATAAAGGTGTTATAAACGTGTAAGAAGGATAATGCTATGTAACATGAACTAAACATAATTTTAATTTCTGTATTCGTGTAATCAATTTTAATAATTGTATTGTAATTGTATTGAGTCCAGTGTGATTTGAAGTAATGTTTATAAAAATAAAAATTTCTATTTAAAACAAAATTACATTCAGCGAAAATAAAGGAATAGAGTAAGTTGTGTTGTTTACCAGACACTCGGGTCTGACAAATATCTAGGTGGAAACGTCTGCAACGCTGACCAGTGGTTCTCCCCTCCTGTCACAGAAAAATACAAAAGCCTGACAGCGAAAATAAAATATATAAATCCTGCTGCTCTTAGTTTGCTTCTCCTTCCATTTAGTCAATAAACTACTCTTCTCCAAGTAAATAGAATACTTCAAAGTTGTTAACGTATTAGATATATTATTAATTACAAGCGAAACATAAATCGCCAAATGTTTTCTAAACTAAAGCTATAAATAAGTAAATAGATTTTATTTTTACAGTAGAAAAATGTTCAGTAACTAATAAAAAAAACATATTAATTTTAACATCGTTACAACAGCATACTTTGGGTTTGAGTGTATAACCTAACCATACGAGTTCAGCATATAACAATTAACTAAGGAATATTAATCTTCTCTTTACAAAATGGAACATCAAAATAAACATTATAATGAAGTTTAATATAACATTTTATTACACAAAATTACAACCTGGCTCGTTAAGATCCTACGCATTAGATTCCGGGTTACTTCTGGTTTGTACAAGTTTCTCTGTCAAGATTGGGCTCAGGTTAAATATTTATTTATTTATCCAATTTACGTTTTTATTACATATATTATAGCCAGATCACAATAAAGGAATTATAAGAACTAGACGATTTAATACATCGAGATACACATGGAGCAAACATCTTAATTAAACATTGAATTCTGGAAAAACTATGAGCAAAATAAATACATGCATGAATTACATTGCATTACAATAATAATAAATGTTAATATTAGTTTCAGTAACATCACATATTGAAACATATATTGCACATTAGCAGTAATAAACGGTATCAGGAAACTGACACATACTTTCTCCCTTTTAGCCCAACTTTAATGAATAAATTACTTTTTATTTACTAAATATAGAATACAAAACATGGTCGAATGTACAGAAAATCTTGTAAAAAAGTTGTTTTAAAAAACATCCACCCAAATCCCTGCTTTGGAGGCACTACAGAATCCATTGCTACACTCGTGGTTTTAAGAGGGAAATGCCCCCTATTCCCCCCCCCCGGGTTATTAAGGGGCAACATATTTCGAATTAACTCTGTTGGTCAATGCTAAATTGACAAGCATATCAAGTTTGAATGAAATTGATCAGTAAATAAGACAGAAATAGTAATTTTTGTATTCCCCATAAGAATAACATTGGACAACGTACTGCGTTTACTGCTAAATGAAAATTTCAGTTTTCTCCGAAACTGGCAATCGTAGAACAGTAATTCAAAATACTAAATTATTTAGTTTTTAGAGCTCTTTTTAATGGTGAATAGTAATATTTTTTAATATTTATGTTTTTTTATGAAAAATCCAAAAAATTGAATTTTGGATGTTTTAAGTCCTGTAATTTCTGAACCCGATTTTTTACAGAAATGCGGGTGGTGTCATTTTGTTGGAGAACTAAAGTTCTACAAACGACTAAAGTTTAATCAAAATCGTTAGAGCCGTTTTTGAGAAATTTGGATTTTTCATGTTTTTTGGCGGATTTTGGGGGATACCCACAAACCAAATTAGTACCTACAAACCAAATTTCATAAAAATCGGCCCATTGGTTAAGGCTCTAGCTCTGTACACATCCACACAGACACAGACACACACACACACACACACACACACACACACACACACACACACACACACACACACACACACACACACACACACACACACACACACACACACACACACACACACACACACACACAGACATCACGACATCTTTCAGACATCTTTCTCCATATACTACGTATAAGGGGGAGAAAGTAAAAAAATGAACATAATTCTTGTAAAGCAAATACACATATGAAAGAGCAATGGAATGGATTATCGGTTAAAGAATGAAGAAAGCCTAGTCAACGTCAACATATCCCAAACAGCTGGTAATTGGCCGCTCAGCTGATCAACAATAACCACACTCCCGCCCTACGAGTTAAAACTATCTAGAGGTCTCGTCGGGGGTAGACAATCAAGCCTACATGTCGACCGAAATTTTCCTCAGGTTTCCAATCAGATCCTCATTTACAAGTTAAATGCTAGATTTGATTGGTTATCTGAGGAAAATGGCGGTCGACTATGCAGGCTTCACTTTTTTATACCAGATTTATCTACGATAAATATACGAGACCTCTCGATATATTCAACTCCTTTCTCCCACTGCGTTGTCTTATTCCATGGGAGCAAGCATTTCAGTTTTAATGGTTTGAAACTGTCATTAAAACTGTCGACATGTTATAAGTTCCCATCACTGAAAGCGAGGGTGAATAACCAAAACATTAGGGCGATCAAACGGAATCACGAGTAGGAGTTTCACTATCCTGTATAAAAAGCTTCACTTTCTACTTACTCTAAAACAAATCTTGCAGAAAAAATACAAAATAAATGGATTATTATATGAAATGGGGAGTCAAATAATCAAGAGGGGAGGTCCCCTCGTATGATAGGATTTTCAGAGTCATTTCTGGAAACATGGGGTTGCCCTCCAATATACCTTATTGTCTGATCCGGCCTGCCCTATCTTGGGTATCACTATTGGTTATTTCCCAGAGCAAAACTTCCGCTCTAGAAGGTCTGCCTTACTCATAAGTTCTGTTTGGTTTTATTCATATAAGTGCCCAAATTAGCTTTCTCGATTTGTAAATTATGTAAAGAAAATTATTCGTGTAAATTGTTGGAAAATATTATTCATGAACAATTTTATCCAACCTACACTTTATTATACCCATACCTCAAAATGAAATAAACTCTAAGTAAGTTAGAAAATGCATTAATAGCTTTAATGCTTTAATGCTTTAATAGCTTTTAATGGAACATCTTTTTCTGACCAATCAATCACTCACTTGTAAATAAAAAAGACGCAGCATTATTTAAAATATATTGGAATATTCACTAGACTATTAATAAACTTAAGTATTTCAAAAACTACTACGGATGGTTTTATCACAGGAGTGGACTCAAGCATTAAATAATTTCTAGTAGGAATGAAATTAAACTAAGAAATAAATATGTTGTTTAATCAAAAGTCTAGATAATATTACCATAAAGTTCTAAAAGGGGCAAACCTAAATTATGTATAGCACAAACCCTTCCCAATGGCTAGCCCTTCATTTCCTTCATTAGGTTATTTAGAAGCAAATAGGCGAATATGAGTGAAAACGTTGAGTGGGCGCCGGTCACAAAACATTTGGATTTTCTACCGTCTTCTCTGTATGGCCAAAACATTTAAACATTTAAAGTCCACCTCTCCTTAACTGATGATCAACTAAAAAATACCTTAGGTAATTTACCTCTATTACGTTCTCATTCTCACCATTCTTGAAAATAGGCACGACAGAAATTCCTTTCAGAGAAAATGGAGGGTATTGTTAATCTGTTAAGTGTTTGGATGAATGGCTCTCTGCTACTAACTGCTAGGACTTGACTCATGATCAGCTGTTTGCCTCTCAACAGCCTCTGAAGTGATTGTGGGGGTAGACATAGAGAGCGGTTGAGGCCTTAACTAGGCCTATTATCCGACTGTCATGTCGTACTGAACACTAGTTGAGGATTCGATTGATAAACCAGCTGCAACCTCTTGTTGGTGAATTTCCTATGGAAAAGTGAACTATTAGTGAACTATTAATAATTAATATGTGTTGTTAATTATTAATAATTAATAACTATTAATAAGTGAACTATTATAACATTTTTCAATAAAAAATAAATAAAAAAATGTATCCAGTGTTAGTTTAAACCCTTTATTAGTGAATTTCCTATGGAAAGTGAACTATTAGCATGACCCGCACGGTGAAACTTAAGCCCGGGACCACCATAGAAGTTCCTAACGTGACCCCCTGAACACGTTTTGGGGGGTCGTTCAAAATTTTATATATATATATATATATATATATATGTATATATATATATAGACATATATATATATATATGTGTTTGCACTCTAGCGGTCGCAATATTTGTCCGATTTACTTCAAATTTGGTAGGGACTTTCCTTTCTGTAATCAGTTGAACAAGTTCATTGGGCAAAACAATCGGAAAACTCTAAACCCCTTTTTTGGGGGATTAATCTTTCAAATGTCGAGTTTTTGGGCCCAAAAATGGTCATAAAAGCCCCAGATGTAAAATAAGTGCATGTAAAAAGATGTGAATTAGAGAGGCGAAAGTTTTAAGCCCTCTCTCGTCATTCTAGCATAAATATTTACCGAGCTATTAAAGAAAATGTGTATTGACTAAATACAGTACGTTGTCTTATGGGGGTTTTACACGAGAAAAGCCTGTTATTCCTTTGTTAGAGTACTTTTATTATCCTCAGCAACATCACACCTACTTTCAAGCCTGTCTGGACCTTCTCCTAACCTTCCTTATATTGGGCAAAATTGTATTCCCAGCTTTGCAAGTAAATGAAACCAGGAGTATCAGAAAAGCCAAAAAATCAATGTTTTCAGATTTCAATAAAAATTGGACAAATGTATGTTTTTACACTGATTTTGAGTTTTAAAAGTTTTTATTTGGAAATTCACTTCCCTCACGTCAGCGTGCTGCGTGCGAACTCGTTTGATATTTTTAAGGTTTTAATGCGGAAATTCACTTCCCCCTCACGTCAGCGTGCTGCGTGCAATCTCGTTTATGATTTTAAATAAATTGATTTTGATAACGATTTAGCTGTAATTTTTTTGTTAAATCGATTCTTCCTAATTAGTTAAAGTGGACTTGAATGTAGAGTTTTACTTTAAAAGAAAATTTGTAGTTGATATATATTTGATTTATAATCTATTTCTCTCATGTTTTACAGTTTAAGTGTATTAAATGATTATTTTTAATTTGCTATGTTTTTTTTCTGTAATACAAGTGAAAAGATATTATGTTATGTTGAAAAATGTCTACACTGGGTTTTAAACCTGTAAACAATACAGACAAGTTAACAAAGGATCACTTTCAAAATTAATAGGATGTAAGGTGACAACAGTAGAACAACTAGGCTACGTATTTTTCTGCGAAAAATCTTCAAAGTTCACCAGAAAGAACGAATTCACAGGTACATGAATATGGTATTATAAGGCAGGATAGGCAGCTAATTTAGCTTTTCGAAGGCTGATCCTCTTTTTAAGAGAGTAAGCTCATTTTTAGCATTCAACAAATGTATTATATCATTACTCGTTGTCTATTCAACTGGGTGACCTACTCAGTCCATCCCACACTAACCTTTTGAAAAACATAGTAAAAATAATGCTAAAGAATGAATGATGAAAGACCCCTATCAAAATGTGATGCATGGGTTACTGATTCCATTACCTTCCAAAAGTTAAAAAGAAGAAAAATAAAAGAGATGTCCAAGCTAAATGCACTATATGTCAATAACATTTGTTTTATTTTATTTTTGTTTGGTTGCTTATGGTTAATTTGGTTTCAGTTTTTGGAGCGTGACACCCGTGTGTGTAACTCGAGGCGTGGCTGACGGGGTAAGTTTTCATCATTTTCACAGAATGCAATTTTAAAATTAGAATAAAGCAACGATGAAATATCACTTATAGACATGAAGTTACAAAACTATTATTATGAAGTTATAAGTGGAGTTGAATTGCTTATTATAAAGCTTTTAAATTTTAATACTATACTTCATATTTTAATGCTATCAAGTGCACCCATAAAATAGAAAGTAATAAGAGAAATGGTAAGAATTATATTTTTAACTAAACGAATTTTGAAAGATTTTTCCATTTTATTTTATCCACCAGGCTTTTGTATTTTTCTGAGACAGCGGGAGAACCGCCGGTCAGTGTTTCAGACATTTCCAGTGAGATATTTGTCAGGCCCGAGTGTCTGATAAACAACAGAGCTTTCTCTCAACCCCAACTTTTACTAAATTACATTTTATAAAATTTGCTAACTTATAATAACTATTTGTTTGCACCAGTGATACTGTAAAATATCTATAGTAAATGACGGATAATTAAATTAATTTAAAAATTACTCACATACACGGCTCAATGTTTGGTTATGATTTTAAAAGGCAATGCTATAATGTTGAATTGGAATACTACCCTAAACACAGACAAGGCGTGCCGGGACAGAGTTAGCGGCGTCGTAATCGATGGGGGATAGAGGGGTTCAAATAACCCGCTAAGCAGTGTTATTGCAATATTTATTAGTACACATGTGTTGTTTATAAATATGTGGATGGTATAAATAAACATACAAAACCCAATATTAAGGGAAATATAATTTTTAGCTTAAAAAATCAATAATGCCAAAAACTTTTTTTAACTTAGAATCTTAATTTCTTACTGATTATTTACCTATTATATCCATACTAAAAGATAATAATTCAAATTTGAAATTTTCCTTTAAGACTCCTATACATATTTTTTTTGACTGAGTTATATATTGTTATTATTGACTGCAGAAACTATTCTTAGTGCTATTTCTGCATCATGTCGTGCAATGTTTGTAGAGTATCAGTGAAGTTTAGAGCCAAGATTGGCTGAAATCCTTTCCCATTTAAAAAGAGTAAATTTAACCCATGCAGACTTAAAATTCATGAAGTCCCTGGTTAATGACGGGTCCCATGCCTATGGATCTGTGAGGCTTATGAAGGAGGTGACAGATTGAAAGAGGAAAATAACATTTGGTACTGTGAGCCCTGAATTACAATTCGAAGGAAAAGTGTGGCTTAGGAAAGTTCATCTAATATAACCTTTGGAGGAGTAAATTTATTTATTTTTGGGAGGAGTATCTGCACCACAAAAATGTGGTTTTGCAACTTTATATATATATATATATATATATATATATATATATACATAAAATTTTCTTTAAATCTAAATTTTAGTTTGCACCAATAAATTCAGCGTAAAAAACAAACAATATTGAATTTAGAATGATCAAACGTCAATCTGGTACTGAGACATTTAAAGTGCTAAACACACTTCGTTTCCCAATATTAATCTTATGGAGGATAAGTCAAATTGTATATTTTGCGTATTTATGAACATATATTAATGACTTTTGGCTGTGGCTTGGGTCTGTTGATATTTATATTCAAAATCCATGTTTGTGGTCCTTTTTCTGGACCGTGATTTAATTATATATATATATTTTTGTTTTGGTTTATTCACTGTTAATGCAGATTTGCACCAACGGGGGTATTTAAGTTTAACAATAAAACACAATTTATTTATCATCATGAATATTCTGTAATATAATAATTATAATTATACATTTTTACTATAAACAAATATACAAATTACTAAACACTAAAACATACATTGTTTTAAGTTAAACCTAGAAATAGGATATCAATCTAAAACTTGGTGGGACTAAAAGTATTGGACGTGTTATTTTTATAAATTATTTATGGTATAAAAGAAATAATCGTTTTTATTTGGAAACCGAACTTAATTCAAATAACTTATGATTGGTTAATACAAATAGCTTATAGTAAAATTGTTGCCCAAAACATGTTTAAAGTAGTGTCATGATGTGTGCCATTAGTGTCTAGTGTGTGAATGGTATACTATTTTCTATTATAAAATATTAATTCAATTGGTTTTGACCTAACGTCCATATTTATTATATGCAGATGGTGTTAATTAAATTTAGGTTTACGAGATGATAGTTACTTTAAACGTTAGGAAGGGGAGCCAGGACAATAGTATGTGAGTTTGGGAATTATCAAAGTACATAATCTGATAAGGAGGTCAGAGGTAAGCCGACCCGACTTTAGACTGCATCATCAATCCTTGTCCAGCCTCGTATATAACTTCTCACACTATTCTGCTTCAAATTGCTTATTATAATTGAATATATTTGGTATTAATGATTACATTTTAGCATCTGGAGGAACTAACAGCTTAAAATGTTAACAAATGTTGTAATAAAAAGTAGCTATGTTGTTTTAATAGTATAAAAAATATTATCGTTATTCAAGCAATTTAAATAATCCGAACTGCAGGCTTAGTAGTATAGGTATAAAAAACCCAGATAAAGCTGTCTTTAGAACAGACATTTTGCACATAAAATATCCTTACAAGGTGATGACTAATGTATTATAGGTCGGAGACGCCAAATTCATAGGTTTTGAGGGTGACCTTATTGTTTCGTAAGGAAGATGTTATAGATGAATCTTCAACATGTAATGGGGTACACGCCTCTATAACTGTTGGACTAGGTAACCTTCAAAGTAAATCCCTTTCGTGGCGTAATAAACGTTAGCCTCTCATAATTAACAGAACAAAAAGTATACATGTTTTATGATGTATTATTCTTTACTAGAACTCGACTAAAAACTTATACGGTATAAGTTTGTCAAAAATACGGATTTTGCCGCTGGTTGATGAACTTTTTTCACTCGAAGCGGGAGGAGAGGGAATTTATATTATATAATAATATTTGATTCATTTAGGATTCATTGTTAGGATTAAATGTGCGACCTCAAATGATTTAATATACAGTTAACGATGTATAATATTACTATTGTAAAAAGGCTAAATTATTTTATCAAGTTAGATTTATCATAGTGAGTAACATTTAGTACGTACAAGCATCAAAATTATTTCCGAGCAGAATAAACCCATTTTCCTATTAAACAAGTATGTAGAATTAAATGTTCACTAAGTAACTAAGTTAAATTAATAGTTTCAGAATGGACAGTAGAAAAGTACCACCTTAAGTATATGTTCAAGTATAAGTTGTTCAAGTATAAGTTGTTCAAGTATAAGTTGTTCAAGTATAAGTTCAAGTATGCTCAAGTATAGTTCGTCATGAGCAATAAGTGTAGTATGACTTCACATAGTTGTACTGATTTAATAAAATTAAATCGTTGTAATAATACTTTTACCAACGGTAAGAAAGTTTTATATTATTTATGTATCGAGTTTGGGAGTATCTGTGTTTTTATTTCACCTTCCAAGCTTTTGTTTTTGCGAGGCGCGAGGAGAAGCAACGGTCAGTGTTTCTGACATTTCCAGACAGACATTTGTCAGACCCAAATGTCTGATCAACAGCAGAGCTTTCTTTAGGCCTCTCTTTTTTACTAAATTCCATTATTAAGTGATACAAATTTCTAGTGTAGTTGTTGTAGTAAAATAAAGTTTTTTTTTCTGTACTGTATGTCATCATGTATGTTCCGTTTTAATGCAAAGACACCCGAACTGATTGAGATGAGGTTTAGTATGAAGGTAGCTAATATGGTTGGGATCTGGATGGGCCGATTCATGTAAAAAAAATCTTTTTGAGGCCTCGTGGTTTTAAGAGCTCTAATATTGGTAATAGTATCATTTTCAAAATTTCTAGTTTTTTGTGGCTGCGAGAGTCCCGTAAAAGAAACGGGACACCTGATAATCTGCAAAACATGTCTTATGTTATTATCTTTAAGGCACTCTTCTTACTGGTGTATAAAACAAATTTAAAATTAACAACATCAAATCAGGAATGTAATTTTTATTTGAGAATTTGTCTTACCTCGGACAAAATCTGTGTTTACTCTGTCTAGTCCACGTATTAATTATTATGGTTTAAATTATGTTTAACCTTTTTTTTCACGATTTCAAAACATTGAAGAATATTTAACGCTTGTGTGAACTTATTAATGTCTTCTCCAATTAAAATTGCATTACTGATTTGGCATTTTTAATTTTTAATTGAACTTCTTATGTTATTGTTTCTTTTTAAACCTTCCCAAATACCTAACTTTGACTTACAAATAGGTTTTGAATAAAAAAAACCTTTCATGAAAAAGTAAAATAAAAAATACTTCGTTTTAGCGAATTTCCCCTATAGGGAAGAAGACCTAGGCCCGGGACCATGATAACTTTTCGTTTTGAGGTCCCCAGACCCCAAAAACACCATTCGTTCGAAACTGTATATCTCTCTCTCTCTCTCTCTCTCTCTCTCTCTCTCTATATATATATATATATATATATATATATATATATATATATATATATATATATATATATATATATATATATATGCCCGTGGGTGCGATAACTCTCGTAAAAAAGGTCCGATTTTGATGAAATTTAGTACAAACGTGTAAAGCAGCATTTATGACATTAAGTTCGAAAACCAGACGGATCGACCTATCCGAAGGGGTATTTTGGGGGGTTTTGTACCCCAAAAACGGGTTTTTTGAGTTTTTTACATACAATTTTTGAATATGTAAAATTTTATTTTTTTTCCATTGGAATCAGCTTAAAAAGACGCACAATTTGATGTTTTAATCATTGCTCTACGTCAATTGGTTACTGAGATATTGAAAGTACTAAACACAGTACGTTGTCCAATGTTATTCTTATGGAGGATAAGAAAAATTGTATATCTCGCTTATTTATCAACTTCTGACGAAACTTGGTATATTGCTTCATTTCATTGTGGTCTATTGATATTTGCACAAAAATCCATTTTTTGCCCGATAGTTCCCGTATCAGCAAACCTGCATACTCAGCCCCATGTTATTCTTATGGAGAATAATTAACGTGTTATCTCCTTTAATTATGAACATAAATTAATAGAACTTTGTATGTGGCTTTACCTAGTTGAGTTATAATGATATCTGTATAAAAGCCCATTTTTAGTGTTCCTTATTTCAGCAAACCTGCATACTCAGCCGCCATGTTATTCTTATGGAGAATAATTAAAATGTCATAAATCGATTATTTATGAATGTATATTGATGAAACTTGGTATGTGGCTTTATGTGGTATTAAGATAAATTAATATGCATTGGAAATTCGCTGAGTATGCAGGTTTGCTGCTACGGGGGTATTTATTTTTTCTATACATTGGTGGTAAACTTAATTACTTATTTTTAAACACTGCCATATACTACAATGAAAATAAAACCAAACTTGCTTTATATCTCGAGTTACAAATTTTATTTTTGTTTCTAAACACCAACGACATTTATGTAATAGAGTACACAAACGCTTTTAGGGAAAGCGGTCCAAACCCCTCACATTATTGTGAACCCCCGGGATTTGAACCCGTGACCCCTTGAACCGAAGCTCAAGACGCCAATCGGTAGAGGCTAGCGAGAAGCCAAGTATTTCATTAGAGGAAGCGTCAGCCACGGAATGAGGGCCATTCTACTGTAATAAACATTTAGAATGCAACTTCATGCTTTCTAACAATTACAATTATGTCATGTGTGATTTAAAACTGTATTTTCTTAAGCGGAATTGGAACAAAATATTGATTTTTACTCGGTAACAATCTACATGGTATACTAAGTTATTTTGATAAATGTGCGAGATAACAGCACTCGTGAATGGGAATAACCTCCTTAAGCTTTAAGATACTACCAGTAAAGCCTAGACGGGCGTGCAGTGTCGGGGTTGTAGGGGTCGTTAAGTGGGGGGAAGCTGTTAAATCAACCACCGAGGAGGTGCCGCCTTACTACAACGCTGTTCCATGCATAAATGTGCCACGAGGAACGGTCTGGACTATACAACCAACATGTGCAAACTTAATAACTAGACTTCAATAAATCCTCAGCTTCTGAAATAATTAAATTTTTAAATCAATAATTTGTTAACTGGACATTTTGTTCCTATAGAAGCTGAATTCATCGTAAAAAATGTAAATAACTTGAAAACAAAACAGTTGACTTTATTTCCTCTATAGTAAAAAAAACATGGCAAACAACTAAACATGATAACAAGCTGATTCAAAATGAGTAAAGCATATAAAAACGTCATTTTACTAACATCCCCCTCTCTTAAATAACCTAGTAGAAAAGATAAGTGTGACCATAGTAATTAATATAGTCCATACACAATGTTTAACAAGAAATATCATTAAACTTAAACATTATTGTTGAAAAATAAATTATAATTGTTCTATGCGCGGCTTATGATGAATCACTGTGATTAGGAGATTTTATTTATTTGTTCGAAGTCATTGAAAATATTTGCAGGAATATAAATAGTATCAATAAATGTCCTGAAGTCAATTTTTTTAGGCACGATAATAAAAGCTATTTCAATAAACTAGAGTAAAAGACCAACAAAGACAGCATTAATTAAACTTGAAAGTAGCCTACTCTTGATTTTATTCTACAAAGGGCGGTGAAAAGATATGCGTATAATTATTTCCTATAATCGAGTGACAGAGGAGTATTTCACATAGAGAACAAAGAAAGACCATTTATGTAAGGACTGTTTTGTAATTAAGACTGTTGTTTATCCTTTGCTCATTGTCAAAACGGCAAACTTTCATTTGTTGGTGAACTGGAAATGAACAAAACCGGAGCTCAATGTAATCCCTTGTCTTCAGCGCGGCATTACAGGCATTTAAGCAAACAAGTGTTTTTCAGTTAATAATAATAATTTAAAGTTAAATTTCGATATGTTCTCAGTATAAAATAGTATGCAACGCAACGTATTAATTTATGCTAAACGTTTCTATAAAATTAGGAATTACTTTAAAAAATTTTAAAATCATAATCAAATTTAAAAAAATATACAAATTTGTATATTATTTTCTTATTGTATGATGATATTAAAAAAGCTACAATAAAAAATAAATTATCTCACTTGTAAATTTATATGATCAAATATGTTACAGCCCGTTGATATTGCTTTGTGTGGTTATTTACAAGAAGTGAGTATTTAGTTCAACGTTATGACAATGTTTCATTTTATTCACGTGCATAAGTATAATTGATCTTATTACAAATTAATTAAAAGTTTATTTTCATTAAAATTACACAATAACATATTTTTGCATTAATTATTTTGGTTAGTAAAGTATTCAGTCTTTAGATTTTGAGATGATAAAATAACAATGTTTAAACAAACTAATAAGAGGAAGAGGAATAACAAGAATCTCTCTTTCATATGAGATGTTAGCTTGGAAGATCGTATCAAATACACCATAATCCAGTGAGGAGGTAGGAGTAAGCCGGCCTGACGTTAGACGCCATCATTAATTACGTCCAGCCTCGTGTTCGACTTCTTCCGTGATCAACTTCTGCTCAAAAAATATTCTTATAACCGAATAGCTTGGCCAATTAACTCTTAAGATCATGTTATTAAGGGTGCTGAGAAAAATTGTCAAAAACGTAAACAAAATACTGTTTGTTTCCAAACTCAGTGAGACACATTTACTACTTTTATAAAGGGAGGTACCCATACATCGATTTTATTAATAATATTTGTAATATATCTAATACATGCTATTTAGTATGAAATAATTTTCTTTTATGACTAAGGCTAAAACGTTCTTACGTTATAAATTCGGAAACCGTATTTAAAGGTCGTATAAGTCAAAGAAGAAATGCTGCAATAAGTATGAAATTGATTTTGTTTATATATTTTGTTTATTTACTACTACAGCGACATTTTGTACTAACAACTTTTAGAGGTCAACAAACCATATCATTGATGATCATAGAACTTATAATTTGTAAAGCATCGTATGATGATATAATAGATACGTATTTTAAAACAAGTAAAACGTAATTAATATTCAAGTACAATAGCAGAGTGTATTGTTGGCTTAGTGGCAATGCCATCTGACTCCGAAATCAGAACAGTTGCCCTGAAGTGGTTCGAATACACTTTCCTAAATGCTGAAACGGATTCTCCTCGCTTTGCCGGAAAATGTCTTTGACCTTAGTTCTTTATGGACAGTAAAGTCAATTTAAAAGGTTACCAACATATATCTCATTTGATGCCAATGATTTATTTTCAAAAGCAACAAAAAAAAAAAACTTAATATAAACACTAAAATCTCCCCAATTCATATAATTAAATTGATGTACCGGTATTTCCTAAATATTAAGTTAAAATATATAAATAATTGGTTCGGAGAAAACACATTTTTCTGGGAAAAAGAATACATATTTCACCTCTAAACTTCCATAAAATAATGAGGAAGTGAAAATTGTACCCTTTAAACTTTGTTCCCATTTTGTACTGTCAGGTTTTATTGAGTGAAATGAGGGTAAGATGTACAATACACACTTGTATATTTATCAGAGGAAGCTCTTGCTAGTTTGGCCTCTACACAAAATAGAGGCTATTAGGAGTCAGGGAAATCAGGAAATTACGGTTATATACGAAGAAAACTTATTGTATACATCAGTTTCCACGTTAATAATATTATGTCTTATTTATTTGGATAGCAACTTAAACAAAGTATGTTTTACATGCAAAATAATAAACTAAATTAATGTAATTTTGAGTGAATTGTTTGCAAGCTTCGCTATTTTTAGTAATGTGTCTACAAAGTTTATCAACGTGTTCTGCAAACCCAAACATCTGAGAGCAGATCCGTGGGAAGAGGCTTAATTAAGAAATTGGTCGGGTCAAGTGAGGGTCCCTAACTGCGGGTTCTCAAACCGCTCTTAATCAGTTGGAGGTATGTCGGTTTGACTACTGCCTGCTCTATTTTCGGTTGGCAAGTTTTCAAATAAATATAAGACACTAGTATACAAAGGGAATATTATAAACAGAAGTCATATAAACTTGTAAAAGGGGTTTTTATGTGGGGGTTTTCGTTTGTTGTATGGTTCATCAATCTATTCTTGAATACAATTTCTGAAAAGACACGTTTTTTCCTTTAAAAAGTAACATAAAGTAGGCTAAAGCAGGCATAAAGGGTTTGCCTGAGTGAGCCAACATGTCTCCTTTTGGTGGATTACGCGTTTCTAGGATTTAAATCCTCATCTTCTAATCCAAGAACAAGAACACTTACGTCTTAACTTGCGTGAGGTCGGCAAGTTTACTATCACATCTAAACACATCCTAAACACAACAAACAGAGAACACGAATATTTTCCGATACGACTCGTTACGATTTGTGTATAGTTGTGAAATACATGTAAGCAGGGCCAATTGATAACGGGATGAGTCGAACTTAGTGTAGTTTTAAAGTAGCGATAGCGACAAGTAAAATCCAAAAAAAAAAAATGAAAGGTTTATCATTCAACACAAATCTTGTCCATCGTAAAACGATTTTTGATAATAATTTGTTCCCCTCGACTAAAGCAAATTGTTTACAATTAACAAAATGTTTAATACAACCAGTGATAGTCAGCTATATTTGTAGTCATAATTAATTTTGTTTTGTAAATAAAACCTTTGACTTAAAGAATATATTTAGCCTCCGCACTTTCTAAGACTTTCACAAATGACACAAAAATTCTCTTAATTAATAAAATTTATTTAATAAAATAATTTAATAGTCAATAAAATGCACCTTATAATGAGATCAAAAATTAGAAAAAGGTTCCTGGACTACTTTAAAATGTTTATAAAGAAACGTCGATCAGAAAGATTAATGTAAGTAATGAAAGTGATCCTGCTTCGGGGAAAACTGCTTGGTCACGCTAAGGGTATTGAGACTATTATGATTAAACCTAAAGGAAGCTTAACTTTTTCTCTTAAATATATGTTTATACTTTCCTACTTATGTTTAACATTCAGTACATTAAATATTAATATTTAGCTAACGCAAACAAAAAACGAGTTCGCACGCAGCACGCTGACGTGAGGGAAGTGAATTTCCACATAAAAACTTGTAAAACTCAAAATCAGTGTAAAAACATCCATTTGTCCAATTTTTATTGAAATCTGAAAACATTGTTTTTTTTGGCTGTTCTGATACTCCTGGTTTCATTTACTTGCAAAGCTGGGAATACAATTTTACGCATTATAAGGTTAGGAGAAGGTCCAGACAGGCTTGAAAGTAGGCGTGAGGTTGCTGGGGATAATTAAAGTACTCTAACAAAGGAATAACAGGCTTTTCTAGTGTAAAACCCCCATAAGACAACGTACTGTGTTTACCCGATACACATTTTCTTTAGTAACTCGGTAAATATTTATGCTAGAATGACGGGAGAGGGCTTAAAACTTTCGCCTTTCTACTTCCCATCTTTTAACATGCATTAATGTTACATCTGGGGCTTTTCTGACCCTTTTTAGGCCTAAAAACTCAAAATTTGAAAGATTAATCCCCAAAAAATGGGTTTAGAGTTTTCCGATTGTTTTGCCCAACGAACTTGTCCAACAGGTTATAGAAAGGAACGTCCCTACCAAATTTGAAGTAAATCGGACAAAAAATGCGACCGCTAGAGTGCATACACACATATATATATATATAAAATTTTGAACGACCCCCCAAAACGTGTTCAGGGGGTCACGTTAGGAACTTCTATGGTGGTCCCGGGCTTAAGTTTCACCGTGCAGGTCATGCTAATAGTTCACTTTCCAAAGGAAATTCACTAATAAATAGTTATAACGGTGTATTTTTCTAATTCCAATATTCCAAAATATTTATAAATATTTAACGTTTATTAAAAATAAGTGTTTATTATCAAATATTTTGTTTGTAAATAATCGGTATAGCTAATTATCAAAACAAAATAAATCAGATTTGTAATATTGCATTTAAGCCTAAGACAGTTATATAGAGTATCAATGTAATAATTCTCGTAAAATATTGGTTCGTACATTATTCAGGAATAGAAATATGTAGTTTATTGCAAACAAAACAAATTTATAAGAACCCTCATAAGATTGTGATAAACCCTTAGGACTGCCCTTTACAGAAAATAATTACGGTTATTAGACGACAGTTAAAGGTTTACAAATAAAAATAAGTCGTTTTGACTTATGACGTTTTTACCACTTTATAATACTTTACTGTAGTACTTTTACCACGCCATTTTGTTTATTTTCCAAGATACAGTTGTAAAGCCGGTACACAACGAGACCGTGTCTCAAAAGCTTTGTGAAAAGAAATTCAGGATAGAACGAATCCACAAAATGAATAAAACCACCGAAAATACATTTAGAAAGGAAAGTAAAATACGGAACTACCGTTATATAAAGGGAGAGTTTTGTTACTGAATGAATGCGGCACCCCCTCCCCCGCGTCACGTTTGCAGCGGATGGTTAAAAACAAACAATGAATTACAGAGGCGCGTATAATACAAATAAAAAGCGCGGGGAAGCCTGGAAAGGGCGGGAAACACGTGACTCTGATATAGGAAGAGTCTGTGGAGATTGTGAATGCCGGCCAGACTAAGGGGCTTGTGGGGGGAGGAGCCCCCAATGGGGGGGGGGGGCGTTCGATAAGCTGCGCCGCGTTGGGCGCTGAGTCCCCATGGCAACCGATGGGAGACGAGTCAGTGAGGTCGGGAGATCTGTTCGGGAGACATCGCACCCGCGTCGAGTTTTCGCGCCGTTTTGTCACCAGTGCCTGACTGTCTCACTGTCCTACTTAAATTTTTTATTTAATTAATGATTCAGTTTGAATCAAAACCAAAATAAAAAAGTCTTTTTTAATTTTAACAACTATAAATTTTTGTAAATTATTTTTTCCCAGTGTACATTCCTATGAAGTATCTGTGACCTGTCAGCAGTATATGTTGACTCTCCCTTAGAGTGGTTATGTGTTTTAGTGTGATTATGTGATTATCATCCCACCATGGTACCCAGTTCAACTCACACTTCTTGGATTTGCCTGTCTGCTGTGATTTTGAGTCTTCTTATACCAAAAGGTGATTGAGTATAAAGTTTACAGTTGGCATATTTTATTTTTTATTTTTGCTTGCCTACGCTAGTGGCATTTTGTATTTACCGTTGTTAGAGGAAAACGGTCCAAACCTCACAAAATCTTTGGGCACCACGGAAATCGAACCCGCGACCTCTTGTGTGGAAGTCTAAGACGCTAACTGTCAGGTTAGCGAGGCATTTAGTTTATTGTTTATTGATTCCGAGTTTTTAAGATGTTTAAGAAAAAGAGTATTTAAGTGTCGTACTAAATCATATCTAGCTCCTTTTTTGAAGAGAGAGAAAAAATACAAAGAAAACAATAATTGACAGTAAAAAAAAGCTTAATTCACTCACAGGTAAACGTGTCTAACTAGTAAATCCTTTAACGATCTAAATCGTCATGCATTTTTAAAATTATAAAACTGCTTACTTTGCTTCATCGTAATCTGACCTTATTAAAAAATTACCTAATTAAAACCACTTCCATGATCCTTGTTATTATTATTGTGATTTTTTCAATTGGAATAGTATATTAGCGTTTTAACCGTGTAGTCCCTTAGACCTGTCAGTTTTTATTTTACCTCTTTCACCGTCTTAACGCATCACATTTCTTAACATATCACGTCTTAACATTTAGCTTAACACCTGTCTCATTTATTGGTTTCTACTCTGAAGTAACTTTTAACTTGTGAAGAAATCAAAATCAAAAATACAAGTATATAAGTACATTTTAACAAGGCACTAAAACATGATTTGGTTAAGGAGTGGTAGAAAAGTTTACATTTATTATTGCGCATCCATATATCGATAAGAAACGAACATGCATTTGCTTTATATAGATAAATTTAACATTATTTATATTAAGATAAGATGATGTATGGGTTGGAATAGAGAAATAAGCTGTTTTAGAATAGTATTTAATACTTAGACTTCTTGGTCGTGCGTTAGTCAGGCAAAGCTGTGCTACGTAATCTGTAATGATAAACGCTAAAACCCTCTTTGACTCTCCTCGTTACTAATTCCCCAGTTAACTATCGAGGACAACATTGACATTTAACTGTAGTATTCCATGAAGGACGGATATAACATTTAAAGCAGTACTGGCTTCCTCTGACATCAAGGCCAACCCCTCTAGCCCAAGTTGCAATGTTAATCTTATGGACTTTGAATTTAAATAATTAGATAGTAACTGATTAAAGTGATCAGTCATTAATATCAATAAACACGTTCACAAAATCAACAAAGAATGAAGATTAATTATATTTAAATTTACAGAGTATAATGACACAGAGAATAAGCTTATTGGAGACACTCCTGATGATAATTTAGTTTGAATTTATTGTTTTCGCTAAGGCTTACGAAGGCCCAAAGTCTGTAGGCCAAGCTGTCATGGGGATTACAATTGTTTATGCACTAAAAATATATAATTAAAAATATCATTTTATTGAAAATTTTACTATAAATAAAAAATAAACTAATAGTAAAACTATGTCTGTCCCTCAACAAACACCTCGTAACTGAGAAATATGTTTATAGATTTAAAATGGTTTTGTTGTTCAGAATATGATTTTTTTCACTTATTTACTTCACTTCTGGTGGAAGTTCCACTTATATAATTTATGTCGCTATCATAGAGTGCAAGAAAGGTTATCAATAAAGATGAAAGATGATACCACCTTTAACTGGATATAAGTACATAGATCTAAAAAATAATAACCAAAAATTCAACTTTCATATTTAAAAAACTTAATAATATTTTATTAAAAATATAGTACCTTAACTTTACTTGATCGCTATTAATTGGCTTTTTGGTAGTTAACTATACTGTTATATAAAAAAACTTCTAATAGCCAAATTAACATTATCTGGTCCGGGTTAGCTCTGTCGAATACCAGTAGCTTGTCTACCATCCACAATGACATGCTATCGGTTCCCAAACAAAGACTCAACGGGTTGGTTCATAAGCATCTCCGTTTTTATTAATGAGTGTTAAATTTAATAACTCTAGCCGTCAAACATGTGTATGAGTCATTATTCTCTAGTTAAAGGTTGGGATATCGTATGAAAAATGGGGCTTAGAGACAAATTGTATTTTACATTTTCTTACATTTTATCAAACAATATTTTCAATTACTAAAGTAGGCAAGTCATGAACCGTTTTTTTTTGTTTTAAATTAAAACTTCATTTGCTTGTCACCATAGGCTATTGACCTGTGCGGTGAACTAAAGACAGCGAGGTACCGTTATGGTAATAATCACATGGTAAATATAATATTAAATATAATCCTGTTGAAAACAGTTTTCATCATAAGACAATTAAAAATTACGTTATAAAGTAAAATTTAAAAATTAACAGGGCATTTGTATTGTTTAAAAACGATTTTAGGAACAGAGGAATTCGAAATATTCATGCTAGTTGTGCAATTTAAAAAATACATTTCGTGCAAAATTCAAAGTAATTATTTATTAAATACCAATGATCCAGCATGCATTAATTAAACCCCTCATGGCAATGCCTCCAACATCTGACTGATTGCCAATAGCGTGTAATTAGTGAATCCAACTAAAAACAAATAGATTCGTGTCCATTTAAAATAACAGTGTCATCGGAAATGTATAATTGGATTTAATTGGAATGGTGCTAGTGGTAAATAATTTATTAGTTTAAATAGGCACACGAGCTATTGCATCATGAGCGTTGAAATAGTTGCATTTGATTGATCAGTTTAATAAGCATCCCAAAAATATTTTCAATATGAATCATTTTTGGTCAAATTGCTAGGTCTAAAACTGTTATTACATTCGGAACTCGAAGATCACTTTATGTATTAAAATTGCAACGTATTTCTAAAGTGATGAATCCGATTATGGTATTCGTAAAATGAAACTGTCTATAGTTGTGTATGAGGATTTGAACAAGTTTTGCTTATTTGTATTTGGAACGGAACAGCTTTTAGTTTTTCTCACACAAAAGTAACAAAGCGGGAAACAATTTTAGTAAAAGTGTAAACTAAAACAGCAGTTAATGCAGCAAAGAGAGGGGATAGGATGAGTATGTATACGCAGAGATAAATATAAAATCTCCAATAGGATTCTTATACAATACAGTATAACGTTTTCGAGACTATATGTTAACATTAAGATCTCAAGGGTGGAGTCCAAGAACTACACCTATAATAAACGTTAAAGGAAATGTCAAGATTGAAACGAAAATAAATTATAACTACAGGAAAACCAATTACATAGGATGAAGAATAAGATACAACAATTTTTATAAATACGATTTTAACAAAGCAAGTGTTTTTTAACTTGCCTATATAAAACGCGTAATAATATACTTTATTTAACTTTAAACAGTTTCTAAACTGTGGGATTAGTCCATTTAATAAATATTTATGATCTACAGAAATCATAGCGGTTTGTCGTCATGGTTATTTATGATAGTTCACGTATCATCATCATCATCATCATCGTCATCATATTATTAACACACATAAGGCGATTTTTGTGAACGGGCTACTGGAGAAACCATCAGGTTTAAAATCATGGTTGCTGGGTTATTTGAAAGCCCTGGGTGTCTAGATGTGCCTTTTGTAGGTTTAAAGTCGTCTACCTTCAGGGTTCTGCCGCACTCTTCCCCTGGTATTTCAAAGTTCCAAGGTTAATCTTATGGGAGAATAGAAATAAATTCAATGTAGAATTTGACAGCTGTTGATAGTAACGGAGTACAATAGCAAGATCAGCTGTTTTCAACTAACTTCTGGAATGACATCACAATATAAACTAAAATAGCTGTATATAATCGAAGTAATCCCGAATATATATATATTGCTCGAATTAGAGCATCTCGATTTTCTTGTATTTACTTAACTAACATACACGTTCTTCCTGTTTTCAAACTAGCATAGGGAAAATACTTGCCTAAGTTAAAAATTAACGCTAATCAATAAAACCCTAAATTAAACAAAATTCTAAAAATCACTGTTTTTTACTTTTAACTAGCCTGAACTAGGATAAATGTGTAACAAAATTGTTCATGGACAGCAAGCACTGAATTATGCAAATTTAGCTTACGTCATTACCTGAACATATACTTATTTATATACCTTATAAATAAATTTATGAACTTTTAAAATTTTAGGTAAATTTAAGCTTTCAGATATTTTTTACTCATCCAATATTGAGCTTATCTATAAGATATACCATCATCAACACTTATTTAAGTATTTAAAAAAACTAACTTATGTCTCTTACAAAAATTAGCATCTTAACTCTTGTGATTTAGACCCAGAGCATATAAAAGAAATAAAAACCATTTCCCGAGATACGGATCACCTATAGAGCAGGGGTAGAAGGTGCAGAAGGGAGTGATTGACGAGTGGTCGGGGAGGGTGAGAAGGTAGAAGGGATGATGGGATAGGGGGAGGGTTACATCGGTTTTACGCTTCTGATATTGCCCTGCTCTTGTTACATCCTAAACTCGCCAAATTGCTCTTTTATGTAAAACGAGACGAAATATTAAGGTATTAAATTTGGGTTATGTTCTCTTAAGTAGACGTTGAAGATCGCGGAACCTGGTTTACTACTCGTGGATGCTGTTTACATGATCCCTGTTTACGCGATCTCTGATTACAATACCCCTCATTATAGAACCCCTCATTGCAATACACCTGGTTATGTTCTCTTAAGTAGACGTTGAACATCGCGGAACCTGGTTTACTACTCGTGGATGCTGGTTACATGATCCCTGTTTACGCGATCTCTGATTACAATACCCCTCATTATAGAACCCCTCAATGCAATACACCTGATTGCAGCACCCCTCATTACAGAACCCATTATTACAGTACCGTACCCTATTACAGAACCACTCATTACAGCACCCCTCATTACACAACCCATCATTGCAGAACCCATCATTACAGTACTCCTGATTACAGAACCACTCGTTATAGTACCACTCATTACAGTGCCCCTCATAACAGAACCCATTACTATACCCCTCATTACAATGCCCCTTATTACAGATACCCTAATTACAGTACCCCCCATTTCAGAACCCCTCATTCCAATACTCCTAATTACACAACCCATCATTGCAGTACCCCCAATACAGAACCACTCATTATAGAACCCCTCATTGCAGAACCCATCATTACAGTACTCCTGATTACAGAACCACTCGTTACAGTACCACTCATTACAGTGCCCCTCATAACAGAACCCATTACTATATCCCTCATTACAATGCCCCTTATTACAGATACCCTAATTACTACAGTACCCCCCCATTTCAGAACCCCTCATTCCAATACTCCTAATTACATAACCCATCATTGCAGTACCCCCCCAATACAGAACCACTCATTACAGAACCCCTCATTGCAGAACCCATCATTACAGTACTCCTGATTACAGAACCACTCGTTACAGTACCACTCATTACAGTGCCCCTCATAACAAAACCCATTACTATACCCCTCATTACAGTCTCTCTCATTGCTGTACCCCCCACTACAGAACCCCTGAATAAAATTCCCTTCACTGGAGTACCCCTTATTTCAGTACTCCCCATTTCAGTACCCTTAATTACAGTCCTCCTTATTAAAGAACAATAACAAAGGATTACAATATACCTCACTTCAGCCTTACTACCTTTTTTCCTATTCTTCTCCTGCTTACAACTGTAATTTCTCCCGTGGCCATGTCTAACCTATGTGTCAGCACATTTAAGATGTTCTTTACGACGTGTCTATCGAGTTTGTATACACCATCGAACATTCTTAACGGATTAAATATTAATTGTGTATTTCTTCGTACTTAATAAATTATGGAAGAACACTGTGAAATACAAATATATATTTTATATAACATATATGGCTTTTATGTAAGATTGGCACCGATAAAAAATCCTGAATGTCGTCTGTAGGCTACATTTTTAGTAAATTTCCTATGGAAAAGTCAACTACTAACATGACCCTCACGGTAAAACTTAAGCCCGAGACCACCATAGAAGTTCCTAAAGTGACCCCCTGAAAACATTTTGGGTGGTCGTTAACAACTTTATATATATACACATATATTTATGTATATTAGTTCGCACTCTAGCGGTCGCATTTTTTGTCCAATTTATTTGAAATTTGGTAGGAAACCTTCCCTTCTGTAATCAGTTGGGCAAGTTCGTTGGACAAAACAATCGGGCAACTCTAACCCCATGTTTTGGAATTTTAATTTTTCAAATTTTGATTTTTGGGCCCAGAAAGGGTCAGAAAAGCCCCGAATATAAAATGAATGCAAGTAAGAAGACGGAGATTAGTAAGGCGAAAGTTTCAAGCCCTCTCTCATCATTCTAGCATAAATATTTACCAGCCTATTTTGGAGACCCTTCAAAACGTGTTCAGGGGGTCACGTTAGGAACTTCTATGGTGGTCCCGGGCTTAAGTATCACCGTGCGGGTCATGCTAATAGTCCAGTTTTCCATAGGAAATTCACTAATGAACCACGCAAATGATGATTTGCGTAATTTACGTTTTAGAGATCACATTTTTCCACCACTTTACGTAAACCAATCATACACATTTATAACGTACCTTACTAACGAATTATACAAATATGCAAGACGGTTTCTTCTGCAACTTACACATATTACAAATGATCTTAAACTGTACATCCTGTTTATCATTTGATACGTATACGTTCGACTTTAAACCGAGAGCTTTTGATTTCCGAAACGAAGTTTGCTTCGGGTGAAACAAAAACCGCGTTGGCAGCGGAATTGCTTGTAAAGGCCCGACATTTACGACCGAGATAAAAACTGACTGTGGGGAGGAAAGGGTGGAGAGGATGGTGAGGAAGGAGAGGGGGGGGACTTAAACTTTTCCTTCGTCGATTTTGCGGCGTGGAAGTTATCAGTGTTTGCTACGTTGTATCATCGGTGCTCAAACATTTGCAGACATGATGCTAATACAGGGCGAACTCTAGTGGTTTCCTGGCTATCAGAAAACTCTTTAGGAGAACCTATCAGTGAATGACGTGTGTTTATATAAGAACAATCCCATATAAATACTTGGTACTTCTCTGGTCTGTACTAAATCTATGTTCTGAGGTACATTATTTATTTATTTCCCATCCGTTTGTTTTTAATGAGCAAACTTTCAACACATTTGAGGTATCGTAAATATTCTAATAAACTTAAAATAAGTACAAACATTTTTTTAAATGTCTTTAAAATTTGTTTGAGTAAAAAACGAACTATGTCGTTTTGTTATTAATGAGTGTTAGTAAGGTCCCAGAAATACCTGCTAATATCGCCAAAAATATTCGTACTCAGCTAATGGCCTTAATTGTATTAGTTAATACAATTTTATGGTAATATTAATTCTGAATGACATTATTTTTTCCGAGGTAATATTAACTGAGAATTATTTTGGGAATCACTCGATCACCAGGATTATCAGTGCTGGGGTCCCATCAAGGCCCTCCGACGGACCCCGTGGTCACCCCACATCTTCCAGCCGGTCTTAATAAAGGGAAAGTGTGTTTTTTTAATTACGAAACACCGACCATGTACGTTTTATCCAGTCCTATCCGTGCCGTGTGTGTATTTATTTTTAGCTCTTTACAACTGGTTCCAGCACTGATAATTGTATATTGCCCAAAATAATACTGAAGTAATAATAATACTAACTAGGCGATCCGTGTGGAACCCGCACTGCGAACCAAATCTTGTCAGCTGATCAGATGTTCTTTTATTTACATTTTCGCTCCTGTCAAAACAAACTATTCCCTTTATTTATCTTTCATTTCATTCAAATTTAAGAGGATCGGTACATTTTCAGCCCAATGGTCTATTTTAGCGAATTTCCCCTATAGGGAAGAAGCTATTACCGTAGGTCTCATGGTAAGACTTAAGCCCGAGACCATGATAACTTTTCGTTTTGAGGTCCCCAGGTGCCAAAAACACCATTCGTTCAAATTTTTATATATGTATTTATATATAAATATAAATATAAATATAAATATATATATATATATATATATGTGTGTGTGTGTGTGTGTGTGTGTCCGTAAGCACGATAACTCTCGTAAAAAAAGTCCGATCTTAATAAAATTTGGTACAAATATGTAAAGTACCATTTATTTGAACGAGTTCGAAAACCAGACTAATCGCACCATCCGAAGGGGGGTTTTGGGGGGCTTTTGTACTCCAAAAATGGGTTTTTGGGGGTTTTCACATGTAATTTTTATTTAAATCAAATTTTAATTTATACCATTGAATTAAGCTTAAAAAAACAAACAATTTGGTATTTTGATCATTGCTCTACGTCAATTAGTTACTGAGATATTACAAATGCTAAACACAGTACGTTGTCTAATGTTATTCTTATGGAGAAAAAGACAAATTTTATATCTCGGTTATTTATGAACATAAACTGACGAAACTTGGTATATCGCTTCATCTGGTTGTGGTTTGTTGATGTTTGAACAAAAAACCAATTTTTCGCCTATGGTTCCCGAAGCAGTAAACCTAGGTACTCGGTCCCCATGTTATTCTTATGGAGAATAATAAAAATGTTATATATCGCTTATTTATGAATGTATATGGATGAAACTTGGTATGTGACTTGAATTAGATGAGTTCTATTGATATTTGTATAAAAATCCATTATTTTTTGTTCCTTTTTGCAGCAAACCTGCGTACTCATCCCTAATGTTATTCTTATGGAGAATAATGAATATTTAAAATATCGCTTATTTATGATTATATTTCTTATGAATTCTGGTAAGAGGCTTAATGTAATATTAAGACATATATATTCATTGGAAATTCGCTGAGTACGCAGGTTTTCTGCGACGGGGGTATTTATTCACGGCACGATAAGATTTAAAATGCGGGGTAATTCATGGAATTTGATAAAGGAATAAGGAAGATCTCGCGGAGTGACAGAAAATCAGGCTAGGGATATAATATATAAGATGCGGTTAGTTAAACTAAAAATGGAAAATTCCATAATAAACAGAATTATACTCTATTGTTATTTAGAAATGATTAAGGAAATGTTACCATCACGGATTAGTATAAATTTCACGACGTTTTGGGGTCTGGAGTCTGACCCCGTCTTCAGGTGGAAAGTATACCTAGATTCCACTGTTGCCTGGATTATGCCACTAATTTGGTTTTGCTCTAGGTATTCATTCTAGCTAATGACGGTATCAGATCCCAGACCCCGAAACGTCGGGAAACTTAGGTTTTACTAATCAGTGATGGAAAATGTCCACAGTAATTTCTTAACCAAGCTCACCAATAAGGTCACCATCACCAGCAATGAATATTAAACAATGTTATAATGTAAAAGTAAAACAATAGGCCATAAAACGGATGACTTACACAACAATGCCAGCCAGTCAAACTTAACATTTGCTGGTATTTAAAACCCTATTTAATCGTAATTGTGCTTTTGCGGTTGGGTGAGGCGCGACTCGCGACTCAACAACCAAGATCCGATCGTTATATAATTTCAACCAAAAACCATTATCTCACTTAATGAACTGGAAATTAATAAGTAATATAGGAAGTAGTAGTCGATTAGTTTGCAAACGCAAACTAAACATACAAACACTAGTATTCATCTTTCAACCGATCTTGAACTACCTCTGACTGGTCAAAATGTAATTTTATTGTCGCTCCAGATTTTATAACTAGTGCGGATTAACAACAGTTTACTAGACACATGTCCCTCCCAACAACAGCTGATGGACGACTAGGTATTTGGATGGCCAACAAAGAGTATTTAATGTTATAGAACAATAAACGTGTCATATCATGATTTTGAATCCAATCATGATACATTGAATATTTAGAACATAAACACTCTCTTTCTCTTTTATTATGATTTTAGACCAAATTAACAGCCTTAAAAAATCTTTAAAAAATAGATTGAAAATGGTATTGTTGAATAGATATTTTAGACTTAAACTTAAAATTTTCAAAATGTGTTTTGCTCAGATTCGTTGACTAAGATCAGTGCAGCCGTTTTTAAAATATATTATTTTACACATATACTCACTGTTTCATTTACCACTTTCAATCCTCGCTATTCTGCGTTAATATTAACATTTTTTAACTGTAAAACGAAAAACCATAAGACTAATTAATTAGTTCAATTCGAAGCAAAATAACGGAGAAACCATATAAGGAAACCATTTTAGCTAAAATTTTCTGTTAAATTAATAAGGGTTTTATTACAGCTAGCACAAATATCATTAAATAAACTATAGGCCTTAATAATAAATAAACAAATCTTAAACTATGTAACTGGAAAAAAATCTGTGAAACAATCTCCAAATATTCAGTAAAAACGAGCTGTCTTTTCTGGTTAAAATAAAACTATGGTGGCTGAGGAATTGCTTGTAAAGTCGTGACATTTACGGCCGAGATAAAAACCGCCAGTTTTCTGCTGAAAGAGCAGGAGGGGTGAGAAGGGAAGAGGAGGGGGTGACAGGGAGAGTCTGAGGGCGATATTGGGTATAACTTTTCTTCGCCTTATTTGCTGAGGCAGAATTTATAACGATACATATTTCACTCTCGTGACATAAAACAATGGAACTTATTTCCTTATAAAAATATCATGAAATGAACTTGCAAAGGGAAAACAATTTAAATTTTGATGCAAATTATTTGTACACTTTAGTTGCTTGATTTAGCGTGTTTTTATTAAAGGATTAGCAAGCTATTGGCTGATCAATGTTAAAAGAGGTTAAAAGGTAATTGTTAATGAATACAAGATAAGGCTTTCCCGTAGAGAGAGGCACATTACTTTACAAGTAATAAGCCAATACAAAAATAAAATATTTCCCAAAGAAATTTTAAAATCGCCAAAACACCCACAGTGGTTTGTGGTTTGAGTGCTGTGATTCTTCACAGTAAGCTCTGTTGAAGGTTGTTTTTTATGTCTATGAAAATACACTTCCCTAATTGCCATGAGAACATGTTACAATTTTTATCTTGGGTAAATATGGTGGATTTTCTTTTGACATTTCAAAAGAAAATTTTAATACGTTCTCATAGCAACTTTTGTTAAGCATTTATTACTTGGAAGTATGTCAGTTCAAATATCTTTTACTTAAAACTTTATAGAATAATATTGAACAAATATACCTCTTTATGAAATGAAATTGTTTATTAAATTCAAATATCCTGATATAAATCATAAGCAAAGGCTTTATTTACATTTCGTGAATAGGTGTGCAATTCAACACAGAAAACTGGTTTGAATTAAGAAGAAATGTTTGATAAGATTGTGAGTTTTAAGGCTTTGATAAGAGTAAATTACAAATTATAATATTTAGTTAGCTCATCTCAAAACAATATAAATTGATTGTATTTCATATTTAATTTTGTTTGTATGATTTTTTATTTCATAAAAATTATTTTTTAAAACTAGTAGTTTTCATCACAAGGGGAAAACGTGGTTGTTTTTAGTGCACAATCGAGTTTTAAGAAAAATGATTAAACACCATAAACACGCTTTTGCTCCTTGTGAACAAATTTTTTATATGCTGCCCACATAAGCCTTTGATAGTTAAAAGTTTGGACAAAAAATTAAGTGATTTGTATCGTTTTGGTAGTTCAGATAAGTTAACTTAACAATATTTACATTTCTTTTATTTAAAAACAAAAATCGACTTGCATTTTTTCCACGTGTTTGTTACCTTTGAACTACACAAACGTACAAAGGAACAATAACAATCTTTAAGGTTAGCGCACTGAAAACATCCACAGCTGATTTTCAATGTCCTATTTTAAGGTATCAGAAAAATGCGATTTTACGGATTAATTACAATCCAAAAAACTGCTGCTTTTCCTAAAGTATGATAAAAATGTTATTTTTAAATAACAACTTTATTTAAAGAGACTTAAGGAACAAAAATGAATAAAAGTAACAGAGATGTCATTTCATCACGAGGAGCCTCTGGGAGTTTAGCCGCTTCAAATCAAATTTGCACCTTCAATCTTGCCAACTAGGGTCGTTCCGCTTTTATTTCTTTGTGCAACATATTTCATGTAGTAACTCAACTTTTATCTCCTTATCCAAAATAAAAAAAAAATTGAATTGGTGGAGGTACATTAATGTTGCATTATTTTCTTTCAGAACAATTTATTGTTTATTAACTTTCTCATGAGTAGGATTTTTTAAACAATATGAAATAGGGGTGGAAATAATTTGCGAAATTGTTTGAAGTTATAGTAGATACAAAAACCGCACCCTTTTGTGCTTGGATATTTTACTTATATAATTAATAATTTTTTAAAACATCTACTCTTCTGTTCTTTGGTAAGCTGAATTTCGATTTTACCATAGATTTTTTGTCAAAATAATTATAATTCTAGAGAGCTGGTTGAACTGTAATACAAGAACTATATTAAGTTGTCTAAAGGTTTTGCTAAAATTTACCTAATTGCCCTATTCGTTTCCACTTTACAACAAGTTCAATTAACAGTAACATATTATGATAATTCATCGTAAGAGCAAAAGATCGTACTGATCGTAAGAAAAAAGTATATATATATATATATATATATATATATATATATATATATATATACTAGCTGGCCCAACAGACGTTGTCATTCCTATTGCCATTGAATTTGTTTCATGTAAAATACTCGTTCATTTTCAATATGAGCTCGTTCGCTTCGCTCACTCGCCTATCGAAAAAAGTTTAGTCCTATTCTCAGACCTACCGAATATACTCACAAAATTTCATAAGAATCGGTCTAGCCGTTTCGGAGGAGTTTTGTTACAAATACTGTGACACGAGAAATTTATATATTAGATATATATCTTCTTTTATAAAGGAACAATTAGTTTTCTAAAAAACATTATTCATCTTTTACCTATATTTAAAGAAGCTATTTACTAATCAAAAGCTTGTTAGCTTGTTAGTAAGATTATAAAATAAAACGACGTTTTAGAGTGATATATAAATAAATCCCTGGCCAATAATCAGATGTGAAAGGGTATGTTGTTATAAGTGGAACAGATGTTGTGTAGCCTAAGATCAAAATGCTGACAAGTGAGACGTGTCGTTATGTATTGTCACAACGTTCACAGTTCAGAGTATTCTAAAATTTAACAATTGTCTCCACTGTTGTTATAGTAAATACAAATATGCAAAGAAACATTGAATTAAATTGTTTAAAAGCAAATTTAAAGAATATATATTCCAGAATGAACATGTTGATACTAATTAACATTAAATAGTTAACGTTTTATACTCAATGCATTACTGAGTCTTAATCATACTTATCCTTAAGGCAAACTAGGATATAATTTTAATAAAAGATAACTTAAAATTTAAAAGAATAAAACTAACACATGTAACAACATTATTAACATGTAACGCATTATCATTGTTTTTTAAATTGTACATTTTCAAAACGTGGTAAGGAGATCCTTACGAAATTAACTTACAAAATTTATATATTAACTTTACAACATTTTATTCCTGAGATAGTCAAAAATTAATTAATTTTTTCGAAGGTCCAGCATTGCAAATGGAAATAATGAAATGGGCTTCGATGACAAAGGTTTTGAAAAAAGGAGATACTTTGTTAAAAACACACCGGAGTGAATTTCCCAGGTACATCTCCTGTCAAACACGGCCATTGTTAGTGGTGGCCTGGTGTTGTTTTTCACTCTTTGTTTTGCCGCTTGTTTTGTGAGATTCTAAATCAACAAAATATCCCCCTCGGCCACGATATGACATTGCAGACAACAAACAAAGACAGATTCTAATTTTGTACATGGAAAAGGTAACAAATTGATTCATGTGGAAACGTACTATTTATGAAAAAAATGTATCTAGAAATATTTATTATATGACAAATTTTAATTAAGTACTCTGTTAAAAAAAATTGTTTGACTACATGTTTCGGGACGTAAGCCAATCACCATAGTCAACAAATACCTAACCTACCTTACAATATTAAAACTATTACAAAAACAGACACATATGGAAATTACTTATCATTTGTTTAACTTTGACGACAAAGTTTTCTATCTATTTATTCTCAGTTTTCTTATATTTCCAAATATTAGATTATTTGTAGCAATTCGAGTATTTAGTCATTCCTGAGGCATTTCTTTGTGAGTGACAAATATATTAAATTCTCCTGCTGATTTAATTTTATCGCCTTTGGAAATATAGCTCGTTATCTTTAAAATCTCTTCTATGCTCTTATAATCATGGTTTGTTGTCAGGAGGTGACCAGTGAAATTTGATTTCACTGTAGTTTTGTTATCGCTTCTGAGTGCTTGTACGTTTTTCTTAATCCTGGAACGGTCTACCTGACTGTTAAATGTAAAATTTGTTATAATCTGGGTATTGAATTTGGTTAAGTCTGGATTGAGTATAGTCATTTTATGTCGAAAATATGTCAAATTAAAATAGATTTGATGTTACTTATGGTTTTTACTAAGCTTTGGTATCAGTATCAAACTGATAAATGGTTATTCATTTACATCAAATAAAACATCTGGCAATATTTGTTGTCTGTTCTTTCTAGTTTCTATATTTTAGTATGTCTCATGTTTTTAGTGATCCTACGCCTAAAACACAACACATTACTGTTTTTTCTTAGGTAGCCTGAATTCGTGGTCATTTAAATTGCTTTGATATGTATCTAAAATTACAAAAAGGTAAAAGTAAACATTTACCACATATTTATATATTTAAAAAATCCTACAAAACGTAGCAGCCAAACTGTTGTGACGCTGTGCTTACATTTAGAATGATTATTTTAAAATCTCTCTATCTCTTTAACCATAAGTAACGGGTAATAAAGTAGAGTATAGCTAAAGGAAGCCAATAGTCAATCTTGTACTTTAACATTGTGGCAGGTTCTACTGAAAGCTTGAACATTATTACGTTTTCTTGGCCATTCATTCATACGAAGAAACTCGTTGGTAAAGGTGAGATTATGTTACTTAAGATATTAGTCCCGGGGGGATCGAGCCAAGCTCGGTGTTTGATCCCGCAGAAGAGGCATTGAATTTGTTTTATTTCAAATATTCGTTCATTATACAAATACTCAAAATACCGCAAATACTCACTCACCCCCCGGATTATATAGAAAAAGAGTATGAGTTGCCATTCAAGTAGTTTTTTATTTCCATTATGGGGGTTGCCATTCAAGTAGGTTTTTTATTTCCATAATGATACACAGCTGTTTACAATATTTTAATTTATAGAAGCTGATTTAATTGTTAGTAACCGGTGTTATGATTTTAAACTCCATAAATTTAAACTCCAATGTTAAAATTTTCAATTTTCCAATGAGTTGTTTAGAAAAATACGTGTTTTCCTGAGGTAGTGGTTTTCACCAATAGATTTTTTACAAAAGCCCCTAATCCCAAAATTTCAGAAAAATCCTTCCGCTGGATCTCGAGATAATTTTTGCAAACAAACAGACAAACAGACAAACATACAAACAGACAACAGACAGACAGACAGACAGACAGACAGGCAGACAGACAGACAGACAGACAGACAGACAGACGGACAGACGGACGGACGGACGGACGGACGGACGGACGGACGGACGGACGGACGGACGGACGGACGGACGGACGGACGGACGGACTGACGGACTGACGGACGGACGGACGGACGGACGGACGGACGGACGGACGGACGGACGGGCGGGCGGGCGGGCGGGCGGGCGGACGGACGGGCGGACGGACGGACGGACGGACGGACGGACGGACGGACGGACGGACGGACGGACGGGCGGGTGGGCGGACGGACGGACGGGCGGGCGGGCGGGCAGGCGGACGGACGGACGGACGGGCGGACGGACGGACGGACGGACGGACGGGCGGGCGGGCGGGCGGGCGGACGGACGGACGGACGGACGGGCGGACGGACGGACGGACGGACGGACATAGCTCGTATTAGAGTATAGGGCTGTAAACATTCCCATCACTTGTCGACAAAACTGATTTACAAATTAACTTATTTTACTCACTCAGGGATGGTAAATGTCCGCAATGGTTTCTTAAACAACATTAACAACAGTCTTATAGTTGAGCTGATAACAAATTTCAAGACAGATATAAACATTTTCCCTTATAATTTTCCCAGGGAGTTCTCTCATGTAAAATATTACTTGGTGGGATAACTTAGGGTAAACTGATATATTGAGTTGTTTATAATATAAATAACTACATTATTTATGGACCGAGGGTCGAGCTCATAAAGCTATTTGAAGTTTTGACTACTTGGATCGTTGGAGACAAACTGTTTAAAATTCTGTCTTGTTGTTGTCGCGTTTACCGTTACACCCCCCCTCCATTTGTGTATACCTCAAACTAATCACATGAGTCGGTGCCTCGTAAGGTTTGAGAGGTTATTTTTAATTTTATGTTTTTTTTTCTAAATCTAACTGTAGAGAGAGGCGGGCCGGGTGAGGATTTGATTGATTACAAGGTGACGCGAACCGATGCTTTTGGTCGATTGATCTGGGTTGCCCTCAAAGGCGTGCGAAGGTTATCAATCTCTACTTGGATATTACCTTTCGTAGATGCGTGTGTTGGTTAGGCATTTGTGAATTAAATAAGAGAAAATCTTAGTTTATTATATTATTGTGAAAGGCAATAAATCAGAATCCGAACTATTACGGAGAAAAATAAACAAGTAAATAAATAATGCAGCATACTTAAATAGGTAATCTACACAAGATTTAGGTCTAGTTAATACATGAATACAGGTTTAGATAGCTAAATTTAATTAAATAGTAGATGCATGTAAAAGTGATTATTTTCTAACATTTAATTTAAACCCATTTGAACCAATCTTAATATGTAATTGCGTAAAGAAATACCCCCGTCACAGCAAACCTGCATACATGAATATATAACATAACACATTAACACGTACAGGATTCATAAGAAATATATTCACAAACAAGCGATATTAAAAATATTAATTATTCTCCATAAGAATAACATTGGGGATGAGTACGCAGGTTTGCTGCAACATGGAACACAAAATAATGGGTTTTTATGCAAATATCATTAGAACTCATCTAAGTAAAGTCACATACCAAGTTTCATTCATATACATTTATAAGTAAGCGATATATAACATTTTAATTATTCTCCATAAGAATAACATGGGGACCGATTACCTAGGTTTGCTGCTACAGGAACCATACGTGAAAATTTTGTATTTTGTGCAAACAACGATAAACCCCAACCAGATAAAGCCATATACCAAATTTTGTCAGTTTATGTTCATAAATAAGCGAGATATACAATTTTTCTTTTTCTCCATAAGAATAACATTAGACAACGTACTGTGTTTAGCACTTTCAATATCTCAGGAACCAATTGACGTAGAGCAATGATAAAAATACCAAATTGTTTGTTTTTTTAAGCTGAATTAAATGGTAAAAAATAAAATTTCATTTCAATAAAAATTACATGTGGAAACCCCAAAAACCCATTTTTGGGGTACAAAACCCGCCAAAAACCCCCCTTTGGATGGTGTGATTCGTCTGGTTTTCGAACTCGTTCAAATAAATGGTGCTTTACACATTTGTACCAAATTTCATTAAGATCGGACCTTTTTTACGAGAGTTATCGTGCTTACGGACACACACACACACACACACACACACACACATATATATATATATATATTATTTTTAAAACCATTACTAACGAGTACCCTTTTTTTGAAACATTTTTTATTTTGACTGACTAGTTTCAACCATAATGGCCATCTTCAGAGTCACATAACCTCAACAAATTTTCTTTTATATTAATTACAAACATATGTTAAAAATAAATAATATATGATCACTAATTCTAAAATTGTGTATATAAATATAAAGGTAAAAATAAAATAAAATATTAATTTGTATATACTATATAAATGTACTTTCTCTGAGTTCTAATTTCATCAATTTTTTCAAAGATAGGGTGTTGTTGACTGACTTGCATAGTATTTAAAATGTACATATATAAAAATTTGAACGAATGGTGTTTTTGGCATCTGGGGACCTCAAAATGAAAAGTTATCATGGTCTCGGGCTTAAGTCTTACCATGAGACCTACGGTAATAGCTTCTTCCCTATAGGGTAAATTCGCTAAAATGAGAAAATAATAGGTTAATTTCTGATTTTTTTCACATTTCTGGAGCTATTGTACGTCCTAGAAGGGTGAATCTAGGTAAATTCATGAAAAATTAGATAGGTAAGATTTCCAGGGAGCCCCATTTTTATTTGTTGCCCTTATATCCTCTTAACTATTCCCTTAAAGTTCAAATAATATAATTTATTTCAAACATCTTAAATTACCTGATGATCAGCTGTGGTTTTATATTTAATGATTTAAGCTTCTGATTTGTACACATATTAATATGTGTGCTTACCAATTTATTTTCCTTGACATGTAAACAGTAAATAATTCTATACACTTATACAAAGGCAGAATGTTTGGGGTTGTATCCACCTACAAGCCACTAGTATACTTATAACAATAATAATTTGATTGCATTAGTAATTATGTGTTAGTTTAGATAATGGGGCGATTGATTAAACTATTACAATACAAATTACCTGAATGTATTAATTAAACTAGCCTTTGTAGAAATTATACTTTATAAGATTGAAATGTGACTTTTGTAAGTGCATTAAGATTCAGTATGAATATTATAGCAATAAACTAGCCTCATTATAAACTGTCACTATAAATCTTGGACACTAGTTAACGAAGAGATGTCATTATTAATGGTCAACATTCAAGAGCTAATTAACTGATGCTGTAATTTATTATTAAAACCGCTGATTAAATAAAAAAACTGTTTAAAATGGTCCCGTTAGTTTCAAACAAAATTATATGTTTTAAATTTTACATTACTTCGAAGTTATTTAAATCCTACAAAATTATCATAAATATTACAACAAGTAATGTACTCCACTATTTACACAAGAAATGTAACGAATAACTAACAACCTTAAAAAGGTCCCACAATAACTTTAGGAAGAATATTAATAATAATTAATTATAAAAAACTTATTTGTTTATTAAAAAAAAAAATTAAAAGCGAATTATTACAACCCCCACTAACAACAGATTGTACACAATTAATTAACTCAAATAGTTACGACTTCTAAAATAAAAAAATGGTGTCAGGTAAAATTTCATTAAGATCGGACCTTTTTTACGAGAGTTATCGTGCTTACGGTCACACATATATATATATAAATAAATATATATATATATATATATATATATATATATATATATATATATATACACCCATTTATTTTGTTCACGTGTAGGTATACGTGTAGGTTGAACGTGTTACTCACCTATAGGTTGGGTGTGTTTATGTTTTATTTAACATAAAGATGCATAAAAAAAAACTAATACATTTTGTGTGCACGTTGATAGATTTTTCGAGATTCAGAGTTTTATATTGAAAGAACTATGAAAGCGTTAGCGGCGCAACGGGTAGAAGAAATCTTGTCTTAAAAGAATTAAGATCCATCTAGGATTGGAGCTTCTTGAAATCAAATTTGCACTCTTCGCCGGAGAACAAGTGCTCAATCCACTTTCATCTTGAGATGGAAAGGAGAAATCGTAACTACGTTATTGAAAACCGCACTTTAGTTTTAATTAATTGACACAAATAATAAATAATTTATATTAAAATTAATGTAAAACATATTTAAAGTGTTTACTCAATTTAGTCAACATTAGTAATATTTATAATGTGTATTAATTGTTACGCATTTATTTATAGCTATCAGTAACAAATTATTAGTTGTTATTTTAACTGAAATAAGACGATTGTATGCAATTTTAATACCAATTTAGTTATAAATCTAAATTAATTTATAGTATCAACTATGTATTGGCTTCCTTGAAATGTAAAATATATTTTTTACAGCTGTAACGATTGAGAAGACACCTTTTCTGTAAAAAGAAAATAATTTAAGTTTAGGTTATAACCAATAAATTAGTAGTACGCAATTAAAATGGTTAAATCATTGATATGCTTTAGAAAGTTTTAGGAGGCAAATGTCAATGTAAAAGGTTATTATTGATTTAATTATTAACAAATTATTGACTTATCTCATTGAATATGAAATATACTCTCAACTGATTATATATATAGAAGTCGAAATTTTCGGTTTCGAACAATTATAATAATCTTATTTGTCTTAATTAGGTGATGTTTTATTAATCAAAGTATAACATTGTAAAACAGTAATATTGATTTAATTATTTTAAATTCAGTAAGAAAGAACGCGCATTTTGAGATATTTTGTAGTATTGTTCATCGCAAGCTGTAATATTGTTATAAGTTTTATCCATTAATATAACGATTCAGTAATCAATATGATTTTTAGCGTCATTATACAACATTATAACGCACAGTACAAATATTGTTATAGTTGTAAATATAAAGTATTATGCTGATTGTTCTTGCACTTGGTAGTTAGTTGTGCACATTATATCTAAGTACTTTTAGCGAATTTCCCCTATAGGGAAGAAGCTATTACCGTAGGTCTCTTGGTAAGACTTAAGCCCGAGACCATGATAACTATTTGTTTTGAGGTCCCCAGATGCCAAAAACACTATTCGTTCAAATTTATATATATATATATATATATATATATATATATATATGCGTCCGTTACCGCGATAACTTGAGTAAAAAACGTCTGATTTCGATGAAATTTGGCTCAAATGTGTAAAGTGACATTCATGACTTTAAGTTCGAAAACCAGAAATATCGGACCATGGGAAGAGGGGTTTATGGGGGTTTTAAATTGTCCAAAAATCAGTTTTTTGCATTTTTCACCCTAACATTTTTAAAAAACTTAATTTTGGTGTTGACCATGCTATAGAGCTTAAACAAATATGGTATTTTGAATTATTAACATAGGTTAAGTGGTTGCGGAGAAAATAAAAAAAAAATGCTCATAAAATCTCCCATGTTAAACTTATAGGAAAAAGGTTTTTGGCTTTTCCTCAGTTCATTTCTATGTAAACTTCACATTTGCTTTTACCAATCAGTTTAGCTCTACAAAACAATCATTTTGGTGTTTAAATTGTGATTCTACGTCCAACCGTTGCCGTGATATTCAAAGTGCTAAACACAGTATGTTGTCCAATGTTATCCTTATGGAGAATATTTAAAATTTGACATCTCGATTATTTATGAACGTATATTGATGAAACTTGGTAGGTGGCTTCACCTAGTACTGGTATATTGATATTTCCATAAAAAATTGATTTTTTTTTATTATCTTCAGCAGCAAACCTGCATTCTCATCCCTAATGTTATTCTTATGGAGAATACGGAAAGCTTTATATCTCCCTTAATTATGAACATAAATCATTAAAACTTGGTATATAGCTTCACCTGGTTGAGTTATATTGATAATAGCAAAAAACCCGCATTTTTATCTTCCTCGTTGCAGCAAACCTGCGTTCTCAGCCCTAATGGTATTCTTATAGAGAACAAATAAAATGCTATATATCACTTATTTATTTAAGTATTTTTATGAAACTTGGTAAGTGGCTTTATGTGGTAGTAAGAAATATATTCATTCATAGTAAATTTGCTGAGTACGCAGGTTTGCTGCGACGGGGGTATTTTATTTATAAATGAGATACAAACTAACCTTAGATTTTCCAAAGCTAAATATTTTGTAAATATTAATTCTGCCACTGACATATTAGTATTTTATTTTATTTTAAAACTATCTTCATAGATGTTAGTGAAAAAAGTAATGACTATATAATATCATAGTGTGAGGAACGTTACAGTTCTACCAGCCTAAAGATTTGTATTGTATGTATCGAGTGCAGAGCAAAGGTCCCAGATGAATATCAGCGTACAATATTGCATCCCCCATCCCAACACACATACACGCACGCACACACACGTACATCCCTTCCGGCCAAGAATCGCTCCCCTTTCTCAAGTTTCTGCTCTGTCGCGTCTTTTCAATATCTTTTATTCTCCAACTCTGCCCTCCCTATACTAAGGTTCAACGCCCATCAATGTAGGATGTGTGTCAGTTTTTTACTTGTTTTATCAGAATGGAAGAGAATATTTAGTTAAATATATGCATATTAAGTTTATAAGAAACACAAGCTACCAAATATGCAATGTATGTTTGGTAAATCTTATATTAGTTTTGAGGAAAAAACAATAAACCACGTTTACATTTCAAATGCATATATGCTACTCAAGAAACTGTTTATTTAAAATCTATAAAATCTTTAAATTTAATAACCAATTAATCTTCCGATATATAAATTGTATATCGGATTTTTAAATTAAAAAATTACTAATTTTTTTATTTATGTCGGTTTTACGTCGAAATGAATATTGATGGAAATATGCCTTTTGTAGATTATAAAACTGGTATTGTATTTAATTGATGACGTTAGCATAGTTTTAATTTATCTTTGGAAATTGAAGTTAATGTTTGTCTATGTGTGTCTGTGTAGTAGACAGCCATAACATGGTCAACTAAAGTGTTATATAACGAAGACGGAAGGGTCTCCTAATGCATTTTGAAGGTTTTGAGTTTACTCTCAAGTCCCGAACATCAGGCCTAAAGCTTTAAACACGATTTTCACAGTTTTTAAAAATTTATTTAGTTATTTGGCTGGATATACAATTTAAATTTACTGTAAACATTTGTTGTGCATTCGTTTAGTTAATCTTTAAGGCACTCTTCTTGATTATTGGTACAAAATTAAAACTTAAAACATTGATCGGCAATATTAATTTTATTTGGAGATAATTTTAAATTAAATGCTTTTTTGGGTGATAATTTTAGTTTTAAATTTATATGAAGTTTGGTTAAAAATACCTGAAGCTAGAAACTATTGCCTTATGTATAAATTTACTTATTTATCTTTGTCTATTCAAGTTGGTAACGTATTGTTATAATACCAATTCGTTGACATACTGATTAGAAAGGTGGTTAACATATATTTTAGCAGGGATACTTAGTTTCAAAATGATTTATGTTTGTTTAATAATTTGCATATTTTGGTTACTAGAGATCCGTTAATATAAATACATGAATTTTAACATAGATCTGTTGTAGATGGGAGGATGTTAATATGTTTTTAACAAATTTATTACATCCTTTTACTCACTAAGACTAAGAATGCAGATATTTGTGTTTTTAATTAACAATTTAAGAGGTATTTTAATATTATTTTTGAATAATTAAAATTTCTGACATTTTTATGAGTCTTCACAATGTATATAAAAAATTGGGAAAAATTGACTTTATTCGTAAACAGGATTGGTTTCTATTTCCTTTTATATATATTTATTTAGCTTATTTATTATATATTCCTTTTTGATATATACAACCTAATAATAAAGAACTTGATGATAATTAGACATTTTAAAGTAATTAAATCCTTAGTCATAAGAAATCTGATTTCTTTGTAAATCTCTACTACAAAATTATTAGAAAAACTTTTGCTATTTACACCTTTAAATTACATAAAAACCCTTTCATCCTAAAACTCTAATTTAGTACTTCACAGCTATTTGAAATCAAAGAATTATCTCTGGAGCCATTAACATTGCTACATGAGAAGTAGCCTCATATCAGTACAACAGTGGTGTCCTTAACAGGTTACTTTATTTATAAGGGTAATAACTCCATACGATCTGTTAATGCTCCTTACTAAAACAAACGTGATGCATTCTTAAAGGCAACGGGAGGTGTTATTTTTCACTTCTGGTTGTACATGTTACTCACCTATGATACGTGTAGGTTGTACGTGTTACTAACCTATGATACGTATAGGTTGTACGTGTTACTCACCTACGATACGTATATAGGTTTACGTGTTACTCACCTTCGATACGTATAGGTTGTACGTGTTACTCACCTACGATAGATATAGGTTGTACGTGTTACTCACCTACGATACGTGTAGGTTGTACGTGTTACTCACCTATGATACGTATAGGTTGTACGCGTTACTCACCTACGATACGAATAGGTTGTACGTGTTACTCACCTACGATAGATATAGGTTGTACGTGTTACTCACCTACGATAGATATAGGTTGTACGTGTTACTCACCTACGATACGTGTAGGTTGTACGTGTTACTCACCTACGATAGATATAGGTTGTACGTGTTACTCACCTACGATACGTGTAGGTTGTACGTGTTACTCACCTACGATAGATATAGGTTGTACGTGTTACTCACCTACGATACGAATAGGTTGTACGTGTTACTCACCTACGATAGATATAGGTTGTACGTGTTACTCACCTACGATACGTGTAGGTTGTACGTGTTACTCACCTATGATACGTATAGGTTGTACGTGTTACTCACCTACGATACGTGTAGGTTGTACGTGTTACTCACCTACGATACGTGTAGGTTGTACGTGTTACTCACCTATGATACGTATAGGTTGTACGTGTTACTCACCTACGATACGTATAGGTTGTACGTGTTACTCACCTACGATACGTATAGGTTGTACGTGTTACTCACCTATGATACGTGTAGGTTGTACGTGTTACTCACCTACGATACGTATAGGTTGTATATGTTACTCACCTATGATACGTGTAGGTTGTACGTGTAACTCATCTACGATACGTATAGGTTGTACGCGTTACTCACCTACGATACGTATAGGTTGTACGCAATACTCACCTACGATACGTATAGGTTGTACGCGTTACTCACCTACGATACGTATAGGTTGTACGCGTTACTCACCTACGATACGTATAGGTTGTACGTGTTACTCACCTACGATACGTATAGGTTGTACGTGTTACTCACCTATGATACGTGTAGGTTGTACGTGTTACTCACCTACGATACGTATAGGTTGTACAAAGGATTTAATTTCATGCTAATAGTGGAGATCATTAATAGATCTCTTTAACGTATTTTAATAACGTATTTTCAGAATAGTATGATTGATTAATTATTACTTTTACGAAGCGAACTGTAGATTTATACATTTTATAACAAAAACAATAATGGAAAATCACTGTGGCCATGGTAAAAATCAGTGTTCATTTTATTTCTATATGCCTTCCGTTTCAATTCATACAATTCATCTGTCAAAGGTGAACTGAATACTGGATTTGATAAAACCTTTATTGTGTCGTTATATCAGATTGTGATAGGAGGTTAATCCATTTTAAACCACGTGTCAAAAAGATCTACGTTATGGTGGCTAACTCATTTAACTTTTCAAATCGGAATGGACAAGTGTTCAGCTTCAGCAGTCGGTCAGCACAAAATGTTTACTTTGTACTTGTCACTTAGTTGAAACCACTTAAGATATTTCTACCCTCGTTGATGTAATTTTTGATGCTATTGCCCAGAAAAAACATAATATGGGTTTCAACCTGCTAATATACTACACAAATTTTGTTCGCAAAGTTAAGAGTATAAATACGCACCTAAAAAAAATCTTTATCCCAAAACCTAACAATATTCAGTATAATTAATGTCAAAAGAGTTATTCTTTAAATAGTGATCAATGGAGCTATTAAAAATTAGTAAATACCTCGTATATCGCCTCAGAAATTTCTAATTATAATATCCAGTTGTCACCCGAGAGAAAAAACAGAATTAAAAACATTGTAATGGAAAATCCAATTAGTTATAAAGTAACTTTTAAAGTGACAGCAACATAAATCAATTTACTCAATGAATCAGATAATTGATTGCGAGGCAATAAGTCGTAACTGATCTGATTAGGAAGTCGTACTGTCGTTGGTAATAATAGATTAATCTTCTCATTAAGATAGTAAGACGCTTTAATAGTTCATTTAACTTATTATTTACAGTTATACAGTAATATTTAACCTGACCTTCGGAATAATAATAATTAGTTTTCACCATTAACTAACATAAAGCAAAAATGCTCTGATTGGTTCGCAATGAGTATCAATATATATTTATTTTTATAGTGAAACGCAACTGTTGTAGACTTATTTAAAATATAATACATAGATCTTGCTTTATCCTGACATTTGATTTTGATTTCTAGAATAGTATCTTAGCTTAGTCACAAACTTATATCTTGAGACAGGCTTGAAACAATATACATTTGCTACATGAATCGAGTATTGCTTATGAAGGAAATCTTGTACTATTCATACAATTAAACAAACTAAAAGACAACGTACTAAAAAGTCTTAACTACTCCGGTAACTGTTTTGAAGGAGTTTTATTTATCGTAATCTATATCACTTATGAGGAAAAATATAAATTAACATAATAATACCACCCTGTCAAAACCCCTATGCTAGACCTTAGGCAAACCATCAAAGTGGGTTTGATACTGGATCTTCTTGGGACTTGTAATTGTTTATGTTTTCTAACAAAAGGTCAACGATGAAAGGAACCAAACAGGGTTTGGCACATCCAATATCAAAACGTAAACAAATTCTATTGACGTTGATATATGCATAAAAGATAAAATTTATTCTGCATCCAAGCCACCATATAATGATTTATAATGTTGACTGATCACAGCTCTCTTAAAGTTAAAGATAATTATATCCTCAGGATGTCCCGGAAGTAAGTACAACAACTTTGGAAATTGGTTACATAGGTCAAAATAAAAATAAAATTCTGAGTAACTTTTTTTCCAAAAACGCCTTGTTACCCGAGATATCCGCCATTTTGTATTTTTTCATTAAGATTTTTATATTTTAAAAACTATTAAAGATATGTTTACGAAACTTGGTATAGTGTTTAAGGTAGTAATTAAATAATTGTAAAAAATAATTACTGACAAATAATTTCCTTTTCAAAATGGCGGCCATTTTAATGTTTCTAACTAAAATTACAAAAAAAAAAAAAAACGGCTGATTATATGAACAAAAGTCAAGGACACCTTTATTTAGCACCTTTAAATTTCTATCAAACGACACCAAGTTCAGAAAGAACGAATAACAAATAGCTGAAAAATCACGATTTTTAGTTGTACAGGCCAGGTGCACCCTAAAAGCTTGTCCTCATTGCGCCTCAAATACAATTTTAATGAAAAAATATAAAATGGCAGATATCTCGGGAACAAGGCGTTTTTGGAAAAAATGTTATTTTAATTTTGACCCATATAACCCAGTTCCAAAGTTTTTGCACTTACTTCCGGGACATTCTGTGTACTATTTTTAAAATTTCGGCTATATATTATTTCACCCTTAAAAACTAATAGAATACTAAACTTTTAAATAAACGTTTTAAACGTTAAACTCGTGGATGTAATACCTGTGTTCACTGGGAGAGGTACAAAATAAACTTTATTGGCTTGAAGGGGGGGAAGGGGGGAAGTGGTTCTCTTAGTAATTGATCAATACTTAATTGTACTTGACAAATTAAGTGGCAACATTAGAGAAGGGTTGGGGTGGCTACAGGGCCCTCATTCCCCCATATACACACCACGCTCTTTAACACAGCCAGCTGAGAGTTCCCTCCACTTTATACATTTACGGTCGTCATTTTCTAGGTTATCGACCTTAGGATAATTTTGGATTATTACAGAATGTTTTAACACTTTGAAGAACAAAAATAAAAAATATATTGCAGACCACGAATACAGACACGCTTCTTTCTACCACTTTCTTACTTCAGTTGGTGCCATTTAGGGAAATAATTCCAAAAATAGATAAGAGCAATTGCAGAAAGTTTGAATGACAAATGGGACAAACCCTACAACTTGGTTATAAACTGAGTTAGGGTTAAGGCTCCCCATCGGTCATATTGGATTGATTTTCCATAAGCGCAATGCTAACTAAACATCTATTTAGGACCCACATTTTTATTTCATTTTCAATCTGATTTAGGTAATTTTTTTGACTACTCAAAAAAGTAAAGTGTGATTTTTGCGAGTAAAAATTTGTATAAGTGTTACAGATTACCTGAACAAAATTGTCGAACTTAAAGAATAATTACATTTTTTATTAAATATTATAATTCATTGTCTAAATATCTTCCACAATAATCACCCGCGATAAGAATATCTTTCCATTGACACCAAAATCAAAATTTTATCTCAAGACATAAGCGAAAAATTGGGGTCTGAACTTAACTTATTCTAATGGGCGATAAAACCAATACGGCCGACAGGGTAGCCGGCTCTTAAGCTGAACTACTGGCCAATTTTGAGAAAAAGTTGGTGTGTGCTTGAGGATAGAGAGAATGAGGTGGTGGTTGGAAAAGGAGTCGGAAGATGGAGCTGCAGTTCCAAAATAAATTTTAATCGAATGAAATTGTAAAAAATTTGTATACAAAATATTTGGTTAAAAAATATAAATTTAATTTTTTTAATGTAAATAATTTATTTAGTTCTTATTTGTTTGTTAAATTTGTAGTCATATTTTAATGAAAACAGAGGTTTTCACTACAATTGGAAAAATGGAAAAAACGAGATTTAAAAATCTTACAATGTCTAAAACAATTAAAGAGTAATACGCAATAAACCCCTTATAATTTAAAAATGTTTAAAAGTAATGATCTTATAGTTTATACCGATTATCCACATATTTTCATAAGCTTTATGGTCAGCATCACGCGTATCAAGTCGCCCACACTGTTATGAGTTGCGTTAATATCATGTCTTCCCGCAGCCAAGTTCCTAATACCGAAGTTTCTTTTGTCCCAACCTCTATCGGAGTGTGATTAATTTCCGCCTCCCATTGTCTAGGTGTTCGATATTGTGTTGGCACTTTTTCCTTCTAGGGAGGCCCAATAAAATGAGTAACACATTACCCTTCCGATAAAATTTTAAATAAAATATACTAAACGCTTTATAATTAGTGAAACGTTATCATAATAATATGCAATCAAAGATATAGAAAATAATATTTTCACGGACATTGTTAAAAATTTTACTTGTTTGGAAACTATAATTATTATATGGATATATTTAATGCGGCAATTAATTCCCCATCCTTTTACGAAATCCAACATTTACTGTTAAGTTCGTTTCCTCTTTTTGGAAATATTCTGTGATGTCTTAATTCATATTACTTATCTTATAATACCAATATGTAAAAAATTGCTTAATCAAGTAATATAAACTGTATATACACTCACAATACATTTTTCTTGCATAATTTAAATTACAGGTGTTAATGGCAGTGTATTAGCATGATGCTAGTCTTATTTTGTTTTGTTTCAAAATACGATGTTTACTTTAAACTATATGTTTTCCTATATTCTAATACGAGCTATGTATGTTTGTTTGTTTGCAAAATTTATCTCAAGATCCAGCGGAACGATTTTGCTGAAAGTTTGGAATTAGGGGCTTTTGGGACCAACAAATCGATTGGTGAAAACCACTACCTCAGTAAAACTCGTATTTTTCTAAACAACTCATTTGAAAATTGAAAATTTTAACATTGGGCTTATGGAGTTTAAAATCATAACACCGGTTACTATGAATAACAAAACAAACCATTAAATCAGCTTCTGTAAATTAAAATATTGTAAAAAGCTGTTTATCATTATGGAAATAAAAAACCTACTTGAATGGCAACTCTCATAATGGAAATAAAAAAAACTACTTGAATGGCAACTGAAACTCTTTTTTCGATAAGCGAAGTGAACGAGCTCATAATGAAAATGAACGAGGATTTGAAATAAAACAAATTCAATGCCTCTTCTGTGGAATCAAACACCGAGCATGGCTCGGTCCCCCGGTAGCGAAGCGAACGAGCTCATATTGAAAATGAACGAGTATTTGAAATAAAACAAATTCAATGCCTCTTCTGTGGAATCAAACACCGAGCATGGCTCGGTCCCCCGGTAGCGAAGCGAACGAGCTCATATTGAAAATGAACGAGTATTTGAAATAAAACAAATTCAATGCCTCTTCTGTGGAATCAAACACCGAGCATGGCTCGGTCCCCCGGTAGCGAAGCGAACGAGCTCATATTGAAAATGAACGAGTATTTGAAATAAAACAAATTCAATGCCTCTTCTGTGGAATCAAACACCGAACATGGCTCGGTCCCCCGGTACTATTTTTATGACATACTTTGTGTTTGTTTTGGTTCCATGTTGCAACGAATGTTTAGCAATTAATTCAATTTAAAGAATTATTCCTGGAAAAATATTTGTTTTTCCAAATACCGTACGTAGTCACTTAATATAATTCTTGAACAAAGCTTTTTCAACATTTCAAATTTTATCACATCCATTTATGTCAACATAAAACGTTTTACCATCCTACTCACCTGTCCATGGTTTACCTTTACGTGTGTTATCACTAAATTCATAAATCAATTCAATATATCAGATAATAAATACTTAAAAATCGGTAGTTTATATTTAACTATAGCGGTGTTGAATGGAATTAATGAATGAAAATAATTTTTATTTGTCACAGACTTTTAGTTTACAAACATCATATGACAGACATACATAAAAATACAAGCTAGCAAGTACACCTAATTTTAGTACATACATCTAACAAAATTTCAATATTTTAACAATAACCTTGCAAATACTTTATTTCAACACCTTCAAAATACAATTAAATATTTATTTTGCAACAAACAACTAGGAGCCTCCTAGGCAGAGCCATTAAGGAGACTTCTATCACAAGACAACTAAGTACAGTAATATAAATGCCTACCAAATGGTTTAGTTACAAAAGTATTATACAAACAAGTTTATATATTATTAATTTCAATTTACAAGCAAGTACCCATGAAACAACAATAATAATAAATAACACCACAACTTTAAAATAAAGTTTATGTATGAATCAAATTTAAATCTATTTCCAGTTAGCATTTTAATACCCAATAAATTAAACAAAAATCTGGAACAAGTAATCAATGCTTTGTTGAGTCATTAACCAGGATTTTAGGTTCTTAAAATACTGAGCATAAGTGTTTCTATAAACAATGTAGCACGAAGTAAGGTTGAAAATGCGTCGTGCATTTAAATTAAAAAAATCTGTGAATACAATGTGAGTTTGGGACGTGGGACGGGCACCGAATTACAATAATTTCTGAGGTTGTACCTCAATATCTGCACCGAGTTATATTCATTGCTACATTTTTTGTAAAATAAACTTAGAATTTTGAAAACATATAAATGACGAAGTGGTATGATTCTGATGTTGTAAACAAAGGCCAAAAATGTTCATGTCGGTTCTTTTTTGAAATAACTCTAATAGTGTGTTAATAGTATTATTTAAACAAATTAAATGCATGTATTCAGTACCGAAAATAACAAAATGTAAACCAGACGATTGATCGAATGAAATTGCTACCCAAATAAGATGTATTGCCTTACTCACAGGAGTGAAGGCTTAAGTGATTGAAGCCTTGGTCGATGTAAATTTGATGGATTGGGTGGAAGTCTAGAAGAAACTTCATACCAATCTATCGGTTAACACTGTTAAAGGCTGGGATTCACAAATTCTTATCACTATTAAATTAGTATTTCAAATTACGAATGTTTTAAACAAACCTAACTTTTGTACTTAACACAATAAAAAAAGTTAACTATCTGTCAATATATTGTTCTTAAAGGAAAGGATTTAGTAATTTCCGGGGAGGAAATATTGGATGTATTACTTTACTTTGTTATTACTTAATTGGTTAGCTACCATGGTATACTCAAGTTAGTAATTTTAGATTTGTGGGGTTGTGGTCCATCATTTCCAACTGTTTTCCTACGCTGAAACCAATGCCGCAATCCGTTTTTAAATATCACTTCTTGATATCATGATATTGACCCTTTTTGAAGTGTTAAACACAAATCTATCAATATCATGAGAACGAAAAGTGATTTTTAAAAACGGATTGCGGCATTGGTTTCAGCATGGGAAAACAATTGGAAATGATGGTCAAAACTCCACCACATTTGACAAAAATTATCTCATTCAAAAATTGCAAGATGGCGGTCGAAAATTGTAATTAGTTCTAAATAATGCAAATGCCCCTCACCAATGTCGGTAGTAGTTTATCGTCGTTATTTGATGTAATGACGAGAATGTGGGCATGTTTTAAGGTTGGGGCATTTAAAATTATCTTTAAAATTAATTGTTTAATATCACCAATATCTTGAGAACGAATAATGATTTTCAACAACTGAACGACCTCTTCAGCAAAAAGTTAAACATTCTAAAGTTAAAGTTATCCTTCTAAAGTTAAACATTTCTACAATTTTGATTTTATCGAATTATATAATTGCGTAGCTCTTATTTTTACTTTCTCCCCCTATACCATTATTATTTTGGTATTTTGGTATTTTGTAAGTATTTTAGTATATGGAGAAAGTATTGTTTTCGTAAAAATTTTCGAATTTGATTTGTTAGTGGAAATATTCGTTTTGGTGCTCCCTGAACCCAAAAAAGTGGTTTTTACGTGATGTCTGTCTGTGTGTGTGTGTGTGTGTGTGTGTGTGTGTGTGTGTGTCTGTGTGGATGTTTACAGAGCTAGAGCCCTAACCTATGGGCCGATTTTTATGAAATTTGGTATGTAGCTACTAATCCACGGTATCTCCAGGCGTTTTTTTCATTGTTTGGATTTTTGATTTTTAAGGGTAATTATCCCCCAAAAACCGCCAAAAAACATGAAAAATCCAAATTTCTCAAAAACGGCTCTAACGATTTTGATTAAACTTTCGTGGTTTGTAGAACTTTAGGTTTGCAACAAAATGACACCACCCGCATTTCTTGAAAAATTCGGGTTCAGAAATTACAGGACTTAAAACATCCAAAATTCAATTTTTTGGATTTTTTATAAAAAATCATAAATGTTAAAAAAGATTACTATTCACCATTAAAAAGAGCTCAAAAAACTAAATAAATTAGTATTTTAAATTACTATTCTACGATTGCTAGTTACGGAGAAAATTGAAATTTTAATTTAGCGTAAACACAGTACGTTGTCCAATGTTATTCTTATGGGGAATACAAATATAACTATCTCTCTCTTATTTACTGATCAATTTCATTAAAATTTGATATGCAGGTCAAGTTAGCATTGACCAACAGATGATGTTCGAAATGTGTTGCTATTTAACCCTGGGGGGGCAAGGGGGCATTTCCCCTCTCAAAACCACTGTGTATAGCAACGGACTCTATAGTGCCTCCCAAAAAGGGATTTGGGTGGATATTTCTGAAAACAACTATTTTAGACAATTTTCTGTACATTTATCTATACTTCATATTCTATTTTTAGTAAATAACAAATATTTTTGTCATTAAAGTTTGGCTAAAAGGGAGAAAGTATGTGTCAGTTTCCTGATACCGTTTATTTAACTCGTTTTTCTACCTGGTAAGTGAAATGGATTTAATAACTCTCAAGAACTAAATACTACGAATAACTAAATTTAGTTTAAGAGTATACAAATCAATAAAATAAATCAAAATTTGTAGTAAAATAAACATTGGTCAACTAGAGTTGTGTAGGTGCACACGTCTGTATAGAATCGATAGTAACATTGGGTCGTCGTGACAAGCAATATCCGGCCTTAACCGGGTGACTGGAGCACGGTAGATGATGGAATATAAGTCAACCGTGAGTTCTATAGTGTTCTACTGAACACGGGATTTCAACTTATCATAGGATTTAAAACAAACTTCCGTTAAAAGGAATTCAATTAGAAAAACGGAAATGGCTATTTGACTGTTTTCAGCAAAAGAGCATATTGCAATACAGTCAGATGCATGGCAGATGGCAGATAAATAAATGTCTTAGTAAAGTAGGGTTGAACCAAGATGTGTTAAAGAGCACACTCTCTTTTGCATGATCAGCTGTGACGGGGATGGGCTCGCCAATGAGAAGGCTGCAAACCTTACTTATTTCGTCTGCTGAAAGACATTATTGCGAGCCCATATACGTCGCATCAGCTGATCATGCATACACCTCTCTTTTATACATTTTGGGGTTGAACAGCATGGAGTAACACTTTATTCTTTAATACTTAATACTTTAGTTATTTTAACACTGTATTATTTTGGAAGATTAAATGAGTATGAAGAACATTTTTATCGTGTTTTAGCAGAGAAATAACCATACTAATATTACATCAATACATTTATAAAACAATTATATTTATGCAACTATTTTTTACAATAAAAAATAACCTCAACATCGGATGGATTCCTAACTGACATATGCATGTTTTACTTTCATTTTCACAGTTAAAAATTTATTTAGTTGAATACAAATTTAGTAAATTTAAAGTTAACTTTTGTTTATTTTAATGTTGTCAATTTATTCTGCATCCTAAAGGTACTTTCCAAAGGTCTGCAATGTACCTTCCAGTACTCGTTTATTATGATTATTTTAATATAATTTTTATACAACATTATATTATTTATTTTTACATATGAATAATATTTTTGCAAAAGAAAACTTTATTTCCAACAACGAATATTAAAAATTAAGAAGACAGCAAGTATTAATGGTATTTTTTGTTATATACATTTCGTGTCTTGTATTCAGACACTAAGGTTCAGAAACAAGTAGATTTTTTATTCTCGTCGAACACTCACAATGACACTCTTATTTTGCGGCAGGTTAGGCTCAAACAACTTTCAGCTTAAAGTTGAGACCAGAGACAATGAAAGAAGCGAGAAACACTCCAGTTCTTCCCTAATGTTACTTTATTTGTCAGAATCAATTGACGATTGATTAATTATACCTATATATCCTTTCTCTGCTGCTAGAACCAGAACTCAACTTCTCCTCTACTTTCAGAACAATATTAAAATCAATACTTCTATTCGTAAAGAAGTTTATTTTGCAATTTTTAAATCAATTTGGTATTCTGTAAACACTTATATTTCAAAAAACTTCAAAAGGTGTTTAAGGTGGTATTATCCAAAGGATATTTTGAATATTTGTAACTTCCTATTAAAGTTACAAAACTTTCTTTCTTAAAGTATAAAACTATATTTAAAAACTCAAAATGTAACTATAATAAAGAAATTTAAGGTAGTCAAACGATTTTTAAAGTGGGGTTAGTACTAATAACCTATTAATTTGACAAAGTCGTGGCATAAAATTAACGGAAATAAATCTCTTTTACTTAAGCGTTTGATACTTAGCAAAATATAAATCATTTTTCTAAATAGAGAACAAAAAATACAAAACATATTAGAGAATATAAACGTGTTTGTGTAAGTACCAACGTGTGAAAGGTGCAAAACAAGATAACTGAAAAGTGTTTCAAACACGTGATACATTAACTGTTAAACTAATCACCAAAATTATTCTCTTAAAATATTTTTTAACCAATCATCATTTTTACGAAATAGTCCAGTAGACAAGAGAATACTCTGTAAATCATTGATATGCAAGTATTGTGATGTAGTCATCAGTTGATAACCAATCCACTGTTGTAAGCCCATTCAGATAAACAGATTGCAGTTTATTTATAGTGCGATAAGCTTGACAGCTGTCATATTTCGACGTTGTGCTAAACGCGGATTTACAACGGGCTGTTTAAGTTGATTACAACGTTACACTATATTTACCAAGAGTAAAAAATTACCAGGTCACTTAAATAATCAGAGGGTTTATCACTTATTCGGTTAGTTAAAAATGTTTAAAAAGGGTTTATTGAAGCAATTATAATTATGTAACAATTTGCATCTTGCACGAGAAATGTTTATACAATTTTTCGTATATATTAGGAACAAACAAACATAATAATGAGTTGACAATAGTTTGGTAAGGTTTGAAAATTGAGAATATAAATTGATAAAGCTTATTTGTATAATTTTTTCTAGCGTACATTTTATCTCAATGAGGCTTGCACTTTGTTTAGTGTACTTACACTTTATCATAAGCGGTGAAATACCATGCGTTTGTAAAGATTCTTACAATGGACCAATAGTATATCAGTCCAATACCCTATCTGTTAAGCTAGCCCAGACTAGAAATTCCCAACTTATGCTTTGAAAAGATTTAATTCAAGTCATTTAAACTAAATCCACTTCAGAATTAAGGGTACTCTCTCAAATAACTATGATCGAAGCCTTAGCACGTAAAGCTAGGATTTAAGATAAATACATTGTACTAGTTATTGTCAATTCAATCTGCACTTTTATAAAATCTCACAAAAGAGATAATTTAGACTAATCTACATTACTCTAGATTTATTTATATAAATATTATCTTGTGTTAATAAACTATGTTGCTTTTCTCATTACTTAACATTCATAAATAAACGGTATCAGGAAACTGACACATACTTTCTCCCTTTTAGCCCAACTTTAATGAATAAATTACTTTTTATTTACTAAATATAGAATACAAAACATGGTTGAATGTACAGAAAATCTTGTAAACAAGTTGTTTTAAAAAACATCCACCCAAATCCCTGCTTTGGAGGCACTACAGAATCCATTGCTACACTCGTGGTTTTAAGAGGGGAAATGCCCCCTATTCCCCCCCAGGGTTATTAAGGGGCAACATATTTCGAATTAACTCTGTTGGTCAATGCTAAATTTACAAGCATATCAAGTTTGAATGAAATTGATCAGTAAATAAGACAGAAATAGTAATTTTTGTATTCCCCATAAGAATAACATTGGACAACGTACTGCGTTTACCGCTAAATGAAAATTTAAATTTTCTCCGAAACCAGAAATCGTAGAATAGTAATTCAAAATACTAAATTATTTAGTTTTTTGAGCTCTTTTTAATGGTGAATAGTAATATTTTTTAATATTTATTTTTTTTCATGAAAAATCCAAAAAACTGAATTTTGGATGTTTTAAGTCCTGTAATTTCTGAACCCGAATTTTTACAGAAATGCGGGTGGTGCCATTTTGTTGGAGAACTAAAGTTCTACAAACGACTAAAGTTTAATCAAAATCGTTAGAGCCGTTTTTGAGAAATTTGGATTTTTCATGTTTTTTGGTGGTTTTTGGGGGATAATTACCCTTAAAAATCAAAAATTCAAAAAAATGAAAAAAACACCTGGAGATATCGTGGATTAGTACCTACATACCAAATTTAATCAAAATCGGTCCATAGGCTAGGGCTCTAGCTCTGTACACATCCACACAGACACACACACACACACACACACACACGCACACACACACACACACACACACACACACACACACACACACACACACACACACACACACACACACACACAGACAGACATCACGTAAAAACCACTTTTTTGGGTTCAGGGAGCACCAAAACGAATATTTCCACCAACAACTCAAATTCGAAAATTCTGACGAAAACAATACTTTCTCCATATACTACGTAAAAGGGGGAGAAAGTAAAAAACAATAAACATTTAGTAAGATCCTATTGTACCTAATATAACTATTTTATATTTTTGTAAAAATAAAAATTTACATTAAAAAAAATCATTAAATGAAGTCCTTGCTCAACTAATTTGGGCTGTTATTAATTTTTTAACCTAAAAATGGATTTAGCAAAGAAGGTAAACGGATGGCAGGTGGCAGGTTGAATTGATTGTAACGTCAAACTTAGCCAACCACTGGTAAACAAATTTATGGGGTTTACCATTCAGTAAGACTTAAAACAAGAGGCATAAATAATAAATAAAAATGTTGCAGACAACACTTCTACTTAAGTTTTCTCTCGTAGCTAGTTTATTTCGTTATGGGATTATGCCACGAGTATTATCGATTTGTTCAGATTATTTATACATTTTTTTCATGGACGTTAAAAATTGTCATACCTTATTACTGTATTTACTAAAGGAATTTAGAACAGTATTTTTTAAAGTATAAATTGTATTTGTTGTACACAAAAACAAAAAAATTAAAGTGAAATTAAAGAAGAGATTTTGTTGTAATACTGTTTAAGATCGAATCATAAGTTCACAAAAATCATTATCAATGATTCAGTACCAACATTATAAATTAAAGTTTCTGTGATCGATTTCATTTATTTAAAATAATTGGTGCAACTTTCTATTTGAATAATTTGTGGTTATTGTAATTTTATATAAGCTCATACCCGTAGGTGTCTACAGTATATTGTATTATATCAGTTAAAAACTGTCAATTCGCATAGAATATTAAAAATGATAAATTTACAGTATATTATAACCTCAATATATTTGAAGTATCGGAAGTCACAACACTTACAAAGGGTTTCTAGTACAAAGCACAGTTTAAAGGACGTGAATAACATATCCCATCGTAACGCTGAGTTATATTTGTCACAAGTAAAAATATTGGGAAATTATTTAGTACTAGTTTTACGATTACAAAAAACTAATTTTGTTTTATCTCAACACCGTAGGGTTGGTTAGCCATATTTAGTCCGGATTCATTGAATTCACCGTATGAACTTTACAACCCCTAAATCAATATCAACCCTTCCTCCTCAGTAAGACTTGAAAAGTTCCTACGCTGACGAACTTGATTTTAAATCCACATGTTTATCAGTCTACTTATATTTGTTTTGATCGGAACTATCAACAATGTTTCCACACTTTAGGTATTATGTATAGATTTGTTAAACTATGTTTATAATCAATATTAAAAAAGTTTATATTATGTTAGTATTGACTGTGGAAACTGATTTTAAATTTGCCTTAGTATTGTAATATCTAGTTAAAAAAATATTACAAGCAAGTGATCTTAATACAGTTTTGTGATCAGAAAATCACAAAACTGTAATCTGAACTCATCGATTACAGAAATCCGACCTTCAATAATTAATTTCTTTGACCAATTAATTCTAAGTATCCAAGGAAGTATATAAGGTTTTATGTTAGTAAAAACTTTGAAAAAACTTTATGAGCTTAATCTGAACGCCAGTTTTAGGAGTAAATGATACATCGATAAACTTCGATGTTGGGAATTCACTGTAGATAGCGTCATTATTGTTTAGCGGCCATTCACTGTTATGATTCAGGATAAACGTAATATTTGTTGACCTGGATTTTGTTTATACACGTGTTTTAGTAATTTTTTAAGTATAAAAAGTTTGTATAGTGGACAGTAAGTAGTACTAACGAAGTGTGTATTATTACGACCATAGATATCATAGCTTAAATTATTATTGATGTATGACGCTTTGGAGGTGTAAGCCACCAATTGTCGTCAATCTTAACAAGATCAGTTATCTTGCCTCTTTTAGCTGGCATTAAGAGGCAAGAATTATTGAAATAGCCATTTTAACAATTTAATAGGCTTTGCAATGCAGTTTATCCGAGAGTAAAATTATATTATTAATTTAGTCATAGTGTAAATTTAAGCCTCTTACCAAATAAAATAAAGGTATATATTTAATTCTTGGCAAATTTAACTGAAAAGTATACAACTAGGTATTAGATCAATCTCATGAAATAACTGAAATACTTTTACATTAGGTTTATAAAGCTCTTTCGGGAAATCTAATATGGATCGTCTCAAATGAATAAAAGGGCTGATGTCTTTAGAATATGTTGGTGAATTGTATTATCTCTATCTATTACTTATTTGGCAGAATTGTCATCAACTATATTTAGGAGGACTAAATAGTATTACTATTACACATGCTACTCTTTTGTGTTGTTTGAAAATTGTGGGTAACGTTTGTTTTGGTAATATTTGGGTGAGTTACTTTGGCGGTCCGCCAAGGAAACGGACTCTTGAGCCATATGAGACCGGCCCTGTCCTGGGTTTGAGTCGCAGTAAAATACCGTTTAACCACATGAAATAAAATCTCTTTACTTAAAGATAAAATAGCTATACAGTCAAAATTATACAATCAAAATTACAACAGCTGTACACGAGTAATAATGACTAGCATTAACCATATAAATTATAATAATTTAAACGAGTTCGCACGCAGCACGCTGACGTGAGGGAAGTGAATTTCCAAAAACAAAACTTTTAAAACTCAATCAGTGTAAATACATACATTTGTTAAAATGTTATTGATATCTGAAAACATTGATTTTTGGCTGTTCTGATGCTCCTGGTTTCATTCACCTGCAATGCTAGGAATACAATTTCGTGCATAATAAGGTTAGGAGAAGGTCCAGTCAGGTTTTAAAGTGGTCTTGAGTTGCTGGGGATGATACAAATACACCAACAAATGAATAACATGCTTTTCTAATATAAAAAACCCATAAGACAACGTACTGTGTTTAGCCGATATACATTTTCTTTAATAACTCGGTAAATATTTATGCTAGAATGACGAGAGAGCTTAAAACTTTCGCTTCACTAATTCCCATCGTAATACATCCATTACCTTTACGTCCGGGGCTTGTCTGACCCTTTTTGGGCCTAAAAACTCTAAATTTGAAAGAATAATCCCCAAAAAAGGTGTTTAGAGTTTTCCGATTGTTTTGCCCAACAAAATTGTCTAACTTATTATAGAAAGGGTCGTCCCTACCAAATTTGAAGTAAATCGGGCAAAAAATGCGACCGCTAGAGTGCACACACACACACACACATATATAATTATATATATATATATATATATATTGTTATTATTACTATACATACTATACATATATATATATATAAAATTTTGAATGACCCCCCCAAACGTGTTCAGGGGGTCACGTTAGGAACTTTTATGGTGGTCCCGGGCTTAAGTTTCACCGTGCGGGTCATGCTAATAGTTCACTTTTCCATAGGAAATTCACTAATAATTTAAATAAATTGAGGCGTTTCTGTTTTAACTACCGATAAATTACAGTGCATTAATGTATATGTTATTTAATAGATTAACATTAATGTAACGGTTTAACCCATGCTTTACTGGATACGTTCCACGCACAGATATGTGGTCTATGTGGTTGGGCAGAATACGGTTATAACGAAACTACCAAGCTTTTTTAAAAAAATCCGTTTTTGGCAAATTCATCTCGATAAATTAATTTACACATTTTAAGATATTTATTTAAACTTTAAACTGAATTCCTGTGAAATTAACACATGGGACGAATAGTAATTTAGTTTTAGGAATTCAACTATCTTATAATCCCACTAAAGGCAAGTTTGCCAAAACTGAAGTAAAACTGCTGGTTTTGTTTTGTAATAATGCAAAGTAAAAACATCGAAACAATAAGAGTAATATATATGTTGTATTTTTGTGTCGTAGATTTTGAAGAATAAAAACGGGAAAAGGTATTGTATAGCGTATCTTACAATGGGTAGTTCGGGAACATTGTTAAACAAATGAATATCACAATAGAAAAAGTATTGTAATGATGCGGCAGTATTTTAACTGTTTTGCTAAGTTTGAGTTAAAAGTATAAAAGTTCAAATAAAGGTTAATATTTTGTAACAAAAAACCAAGTTAAATAAGCCAGACTTGTTATAATGGCGGCCTGCAAGTCATCAGGGTTGAAAGAAGATAAAAATGCACTTAACCGAACCGTTAACGGGGTTTAAACGCTCGGTTTGATGGCCTTCGAGTGTCTTAATGCGACATTAACCCATTTATCTTGCACTTCTCAACAACGTGTACGTTATTATGATATCTTAATACTTCTGAAACTCATTAAAAAGTTGCGAATTATTAATTGGGGGATTAACTGTAATGCGAAACAGACATAATTGTATCAAGATACCGGATTCTAAGCTTTGAAATTTGTATAACTTATCCTTGTATCAAGTACTGAACAGCTGTTTGTAATATTTTTATGGGACATTATACAAAAATAAAATGAAAAGTTGTCAATGTAAACGCGCTTTAGCTTCCTACACCACGTGAGAAGTATTTGGTCACATTATTCAGTATGAAACTAAAATGTACGTAAATTACTTGTGGCTGTCATATTAATAACTGATAAACACATAGGAGAATAGCTTTTGCTCACATTTTAAAGAATGTGCATTGAGTGTAATGTTGTAGTTAACACCATCAGTTTTAAGTAAATAATATTTGTTTTAGCGAATTTCACCTATAGGGGAAGAAGCTATTACCGTAGTTGGCATGGTAATAGCTAGGCCCGGGACCATGATAACTTTTCGTTTTGAGGTCCCCAGACCCCAAAAACACCTTTCGTTTGAACATGTATATATATATATATATATATATATATATATATATATATGTGTGTGTGTCTGTGGGTGCGGTAACTCTCGTAAAAAGGTCCGATTTTGATGAAATTTGATACAAACGTGTAAAGTAGCAATTATGACTTTAGTTCGAAAACCAGATAGATTGCCCCATCCGAGGTGGAATTTTGGGGGGGGGGGGTTGTACCCCAAAAATGTTTTTTTTTGAAGTTGGCACATGTAATATTTATTGAAATCGAAGTTTAGTTTTCACAATTGGATTCAGCTTTGAAAAACACACAATTTGTTGTTTTGATCTTTTCTCTAAGTCAATTGGTTACAGAGATATTGAAATTACTAAACACAGTACGTAGTCCAATTTTATTCTTAAGGAGAATAAGAAAAAAATTATATCTCGCTTAATGATGAACGTATACTAACGAAACTTAGTTTACAGCTTCATCTGGTTGTGGTCTATTGTTATTTGCACAAAAAAGTTTAATGATTATTCCCGTAGCAGCTAACCTGCGTCCTCAGCCCCCATGTTATTCTTATGAAGAATAAGTCAAATGTAAAGTCTCCCTTAATTATGAACATAAATTAATAAGACTTGGTGGCTTCACCTACTTGAGTTATATTGATGTTGACATAAAAACCCTTTTATTGTGTGCCTTGTTGCAGCAAACCTGCGTACTCATCCCCCATGTTATTCTTATTGAGAATAATTAATTGCTTATTTATGAATGAATATTGATCAAACTTCGTATGTGGCTTCACCTAGTTGAATTATATTTATATTTGCATAAACACCAATTGTTTTTTTCCTTGTTTCAGTAAACCTACGTACTCATCCCCAATGTTGTTCTTATGGAGAATAATTACAATTGTATATATCGCTTATTTATGAATATATTTTTATTCAACTTGGTATGCGGCTTTATGTACTATTAAGACATATATTATGCAATGTAAATTCGCTGAGTATGCAGGTTTACTGCGACGGGGGTTTTTACTTTTCATCGAGGTTGAATAAATCATGTACTTATAATATAAATTAGGGTAAGATGTGAATGTTTGCGGCGTTAGAATTTAATATTAAATATAACATCCCCTAAGAAAAGCTTTATAGTTGCCGAACTCAATATATTTACTTATTCTTTTCTTGTTTAAATTATCAATCTTGAAGTATTATTAAATAATAAATGTAGCCAACGAAAAAACAATTTGTTACTATCCTCACTTTATTTATCAATAGATTAACTTGGTAACTAATTAAAATAAATAACTATATTCCTAGCTTAATTGTATATAAATCCCCTAAGTGTAGCATACTTCAACCACTTAATTTTCTGGATTGTAAATATGAGTTATGTTTGTTGTAGTTTAAAATTTGTTTTCCAAACTGTGACACAGAAAAATATACATACAAAATATTTGACTCGATCCAAAAAGTTAACATGAACTAGTAAAACATAATTTGAAAAACGTGATTTGCCTTAACGTTACAATATGCTTTACTAAATTATTTTAACGGTGTCTTCAAAGGAACACTTTTGCGCATGTAGAGCAGCAAAATCTGATCCCCACCACGAGTTGAAGCCATGCGAAATGAACAGAAAAGGGTGAGGTAATGTGAACTATTACACTCTTACACAACGTTTAGTGAGAACACCTTAAGTGAACGGCTAATGTGTTATTTTAAAATAACAGTAATAAATGTTGCGGCAAATTAAAAAACTCTACCTCTCTCATAAAAATTTAATTATTGTTAGATTCTAGTTAGAAAATAACAGGTAGGTGAAGAAGCCCCTTCCGAACAATCAAACAAAATTTAATAGTATATAACTAACAGTTGTACTGAGTCGGTATTTTGGCAAAAAAAGTATACAAGGACTGTCATTGTTTATTAGCGAATTTCCCCTATAGGGAAGAAGCTATTACCGCAGTCGGCATGGTAAGACCTAGGCCTGGGATCATGATAACTTTTCGTTTTGAGGTCCCCAGACCCCAAAAACACCATTCGTTCGAAAATGTAGATATATATATATATATATGGGTGTCCGTGAGCACGATAACTCTCGTAAAAATTATCCGATTTTGATGAAATTTGGTATAAACGTGTAAAGCATCATTTATGACTTTAAGTTCGAAAACCAGTCAGATCGCTTTATTCTAAGGGGTATTTTGGGGGGGGTTTTGTACCCCAAAAATGGGTTTTTTGAATTTTTTAGATATAATTTTGAAAATAGTCAAATTTTAATTTTACCCATTGAATTCAGCTTAAAAAAACACACAATTTGGTATTTTGATCATTTCTCTACGTCAATTGGTTACCGAGATATTGAAAGTGCTAAACACAGTACGTTGTCTAATGTACTCCAGAAATAAGCTTATGGAGGATAAGAAAAATTTTATATCTCGCTTATTTATAAACGTATACTGACGAAACTTGGTATACAGCTTCATCTGGTTGTGGACCATTGATATTTGCTCAAAAAAACAATTTTTTACCAAAGGCTCCCGTAGCAGCAAACCTGCGTACTCAGCCCCATGTTATTCTTATGGAGAATAAGTAACGTTTTATCTCCCTTCATTATGAAAATAAATTAATGAAATTTGGTATGTGTCTTTACCTACATGAGTTATATTAATATTTGTATAAAACTCCATTTTTTGTGTTCCTCGCTTCAGCAAACCTGCATACTCAGCCGCGATGTTATTCTTATGGAAAATAATTAAAATGTCATAAATCGTTTATTTATGAATGTATTTTAATGAAACTTGGTATGTGGCTTTATGTGGTATTAAGATACATATATCTGCATTGGAAATTCGCTGAGTACGCAGGTTTGCTGCTACGGGGGTATTATAACATAGAGTGGTGGCTCCAGATATATCATAGAGCTCAGTGGCGCACTGCTTGTGTCGCCAGCCAGTCAGCTGTTCAGTGACCAACAGCTGATTCATTAGTTCATTGTTGACGCGTCTTTTCTCTATCACTCTCTTGCCCAGCTGATTGTCTTGTTGAATCTCGCGTCGTTGCATTTAATTCTATTCTGTTGTGATGTGTTTGCCTTTGCTATTTAATCGGTTTTATTTCTAAATGTTTGTGTTTAGTGCTAGTTAACAGTATGTGAACAACGAATTTCGAACGTGCTGTATTTTTATGCAACAGGTAACAAAACAATACATCTTTCTTTAGTAGTGTAAGGCCTGTAGCAGATACATCGTAGTTGTGTTGTAGTAAAACTAAACTACTAGCACATTTGCATTTGTATCGAACAAATGGAATTATTGTGTACGAACTGATTTATTTATCTTATAACTGCGAACGTTTGTAAGGAACTGCAATTATTTAGCCTACATTCATCCTAGAAATAAGGCATTTTTTGTTCCGTGTATTGAAACAATTCAAATTTGAGGTATATTGCATTTGTCATAAATATTTTAGCTTATTTTACTTTTGTATTTTGTACTGACGTTGCATCAGAAATGATAGACTAGCAATAATTATTAACTTAGAAATGCGAATATCTTATTTATATCTATTACATTTAATTTTAGTGCACATAAGGGGATCAAGTAGTAACTAATACGAGCAAGATAAATTATTCTTTGTGTAAAAACTAAACTTGAAGTGAAAATAAAACAGGTAGCAATACTAAGGAATCAACAACACACCTAACAGTCACTGCATTATGAATTGACACTGAGAGAACTGTATGCTACGTTCTTGAAAACTCAATGGGACTAAAAGCTTTTATGTCTTGGTAATCTGACTTTTATATCAGAATTTCCAGGAAAACAGGGATGTCCCGTGAGCACGATAACTCTCGTAAAAATTATCCAATTTTGATAAAATTTAGTACAAACGTGTAAAGCAACATTTATGACTTTAAGTTCGAAAACCAGCCAGATCGCTTCATCCGAAGGGGTATTTTTGGGGGGTTTTGTACCCCAAAAATGGGTTTTTTGAATTTTTTACATATAATTTTTGAAATAGTCAAATTTTATTTTTCACCATTCGATTCAGCTTAAAAACACCCAATTTGGTATTTCGATAATTCCTCTACGTAAATTGGTTACCGAGATATTGAAAGTGCTAAACACAGTACGTTGTCTAATGTTATTCTTACGGAGGAAAAGAACATTTTTATATCTTGGTTATTTATGAACGGATACTGACTAAACTTGGTATACAGTTTCATCTCATCGAGGTCTATTGATATTTGCTAAAAAAAATCTTTTGCATAATTTTCCCGTAGCAGAAAACCTGCTTACTCAGCCCCAATGTTATTCTTATGAGGAATAATTAAAATTGTATACATCGCTTATTTGTGAATATATTTTTATTAACCTTGGTCAATGGCTTTATGTAGTATTAAGACATTTATATCTCCATTGGAAATTCGCTGAGTATGCAGGTTTGCTGCGACGGGGGTATTATTCATTCTATTTGCCTCCTGGATTGATTGTATGTCTTAAAAAATAAGGTTACTCAACCTTGTCGTCATCAATCCACTAGTTTATATAATTACTAGTTTCGGGACTAGTTTTGTTAGTTTTATCATATATAGCTGCTTTACACTGCTAGTGGATTGATGACGACAAGGTATGTAACCTTATTTTCTAAGACATTGGTCAACTTCTCCGAGTAAAGCCGGAGTGAGGGAAGATATCGTCACTAACTACAATGTCACCACAATGTACCGAAAAAGGAAATATAAATAAGTCGGATATTTTTGTGTCCTAATAGCTAAAGCTGAAAAAGAACAAAGCCCTTTATTATGTAGGAATAGTTTTATTAGTGAATTACCTATGGAAAGTGAACTATTAGCATGACCCGCACGGTGAAACTTAAGCCCGGGACCACCATAGAAGTTCCTAATGTGACCTCTTGAACACGTTTTGGGGGTCGTTCAAAATTTTATATATATATATATATATATATATATATAAAATTTTGAACGACCCCCAAAACGTGTACCCCCCAAAAATGCACTCTTGCGGTTGCATTTTTGTCCGATTTACTTCAAATTTGGTAGGGACATACCTTTCTGTAATAAGTTGGACAAGTTCGTTGGGCAAAACAATCGGAAAACTCTAAACCCCTTTTTTGGGGATTAATCTTTCAAATTTTGAGTTTTTGGGCCCAAAAAGGGTCAGAAAAGCCCCGGATGTAAAATTAATCCATGTATAAAGATGGCAATTAGTGAGGCAAAACATTGAAGCCCTCTCCCGTCATTCTAGCATAACTATTTACCAAGTTATAGAAGAAAATGTGTACTGACCATACACATTACGTTGTCTTATGGGGGTTTTACATTAGAAAAGCCTGTTATTGATTTGTTGGTGTACTTTCATCATCCCCAGCAACCTCAAGCCTACTTTAAAGCCTGCCTGGACCTTCTCCTAACCTTATAATGCGCAAAATTGTGTTCCCAGCATTGCAGGTAAATGAAACCAGGAGCATCAGAACAGCCAAAAAATCAATGTTTTCAGATTTCAATAACAATTGGAATAAATGTATTTTTTACACTTATTTTGAGTTTTAAAAGTTTGTATACAGAAATCCACTTCCCTCACGTCAGCGTGGTCCATGCGAAGTCGTTATATGTTTAGTTTATAAATATAAATTTATTCTTCCTATAGAACAAATAGTATTTACTAGATACACATAGTGGTACCATTTAATAACCAATCCAAACGTGTAGGTACCTCAAACTATAGCTGTAGCGTGGAGTAGTATAATAGTTCCATGATGCAAACGTAAGTTCACAGAGGAGATTAGTAATGCGACTACATTACCAATCAAAGCCCAGATCATGGGTCGCGACATGGTTGTAACTCCGGTGAGCCAAAGTCCATTAGTGCTAAGCCATCTGGTAATGCACTACAGGATAAGCGACATTACAGTCATAATACCGCACTAAACCAATATGTGGTCGTAGTTACGCATTCTTCTTTTCAATTTACCAACGGATTTTTTTAACGACTAAATCTACCTATTTTACTGTGTATCATGTTTTTATTTATAAACGGGTTTAGTTTATTTTATTAGTGAATTTTCTATGCAAAGTGAACTATTAGCATGACCCGCACGGTGAAACTTAAGCCCGGGACCACCATAGAAGTTCTTAAGCACCATAGAAGTTCTTATATATTTTAAGATTTAATCATGTTATTTTATAACAATCATTATAAACATAAACTCTGTTTGTTATCATGCAAATATGAAAGTGTTTATCAGTGAATTTCCTTTGGAAAGTGAACTATTAGCATGACCCGTACGGTGAAACTTAAGCCCGGGACCACCATAGAAGTTCCTAACGTGACCCCCTGAACACGTTTGGGGGGGGGGTCGTTCAACATTTTATATATATTTTAAATATATATATATATATATATATATATATATATATATATATATATATATATATATGTGTATATATGTGTGTGTTTGCACTGTAGCGGTCGCATTTTTTGTCTGATTTATTTCAAATTTGGTAGGGACGTTCCTTTCTGTAATCAGTTGGACAAGTTCGTTGGACAAAACAATCGGAATACTCTAAACCCTTTTTTGGGGATTAATCTATCAAATTTTTAGTTTTTGGGCCCAAAAAGGGTCAGAAAAGCCCCGTATGTACAATTAATACATGTAAAAGATGAGAATTAGTGAGGCGAAAGTTTAAAGCCCTCTCTCGTCATTCTAGCATACATACTTACCGAGTTATTAAAGAAAATGTGTTTCGACCAAACACAGTACGTTGTCTTAAGGGGGTTTTACACTAGAAAAGCCTGTTATTCCTTTGTTAAGAGTACTTTTCCATCTCCATGAATATGAATAATAAGTATAATGGAGTGAAATTGAACTTCACCCCATTTAATGAGAACTATTAAATGAGTATTTTTAATGAGAACTTCGATTGATGGATAAAGTGTATTTCAACTGTTTGCAATTGAAACAGCTGTTAGCGAATTTCCCCTATAGGGAAGAAGCTATTATCGTAGTCGGTATGGTAGGACCTAGGCCCGGGACCATGATAAATTTTCGTTTTACATCTGGGGTAGATGCCAAAAACACCATAGTTCAAATGCATATATATATGTATATATATGTCTGGAGGCACGATAACTTTCGTAAAAAAAGTCCAATCGTGATTAAATAGTATAAACGTGTAAGGAAGCATCTATTTTCATGAGTTTGAGAACCAGACAGATCGCACCATTATAAGGGGGGTTTGGCAGCATTTTGTGCCCCAAAAATGTTTTTTTTTTTACTTTTTACATTTTATAATATTTTAAACCAAACTTTAGTTTAAACTATTAAATTCAGCTAAAAAAATTGGTATTTTGTTGATCGCTCTACATCAATTGAATTACCGGGATATTGAAAGTGCTAAACACAGTACGTTGTCCAATGCAATCCCATGGAGTATAAGTAAAATATTATATCTTGCTTATTAATGAACATATATTATTGAATCTTGGTATGTGGGTTCAACTGATTGGCATTTACTGACATTTGCATAAAAAAAATTTTTTTGGTACTTGATGCAGCAATCCTGCATACTCTGTCATATTTTTTTCTTATGGAGATTAAATAAAAAGTAATATCTCGTTTATTTATGAATATGTTTTGATGAAAGTTGGTAAGTGGCTTCATGAGGTAGTGAACTACTGTTTGAAATTCGCAGAGTATGCAGGTTTGCTGCAATGGGGGTATTTTAGTAGTGTAAAGCTTATGTCTTCCTACAGATCGTTAGCACATAGTCTACACATAAAACTATTCTTCACTGGAAGGAATCCGCTGCATCTTCATTTTCAATCACTTAGGTTTCCCACTTTAGTGATCGAATCTATATTTTAAAGTCTAAGTAGCTTATACACAAACACACGTTAAATATATATGAAATCTTATTGCCAACGTACTTGATTTAGTAGGAGGATTTACCTCGATATCAATGATTATAATTGTTTAGCAATTGTGGTGTTTAATTGGTCGTCTCTAATGTGTTGAGCGTCATGATTGTTTGCTGACCACCAGTCTGATCACAACTACAATACACTGGTGTTATAAACTCAGCTGCTGACGCTTCCCCCGTTGTTGTGCGCCTCTGTTCTGACCCTGCGTTCAAATCGGTTCAAAGCGTTGCATTTTTAATTATGTAACGCGATTGTGTGAAAAATGTTATTGTAGAATTTTGGTTTAAAAAATGTTGACCTTCACTGTAATTAAAAACTCGTTAGTAAATGTCATAACAAAATGTAATTAAATGTATTGTAATTTTAAAAATATTTTAGGTAAATCCAATTTTGGTATTTTGAGCTATAAGATACATTATTTTATGTGAGCCCAGGAATTTCATATTTTTTACAGTCGTGACTTTTATTTTCAAGGTAATAATGTGAAGGACACGTTTTGGTTTCATACAGTTTTTTTTGTTTTGTTTTTAATATAACATGAGTGGGAAGAGTAAAATGAATGACTGAATTTGGCTCACAAGTTGCTGAGGCGTACAGTAAAAAACTAACTTTTTTAGTTTACAGTCTTTTTGAACGGTAAAATTGTTTAGCTTAGGCAAGAATATCATTACTATTTATAAGTTGGTTTATTATCAAATACTTTAAAATAAATTTCAAACAACTTCCCTTAATCTATTTCACATGCCAACAATTTACATAGTAAAATGAATAAACCATGCTTTACACTTCATCACAATCGTCTATATATTCATGCTGTTCCATGCCAGTGACCAATATTCATTAATATGATAAAAAGGGTTTTGCAAAAGCCACGCATTTACCTTGTCCTTAAACTAACCATATGGCAATTTAATTAGATTCAATCCCTCAAGGGAGGCGTACCGGTGGGTGGGTGGTTATGTTGAATAAATACCAAGAACAAGACGTATTTTTACGATAATTAGTAATGACCAAACGCAGATATATCTAGTTACGACACTATGATAACCTTAATTCATTAATTCATTAGTAATTCATTAATTTTAGTTACTGAAACCAACTTAATTTTTCAAGTTTGTTACACTTTTATGTATAGTTTCGAACGTATCTTTATATTATAAGTCTGTAAGCGAAAATTTAAGTCAAAATTGCAGGAGTTTGGCAGATCGCAGGGTGATGGGAGACGGCTCAAATTAAAGGTCTTGATCCCAGGGACTGGGGAAAAATATCAGTATTTTTAACAAATTACCAGCAAACGAGAAATAACGTAAAACATCCGCCATAATAAAAGCATGGGGATTTAACAACGTCTGCTTTTTTACATTAAAACATGTGATTAAGTACGTTGTTTACGAACTGACATGTGACTTATACTGTAAAGAGTAAAATAAATCAGATGAGGAAGAGAATTCGAGAAGTGGCTTGAAGGGGCTATGGTGCTTCTATGGTGGCTATGGCCCCTTCAAGCCACTAGTACGTTTATATACGTATTAAATGACATTTACTTACTTTTTTGTAAGGGTGTAGCAAAACCAGATTAAAGTACAGTTACTTCACTATGTAACATTACTATATTTGCTAATAGTGGCTTTCATTTGTTACAGGTATGAACGATTGATATCACAATGTGAGGGACGCTCGAAACGTAACAGGTAAACAACTGTATATTTTATATTGCACAAGAAAAATTTAAAACGTTATAAATTTCAACTTCAATACGTATACCATTTGAACTATAATGATCGTAATTTGTTAGAAAATATCATAGTAAACTAATTAAAAACTATAAAACCTTGGTTATTGTACGCTGATGAGTATAAGTAACATAATTTATGGGTCGATTCTACAAAACCAAAAAAACTAAGGCAGAGGCTACGTACACGTCCGACATGGGCCGCTACTGTTCACGTCCGTTCCAAATGATGCAAGGTACATTACTTTTCCTGTGATTTTTAAAGCAGATTGAGAGCCAGTGACACACAACGAAAACCTCCTAACCTAACCTAACCCAACCTAATATAATCTAACCTAACCTAACCCAACCTAATATAATCTAACCTAACCTAACCTAACCTAACCTAATATAATCTAACCTAACCTAACCTAACTTAAGCGGTAGCGGCTTAAGTCGAACGTGTACGTAGTCACTTCGAAAAACTAAACTGTTTTAAATAAACTGAAATAGTTTTCCTCTAACACTATTCATTTATTTTATGGATCCTGATCTCGTTTAGAATTTGGCATACCAATATATGCATTACATTTTACTGCGTTTAAGTCATTGTATAGTATTCAATTCAACTTAAAATTGGAACACTTAAAACAATAACAATAGAATTAAACAATGGATACTGTGTTGAACACATATTAAACTCTACACAACCAAACAACAGAATCATATTAGATTTACATCAGCGTTTTAACTATTTTGAATTATAGGGAACAATTTTGCATTGAAGACTGCTAACCGCAGGAAACCTTTCAAGTAGTTATTTACTTTCATCCCGTTTTAAACATTAATGCAATGTTTGCTCCTTGTTTCCTTACCAACTTCGAGAAACCTTTCCAAAATATTGACAGTTTTATTGCTCTCTTTAATGTTCAAGGGAAATATTATTTTATATATTTTTTCCTTCGGATAATGTAGATGATAATATAATTTAATTTTAAATAGATTTATGATAAACGTTTTATGATAATTTATTGTGGGATGCAAATTCGCCTATTTCTTTAACACTTTGTTTTCTTAATGTCACTGTTTATCTCAAACTTCAGTAAACAAAATCAACGAATACATATTAACAACTAATAAGTCTAATAAATATTGAGATTACATTTAATACAAATACAATACGACAATTTAAAACGAAAGGTTGATTACATAGATTTTGCAAGTCATCATTTAATTAATTTAAAATATACTCAATAATAGTGTTTGAATAAGTACCAATCCATAATATTTACTCTAAAATAACTGTGTTGTTTATAATTTTTAAGATAACTTATTAATATTGTTAGTGAATTTCCTTTAGAAAGTGAACTATTAGCATGACCCGCACGGTGAAACTTAAGCCCGGGACCACCATAGAAGTTCCTAACGTGACCCCCTGAACACGTTTTGGGGGGTCGTTCAAAATTGTATATATATATATATATATGTGTGTGTGTGTGTGTGTGTGTGTGTGTGTGTGTGTGTGTGTGTGTGTGTGTGTGTGTGTGTGTGTGTGTGTGTGTGTTTGCACTCTAGCGGTCGCATTTTTTGTTCGATTTACTTCAAATTTGGTAGGAACGTTTTTTTCTGTAATCAGTTGGACAAGTTCGTTGGACAAAACAGTCGGAAAACTCTAAACCCCTTTTTGGGGATTAATCTTTCAAATTTCGAGTTTTTGGGCCCAAAAAGGGTCAGAGAAGCCCCAGATGTAAAATCAATGGATGTAAAAAGATGGGAATTAGAGAGGCAAAAGTGTTAAGCCCTCTCTCGTCATTATAGCATAAATATTTACCGAGTTATTAGAGAAAATGTGTATCGACTAAACACAGTTTGTTGTCTTATGGGAGTTTTACACTAGAAAAGCATGTTATTCCTTTGTTAGAATACTTTTATCGTGCCCAGCAACCTCAGGCCTACTTTTAAGTCTGTCTGGACCTTCTCCTAACCTTATAATGCGCAAAATTGTATTCCCAGCTTTGCAAGTAAATGAAACCAAGAGTATCAGAACAGCCAAAAAATCAATGTTTTCAGATTTCAATAAAAATTAGAAAAATGTAAGTTTTAACTCTGATTTTGAGTTTTAAAAGTTTTTATGTGGAAATTCTCTTCCCTCACGTCAGCGTGCTACGTGCCAATTTGTTTAACTGTTAATACACCAAGTATAAATGTAACGCTCACAATATACTAAATCAACCCTGAGTAAATGTTTCAGCCTTAATCGCTTTAACTATACCACCAGATACTGAACACTGGTTTCAATTTGGAATTGAAGCTCAGATCATGTGTCACAACATGGTTGTAATAAAGCTCTTTGTGATCTATTAATACTTCACCGTCAGTAACAAGTTTTGTTTTAGGTGTAATATCACACATATTGTTAAATTATACATTTTATATTTTTATTTTATATGGTTTTGATTTTGTCTTTCCAAAAGCTGATATAAAAAAGGTTTTTTAAATAGAGATTTTCCAGAATACATTTTATTCTTGTTGATAAATCTTAACATAACATCAATTGACACCGTCTCATCAACAACCAATAAGTAATAATTCTTTTCAAGATAAATATATGATTAAATAACAAGGGCAAGAATGTTTAAACCGCTCGTTCATTAAAAATTTATCTTGATGGGATAAACCGATAATAAAAGGAACTCTAAGGCCGGTACACATTAGACTGACTCATATCGGGATGTTTACGTTCTCTACTTGGCGATAGTGTGTTGAAAATATTATAATTTTATAATAAATCATTAGGTAATTCCATTGTATCATACTTGTATCATACACGTACTTAATTCCATGGTCTTACCAACTACATGGTACATGGTACTACATGGATCTTGGCCTTACCAACTACATGGTACATGGTACTACAAGGTTCTTGGCCTTACCAACTACATGGTACATGGTACTACATGGTTCTTGGCCCTACCAACTACATGGTACATGGTACTGCATGGTTCTTGGCCTTACCAACTACATAACACATGGTACTACATGGTTCTTGGCCTTACCAACTACATGGTACATGGTACTACATGGTTCTTGGCTTTACCAACTACATGGTACATGGTACTACGTGGTTCCCTACCTACTACATGGTACATGGTACTACATGGTTCTTGGCCTTACCAACTGCATGATACATGGTACTACATGGTTCTTGGCCTTACCAACTACATGGTACATGGTACTACATGGTTCTTGACCTTACCAACTACATGGTACATGGTACTACATGGTTCTTGGCCTTACCAACTACATGGTACATGGTATTACATGGTTCTTGGCCTTACCAACTACATAGTACATAGTACTACATGGTTCTTAGCCCTATCAACTACATGGTACATGGTACTACATGGTTCTTGGCCTTACCAACTGCATGATACATGGTACTACATGGTTCTTGGCCTTACCAACTACATGGTTACATGGTACTACATGGTTCTTGGCCTTACCAACTACATGGTACATGGTACTACATGGTTCTTGGCCCTATCAACTACATGGTACATGGTACTACATGGTTCTTGGCCCTATCAACTACATGGTACATGGTACTACATGGTTCTCGGCCTTACCAACTACATAGTACATGGTACTACATGGTTCTCGGCCTTACCAACTACATAGTACATGGTACTACATGGTTCTTGGCCCTATCAACTACATGGTACATGGTACTACATGGTTCTTGGCCTTACCAACTCGCTGCTTCCACTAACTCTTGCCTTTCACATCCTCTTCTGCAATTATACTCTTAGCCAAAGTCTTCCTTAACCTGGTTTTTGCCCTCGGCGGCTCTCTGACTGCTCTGTAATAGTACAGAGGTCGACATTGGGCAGAGCAAAATGAAGCTGTCACAGTATTGGTAAGCCTTTTGGCTATCCAGTGTAACCATCTTCCCTTCCATGGTTCCTCCTTGTCTCTCCTGGGTGCTTGACTCCCAGTTGAGTCTGGATACCCAGTCTAGTCCAAGTCCTTGGAAGGAGTAGTGGATCTTCTTTGCAGCCTGGGACGGGTGCCTGGGAGGAAGGGCCCTTACCCGACGGTATCCGGTCTGCCGGCCTGGGGGACGAACCGTCCTGGGGTCACCCGACCCCTGAGAGGTTGGAGGCTCTGTGCGATGACGGTCCCTGTCTGGTGGACTTAGGGGGACGTCGTGCTAGAGGGTGAACGTCCTGGGGTGTTGTCACCCACAGACCCCGGGAGCTAGGTAAGGCTGTCTCTCCCTTTCTGGAGCGAGGCAGACTGACCCCGTCCGACCACCTTTCCAATCCCTCTTTTCCCTCTTTCCGGTGGCTGTACAATATCCCAAGGGAGACGTGCCTACCCAGCGATGCCGGGGCCACCTAATCCCCCCCCCAAAAAAAAACAAACAAACAAACAAATAAACCTGGTTTTACAAATAGATTTTTGGTCCACCCGTGGTTGGTTTTCTATTGGGTTTTTACTCCACATCTGGAGTAGGGTGCTTCATTCTCTTCTGGTGGCATGATCTGTCCATCTGAGTCATCTGCGTTTTGCTTCTGCCACTACGTTTGGCTCTTCCAAAAGTTCTCTAGTTTCCTTTTTATGTGTTATCCTCCATGTTCTTCGGTCGGGCCATCAATTTAGATAGGAACTTGTTTTCCCAAGTGATTAGTAATACCTTGTGTATTATAATATAATTTACGGGATGTAATAAAAGACATCTTACAACACTTAAGATATATTTACACTTATACTGATTCACATACAGACGGTAAACCTATATAAAAGATGGTATGGGGGTTAGTTCTCTCATTGGCCTGATGATGACTGGTGTGACTGGTCGAAATCGATAGCCTAGTACCATCTTTTATATATGTTTACCGTCTGTATGTGAATCAGTATAAGTGTAAATATATCTTAAGTGTTGTAAGACGTATTTTATTACTTCCCGTAAGTAATAACAACACGTAATATGCTAATAAAAAGTTGTTTAGTATATAATTGTAGTTTAATATGATGTGCTGACAACAAATTCCACTACTGAATTAATATTAGATCTATTAAAATGATAACCATCTATTAACATTGAGTAAGCATGTATGCCTTACTCAACAGTAGTGTTGAACGTTATTGTACAATAGTCTAAAACACCAAGTCATGTTGGGATGCGTTGTATTTAACGGTAAACAACGTTTTGCTTCAACCCTTCCCCAAATCCAACCGCTTTATTTGTCAAGAGCAATCAACTATTGATTAATTGAAGAACTAAGTCCCCTCCATCCCTCACCAAGCTGGCAAACCCTAAATAACCCACTCCCTCTTTTGCCCTTCTTACGAATGAAACCAAAGTGGTGGATCTTGCTATAACTGTTGGTTTACTACGAAGTTTATAATTTACTTTTGTTTGATTTTTTATTTTGTCATTCTTTTTCTTAAACACTTGCATAATAAACTAACTATTGGTGCAAAGGCAACACAGATCAACTAGCATATAGACCCTAGTTTTTTATACAAATTTTAAGGGAATATTGTATGGGTTAACGCTTCACGTACAATACAAATTTAATACATGAAATGCCCTTTACCTAATTTTGCTAAGGGTCCAGAAGAAACGTTAATCGTCGGTGCACAAGTAAGCAAATAAGTACTTGCTACCGGCCACGGCTACAGGTAGAATACATGTAGATAGGATACGGTAGAATCGTTCGTAAACGACAGTTTGGGAGAACTGCTAAAAAATAAAAAAATTATTACTAAGTAACTACTAACTTCATTACCTCGCTTAAAACCCGTAGTGAAAATAACTAATTTAGTAATAAACGAGCTGCTCCTCCGTAAAAATTTACTGATATGATCCTTATAAAAGAGGTTTTTAAATCTAAAAAACCACATATGACATCAACCAAATAAAACTCTCCTCCTTATTAGTAACAGTGGAACTTGGAAGTCCCATGGGGACTTAATTGAAATTCTGGCTCCGCTACGACTTTCTATGCCAAATTATCTTCATATGAGAAAAGAATCATCAAAACCCGTCAAGTGGTTCTCTCGCAATCTGCGTGGTCTAAATGACCCGATTGCTATAGTAAATTGGATATAAACGGTTTTATCAATGGCTGTGAACTGAATGGTCAGTCTAGAGGCTACTTTGGGTTTTACAACTTTAGGAAACCACATGATCATACACTATTCGTGACTTTTTGTCATACACTATTTTTGTGCTTATTTTGTTTATAACTTTGTATATTTGAGGCGACCTACGTTGGGACCTACGTTGAGTGAGCTCTTTCAGAAATAAAAATAATTGTTGTAAAAAGCTACACATATAACCATGTTATTATTTTACTGTAGATAATGATCATATTTCTATAAAGCGTTTCTAATATTTCCTATGATGTAAAATTAAAACATTCAATCAGAAAAAATAGTAAAATAACAAATAACTGACTGCATTTCCTTAATTTGCTAACATATATTTTCCAGATGCTCACATCGGATTATAGAAAACAGAGTTAATAATTTAATTTTCACCGTAGAAATGTAACAGAACAATATCATATGTAAGGGTAGTGAAAGGTTAAACGACTTATAACGTACGAGTTTCACTGTCCGATGTTTGTTTAAAACTATTATCCCTAAACACGTGTATTTGTATCAAGAGATAAAAACAACTGCTATATTTGATACCCAAGAGTGCCCTCTACACATATTTTCAATAATTGATTCGGTAAAATCAATCCCAACATTCCTGTACATGGTATTGGAGTTAATACGTAGGTCCCTAATAAAATATTTAAATTCTATTGATTTATTCTGTTACTATATCGTAAAGCATTATCACATTGGAAAACTTAGTTTTCTTGTGAGTAACCTCACCATGATGAATTCAGTATCTACAATTTTATGAAAAATATGAAGTGGCAAAACTATAACTACAGCAGAAAATAATGTACTCATGAAAAATTATAGGAATTATTTCAAAAATAGTAAAAAACTTATGTTAGCTAACCTGAAATTAAAATAATTTGCTAATTAGACCTCAAAATGATTAATCTGATATTTTTTAGTTAAGTGCTTGTTTGTCAATCGTTTTCAAGCATCCACATTTGAAATGAATTTAAAAATTCCTTGTATTATTTTGTATACTTTTTAGTTCAAGCATTTACCTTTGCATTTAAATTTGACTTCAAAGCCATCAAGAGTGGAAAATAATTACACTTTTAGGCTGGCATTTGAGTGATGTGTTTTTTCTTATTGCTGTTAATCTAAATTGTACGGATAATAACGCAATATAAAAATAATAGTACTGTAATAATAAATACCATTGTCATATCCCATGTTGTATATTGCATCCGCATAAACACTGGCAGCGTTGTTTCAAGTGCTCCAAATAATTTTGCTATGGGCCTGATTTCAATCTCCAAATATGTCTGTTGACTTTGTAGTATTTTAAGTTTATTTACTAATTATTGTGTATAATTGTCGCAAACTATAACTGGTAAACTCTTAGAACATAATGTTCCAAAGCTTTCAACAAGACTACTCAGTTGCCGGGAGTGGTCGGGTGGTCGGGCAGCCTTATCGACCCGCCCATCAAATCAAGGTCCTCACAATGTCCTGGGGACGTGATTGTCCTGCACAAAGGACGGCTCCTCACATTCCCTGCAGGACAAGGGGTCCTTGATCAATGCTACCACTCAGGGCTTGTGGGATGCCATGTAAGGGAGAGCATATCCTGAGTAGAGACAGACTGAGATCTAGTTGACGAAGACACGGGAGATCAACCTCGATTCATTGAGTGATGAAGGTTAAAGAATTAGGAAATAGTTATTATGTCACTAAAAGAGTTGTACAATCAATATAGGTATTACATACAAGTTGATAAGGTGCAAGTGTTGAAACTAAGGACATTAAGTAAATAGCGAGAAAAGGTATTTTCATAGGTGGTGAGCATTGTCAGGATAAGGAAATTTGAAAGGGAAAGAGTTAAGGAATAAGGATGAAAATAAACCAAAACCGTGCAGTAAGGAACAATATTAACTTTAACTGAACTTTATGCAATGTTCATAATTTTCTTTAATTCTTTTATCTTTAGCATTTTATTTGTGTTTTGACTAAATATTGAAAAATTGGCAATGTAGAAGCTGATTAATGGTTAGGTAGTGTGTTAGCCATAGTAAATCTAGAGATGATTGAATTTTAAAGTCCAATTTTACATGGGTTATATATGAGTATAAAGAAAAATTTAGGAACAATTTTATAAGGAAAAATTTATAGTTTTTCACCGCTGCGTAAAGTGGAACATCATACTGTAATAACAAGATGTTTTTAGTATCTGTCTAACTGTTATCAAATAGTTTAATATAAATTTTTAAAATAAAACTTTATAACGAAGAATATTTTATAATTGTTAAATTGTGCCTCATTCATAAAGGTATTTTGGTAGTTTATTAAAATATAATTAAAAGTTGTCGATCCACGACGGATAAATGTTTAATTCTGCATATTTTCAATGTACATATTTTAAATATTGTTCAAGTATTTAACACTAGGAGCAGAATAAATTATTATATTTAAACAAAACTGTTGAATCATTGATGTGCAAATATTGTGATGTAGTCATCAGTTGATAACCAATCCGCTGTTGTAAGCCCATTCAGATAAACAGATTGCAGTTTATTTATAGTGCGATAAGCTTGACAGCTGTCATATTCCGACGTTGTGCTAAACGCGGATTTAGTGCGTGCTGTTTCAGTTGATTAAACACGACTCTGATCCGTTCTTAAAGTTAATGTATAAATAATAACTTGACGTCTTTTAGAAAAAAATTATTAATTATCGTCCGACCCTTAAAAATGGTTTATTACAAATAATCACAAATATCGTAATAGTTGTACCTTATCACGACTGACCTAATGAAAACATGTATAAGTGTAAACATTAATCATTGAATATAGAGAAACTAATTTTAAATTTGTTCTCAATAAATTATAAAACCACTGTTAGATGCACTTTTATTTTCATGCACTGTTAAATTAACAGTCTAGCGTAACATTTTTAGTATGCATATATGATTTGGTAATATATTTACCTATTATGAAACTAAATTGTAATCGACGTTTATGAGTTACCGTCGCTCTGGCAGCTCTCTACTAGGCTTCCTATGCTTGGTTTTATTTTTAAATAGAACAATGACTTTTTTTAATGCTTTAGTTAAATTGTAAAACTCCCTAAGCTGAATTAAGGCCAAGTAAAAAAGGCCATTACATGGCAGATGGAGGGGTTGCATTGATTGTTACGTCAAAACCAGCCAACCACTGTAAACAACTTTATGAACTTCACTTTTCAGTTAAGTTAAAATGTTATATAAATTGTTAATCATGCGGTTGTCAAGAATGAAACGTGGTTTTAGAATGATTTTTACATCAATGAAATATCTTTGTCAAAGTAGTAATCAGTTCTAATATTTTCTCAGTTCTACGTTTTTTAGAAGCTGTTAATTATATTCAGACCATTTTTACGTTGTTTGCGTCAGGGCAACTGTTTATTGCTGTGCGTTTTTTAAAGCAAGTAATATTCGTAATGTATAAGAAGGGACGTTTAAAACTTTCATATAGTTAATTTAGCTCAATTTTTTCTTCGAACACTACTCATTTTATGACCCAGCGACAAAATCTTCCAGTTCCCAAACTTAATAAAACTCGCATGGATAAAATTTACCACTTTCCTAACGGATTTTGGATACTTAGGGAAAAGTTGGATTTTACTTAGCCTACCCAGACTTTTTAATATGTTTATATTTAGTGTTTTCGTGGTGGCCTTATAATATAACATTCTTCTCTGGAATTCACCCCTCACAGTTTAATTGGGTGTTCGTTCATTTCAAATTGTTCTCCTTCTCCTTGTTTGCGATTTTATCGAAGGAGGAAGGAGATGCTTCGAAAATGTGGAATGAATAGTTTTTGTATAATTTATTCTTAAATATGGTGTTTTCTCAAAAAAACTAAATCCAAAAAATTACCCTGTTAAACCAATGTAAAAATCTTTGCAGTAAGGTAACATTTATTTGTTAATACCAGTATAGGTGTATTTCTTTCTTTTAAGTTTTCCCTGGTTTTACATTGATTAATAAGGCTAAAATTACTGTTTTCAGATAAATAACTAGCTTAATCTTTTGTCCTTTTAAACTTTTCCTGGTCTATCAGGTGTTATAGTTTTGCAATTAACATTCACGTACCCATCCTAATATTTACTTCTTCAAGTGTTTTGTAATTGTATTCTGAGCAAAACCAAAAAATCAAATCCAAGTAAATCAATAATTTATGGTCAAGGATTTATAATGAAGTAATCCCCAGTGTTGAGACTTTTCCAGTTTGACCGAGGAAGAAGGGATGATATTGATTTGGTGGTTGTAAAGTTTGGCGAAAACAACGAATCTCAACGGAACGTGGTCAAGCGCCCTGAGGATGTTCAGATTTAACTTAAGTATTAGTTTTATAATGGATGAAAGTTAAAAACAAACCTAATTTTTAAACGAGTTCGATTTTGACTATCTGAAATAAGCCCAAGTAAAATGTTATGGTTTTAAATTTATGTTTAAAACAACTTTAAACAAACCAAAAGCAACGTTTATGCGAGTATCTGCGCATTGTGAAAATTGCGTAAATGACAAGCTGATCCATTGTAATTTTGCAGTCCATTGTTTAGTGACCGTTGACTGACAGATGAGATTCAAGATGATCACATTTATCGACCGGGCTTTTGTTTGCAAGCACTGTTCAAGGTAATACCTCTAGCAGAAGTCCTAGCAGTTCTGTCGCACCCGGTTTCACCCAGGAAACCAATCTGTGGTGTATGCTGCATTCTGTGGTTAACCCGTGGAAGTACTACGAATCAGTATCAGCTCTTTTAATTCAGCTCAAACCAAAGTCCATATAAATAACACTGAATTGGAACTTTGAATCCGTGGGTTCGGAGCCCCAAGGGAGTTTCATAAAATATTTTCTTAGTAGTTACCTACGTTGTGGAAAGAGTATACGTGCCAAATATCTTATTTGTAGGAGTAGAGGTTTTGCCTGGAGGATGATCTGTTTTTTCATATTCATAGATATAGAAAAAAACATGCAATACAACAGAATACGTAAAAACCATATAATATACTCTTATACCACGTCTTTGTACTGAGTGTTTCTATTAAATGAAACCCAGTTTACAAGTACCAGGAGACACTGATTGAGATCAATAGAAGTTCATAAGTTGGCAACCCTACTTCCTTGATTTCATCTTCCTTCAGCTGGCCTTCATTGTTGCAATTTTGTTGTTTTATTTGCTGTAACTTTAAAGTTATTACATTAAAAAGACAAATTATGCTTAACATTTATCAAGTTTTCTTAAAAGAGTTCCTTGTTAATTACATGATTTCGGGAGAGTGTAATCAAATCATGGAGTTATAGGAAATACTTTCAGCAAGAATCTACATATTTGAGTTTTCTAAAATATATGTGGTTTTTACTTCCAAATCCTGAGTTCTGTTTAAAAAAAACATTCTCAACATGATATTTCATGTACGGTTACCAACATGGATACGTGCAGAGTTTGTGACAGTCAAGTTTTAAGTTTGTAACACGCAAATGTTTATGCCTTGTGTTAATCTAACAACACGCTTTATCATACAAAAATACCACAATATATATAAAATTTTAGTATATTTATTGTTTTTTCGTATCAAGGATTCACATTTTCTACCACAAAAACCAATTTAAATAAGCCAAACTCGTAAAAGGTCGCCTGCAAGTTATAAGGGCTGAGGAAGGTAAAAACGCACTTAACCGAACCGTTCACGGGGTTTAAACGCTTGGTTTGATGGTCTTTGAGTGTCTTAATGCGATATTAGGCCATAAAAAGGACGGGTAAGATAGATTATGTTACCCGTCCTTTTTATTCACTTTTACGTATCAAGAACGTCTAAAAACTAATAGTTTTATGAATTAAATTTTATAAAAGAAGTCAAGAGTTTTTGTTTAAAAATTACCTTATGTATTATAAAATTTTCATTAGTAATAGATTTTTTTCTAAACGGTATAAATAATTTGCCAACAATATCAAATAATTTTATGCAATATAATGTTTTACAATACATACTTTAGCTTAATGCAACTTTTTATATAGTAATATTTTCTATGTAACAATAATAGTGTAAATAATCCACATTAATATATGACAGACATTAAACAAATTATAAAAACACCTATCGAATAATAGCTATTCTAATTATGAATAAATATAAATAAAATAATAATAAGAAATATAAAACATAAACATAAATAAATAAATATTTTTAGAGTTTTACATTTTTTACTTAATTGTACAATCCTTGGAAGACTAGTGGGCTATATCATGGCAAGTATATGGCAGCAATCTTCAAAATTATTTTCAATAATTTAAAGCCTCCACATAAATTTGAAATCTTAGTTGATTCTTTGTTTTAGTAAGTCTTGTAATCAAGGTAGTACAAAGAAAAAACCCCTTAACAATAAAATTAGGGGACTGAAGCGTACATAGCCTTATCATGCCCATAGCGGTCCTAAATCCTTATTTATTATGAAATTATTCAATTTAAAGTTTTATTAAACAATTAAGTATTCTACCTCAAAGTTAATGGTGTTAATTGTTTTCTTGTTTAACCTCTAAAGCCTAAATTTTATTAAATTTGAATAAGTTACTAACTGTTAAATTAAGAGAAACTATTGATTTAAATGATTTACATATTTTAATACAATACCTTTTAGTTTTAGTTGTAGTCTTTGTTTGATTTTATATCAATTTTAGCGATGGAAATATGTTTTGTCCAACTAGTTTTTGTGAAATCAAAACCAATCGTTCAGCAATAAAACCTCCCTAAACACTAACTTCAATCGACAAACGATCAAACTGGTGACTCTTAATGGGTTGATTCTATTAATCGATTGAACCAGTTTTAAACCATTGTGTACTCGAAATTCAAAAATATACAAACAAACAGTTTTTTACTGTGATTTTTATCGTTGAATGCAGCACTTCTCATTTAAATAGGTTTGTAGGTTATTTTTGCTGTACTTTTCCCGTCCACAATGACTAGATATCTGTACGTGAAAGTTATCCAGTAAAAAAGGGTGAAGCCGGAACTGTACGAGTTGTATTGTACTGATAAGATTTATTCGTCAGGACTGGGATTCGAACCCACTGCAGGCAACCCTCCACCATGGTTCCTAAGTCCATCCCCTTGCCAACTGCGCCAACGAAAATAAATCGTAATATATTATTATGTTATTATAAAGCCATCACCGTTGAATACCATGTCTAAGAATCAACGAATCAACCTAAGAATTAATCGCGCAGCATATTTTATAAAACTAATTTATTTACGCATTTTAATACTTTATGACTAGAACTGTTATAGCATATTTTAATATTTATATTTTGATCAACAGAAGTACAACAAAACAAAACCTATTTACTATACCTGTTTTCGTGGGTTTTTAATATTATTTAAGGGATATAGCACAAAATCTAATGTTATTCAGACAACTTTGACACATATTTTCAACGTGAACTGCATAATAGTATCAAATATCTCGTTAAACACTTGATTTAATTCAGCGCTCTAATATAATACTTGTATTAATTTTGGTTTAGCACTGTATATTTGATTATAAAAGTGATTTTTTATACATTGCTGAACAAGTAATATTTAATGAGTATGTAAACGTGCGATTTAATATCTTAACAAAATGAATCCCCGTTTGTGTTTACAACTCCAAATAGTTTTGTTGGGTGGGGGGTTGTAAGTGGTGTCAAAATGCAAACGTAAATGCATACACACGAATACTGCAGTAGATCGCTTATCAAAGCCCAGATCATGGGTCGCGACATGGTTGTAACTCCTCTGAGCCAAGTCCATTAGTGCTAGGCCATCCGGTAATGTATAACGTGATAAGCGGAATCTCTATACCATATTTCCCTTTAAAACTCGCGCTGTGGTGGTTCTCATGAACATATTCAATATATCTCACATTATAAATAGAAACTGGTGAAATGTGTATGTTTAACAAGTTATATTTGTTATGACACTAAAACTCTCATTATAAAAACAATTTATTCGTTAAGGCAATTAATATTGTAATTTATGATTTATAGCATTATTACACACTAAATTGCTACCACTTTGATGAAAATAACTTGGCACTCCACGTACAATCAATGTAATACACATTTACGAGCTATAAAATAAGTTTTAATCTGGAATTTATAAAAGGAATAGTATAGTTTGATGAGTTTATTTTGTACTATGATTAAAATTGTATTTCACATCTAAATTTAGATAGTAAATAGTACTTAAGGATGAAGACAGTTTTCAAAGGTGATAACGTTTCGGGCAAGAAGTATTGTGTACATACGTTTTATATTCCGAATAAAAGACTCAAAATTTCAAAAAAAAGTTTTTGGATGTGAATCAAATAGTCTTTACGTACTTATTACGTAAATATTTTTTGGAACAAGTTTTAAAACTGGTCCTATTAAATTACTACTTGTTTTATATCAATTTCGGTGTTGTCATAAACAGTTAAATTTAAGTACATAAAGAACGCCCAAAAAGCCAAACTATGCAAGTTTTGTTTCGGTTAGGCACCACCCGTATTTATTGGAGAAACATAAGTTAAGTTTTAGCCAGTCTTTTACCTAATTTATTAAATTGGCTGTGGATCCAGCCGTTGCTTGTAAACATCTTAGTTTCTCCTCATCTTTGTTTTGTGGTGGTTCGTATACCTAAGGACGATATTTCCTAGCTATATAATACACGAACACTTGTACTGTAGTTGTTATAATAACATTAAGCCTAATTGATACAAATGTGTTTATTAATGGGATGTTTACCCAAGGAAATATCTTTCAAAAGGGCTAGATTTACTGCTGCTACGTTTTATATCGAAGGAATTAAGTTACCCACCGTTGTTAGAATGCCTGTTATTCAATAACGGAAGATCACATTTTTGAATTGTTTTGTTACTCAATAGCTTAATAGCAATTGTGGTGTTTAATGGGTCGTCTCTAATGTGTTGAACGCCATGATTGTTTGCTGACCGTTAGTCTGATCACAACTGCACTACAGTGGTGTTATAAACTCAGCTGTTGACACTTCCCCCATTGTTGTGCGCCTTTGTTCTGGCCCGTATTCAAATCAATTCAAAGAATTTCTGTTTTTAAACGATATAAAACGATTATTCAGTTAAATTTTCATTCTCCCGTATTTAATAACTTTTATGGGGTTAAATCTTTGTAGGTACGTCTCAAACCATTGTAAACCAATGTATTTTTCTTAAAAAATATAAATAACATTCATATTATACTAATATAATATAATATTATAATTTTTTTAAGTGTACTAATATTAATTTTCTACGAGTTGGAGGTAGTAAATGCATTCGTTGGAGTAATGTATACGTTACATGCTTATAGCTAACAGTCTACATGTATATTATTATCTTTTTATTTGTAAGGATAATATTATAAATAGAATTATTGCAATTTGTTATCCACAAACTTAATGTTAAAAATACATACCGATTAAAATTAAATATATAAAAATATAAAACAACATTTTATAATTTCCATGATTAAATTATTGCGCGCTAATGAAAATGTTAAACTACAAATAAACTCTATAAAATGATGAATTATATATTAGGGCAATTTATTATATTCTTGAAACCAAGTTTTAGATACATCCTGTAAATCAAAGTTCTACGGTATTAATTAAAAGGCATGATGCATGCTATGGCAAATAAAATATTATACTAGCGATTAATGAAAGAAAAACAAATTATATAGAATTATATCTAACAATTTATATGTTAGATGCTCATTGATTGGTCCTAAATCGTTACTTTTTGAATTAGTAATTCTCACAATTACCCCACTTAAATTATATTAATGATTACCGTTTTAAATTGTTTTATTAAGCCTACATCCATCTTTTAAACTTAGTAAAATTTAACAGCGGATATTTTTGGGCTTAGATTTTGTCACAACTAATTGTGCAACTAACAACCTACTGTAGTATAACAACATTTTGTCGGTTTTATAAATGTATCCCGAATTTTATTGTTTATTTAATAAATACCAAAACGTTGGAAATTCAATGTTGAATTACGCAGTGCATTGTTATTTTTAGATTCCCTGCAGCACAATGCGGCAATGTTGCTCGCCTTGCTACGTGTTGATTACTACACATTTTACGATTTTGTTGTTCAAAAATATTAATTTGGGCTATTTTAAACAAATATTTAGTTAAAATTTTTACAAACCGTTTGAAAAAGTTAAAATTTTCGTAAAAGTGATTTTTTTAATGCTAGATAAATGATTAATTAAATAAATATAAAATATGAGATCAGATAAATAATAATATATTAATTTCTAGTTGTAGGGATGTATAATACCATATAAACCTTGCTTTATTTGTTTCCGTATTCTGATTGTAAAGAACATCAGTAACAGTATGGTATACCATGTTTCGAACACTCGACCCTAACTTTAACCTGTGTATTATATGCCGGTGTCCTTTATTTGTTGAGGGGGAGTTATCTAATCACTGACCTTGCAGTCTTACCATTGGCAAAATATATTTTCTTGTTGTTGTTGTTGTTTAATCTTACTATTCCAACGCAGCAGTTGATTATACAGCATTACGGTTGGTATCAATAGATCCGCAGGTGATTTTTCCCATATAGGGACTCTAACTTTACAACTCTTACTTCAATGGTTTCTCCAATTCGACCATTGAAAAGAAAACTGGCGAGAAAGAGACAGAATAATTATTTGCAGTAAATTTTATTACTTTTATCAAATAAGGACTCATTAGGCAAAGTTTTGACACTAAAGATTGTGTATAAACAGTGGAATAGGTAACAGCTCCCCTCTCCCCTCTCCCCACTCATCATTTTCGTGGCTAGAAGAAGTAGTGGAGGAATGAATTTTCCTCCCCTACATGCGCAAAGCTTTTCACAACAGACCCCGTCAAATTAATTTAGTGATAAAAGTGGACGACGTAAAATAATTACAATTTATAACTGTATTCGAAACATGCTAAAATTTTAGAAAACTAAATAATCTTTAATGTTTCAAGGTATTTTATTTCCAGAAACATATATGTCTTATGTGTTTAAGTAACGCCAACCACAGAACACATTTAAAGTAGCTATTTACTCCCCACCCTGTCCCTGACACTAATGCAATGTTTGCGCTGTTTCCCCTTGCCAAGCTCTGTTTGAGAAACCTGTCCAAACATATTGACAATTTTATTGCTCGCTTCGGTGTCAGTATTATCTTTCAAAAAAATAAACTTTGTTTAAAAAATATATCTTAAACAAACACATTGCTATTTCGGTCCAGACGTATTAGATTATACATTTCATAATGAGAATTACTTTTTCATAAACATTTTAAAACTAAGTTAGAACATATTTTTTTATATCGTTCCAATATTCCCTTTCACAATATTGCTTAACAATGTTATTTTAAATATTTCAATACATGTTTTACTAAACTTTCCCGGGGTAATACATGTTTATTTTAAAAGCTGCTAATGACGTAAAGGTTATTAGGAAGATGAAGATAGATGGTTTAATATTACATTAGACACTCGAAGACTATTAAGCTGAAGTTTAAACCCCGTTAACGGTTCGTTTAAGTGCGTTTTTATCCTTCCGCCCTGATAACTTGCAGGGCAGCCTTTTAACGAGTCTGGCTTATTTATCTTTTTTGGTTTAAAATATCCAATCATTAAATAAACGTAATAGATAAATATGTACAAAAATCAAACTCAATTTCAATATTATAATAACATGTGTTATTAAAGCTGCGCTGATTTAATTAAATTGCGGTTTGTAATAGTAGAAATATAATATACCCTTACAATTATGTAAATGATGTACTTTGTTTGTGGCAATACATTTACAAAGGAAATAGTTAAGGCGTGGTGAAGAGTGAACCTATACCTACCTTGACAACATCACGCCCTACATTAAGGAACATTGATTTGTAGGAATCCAGTATTTATTTAGGTAGGAAAAGGACAAATTACTTGATATTTTCAAAGTATTGGATAGAAATACACATTGCGATAAACAGGAGCCCAAAAAAACGAATGGAATGAATACTACCGAGTTCTTTGTTTAAAATTCATTGTTAGTGATGGTGAGTTTACGTTATTTAAGAGGTTATTGGTACATTGTCCATCACTATTAGTAAAACAAGTTTCACGTTTTTGATGTGTTATAGTAATTTTTCGCACCTGAAGACGGGATCAGATTCCAGATCCCGAAACGTCGTGAAACTTGTTTTACTAATCAAAGATGGAAAATATCCGCAATGATCTCTTAAATAGCTACCTTGTTTTTAGGTTTTGAAAAAAACACTCTAAAAACGTTTGATTGGCTGCCATTTTTAATCAGAGATTCCATTGAGGTTGGGTTGAGGTTGAGTTGAGGTTGGGTTGAGACATCGTGATATTTTTAGACTTTTGAATCGGTGTAGACTTCAGCCTTTGTATTTCTTACTCGTTTTGGGATACAGTTTTGCGATAGAGGGCCGTTAAAAAATTAATAAATATAATCGGTAAAAATATTTTTGAAGCTTATGAAACTAGTATTTAAACGCGAAGAGCATTTCAATTTAAAAAAGTACACAAAACCAAACGTAAGCATTATTTAACTTTCCAAAATAATATACTACTATTTGGAGCTTATAGTAGGATTGTAGCAACACCAACCAATGGAGGGACGTGACGTATTAAACAATAAACAAGGATCCACCCCAACCCTTCCCCCTAATTCACTCGCTTTATTTGTTAAGAGCAATCAACTATTGATTATTTAAAGAACTGACTCCCCTCTCCCACTCACTGCACCTAAACATCCTACTCCTCCCATCCAACTCCTTCCTACCCTCTAGGAGTAATGGTAACGTGTGTAGAGACCGTTTACTGGCGGCTTCACGTTTAAAGCTTCATTACCATTTGTTTGTTGTTCATAAAACGTTCAGTTAGTACAAATCCATTCAGTGACCAGTATAAACACTATTTGACATGCTTCCAAGCAATTGATTGCAATCATCACTCATCAGCAGAGTTTATACTTTCTACTCAAGGGTATGCTTTGAGCATTAAATAATAATTACAAGTTTTATCTACAGCTGCAAACTCAATTTAGAGCTGATTACTTTTGGCATTTGAATAATAAGAAACCAGATCACCGTCCCTTAAATGGTTTCAGTTTTCAACTTTAACTTAAAAGATCATAGCATCACTGTTCAATGGGCACCTTTTGAGATAAAATATTTGTTATTCTGTTTTTTGTTTCATTAAATTAAGTTATAACTTTGGTGTGCAATCATCTCAAGCAAGAAGTAGTGGGGTTAAACAAATACTTTTTTGATGTTTCGAACAAGACCACTCCGTGGCTGGAGTGGTCAGGTGGTCGGGCAGCCTTATCGACCCGCCCATCTAATCAAGGTCCTCACAATGTCCTGGGGACGTGATTGTCCTGCACAAAGGACGGCTCCTCACATTCCCTGTAGCACAAGGGGTCCTTGATCAATGTTGCCACTCAGGATGCCATGTAAGGGATAGAATATACTGAGTAGATGCAGCAAATGTATGGATAAACGCCCTAGACAGGAAGCACAAATTATGGAAAATACCGAATTTCTTACACGTTTTAAGCCAAAATGAATCACTGAATACTTCTTTAGCTGTGTGAAAGTGTTACCTTAACACCTAGTAAAATTAATTTATACAAAACATATAACATTTTTCAAAAGAAATTTTAATTATCAACTTAAATGATCCTACATGAAGTAAAGATGTTCGTCAATGAGGGAAAATAAGTATAAAATATTTTGATCAAATAGAAATTGGCTTGTAAAAAGACTTTTACTTTTATGTGATTTTTGAAGATTCAAGGTTTTCTTGAAGCAATATGGTGTTAAACTTGACTTATAGCGAAGGGTCAGGAAAGGGTCAAGTTAACATAAAATATGTTAAAGAATTGACGGGGTCATGTCATTTGAAATAACTAAAAGTGGGAATAAGTGTTCGTTGTAGTTTTAACTTTCAAATGGTTCCTTTTTGTGTTGATAAAACTACAAATCAAGATCATGACTTTGTTAAAAATTAATTTTTGTTATTTTAAGAATAAATTGTATACTTAAATTTGTAATTACTGAAAAGAGTAAATTATTTTATTCATCCTCGAATAAGTATCCCTCGTTCATATGTCACGTTTAAAAATATTTACTGATTGAAAAGAAATAATTTGTATTATATATTACAACTGCTAGAAAGAGGTAATCCATTTTACTACAGTGAGGATATTGTCCATTTACAACTTTTTCCTAAAAGGTCACTCAATTCAGATTCAAGCAATAACTGAATTACAACTAATTAGTTCATTCAAAACATCACTGTGTAGTTTTAAACACTAGAAGCTAAACGTAAAGTCCAAATAAATCAGTAATAAAACAACTATACTTTTAGGAAATAATAAATTGCTAATCAAATGCAATTAATTTGCTCCTTAAGTAGCCAGTCTGTAAGTTAATAGTATAAGTGAACCCCTGAATGCAATGAACAATTACAAAATAAACTTTCTGTGGGCGTAATGAGCTGACAAAAGAAAAATTACACAAAAATAAACAATAATGTTTTATTGTAAACAATACTAATAATGTAAGTTATTTTTATAGTTTATTTCAAACTTTTGAATCATTAAAATGATGGATATATTGAACAACATTATCTCTTAACTTTCCCTTTTAAACTTTGTTTTTGTTGAACAGCTTGGCCCCAAAATCAATACCAACCCTTCTTCCCCAGTAATAACAAACATTGCCTCTCTCTTCGCTAAAACCGAAGCTATTAAGTTATATATCAAGTATATATATTTTCCGCACAAAACGTTTAATTTACTTTTTCAGTAAATCCTAAAAGTGTGGTTAATAAAAAAACCGCCTGATAATTATTTTCATAATTTAAATAAATGAAAAAAATATGTAATAGATTTCAAGAAAGTATAACACATTTATATTACGAAAATACTTGAGCCTAAATATTTAATGAACCACTGTGTTTGTTTTGAATCAGTTAGTCAACATAACAAACACAGTTAATTAAGAGACATTATCAGTATTTACCTCTTAATTCTTAATTTATCTTAATACATACTATTTTTTAATTATTTATTTTTATATTCTGTTGAACTTATCCGAAAGTACAATAACCGCAAAAACATCTGCAAACAAAAACCTTGAACCTTTTTGCTAGCGTTTAAATTCCTTTTAATTATATACTTAAATTTACACTTCGCTATATTTTAGTGGTTTGTTGGTGGCAAATGTAAAATAGTGGTTTATTTTTAAAACTTGTCACTAGAGCTTAGAACACAAACTGGATATTTAATTTTGAAATCAGTACATTTCAAAGAAACATTTGACATGAAATAACAGGTTTTGCACAGAAAGAAGGGAATGATGTATAACATAGACATTTAAAAGTCTCTAGAATAACTATTAATTCTAACATATGTTAAACAACACCCTTAAATAAACTTAGACAATTTAAAAATTAATGGGAGTGGTTTAGACATATTTTAATAACTTCAATGGTGAACATCCGTTTTAATTATGATAATATAATCAATTTTGGATTCGTTAAAAACCCAATGTGATATTAAAATACTTAACGTAAATTGAACAGTAGACTAGCCGATCTGTATTACCTAATACAGTTGTATGTAAAACACAGAATAATTGTGGTAAAAAGCAGTTACTTCATCAATAAATACAATTGATAAACATATAGGAAACAGTTTATTCTAATTCCATTACACCTAATACATTCGAAATGTAACATTAGTTCAACTTTTTTGTGTTAAAAGTAGATGTTCAAAACTTCCATAAAACCTTTAGTTAGTAAAAATATTTTCGCGTAAAACAAAATGAAGAGCGGAAAAGAACGGTGTAACTCTAAACACTGGTCGTTCTTTGTAAATTACGCAGTGCGCATTTCTGGTAACTCTCGCAGCTTCAGTGTGTAGAAAATAAACCCTCTTTTTAACCTAAATATGTATTATAATTCTGGTTCTGCTATAATAGTTTTAATCCTAATATCATATTTGATCAATAATTTGCCAATTAAATAGCTTATCTGATAACAATTTTTTTTGTTTATTACTGTACTCTAATTCTAATAATTAAATTTAAAAGCGACATCTTTTTAAAAATGACATCACATTAGAAAGTATAATTATTAAGTAGTATTAAACCTGCATACTCAGCGAATTTCCAATGCATGTATATGTTTCTCACTACCACATAAAGCCACTCACGAAGTTTCGTAAATATACATGAATAAACAAGTGATATATTATAGCACTTTATTTATTTTTCATAATAATAACATTAGGGTTGAGGACGCAGGTTTGCTGCAACGAGGAAGATAATTATGTGTTTTTATACAATTATTAATATAAATTAACCAGGTGAAGCTACATACCAAGTGTTATTAATTTATGTGCATAATTAAGGGAGATATAAAACATTACTTATTCTCCATAAGAATAAAATTAGGGCTGAGTCTGCGGGTTTGCTGCTACGGGGACAATCGGAAAACAATTATTTTGCTTTGCAAATGTCAATGAAACAGTAATAGGTGAAGCCACAAGCCAAGTTTCATAAATAATCGAGATATCAAATTTTAATTATTCTCCATCAGACACCTTGGGTCAACGTACTGTGTATAGCACTTTGAATATCTCTGCAACGGTTGGACGTAGATTCACAATTTAAACATAAAAATGATTGGTTTTTAGAGCTGAACTGATTGGTAGAAGCAAATGTGAAGTAAAAATAACTGAGGCTAAACATCTTTTTCCCGCCAGATTAACATGGGAGATTTTATTGATTCGTTTTTGGATTTTCTCTGCAACCACTTAACCTAGGTTAATGATTAAAAATACTAAATTACTTGTTTTATATGCTCTATAAAATTACCAAAACCTTACGTGTTTTACAAATTTTAGGGTGAAAAATGCAAAAAAGCGATTTTTGGAAAATTTTGAAACTCCACAAAACCCTCTTGCCATAGTTCTATATTTCTTGTTTTCGAACTTAAAGTCATAAAGAAGTCATGTTTGCGCCAAATTTCAGCGAAATCGGATGTTTTTTTAAGTTATCGGGTTAACAGACACATATTATATATATATATATATATATATATATATATATATATATATATATATTATATTATTTAGTTCACTGCATAGGGCTACAATTATTATTATTTTTAAAACAACATTACCCTTCAAAATGTAAAAAAAAATTTAAGGGCACTCTAGTAATGTTATTTTAAAAATAAAGATTCAGATATTCTTTAATAACGTTTTGAACGATTAGTGTTTTTGGCATCTGGGGACCTCAAAACGATAAGTTATGATGGTCTCGGGCTTAAGTCTTACCATGAGTCCTACGGTATTAGCTTCTTCCCTATAGGGGAAATTCGCTAAAAATTGCATTAAAGCTTAAAAATATCCGAAAAGTAGAAAGTTGTTTATGAACGTCTAATATTCGTCTTATTATTATTACCAATGATAAAATAATAAATCAATTTAAGTTGTATTGAATAGAGTCAGTAAATATTATTTTTTTACGAAACATGAAGATAAGCTTGCTGTGCATTTTTGCTTGAGTAAAACCAATGTTTCATAAAATCCCAATTAAAATATTGTTAAAGAAAATCAAGGCATGTTTAAGAAGGTAATTTACTGTAATTATTAGATATTCTTTGTTAATGAATCCTATTACTTCAACTAATCAATAAATACTTTGACCAGTTTTTTTTTAGTCAGTTTAGTAAGTTTTTTTAATTAGTTTATTTTTCTTAGTCAAAAAGTTAAAAAGTTATATACTAAAATAGTAAAAGTGTTTTAGTTTCTAGATAAATTATATGTCACTTATTAAATTTATAGTAGACAGTTGAATACCGCCTAAGTCTCTCTCCATAGTTTTCCCAAAATTTTTAAATAGTTCATTTGTACTACAGATCTAGGGAACTATGATTCGTTGTAAGTATATTTTTATATAGTGAACATTGTTTTAAGGTGAATTTTAGTAGGCTGTTTTAAAACCAAACAGTATGCTTATGTATTTAAAATCAATTAAATTACATAATTTGTACAAAAATTATTTTATGTACTCATAAGTCACTCAAATAAATGAAGTTACAATGGTTTTAGACTTAAACAAACAAATATATCCAAGTTTATGGAAAAAACTACTTAATACAAAATACGGGGGCTATTGTATCATATAAATAAACTAAGAATAACGTTGTACAATTAATAGATTACATTGACATTTAACTTACAATGTAAGATTAATGTTAAATTTTGAACAATGCACAACATTATCTTTGACTGAGTATTTTTCTCAGTATTTATATGGGTTTCTGCAGTTAAAATATATTTTATGTTCAAAGAAACATTTAATCGACAGTCAGAAATATAGTATTTACGGAAAAAAGAACGTATTGGAATTTCAGCAACGAGCTCTGGGTTTTGACGCCACACCGCAAAACTAGGTTATTGGATGAAAAACCTCTAGTGGCCATCATAAATACTTTAAACCTGGAGTAGTCATTTTGGTGTAACTATTGTTGTCGGTCTTAAATAAATCTCCATGTAGTAAATAAAGGTGAGGAAATAAAAAATAGAGTCATAAATAATTTTCTAAAATAAGTTCAGAATCGTAAGATACCACTGCCAATAACAAAATATTCTACCAAAATCACTGGCTGATGCTGTGTCAAAAGGGGCAGACCCTAAGCACTATTGTCATTTAGGTTCTATTCGTATACGATTATGAGACTTATTTTTTGTACACAACTCACCAACTAATAAGCTAATGAATGTATGAGCCGTGAAGCAGTAATTTAACTTGATTAAATATAAAAGGGAGTATATTGTTATTGCCGATATATTTTAATTTTGCTGGGGTGGGGAAATGATCATCTTGTTGACATATGGAAAATCTCTTGATAGGGCCCTTAGGCTCTACTTATAACAAGTAGACGTCAGTTAAAAATGTTACTTGAAAACGAATAGATGGGCTAATAAGGGATTCTTGAATCTACTAAAAGTAATTTTCAAAGCTGCAATTTCACGAGTGTATTATCTCATCAGTTGATCGAACTAAGGTCAAATGTTAGTTACTAATTGGCGGTTTGGCCCATATTCCACTAGTTGAGAGATCATTAATTTCCTACATTCTAAACAAATAATTTGGCATGAACTTAAACCTCACATTTCCAAGGAACGGGATACAACATTTATGGTGAATCAGCTCACAAAAACAGGCCAGAAATTCAAATTGGTATCGTATCAAGTTTGGTCTGAAGACAAAACTAAACAATTTGTTCACTGTTATTCTTGGATTATTTCAAACTTCCATGCCAAAAACCATTATTAAAAACGTTTTTATCAGTAAGTAAAAATTAATTAATTATACTTGATAACATAAAGGCCAAAATTTAACTTATTGTTCTTCTTCTTCCCCTTCTTTTTTTAGTATTGATGTACAAAAACATCTGATGATTTTAAAGTAAAATATTTTCCAGCATTATTTTCTGTCCCCAGTTAAACAAAAATTACACAGAGGATAAAATACTGAGTTAAACCAGAATATATAATAGTTGTCCTAACCGCTATTGGTAATACAAGGTACTCTGAAGTCCTAAAATATTTGATCCGAGTGTCGGAATTGAGCTAAAACCCAAACACGGGAGCCTGGGGCACTTACAACCCCTTCGTCTGACGTTTTCAATTGACGCTTTATTTGTCAAGAGCAATCCACCATTGATCAAGGGGCTGTAATTCTTTCTCTCTTACCCGTAAACCTCACAATGTCAATTACTGAGAAGGAATGAAACGAAGGGTGTTGTTTTTACAATAGGTTTTTAACAGTGTTCGTCTGGTTATTTTTAATCGGTTTTACTATTACTTCTCTTTTGTTTAAAATTACTAAAATATATTGTTTTGTTACTCTGCTTCAAAAATAGCTGTTTTAAACAAATGCATTGAGATGCTAAAGTTATTTTTATTACTTGGATAAAAAGTATTTTTTTGATAATCATTTTCGTCCTATGAGAAAAACTTCATTTTATGTCACTTTATGGTCGAGGTTATCATCTGTTAAAAACCGAATTAAACGATTTATTCAGTTTCCAAGCAATAAAACCTTTTTAACAGCTGTTATATAGCAAGATTAAGATAGAAGATAAAACTTGGAAATGTTTAATTTTAAGGTAAACAAGCATACACAGGTTAATTTTTGTGAAATTGTTATCTTAATATTGTACATTATGACGAAAAATATAGTTCATTACTAGGACCAATAGCAGCTTTTTAATCCTCACTCATTTTCCGGACTTAACCTTAGCAAAAAATGTTCAATTTTAGTTAAATTGATAAAGCATAAACGATACTAATATAGTATAAAATGGGAATTAATTATAGAACATGAATAAACAAATAGAAAAATGTTGATTAAAATCTGAATCCATACAGTTATCTGAATAAGGTACAATTGTAATTTATTAGACAAGACTAAGGTTGCTTGAAACTATCGCGTTACCGATTTACATTATCATTATTTTTATACAGAATAACACTAGATATACACTATAATACCCTTTCTCCGAGCATGTATTTAAGTTCTTACGAAAACCGTTGTTAATGGTGGGTCAATACAACGTTTAAGTTATACTAAGTATACATTTAACAATAGCAGTAAAATTTAGTTGAATTAATTAGATGGTTATTCTAAGAGAAGTTGCTCAACGTTACACGGCGATATAGAGTTTGAAAGCAAGCAAGAAACTAATTACCTCTCGCTGTGTTGAACATGGAACAACTGAGCCTTAAATTAGTCACACATCAGAGTATATTACTCACTGAAGCGGCCTTGCATTACAACAGTGTTCAATTGATTTCATAGCTGAACAGATTTTAGACGTGTATGGTTATATTAAACTTTGAATTACAATGGATGCATGGGTAACTTTCTTACGTGCAGGTAAATATTTCCTTTCAATTTACAACCATTAATATACATATACAAAATGCGTACGCTTAACAACCCTTGTTGTTCATACCATTATACATTACTTGCATCGCTGATAAGTTTTCATAAATACTTTATCCTGTTATTTAATGTGATATTTAACAGAATGTATAATGAAATACAGTAAACCAACTATTACATGTTCGGGTTTTGTACAATTAAATTTTATATTTGACAGTTGTTCGTCATACTGCTTCAAAAACAGCTGTTTTCAACACATGCGTTGGGATGCCAAAAGTTTTTTACTCCTAGGGTTATCAGCTGATAATCTTGATCAAAAAGTATCATTTTGATGATTTTTTTCGACCTAGGACTAAAAACATCATTGGATGACACTTTTCGGCCGAGATCAGCTGTTAATATGAATTATTCAACTTGCCAACAATGAAAACTTGTGTAACAGCTGTTTGTTTAGAGTAGCAATTATATCAATATGGAAGCAAATTTTAATGGTGAAAGAGTAAACAAAATTTAGTTTTTGAGAAATTTTTATTTTAACATTGTCTTTAGTATGAGAAAAACATAGTTCATCACTAGGACCAAAAGTGGCTTTTTGATTCTCGCTCATTTTCCATCCTCGGCTCTCCGCCTCGGCCGTTAACTTGAGCTCGAATCGAAAAGCGTCACTTTTGGTCCTAGTGATGAAATGTACTATTACATTTTATAATGATTATTATTACTACAAGATACAAATTATTAATGTTAATTGTAGTTCCAACGCTAAAACTTGTTACGGCACTTTATGTGCATTTACTTTAAACTTATATATAAATAAATAAATAAATAAATAAATAATGCCTTTATTTACAAGTGTTCTTCAGTACAAACTGTTTTTCAAGACAACTCAAGTCAACACAACACAAGAGAAAAATAAAACAGTCATTACAGCAAAAAAAGTAAAAAAATACAGGTCAAATTATAAAAATAAACAAAATGCTCTTAACCTATGACTTCAACCTGGCCTTGAACGAGTTATAATTTAACGATTTCATGCTTGGAGGAAGGGTATTGTATGCTTGGGGTCCAAAGTACGAGAACCCTTTCTTCCCTAACTCAAGCCGCACTCTGGGCATTACAAGCAAGGCATCCTGCCTGGTACAGCGTTTCCTAACCAATGCACGAGGCACAAGCTTCCTCTTCAGATAAGGAGGTACATTTGAAGAGAGTACCTTATGTACAACTGATACAGTCTGAAGGAAAGACTGCTTCCCCAAGGAGAGAACCTTAGCCTGTTCACGATATGCAGATATATGATCAAACTTCCTAAGATTATAAACAAACCTTAGGGCTCTATTCTGCAACCTCATCAGAAGCACTCTACTACCCAGGGTCAGACATTCGCCAAAGGATGGAAGGGCATAATGAATTATTGGGAAGACCATAGATCTTATCAACTCCAGCTTATATACTCTGAAATGGTGTTATTTGGAAGGGATTAAAATATGATACATTCTATGATCTTGGTAACTCTTTACATAAATAGAGTAATGAGTTATAACGGTTTAATAAGTGATATAATGGATATAACGGACGAAAAACCTGTCGTCTAATTTTACCTCTAAACAGTTTATGAACAAATAAATGGGTTAAAAATTATCGTTTTCAAGTCTGTACGACCAGAAGCATCGTTCATTCATGAGTTTGATTTAGTGGAAAGAATAATACTACGAAAATAAAACAGTTAAAACCTTCTTAAGCTAAAAGTTAAGAGCTTAATGTACGTTCAGTTCCAGACACATTGTCTGTTAAGTGAAAGTGGGACAAACATCGTACAAGTGTTCTTCTACTTCTCCCCCTAGGGTCAAACTTGTCCTTGCACTTTACGTGTGTTAACGTATTTAATTTATAATGTTCCTTCCAACTTACATCTACTCTAAAAGTAAAAAAAATTGGAATGAATTAAAACAGTTAGGGTATTTTATTGTCAATAACTTCCATACAAATTACAAACATAGTGGTAAATTAATTTGAGTAATTATTTTAACGAAACATTAATTATATTTTTTCGGCATCTCTTGGAATTTGATTTTTGGGATTACAGGGTTCAAATACCGGGGTTTTCATAAAATATTTGAGGGGTTTGGACCGCGTTCCTTGAAAGCTTTTGTGTGTTATCTAAAACAAATGCCGTTGACGTTGAAATACAAGTAAATATAATGTTAGTAGACAAAATAGGTTAATATTATTCATTCCATTTGATGTTGTAGTTTAAAAGGGTTAACCTTCTGTCTAGGGTTTTGCGCTTTACGTATACTAAAAATACTGACTATCCAAAGCAATAATTATTCAAACAGGGAGTGTAGATCGTATTAAACAAATTTGTATTAAACAACTTTATATTGCTGCAGCAACCACTATCTAGTCTAATACAATAACTAGAATAAACGTCACATAAACTTTTGTTACGTTTCCATTTGATGATTAAATACCCCCCGTCGCAGAAAACCTGCGTACTCAGCGAATTTCCAATGCATTGATATTTTTCTCACTAGTACATAAAGCCACTCACCAATTTTGACAAAAATACATTCATAAATTAGTGATTTATTACATTTTATTTATTCCCCATAAGAATAACATTAGGACTGAGTACGCAGGTTTGCTGCAACGAGGAAGATAAGAAATGAGTTTTTATGCAATTATCAATATAACTGAACCAGGTGAAGCTACTTACCATGTTTTATTAATTTATGTTCATAATTAAGGGAGATATAAAACTTTACTTATTCTCCATAAGAATAACATTAGGGCTGAGTATGCAGGTTAGCTGCTACGGGGACAATCAACAAAACATTTATTTTTTGTGCAATTATCATTATACCAGTACAACATGAAGCCACATACCAAATTTCATCAATATACATTCATAAATAATCAAGATATCAAATTTTATTTATTCTCCATAAGGATAACATTGGACAACGTACTGTGTTTAGCACTTTGAATATCTCTGCAACGGTTTGACGTAGAATCACAATTTAAACACCAAAATGATTGTTTTGTGGAGCTGAAGTGATTGGTAAAAGAAATTGTGAAGTTTAAAGTAAAATTAACTGAGGAAAAGCCAAAAACTGTTTTCCCATAAGATTAACATGGGAGATTTTATGAGCATGTTTTTTGGATTTTTTCCGAAACCACTTAACCTAGGTTAATAATTCAAAATACCATATTATTTGTTTTTTTAAGCTCTATAACATGGTCTAAACCAAAATTAAGTGTTTTAAAAATTTTAGGGTAAAAAATGCAAAAAACAAATCTTTGGAAAATTTAAAACCCCCATAAACACCCCTTCCCATGGTCTGATTTTTCTGGTTTTCGAACTTAAAGTCATAAATGTCAGTTTACACATTTGAGCCAAATTTCATTGAAATCGGACGTTTTTTACTCAAGTTATCGCATTCACGGACACATATATATATATATATATATATATATATATGTATATATATATATATATGTATATATATATATGTATATATATATATAAATTTGAACGAATAGTGTTTTGGACATCTGGGGACATCAAAACAAAAAGTTATCATGGTCTCGGGCTTAAGTCTTACCATGAGACCTACGGTAATAGCTTCTTCCCTATAGGGGAAATTCGCTAAAAAATAAATAAAAGTTATATAATGTTAAAATATAATGTGTAGGACGTCACTGGAATAACATTATTCAAACTTGAAGTACCGATGGGATTATAACCCTCAAAGGGCTGCCTTTAATGTGGTGACTCCGGACATCAAAAGCTTATTAACAATTTGGCTTTTGACGTCTCGTACGTTATCGTTAGTGTTCTATCCTATCGTCTATCTATATCTATAAAAGGCAAAGCCCTGGCTGACTGACTGACTCACTCATCACTAATTCTCCACCTTCCCATGTAGGTAGAGAGCTTGAATTTTGAACACTGATTCTTTAGGCATAAAATAGGAAAACTAAATAGTTTTCATCCTAATCTGACCTTAGGGCTCCGCCAGAGACCCCGGCAAAGTTCCCATGGATTCCTTATGGACATTAGTTTTTGTTAGAGCTGATGAAAATACAAACAGCTGATCTTGATTCGTAGTAGTTACACGGGCTAACCACAGAATGCAGCACACAAATTTCATAGTTTTCATAAATGATTTGCGGGGCGAAGCCTGTGGGAACAGCTAGTAATAGTATATTTCCTAAAATATATTTAGAATTGAAGCTTGATTGAAATGGTTTAAAATATGGTTTAAAAACATAAATTATTTGATGTAGTTTAATCTTGAACAGTTTTTATAGTTTTGAGCTCTTTTAACGAATTTCCCCTATAGGGAAGAAGCTATTACCATAGTTGGCATGGTAAGACTTAGGCCCGGGACCATGATAACTTTTCGTTTTGAGGTCCCCAGACCCTAAAAACACCATTCGTTCGAAACTTTAAATATATGTGTCCGTGAGCACGATTATTCTCGTAAAAATTATCCGAATTTGATGAAATTTGGTATAAACTGTACTCCAACTGTAAGTTCCAATGCAAATCCAATGGGAGGATATGATTTATAAAATTACCAGCTGTAGTTGTTTTTCATTAAGGTGAAAATGAAGTCAAATGGTAAACCTAAACAAAGATTTGATAGTGTGTTCAGGTTCAGGTTAGATCAGGTTAAAATTTGTAATGTGTATTAAATTGTCGCGAGCGGAGCTGCGGGTTATGACAGCTAGCTGTTAAATACAAAAATTAAATATTTCTGGGATTTGAACATTTATTTTATTTTTCATTATTTGTGGAAAAATAATTAATAGAATGTTTTTGTTCATGAACTATGCAACAGAGCACAGATCATTAGTTTCATTACCAAGACCGACATGTTAACAGATGCTTTAGGCTAACTGTGTTTATTTTATGGAAGAGTTTCGTTTTAATTTCTCACCCACTTAACAAATAACCCCGAGTAAACAATACATTTTATTTTACAAAGTGTGTATCTAATAATTGTAATGCACCTAAGATAAAAATTATGATAATGATTGTGATTAGTAACTGTTTGTTACAAAAGTTCATTAGGGATAGTTAAATGAAAATTTGAATTGGAATGAAGAGAAATACACGATAATAAGTATCGAGAAATATTCAAGCAAAATACATTAGATAACTTATGACATTACAGTAACGTCCGATTTTTTAATACAAATTGTGAGGAGAGTTATGCAGTTATAAAATCAAGTTGTTGCACTTGTTTGTAGATTTCTTTAATTGGAACAGAAAACAACATAGCCTGTACAATTAAGCAGCTATAGGTTTTTAATGTTTGGGTAAAATAAGAAATGTATTTAGAATGAAATAAGAACTCATTGAAGATGACCGACCGGTTGGGCGTAAGAGGAAAAATAAACTAAGGGAAAGTAACCTCTGCAATACTGGCTTTCATTAAAAAAATAATAAGTTATTTTTTCTATGCTTTATAACAAATTGTTAAAAAGTAACAATAACTGTTGCTTATAATTTACCGTAATTAAATTAACGTTTGCTGAATATAATTGTGAAATTCGCCTTTCAAACAGCTAAATGACAGTTTAAAGGTTAGTATAACATTGAGTATGACAAAAAGAAAAGTTGTCACACTATTGTTAAGTCCTTGTGGTTATTCAATCTGACTAGCTTCCCTTTCACCATGATACCTTCTTGTTTCCCCGGGAACTGGCTTATTGAACTCTTAGACTTCCGCCAAATCCTGGATACACATTCAAGTCTGAGCTCTTGGAGGGAATACAGTTATCTTTCTTGACCACCTAGGGGTGTCAAGAAGGAAGGTCTCCTACCCGGTACACTCTATAAGTCTTATAGGTCTAGAGAGTAACCCCACCTGAAGGGAGGACTCTCGAATAGATTCTGAAAGCCAGCTTCCTAGAAAGGATAGTCCTTTGACAGACAGGCCAAAGGGGTGACCCGGGTTACGGAGAAAACCCGCCTCGAACCACCTTTAAGGAGAGAAATGTTATTGAATCTAGGGTTTTCAATCTCTGATTCCAGGTGTTGGACTGGTTGATGAGTGATTTTCGAACTCAAACTATTGTATATATTATTCAAATCGACTAGTCTTGACGAATATCCTATCACAAAGACTTATACTAAACATATTTGCTTCTTGTATTGTTTCAGCAAACTTAAATGTAAACGGAACACTAACAAAGAGAAAATCTATTTTTGCCAGCACTTAGCAATTTGATCTGCAACGATGTAAGTTCCAGAGTCTCTTACGTATAAATGTCTCTGATAATATCCACCAAAATCCAAACGAGTTTCAAATCAGCAGAGTTTCAAACCCCCCCCCCCCCTCCCCACCTGGGAATGCTGCATAGCAGTACACGGTGTGCTCCTGCAGCGTCTAATATAACTGCGTCAGTCGCATTATCCTCACTGACGCGTCATCGCTCATCCTCTTACAGTTGGGATCCGATGGAAGGTATTGACAGTAAAGTAACTTATCCGTGAATGGAAATTAAACGTGATAGAAATTATGGTTGGTAATGAAAATAGCTAGTTTTTTTCGGGATAATAACTTCAAAAGGTAATAGGTAATAATATACAGGGTGGGGAAAAAGTCTGGAATATAGTTGAAAACTCCTAAACTAATCATCAGAATTTAATAAAACTTTGTGTTTTTGTATTTGTTATTGATACCCACATCTAGACGTATCATCATCATCATTGTTGCGGATTAGGAAACCCCAGCATAGCTGCTAGTCACATCTTCCACAAGCGGGAATATTGCGCAGGTTACCGGAAAGATAGGATATAGCAGGAAAGGAAAGGGTGGGATGGGACGGCCAAATCGACCCTTCAGAGGGCCAACTCCCGTGCCCCTGTGACAGCTGGGATGAGGCTCTGAAACAGGGGACCCACATTCTGCCCTCCAACTGGTCAACTCAACTGACAGGGTATCCATGTATAACAGCCAGAGACCATCCATTCTCAGGTTGGCAAGTAGGGACCACACCCGGAGATTCTGTCCCTAGCCGCTGCAAATGGAGGGACCAAAGGTGAAAGGAAAGTTTGTCATAATGGACAGCCAAAAGACTTACCATATGTAATGACAACTTCATTTGCTTTACCCACTGCCAGCCGCAAAACTGGTATAGACCAGTTTTAAGGCAGTCCTGGGACCATCTAGACGTATTTCACTGATGACTAGGAGACGGCCCACGGAGAAAGTCGTAAAATATGTAAATAGAAGCCTATGTCGAGTTATGCCTCATTTTAAAAGTTTATTTAAGTAAAACACAACGGTGAAACTCCGGTTGCAAACGCTTAATCCAGTCAAAATTTACAGCTTCTTAAGTAGAATCAATAAGTTCAAAAATAAATAAAATCAATTCTTAAGTTCAATATTTCTTTAGTTTAAAACTGCTGGCTTTGTTTAGTTGATTTTAAATAATAAACAACATATGTTGATAATTGATTAAACAACAAATATGCAATAGATCTCGTCTAAATACAATAATGCGTACAAAACATAAGCTTTAATAATAATTTTAAAAAAGTAACTTATTTTAAATGGGAGGAAATCTATAAAAGATATAATCAGTTTTATCAGTATAACAAATGAGTTATATAACAAATACTCCTGATTTGTGCAATCGTGCACAAAACATTTGAGCAAATAACAAATACGGAAGTTTATTATTATTATTATTAGACTATTTGATTTAAAACCCATACCAGGATCAAAGCCACGATTCTTAAATCCGTCATACTGATCGCTAGACCATCAACTCATAATCCGAAAATATTACTGCGCTTTAGTTTACAGTACAATTATCATAGTTTAAATAACCAAACCAACAAGGAAACTATAATGATAGAGGGTAAATATGGACAATAGATGGTAGAAACTAAAGTTTATTTTAAAGTTTAAAGTTGTGGAAATGTCATGATGAGTCCTTGAACTTGAATACTCTAATAACTTGTTTATAATAATAACCCGGTAATTTAAACATACAGTATTACAAAGTAAGATTAATCAAGTTTGTTTTCTAAATAACTTAAGCTATGTATTTTATCATATGGAAAAAATCTTTATTTTTTTGGTCAAACTACACTTAATACTAATATTATTATTGAAAACATCCTTTGTTATGTAGATCTTGATTTCTTTTTCTTTTTTAGTTTTGTCTACATCGCATGAAAAAAGGGTGATTTGTTTTATTTTTATTGTAATACTATTTTATTATCAGCAGCCCTAATTGATCAGAAATGTTAAAACGACTTAAATATTAAAGATGTTTAATTATTTAAGTTTGTTTAAAAATAATAGTTATTGATAGTTCTTTTTCCAATACGGATCAGAAGCCGTGACAATTTCGAGCTGCCAATGTGGAAGCGTAAGCAATAAACCTGTCAGACTGTTTGCTCGGCTCCTCAAACAATGTTTGGTGAAGGGAAATGGAATAAACATTGCATTAGTTTCCGAGCACAACGCTGGCCAAATAAATATTCTGACGTGTTTTATTGGAATATCGTATTTTTGATAATAATATTCATTTAAATCGGTTATTGGTTAGTAAATCGTTTACTAACGTGGTAGGCATACCAAAGATATGTAAATTGAAATTCGATTGCGTTAAATATAACAAATTTGCCTTGTAAACGGTATTTAATTTGCAAGACAATTTTAAAAAATTAACCACCAACGATATTAAAATGAAAGAACAACGTAAACTGGAATACTTAAGAATTAGGATCTATGACAATCTTCCTGACAAAAATATTCTCATTCTGAGTTGAATTAAAACTGATACGGAGCCATTATAATCGAACTAAAACAATATAGTAATAAATATGTATTTAAAATTTCAATTAATATGTAGATATTCTCAAAATAAATTAAGTTAATGACAACAAATTATTGAATACAAAGGAACAACAAGGCATAAATATAAATAACAAATTCCCTCGTTATTTAGAGAAAATTCGATAAAAGTAGTTTTAATAATAAATCACGTATTTTATTAGGAAGCAGAGATTCGAGTGTTAACTTTTTGATCTTATTTTATCAACCAAAGCAACACTTATTACTTCAATACATTCCTTTCATATTTTATCAAACATATCACAAGCAGATGATTGGTCAGGTTAATAGAGCGTATACAGGTTGCCAGACTATTGTGCGGAAAAACTCGATCAGCTGTTCATTGTTGATTCCGTACTGGCACCGCTCAGCTGACTGTTGCAGGCAGTATCGTGTTATTGTCAGTCGGATTGTGTTGTGATAAATTATTGACATGTTTAAGTTCAAATTGTGTTTGCTCTCTTATTCTTACATGTAAGTTCTAGGTTCTAGGTTCATCTAGGTGTAAATATTGTTGGTACGTTAAATAAGTGTTGTGAGCACTGTGATTATTAACAACTGTGTGACATTTTTGTTTTCTGGTAAGTCAGGATTAATATCCCCCACCAGTATGTTAAAAGCTGAGTCACTCATTTGTCTAAGATAATTTTCCACTTGTATAAGAAAATCTTGAAATTTACCCTCTTGGAGTCTATAAATCCTATTATTCTTATATCTAAATCTAAAATATTCATCCTAACATATAAACCATTTGTACTAGTGACAATTATACTCCTACTTTTAACATTTTTTTACAATAATAGCAATCCCACCAGCCCTGCAGCAAGAAGTACATTTATAAAATGATTTAAATTTATTTATTATCAGAGAACATTCACAACATTTTCAAGAACATGATTCTCTAAAGGGCATAAGTAAATTGGCTAAATACTGTCAAGATAGACAGTAAGTACAACTTGAGTAGGTCCTCAAATCTAAAACCGTATTTGGGCTTAACTTAAGATGAAAATAATTTGCATATATATTATTCCTTATTTATTTTATCACCTCAAAAATGTTTAATGCAAATACTATCCTTTATTTTTATCTTTTAGCGAATTTCCCCTATAGGGAAGAAGCTATTACCGTAGGTCTCATGGTAAGACTTAAGCCCGAGACCATGATAACTTTTCATTTTGAGGTCCCCAGATGCCAAAAACACCATTCGTTCAAATTTTTATATATGTATATATATATATATATATATGTGTCCGTAAGCACGATAACTCTCGTAAAAAAGGTCCGATCTTAATGAAATTTGGTACAAATGTGTAAAGTACCAATTATTTGAACAAGTTCGAAAACCAGATGAATCGCACCACCCGAAGGGGGGTTTTTGGGGGGTTTTGTACCCCAAAAATGTGTTTTTTGGGGTTTTCACATGCAATTTTAATTTAAATCAAATTTTAATTTGTACCATTGGATTCAGCTTAAAAAACAAACAATTTGGTATTTTCATCATTGCTCTACGTCAATTGGTTACCGAGATATTGAAAGTGCTAAACACAGTACGTTGTCTAATGTTATTCTTATGGAGAAAATGAAAAATTGTATATCTCGCTTATTTATGAACATAAACTGGCAAAATTTGGTATATGGCTTGAGCTGGTTGTGGTTTATTGTTGTTTGCACAAAAAAAAATTTTTCACCTATGGTTCCTGTAGCAGCAAACCTAGGTACTCGGTCCCCATGTTATTCTTATGGAAAATACTTAAAATGTTATATATCGCTTATTTATGAATGTATATGGATGAAACTTGGTATGTGACTTCACTAAGATGAGTTCTATTGATATTTGCATAAAAACCCATTATTTTGTGTGCCTTGTTGCAGCAAACCTGCATACTCATCCCCAATGTTATTCTTATGGAGAATAATTAATTTTTTAAATATTGCTTGTTTGTGAATACATTTCTTATGAATCCTGTTGTGTTTTAATGTGTTATGTTATCTTATGTGTTATTCATTGGAAATTCGCTGAGTATGCAGGTTTGCTGCTACGGGGGTATATTATCATTTCTCTACGTCAATTGGTTACCGAGATATTGAAAGTACTAAACACAGCACGTTGTCTAATGTTATTCTTATGGAGAAAAATAAAAATTTTATATATCGCTTATTTATGAACGTATACTGACGAAACTTGGTATACGGCTTCATCTGGTTGTGGACCATTGATATTTGCTCAAAAAAACAATTTTTTACCAAAGGCTCTCGTAGCAGCAAACCTGCGTACTTAGCCCCATGTTATTCTTATGGAGAATAAGTAACGTGTTATCTCCCTTCATTATGAAAATAAATTAATGAAATTTGTTATGTGGCTTTACCTATATGAGTTATATTGATATTTGTATAAAACCCTATTTTAGCGAATTTCCCCTATAGGGAAGAAGCTATTACCGTAGGTCTCATGGTAAGACTTAAGCCCGAGACCATGATAACTTTTTGTTTTGAGGTCCCCAGATGTCCAAAACACTATTCGTTCAAATTTATATATATGTATATATATATCTATATATATATATATCTATATATATATATATATATATATATATATATATATATGTGTCCGTGAATGCGATAACTTGAGTAAAAAACGTCCGATTTCGATGAAATTTGGCTCAAATGTGTAAACTGACATTTATGACTTTAAGTTCGAAAACCAGAAAAATCTGACTATGGGAAGGGGGGTTTATGGGGGTTTTAAATTTTCAAAAAATCAGTTTTTTGCATTTTTTACCCTAAAATTTTTAAAACACTTAATTTAGGTTTAGACCATGTTATAGAGCTTAAAAAAACAAATAATATGGTATTTTGAATTATTAACCTAGGTTAAGTTGTTGCGGAAAAAATCCAAAAAACATGCTCATAAAATCTCCCATGTTAATCTTATGGGAAAAAGGTTTTTGGCTTTTCCTCAGTTAATTTTACTTTAAACTTCACATTTTCTTTTACCAATCACTTCAGCTCCACAAAACAATCATTTTGGTATTTAAATTGTGATTCTACGTCAAACCGTTGCAGAGATATTCAAAGTGCTAAACACAGTACGTTGTCCAATGTTATCCTTATGGAGAATAAATTAAATTTGATATCTTGATTATTTATGAATGTATATTGATGAAATTTGGTATGTGGCTTCATGTTGTACTGGTATATTGATAATTGCACAAAAAATAAATGTTTTGTTGATTGTCCCCGTAGCAGCTAACCTGCATACTCAGCCCTAATGTTATTCTTATGGAGAATAAGTAAAGTTTTATATCTCCCTTAATTATGAACATAAATTAATAAAACATGGTAAGTAGCTTCACCTGGTTCAGTTACATTGATAATTGCATAAAAACTCATTTCTTATCTTCCTCGTTGCAGCAAACCTGCGTACTCAGTCCTAATGTTATTCTTATGGGGAATAAATAAAATGTAATAAATCACTTATTTATGAATGTATTTTTGTCAAACTTGGTGAGTGGCTTTATGTACTAGTGAGAAACATATCAATGCATTGGAAATTCGCTGAGTACGCAGGTTTGCTGCGACGGGGGTATTTTGTGTTCCTTGCTTCAGCAAACCTGCATACTCAGCCGCCATGTTATTCTGATGGAGAATAATTAAAATGTCATAAATCGTTTATTTATGAATGTATATTGATGAAACTTGGTATGTGGCTTTATGTGGTATTAAGATACATATATATGCATTGGAAATTCGCTGAGTACGCAGGTTTGCTGCTACGGGGGTATTTATTGTTAGGCTAATTGTTTAAATCCATCAGATTTAATTTAATGTAAAATTTATTATAAATATTAATATATTTATATTTGTTAAATTTGCAAAAAAATTAACAATTGCTATGAAATGTATATAGATATTTCACAACTTGGACCTTCTAAATCATATGTGTTATTCAAATAAGTCATCTTTTTCTGGGACTAATTTTATATTTGGTTTACAACTAGGTTTAATCTATTTGAAAAATGTACTCCAGATCAAGGCTTAAGACGAAAATATAGTTTTGTAATTAAAAGGAATGTGTATTCAGGTTGTTTATGTTAATTTCTTTAAATTTTATACTCGTTTAATTATATTTCGTTTAATAAAACAATGCCTGGTTGACTTTTAGACCCGGATATTTCGTTTCATTTATGGTTTCACCAAAACCTCAATATATAATAAATACAAAGTTATTAAATCAATTTTAATATTTATATTACACCATATTTAAACGTAATACCCGTTACAGTGACAAGGAAAGCAAAAATTAAAATCCTTCTTCGTGCCCAAGTGCCATCGACACCTTTCTCGGGAACTGACATTTTCCATTATAGGAAACTATATCTCGCTCGAGACACAGTCATTGGCTTTAGATGATTATAAATCTCATTTCCTTCACAACGCGCAAAAAGAAATAAACTTTCTTATAAGACTTTCTAATAAGTGGTAAGTTTTAACGATTGCATGGCATCCATTACTACACCTAGTGATAAGGACCTTATTTCTACTATTCGTGTTCCTAGTTCAGCGTATGAGCTCGAACGCTAGTACACAGAGAACCACACTGTCTATCAATCAAGAGTTCAGTAATGTTCAATCAATCATCTATACACTCTCTGTATAATATAATTGGAAAAATCGAAATAAAAAGTTCTTATAATGTCTTTGATAACAACATTCATATTATAACCTAAATATGAAACCAGCAATAAAATTGTATGTAACTCAGATAGAAATGTTAGCGAAGTTCCTCGACAACCCTTATTAGCAGATGACCAGTTTCGGGACTGCTGTCCCAATATCAGATCTAGTGGAAAATTTTAAAAGTATGACATTCTATTACAGTTTATACATATTAACAGAACCCAAACAGACGGTTCGAATAAAGCAAACCTTTACGTAGCATGGTAGGCCAAAGACAAGTCCAGTCAATGGGACTATAAAGACGGCCGAATAAATAGGAACCAATTAAACCAATTATAGAAAAAAATATCAAAACTTTAAAAAGCCAAATGTGAAATAAACATTACAACAAAATTAAAATAATTACATAAACTAACAACTTGTCTGGGACGTATTGAATCAACAAATATCGTATTAACTGATTTGTATGAGTTTTCTATTACTCCAATTGTTAAACACAATTGGTTTATAAGACTCGTATATAAAATGAATAAATTCAAACCTTTAATGATTAAGACAGTTTATTACCCAATTCTAAAATATTAAAGGTTGACTGATTTGCAATATTTTAAACTTCAATCATGTTCTTTAGAGTTAAAATAATTATAAAATACTTCATAAGTTATACTTTTTAGCTTCATATTTTTGAAACTAAATATTGAAAATTATTCTTAAATGAGTAACCTATAAACTTTATAAGGTTCTCCATGATAGCCTTGACACTCGTGTGATTTCTGATTTATCGAATGTTCTACATTTCGGAACATTACCGAGTGCTGGGTGTGTAATGTGTTTCCAATAATAGATATTTTATAACTCAGGCGATGTATCGTGGAGTGTTACTGATCAAACTATGTTTTATCCAAAAAACATTTAAATGTTAGTTTAAATGTTTTTGGATAAAACATAGATATATACAAAAAACACTCTTTTATTTAAAGCAGTGAGTTTTTAACTGTCTAAGACTAAACATCTTTTACCATACACATTCTTACCATAGTGCAAAACTTCCTGATTTTATCATTTGAAAGTGTTATTTTACAGTTAAATGTTTAATTTATTTGTATTCATTCATTTAAAATGTTTTAAAATATATCGCTAAATTAAATTGTTATGTATGTTGTAAGGATTTACAAAATCTAGAATATACATAGAAATAATTTTAGTACTGTATTTTCTACCATAATATATTGCTAAAAGTAAATTTTAAATGGTCCTGTACAATTTTAAATTGCTAAACATCTGCAGCTTACTCAGCGATTTTTAACTAACGAACACCTGCCGCCATCCCACCAACCATTTCTCGGTTCGCCGCCTCCAAATCCGCCCGGCAAACCCAATCAATCTTTCCCCGCATTGTTAAAATCTACGCTGCCGTTTTGTTTTATTGTTAAATAGTCTTTTATTCGTTTAGTAACAATAACATGTGCAAGTCAACTAAGCTTTCATAAATTAAAATCACAAATTAGGGTACTTAAACTGTTTGTGTCCAAGTGCTTGTGTAAAATGTGTCTAATACAAACACAGTTTACTTTCATCTCGAATTATATTTGCACTCTTAATGTAAACAAAACCAAAGTTTTCAAAATACGTAAAATAGAAAAAGAGCAATATTCCCAATATATATTTATAATATCTATAATATTATAAAGAAGAGGTGGTTTCTGTCTTTCTGTCTGTCTGTCTGTCTGTCTGTCTGTCTGTCTGATGTTCCGGGTGAACGCAAAAACTACTGAACCGACTGGGCTGAAACTTTACACACAGGTAGATCTTGAACCCATGCTACACATAGGCCTATTCACTTCCATCGGGCTACGCCCCGTGAACGTCCTAAGTCTCAATGTTTACATTTCATAAGAAAGTAAACATTCAGAAACTGTAATGCGAACAGCTGAGGACACTTCCATTTCACAGCTTAAAGAGCAGAAGCAAGAACAGCTGTTTCAAGCTAAATTACCTTTCTAACCCGTGCGAAGAACGGGTACATTATACTAGTATTATATAAATACTATAAAGTGGATTTATATTTCATACGACAGTTACATGAGATTGCTACATTGTTGAGATAAATTGAACATGTTTCTGATATTGAATCACGTTAATCCATCCACGATATCAGTTTGCGGAGGCGAGGGAGTGACACGAGATCCATCACTGGCGGGTGAGGTTCTCCCTGTGACACGTGATCCATCACTGGTGGGTGAGGTTCTCCCTGTGACACGTGATCCATCACTGGTGGGTGAGGTTCTCCCTGTGACACGTGATCCATCACTGGCGGGTGAGGTTCTCCCTGTGACACGTGATCAATCACTGGTGGGTGAGGTTCTCCCTGTGACACGTGATCCATCACTGGCGGGTGAGGTTCTCCCTGTGACACGTGATCCATCACTGGTGGGTGAGGTTCTCCCTGTGACACGTGATCCATCACTGGCGGGTGAGGTTCTCGCTGTGACACGTGATCCATCACTGGCGGGTGAGGTTCTCGCTGTGACACGTGATCCATCACTGGCGGGTGAGGTTCTCCCTGTGACACGTGATCCATCACTGGCGGGTGAGGTTCTCGCTGTGACACGTGATCCATCACTGGCGGGTGAGGTTCTCCCTGTGACACGTGATCCATCACTGGCGGGTGAGGTTCTCCCTGTGACACGTGATCCATCACTGGTGGGTGAGGTTCTCCCTGTGACACGTGATCCATCACTGGTGGGTGAGGTTCTCCCTGTGACACGTGATCCATCACTGGCGGGTGAGGTTCTCCCTGTGACACGTGATCCATCACTGGTGGGTGAGGTTCTCCCTGTGACACGTGATCCATCACTGGTGGGTGAGGTTCTCCCTGTGACACGTGATCCATCACTGGCGGGTGAGGTTCTCCCTGTGACACGAGATCCATCACTGGCGGGTGAGGTTCTCCCTGTGACACGTGATCCATCACTGGTGGGTGAGGTTCTCCCTGTGACACGTGATCCATCACTGGCGGGTGAGGTTCTCCCTGTGACACGTGATCCATCACTGGTGGGTGAGGTTCTCCCTGTGACACGTGATCCATCACTGGCGGGTGAGGTTCTCGCTGTGACACGTGATCCATCACTGGCGGGTGAGGTTCTCGCTGTGACACGTGATCCATCACTGGCGGGTGAGGTTCTCCCTGTGACACGTGATCCATCACTGGTGGGTGAGGTTCTCCCTGTGACACGTGATCCATCACTGGCGGGTGAGGTTCTCGCTGTGACACGTGATCCATCACTGGCGGGTGAGGTTCTCGCTGTGACACGTGATCCATCACTGGCGGGTGAGGTTCTCCCTGTGACACGTGATCCATCACTGGTGGGTGAGGTTCTCCCTGTGACACGTGATCCATCACTGGCGGGTGAGGTTCTCGCTGTGACACGTGATCCATCACTGGCGGGTGAGGTTCTCCCTGTGACACGTGCGATATATATACCGGATTGTGGCACTTGCGATATAAATATACTGCATTGTGGCACTACGATATGTATATATACTGGGTTGTGGCTATTGCGATATATATACTGGATTGAGGTACTTGAAATACATACTGGTTTGTGTTACGTGCAATATATATCTATATTATATATATATTATTATTATTACTTTTATATATATATATATATATATATATATATATATATATATATATTGGATTGTAGCACGTGTAATATACAGTATATACATACATTGGATTGTGGCACGTGCAATATGTATATACTGGGTTGTGGCTATTGCGATATATATACTGGATTGAGGTACTTGAAATACATACTGGATTGTGGCAGTGCAATATGTACATATAATAGGCTATTTCGATATATATACGGGATTGAAGATCGTGGAATATAGATACTAGATTTTGCACTCGTAAATACTGTATTGTAGTACTCGTGGAACTTAATACGCAATGCACGCATCTTTGCTGATAGTGATATGCAAATTGTGTTACAGGAGATGAGGTATATTTATAAGGGGTTCAACTACCCTGGCTGAAGCAGTTTTTCAGCAACCACTTCAGGTGGCATTGGTGGTTTCTAGAGGGTTATATTTTTTTAACCAAAGTTACTTTAATTTAGTTTTTAAAGAGGCAGAGAAGGTTTAGTAGGCTCTCTAAAATGATCCTTATTAATGTGTCATATTGTTTATCGTACTATGCCCTTGTTAGAAGAATTAATTTTTTGAGTTAATCATGGAAATAATATGTAAACTATTTTAGGTCTGAAAAAGGAAAAAAAAACTGTTAACGTAGACAACTTGAACGAGCCATTGAATTATACAATTTATGTTTTTACTTTCGCAAATTCTAAGTAATATACATATTTTCAAGTGTTTCAATTTTATTACCATACGGTGAAGGGAAATTGTATAGGTTTTGTTAAGGATAGAACCTGTGCTGCCTAACACTCCTGATAAGAGTATTAAAGTCTGAACTAAGATGAACGCAGGCGGTAAAGTACAAGAGTTGAAGTTGAAAGCGGTGTAACCGGAGGCGACGGGGATTAGATCTCCACCTCTGAGGGTTTACTGCTTACCTCTCTGTCGTTGTTGAAGTAGCAGATCTTAACACGCGTCCTCGGATTTTAAACATGTTGTACACTCAAAAATATATTTGACAGTCGGTTGTCACATTCTTTTATGGGTAAGCATCTAAGTACTTTCCATGTTTTAATTTAGTTATTGTGTATGAAATTAAAATAATTTAACCACCGATACAAAACCAATCGGGTTTTCACTTAAATGTTTAGACTACAAAATTGGAAATTCAAGCTCAAATCCCTTATAGGATAACTAACGTATAATATATATATATATATATATATATATATAATAAAAGGATACATAATTTTTCCATTTTAAATTATTCTCCATCACAGAAATGCTGAGCAGGGAATCCAGAGCAGAAATGCTAAATTGATATTTGCTTTTACAATTGGTCAACCACTAAATATTAAGTACAATATATCAACAACTTAAATAGCATTAAACTATACCAAATAGCCTCCCTTTCATGCTCATTACCCTACAATGGTCGTTATCATGCTAAAATAAATAGGAAATAGATAAAACTAACATTCTAAAATACTTACCACACACGTGTATTACCATATAGTTGTGTTATCAGTTAGACGTAGAACCATATATTTCATCAACATACAGCCTTCACGGCAGATACATCACTGTCAGCTGTGGCACTCCGTGTATCACTGGAAATATGTCTTCGGATTCACAGAATATTTCAACCTGTCAGCGTAGTTGGTGTTGAATGATTAATATTATCCCTATTATACAAATATATATAAATGAGGTAACATTGTCAGTCTTATATATTATAATAGCTTAACTATATAACTGAAGTACTATCTGATTAGAGACTAAAACTAAATAAGGTTACTGATGCCTTTCAAGCCTTTAGATGCTGTATAATACTGCTTAGAGAAAATACTTACAGACAAAACACCCTAGCACCGTACAGGTAGACCAAAATAATTAAATTAAAAGTTGTATGTGTATGGTGGTTAAAAAAATAACTTACGCAATTTATATGTAAAACAATATTCAGAATACATGGTTGTAATGGTTGTGGCTGGAGTGTTTCCCCTTGATCTGCTCGCCGCTGAGAGGCAGAACATCTTTCGCCGTGCTCCTGATCTCGGAAGAGACCAAGCTGCTGTGGAAGCCAGACTCGAAACTCTGCGAGTTTGGCAAGAGCGTTGGAACGGTGGACTGGAAGGGCGATGGACGTTTCGTCTCATCAGAGACATAAGCCCGTGGTTGAGCCGTGCATTTGGGGAAATTGACTTTTTCTTGTGTCAATTCCTGACGGGCCACGGGTACTTCAGGGAATACCTTTTCCGCATGGGGAAGGTGAGGTCACCTCAGTGTAGGTACTGCCCGGAGGAGGTGGATGATGCTCATCATACTTTCTTCCGGTGCAGTCGTTTCGCTGAAGACAGGAGAAGGCTCGTCTCTGCTGTCGGCGATCTGTCCCCGGACGTCGTGGTGGGGGCGATGCTTCGAGATGAAGACTCCTGGAGAGCGGTTGCGCTCTTCGTGCAATCCGTTCTTCGGGGAAAGCGAGACGAGGGATGCTTAGGTGACCTCTAAGTTTCCCGAAACGGTGACGTGACCCGTCTGGGCGCAAGACACGCGGGCCAGTGCCGAAGTTGTCCGATAAGGGTTCCGGCCTGGTTTTTCCCCCGCGGCTCCGTAGGAGGTTTAGTGGGTATACCTCGTAAGAGGGAGTCCCACACTGTTCCTTTGGGTTCGCGCATTAAGCGTTCCTCCTACGTAAAAAAAAAAAAAAAAAAAATATTCAGAATACATACCTCGTAAAGCAATTGTATTTACGAAATATATACATTATCTTACAGCTGAGAATGATTCTGCAATTTTTTAATTTAAAGACTACTATTAGGCCTACTGTACAACACTGTATTGACCCATGCTAATTATATAATTCCATTTGAACTTAGTTTGGTTTCCACCATTATTATGATATACTTACACTCGCATGACAGCATCAGTTTATATTCCGTGTTTTAATTATTCAACGTTATTAGTGAATTTCCTTTTGAAAGTGAACTATTAGCATGACCTGCACGGTGAAACTTAAGCCCGGGACCACCATAGAAGTTCCTAACGTGACCCCCTGAACACGTTTTGGGGGGTCGTTCAAAATTTTATATATATATATATATATATATAGACATATATATATATATATATATATATATATATATATATATATATATATGTGTGCACTCTAGCGGTCGCATTTTTTGTCCGATTTACATCAAATTTGGTAGGGACGTTCCTTTCTATAATCTGTTGGACAAGTTCGTTGGGCAAAACAATCAGAAAACTCTAAACCCATTTTTTGGGGATTAATCTTTCAAATTTCGAGTTTTTGGGCCCAAAAAGGGTCAGAAAAGCCCCAGATGTAAAATTAATACATGTAAAAAGATGGGAATTAGAGAGGCGAAAGTTTTAAGCCCTCTCCTGTCATTCTAGCATAAATATTTACCGAGTTATTAAAGAAAATGTGTATCGGCTAAACACAGTACGTTGTCTTATGGGGGTTTTACACTAGAAAAGCGTGTTATTCCTTTGTTAGAGTACTTTTATTACCCCCAGCAACCTTACGCCTACTTTCAAGCCTGTCTGGACCTTCTACTAACCTTATAATATGCAAAATTGTATTCCCAGCTTTGCAAGTAAATGAAACCAGGAGTATCAGAACAGCCAAAAAATCAATGTTTTCAGATTTCAATAAAATTTGAAAAATGTATGTTTTTACACGGATTTTGAGTTTTAAAAGTTGTTATGTGGAAATTCACTTCCCTCACGTCAGCGTGCTGCGTGCGAACTCGTTTTCAGGTAAGCTGAAACAGCTGTTCACATTCCATTGCCGATTATCATAGTAAGTTCTTTATATTTTATTTTGATATTTTTGTATCCAAAAGGAAACACTTTAACAGTTTTAGAGCAATTCAAATATTTTCCCTCCGTAATCTTATACTAACTTAATATTTTACATCTCATTTTACTCCCCCAAATTTGTTAAACGTGCTACTTATCCAACCTTATCAAAAATAAAATCATCTGTTGTATAAAATGTTAGTTTTTTATAAGACGCGGATATGATACTATGGAGGAAATAAACATACAAGATTTGGTGGGGATTAAAAAACAACGTTAGTATTATATATTTTACGTAATTGATTATGCAACTCTTTGGATCTTTCTTCCAAACGGCTTTACGTAAAAGGATCCTTTGAAAATAAATTGCTAATCTGTGGTTTTCTTTTAGCAGGTGTCTTACTTAACGCTTGGCTGTCTCCAATCTGCTAGCTGGCCCGTGAATAACTCAAGTCAATTTTCATTAATGAGCTTCTATTCACAGACAAATTAGAACATAATTACTATTCCTGCAAATATCTGCTACCTTTATTAGCCAGTTTAAACCCTTAATGTCTAATTATTAACCAATAAAAGGTTCAAAACATAATTCAAATATCATTATTTTACCATTATATTTTATTTGGTTCAAAGATATTTTGAAGAAAAACAGTTAGATTTAATGTAAAATTAGATTAATCACGACCATTTTACTAAAATGGTTAATACAGGTTTTAGTTCATACTATTATTAGTGTTATTTATGCATTCCAAGTGTAAAATAATATATTTACAAACAGTCTTAATTTTTATTATAACATGGAAGACATTTCAAAAACCTAATGGATACAAGAAACGTCATAAATTATGCTCATATTCATGAGTCATGAGAGACAGTCAGTGAAAATTGAATATGTAGGTTATTCACGAGTTACAAAAATACGATATAACAATCACGGGTTTGAGTAATAAAATAGGATGAACAACTACAATAGACAATAACATGATTTTTCATCAAAAAAATATTTTATACTGAAGATATAAAAATTTAATTTATCAATAAATAAATTATTTTAAATGTTTAATGATATTTTTAAAATTGATTGAACAGTACGTTAGTGAATGCATTTGTGAATTGATTTAGGACCAAATAGCTTACTCTGTGTGTTAGTGTATTGTAATAGCAATTACAAACTTCTCATTAAGTGGCCTTAATTGGGTATTTTAATAATAAACGAGGTCGCACGCAGCACGCTGACGTGAGGGAAGTGAATTTCCACATAAAAGACTATAAAAACTCAAAATCAGTTAAAAACATACAATTATTCCATTTTTTATTCAAATCTGAAAATATTGATTTTTTGGCTGTTCTGATACTCCTGGTTCTATTTACCTGCAATGCTGGGAATACAATTTTGCGCATTATAAGGTTAGGAGAAGGTCCAGTCAGGCTTTAAAGTAGGCGTGAGGTTGTTGTGGATGATAAAAGTACACCAAAAATTATTAACAGACTTTTCTAATGTAAAACTCCCGTAAGACAACGTACTCTGTTTTTCAATACACATTTCCTTTAATAACTTGGTAAATATTCATGCTAGAATGACGAGAGAGGACTTAACAGTTTTGCCACACTAATTCCCATCTTTTTACGTTCGTTAATTTCACATCAGGGGCTTTTTTGACCCTTTTTGGGCCCAAAAACTCGAATTTTGAAAGATTAATCCCGAAAAAAGGGGTTTAGAGTTTTCCGATTGTTTTGCCCAACGAACTTGTCCAACTGATTATAGAAAGGAACGTCCCTACCAAATTTGAAGTAAATTGGACAAAAAATGCGACCGGTAGAGTGCCTGCACATATATATATATATATATATATATATATATATATATATACAATTTTGAACGAACCCCCAAAACGTGTTCAGGGGGTCACTTTAGGAACTTCTATGGTGGTCCCGGGCTTAAGTTTCACCGTGCGGGTCATGCTAATAGTTCACTTTCCATAGGAAATTCACTAATAAATAACCATGGTAATACAAACATCCTTACACAAGCTGTAACTGAATAACCACATACGTAAGCCCATAGTTGAGGAAAGTTTTGTAACTTTCAAACCATTATGTTTATAACTACTGAATTGCAGTTAGTAAGAGGTTATAACTTTACATAGCAAGTGAGAAAAAAAATCTGGTTCACATTTATTTAAATTTTGATAAAACAAAATATATTTGCCAGAAAAATAAATACCAATAAAGTTGTAATGCTGAAATAGGTCCCAGTGGTAAGCAAATCTAGTGTAGATATCCCGTTTGAGTGACACAATCCTTTGTCAGCGCAACCAGCTGTTAGAGTAGCCGCAAATGACAGGGAAGATTCGCCTTGCCAACAAACAGCTGATCGTCTGCGTTAGAACCAAGCGAGTCTTATCCAAGGCCCCTACTACACTTGACGACTGTCGCCCGTCAACTCTTTTAACGTTGCTGTAAATGGGAGCTATAATACTGAGTTGCGACTGCTGTGGTGATCATAAACAGTCGACGATCACCTGTCCGCCCCTCAGTTTTGACAAGAAACTATGGTAAAATTACCCACAGCACCTAAAAATCAATTACCTACCACCGACCTTTACTAATGACAAATAATAGCACACACTTTAGCTGTTATAAGTTGTTGTATATGAAATATCTATTGAATATAACGTCGAGTTACATTTTTCAATTTCACATTATTATAAAAACACAATGTAAACAATTGGTTTTTTGTATACCAGCCTAAGTTTATTTTTACTTTAATATTTTTATGTTACCTCCAATAAATAATTAATTTGATAGAAATGTGTATAACGCAAATAAAAAAATAAGAAGAGGGTTAGATTCATATTTTAGCAAATTTAGTACTTTATCTATTCATAAATATCATCAACGACAGCGACTCATGAGGTAATAAATTAAAATATTTTGATTTGTTGGCACAAATTTCATCGAATAGTGTAGTACAATCCTTTTTCTGTTATCAACCCTAATATAGGGTAAACACCAAACCTCTTACTCAAACTTTGTCGTCGATCTATTATTAATTGTAAAAGAAACAACATTTTCTTTTTATACAGTGTCATGTTGAAGATATCACATTAGGGAATTACAGAGAGGCCGGGTATTGAATCAGCTGAGTTGGCAACATATCGGTGTGACGATCACGCTGAGCTTATTACACTTGCCAACTGATGACGGGTGACAGTCGCCTAGTATAATAGGGGCCTACATAAGCAAATTATTGTTTCCTCTTTGGTAATTCTTTAAAAATTTTTACGGTTTTGCGGATCCGAACAATGTTTAAAATTTCACAATCATAGATAGCTCATTTAATTCTTGACAATATTGTTAAAGAATACTACTTATTTGACATTTTATTTTAGAAGCAAATTTATTTAAATTTATGCATCATACATTTTTCGAAAGATGATTTGTTTCAAATCGCATGAAAAAAGCTTACTAAGTGAAGATTGTATTTTTGGATTTTTTAAATGTACTTATTTGTTAAGGTAACAACAGTATAAATATAGTAATATTGCAATTAAAACGAATATATTTAATGTAGTGTGGCTTAGGAAGAAAGACTACATTTGTCTACAAAAATCTATGATTAAATTAAAAATGTTCTTGTTCATATAATTACGAATAATTTGTATTTATTTTTGTTTACTTAATTCAATTTGTCCACGGTTTGGACGTACGAAAGTAAACAGTGAAGCATATTGAAGAGTTAAAACTTTGAAGCGTTATAGACTTATCGCCGTTGGAGACTTCGCCCCCAAGCCCCCTTTTGGAGTTCGCTTCGCTCACTTGCATTCCTCAGTCAACCCAAGTTTAAATCAAACTCAACTATTGTAGTTCATTGACCAAAGAAAAATTACACAACCTTTGGTGAGCTCATAAGACCTACGCAGGAGGGCCCATATCGATTCGATATCGAAACATTTTACCAATCGGTTACTTGTTCGTTTTATCGAATGAACTACCGACTACGATTTTCATTGTTTGAAGGTGTGTAAAACAAAAAAATAAAGTGCTCACTCAACCAAAGTCAAACAGATATAAGTTAAATACAAAGTTGTGGTTACAATGTTAAATTGGAGTTCTACAAATGGATTTACGTGTAAGAAATAACAACAAATTAGACTTCAGTTCACGACAAAATTATAGTAACCTATCCTAACCTAACTCCACAGGGCGCTGTATGGTAGCTGTTCGTTTTGCAACAAAATTACAAATAAATGAATTTGTAAAAACAAGATAAAGTCAAATTAAACAGAAATTTCAGACCTCAAAAAGTAAGCACCAAAAGTAGGATTCAAACCCGTGACCACAATCAATCATCTGAATCATCTGACAAAATATCCAATGTGCTACTGGGCTAAATTCATTAAATAGAACAAACAATCGGTTGATTACATTTTCCATTATCGTAACAAACGATATTCGCGATATTGAACCTCCCGTGTAGGCGATAATATGCTCACCTTTTTTTAGTAACAGCTGATTTATATAAACCTCATGTGAGCAAATTAGTATCGCCTACACGGGCGGTTTATTTAAATCTGCTGATACAAACATGTGGTATTAGCCAAAGATAGTGTGCTTTCATTAAACGGCTTTCCAAAACTGTACACATTTAAATGGGCCAAAATAATTAAATTACTCCTTTCCTGATGAATAGCGGTTAAAACGGATGATCGGATCTTAAATCTGACGAAAAATCGTTAATTGAAAATTAAATTTTCTGTAACTTTTGTATTTAACATTTTTTGCCATCTCTTACCGTTTCCGTACAACACACACTTAAAGTGGAAACATTTAAAAAATGGAATTTTCCCCGTCCCAAAAATGCCTCAAAAACTCAACAATTTTAACTTTTGGCAACTCGTGTGACAGTTTCTCGACAAGAGCTTTAATTCAAGTATGGGGTTGATTACGGGAAGTGCCTCATAGTTTGTCAGTGAATGAGTGAGTGAACCCGTCTAGCTTTATATAAGTAGAAGATGAAGCTCTTACGTTTTGATTAGTAATATTAAAATTGGTCTAATTAGATCACCTAATAAGTACGAAAAACGCAATTGAAACAAAAAACGCTGAGAACACCCATCTGCTCAAAATGTCAATTGATAATGTTGTGATTAATGCGATTTATACATTCTTGGAATGTATTAAACATGTTTATAAATCAAGTGAGTAGCATGACGTCATTAATTTACGGTTGCGAATATGTTACACTGAGTGGCACACAGATTCATCAATGTCGGGCCGGTGTGTTTTGCCGGGGTAAAGTGAGGAGTGGGGGTTAATTGACTCTGTGTATGACTTAGAAATTATACTGGATATGGTATTAGGAGTTTTCTAAAAGTAAAGTTTGCAAAAACTATACTTTTTAACAACTTTAACTACTTAACTAGTTTTTAGCAGGTTGCCTTTAAATTAGAGTTATAGGTGATGATTAATTAGTCTTACGAATAAACCCACTCGACCCATAACTCATGCAATGGATGTTGCGGTTATAAGAAAGTAATGATATCCTCCATGGCACTGATGTATCTTGGATAATAAACGCTAAAATTTGGAAAACAAATTTGTCAATGGAAAAAGTTTGGTGGGTAAGAACCTTTGGCCACAACGGTATTACTGTTGCTCTAATTGATCACAAATCTCATTTAAGAATGTATATAGGTTTACAATATATATTCAGTATATACTTGTATTTTAAACCGCATCGGAGGTGGTAGCATAGAGGTAGAGCGCTGGCTCCGCAAGTCAGTCGTCGTGGTCAAGCGTAGGCTCGATCCCGGCTGACTGCTGTGATGCTTTTCCACGAGCGGTCACTAATGGCTTGCCCATGTTATGACTATTTACCTAAAGTTGTGGTACCTTGCTGTCTTTAGATCGCCGTACAGGCCTATTGGCCTATGGTGACGGGCAGTTGAGGTTTTAATTAAATATAAATATTTAAAAAACACTAGATGAGTGTGTATGTGTCTTCAAACAAAAATTTAACTTTATTTCACTTTTTACATTTATGTGTTTATGTGTTTATGTGTTATTACATTATGTGTAATACATATGTGTTACATTTATGTGTTTGCACTCCGTTTTGGCTTAAATTTTAGTGAATATAGGTAAATAAATTGCAAAAAAGTATACCTTTATTATAGTCTTCATAGATCTTAGTGAATGAAACTCAAATTGTTAAAAATATATTTAGCGTTTCAATTTCCGTGACCCTAATCTTTTACGTAAAGCAACACGAGTAATGTGTGCAAGTAAGGTAGGAGTCCACTAAATAAATTTGTAATAGAAACTTATTCAAAACACTTTTTATAATTTTATTTAAAACTGTTTTAAAGTCGTTTAGTATATTTGAATGTAGCAATTTTGTTTAACATAAATACAAACACTGTTAGCAATATGTAGATGTTGGTTTCAATAATTTTTCAATACTAATATTTAAGCTTACAGTTTCATAACTGATATTAGTTTTATCCCAGTGTACTGAAGATGGAGACGTGGGTGATGTAATAGTAGCTAATTTGTGGTTTCGCTGCCTCCTTGTTTGACAGGGTGTGAGATAATTAATTAGTTCCTCGCATGCTCTGAGTTTGCGCATCATTGTGTGGTATCCTGTTATTCCCTCCAAATATTGGTTTTGATTAACGCGAGGAACATAATGTTCAGTTACACTGTGGACGTTTGCTTATGAGAGCTTTAGTCTTAGAAGAGTCTTGTAAAGAGTTAGATTTCCGGAAAATAGCTTAGTAATAAATTACAACATATGTTGCAACAAGTACTTAGTTTTAATATTATTATAATTTCACCCAAACATGTTTGTACCTAATAGAGAGTGAATATACGTTTTTAATACATACTAACTTGATTGTCAACAAAAATGTATAATTGACTTTTCTACTTATTATTTAAAAAGTACAAACCATTGAGGCTGTTTCAAGAAGTTCAACGAATATTTTTTTTAAATTCCATTAACTGGTGTCTTTAAATCTATTATTTAGTTTATATTCATGTTTAATATATAATGCAAATATAATGTCTTAATATCCTCGTAGGTTCTCCGAAAATGTTTTTTTTTATATTTCTCTTAAACCCACTGAATTACTTTTGAGATTAACACAAACGTATTTTCTACAATCTGTGGTTGTGCGACTATACGTTTTAAACTTAATTTAATGATAATGATACATAGCTGTGCGGATACACATTTTAACCATGGAACCATAGTCAATGGAAAACTAACAGTACACTGCATCCATATATGTAAACTGTGCTTTGAATTGACTATTGTAATAATATTGAAAACACGATAGAATCTGGGTGATTTGATGTATTATCAAATAAATAAATAATGTTATTATACTTTCAACACGTTAACAACAATCACAAGTTAAAATTGTAATACAAACCGATTTAAGATTTACCCTGACAAGTGTGACGGATATTAATAAATTTCAGAAATGAGTTTTATGTGGGCGTGTATTTGTACTTTTTATTTGCCTAAAACATATTAAACAAGAACGAACTGAACCACTCGTAACATCAGTTGATGATCTGCAAACTACGCAGTGCGCATTTCGTGTAATTTGCTCAGCAACACGGCGCTTCAAATTAATATTTGCTTTAGTTCAATATGGCGAAGTTTAATAAATCAGCAAAGAAATGTATTCGCTTGAGTTAAGTAAAAGCCTTTAAAGTGTTTTTCTACCAAAAATCGAACCAACACATTGCCATTTATAGATTTAATTTAATAATCGGTCTAATTAAAGAAACCATAACATAGTTTATGGTAGAATTATACTGAAGTTAGTTTGGTATTTTGCCAATCGACATATATAATATAAAAAAGTTGCAAAATTAACATAAATTTTAAATTATATTTTTATAATTGCATAAAAACACATTCACTTATGTAACCCTCAAACTTACTGGGCTTCATAGTTACATTTGTAACATGAAACAAACCCTATATTAATCAATGCAGTTAAAATTGAAAAAAACCGTTTCTTACAATGTATTAATTTAATCACTGATGAGAAAACTATTGAGACAGATTGAATTAACCAGATTGATTTGACAGATTGAAACTACAAACGAGTTCGCACGCAGCACGCTGACGTGAGGGAAGTGAATTTCCACATAAAAACTTTTAAAACTCAAAATCAGTGTAAAAGCATACATTTGTCCAATTTTTATTGAAATCTGAAAACACTGATTTTTTGGCTGTTCTGATGCTCCTGGTTTCATTTACTTGCAAAGCTGGGAATACAATTTTACGCATTATAAGGTTAGGAGAAGGTCCAGACAGGCTTGAAAGTAGGCGTGAGGTTGCTGGGGATAATAAAAGTACTTTAACAAAGGAATAACAGGCTTTTCTAGTGTAAAACCCCCATAAGACAACGTACTGTGTTTAGCCGATACACATTTTCTTTAATAACTCGGTAAATATTTATGCTAGAATAACGAGAGAGGGCTTAAAACTTTTCCCTCTCTAATTTCCATCTTTTTACATGCATTAATTTTACATCTGGGGCTTTTCTGACCCTTTTTGGGCCCAAAAACTCGAAATTTGAAAGATTAATCCCCAAAAAATGGGTTTAGAGTTTTCCGATTGTTTTGCCCAACGAACTTGTCCAACAGATTATAGAAGGAAGGTCCCTACCAAACTTGAAGTAAATCGGACAAAAAATGCGACCACTAGAGTGCATACACATATATATATATACATATGTCTATATATATATATATATATATATATATATATATATATATATAATTTTGAACGACCCCCCAAAACGTGTTCAGGGGGTCACGTTAGGAACTTCTATGGTGGTCCCGGGCTTAAGTTTCACCGTGCGGGTCATGCTAATAGTTAATTTTTCCAAAGGAAATTCACTAAAAATACTATCCGATATTGACTACACAAGACCTACAATAGTTTAGCCTTGTACCAGGATTGAACGAGGGAGGCCGAGGCACTTAAAACCCCTTCATTGGACGTTTTCAATTGAGGCTTTATTTGTCAAGAAGAATCAACCATTGATTAGGGGTTGTAATTCTTTCTCTCTTACCCATAAACTTCACTTTGTCAAATTAATGTAGAAAGAATTAAAGAGGAGAGGGTCGTTTTCACTAAAAGCTTTTACCAGTGGAAGTCTAGGTATGCTAAGTTTTTATTTTTCGTAATTTACCTTCGTCGTTTAAAAATAAATTGTTTACATTTATATATTTAGAAATGTCAACCTTTCGATCCTTTATCAGTTCTTTGAATAAATTAGGCTTATTGTTAACAAATTCCGAAATCAAATATACTGGGACCAGAGGTTTCTTGATCTTTTTAAGCTTTTAATGTGGAAATTCACTTTCCTCATGTCAGCGAGCTGCGTGCGATCTCGTTTTTATTTTACACTTATGATCAACATGTAATACAATTCTCCACCACTCAATGGGTGCAAAATCATGGTAAGGGTACTTTAAATAAATCTGGCAATAATTTTACTTGCCCACGGATATCTGATTTAAAATTATGTATTGTACTGTTTTATTATGCATTATAATATCATTTATTACTTCTTTTAAGTAAAAATGTTACTTACCGTCAACTATTAGCAATCCAACGAACAGATTTATTCTGATCACGTTCTGCAGTAACTAGACTGCATCATCAGCAGAAAGGTTAAGCTACATGTGTAGGTTGATCCTTTAACGAAGCTAAATATTTTCAAGCCATCTTTTGGGCACACTTATACAACACACGAACAAAAAACTGTCAAAAATTGTCATTTTTGCACTGATTATGAAATGATTGAACATCACCTCAACGGTCACCATGAGGACGTGGTTGACAGCCGGAACAAACCGGACGACTCAATATCTCAGTCATTGCCTCCTGTATTATTTTATCATTGTATTTGGCGGCAAAAATAACCCTGGGACTTTATTTTAGCTGAGGTTCTTTTTTCGTTGAGCTGTAAAACTCTTCTAATCTGTCTAAATTCCTGGATTTCTTACTTTTATGTAATACTTCTAAACTCTATTTTATTGTACGCTATGTATGAATATATCTTTGAATACGTTAAAAATTATAAAAAAATTAATCAGAATTCACTAATTCAAACCATACACTTATGAGCAATCTATAGTAGTTTGGATTAATCCATAATGTTGTGGACAAAAACACAGAGCATATTTGATGATGAAAGTGATGCTGAATTGTTCATAAATTAATGGGTATTATAAGGTAAGTTGCCGAACATTACACGGCGATACACTCGAGTTTCAAAGCAAGCAAGAAACTAATTATCTCACGCTGTGTCGAACATGGAGCAACTAAGCCTAAAATTAGTCCGTCACACACCCACTGGGTCTTCAATATATTGCTAACTGGAGCGGAATTTTATTAAAACGTTGTTAAATTTAGTTCATAACTGAACAGTTTTCAAACCAAAGAGTTATGTCATTATATTATTAAATATATCACAACTCTTTAATCGGAGTTTATTACATGCTATAAAAAGCATTATATTTCCTTAATAATCCAAACCTTATTTTATAAAGCTGTAATTTAAAATATAACATGTATATGTAAGGTTCTCATAGTGGGTACTGATAGATAAACTATAAATAATTGGTACTTCATAGACCCGGAAAGCAAGCTACGATTCCAACTTTAAAACCATGGTTTGATGTAAAATTCAAAATTTCAAAACTTGACTCTAACCGTATTACTTATATATAAAATAATACTTTACAACCGCAATCATCGTTTGAAATAATTATGAAATATAATCAAGATAATTTTATATTAAAGTTTCTTATGAAAGAACGTCAACCATTATCAGGAGCAAGGCTACTAACGACTGGAGGAAAATAATGGAGAATGTATTAGCTTTCAAATTTTTAACCCACATACTCGGCGCCTCCCCACCATATACTGTAGCACAGTAAGGTATTTTTTTACATCGAAAACACATTTTTCCTCAACCTTACCTTAAAAACAAAAATAAAATTTCAACTCGATAAACGGTCAATTTGATGATGACAGAATCGTGTTTTCAATGTCATGGAAAACGTGTTCAACAGTTCAATATTCGTGAATAATTTATAACATTTATTTAGGTATAAAAATACATTTAACTGTGATGACCGCTAAGACTGTATGTTGCGGCCTTTCCCAGACCATTCTTCGACTATAGAAATCTATCTCAAACCTGGACATGGGCGGAATCTCCGTCACGTTTGTTGCCGGCCGTAAGAGATGCGAGCCCCGAGGGCGTAAAATATGTTGTGTAGTCTGACCCATTGTGATTATCAATTTCCAAATTAGGATTAGGAAGAATCGAAGAGATATTTTAACGGGTTTAATTTTGGTAGGAGTCCCACACTAAAGGCTAGACATCTGTGTGCATAAAGAATTTCCTGCCTCTCCCTAAAATAAAGCTGAATTCTTTATATGAATCTTAAATTAATGCATTATTAATTTAGTTAATAGTGAATTTCTTAAGGAAAGTGAACTCTTAGCATGACCTGCACGTTGAAACTTAAGCCCGGGACCACCATAGACGTTCCTAACGTGACCCCCTGAACACGTTTTGGGGGGACGTTCAAAATTATATATATATATATATATATATATATATATATATATATGCACTCTAGTGGTCGCATTTTTTATCCCATTTACTTAAAATTTGGTTGGAACATTCGTTTCAATAATCAGTTGAACACGTTCGTTGGGCAAAGCAATCGAAAAACTTAAACCTTCTTTTTTGGGGATTTTATTTTTCAAATTTTGAGTTTTTGCGCCCAAAAGGGTCAGAAAAGTCCCGAATGGAAAGTTAATGCATAAAAAAAGATGAAGATTAGTGATACGAAATTTTTAAGCTCTCTCATCATTCTAGCGCAAATAGTTATTGAGTTATTACAGAAACAAACATCGACTAAACGCAGTACGTTGTCTTATGGGGGTTTTACATTAGAAAAGCCTGTTATTCATATGCTGGTGTATTTTTATCATTCCTTAGTATCGTCACGCATACTTTCAGTCCTGACTGGACCTTCTCCTAACCTTATAATGCGCAACACTGTATTCCCAGCATTGCAGGTAAATGGAACCAGGAGCATCAGAACAGACATTTTTTTAAGATTTCGATCAAAATTAACTATTTTAACACTGATTTTGATTTTTAAAAGTTTTGTAAGCGGAAATTCACTTCCCTCACGTCAGCGTGCTGCGTGCGAACACGTATTATTTTTTAGTATACCCTAAAACATAATTTGTTTTAGTTAAAATGTTATCTTGCCTTTTTAGGATTAAGCGGCACAGTTGAAACGTGTAATACATTCAAGAAAACGGTATTATACAAACTCAAGTACCATAATGAAATTACGGCCAGATCAGTGGCCAACAATCAAAAGGCAGCCTTTAATGTGGCCACTCCGGACGTCAAAGCTTGTTAACAGTTTGCCTTTTGATGTCTCGTGAATTATCATTAGTGTTCCATCCCAAAGTCGACGACGGCATGTTTCCTTGATTGTATTTTGCATTAAATTTCGATTATAAATATAGTTCCAAAATTCGAAGAGTTGGTTACTGAGGTAAACGATTGAAAAGTTGTACGTACACGCACACAATAGTACGTTTGTTGTGTTTTTGGTTATACGTAGTTTTATGCATACACAATTGCAAGATATTTTCTCATCTGTTATCTTTTATTGATTAGTATTTTTTTTATTATTGACAGTCTCTTAATGTCCTTCTAACTACTAAATAATCCGTAAACATTAAAATATGTCACTTTCCTTAACTTTAAAACCGTCGAGAACAAATTTGTGAAACTTGAAATCTAAATCAAGCTGCAACTTTTCATGGGGACATTTTATTTCATGAAAATATTTGATCTAAGATGATAATAAGACGAAGGCTTGTACCTTAAATCCTATACTCTAATACGAGCTACGTCTGTTTTTTTTTGCAAAATTTATCTCGAGATCCAGGGCAAGGATTTTGCTGAAAGTTTGGGATTAGGGGCTTTTGGGTCTAAAAAATCGATTGGTGAAAACCACTATCTCAGGAAAACTCGTATTTTTCTAAACAACTCATATGAAAATTGAAAATGTTATCATTGGGCTTATGGAGTTTGAAATCATAACACCGGATACTATGAATAACAAAAACAAACCATTAAATAAGCTTATATAAATTGTAAACAGCTGTTTACCATTATGGAAATGAAAAAACTACTTTAATGGCAACTCAAAATTCTTTTTTCGATAGGCGAGTAAGCGTAGCGTACGAGCTCATCCGAGAGGCGAGTGAGCGAAGCGAACGAGCTCATATTGAAAATTAACGAGTATTTGAAATAAACCAAATTCAATGCTTCTTCTGCGGAATCAAACACCGAGCATGGCTTGGTCCCCCGGTACTACTATTAAAACGGGAATAAATAATCTGGGTGAAATAAAGTATAATGTTTAACATACACACTCTGCTCTCCCTCTGCAATAGACATCAAACTTATATTAGTTTATAACCATACAAATAACTACGTGTTTTACTTGATGCAAAAAGCTGAACTTTAACCAGAGAGTTGTTACTAGAAATACATCCGAACTGTTTAAGAGCTACTTTATGTTTCTCACAATTATATATGATATTCTTTAATACTGTTTTTGTTGATTAAACCTCTCACATCAGTTGATGTTAAAGTGCTGACTACACCAACCAACAAAAACAGCAGAAACAAACAAAACAAAAGGCCCTTAACTAACAAATGGCTGAAATATCAAAATGTTCAAAACTAAATCATGATTAATACTGACAGGTTTACCAAAACTTTAGGATAATTGGGTTTCTCTAATGGAAAAGTTCCGTTATTACTCGGTTTGTAATTCAACACGTCTTTTCAAATAATGGTATTGTTTCTTAAATGTGATATATATTTCACTAAAATCAATGTAAATTACAGCGTTTGCCCTTGGTACAGATTGAAAAGGTTAGGTGTAATTCTTATTTTTTTTTTAAATTTTTAAATACCATTAAAATGCATCCAAATGAAATGTCCTGGTAGAGACATTATTTTGCAGAAACAGACAAAAATAACAATGTATTAAACAATAAAGTTTTTGTAGTGGTTTATATGCGTTTGTGCTTTCAGCAGTGACAACTTTAAAATGCTTATGAGAAATAAGATACAAATGTTAACACTGATAATTCAGCTGTTACGTGAGTTTTTTTTTTACATTTGTTGTGTGCTTAGGGACATACTAGGAAATTACCCTCGTTGCAGCAAACCTGAATACCCAGCGAATATCAAATGGTACTTCACTAAGTCATGAAGCCACTTACCAACTTTCATCAAAGTACCTATGAATATGAAAGCATATTCATAGGTAAGCGAGATATGACATTTTATTTATGCTCCACAAGAAGAACATCAGAACTGAGTATGCAGGTTTGCTGCATCAAGGACCACAAAAATCGGGGTTTTATGCAAATACCAATGGATCATAACTAGATAAAGCAACATACAAAATTTTACCAATTTATGTTCATAAACAAGAAAGATATCACATTAATATCCATAAGAATAACATTATAGCTGCTGAGTACGCTATATATATGAATTTGAATGAATGGTATTTTTGGCAGCTGGGAGCCTCAAAACGAAAAGTTATCACTGTCCCGGGCCTAGGGCTTGCCATGCCACCTACGGTAATAGCGTCTTCCCTATAGGGGAAATTCGCCAAAAGAAAAAATGTTTGCGATGTCTTGTTGGATGGCTAGAAATGAGTTCGACTGTAACTATTACTATGACCAATGACTAGTATTATGACCATACCAATGACTTTGACTAGACGTTGACTACAACTTTAAAATTAAATCATTACGTTTAATTGAAAGTATTGCCGTCATCGGTTTTATAGATTGAGCGGTGGAAAATGAGTTTTCCCGGCGTCTCCTACACCGTCACGTTCGCTTGAAATTTCTTTATTGCAGAAATAAAGAAACACAATTTATACAAGATCATGTAGTTATTTAGAAAATATGCTATATTAAATACATAGATATATACATCATGAATACCAGAAATTTCTGCCCTTACAGGCAAAGCCTAATTACAGGGACAGTATCTCAAAAGGATTCTGTCGTTATGGCACTAAGATACATATAATTAACAAATAAATAAACAGGAAAGGCAATATATCAATACCATAGTTCGTATTTGTCTGTGGTTCAGTGCGTCCGTCCGTCCACGGCTGTTTCTTGAGCTGTAATGGCTCCCAAGCTACGAAAAGATACTTTTTAGGGGTAATCGAGGTCGGGGAAGTTGCACGTGTCGTTTGTTTTCTTGGAAAGCAACCTTATTTGAGTTACGGTAGCTTTAAGCTGTTTTAGGCCATTTTAGCATATATTAGTGGAGCCGGGAGTATTCAAGCTTTGTTCCTAAAACAGCTGATTATTTCTCCAAGCTTTGTTCCTGAAACAGCTGATTATTTCCTGCGGTCGCGATAGCGGCCGCCAATAATAGTATAAAATAAATTACAATAAGAGTGCATTGAAATATGTAATGCATATGCAACGAAACGGAAATGGTGCATTGACATTTATTGGGTTTCTGAGTTAAATGATATTACTTTAATGGTGCGCCCTACCCAGATTGAATTCATTGTTGTTTAGCGCCGCGCCGGCACCGCCAACAAGCAGGGCCATGCATATTTACGCTTGAAGACCATTTTGTTCTCCTCGATCGCACTGTTATTTTACAGATTTCTACCAAACTATTTGCAGTTTCACACTTTTCAGATTCCAATCTAGGGATCATACGGTTCCTTTTCTCCAAAATAATTTTTCTCCATACATTAGGAATCTTTAGAAAACCGCTTAATTTGAGAACATTGCTAATGGCCTACCACTTATTTTGAATTAAAATCACGATTTTTAAAGCGTATGATCTCATTTACTGAATTAAATAACATCAAATTATTTTTGATTGGTTAACAATTTAGCCTACAATGAGGGAGATGCAAACCCCTTACTTGAGCGTGCGGAAGGGAGGTACGGCGCACCCTTAATATGTTAATGAACAGTAATTATTGCTTTACAGAAATAGCAGAGTGCAGCGCATCATAGTGCAGCAAAACTCGTGCCTAGCGTCGCAGACACTGATGATTTATTTATTGAAAAAAATTGTGATATTACCCTAAATTTTATAATAACAAATTTAAACTAAATGTATCTTGCTCTATGTTATTAGATAAAATATATCTTTTTCGGGTTGCTTTATCAAATTTAAACATGTAGTTTTAACGGTAACAATGACAAGTTTAGTCTTTAAACATTACCTTTTTATTAAGAACTGCGATGCTAAAAGTTTTTGAGCTGCAGACTTCAGAAGCAATGACTATAAAGCTCCAAAACTCAGTAAATGTTCCAAATCTGCAGATTGTGCACCAGGCATACTGCATTACGTTACGCTCTGCGCTCCTGCAGTCTTTATTATAACTGCGTCAACCACCTTCCTCTTCCACTCTCAACTAATTTATTACTGTTGGAATACAATGGAAACCATCGAAAGTACATTCTTTACTAACTTACGATGTTTAATTACTTAATCTTCACCAGAGGTGCTGTAAATGTAACGAATATTTTTAGATTGTATTTTTAGAAAACTAACGCAGAGATATAGTGAATCTAAGTTTATAAAACTAGAAAGCTTAAAACAATAAACAGATACAAATTAAATTTAGATTATATTAAATATATAACATAAATTTAAATCAGTAGAAAATATTGTATTTTTTAGACTATTTTCCACGAATGAAAAACTATATAATTGTAAACAAAAGTTGTGAGTGAATGTAATTTTAAAAGTTTGGGAGCTACTGAATCAAAAACAATAACCACTTTGGATAGAGGTACTGTTTTAAGAATTGTTATTTCCAACAGTTTTATTCCAAGAAAATATCAACAAAAATATTCAAAAATAAGTAGAATGCTAATTTCCCTTATATTTCACTTTTAGTGTGCAAGTATACATACAAAATTACACATTTATAATTTTGAAAATCAAGCTTATAATAATTAAAGCTTTCAAATATGTAGAAATTACTGTTTCCGTGTATTTTCCGATTTTTGTTAAACATTTTAGAAAATTCTTCTAATAGTTTTGCAAAATTAGTGTAAGTTGCAACAAAATATCCATTGTATCATGCAAACTATGTTTTTCTTTTACAAAAAATACATATGTGATACAAATTTTGAACTTTACGAGTACTTATTAAATACATTGTTAACATGTTCAAACGTTAAAAAATATAATTTTAGGATCTTTATTTTTATTTTAAAAACTACAATAATAGTTACCATCTTCGTTTGTATAAAAACATGGCATTATGCCATGGGAAAGTACTTCGTAATGCTCCCAACCACTTGCTCAAATATATCTATCATCTTTTATACATTTTATATGAAAAAACCTTTTTATAAGAACGTAAAAAACAACAAATTAAAACCCCTCTTTGTCACTAAAGGTCATCGATACCCTTCTAAAGAACTGACGTTTTCCATTATAGGACACTATATCTTGCTTGAGACACTTCCATCACAGGCTTGAGGTTATTATAAAACTCACTTCTTTCACAGCGTGTAGCACGATCAATACTGCTCTGGAGTAATTTGTTGTTTAAAGTAGTATATCATTCTAAGCTGCTCGTGCTGATCAAATTAAACTGTTTTTAAAGCTCTCATGTTACACTAATAATAGAATACTTCTATTTATCAGTGAATTTCCTTAGGAAAGTGAAATATTAGCATGACCCGCACGGTGAAACTTAAGCCCGGGACCACCATAGAAGTTCCTAACGTGACCCCCTGAACACGTTTTGGGGGTCATTCAAAATTTTATATATATACGTGTTTGCACTCTAGCGGTCGCATTTTTTGTCCGATTAACTTCAAATTTGGTAGGGACGTTCCTTTCTGAAATTAGTTGGATAATTTCGTTGGGCAAAAGAATCGTAAAACTCCAAACCCCTTTTTTGGGGGTTAATTTTCCAAATTTCGAGTTTTTGGGCCCAAAATGGGTCTAAAAAGCCCCACATGTAACATTAATGCATGTAAAAAGATGGAAATCAGCGATACGAAAGTTTTAAGCCCTCTTTCGTCATTCTAGCATAAATATTTACCGAGTTATTAAAGAAAATGTGTTTCGAATAAACACAGTACGTTGTCTTAATGGGGGTTTTACACTAGAAAAGCCTGCTACTCCTTTGTTAGAGTACTTTTATCATCCCCAGCAACCTCACGCCTACTTTCAAGCCTGACTGGACCTTCTCCTAACATTATAATGCGCAAAATTGTATTCCCAGCTTTGCAGGTAAATGAAACCAGGAGCATCAGAACAGCCAAAAAATCAATGTTTTCAGATTTAAATAAAAATTATACAAGTATGTTTTTACACTAATTTTAAGTTTTAAAAGTTGTTATGTGGAAATTCACTTCCCTCACGTCAGCGTGCTGCGTGCGAACTCGTTTGTTTTGAGGAGGAGAAGGACAAATTTTGTATACACGCAGCCTGCTGTGTGGACGTATACCCAATAAAAAATTCTAACCTGGGAAATGTGTATCACATTGTATCATCCTAGGCCATTTTTGACTGTCACTCTCAGGGCTCACTCTTTTCCGGCAAACTTAATGTATAGTGTTATTGCAACAATTGCGAATTCGGAGACAACCATCAGTATAACCAATCTTTCTATTTGAGAAGTCAGAAGGATATCGTACAAATAAGTAAACAATATAGGTTATTAAGGTATCCCATCAGAAGTTTATTTAAAATCTAGACACAATTTGTTTTTATTGGGATTGATATCTACTAGTTTTGTCCAACCGATTCGAATTTTAACCTGATTTAATTTTCATTGTCAAATCAAATCAATCAGCTGATCAAATTGAAATATTAAACCAAATATTGTTTAAACTTAACCGATTTTAAATTTTCCCTTAGAGGTTGTGTCGTAACACTAAGATTTTCTCAAATTCACTCACTTATACCTTTTAACCAAGTTTATGGTTCGTGGGGGTCAAAGCTATGATTTTCTCAAAAGTTTATGGAAGTTTTTTGTATTCAAATGTATATTTGTAAAAATAAAAATTCTTACTAAAAATCAGTTACAATAATTAATCAAAAATTTGAATACAAGCATTATTAACTTTTACTTGGCAATGGTATTTGAAACAATGGAAAAAACCATGAACTATTAAATTTAAATACTAACTACATTCATAACCAACTTGTAAGGCATATACACCATAAGTAACATGTATAGTTACATAAGTAACATAAGGTCAGGGTGAATAAGTAAGACATATATAGAAAGATACTACTTACTTTTTGGTACAAAAAAATACTAATATCCTAAATTTCCATAACTTACATTAACGTGTCATTATGTTTGACCTACATTATGTTAGTGAATTTCCCATGGAAAAGTAAACTATTAGCATGGCCCGCACGGTGAAACTTAAGGCCGGGACCACCATACAAGTTTCTAACGGTACCCGCTGAACAGGGTTTCGTTAAAAATTATATATATGTTTGTGTGTTTTCACTCTAGCGGTCGCAGTCTTTGTCCAATTTACTTCAAAGTACCTGGGGGGCTGAGCTTTGCTCGGGGAAAGACCAGTCAGATGGTTTAAATGACTTGGAGTAATATTTCACCTCTTCCCCCTACTGATAATCGGATTTTTATAACTCATTTGCCTTTTTCGACATTTTTAAGGTCATTCCAGTTGTTATTTACAGATCAATGTCCCTTTGATTTATTTTACTACACTATATATTTAATCTTCACTCAAATATTTTAATCTCTGCTCTAACGAAACCACATGTTAATAACCATAAACAACTTGAGTATTACTTTGACAGTACATTGATTGATTATAAACAGCTGTTGAAATTATTTTGTTTTGATTTTAAACTCCATAAGCCCGATGTTAATTTTTTAACTTTTCATTTTAGTTTTTTAACAGACTGATTCCTTTCTATAATCAGCTGGACAAGTTCGTTATGAAAACTTAGGAAAACTCTAACCCCTTTTTAGAGGATTTTAATTTTTTAAATACAGTATTGAGTTACTGGGCCCAAAACGAGTTATAAAAGGCCTAGATGTAAATTTAATACATGCAAAAAGATGAAGGTTAGTGGGACAAAAGTTTTAAGCCTTCTTTCATCATTTTAGCAAAGATTTGTACCGAGTTATGAAAGAAAATGTATATTGACTAAACGTAGTACGTTTTCTTGTGGGGATTTTACGTTATAAAAGGTTGTATTTTTAGGTTGTTTACGTTAAAGGTTATAATGGTGTAGTTTTACTGTCCTCAGTATCCAAACACCTACTTTATAACCAGATTAGACCTTCTCCTAATCTTATAATGCGCAACGTTGTTATCCTAGCGTTTTAGATAAATACACATAAGACCAGGTGCATAACAGCCAACAAAGTAAATGTTTCCACATTTTTATAAACATTGGAATAAATCCATGTTTTAACACTGTTATTGATCTTTAATGTTTTTTTTGTAGCAATATACTTTCTACAATACAGTGTGATGCGAACGTAGTCGTTTATTCTTATGTATTCTTAAATTATATTCTTCGATTTAAGAATTGAAAGCTAGCCGGATAACCCAACAATCAGTTCAGTGGTGACACTTATTGGTCCCAGTCTTCCCCGGCGACGGATCTCACCCCTGCTGGGATACGCCTGTTTACCATTAACCCCCTCCGAAGGCATTCCCTTTCTACACTTTTGTTTGGTTTGGATTCCTAGAAAACCAGATATCAAATGTTTTTTTTCCGTTGTTATAAATATGTTTTAACGACTAATTAAAATACAAGAACTTCTTAGTAAAAATGTAATTTAATTTATTTAAACACAAGACAACCTCACTTAGTTTTAAAATGCCAATATAAAACTTATCCCTTTACACATACTGGTATTCCTCAAACAAAGTCTTATTGCTAGACACCAAACATTAGAATAAAACATCAGGGATATATTTAAATTACATTAGGGTATGGGCAATATCAAATTTACAATATCTAAGTTTACTATAAAAATGATCAGGATATATAAACTTGTGATGATTTCTTAAATCTAATGGATGTCGGTACAGTTATTATCCTGTTAAGTAATCATGGTGTGAATTTATACTATCAAATAATAAGTTATTTAACTTAAATTTTGATTCTGAACCGCAATTTATTTGTCCTACAACCACGCCTTACTTCTTACTTCTTACTTCTTAATTTTCAGCTCACTGACAACTGATAAATAGCTAATTGACTTTTTTTATGGACTAAGCTTGGTGTTTATAACCTCAAACTAAAGAAGTCAATATAAATGGACAAAGAACAATTTTGTTTATGTTGTGTGGCATAAAAAATGTCAGTTGGAGAAAACATGAATATCATTCGAGTGTTAAGTGTCTTTCTCGCTTTCGGAAAATTTCCAAAGGCTCGGCTTTCGGCTCGCACGAAAAACACGATCGCGTAACAAAGAAAATACTTCAGGCTCAACAATGTTTATATTATACTGTATTACGTTACTTTACACTCTATTATAACATTTGGAAACAGGTACTGAAATAAATATTTCAGTAGATAAAGAAAAATCTAAACAACTGCAGCTTACACAGCTTTTCCTAACTAACGAACACCTGCCACCATCCCACCAACCATTTCTCGGTTCGCCGCCTCCAAATCCGCCCGGCAAACTCAATCAATCTTCCCCCGCATTGTTCAACCATTTTTATCGTAAACCCTGCTCTGCCGTTTTGTTTAATATTGTTAAAAGCAGTTTTAGTTTGTTACAATAAGTAAACTAGGAGTTAATACATTTCATTGCAACAATTATATCATGGACAATTTTTTCCGATCACCATCACCCACCAGATTGGAAAGATTGGAAGAATGAAACCCCCTAATGTACAGGAAAATTTGAAAATCTTGTAAAAAATCTGTTTTATAATGGTGTCATTTTTCATCGCATTACCAACCAAACTAAAGATTGAGTCAAACACTGCAATTTTTAAAGTCCTCTTAGAGCTTTGCTTATCACAGGGTTGCTACAGTGGCAGAGAATTTCTTGCTAACATTCACTTAAATAATTGTGTTTGTCCTCTACATATCAAATGATAGCTACTGAAAATCTTTATTTTGTGTTTTAATACTTCTGTGTTATTAGTGACAGCCATTTCATTATGATTTTGAATTTCGGCCAAATAACATACTTATTGAGAAATATGAAATCGCTGCATTGTTGGTACATATTGAACATGTTTCTGATATTGCACCACGTTAATCCATCCACGATATCAGTTTGCGGAGGCGAGGGAGTGACACGTGATCCATCACTGGCGGGTGAGGTTCTCCCTGTGACACGTGCGATATATATACCGGATTATAGCACTTGCGATATAAATATACTGGATTGTAGCACTTGCAATATATACACTGGATTGAGGCACTTGCCATGTATACTCGATTTTTTCACGAGTTGAACTTAATTCGCCCTGCATCCATAAATTTACTGAATGTAAACTGCAAATTGTACAGTACAAATGTAGATATTGTTCCCACATGAAGAATATTCATATCTAAACGAGGTTAATGACGTTAGATATTAATTAAATCAAGTCGTATAGTGAACTACTAAGAAACAATCAATACATCTAAAATAATTATATTAATACTGTTTTTTAAAGGGCTCGACAGTGTATTCTGTACCTATTTTCACCTTAAAGTCTTTAGATTTTAAATTTTAGTTCCTAAAATATTCAACAAGCGAGAAGCTTCATGACGATAGTTGAGAATAATACGAAAGGAAAATAAATAAAGAGGATTTCATGAGAGACCCTACATATAAATTGTATGTAAATTGTAATTGTAATATAATAGATTACAGAGAAATACTAGATTTATGTTATTTCTTGGGGTCGATATAATGGGGAATACATTTTTTCAAATGTCGAGGTAAAAAGGTTGGTCTGTAGTCCGTTTGAGTCACCTTTTGTGAGGCACCGTGTACATGTTTCACTGGATTTTCACAGGACCCAGTTGAGGCATAATGACACGACGTTATTACACCAATTTATTAATCACAAAAAATCTATATTTCGTCGCGATTGTTTTTAGTAGAAATTAGTTTTGAAGTTTTAAGAGTTTTGATATAATTGGTTTGTATAAACGTAACAAATATATTTTATTGAAGTCACAAAATAATGAAACCCCAAAGTAGTAAAATTAATATGTATTTTATTTCAGTAGCCTATTGAATTATCTCTTAACTTCTTTAAATCACCATAATTAAGTAGATGCTCTGCAATAATATTGTCTACTTGATAGATCTCTTATTTCAATCCTAGTCATGGTATATTTATTACCATACTCCCATATTACTAGATTAATGAGGAAGTTCATGTCGGCTAATAACACACAGCCGCCCTCCCGCAAATGCATCACTGTCAGTCGAGATACTCAATGTATCACTGGAAATATGTCTTCGGATTTGCAGCATATTTCCAACTGTCAGTACAGTTTGTAATGTATGATTGATGTGCCCTGTCGTAAAAAATAAGTTGTGTGCATTTTTCATAAACTATCATATTGCATTGTTAAAACACTTAAATTTTAATTTACTAATACTTGCCCTTCTTGTCGTTACCTCATATTATATAATTTAACTATCTGTACTGTCATTTTGGAATATGTTAGTAAATTATGAAATATTTATATGTGTAAATGGTGTTGTCCGTTGGAAATAAATAAACTTCTTTATTGCTGGAAGGAATGTATTAGCTATAAAAAAATAAAGAAAGAAAGAAGCAGCCAGATACATTTTCCCCCCACCACGGAGAAGATGATTTCAAGCCTCAAGCGGACGTATTCCCCCTGTGTGGTCCATGAACCCCTCCACCAAATACAACACGTTCGACACTAAAAGCCTTAATTTTTATTGAATTTTGATTCGCATTTTTCGAATTGAATGCCTTCCGGGATTTTATTGAGGATGCCAACACCAACCTGAGAGGGGAGACTTGCCACACTAGCTAATCTGTGCTACTCTGTTCTGCTCACATTCCTAGATCTTGTGTACATCTCTGTCCTGCTATGGGCCACCCTTGAATTTGCAGTAGATCGCAGTTTCTACGATGTACATCTCTGCCAGAGTAATCAAACCTATTTCCCGGAAGGCATCACAACACGACTCCCTAAATTTGAGTTTTTCTAGTGTTTGAATGGCTTTCTTCTGAAGGACAAAAATTACGGTTGAAATTGTTCTGTGAGCAACCACCCCACAGAGAAATACCATATGTCAGATTACATTGTATTAGTCCGGTACTTATTATTTATTATACATAAATAAATAAATACAACTATTTACTAATTGAATCGATCGGAATAAGCGTTGATACCATATCTGACGTTAAAAATCAGAATCAGATTCATTTATTATTGGCGGTTTGACGTTATAGAAATGTATTGACAACTGTCGTGGAGGTTCGCACTTCGATGTCGGTTGGTAAACTACAACAGAGAAATGATAGTGTTACTTTCAAGCCATCTGTTCTCGGCTCCAAAGTCTCAGAAGGAAGTAACTAGTATCTACCAAACCTTTTATCAATTTGAATAAACCACATACTAACAGTACCTGTGTAGTTTATAAACAACCTAGCTCGTTTTTTTTAGAAAAAATCAAACGAATGAAAATTTGTTTTATGTTTAGTGTACGTAATAAAAAAGTTATATACCACATTCAAATATAGACCGATATACACCCCTTAGTTCTAAGGTTAGCATACATAAAACATGTTTAAGGTTAATTGACTAAGTTCGTTTGAAATTCATATTTTATTAATTCAATTATACATTTCAGGTAAGTCGTTGAAGCTGTTACCCTATTCCTCTGAGGATTAAAAAGGTAAGATTCACTTTGGTTTCCTCGGATATTTTAACTGGATAAATGCACATTTTATTTATACTTGACTGTTTACTCATCTAGATAAATTAACGATTATGGTTGTCACAAAAGGAGGTAAAGGACGTATTTGAATTTTTAGTTGCAGTGTCATCTACCTTCTAGACTATAATATCCTACATTCCAATAGGATACTGGCTGGATATTGTACTGACGAGAACCATAAACAAATTGTGAATTTAGGGACTGTACTATGAGGATTTACTAGTTCCTCAGTAAATATAGGGAACGAAAATTAAATATTAAATGCAGGAAGTACTCAGGAATGAGAAGGATTGGAAGAATTTTGTATTTATCCTATGTCAAATTAATTACATTTATTTTAAAATTGTTTTATAAGTAAGATAACAAAGTGTTTGTTTATTGAAATAAGTTTCTGTAAATTGTTATATTAATTATCTACAGAATTGCACTATTTAAAGTAAATTTCGATTGCACTATTTAAAATAAATTTCGACAGGGTCGAGAGATAAATGGTGACAAGGAGTGTTCAAAAGGCAAGTTCAGTAACTAGTGACTAAGTCGTTATCTGTTGTGGCTTTATTGCCACTACACTCCCTAACATCACATAATAATGTGTTCCTTAAACACTACGTTATCAGTACCCTAATAAACATGTTCGTTTATAATTTTACAAACATAACTCTAACGTTAGTTATAACCTGATTTAGATGGTTATATTGTCAAAAAATGGCTTTGATCCGTAGTTGTGCTAACTGGTTCAAATTTTATATATATATAATTATAAAGAGCAACGGGCTTTTTTAGAATTTTTTATTGTCAAGAATAACATAGGGATTAAAGTTTGTCTTATAACATCATAGACCAGCCAGAAGACGTTTTTTATGGTTACAGCTATTTTTTTATGGTTAGAAGACCATAAATTTTGTAACTAATTCAGAAATAGTATTTTTCACTAGCTTTTAATCAATTAACCAAAATTTACAACAATAACTTGTGCTTTAAGCTCAATATAAATACACAAATGGCTGAAATTGCAACAAACTGTACAGCATTTCTGATTTCTAACTCTTTTTAGCTCAGTTTCGAACAACAGATGCACTTGTAAACAATTCAAAAGTAGAAAAGGCAGGTTATGTTTGAAAGGGCCCTTACGTGTCAGCGATATGTTTAACGATAGTTAGTAGAGATTTCCAACCACAGTTTCACATTGAAAACCTGTTAAAAGCTATATAAATTCAAAGTAAAACTTTAAGCAAGATGGTTCAATGTTGGCAGGAGATAAAGAATTAACTATTATTTACACTTCTTTGTATATGCCTTTTAAAGGTTTCCTATAGAAAAAAATATCTGAAAACCCACTAATTTGCAGTTATTTAGTCGGGGGTGTCTCATTTAACGCTTAGCTGCCTTTAACTTGCTGCCTGCCCCGTAAATAAATGTTCTAATCCTTCATTAATGTGCTTTTTGTACTGAGGATTTAGATTTGAATTACTTTTACTTTAGAGGCTCATTACATTTAAAACCCAGTTTGAGCCTGAAATTACAATTTTTAATGTACTAAAATTATAAAATAATAATAACATTAAGTGATTATTTTAATAAAATTCATGTTTAGAACCTAATTAATTTGAGTTTGTTTTTAAATTAAAACATACATTAAATGTAAAATATTCTTATACTTTGTACAGTGTTCAACTCATATCGTTGATCACAACCCTTTCCAAAAATTTGCGAGTCACTTATTATTATTTATCACACCTTTTTGAACCATTTTATTTACTATTTTTAGTTATACATTTCGTAATTTACATGATGTTGTAACATAAGAAAGTTGTGGTTTAATCACTTGCATTATTGGTGAAAACTTTAGGCAAGTGGATAATAATGTAAATAAATTAAAACAAAAATAGTAGCACTGTATGATCAATTTTAATTAGTGCTAATATATTGGATACGCTTACAAATAATCAGTAATAATTAACAGTAATTAACTAAACAATTCCAGGAAAATACATAATGCCAGTGAAATAATAATGTGGTTGGTAAAAAAGAAGAGTGATATTAATAGCGGAAGAGAAACCAACAATTAAGATGACTTTAACTTAGTGTAAGTTTGATTAGTATACCTTACTATTACCTTCTTTCGTAATTTCAAACTGTTGAGTATGACATAAGAATTAAAAATATTTTGTGATAAATTTTAATTAATTAAAAATGTTATTGCAAAAAAGCTAACTAAACGATTTCAGCACAAATAGAAAAAATATAAATTAATAATGTTTTACACGTGTTATCATCTTTCGCCTTATAAACTAGACGATATTTCGGTAGACTTTTAATTATTTTTAAAAACGAAGGCGGTGAAAAACTTTCAACAGTTAGATTATTTGTAATTAAAGTTAAAAGTGTTACAACTTTTCAATAACACTTCTTGGAAGTATACTTTACGCAACCCCACAGTAAATTGTTGCAGTGCTAGAATTTATAAGTCATTCTGAGGTTACAAAATAGTACCTGCCTCTATATTATAGCTACTAAAAATATACATTTTCTCAATGCACATAATGTAGCTACCAAACACTTATTCGCTGGCTTTACTTAACTGCATGTGACATTTAATAACAACAATACGATAAACTTGTAAAGGCAAATCTTAATTTAATATTTATTTTTAAATAAAAAAGCTATTATATAGGACAATTTGTTACACAAGATTTAAACTAGATTTACACCTACTTGTTTAGAGATAGAATCCTTTGTCAGTGCAACCAGCTGTTAGAGTAGCCGCAAATGACAGGGGAGATTCGCCTTGCCAGCCAACAGCTGATCGCCTGTGATAGAACTGACCATTACCATAAATAAATGTAAATTAGGTTCCAATTTTATTTCCTTACGATTTTTTTCATCGTAGAAACATAATTATTTTGATTTGTGCAACTTTAAAGCATATTGAAAATAGTTATGATACGTTTTCCATACCACGTTATTGCAGATTTCCCCCCAAAACTCTCCATATACTTGAACAACGGATGTATTCAGACATTTTAAATACTATTTATTTTCGAAGGTGTGTTTGTGCGGGGAATTGCTCGTATACGTTTTCCTTAGCTAAAATCAAATGTTTAGATTCAACTGCATCTTACTTCTTTCAGTTTTTTAAGTAAATTAGTGTGATATAAAAAATATTGAATACTTTTTTATTTATGTGGTTAAAACTATAAATAACCACATAAATAAAAAACCTTTATGTGGTTTTACTGTAAAATAAATTGAAATTTGATTTTTACGGAAAACTACTACTTAGAAAATATTGAGGTTATTTCACATACTTAATCGCCAGGAGTAGGGTATTGGCGTAACACTTTTGATATTACCAAGAGCATAGCACTCCGGTACAATAAATGTGGTCATTTGTATTAATAGTGGGGTTTGACTAAATTATTTTTTTGTGCTCGTATGGCTAATGTCTGCAATAACTTCTTGAACAACATATAGAATATGTTTATACCTCACGTAAGTAACGTGACGTCATCGGTTTACGGGGAACGAATAAATTACGTTGAGTGACGCGCAGATTTATCTTTGTCGAGCGAGGCATTCACTGAGTTGGTCGTGTGCAAATAAACCGGATACAGCTCAAGAAGCTTTCATATTATACAATATATAAGTTGTACGAAATACAAGAATAAAACATAAATTTTGTAACTAATTCAGAAATAGTATTTTTAAATAGTTTATCGTGTAATCAGTGTCATTGGATTACACACATTCTTTGTTGGTCATGGTGATTTTATGTTATTTAAGAAATTATTGCGGACGTTTTTCATCCCTGGAAAGTAAAAAAAATTATAACGACGTTTTAGGATCTGAAATTTGTTCTTGTCTTTAGATGGAAAGAATACCTAGAACATAACGAAATGAGTGGAACAATCGAGGGAAAGATGGAAAATCATAGACAATATAAAACAAAGAACTGCAGTGAAAAAAATCAAACAAAAATAAACTCACAATTTACACACAAAACATCACACTCATAAACAAGGAAAACTAGTACACAAATGTAAACGGTGGGTCCCCAAGCGGGACTTAGTTTTATTTTGTTTTGGCTTCTGTAACAGTTCTCTGTTTTAGATTCTCTGTGATTTTTCCAGCTATTAATGGACTGTGTCCCTAATTTGTTCTAGTTCTAGGTATTCTCTCCACCTGCAGTCAGGATTAGCTTCAAGATCCCAAAACGTCACACAACTTTGTTATTAACAATCAAACATGGGAAATGTCCGAAATAGTTTGTTAAATAACATTGTACACATGTAACAGTATACCTCAGCAGATCTAATGCCGATAAGAAATAACTTAATACTTTTGAAGTGATAAATCTTGGAGGATAAAGACTGAAGTTTGTAACTGAACTTGTGCTACTGGAGGCAAGCAGGATTAGAGCCCTACCTGTTGTGGCTTTATTGCTGTCACTCTATTTGATTAAACGTCTTTTCGTGGGCTTAGGAGTTTAATAAGCCATTTTAGCATGTATCAAAAATACAATTTATTTTTAGCGAATTTCCCCTATAGGGAAGAAGCTATTACCGTAGTCGGCATGGTAAGACCTAGGCCCGGGACTATGATAACTTTTCGTTTTGAGGTCCCCAGACCCCAAAAACACCATTCGTTCGAAACTGTATATATATATATATATCTATATATATAAATGTGTCCGTGAGCACGATAACTCTCGTAAAAATTATCCGATTTTGATGAAATTTGGTATAAACGTGTAAAGCAACATTTATGACTTTAAGTTCGAAAACCAGCCAGATCGCTCTATCCGAAGGGGTATTTTGGGGAGGTTTTGTACCCCAAAAATAGGTTTTTTGAATTTTTTACATATAATTTTGGAAATAGTCAAATTTTATTTTTTTCCATTGGATTCAGCCTAAAAAAACACACAATTTGGTATTTTGATCATTTCTCTACGTCAATTGGTTACCGAGATATTGAAAGTGCTAAACACAGTACGTTGTCTAATGTTATTCTTATGGAGGAAAATACAAATTTTATATCTCGCTTATTTATGAACATATACTGACGAAACTTGGTATGCGGCTTTATCTGGTTGTGGACCATTGATATTTCCTCAAAAAAACAATTTTTTGACATAGGCTCCCGTAGCAGCAAACCTGCGTACTCAGCCCCATGTTATTCTTATGGAGAATAAGTAACGTGTTATCTCCCTTAATTATGAAAATAAATTAATGACATTTGGTAAGTTACTTCACCTAGTAGAGTTATATTGATATTAGCATAAAACCCCATTTTTTGTGTTCCTTGCTTCAGCAAACCTGCATACTCAGCCGCCATGTTATTCTTATGGAGAATAATTAAAATGTCATAAATTGTTTATTTATGAATGTATATTGATGAAACTTGGTATGTAGCTTTATGTGGCATTAAGATAAATATATATGCATTGGAAATTCACTAAGTACGCAGGTTTGCTGCTACGGGGGTATTTAATTGTTATGTCTTATTTACTGCGTATCGAATTAGACCAATAAGATACAGAAATGATTCTTTGATATTGGCGATATTAGCATGGCCAAGGGCTAAAATCAGTGAGGTGGATGGGGAAAATAAATATTGGCCACTAAAAAACTTACGTTATTTTTTGACCTATATGATACTTTTGTCCTATAAATTACAATTTTGTTTAAAAATGTTTAAATATACTGAGACACAAACGTGTGCAGTCAAAGTTATGTATAAAATATTCTCAGTGTTATATTTTAATTTAAAATAGCTCAGATCAGTATATAAATCATTAAACTATTGATATTTGAATATATGATATATGAATAAGGTATCGATTGTAGGGGATAAATTATTCAAAATGCATTACACATGAAAGTGCTCCGTGCTTTGAAATGCAGAATATACAAGGGTGATAACGAATTGCATTACATATGCAATATGTAAATGTAAATTTGTAACGGGAGATTTCAGAATAACTGGACTGATAAAATAATATGTGTGTTCATGTATTTCTAAGTTAACACTCCAATCTTCGGCCTATTATAAAATATAATTTATCTAATATTTTTTCTATCGCATTATTGTTAATATAGAATCAAGTTGTTCTTAAATAAACATAGCTAGCTGGTACCGGCGCGTTGCTGCCGCAGAAGAGGCATTGAATTATTGTTTATGCCAAATACTCGTTCATTTTCAATATGAGCTCGTTCGCTACGCTCACTCGCCTACCGAAAAAAGAGTTCAAGTTGCCATTCAAGTAGTTTTTTATTTCCATTATGAGAGTTGCCATTCAAGTAAGTTTTTTATTTCCACAATGATAAACAGCTGTTTACAATATTTTAAGCTATACATATCATATGATATAATCAAAAGAAATCTTTCATCCATAAGATTAACGTTGAAACTTTGAAGTCCAGTGGGGCACAGCCCTAATGTCCTTGGACTTTGGCTAATGGCCTATAACCTTCCCAGGGTTAACCTTTGTTACTATGCAAAATTTCAAAGCAATCGGATGAAGGGTATGGCAGCGAATAAAGTACGAACGGACAGACGAACAAACATAGATTTTTATATAATAGATTATAACATCCAACTACAAAGAAACAAACAAACATCCAACTAAGTCATAAAATGTAGTTACACAAGCACAGCACAAGCATGAGTAACAAATGTACACAGGGATGATTAAGGTTTATTTAATGCCATTAAGCCAGACAATATACAGTATATCATAAAGGTTCATAACATGATAATATAAATACCTAATACCAAGTCTTACCCTGCTCTCAGTGTGTTAGACAAGTAAATACAATTTTACCTCCTCATTTACTTTACTTCAGACTAAAGTATATGTAGTGTAATATCGTGTACCACATTTATATGTTTTAATTCAGAAATAAATCTTATCACTCTAGCGTTATTAAGATTGTTAATTGGTTATTACAGTTACGTTGTTATTACAGCAATTAGTTGTTAATTGTTAACTGTAATTATTAACGACATTCCATTGTGTCATTTCAGTACAGCTAGTAGAGTGCGTAATTAACACAACAGCTTGATTTTTTAAAACTTGTATTAACATTCTACACTCATCAACCAGAATATTGAAAAATTAAGTTATTATTGAACATAGAGAAAATTAAATAATTCTGTATGTTGGGTTACACAGAGTGTCATCATTATGACAACTTAAAACTAACCTCTTTGTGTCTTCCATTCTATTTTGTTACTTTCCAACTAAATTTTGATTCCCAACCCTTCTTTATAATCTCAGAATAAAATTACATTATTTATGACATTAAAAAACAATAGAAGTTTTCATTAAGGGTTTTATATGGGAAATTTTATATTATTAATAATTAAAAAATATACTTTAAATATACAATAAATTCATACGGAATAAGCTACCATTGCTTTTACCTTTCAGTTAATTTTGTACATAAAGAAAGAATTGTGTACGCGATAGTGTGCTATCAGTATGCTTTAGGTGAAGGTCAGATAATATATAACAAAAGTATCAACATTTTTGATAATCGAACCATCCGAGGGCGTTGGCCTTGATGAAAGCTGTACTATACCTAGCATTAGTAGCGCGCAAAACTATCAATTTCTTCCACTTCATTTACCCCTTTTGTAGACGTTACCTCGCCGCGCCACCCCACTAGGTCGTTAGTTTACCGTTATCCCTCACTTGTTTTCTTACATCAAGTAAAAAAGAAAACATTTTTACTAAGCTTAACCAAAATAATTGTACGCATAGTATATTATTTTTCCCTTAAACTGGAAATCCCTACCTTAAAATCCACACAAAATTATATATTAATTATGATTAAAACTTTAGACAAATTAATATTCCCTCTGCACGTCTGGAATGAACTAAATTTTAATTTTAAAACTGCTAATATAATGTACCACAATTTTAGAGGAATATTTTATTTATTTGTATATATGTAAAAGAAAGATTGCTTTTACTGTACCTCAGTACTAATACTGCATTAAATATCTTAAATAGTTTTAAGTACTTCAATATGTTTGTTTACAGTTCATCGTTGGTTAAGACGTTTATTAAGATATTTAAGGTTTAATTTCATGTTAAGATATTCTTTCGAACGGTTCTTCACAAACAAATTTCCTGCTACTTTGATACTTTCTTGTAGGAGAAATATTATTCACTTTTCCACATAACCCATGAATAGTTCTAGTCTATTTTTAATCAATGATCTTTTTGTGCAGACAATAACCACTTCACCTGTAATGTAGAAATTGATGGATGGAAGGTAACAATAATTTGACAGTAAAAGCGTCAAGTCCAATTCTTGTTAGTGTTAAACCAGAAACATATTGCATACAAAGGTAACGGATGCAAACACAAATCATTTAGTATTTAATTTCAACTGATTTATTAAGTTAAGTCGTAGGTATGGTTAAAATATAAAGTGTGGCTTACAGTTATACAAATTTAATCGCCTATAGCAGCTGATCTTAGTTGATAAGAGAGTACTGAACCTCGTAGTGGGGATAAATCTTGGGGAATAAAGGGTTAAGTTTGGAACTAAAGTTGAGCAACTGGAGGAGAGGAGGATTAGGTCTTACCTGTTGTGGCTTTATTGCTGTCACTCTATTTGATTAAACATCTTATTAGTATGTTTAGTGGCTGTAAATAAACTATGTTTTAAAATACACCTAGTTTTATAATTTATACATATTTATAAGTACATGTATGTATAAATCAATACTTATCATCAAAGTTTTATAAGCCACAGATCTATAAAATATCAAACTGCAAATATTAATGCTCTTCGTGGCTGGGCGGTTATAAAAAACTGTGGATTTAACCAAAAACATTTTTTAAACTTACAACGACAGGAATTATTTTATGACAAAAATTATGTAAACTTTTTGACATAGGTATGCTAATTTTACAAGGATTCATAGTTCATTGACTGGCAAAACTGTAGTACAAGAACAAATATATGTACTTGAAGTTTTCATTATAACTGGGATTCAATGTTTTAAATAAGGTGTTTTAATTGAAATGAAAATGAACTAATTATTGGATGTTTCCAAGTACATTTTTGTGTTTTACAAGTGTTTTAAGGCGAAAAATTCCAATAAAAGAAGCTAGAGAAAAGTGAGATTAACAAAAATATGGTGTTTTTGTAGGTCAAAATAGCAAACTTTCACAGTTAACTTTTATGGGTAGTTTAAAACTATCTTGGAGACCCTTAAAACTAACCCTTTAAACCCTTTAAACTGTTTGTTGGAATACGATAAGTTTTTATTTTGGGTCTATAAACATTATAAAACACAATTTGTTATGTAATATTTATTTACATAATACTAATCACTTAAATATAATAACTACAAAATGCGTATTACAGTAGTTCAGTTTATTTCGAGAAATAAATTTTGAAAGAATAGTTTAATGTGCAATTGTAAAGGGTATTCTGTAAATATATAACAAATTTAAAAAAAATAAACATATAGAAATGCATAAGTTTCAATACCACCAACATGTTATCCAAGATACTGCTTTAATATGGTGTGCAAAGTACAATAGTTTTACATTTGTATCTTATCTTCTCAAATGCACTGTTTAGAAGCAATCCATTCTGAAAAAATATAACTCCTTTAATAAAAAAAGGAGTCACGGTAGCGTGACTGATGAGTTTTTTTTTTACTTTTTATTTATAATATGTCACGCGAATGACCTGAAACAGACAAATCTATCAACCAAAAACAAGAATCGTTGAGTGGATCTATTAAGTTACATTTTACGATCATCATTTAGTATGATAATAATCATAGTTCGGTTTGTATGACGTTTATAATAACATATATTTTACTAAACTTCACTTTGGCTAGTTTAAAAATAGATTTACTAGAACAGCACAAAACTAATAAATCTATTTTTAGAAATGTGATAATAAATGATTTAAAAAGCAGAGGGATTTGCAGTAGTGTGTAATGCGAACATAACACGAATGCGAATGTGCGTTATTCGATTTTATAACGCATAACATAGTTGTTACAGTGTTGAAATTTTCTTTATAACAGGACGAAAGAAAGTATATGCTCATATGTTCCTCTATAATGCCCTCTAGTGGGGAAATGTATTACACATTGATTTAAAATGATTTGAAATGCAAATTTGATATGTGGGTGGATACATTAATGTATGATATGTAAATTTAGACTTGGTAACTAAAATAACTGAATCAGATAAAATTACAAGGTTATTTACGAACTAGATTACAAATATATGGTTGTTTTAAAATTACAATTTGTGAGAATACCTTGTCAGAAATAGTTATGGAGTATATATTTTTAAACTTTTTTAAATTTTTACCTGGTTGAAAAAAGGAACATTTTGTAATAACTGTAAATAAGGTTCGTATTATGTTTTTTAGCGAATTTCCATTATAGGGAAGAAGCTATTACCGTAGTCGGCATGGTAAGACCTAGGCCCGGGACCATGATAACTTTTCGTTTTGAGGTCCCTAGACCCCATAAACACCATTCGTTCGAAACTGTATATATCATATATGTACAGTAAACTAAATATGTATGTATCATATATGTACTATATATATATATATATAGTACATATATATATATGGATAGGGGATTCTGTCTTATATATATATATATATATATATATATATATATATATATGTGTGTGTGTCCGTGAGCACGATAACATTCGTAAAAATTATCCGATATTGATGAAACTTGGTATACAAGTGTAAAGCAACATTTATGACTTTATGTTCGAAAACCAGCCAGATCGTTCTATCCGAAGGGGTATTTTTGGGGGGTTTTGTACCCCAAAAATGGGTTTTTTGAATTGTTTACATATAATTATTGAAATAGTCAAATTTTAGTTTTCACCATTGGATTAAGCTTAAAAAACACAATTTGGTATTTTGATCATTCCTCTACGTCATTTTGTTACCGAGATATTGAAAGTGCTAACATATACGTTGTCTAATGTTATTCTTATGGAGGGAAAGAACATTTTTATATCTCGCTTATTTATGAACATATACTGACAAAACTTGGTATACAGCTTTATATGGTTGTGGTCTATTGATATTTGCTCAAAAAATTAGTTTTTGCCAAAGGCTCCCGTAGCAGCAAACCTGCGTACTCAGCCCCCATGTTTTCTTATGGAGAATAATTAAATGCTTTGACTCCCTTACTTATGAACATAAATAAATAAAAACTGGTATACGACTTCACCTAGTGAGTTATATTGATATTAGCATAAAAACCCATTATTCGTGTTTCTTGTTGCAGCAAACCTGTGTACTCAGCCCCAATGTTATTCTTATGGAGAATAATTAAAATTGTATATATATATCGTTTATTTGTGAATATATTTTTATGAAACTTGGTAAGTGGCTTTATGGTGTATTGAGACATTTGTATCTCGATTGGAAATTCGCTTAGTATGCAGGTTTGCTGCGACGGGAGTATTTATTATCAAAGGAAAAACTATGGAAAAAATTGTAGTAATTTATTTCCTTGTCTTAAACTGCTATTTAAAATCGTCCATTCATTCAACTTAATATATTAACAATCGATGGTGTGGCAGTCCATGTGGCTTATTCGTAACTGTGGTGCCCGCATTTCCTTAACTCTCCCATAAACTTACCTAAAAACCATAAACCATCCCTAAACTACCTCATCCCATTGTATTTGTTTTGTTCAGCTTCTCACGAAATATATTAGCAACACATAAATTGTTAACACATAAACGTACTATAACTTTCTTATTGTAAAACAATGCATGTTAACATAATGCCTGTAGGGTTGAACATTATTATAATTACTCTTCGTATTTAACAGTTTCTCATACATTTTACAACTTACACTAACTAGTAACATTTCAACCGGTTAAATTAATCTATTTCCAATATCTGTTATGCATAAAATAATAAAATGCTTTAATTAAAATCTTTTTTTTTTATATTCAATAGCGTATATATAATTCACAAAAGCAAATGACAAGTAAGATTATTTCGTGTGTTACAGAGTACAATGATAGAAGTTTGAAATTTAAAGATGATGTACAATTCACTGTACGCTAATAACATGTAACCAAATCATAGAAAAAATAAAGATACAGCAAACATAAAATACAACATTTTAAGTTTTGTCCGTGGTGGTTGGCAGTAATAGATGGCTGTATCACCTAACATTAGTAACACGTAAAACTATCAATTTCATCCACCTCATTTGCCCCGCCTGTTGACGCTGTACTGTCGCGCCTAGCTGTTATTTTACCTTTATGCCTCATTTATTTACTGCTTACGTACAAAATGTAACATAAAATATTTCTTAACCTAAATTTTATTATTCTTGAAATTTTATATTTGATCGATGAGAGTTAAGATCACTTTAGTTATTTTTAAATATCTTCTATGGTAAGTGATACATGATACATGAAATTACACGTTTGAGTATGTAGGTAATAGATCGCTCATCCATATTAATGTAAACTCTGAATTTACCATCATATTAATTTAGTAAGTAAATATTATTTAAAAAGTTATTTAGAAGCTTCCATAAAAAATACCATAAAAATAAATTGCCAATTTTCAGTTTCCTTGACGCCGTATTTAACGCTCAGGTATTTTAAATTTATCACGTCACCCAAGAACTCACTTAAATTTTGAAGTAAAATATCGACCTAATAATTACATACCTTACTTACATTCTTTAATTATATCACTTATTTGTATAGAATATTGTACCCAAACTATTACGTCTTTAATGTTGGTTTTATTTTTATGAATTGGGTTACATTTTACAATAATAATATAGCACACATGCAAAAGTATGTCATCCAAAGATACATTTTGCAAAACTATTTTATTTTTATTTTTAAAGTTTAGAAGTGTTTGAACGGTATGAATAAGAAAGATGAAATGAAACGTGAATTGTACATCCTTCAAGTGTATCGGTTATGTTTCTACAATTATGCAATTAATTACGTTATCTGCTATGAGAGGGTAAATTTGTTTTGCTGCCTGACAAACATTCATCATCGTCTGATGATTCATACACTTGATACATAACGTGGCAATCATCCTGCTAGCTAGGTTTATAGTGAAATCTTTATCTATATATATGATATCTATTCAAATTAATTATCATACTGGAGGTAATGCTTTGCATATTTCAGGCTGGAAATCCTTTTACTTTTAATAATTTCGATTAAAAAAAGCTGTTTATCTCATTATCGGTGTTCCAAGTAAACCTTCTGCAGCAGGCATTGCGTTGATGAGAAAGCATTTAAATCTTCGGACCGGAATTCTAAAGCTTGGGAAAAAGGATTAACTTTTAAAATAAAATGAATTTTTGATAAATGATTAACTTTGAAAAAATTCTAATACGATCAGAACTTACCTTCTGTGTATTTATTGCTGTCAGGGTAGTGATTTAATTAGTAAATATACAACAATAATGGTCATATAACAAGCCGTAAAATCACCCTCAAGACATATATGTGCTTATGAACACATATAGTTATTAAAATTGTATAAAAGTTACCAAAAAATGCAGTTTGAAATTGTTGTTAACCTTTCAGTGCAAAGGTTTTATTGTTTATTGTAATGTACTTTAATTACTTTATTTCGCCCGTTTTATACGGTATAGGTTGTAAAACATATTTTTATTAAAGTATTGGTTTTGTTATAGGGAAACATTTTTTTATAAATTAGTAATATGACTGGGTTACATTATACAAAACCTTTACGACAAAAAGCAAAAAAATAAATATTTTTCTACTCACAAGTTTAGAACTCATTAACACAAGTTTTAAACGCATTGGCCAGGGTTACAACTATTAAAATAGCGTGTTACAGTATAATAAATTACGAATTTAAGTGAAGAATTCAATACAATGAAACAGTTTACATTCTGATGAATCAACGCATTCAAAAATGTAGTACGTTTAATATAAACAAGTTTAAAAATACATATAAGGGGTCGTATTTAGCTTTAAAATAAAGCTACATTACACGACATCAGTTACACGGAAAACTATCAATTTCATCCACCTCATTTACCCCGTCCGTAGACGCTACCCGACGCGCCGCTACATTCTAGTCGTAATGTGGCCATTATTTCTTACTCGTTCCCTTACTGTAAAATAAGCTAAAATATAATTTACTGTTCGTCAAAAATATTTCTGTTGTATTTCATAAATTTGAGTAAGCCTTATTAACAAAATATAGTTTATATATTAAAAAAGTTTAGGAAATTGCACGCTTATTAAATAAAATACTTGAATACTTGAATCTTGCCTTCTTATACTACGATGTAGGAGTGTTAGGCAAGGTTTTCGTGGCTGTGGGTTATTGTCAATATATACACAGCAGGGATTTACTGACAAGTAAGAATCAAAACTTGGAAATTCTTAATTTTTTATTCGAAATCATAGAAACATTACCAGATACACTTTTAACAGATGTTTGAAATAATAAATTTGTTCTTGAATTTTGTAACTTTTACCAGAATAGTGTAAGGCCAGAATACTTGGGCACATATTGAGGAAAACACTTTTTCAAACAAAAAAACTTTGAACAACCAATTATTAAATAAAACGATGTTCACTGAAGTCTAAGTATATTTTTCGTTTAATGTTTGCAATCTAGAATTTTACTGTGGGGTGTCTTTGTTTAGTATTTAATTTTTAATCATAAATAGAGCATTATATAATCACATAAATATGAGGACACTTATCTTCTCATAGATTTTCTTGCCTTTCAGATGATCTTAAACATCTCCCTTCAAAAATCATCTTGTTATAATATAATAATAGTATACACTATAGCTCTTTGATGCAAATCACTGCAGTGACCAGGCCTTCCCTGGTCATTGCAGGCATTTCCTACGTTCATTGCCTCCAAATATATCCTACATTCTCATCAATCATTCCTTGAATTGTTCAGCCACCTCTTGCCCATTAGTTTAATGTATTGCATATATTTAATAGTGTATCGGCTAGGTCACATTTATTATTGTTCACTATCAAATGCTTATAAAAGATAGATTAATATCGTAATTGTCTTTTATTTAGACCTTTTTAATATTTAATTGTTCTTTAACATTTTCTTAAGAGGTTCTCAAGAAACATGCAACAGCAAATAAGAATTCCATGCGCGGTAATTGTCTTTTAAATAAGGTTTTAAATATTCTTGTAAGTTTTAATTAGAAAATAACTATGCAAACTAATTGTTCTCTTTACAAAAGGCCAAGGACGACAGAGGTGATTATAAAGAGGGTAATTATAACAAAGGGGATTTAATATTCCAACGCTATTTTATTATCTTGTAACAGTGATAAAGATGCACATTAATTTATTTGCTTACAATAAATCTTAGTAATTATAGTACAACAATTCGTATTTATGTAAAGTATGCATATTAGTTAACAGCCTTCTCTCTGCGGGCTTTTCGTGGCTCGCCGCCTCCAAATCCGTCCCACAAACTCAATCAATCTCCCCACATTGTTCCAAAGCTTCAGCCTCGCATTTGCGCTATCGAGGTTTAGTCAAAAAAGGTATTGAATCAATGTATGCTAATGTACTAACTACACTCTAGGGTTTTCTTTATTTAAAAATACATTTTCTTGTAATAATGCTTTGCAACTGGGATAAAACTGAACAGAGCAAACACACATTGCAAATAGTTTAGGTCACTTATCATTACGATCAGGGCAAGACCTAGGTCACTTATCATTACGATCAGGACAAGACCTAGGTCACTTATCATTACGATCAGGGCAAGACCTAGGTAACTTATCATTACGATCAGGGCAATACCTAGGTCACTTATCATTACGATCAGGGCAAGACCTAGGTCACTTATCATTACGATCAGGGCAAGACCTAGGTAACTTATCATTACGATCAGGGCAAGACCTAGGTCACTTATCATTACGATCAGGGCAAGACCTAGGTAACTTATCATTACGATCAGGGCAAGACCTAGGTCACTTATCATTACGATCAGGGCAAGACCTAGGTCACTTATCATTACGATCAGGGCAAGACCTAGGTAACTTATCATTACGATCAGGGCAAGACCTAGGTCACTTATCATTACGATCAGGACAATACCTAGGTAACTTATCATTACGATCAGGGCAAGACCTAGGTCACTTATCATTACGATCAGGGCAAGACCTAGGTCACTTATCATTACGATCAGGGCAAGACCTAGGTCACTTATCATTACGATCAGGGCAAGACCTAGGTCACTTATCATTACGATCAGGGCAAGACCTACAGATATTTTCTCACTTTAAATGATGTGTTAGCTAATTTTAACTTTTTAACTCTATGCTATGTTGTCGATGCTGTGCTCATACGACCTGCGATACTCACGTTAACCAACTCATATAAACTGGTCTATCAGTTATTATTATAATGTGCTCGGATATAAAGCAAAGTAAAAACATCAAAGCCCTAATTTTGACGGTTAGGTACATTGCACGCTATCAATAAGTAATTAATATTATTGCTTGAGTAGCTTAATACGTATTAATCAGGATAAAATAAACTTCATAACTAACTAACTAACTAACTAATTGCTAAAGACAAAGCAATACGTAGTTTCTGCTGTGCTGTCAATAAAATAACTCCTCGGAAATGTCGTATAGCGTAATAGTAGTAATAGTAGTAATAGTAGCGTCTTTTGTATTAGTAGTTAACATACATACTTGCCACTCTCTGTCCATGCGCTGTATTAAATCATGTCTCAAAACATGTAACACAAATGGAAAATTATTAATAAACAATCTTTATGTAGACTTATCACATTATTACAAAATAAAATTTAAAAAAAACACTTATTTTGGCTTTACCTATCGCTTCTAGTGTTTAAAACTACACTACGTTTCGGGAGGTAAGGAAACTCCTCCCGTTATCAAGTGAACCCTATCTAAATATCAAAATCTTACACCTAACTAACCTAAATTATTTTGGATTTTCTTTAGTTTTTTATTTACATTTTAATTTACACAAACAAACAACTAACAAATACAGATACAAAAAAACCAAATACTTATTGTAGTTTTGAACACTAGAAGCGATAGCTAAAGTCCAAATAAATCTATAATAAATTCAAATCCATCACTACTATGAGTTTCAAAAATACAGTTCAAAAACTTGAATGAACAGTTCAGGGTGAACACAAGCAGACAGTAACTAAAAATATCCCCTCGGGTAATCCTATAAAAAGCCCTTTCATAAATATTTTGTCACAAAGGGCTCGCTAATTTGCGGTTTTCTTGCCAAGCACTTCAGAGGTGTCTCATTTGACGCTTAGCTGTATACTTTGACACTTGACCCGTAATATCTTATGCTACTCCACAAAAAATCAAAAGTTGTTTTTTTCACTAAAAATTTCGTAGTCTGTACGCGGACGAAATCCGTGACCTACGAAAAGTCTGTTTACAATATAATTTCTTAAAATTGCTGTAAAAAAGAGTAATGATGAATAAATTATTCTTTACTTCAAATATTGCTTCCTTCTTCATTGTGCATGGAAATTTTCAATTATTCCCCATACACGTTATTTACTCATGTCCTAAAATAATTTAACGGTGTTTTTAGTTCTCGATCTCGCTGTTTATGGTTTAATATGTAATGGTTTTCCAAAATTATATTGCGTTTTATTGTTTAGGTAGGAACTAATATGTTTTGGTGAACAGGAGCATGCTGTGTTTCAGAGGATTGTTTGAGGTAGAAAGAAACTTTACAAATTGTTTAGGTTGTGATATGTACTGCACGAGGTTATTGTTCGGGGGTATAGAATTGCAAAATATTTTATTTTTTTAACTGACCCTCACAAACAATGTTTTTTACCTCAAACATCTTCTTGGTTTTAAAACTATTTTAAAATTATTTTAAAAAAATTAAAAAAAGAAAAAAATGAAAAATGAAAAAAGAATGAAAATGAAATGAAAAAGAGAAAAGACAATTGTCTCTTGTGTTCCTACACATGACGAACACTATTTTAGTAAGTGATGTTTTGTTTATTTGTTTAAGTTCAACTTGCTTTTTAAAAGTACATACTATTATCTATCTATTTCTTTCATTGAGTTTGATTTTTTTAGACGATTAACGCGTTATGAAGATATTTTAAGCATGTTAGGTCTTTACTACTATCCGTAGCGTGAACCCTCGTCAAGATAACTAGCTGTTAGCGAGTCCCGCAGCCACAAATAACAGGGACGCTCCAGTCATTACTCTTGCCAGTCGCAGATCGTTCATGATAAGATCACATGATGAATTGCTTGGCTGTGAGTAAGCATTACTATCATGGCTGTAAAGTAGTCTTACTCACAGTTAATTTCATAATTTTTAAACAGAGTTAGCCAAAAGTTTCAATTTGTCTGAAAACGGAGCCAAGCAAAATCAAAACAGCTTTTAAACTGTTGTTGAACTTTTATTTTAATAATATATATTAGCTTATATAGTAAATGTTTTAATTAGTTTGCATTCGTTTATATTTTTATAATTTTCTAATGAGTTTTCAATATCTCTAGAAAAGGACTAAAATTAACTGTTTTACTATTGCTTTATGAAAAACAAACTATTTTTGAATCAGTTTGAAATGAAGTGGATCGTTATTTCCACTACTTATATTTTTATGTGGGATTAAAATTAAATTTAAATACATTTTAAAGTGCCCATATATAAAGGTAACAGTTTAAAATCATGTGTTAACGGTCTAAATATTTTTTTTCAACCCCTTATACATGGTATAGGGATAAAGTATTACTTTTGTCATATTTTAGAAATTGTGTTATTGGTGAAAATTTGTTTCGGTGCTCCCTGAACCCAACAAAGTAGTTTTTGAAGGGATATCTGGTGAATAAAAAAAATCAATAATAGTAAACAATATACAGTGGGTAAACAATATACAATTTATATACTATGATATAAATATTTATTATAGGTTTTCAGTCACTGCGAGTTTATTAATATATTATTTTATTCCACCACGTTCCTTTCCACCGTTGAGAACATTATCGTTGGAAGTGTAAAATCTACTATTAAATAATCTACTAATAAAATTAAGACATACGATTTTATAGAATTATGCAGTTCATTATTAATAACTAACTAGTGGCTAGAAGGTTCCATTGCCCCTAACTTTGTTCCAATACCCTGTATTATCTGATTTGTTTACTCTTTACATTATGAGGAAAATAAAACAATATAAGTAGGAGTTCGTGTCAGATCGTAATCAAAGTGGACAGTCACATGTTTTAATGAATACAAATCAAACGTTTTTAAATCCCATGCTTTTCTTATGGGATATGTTTTACGTTACTTCTCAATTGCTGGTAACTTTTTAGTAATAATGATATTTTTTCCGAGTCCCTGGGATCAAGACCTTTAATTTAAGCCTTTTCCCATTATCCTGCGATTTGCAGAACTCCCGCAATCTTGACTTAAAGATTTAGCTTACATAATTATATATAAAACAAACGGTATCAGAAAACTGACACATACTTTCTCCCTTTTAGCCCAACTTTAATTAATAAATTACTTTGTATTTACTAAATATAGAATACAAAGCATGGTCGAATGTACAGAAAATCTTATAAACAAGCTGTTTTCAAAAACATCCACCCAAATCCCTGTTTAGGAGGCACTGCAAAATTCATCGCTGCACACGTGGTTTTAAGAGGGGAAATGCCCCCTATTCCCCCCCTCAGGGTTATTAAGGGACAACATATTTAGAATTTCTTCTGTTGGTAAATGCTAACTTGACAAGCATATCAAGTTTGAATTTAAATTGATCAATAAATAAGAGAGAAATGGTAATTTTTGTATTCCCCTTAAGAATAACATTGTACAACGTACTTCGTTTAACGCAAAATGAAAACTTAAATTTTCGTCCCAACCCGTAATTGTAGAATAATAATTCAAAATACTACATTGTTGAGTTTTTTAGCTCTTTTTAAAGGTGAATAGTAATATTTTTTATATTATTTTTTTTTAGTGAAAAACCAAAAAACTGAATTTTTGATATTTTAAGTCTTGTAATTTCTGAACCCGAATTGTTATATAAATGCGAGTGGTGTCATTTTGTTGGAAAATTAAAGTTCTACAAACGAGTAAAGTTTAATCAAAACTGTTCGAGTCTTTTTTGAGGAATCATGATTTTTTATATTTTTTGGCGGTTTTTGGGGGATAATTACCCTTAAAAATAAAAAATTCCAAAAAATGAAAAATGCCTGGAGATATCGTGGATTAGTACCTGCATACCAAATTTCATAAAAATCGGACTAATAGTTATGGCTGTAGGTCTGTACACATCCATACAGACAGACAGACAGACACACAGACATCACGTAAAATCATTTATTTGGGTTCCGGGAACACCAAAACGAATATTTTCACTAACAACTCAAATTCAAAAATTTTGACGAAAACAATACTTTCTCCATATTAAAGGGAGAAAGTATAAGGAATTATGGGAGATGTTAGTGTAAATCTTACGAAGATATGTGTTTTGATATATATAATATATATATATATATATATATATATATATATATATATATATATATATGTATATGTATATATTTATGATTAAATAGTTTTGTTTCCTTAAAACAATTACATCTACTTCTTTAATATACCATTCACCCATATTTAAATTATGATGTTATTTTTATCTTTGTGTAGATGGGTTCTCTGCATGTAAGGTGCATCTGGTCAGATTTAAAACCATGGTTTGAGCTCATTCACATGCCTTTCACTATCTATATTCAGCTTAGTAAAATCCCAAACAGGCTGTAGGTTTATTTTTTAGTTATAAAGAAAACCAGAATCATCTTTTGTGAATGAACCTTGAAAGCTTGCAATAATAGTTTATACACTTTGCTAATTATGTGATATAAATAGACGGATTTAAAAGGTTAATCCTTGCAGAAGGAACTGTAATGAGAGTCTGCAGGGATTATTTACAGGTCAGATGACAAAGTAAAGAGACCCGAGCGTCAAATAAGACACTATAATAAATTATAAGAAGAAACTCAAAGACTTTATCCAAGCACGGATCTTTGTTATAAAAATCTGGAAAAGGAGGGTTTTTAAAAATACTTTCATAATTATAAAATATAATAACTCTTAGAGACTTGAACAAGTAAGCAAGCCATTTAGTTTTTTCTTTGTACACATTCAAAGACATTATTTTAAAGTAATTTATGTTACCCAAGTCTTGAATCTGCTGTTTATTATGTCATTTATGAAATGGATGGGAGATGAAGGATATTACTTTTCGATCCGGTTATAGATAAACAAAAAGCGAACTTCCTAAAATTGACCTACTAAATGAAATATTTTTATGGCCTGGTCTTACGTGGCCAAAGAGCTTGTATGAAAATTGACAAAAAATACATAGTGATATGCTGCTCAGCTCGCTTTTAAAGAAGGAAAGGGCATTTTATATACTAAAGAGTAATATGACAGAATACCAGCATTGTGATTGGTAACAAAACACAGCTAAGCATTTGAACTAACTCAGTAATATGACAGAATACCAGCATTGTGATTGGTAACAAAACACAGCTAAGCATTTGAACTAACTCATTGATATGACAGAATACCAGCATTGTGATTGGTAACAAAACACAGCTAAGCATTTGAACTAACTCAGTAATATGACAGAATACCAGCATTGTGATTGTTAAAAAAACACAGCTAAGCATTTGAACTAACTCAGTAATATGACAGAATACCAGCATTGTGATTGGTAACAAAACACAGCTATGCATTTGAACTAACTCAGTAATATGACAGAATACCAGCATTGTGATTGGTAACAAAACACAGCTAAGCATTTGAACTAACTCAGTAATATGACAGAATACCAGCATTGTGATTGGTAACAAAACACAGCTAAGCATTTGAACTAACTCAGTAATATGACAGAATACCAGCATTGTGATTGGTAACAAAACACAGCTAAGCATTTGAACTAACTCAGTAATATGACAGAATACCAGCATTGTGATTGTTAAAAAAACACAGCTAAGCATTTGAACTAACTCAGTAATATGACAGAATACCAGCATTGTGATTGGTAACAAAACACAGCTAAGCATTTGAACTAACTCAGTAATATGACAGAATACCAGCATTGTGATTGGTAACAAAACACAGCTAAGCATTTGGACTAACTCAGTAATATGACAGAATACCAGCATTGTGATTGGTAACAAAACACAGCTAAGCATTTGAACTAACTCAGTAATATGACAGAATACCAGCATTGTGATTGGTAACAAAACACAGCTAAGCATTTGAACTAACTCAGTAATATGACAGAATACCAGCATTGTGATTGTTAAAAAAACACAGCTAAGCATTTGAACTAACTCAGTAATATGACAGAATACCAGCATTGTGATTAGTAACAAAACACAGCTAAGCATTTGAACTAACTCAGTAATATGACAGAATACCAGCATTATGATTGGTAACATAACACAACTAAGCATTTGAACTAACTCAGTAATATGACAGAATACCAGCATTGTGATTGGTAACAAACACAGCTAAGCATTTGGACTAACTCAGTAATATGACAGAATACCAGCATTGTGATTGGTAACAAAACCCAGCTAAGCATTTGAACTAACTCAGTAATATGACAGAATACCAGCATTGTGATTGGTAAAAAAACACAACTAAGCATTTGAACTAACTCAGTAATATAACAGAATACCAGAATTGTGACTGGTAAAAAAACACAGCTAAGCATTTGAACTAATTCAAATTGTTTAGCTTCAGAGAAGTGAACACAATAATACTGCACATGTAGCCAGGTTAACCGAGCCAAAATCGTATAGGTTCTGAATTAAATAATTAATAGATAAATAATCTGACTCTGAAGCCAAAGGTTACTAACTTATAAGAGAGTTATTGTAATCTATTATCGTTGTGAAGTGAATTCATAAGATTGCATTTATTTAGTTCAGTAATGCGATTAATCAGGTATCTATATTTATAATAGAAATTTAATACTTAATGAATTTAGCTCAGTATTAGTTCTGCAGTAATTAAGTTCGATACTAATTTTCCCAATAGCATTTTTACTGGTATAAAATAATTATTTTCAGTTTTAGAAAACAAACTGTCAAAATTAATGCAGTATACTAATTTGATTTTAACTTTAGCGTAAATCATAAGTGTTAACTTATACCAGCGAGTTTTAACTTTATTTATATATAGCAATGCAAGAATACTTTCATGATTCAAAAATGGAAAGTTGCATATTTTCCCGTATCAGTGGGTTTTAGGGTTCAACTCCTATATTTTTCTTTTCCATCTAAACCTCGTATTCTCATAATAATCTTAAATTGCTTTAGACATTTGCTATGGTAAAATGAGGAACTACATAGTACATGCATAAAGGATAAATTGCTTATTAAGTTCAAAATCACTTCTGATACAGTGGTTCATTTTACGAACATCAAAATCTTCTAATGACTACACTTTCTTAGAAAACACAAATTTCCTTTCCACCCTGAGAACATTAAATACGAGCGTATTAACAAATCGGATACTACTACTTTGTCTTAAAATAATTATAGGAACAAATCCTGAAAAGCTTTCGCATGAAGGATTATAACACATGATAAAAAAGTCATTGGAATAATATTAGTTTAATACAATTCTCTTTACAATTTTACTTTACTTAAAAGAATGTCAGTTTTTTTAAAAGCCTTCGTGGGGATCGGTTCCATGCAGGGATATTGGACGAAATTGGAAAAGGAAAGTTGAGCTGATACTCCTCCAGGCGCTTAGGCCTAAAAGATTGCATCACTTTCCTTTCAACTGCGTTCAGTGGAGTTGGAAAAGATTTTCGTATACAGAATCTTTAAAGGTGTTAAATTACAACTAATTTGCCCATCAATTAACTGTATGATTTGAAAGTAAAACATACAAAAAACATTTATAACACCTCTGCCTGTTGTGGAAACGATTTTTGTTCAAATTGAGTATGTTACAATAACATACTCAATTTTGTAGCTGTTATTTCAGTGAAATATTAAACTTCAGTGAATAAGATACTTCAAATATCAATTAACCTTCCTACGAACCGATACTTTTGACTAGGATGAGTTATATGCTAGTTCGTGATTTAAGATGCATCAAGGATAACCTATATTATTTAGAAAATTGTTAATGTTTAAACTTATTTATAAATACAATTATTACTACCATACATATATATATATATTTTATTTATTTTTAATAAATCTAATATCGGATATAATGTTAGTTTACGTACATAGTGCCATAATAATAAATGTAACATGAATTATTTATAATGATAGGCTATGTTTTACAAATTTATATGTAGTGAAAATATCTAACTGAAAAAATGAAAGAGGTTTTAAGGGTTTTAAATGGAGATAAAATTGGAATGTTCTCAAAGGGTGTTAGGCGGTGGGTCCGCTGTCACCTGAGTATTATAAACTGCGCGGCTGGTGTTGACACTGACTGCGGTAGTGGGGTGTTAAAATGAACGAAATAACTAATTTACGACATAATAAGCTGACATGATGAATGTTCATTTTAAAATATTATATTCTTTGATATTCCCTCCAAAGTTGTTGTTTGAACTAGATTTTTACACTCTCTGAACAGTTGTATAAAATGCAGTGTACGAAATATATGGTATCATAAAATAAGCCCCAAGTCCCAAGCAAGAAGAAATATATGTTGATAAATAATAAGTAACCAACGTAACAAAAAAAAACACTAATCCTTTTACATATATTATCGTAAAATGATTTGTTGATTAACAATTTACAAATTTAACCAAGAACCATCACATTATCTCCCATAGTAATATTGTATTCATTGTACAAAGAGGACATATAAGTTTAGTCTTGCATTTTTCTTAGAACTTTTAATTAATGATTTGTTGCTTATTTTTTCAGGTAAGCAGTGTTTCAATAACGGTCTAGTACGGTTACGAAGGTAAGATTAATTAATTTATAGTCGTACTTTTTTTAGTTCAAAAATGTAATAGATATAAATTACTATATTTCCCCCATATTATTAACCGCTCTAATATATGACCGTGTATATTTATATCTTAATGAAAAAAGCTCTTTGTCGAATAACTAGATTATTATACAGATTTCAGTTAGTGCTAATAATGTTTTACTTGTGAGAATAATGCACAAAACAAAAGAGAAATACGGAGTCTTAGCAGTAAATTACAACATACTTAGTAGTTCTCATCCTTTACAGCATTTTTATGTTTAAGGATGATATGGTAAGAATAATTCTTCTCTAAACCAATCAGTAGCTCCTCATTTTTTCAAAATTGTATGATTCATCTAATGTATTGTTTTTAAGATAACTTGAACATCATAATCATTCACTCTTTTTTATAAACTAAAATTATTAGGAGCGCCTATCCAATTCAAAAACTGCAAGTTTGAAGATTAATGTTCAAATCGGTTCAAAGTACACCAGTACAACCTATGAACACGTAATCGTTGTTTTTGGTCTGATTATTCTTATATAACGGTTCACAGAGTAAACAATGCATTATTCATAGCTGTTACTAAAGAACTTTAATAATAATATATATCACCTGTTTTCTTATGGATTAGTATTTACCAAAATTGTTTCAAATTTTAAATCTAAAATAGACATATTCGTCTGAATATGAATTTTTCTCTTAAATAGAATATAAAATCACTAGCTGTTACCGCAGACTTCACCCCGCGAATTATTTATAAAAACTATGACAGTTTTGTGCGCTGCATTCTGTGGTTAGCCTGTGGAACTACTACGAATCAAGATCAGCTGTTTGTATTTTCATCAGCTCAAACAAAAATGAATGTCCATAAGGAATACATGGAAAATTTGAACCCCCGTGGGGCATAGCCCTATAGGTTTTTCACAACTTTAATATGCCTATATTAAGGACTATCAAGTACCTCTCTGCAAAATTTCAGCTCAATCGGTCCAGTAGTTTTCACGTGATGGAACTTCAGAGTTACGCCAAAAATCCATACTTTCACATTTATAATATTAGTATGATATGATTAAAAAGTGTTTAAACCAGTGTAACTGTACTTTAATGTTTGCTATGCAGCCTGTTAAATTAACAGCCTGCCACATTAATGTATGATAATACACACATCATTTTTATACAATAGTAATATTATACATTGCAGTTCTTTGATGCAAGTCACTACAATAGTAACGTGCCCCGGTCTCTGCAGCCATTTCCTGGGTTCGCCACCTCAAAGTATGTCCAACATTCCCATCAATCATTCCTTGCATTGCTCAGCCGCCTCTCGCCTCGCATCTCTTGATTATTACAAAATTAAATTGTGTAAACTTTCTGGTTACATAAATTATCTAAAAAATAATATTAAATAAATATGATTATATCTTAATATATTCCTATCCTATACTCTACTATGAGTAAGGTTTACTTGTTTGCTTGTATACTTTCTCGATTGCAACTCTGATCTCAAAAACGGCTCCGACGATTTCTTTCAAAAGTTATAATTAACTAAAATCTGGGTTAAAAATAATTTCTAGGCATGTATCATTTCAAGGAAAAATCTAATTATAGAAAAAAATTTGAAAAGTTAAACAAATTAAAGTAATTGGGCTTATGGAGTTTAAAATCAAAACAAAATTATCATAACTGTTGTTTATAATCAATCAGTGAACTGTCAAAGTGATACCCACGTTGTTTAAGTACTAAAATTTGGTTTCCTGAGAGCAGTGGCTAAAGCCATTGAATGAAGATTACATTAGAATGGTCACGTCATATCCAAAAGTCAGAGGGACATTGATCTATAATACAAACTGTAGTGATGTTAAACATGGATAAAAGGGGCAAATGAGCTAAGCAAATCTGCTCATTAGTAGGGGGACATGGTGAAAAATAATTTCAAGTCATCTATGCACACTAACTGACCTTCCCTGAGGAAAGGTCGGCCCTCCAGGTATGTTTTACTATACAATTAATGATCTAAGTATAGTTAATACATTTGTATTTTGGATGAAATTAAAAAAAATACTAAATTTTAATTGGAATATGTTCGGTATATAGTGTAATGATATATTTTTAAAATTTGATAAACCTGGGACATTAAATAATCGGATTGCACGATGGGTAGGTAATCTTGAAGATTGTTAAGAGAGAACAATCCTCAAACAGTTATGATACTACGAATTACTATTACAAATATTCTTTTCTTGACTTATTCGTCAAGTCCCAGCCAGCCAAAACGGAAACCCCCTCCACTCAGTTTTCGTGCCAAGGAATGTAGCTTTCTTGTCTTTTCTTGGCTCAAGATCAACGTCCTAATACCTCTTTGGTTAGATAGGCTTCCTTGGACAACGGATAAAACCGTTATTTTAAATTAAATCCTAATCGCCGTACTTTAATCTATTATGATATTAAAGTAGGGAATATCTTTAACCGGAAACTACAGAGTTGTCTAGCGTATGAACGGTTGAGATACTGTGCGTTGATTTGGATATTAGTTAATACAACAACATTAAAAATGTTATTTTAGTTCCAAGGCACGTTTTAAAAATTTATAAAATTACAACCAAAAAATATCCGAAAAAATATTATATGATATTATGATACTATGAAAATGATACTAGTGAGATTTTTATAAAACAATATTTAAATTAAATATAAAATCGTGTATCATTCATATGTATAACCGACGAAAACTGTTTGGAGATGAATTAGCATATAATCAGAACAGAGTGGTTATAAAACAGAGGGTGCAAGTTTTTTAATTAATCAATTAATTAATACAATTATTAAACTCATTAAACTTTCCTATGCATGGAGACCTTACAACTATAGTTTATGAACTGAGTTTTGTGTAAAGTACGCAGAACAGATCAAATCCTCGTCTCTGCGGCCATTTTCGTGGCTCGCCGCCTCCAGATCCGTCCAACAAATTCAATCAATCTTTCCGCATTGTTCCAAAGCTCCTGCCTCATTTTTGCGTCATCGTAGTTTTAGGAGAAACATTTATTTTAGCTTATGTGCGATTGTTTCCATGAAGTTTTTCTTTACTAATTTATACACAAAGAGTAAGGGAATATAATTAAGATAGTACAATACAGTGGAATGAACTGTCCTAATCCGGTTTTAGTTTATGCTGCTGAGTCCAGTAAAGTTATCAATTTATTAAATTCAACTTTTCTATGTTGAGTTCATTTTTGGAGGGTGTTGAGTTTTGCTAATGTCAGAGTTGTTTGTTTGATTTGAAATACCAGCTTTATTTATTGACGTAGCTGAAAATTTACATCTGCATTGGTTATCATTATATCTTAAGAGTATTCTAAATTATTATTTCGTTATAAATTATAACGACCTTATTTTTTATTTAAAAATAAAACAAAATTATAGCTTTATCTATATATAATAATTGTTTTTGCACTATCAGCTTTTAAAAATAAAGCTAATTTATATTTTATCGTGGCTAATTCCAAAACCGACGCCAACGTACTTTATCTTGCGGTATTACTTATAAGTTGTTTTATTTGGTTACATAACAACGTTATTTAAATATATTAATTATGGAAAAAATGTAGTGCACCTTGTTAACAATTTTGTCCATATTAGTCTGTTTATAGAAACTATGAAAGTAATTGAAACGGTGTGATATGTAAAAATATATAAAAAAGCACACGGGTTATAATATTCCCTTTACTAGTCTTATAAAGGGTTTTTAATTTAACTCTCTTTTTACAAATAATTGGCTAATTAGTGTTTTTTTCATTAAGAGCTTTAAAGGTGTTTCATTCGTCGCCAACATGTCTCCAAATTGTCACTTCACTGGTAATATCTCATCACCATTTTCCGCAAAAAATACAGTACCCCCGTAGCAGCAAACCTGCGTACTCAGAGAATTTCCAATGCATATATATGTATCTTAATACCAAGCCAAATAAAGCCAAATCTAAATATAGTATCTTAATAAAGCCAAATAACAAGTTTCATCAATATACTTTCATAAATAAACGATTTATGACATTTTAATTATTCTCCATAAAAATGACATGGGGCTACTTAGTACAAAAAATAACATTACCTGCGTACTTACGCAGGTTTACTGCTACGGGAACTATTGGCATAAAAGGTTTTTTGTACAAATATAAATAGATCACAACTTTCATCAAGATAAGTTTCTAATAAGCGAGATTTAAAATTTGTCTTATTCTTCATAAGGATAGCATTGTACAACGTACTGAGTTTGCACTTTCAATATCTCTGTAACCTTGACGCAGAGCAATTATCAAAACACCATATTATGCGTCTTTTTAAGCTGATTCCAATAAAAAAATCTAAATTTTTAATAAAAAAAAGACATATAAAACTCAAAAAAACCATTTTTGGGATACAAAACCCCCACAAAATACCCCTTTGGAATGTCAATATGCCTGGTTTTCGAACTTAAAGTCATAAATGCTGCTTTACACGTTTATACCAAATTTCGTCAAAATTGGATTATTTTTTCTAGAGTTATCGTGCTCACGGACCCACAAATATAAATATATGTTTGAAAGTATTTGTAAAAAGTTTTGAACGAATGGTGTTTTTGGCATCTGGGAACCTCAAACCGAAAAGTTATTATGGTCTCGGGCCTAGGTCTTACCATGCCGATTACGGTAATAGCTTCTTCCCTATAATTCCCTATAGGGGAAATTTCCTATAGGAGAAATATGCTAAACCTTCTCATGCCTGAACTTGCATAGTATATAAACCTGAAGAATCCCCAACAATACCAGAACTACTTCTTAAGGCAATAGACAGCTATTTCGTTAGGAAGTATGATAGTTTTGTAAACCATTATATACCAAATAACAATATAAAATTTTTAAAGCAATCGTGGATCAGCGCCTTCAAGCCAAATTACCATTTTTTACTACTCAAGTTCCATACAATTATTGTACACATCTTTCCTAAAGTTTACATCAACGATTTTTAAATTTTACCTATCTAAATATAATTATTAAAAACTGTAATACGAGAACGTTTACACTCTCAATGAAAAAGATAAGAATTAGTAAGGGTTTCTAACCTGCTGGGAAGGCTTACAATATTAGGTTCGTAAGGGTTGCGGTTTATTAGCTGTATGCTATAAAATGGTATCTTTATTTGATATTTTTAGCCTACCCCATAAGGTCTAAAAGGTTTTGAAGTTGTATACAAACAAATTCGCTTATTATTTCATCTTACCTTCCAAGTCTGAGCTTTACTTTTTAAAATTGAATAATCTCAATGATTTTATTCAATACATCATTGTTTATAGGGGTGGATTTTAAATGTTTTTAATTTTAAAAGTATTGTGATGGATCAAATTTACAATATAATCAAAGTAGCCTCACAAAATAACCAATAAAATTGCCAAAGTAAAGGTAATTGATTGAATTATGAATTTAGAATGAGTAATGTAGTTTTATGGTGTCTTGTTAAGGCTTTTTCCTGAGTAAGTCCGTCTTCTTCTTTTAGCCAGAAACATTAATTAACAGGATGTATCCATATTTCCAACGGTTAATAGCCATGACAAATTTAACCTAATTTAGAACATTTAATAATTTTTAAATTTTAATCAGAATCAATATGACAAGCCGAGCTCTCTAACCCCGACGCTATTCACTGTAAATAAAAAATATTACACCAATTTCAATCTTGCCATACTTCTAAAGGAGATAGGACAAAAATATCTAGACAAAAAAGATCCAAACAAATAGAAATTCTATACTCTAATATGAGTTAGGTTTGCTTGCTTGCTTGCGACACTGATCTCAAAAACGGCTCCAACGATTTCCTTCAAATGTTCGAAATAACTAATTTCTGGTATAAAAATAAGTTCTAGTCAGGCCTCATCCCCAGAAAAAATCAAATAATGTAAAAAAACTAAAATGAAAAGTTAAAAAAAATTAACATTGGGCTTATGGAGTTCCAAATCAAAACAAAAGAATTGTAACAGCTGTTCATAATCAATCCGGGAACTGTCAAAGTAATACTAAAATGTTGTTTATGATTATTAACATGTGGTTTCCTGAGAGCAGAGATTAAAAGATTTGAGTGAAGATTACATATATAGAGTAGTAAAATAAACCAAAAGGACATTGAGCTATAAATGACAACTGGAGGGACCTTAAAAATGTATAAAAGAGGCGAATGAGTTATACAAATCTGATTATCAGTAGGGGGGAGTGGTGAAATATTACTCCGAGTCATCTAAACAGACTGACTGTCCTTCCCCCGAGCAAAGCTCAGCCTCCCAGTTACTATTGTTTATTTCCTTAGCTTTTTCTTCTTGAAGGTCAATAATAAGTTAGACATTTGTTATAAACCTATTTTAACTGTTGACATTATTTTCATTTTCCTCCATTTATAGTAAAACTATCCGTGGCGAGACCCCTGTTTAGTGTTTTAGCTTTTAGCAAATCCCGCAGCCACAAATAACAGTCATTGCTCTTGCCAGCCGCTATGATCGGTCATGATAAGATCACATGATGAATTGCATGGCTGTGAGCAAGCTGGACTATCACGGTTGTGACATGTTTCATGCAAAGTATTTAAAAGTCATCATCTATCGTTAAGGCGTTGTAACAATAAGATTGATCCATGTAGACACTCTGTGAACTTAATATTGTCCACAAATAATGGATAAATGTACTATTCTGTATAAGGCAACTGTTCTTTATCTCTACTCGCTTTCTAGTAACATATACTATTATCTATCAGTTTTACTGTTATGTAATTGTTGTTTGATTGAAGTTAATTTGTTACAAAGATATGTTTAGCATATTGAGTTTATAGTTGTTGAAACTTTACAACAGATAAGTAATTGGTTATTGAAAAATTGTATCAGTCAGTTTAAGCAGATTAATTAACTTATAAGTAACATAAATTTAAATTTTTAGCCTTTTTGGTGTTTAGGGTTGTATGTTTAATACCAAGCAAATCCACATTATAATATTTTATTTGTATTTTCAATGCAATAAGCTTAATTCCTAAGTATAAACGAACTAAAAACTTATCAATATTTTCTCACAGCTGATAAATTTATTAAAATTAAATATTTTGAAATGTCACAAGCATCGAAAACATCGATTTTATTTGATAGAATTTATAGTTAGAGTTCAACAGTAAATCCGCAAGACCGAAGGTCGTAAAGTTGGAGAGTAAAGTTGCAAACCCACGGTGGATTGGTAGCAGACCTTACAACTTGAGACGACTGCGACTGTCTGCTTCTCACATCCGATATCGATTGAAGTTGTAATTGGTTTGAATATTTGATATCCAAAAGTTTAATATCATAGGTCAAGATTAAGTTATATTTTTGATTGTTAAACATACTTGTTTTTGATTGTTTATTCATACTGAATAAATTTAAACAAAAGATAGAATTTTGTATACCATGGAAATAGTTACATTAAAATACGACGAAAATCAAAATAATACTTATAAGTAGACAAATCTGTTAAAGCTGTCAATTACATTGCAACTGTAGTAGTTCGTAGTTTTTAAATGAATCATATTTTCGATAAATGATATAATTAATGAATATCAGACAAATAATCCATATACTGATCAGATTTTTACTCACTCTTATATTTCTTACCAATTTATTGATTCCTTTTAGGAAAAATACAATGTCGTAATTTATTTCCCTACTATGTTTAGGTCATTCTGACAATTTTCGCCTTAGTAAAACCGGAAATACGTCGTGTTAATGGTTTATTTTTAAACTATAATGTATAAAATAGTATACATTATACAAATATTTTACAGTGATGTCGTTATTGGGTTGTATGATACCCTTATATGAGTTATTATTTAAATGAGTTATTCTTAATCATGACCCGAAGGTAACTACTGTATTCATTTTTTTAAGAGTAGCTTGAAAACATACTGTAGTTTATAACGCTGTCTATTTATATTATTTAGAAACAGTTTTCTTGTAAAAAACATAAATCAGAGTTTGGAAAAATTATTTACAGGTCAGATGACAAAGTAAAAAGGCCCGAGCGTCAAATAACACACTGCACCAACTTATACAAAGAAACTCTAAGACTTTGATCCGAGCGTGAATCGTTTTTATACAAATTCTGGAAAAGTGACAAATAAGACATTATCATAATCTTATAAATACACTTGGAAAACGTTATCTGGGTGTGAAATGTATTGATATAAAGGAATTATGATTTAGAGACATGATCTAAAGGAAGTTGATCAAAAGTGAAATTGACTGAAAAATACATTTTTTTCAGTACATTTAGAGCTTTTAAAATCACAAAGACCAAATATACAAATACTTTTTATTTATAATATATAAAATCCGGTTATGAAATTAAATTTAAAAAAGTTATATATTAAGGTTTTTTAGGTTTTAAATAATATATTTAACTATAGTTATTCTGCAGTTTGAAAATTATTAAATATACTAATCTGCATGAACTCTAAATTTGTTTAGTTGGTTATCAACATTTACCATTCAATGATATATTTTAATTGGCTGTTGAAATAAATATTGAATCGCATTCGTTTAAAAGACTAATCAAGTAAAATATTAAGATTTACATAATTTTTTTCTCGATTTTTTTTAACGTTAACTGTAGATACTTCTGGTTTGATATTTATTTATAATACATGCATTACACATGCATATTTACATCTTTAATGTCACTATAAAACTAAATATTTTTGGGTCAATTCCTGCGGTTGAAAGGGTAAAATCCCTTATGTTATTTGTAATTAAATCTCGTATACAACAATACCATATATTAAAATTCAATATGAATTTACTAAAACGATTAGAAAATGTATAATGCGTACATAAAAGAGAAATTACGTATGAAGATGAAAATTATTTCTTCCGTTAAAGTGGTTTGTATTACAAGCATCAAAGGCCGCTTACGACAACATCTTCTCGGAAATTCAAATTGCATCTCATCCTGAGAAGACAGAGTGTGAGAGTAACAACTAATCGATCCTCTGCAAAAGTAAAACATTTAATTTAATACTCTTTCAGATGAGAAATTGTTAATACATAAGTAGGCATCGATTTTCTTAAAATAACATTGATACAACTCTTAACGTGTTGATTTCAACTGTACTAAGAAGTATTACTGGTATGTTTTGCTTATATTTACTAGTGAAAACATACAAGCGCTTTTGTTTGGATGTGGAGAAAACATTCTGGCCTAACTTGTATTTTGTTGATTTATATTAATAAAATTCGAACACCATTCACTGAATTTATTGTTGTTTATTTAATGAATTTACATAGATTTTAAATTTGCATCTTCATGAATGCAAATTGAATTTGAGATGGGACAGAAAATAAAAATAAAAACATTTAACTCATACTCTTTGAGGTGTTTAAGACTAAATTTTGCACTTACTTTCGTTTTACCTATGTTCGTGGGTGTTTGAAAAATGTTTAGCATACGGTTTTTATCCAATTATGGTGTTATCTAAAAAAGATTTTTGTAAAAATACTTAAACGCAATTTTTTTAATTATTATTTAATAACCAAAAACAGCTTAAAAAGGAATTATAGTGTGGAATACTTACTTGTGTATTGAAAATTATGATAACAATATCGTTTTATAAATAATATTGCAGTGAGCAAATATGTACTTGACTGGCATGACTGCCAACAATAATAATGATATAAAATATACAAAAAACGTATCATCTATAACTAAAGAACTTTTGTAGAACATTAAATTGGTTTCCTTTGCAAGGGTATTAATTAAATCACTTTATATATTTTGTTTTCGTTATTATCACAAACCAAATCTGCTCTAAATTAACCAACATAGATTACACATCTACAATTTATCTTTTATGTATTTATATTTTGGTTTTTTGTCTTTTATGTATTGACATTATTACAAAGGATTTTTATAAAGTTTTCACATTTTAAATAAACTGGTTGTTGTAATTACATCCTAATTTACACAAGCGTGCCAATTATTTTCAAGACAATTATTCATGATTTAATGCAAAACAAATGTCATTTCCCTTAATGATTTCTGTAGCCCAGTTAATTAAGCATGGATTAAAACTAAAACTGTAATTGTAAAAGGAAAAAAAAATATTTTAAATTTATCCACAAGTGTGTACATTGGGTCCGAAAAGGATATACAGTGCTAATAAACTTCTAGATTACATAAAGTTTATAATGTTATAAATGGAGGTAAAATGAAAATGTTCATAAAGGGTGTTAGGTGGTGGGTCCGGTGAGTCACCTGAGCATGATGAACTGCGCGACTGGCGTTGACACCGGCTGTAGGGTGGGGGAATCAACATGAAATAAACATTATAAAATAAAATATACTTAATTAAACATACTTGATTTCTTGCAGCCACATAATTTTAAAACCTGCAAAAGATATTTTTATTTATTGTAGTATGATATTGATACGTTGTATTTGAAATAGAATAATATCATTATCAGTAAAATTGGGCCTTAATGCTATACAGTTTAATGATTACTGATTTTCATGCCAAACATATTTTAAACTATAATAACCACCTCTGCTGCGAAAGTGAAGAGGCCACCTCTGCTGCGAAAGTGAAGAGGTTTGTGCTCCATAAATCAGCAAGACTAAAATATTATCAAAGTTAGAGAGAAAAACTAGCTTTATTTTAGGAGACGAGACTCAGATTTCGCTGTCACATTAATTACTCAAATATATCACAGTTAAGTTTTAGTTTTTATACAATTGTTATACCTTTGAAAACGTTGAAATTTGTAATCAGATTTCTAGGATAACTTTAATAGTATGTAAACATCATCGTATGTTACAGGTGTTTTACTAAAACCTATGTATTTGATTAAATTAATTTGACATATAATATAAAACACAAAGTATCAATATTTCAAGAAATAAAAATTAAGGTTTATAGATAGTCACATTATTATAACTTTATTTTTAATCTCAAGTTAAATTTAATTACATATATTTTATGTTAAATTACAATTGAAAAACGTAGATTTTTCCATATAGCGCATAACAACTGATATAACTTCACTGTAAACAAGTGATAATTATATCGGCTATTGTCTGGCACTGTATTCCTGTAAGTGTCCCATCACTGTAAACAAGTGATAATTATATCGGCTATTGTCTGGCACTGTATTCCTGTAAGTGTCCCATCACTGTAAACAAGTGATAATTATATCGGCTATTGTCTGGCACTGTATTCCTGTAAGTGTCCCATCACTGTAAACAAGTGATAATTATATCGGCTATTGTCTGGCACTGTATTCCTGTAAGTGTCCCATCACTGTAAACAAGTGATAATTATATCGGCTATTGTCTGGCACTGTATTCCTGTAAGTGTCCCATCACTGTAAACAAGTGATAATTATATCGGCTATTGTCTGGCACTGTATTCCTGTAAGTGTCCCATCACTGTAAACAAGTGATAATTATATCGGCTATTGTCTGGCACTGTATTCCTGTAAGTGTCCCATCCATTGACTTTTGTAAATTGGTCTCAAAAACTTCTCTACGTTATTGAAAAATTGAGCAGGAATAATTACTAAACAAAAGTTACTAAAGATACTTATAACATAATTTTCAAGATATGTGTAATTTAATCTACACAATTCAGTACACAATAAGTAATAAAATAAGCACACAATACAGAACACAATAAGTAAAGACGTCAAATATTTTGTTGTTTTAAATAAGTTAAATAATAACAAATACCAATAAAACCAAATTAAATCCCCTCTCTAAAATTATAAAATATTTTTTAGTGATTTAACCTATTTGTGTGTGTGTGTGTGTGTGTGTGTGTGTGTGTGTGTGTGTGTGTGTGTGTGTGTGTGTGTGTGTGTGTGTGTGTGTGTGTGTGTGTGTGTGTGTGTGTGTGTGTGTGTGTGTGTGTGTGTGTGTGTGTGTGTGTGTGTGTGTGTGTGTGTGTGTGTGTGTGTGTGTGTGTGTGTGTGTGTGTGTGTGTGTGTGTGTGTGTGTGTGTGTGTGTGTGTGTGTGTGTGTGTGTGTGTGTGTGTGTGTGTGTGTGTGTGTGTGTGTGTGTGTGTGTGTGTGTGTGTGTGTGTGTGTGTGTGTGTGTGTGTGTGTGTGTGTGTGTGTGTGTGTGTGTGTGTGTGTGTGTGTGTGTGTGTGTGTGTGTGTGTGTGTGTGTGTGTGTGTGTGTGTGTGTGTGTGTGTGTGTGTGTGTGTGTGTGTGTGTGTGTGTGTGTGTGTGTGTGTGTGTGTGTGTGTGTGTGTGTGTGTGTGTGTGTGTGTGTGTGTGTGTGTGTGTGTGTGTGTGTGTGTGTGTGTGTGTGTGTTCAAGTTCAAGTTCAAGTTCAAGTTCAAGCAATTTTATTCATGAAAAATTATTGTTTATTACAAAATCCCATGTGTCACATAGGACACGCGCGGGACAGAAAAATATACATTTTCTTTAATACATTATTTCTTTACTGACAGCTGTACAGTTCTTTTACACTTCCGTCAAATTCTCAGGAACAGTTCATACATGATGATGACAAATTTCAGAATTTTTTTAAATCACAGACAACGGCCACCACTTTCATTAATCATGCTCCGGTAACAAAATTCACCAGTATAAATATGTTACGTATATTCAATAATTTAAAACAAAAATACTAAACTCTAAAACAAATTCATAACAAGAAATAGATTATATTAGATACAACATTATCAGGCTTCCATAACAATTCATGCAAACTTATAATGCTAGCAAGTGAAAGATGAAATGACTAGATTCATTAAGTAATCAAATATTCAGGCAGAAAACTAAATTAACAACAACAAAATAAACAAAAATATTTTTTAAAAATATGTGTGTGTGTGTGTGTGTGTGTGTGTGTGTGTGTGTGTGTGTGTGTGTGTGTGTGTGTGTGTGTGTGTGTGTGTGTGTGTGTGTGTGTGTGTGTGTGTGTGTGTGTGTGTGTGTGTGTGTGTGTGTGTGTGTGTGTGTGTGTGTGTGTGTGTGTGTGTGTGTGTGTGTGTGTGTGTGTGTGTGTGTGTGTGTGTGTGTGTATTTTGAACTAATGTATCTCTAAACTCAAAAGTAGTTTCAAAATATACGGATATGTCAATATTATCAATGTAGTTTTAATAACAAAATACATGTTAGGGTTTGAATGAAAAACAAAAAAATCACATTTACGAATTTACTGTTTTATTCTAAAATAGTTTACCAGCCAAGATGAATGGTGGCACTTGAAACAAGATTGATGATTGGATACCAAACCGTGTCGCCTCCTATGCTCCAGGAAATTAGATCAGTCTTTCCGACGATGTATGAAGAAGATTTAGCGGTTTTCTACGTTTAAATTTTAACCTGTAAATTACGCTGAGGTACGTATGTTTGCTATTAAAGTTGTAATCCAAAAAATATAAATAAGTGTCTTATGAAAAAAATACTTGTAAATCGAGTTAGATTTGATTTTCTACTGGTTAGTGATAGTTTGTCAATTCTTCTTAAAAACATAGGCAACTCATTGTAAGAACAATTGTGCATTTTTAGTAAAATATTTTTTTAATCAATTACGTAATTAAAAAAAAACTAATATATAATGAACTATACAAAATAACAGACCAAAACATGCAATGGTCCAGGTAATATTTTGAAAACCCAGCTGGGCTTAAAAGGCGACACGGCAAAGCCAAAATTTGTATGTAAAGCTGGTCAAAAGTAGAGGGCAATCGAGTAAGCTACTGATGTACAGCAACACTGTAATCTTCGGCCGGGAGACGTTGATTAGCCTAGATAACACTCGCCTACCAACCACTGGTTTAACAACAAACGGCAACACTGTTCAATATGGCGTGGTGGTTATGATAACATGCTACTTATGCTTGTGATTATGCTAATTATATAGATTACTCTAGTTTGGTTGAGAAACGTTCCATTTTTATTTCTTCTTCCTATACATGGTATATGGAGAAATTATCGCGATCGAAAACATTTTCAAACTTAAGTTTTGGTGGAAATATTTGTTTTGGTCCTCCCTGATTGAAAGCTAAACAAAAGTTATAATCTTTATGGTATAACTCTAACCGACCTAAAAAGTTTATTATTACTTACCAAAAAACTTCTTCGACATTCAAGATGGTTTTACATCTGCTTTGGTCTAAAGAAAATCTATGATTAATCCAACTGCTGCATTCTTAATAACGGTCTCAGGAACTACCAAGGGCACTCATTAAGCACATGCAATTATTAATACTATAATTGGTAAACTAGCTTCACTATTTAACACTGTAAGGCTAAAAGCCTTTGGGAACTCTGAATGTTGATTGGTTTATCATTTTAAAAAGACGGATATGGAGAAAAGGTATGTTTTGTATGTCAGATGTGTGTGAGCAAATCCACTCGTAGAACTAAATTGGTTTATAATAATTGTAACCATAAGTTACAATATGCATTGCTACCATACATATGACAATGGTTTTCTTTGAAATTATTGTTGTATATTAACAGCTTATGTAACTTATAAAATTATAAGATAATATATTATCAAAATAATAGCTGTTCATGATGTTACAAATATTTTTATTTGTTAGTTTTAAAGTTAGAAATCAATGTCGAACAAAACTGAGTAATCTATTTAGGTCAATTAAATTAAATGCAAGTACCATGAAATGGAGCAAAACATATGTTTGAGTAAATAAATTTACATAAATAAAATATTTACTAAGATGCCCTATGTACGTTAAGATATTGTTAGCAAAATTTAACAAATTGATTCTCACATTTGATATTTACCAGGCCAGACTCACGGCAGCCACCTTTCATTCGGCATACCACGTAAAGCGAGTCAGTAATGCTGTTGTATCATAACAAGTAATTAGCCTGGATAGAGTTAAACGTCTTCTAAAACGAGGTCAACCAATCTCCTGTGGAATTTGATGTTCTGTCCTCCTACTGCAATATATTATGCTAACCATGGTGAATACATTACTAGCAAACTTGAATATTATGTTTTATAAATTGATTGTGCCCTTGGACAGCCATATTGAGTATACAAGCTAAGTATGTACAGTACTGCAAGAAATGTTTACAAAAGCGGTAACTACAATTTAAATAATATTTTAACTTTTTTGTAGGTAAACATAATTATTTTTGCTCTTGTAAGTATATTAAGCTTCCAAAATACATACCTATCACAAATCAGAAATAACAAATGTGGGGAAACCATTTTTTACATTAATTTCTCTAACACCGAAGCCCAGCGGCAACACCAAGAAGGCAGTAAATCATCCGCAGCTAACGCCTCTGTGGTTTAAAGCCCAAGATTTTAAGTTTGTTTGATTATTTAAAGTTATTTTACATTGTAGAAATTACCATAGTCACTATAAATAATCTTAGGCCGCTTGAAGTAATATATTTTTAGGAAGCATAAATTTAAAACAATATACAGTACTTAATTTATATGATTATTTTGAGTGACTTATTCTTTGGTACTTTATGCAGTATAAGGCTTACAAATTTTTTATCTAGATTAAATTACACATATCTTGAAAATTATGTTATAAGTATCAAAAGTATCTTTAGTAACTTTAGTTTAGAAATTATTCCTGCTTAATTTTTCAATAACGTAGAGACGTTTTTGAGACCAATTTACGAAAGTCAATGGATGGGACACTTACAGGAGTACAGTGCCAGACAATAGCCGATATAATTATCACTTGTTTACAGTGAAGTTTTATCGGTTATTATGCGCTATATGGAAAAATCTACGTTTTACAATTAAATAGATTAGTTGTTAAATAACGTGCTTACAACAAATATCTTGTGAGTTTATATATTATTGGACTCGTGAATACTACATATTTATGCAAGATGATAATAAAAAAGTAAGCATATTTATACATCAATAAACTAAAAACTACATTGTTTATTCCGTAATCTCTGGTATCTACGGACAATAAAACGCCTCGATTTATTTAAAACAGCTGATTGTCGTCAACAATGACTACAATGCGTTTAGTGGCAGTGTTTACTGTTTAGGGGGAAAATTACCTCTAATGGATTACTATTTATTACTATTAGAGGAATGAAGTCAATGAAGTCAATTCTAACTGATCAAATGGAATAAACCTTTGTTTTAAATAAACATGTATAAATAATATACCACTTGTATCAGTAGAATGAAATACCTAACGTTTCAAATTTCCATTTCTTTTCTTTAGATTGTGAACTTTTCAACAACTTAAAGTTGTTAAAATAGGCATTTCTTAGGAAAATGATAAAGAAACTATTTAGAAAATTTAACTTTATGTATAAGGTGTATTGCTATTAGGCTGCGAATGTTCACGGTGGACTGATATCTGTGCAATATCCCTGGAAGTGGGTGTCTGTAAGATCAGCGCAAGCAGCAGGTGGTGGAAATGTCCTCGTCGGCCATCCTCACCGTCTCACTTCTGCGAACTCTTTAGATATACTTGCTTAAAAAAGGCCAAATATACAACATTGAACCTCTGAAAAATACATCAAGTTGTCAGAAGTATTTAGTAAGCTGACCTCTTCATATGAGGTTACATTTCATGGCTTTACTTGGATTTAGTAAAAATACACTATTAAATAAGAACAAATCTTTATTTAGATGAGGTTGATAGGACATAACACATTTTTATTGTGTCAGTGTAAAACAATGAAATTGAGGTAGTTAAACATCCAAACCACGTTAGTATTTATGTATATTTACGTAAACTTGTATTATGTTTTAAAGCTTGGTTCGCTTTCAATCTTTAGCTGTGTTAAATGACCTTTTGTCATGAACTATTTTTAAGGTTTATGTCCGAAATTGATTTATCTAGAATAGCTTAGGTATGTATTGTTGAGAAAGTATAACAAATCCCTCTCAGTTATTACGAAAACCAATTCAGCTATGTTCTGTCCAAACGAAAATGTGTATTAAACTTATGATCGAAGCGCTATTTGGCAGTTTTAGAAAAAACAGCTGTGAAATTATAAATAATTCTAGATGGACCTCAGTCACCATTACATTTTAAAATGTCAACTTCTTTATATTTTTTCCAGAAATATCTGTAACTTTGGTTTAAATTATAGTTCGTAAGTATTGCACCATTAACATGCAACTAATATATATATATATATATATATATATATATATATACAGGGTTTTTTACAATTAATGGTGCTGTTTCGAGATTAAATACCCAAAACACCTAAGAAGATAGAACAAAAGTATTTATTTTATTGAAAAGACAATATTAATCAGTTTAATATAGGTGACTCGTAAGTTCCAATATGTTCGCAATCTGTAGTTCTGCCGACACCCATCCGGTTCTGTTATCCAAACATACGTGATGCAACATGTCGCTTGTTACTGAGGATTACTGCCTCGTTTAATCTTGCTCTTAAATAAGTCGCGATACAAATTGTTTTTATTAAACAATGTTTTTCAAATATCCTGACTAAAAATTAATGTTGGAGTCGATTCTGGGTAACTAGGAGACATATGGGACCAAGTTTTGCTATCCACCTTGAAAATTGCCTTGAAACATTAAAAACTGAAAGCTAAACAAAAATATTGTTACAAAACGCAATGTTAACAATCAAAGGGCTGTTTTTACGGTTAATAAAACGAACTTATTTGAGCTGTAGGATCTTGTGCAACCAACCTGGATTTTCTAATCTGCCCAGTCGTTTTTTATAAGCAGTCAAAACTGTGCCATTATTTTAATAAAAATATTGTATTTTATGTTTAAAGCTTTGGAGGATTTACTGGCTACACAAAATTTTCAAAACCAATACTGTACTGTAGTATATAGTAGTTTTGAAGCACTACTCATGCCAATAAGGTGTAGAAAGGTAACGTTTAATTTACGTTTTCGCCTGAATGTTACATACGTTAATCATGTTAATTCATGATAAGAAAAAGCTAGAGGACCCAGCAGGTTTTGTCAATATACTAGGTATATATATATATATACACATATCTATAAGCAAAAAATTGGTAAATTATTATTTTGATTTATGTATCACATTTTCCCTCTTATTATCAAAACAAATTTTTAATTATAAGATTTAGGTTCATATCGGTTCAATTAATTTGTAATTCTATCAGATTGTCATTGATTTCTGTAAATTTTGTCTATATTTTTATGGTTTTTTAAAGTATTATTTTTAGTTTAAACACATTTATAACAGTATTTAATGTACTATATTTACACAAATGCAGTGCTACTTTTGTTGGAAGTAAAAGTTGGGTTAAGATAAAATAAAATCTTAATAGAGAAACTGACCTGACATATAAATGAAGCAGGTCGGCAATCGAGTCATCAATCTTCTGATAAGAGTCTTCATCCATCTTAACCAGGTGAATTTACTTGAGAGAGCTCCGTCAGAGCAATTAGAACAGTATTAAAACCAGTAGACCAAATTTTAGGTTGAGGAAGGTATTTTTGGTTTTACGCAATTATTTTATTTCTTATTGTGCATAATTATATTCTTAGAATGATTAAAAACATTTTAGTCAACGTTACCTAAGGTTTAATACTCATTGATTATTTACCAAACTATTCATTGTTGTTAGGGAACATACTTAGAACACTAAATTGTTTGATTCTCAGAACCTTCAACATTTTCACCTAATACTTGAAGAAATAGAATAACACCTGTAATGGAAATTTACCAGATTACAATGTTCAAACGAGGACATCTCGCAATACTTATCCAGTAACGATTATATAGCAAACCCTTGTAAGCAATTTCGATGTAACGAAACTCAGTAAGAGACGTAACGCTAAATAAGCTTACATCTATTTAATGAGTCCGAAAAAACGCGTAAATTAGCATAAGGTTCTTAAAGTGTAATATTGTTTGGATATTGATCGTAAAACTAGGAATGTATATACGATAAAGATAGATTTGGAAGCGTGGCAATATCTGCTGAAGATGTTGAAGATCATCGATTGGCACCAGGTGTTTGCAATAGCCTCGCCCTTTGTATCAGTAGCACCCTCTACAGTTTAGAAGCCACTTCGCCTCCCTCCTTATAGATATCAGTTTTAAATATATATGAAAACATGAAACACAAATACGCTGCTTTATAAATGCTGCGTTACGTTTTTTAATGGGTTAAATTGTAAACACTATTTCCCCGCTGAATATTTACGTGCGCTAATGTAATAGCAGGGTCACTACCTTAATTTTTAATTAAATTAAACTAACTAATAAAATCTGATAATTCGACAACACTTATATAATGACAAACAATTATATTCAACACAGAAAATACAGCCAGAGAGCGAGTAACATACGCTGGCCGTGAGCTGTTTATTGGTTGAAATAGCAAATACGTAGTTCAATTCTGAGTGGTATGTAAATATGTGTTAGGCGACGTGAAATATTGGAATTACTACTCTAATTGCTCCGTTTGTCAGTTCATGTAAACATATTTGGGGTTTAACGGATAACTAAACCGCATGGTTAAATACGATATTCCGCTTTTCAGACACATTTTATTCAATAAATAAACAAATCTAAATACATAAAACCAAGTTGGGTTAGCATTTTAGTTAGTTACACCAAACAGCTGTTATTAGGATTATATCTAAACATACTTGAAAGGCACATACTTAAAATATCAAATGTACTTGAATGGCAACTCAAACTTTTTTTCGATGCCAAAGTGTAGCTTCATATAAAGATAGGCGAGCGAACGTAGCGAATGAGCTCATCTTGAAAACGATTTCGCACAAGCACGCTGACGTGAACTAAGTGAATTTCCACATAAGACAAGTTTACAATCAAAATCAGTGTTAAAACATACATTGATTCCAATTGTTATCGAACTCTGAACACTTTTATGTTTTTAGATGTTCTGATGCTCCTGGTTCTATTTACCTGCAATGCTAGGAGTACAATGTTGCGCATTATAAAGTTAGGAGAAGGTCCAGTCAGTATTGAAAGTAGGCGTGAGGATACTGGGGATGATAAAAATACAGCAACAAATGAATAACAGGCTTTTATAATGTAAAACCCCCGTAAGACAACGCGTACTGTGTTAAGTCGATAACAATTTTCTTTAAAAACCCGGTATATATTTAGATTGTATACCGTATGCTAGAATGATGAGAGGGAGCTTAAAGCTTTTGCCTTACTAATCTCTGTCTTTTTACATGCATTAATTTTACATCTGGGGCTTTTCTGACCCTTTTTGGGCCCAAAAACTCAAACTTAGAAATATAAAATCCCGAAAAAGGGGGTTAGAGTTTTCCGATTGCTTTTCCCAACGAACTTGTCCTACTGATTATTAAAAGGAATGTCCCTACCAAATTTGAAGTAAACCGGGAAACAAAAGTGACCGATAAAGGGCAAACATAAAAATAAATATAATTTTGTTTAAGACCCCCCAAAACGTGATCAGGGTATCTCGTTAGGAACTTCTATGGTGGTCCCGGGCTTAAGTTTTGCCGTGTGGGTCATGCTAATAAATCACTTTTAATAATAAATTCACTAATGAATGAGTATTTGACATAAAACAAATTCAGTGATATTAGAACAGGACAACGTCTGTCGGGCCTGCTAGTTATAACATAACTCTACAAATATTTTTTTGTTAACACATGATATCTTAAGTACTTAGATGTCCCTGGATAATCACTAAGATGATATGGATGATATGGTGACTGTCAAATGGTGTATATCCGACAATATTTTACTCTAAAAGGCATGGGCAGGTCAGAGAGAATCATAACTTTTATTTTTATTTTCACGCAGATGCGTAGAATGAGGTATAAAAAAGAGAAAATGAATTTCTTTAATGTTCCTTATCAGCAAAAACCAACGACACAAAAAGGAATTAGCTATGATTAACGAGCATGTCCTTGCTGTCGTTAAGTCTCATTAAGAGACTTAGTTAAGAAAAGGAATAACGCTGATATTTAGTACTATGACGTAGTTTAAATTATTACAAAAATACAAACGATTCTGAAAAACTACTAATATATAAGCTATCCCGATATCGTTTAGTTAATATTGCCTTTAATATTTATTCATTGTTAGTTGATAGTAGTTGAACACGGTTGTTATATAATATACATTTTTAATTTTTAATCTTTGGTGAAATCAACACTTGTACTACTAAACTGGAAACAATTAACATCCTAAAATAAACAAATACATCTATTAATTAACTTATTTTTGTTATCTAAAGTATGAGAATTGTTTAATCTCATATTTTATTAGTAGTAAAATTTGTAGTGTGACTGGTTGAAATTGATCGCCTTGTACCATATTTTGTGTATATTTACCGTCTTATATGTTAGTACAATATCTTTTAAGTGTAAATATTTTTTGTGTGTTGTGAGGAGTAGTTTTATTTGATCCTGTTAAAATTTCTAACTAATGTAGCTTTCACCTTGAATATCAATCATGATCAAGCAATAAACAAAGTACACTTCAGCGTTATCATATTTTTGCGTAAGTATATAAATAAAACAACTTTTTGATTAGCATTTTCCGTTTGTCATTACTTACGGGATTTAATAAAAGACGTCTTAAAAACCTTAAAAAAATATTTACTCTTATATTGTGTTCACATAAAAGACGGTAAACATTAGCCTTAACATCGGAAAACATAGCTTTGTACCTTATGTTAAATATGTTTACCGTCTGTTATGTGAATACAGCGTCAGTGTAAATTATGTTTAAGTGATGTAAGACTTTTTTTATTACATCTCGTAAATAAATAAAACAAAAATTAGACAGTTATGAAAATCGTGCGTCGATTACAGCGGAAATTAAACTGTTTTTGGTTGTAGCTTCTCAAAGATTTGTTGGTTTCCAAAGACAGTTTAATACATCTGTGGTAGTAATGAAGCTGGTTGGTTCGTGACGGAAGTTGGGTAGCGGTTCTGTTCGTGTTTCCCCTTCGAAAGCAGGTCATCTTGACCATTCTGTATTTGTATTGCGGACTTTAAGTGGTTCTAAAACAGTCTAGACTAGTGGGAGTAAATAAATTAGAGTAGAGTACAAACTTGTTTAACGTAATAATAATAATAGAATATTAACTGCATTACATTAAAGTATTATACACTGTTGATTGTTTTCTTCGGTATGAATAATACCGAGTTAGTAATATTTTGTACAATAACGTTGTAGCAAACCAATCAAAAATGTATCTACTTATTTCGCTAAACGTTACCTATTTTTATGTGATTGTGTTTTTTTAATATTGTGTAACTTTCCGAATAGCTTAAATCTAATGAACCTTTCCTAAAGGATTGATTAGTTTCAAAAATATGTTGATCTTATCATCTGAATTTTAAAGTTTTTCAGAGATTTTATAGTTAATAGATGTTCCTTAATAATATAAAAAACAAATAGTTTTGTTTAACAAAATTACAGTTATCAAATTCTGGGTCATATCTAAATCCAATCCCTCTCACTAATAAGCTGTATAAAATAAATAGCAGCTGACTAAATCCGGCGTTCAATTGGCTAATTGAACTGTATACTGTTTTCTGTCACTGTCTATATATCATGTAGCTCTGCGAATACATACTTAAGATCGTGTTATATATTACATATCGGGTGTTTCCATAGTTTTCAGGCGTTACACTTACATGCAACACGTACCTAAAACTATTATGTTGTGTCCCGTAAAATCCCCTAATTACAAAAAAAAATAAAAATATAAATAATGATCTCTAAACCATCAATTTAGTTATATTTCTTAATCGAATATTCAGCACACTTTATATTTTGTGTTCTAGTGTGTTCTAGAGGAATTCGTGTTTCGGATATGCTCCATGAACCTGAAATTGATAAAATACTGAGCACCTATAATCAATAATAAATATATGTTATGGCCAAGAAGAAAAAGTTTGTCAATAAAGAATACTGGCAGCAGTGACATAATAAATATACTATTTTACATTCTAATCAGTCAATAGAACTCTTGGAACTAGTCAGCTGTAAATAAACTCAGTTTTAGTTAATTGTATGAAAATAGGCTGACTGGGATCTGAATCGTAAGAACGGACATAATTTGAAGAAAACAGTTTTAATATGTATGTTATTAAAGTGCCAATATAGTGACCACAATTTGTGTTAATAAATTTAACGGTGTGATTTTAAGCAAACCCATCTCAACTACATCCTTAGTTCAAAAAAAATTAAAAATGAGCATGTAAAATACAAATGAGTAGTCAAATATATGTAAAAAACTACTTACCCCATTCCACAACTGGTTTAGTCAATTTTCACCGGTCTCTGTGTCTACAGCTATTACAAAAATATAATGTCACTATTACATTAATTTCAAACTCTGCTGAGCAGCAATACTTGTTAGTGGTTGGATTTTACTTGATCAGTATTTGATTACATCTAATAATCTTAATGGAGGCAGCGATGTTCTCTAACAAATAACAATAGACGTAAAAGTTTCTTAAAGGCCGTCACAGGTGTGAACAATATCCGGCCCTACTGAAGTCAGTGAGTCGTTTTGGAGAGGATCAATATTATATGTATCAACTTTCGTAACTCATAATAAACCATAAAATCAAGTTTATTCTAAAATAATTTATCATTAAATCAGATTAGTCGGTAACTATCAATAGTAATTAAATCTAACCGATGTATAAAATAATATTTAGTTACATTTACTGCAACTCAATTTACCTAACTGTAATGTCAGTATTAATGTAGTTAAAACATATTATACATCCTAAACAATTGTTTCTAAATGTACATTAACTGCTCATTTAACGAAATTCGTGTGACAAATGTGTAGTTTACTATGCTATAACATTCTTACAACTCCATAATGACTAAAGATTTCAGCATCACTTAAAGTGTAAATAGAACGTGTTGTAAATCGATGTATAGCGTTTTCTAAATGAACTAATGTTTAATAAACAATAACAGTTACACTTTTTTGTAGTGAAGCCAGGACTTAAGTAGTATACATTACACACTTGGAATTCCATTAGATTACGGATGAAAACACGAACCACTTCACAATATTAATAATTCATCCTACCGTAAACGTAAACTTATTTAATGAGCCGTTTGATTTTATAGTGACGCTTACAACATATGTATAAACAATAAATTATTAAAATTTCAATTTCAATTTTAAAATTAACGTTACCAAAAATTATTCCTACATTTCTTAAATATAGATTTAAGATTACTTAAAAAATGTTTATTTGTAAAACTCATGTGTTTTATACGTGTTTACTTAAATTATTACAACTTTCAATGGTTTTAATATCTGTCAAGTTTTTAATTAGTGTAAAGAGTAGGTAACTTATTTTTATTTAATGTACTGCTTTTTCACTCAATGTTGGTTTGCCAGTTTATATTTATTTTTTATTTGTATATCTTGTTGCTCAAACCATGCTTATGAACCTGTGACAATATATATTTGTTTCCCCAATTTCTTATAATTTTTTGAAGATTTGATTTTATGATTTTACATGTATGAACCAAAGAACTTATTTATGTATGTATATGTTGTATGAAGTTTTGAAACAAATCAATTTATTTTTCATTATATTTTTAGTGCGGGGGGACTGGGGTGGATATTACGTAAATATCAACCGTATATTTGTATATCTTTAAACTAGCTAAAGCTGTCATTTAAGCAGTTATTGCATAAATTTATCGTTCTCAATAACTTATTAAATAACATTATTTTACTAATACCAACAATAAATTTTAAACAATGAGCACCAAAACTGATTCAAAGGAAGCGATTCTATAATACATGGTGTATTAGTTTAATCTTAATGTCCAGAATGCTTTTCAATGATATTTTTCAGATTTTACCATTATCTCAGCACAGCCACGGTCTCTGTTTAGTGGTGTGGTGAGTGGTGTAGGTGGGGGGAGTGGTTGTGACGTCAGCATCAATTACACAATCCAAACGCCGACGACGACGTGAGATGAAGCCGCTAATGAGAAAACGAGACAACGACCTCCACTTCAGAGACGCTTCTTTCCTCGCTCTTTCCCTATCTTTATCTTATTTATTTCCCTCTCTTTTATTTTTAATTATTTTATTAGTTTATGTTTAAAATTTAACACGAGTACTATGTCTTGTTGCGATTAAAATAAATAAAGACAATAATAATAAGTTATTTCTAGTGACGATTTTGATTGTGTTAAAATAAAGATATATTTATTTTAATTGTAATTTTGAATCGTATATTTAATGGCAATTGAACTGCATAGTCATTAGTATGGTTTTTAATTGTTGAATAATATTTTATAATTTACGTTAAATTAATTAAATACATAATATTTGGTTTGTGATCCTTGGTGGAAAAGGGGCCTTTTTAAACTTCCTTATCATTACAAACCAACACTCTTGATACAGTAAAATTTCAAATTTAATCCTAACTTCGAATGCTGGTTTAAGAATTATATGCATTGAGACAATGAAGAAAAAAAAGTCTACTCCAAAACACAAACGATTAGAGTTTTGCCCAATATGGTTTTTGGATTAAAAACGTTTATAAATATAAGTAAATTATATTCTTATATTCCGTTTGTCCTCCAGAAATAAAATTATAAAAATACAAAAGGGATCTTAAAAATGAGATAAAGTTTAGCATGTAAAAAATATTATTTATACGTAAATTCTAAATCCAAAAATATAATAGTATATAAGCTTATTACTTATTTTTCATTGAATTTTGTTAAAGCTATTAAAGTCAATGTCACTTTTGTTTGCTTCACGATATGCTCAGAGTGTTTTTCATAGCCTAGTTTTCAAACTTGTTTGGTCCTTTGTGTATTGCAACAATAGAAGCTCCAAGTAGTAAGAAGTGGAACTTAATAGTTCGATCATAGGACTATGAAGGGCATGGTCATATCGGCTACCCTCAATTACGATGTTCAAAATTATTCGAGATACAGTGTTTTTGTTTATTTTTTGTTAACTTATATCGGGTTTCTTTGCATACTGACTTTCTAAACTGTATTATATTAATTTACTGATTTTTATTTGCCCTTTTAATTGGTATGAGTAACCGTAGGGGTTCTAAATCCCTAAATTTAGTTTCCAGTTCAAGTTTCCGTTGTAAAACTAAACCTGGTTTCGCGTCGTCAATATCTATTGGTCTGTAATCAAGTAATGTAGATCGATCGAAAGATGTGATTTCAGCTGATGACAGACTACTAGAGTATTATTGACTTGACGAAGTGTTAAATCGAGGATGTATTTTTCAACGAAAACTCGAACTGGAGACCCAAATTGTAATTTAGAATCAATTATATATATTTTTACAATGTTTACTTCTTTTAGCGAATTTACCCTATAGGGAAGAAGCTATTACCGTAGTCGGCATGGTAAGACCTAGGCCCGGGACCATGATAACTTTTCGTTTTGAGGTCCCCAGACCCCAAAAACACCATTCGTTCAAAACTGTATATATATATATATATATATATATACGTATATATATATATATATATATATATATATATATATATATTGTAGCGTTGTCCAATGCTATTCTTATGGAGGATAAGAAAAATTGTATATCTCGCTTATTTATGAACTTATCCTGACGAAACTTGGTATATTGCTTAATTTCATTGTGGTCTGTTGATATTTGCACAAAAACCCTTTTTTTGGCCTATAGTCCCCGTAGCAGCAAACCTGCATACTCAGCCCCATGTTATTCTTATGGAGAATAAGTAACGTGTTATCTCCTTTAATTAAGAACATAAATTAATAGAACTTGGTATGTGGCTTTACCTAGTTGAGTTATATTGATATTTGTATAAAAACCCAATTTTAGTGTTCCTTATTTCAGCAGACCTGCATACTCAGCCGCCATGTTATTCTTATGGAGAATAATTAAAATGTCATATATCGTTTATTTATGAATGTATAGTGATGAAACTTGGTATGTGGCTTTATGTGGTATTAAGATAAATTTATATGCATTGGAAATTCGCTGAGTATGCAGGTTTGCTGCTACGGGGGCATTTAAATTTTTAAAGGTCTTTATTCACCTAAAACCCATTTCTACAATGAGCCTTTAGTCGTGTTTTGAAGGGAACTCTAAATGCAGTTGTAGTCAATGTAAGGAATAGCGGGTAGTAATGACCAAAACTATAAAAATCTTGAGATTATTGAATTAACCACTTTAGAGCCCTTCAGGTTATATTATGTTTTATGCATTTAGTAATCATTATAAATTAGAACCCCTATTTAAAACTAGTCATGCAAATATAAACTTAATAAATTAACAATTGGATACAGATTAAAAAGTATTAGTTAAAACTCTGAAAAATTACCTAAAAGTGCACACACACACACACACACACACACACACACACACACACACACACACACACACACATATATATATATATATATCCTATTGTAAATTTTTAATGTGAATGTTTGGATGTATGTATGGATGGTTAGATGGATGAGTGTTCAGAGTTTCATTAGTCAAAAACCACTGGACCTATTAAGCTAAAACTGTGCATGAACATAGCTTACATATCACACTAACGTCATAGACCTGATAATGTCTACACCCAACTTATGGTTCTACCCTATGAACCTTGCAATGCTTCAATGCAATTGGAGGATATAATTTATAATAAAATGATAAACTTTTCTTAAAATGTTTGTCAATCTGCTGATTGTTTTATGAGTTTTAATGTTTCGTGAGGGAAGCCACGGGTAGCCTAACCTAACTGAATAACCTAACTTAACCTACATGTATAAAACAATTAGAACGAATCGTGGTTTTGGCCACCGAAATTGTAGGCCTCAAAACTAAACCCATCATGATCTCGGGCTTAAGTCCTACCATGTCACAATAAAAGAACATTTATATGAAAATAGCTTCCTTACAGGGGAAACTCGGTAAAATACAAACCGTGTAGTTAAATAAATACCGATAGTTTAAAAAACACAATACACAAGTAGGATTGCGTATTGTTCACAAATAATTTACATAAAACGTTTCAAGTATCAAATTACAACAAAATCTACAAAATTGTTTACATTTCTAAAAAAACTTACGACAGTACTTAAACATACGGATTCTTATTAAAATAAAAATATTTTTTTAAATATTCAGGTACTTTATGTTCTAAGTTCCTTATGAAAATATCTTACAGTAAAATCTGCAAGGTAGTACTGTAAAACCTATTAAAATAAAACGAGTTCGCACGCAGCACGCTGACGTGAGGGAAGTGAATTTTCACATAAAAAACTATAAAAACTCAAAATCAGTTAAAAACATACAATTATTCCAATTTTTATTCAAATCTGAAAATATTGATTTTTGTTGGCTGTTCTTATACTCCTGGTTCTATTTACCTGCAATGCTGGGAATACAATTTTGCGCATTATAAGGTTAGTAAAAGGTGCAGTCAGGCTTTAAAGTAGGCGTGAGGTTGTTGAGGACGATAAAAGTACACCAAAAAATGATTAACTGGCTTTTCTAATGTAAAACCCCCCATAAAACAACGTACTGTGTCTGGTCAATACACATTTCCTTTAATAACTCGGTAAATATGTATGCTAGAATGACGAAAGAGGGCTTAAAAGTTTCGCCACACTAATTCCCATCTTTTTACTTTCGTTAATTTCACATCAGGGGCTTTTCTGACCCTTTTTGGGCCCAAAAGCTCGAAATTTGAAAGATTAATCCCCAAAAAAGGGGTTTAGAGTTTTCCGATTGTTTTGCCCAACGAACTTGTCCAACTGATAATAGAAAGGAACGTCCCTACCAAATTTGAAGTAAATCGGACAAAAAATGCGACCGCTAGAGTGCCTGCTCACACACACACACACACACACATATATATATATATATATATATATATATATATATATATATATATATATGTGTCTATATATATATATATATATAATTTTGAACAAACCCCCAAAACGTGTTCAGGGGGTCACGTTAGGAACTTCTATGGTGGTCCCAGGCTTAAGTTTCACCGTGCAGGTCATGCTAATAGTTCACTTTACATAGGAAATTCACTAATGAGAGAGCTGAGATAGTTTTAACTAGTATACGAACAGTTACTAAACGTTAGGCGTAATGATAAAACTTGCTCACCCGTGACGGGAAGCTTTACGGTCTGGTTTGTTTGAAACTAGGTCACCTAAGCCACAGTTTCAGCAGGTATTAATCGATTAGAAAGTGAAATGGTTGATTTTAATACGTTTCTTATCCAATAAATTCAATGATTGGACATATCTTTCTCTCCTTCTCTCTCTCTTTTACAGTTTTATTACATTTTGAGTATTGTAAAACCCAAAAAAAAGTTAAAGTTTTTTTGTTTATATTTGTATCATACAATTTATAGAACATTTATTGTGACCAGTATTATTTCAACGATGCATCGGATATATTGCAATTACTATAATCGATTCAGTCTTACCCAAAGAAAAGATAATATTTGTTCTCATATGTTGCAATTATTACGGTATTACTTGAAATAATCTGCAATGTATACATAACCCTTTAAGTAGTGACATCCAATGTTATTCATTTTCAGTTCCGCCCCATGAGCTCAGAGTAAAAAATTAGCGCTGATGTTCAGAGGCGTATTATTTCTCCGTGGCTGCGCGAGGGGCGCTTCTTTAAACCCATGTAATGTGACATACACAGATATTGTGAATGTTTAATTGTATTGTGCCACATATAAAGTTAAATTTTCATAATTTGTAATATTATCAGTAGGCATATTATAAAAAACTACAGGTATTTCATTGTTGGTGATTGTTCCTACAGGGTACAGTGACATGACTAAACGATGATATTGAGATTGTAGCCGTCGAACTAGTAATGATTGAAAGGTGGAATGTTTATGACGATTTGTTTTATTTTATTTCATTAGGATAATAATTGGTTGGACCAATATTTTTAGTATTATTTTGCTATAGTTCCAATTGAGGATTGTTTTACTAGTAACTACAAACAGATAGAATTTTTTGTGTTTTAAAACATATTTTATTCCGATTTTTATATTACAAGTACAACTAAATATTAAAAATATAGTTTGACTTCCATAAATGTGTTATTTTACTCATAAATTATATTATCTTTAAACTTTTTCAAACTTACAAAGTCTTCGTCGCAAGTGACGGATGACCGAATGCATTTTTAATACCAGACTGGAAGTAATTTTTAAAGGTGGCATTTTCAAGATAAATGGCTTTTCCACGTGGCAAGAATGGGTGGAGAAATCTTTCACATGCCACGCTGGACTCTTAAGAGCTACTTCATAATGTAATACTAAATTAAATGAATAGTTTAATACTATTATAGTTTCAATCAAATACTACTTAAATAACCGTAGTTTTTACAAAAAAGTGATTGTGCGTGGCATATGCAAGTCGACCAGGTCGTAAAAATAAACCAAACATATATTTTTAACATGTTCACGGCAAAGCTTTTTAGAAGTTTTGAGACAAAGCCAACGTTGCACCGTTGTGACTGGATCTTAGGCAGTGGAAAAAATTAAACCTGTTTATCCAAAGATGCACATTAGTACCGTTGTGGCTCTACAAGTACCATACAAATCTAGGTTTCTCTGTTATCCAAATACATGGATTATGCATGACAAGGTTTTTCCATAAAATACAAATGTTTGCATCAACATTTTGAATTACATTTTGTAGATTATTAACAATGAAAAATCTCACCAGCGGCCAATTCAAAACGGAGTCTTTAACGCAGCACAAATATTAAAATACCTACAATATACGTTCAAACCAAGATCTATAATTTTTGTTCATCGTGTTTCTGAGACATTAAGGGTCATTTTAAAGTAGTTTAATCTTTTGAGTATTTTAAATTAATTTATACCACTTACCAATTGAAAATTCCGTTACCATCATTAACCAAAGTATTATATTACATGTAAACCCAAAACTAAAAGTCTTTAAAACACTCGATATAAATAGTAAAGGAAAATATATAGACTAATTGCATTTGTTAATTCTTTTTAGACACCTTAATGAGGCTCTTTAATGCAGTATGTTATTAAAGAACAGTTTTGGCTTATCCGGTAGCAGAGATGTGTAAAAAAACATTTGTAACAATGAACTGCATTTTTTACAACATTTTAAATTAATTTAGTTTGAATACAAAAATAAACGATTCAAGCAACTCCTGACAACGGGTTATCTGGCTACTAATAAGACTACCAGACAATAATCTTCTCCGTTACTGTTCGTATTCTTCTCTTTTGTTGTATTCTCTCTTTTTATCTTTTCATGTACGTGTAACAGGTTCTTTCTACAAACTAAAAAAGTTGCTATTACGCCTTCAAATTATTTTTTAATGGAAACAAATTATGAACTGTTGATATAAAAATATATTTACATTTTTTATTTTAGATTTTGATGTTTTGCAAGTATAAGATAAATTTATATTATTTTCCGTAAGAGTAAACATTAACCTACGTTTATTATGTTTGCTAGATTTCTCATTATAATAAAAAGACGGTTCATGGTAAGTATTGTATCCAAGCAACCTACAAAATGCACACGATTGCAGAAGAGATTTTCAATTATAGTACTTATAAGATATAAGCTGTTAAGGTTGTTGTTAAAAAAATTAGTTAGCATTTTTATAGTTTAAAATAAAATACTAGTATTCGTTTTTATTCCATGGGATATTTCATATTTAGTTATTTAAATATTCTTACAATTGTTATATAACTAAGAGAAAAATAAATAGTATGATGTTTATACTAGTATTTATTTCAAGTTGGCACTGAACTTAATGGTAACTCCAAACTGTTTATTTGTTATTATTTTGGGAACAGATAAACAGGAAGTGCTTTTTTTACAGGTATTTTTTGCTTTAACGGATGTTGTCGGGAACGTAATGCAGTAGCGTTAAACCGACATTGATAAATGTGTCTGGTGGAGGAGTATTTTTTATCTTGAACTTTGTTAAATCTGCGGCAGAAATACATGTAACTTGGCTTTCGTCATTGAATTTATCCACGTGGCATACACCAATAAACATAAACAGGAACAATTTGTTTCAATGACTCTTATATATAAATAAAGTTAAGTTAGTACAGATAGTAATTAGATTTGCATTAACAATTATGAATACAATGTTAACGAATATAACAGCTACGATGTTACTAGATTTACTATGTATTATGGCTTGAGATTAAAAAGTCTGCATAATGCTCTATACAATTTTGAATCCGTATATTTAATGGAGTTTATTTATGACATTATCACCCGAGAGCTTAAATGCATGCCTAGATTTTTTATTTGGGTGTTTTATTTATTTTTTGTTGTCCTTCTTGTAAAAGAAAGATCAAACTCTACAATTATCCTTTCCATTACTTTTACATGTGTTTTGGAATTTAAGTGTGACCAGTAAATATTTTCTATAATCATATGCCATTTCAGTATTCAACAGAAATTCGGGAAAAAATAGTTGCAGACGTAATATATTTCAGGTTGTAACCTTGTTCCACTGAAACCTTCTGTTTGCGCTCACATGGTACTTTAGAAACAAGTTGTAAACAGTAATTGGCATTCTACTGCAAATATTCGAAACAAATATTTATTATTTGGATTTTGCCTTTGTTTAATCATCATTCAGTTGTACCATGCAATACTCTCATATTCCTTCTAAATAATAATATGTAGTATTATTACTATAACAAAAATTTCTATCAACTTTTTAATTTGTTTTCACTTTTCATGTATAATGTTATAAAATATATAAAAGGCAAAGCCCTGGCTGACTGACTCACTCATCACTAATTCTCCAATATCCCATCTAGGTAGAGAGCTGAAATTTTCTACACTGATTCTTTAGGCATAAAATAGCAAAACTAAATGGTTTTCATCCTGATCTGACCTTAGAGCTCCACCAGAGACCCCGACAAAGTTCCCATGTATTTCTTATAGACATTCATTTTTGTTTGAGCTAATGAAAATACAAACAGCTGATCTTGATTCGTAGTAACCACGGGCTAACCACAGAATGCAGCACACACAACTGTCATAAATTTTATAAATTATTTGCGGGGCGAAGCCTGCAGGAACAGCTAGTAATATTATAAATGTGAAAGTATGGATGTTTGTGCGTAACTCTGAAGTTCCATCACGTGAAAACTACTGGACCGATTGAGCTGAAATTTTGAAGGAATTGAGCCAATATACCAGAAATGGACATGGACCTGTTTTTATATAGAAACTCCACTAGGACCATGCCCCACGGGGGTTCAAAGTTCCCATGTATTCCTTATGGACACTCATTTTTTTGAGCTGATGAAAATACAAACAGCTGATTTTGATTTGTAGTAGTCCACAGGCTAACAACAGAATACAGCACACAAAACTATGATAGTTTTTATAAATAATTCGCGTGGTGAAGCCTGAGGGTAACAGCTAGTAAAACTATAACTAGGTGTACGCTCATACTTCCCGTAAGAGGATGAACGAAGACTGAATTTTTAAAGATATGTAGGCAGGTACTGGATTGGTAACACTCTTCTGTTATCCGTTTTAACTCCACAACAGCAAGAACAGATAATTAATAAACCAAACATTTTACTAATGGAATGGTAACACCATTTCCATATCCGTTTTAACTCCACAACGGCAGGAACAGATAATTTAGGACTAATGTAAATAAAAATACTACCGACTACTGGAGTGGTAACACCCTTCTCATATCCGTTTTAACACGACAGTACCTGGGGGGCCCAGCTTTGCTCGGGGGAGGGCCAATCAGTCAGTTTAGATGACTTGGAGTAATATTTCATCACTTTCCCCTACTGATAATCAGATTTGTGTAACTCATTTGCCTCTTTTCTACATTTTTAAGATTCCTCCAGTTGCTATTTATAGCTCAATGTCCTTTTCATTTATTTTACTACTCTATATATATAATCTTCACTCAAATCTTTTAATCTCTGTTCTCAGGAAACCACATGTTAATAATCATAAAAAACATAAGTATTACTTTGACAGTTCCCTGGTTGATTATGAACAGCTGATAAAATTCTTTTGTGTTGATTTAAAACTCCATAAGCCCAATGTTAATTTTTTTAACTTTTCATTTTAATTTTTTTTTACATTATTTGATTTTTCCTGGGGATGAGACCTGTCTAGAACTTATTTTTATCCCAGAAATTAGTTATTTTGAACATTTGAAGGAAATCTTTGGAGCCGTTTTTGAGATTAGTGTCGCAAGCAAGCAAACATACAAGCAAACCTTACTCATATTAGAGTATATGATACCTGGGGGCCGAACTTTGCTCGGGGGAAGGCCAGGCAGTTTGTTTAGATGACTTGGAGCTTATTTCACCACTTCCCCCTACTGATAATCAGATTTTTATAACTCATTTGCCTCTTTTCTACATTTTTAAGGTCACTCCAGTTGTTATTTATAGCTCAATATCCCTTTGATTTATTTTACTACTCTATGTATGTAATCTTCTCTCAAATATTTTAATCTCTGCTCTCAGGAAACCACATGTTAATAATCATAAAAAACATGAGTTCCATGTGGTTCCATAAAATCAGATAATAAATCCTTTGAATGAAGATTACATGTAGAGTGGTCATATCCAGAATGACTCAAAGGTGCATTATAATAACAACTGTTGTGACCTCAAAAATGCTCGTTAGTAGGGTACATGGTGAAAAACAACTCCAAATCATAAACAAGATTGACCTTTCCCTAGCAAAGCTCAGTCCCAGGTAGTACTTAAACTATATGAGTATAACTTTGAGAGTTCGCTGAAAGATTTTGAACAGCTGTTATGACTCTTTTGCTTTTATTTTAATCTCCAAAAGCCCAATGTGATTTTTTAAATTTTCCATAGCAGCTTTTTACATTATTTGATTTTTTTGGGGGATGGGACATGTCTAGAACTTATTTTTAACCCAGATATCAGGTTTTACAACACAAGTAGTTGGAAGGACACATTAGTTATTTTTTAAGAAAATCGTTGGAGCCGTTTTTGAGATAAGAGTTGCAAGCAATCAACCAAGCAAGCGAGCATGCAAACCTTACTCATATTATAGTGTAGGATAGGATTGAGTCAAAATAATTCAGCATTTGTATTGATTGACTATAACATATTTTTACTCTTAGGCACATAGAATGTACACGAGACAGGGACAATGATTCTGGATTCTAGCATGTTTGAAGTTCTGCATACAGACGGCCAGGGCTGAATTTAGGTCTGTACAGGCTCTGGTCTACACCCTAAATGCAAGTGCGGGCCCTTACCAGCCCGGCCAACTTTCCTGTTTGATTTATATAATATAACCTACGCTTATATCAGGCTCTACAGATGGCGTTGTGCAGTTACTTAAATTTCAAATTGCTAAAATCCGTATTGCTGCCTAGTGTATATTAACGTTGTCATGGCAAGATATTATTAAGTGATTTTCATTATCTAAATACATAAAACAAAGTCGGGATTGTATGTTAGTTATTTAGTTTCATCAAACAGCTGTTATAAGGATGATATCTAAACATACTTGAAAAGCATATAAACATATGTTTATTATAGACATAATAAATCTATTTGAATAGCAACTCATTTTCAATACCGAAGCAAGCTCTATATAAACATAGGCAAGTGAGCGTAGCTAACGAGCTCATCTTGAAAAAGAACGAGAATCTTTGACATAAAACAAATTCAGTGACATTAGGATAGAATAATGTCTGTCTGACCAGCTAGTAGTACTCAACCCGAATGCTGACCCGAACTCCCGAACGCTTACCCAAGGATCATCTTTCCTCCATAAATTTAACAAGGCAACTTTTAAAGCCAGCGAGGCGGAGCTCTAAGGTCGGGGTTAAAAGAAAATAACAACAATTTTTTGTATGATTGAAAATTTTCTAAAATTACTAAAAAAGGCGTAAATAATAACATAGAAAATTGTCCTATGCGGTGGAGGTCTATGGTTGAGTAGAGCGGCGTATCAAACGTGGGGACATCTTTCAGGAGATGCTTCTTTAACAAAATAAATCCAACGAATCATACGTTAAAATTAAACGTTGGGAGTGATAGTAAAGGCAGAGCCCTGAGGGAAGAACAAAGAGGTATCCATAATATTTTGGTACCCAACAACGTAGTATATAGGTCTGGAGCAGTTTTGAGGAGCCGCTTTCGAAATCTTTGGATTTTTTATTTGGTGGTTTATATTAGGTTTCTAATGAAATATACCACCTGATTTTTTAGAAAAATTTGGGTTCAGAAATTACAGGGCTTAAGAGATCCCAAACTTCATTTTTTTACCTTTCTTAGTACCATAAACTTTAAATATTTTTAGCAGGTTTCAACAGTTTTATCTCATTGCCATAAAAAGCTCTAAAATATGAAAAATTAGTACTCCAATCCACACACGGTTAAATTAGTATTTCGTTAGTAGGCTATTCTGCTAATGGTTGTAGAGAATATTTCAATTTCCATTCAGCAGTAAACTAAGTATATTGTCCGATGTTACTCTTATAAGAAATAAAAACATATATCTCTTGTATACTGATTAATTTTATTAAAACTTGGTGTGTTAGCATTGACCAATAGGGAATATTCGTCCTAGGACAACCTTAAAACTGGTCTTTACCAGTTTGGATGCTGACATTGGGTACAGCAAATGAAGTTGTCATTACATATGAAGTTTTTTGGATGTCCATTATGACAAACTTCCCTTTCACCTTTGGTCCCTCCACTTGCAGCGGCTTGGGGCGGAAACTCAGGGGTTGGTCCCCAACCTGAGAATGTATGGTCCCTGGCTGTTGTACATGGATACCCCATCCGTTGAGTTGGCCAGTTGGAGGGCAGAGCGGGTCCACATTGAGCCTGATCACAGCTGTCACAAGGCACGGGAGTTGGTACTCTGAAAGGCCAATTTGGCTGCCTGTCCCATCCCACCCTTTCCTTTCCTGCTATATTCTAACCTTCTGGTAACCTGCGCAAAATTCCCGCTTATGGAAAACGTGCCTATAGCAGCTATGCTGGGGTTTCCTAATCTAGCAACAATGAATAGAGAATATGTGGAATACGTTTCCATCTAACCCTGGAGGGTGAGGTGGAGCAATTAACCTCTTAAAACCACGGTGTGTACCTAGCAAATTAGATTAAACTGATTGCGTTTATTTGGTCACATGTCCTAGCTCCTGTTCACGCTTTTTTAAGACTCGGCCAATGACTAATATATTCTTGGTACTGGATGGTTTTCGATGAGTTTTAAATATATAACCTGAGAGAAAAGTTGCCAATAATTATTAGACCTATTAATTTCCAGCTCCAAAATCAGGGGGTTAAACATACAGAAATATACTTGTTTTAAACCCATTTAATGTAAAAAAGGTATTCAATGATTTATTTATATAACAGTATCTTATAAAATTCATACCTTAAATTTAAAAATGTTTACATCATTAATATATGTTAGTTTGAATTTAAATATACAAGCTACTGAAATCGCAGCACGAGAGATTTAAAAGCAAAATCCAACATCTACATTAATGACAATTTTTCAGGAGGGCAATCTGTCTACATCGTAATTAGTTGAACAATGTAGACGGTTGGGATTACGGAGTTTTGGACATCTTGTTTGTTTATGAAAATCAATATTAACCACAAAAAATGCAAACAAATATAAACTGTAACCAGACTATTTTACTGACCGGTAGATTACAAAACTTTAATCCCATGTCATTAGGTGACAGTGAGGCTTATTTGGTACATTACATGTAATAAAGATAGTTTGCACGTATGATAGTTTAGTAAGTCTGCCATCAAGTAATTTGTTCACAATGTAAAGAAACTACTATAGGTCTACAACACGCTTGATTATCAATCACAGTCAGTCGTGTTACAGAGTTATACTGTCCCAGTAATTAAAAAATTCGAAAACCTATTGTATTAATTTATTATCACTAGTCCAAACACTTAGCTTTTACATCGAAGTTTTCCAGTAAAAAATAAACTGATAATAAATCTAAATAGATACAAGCATTGTTTTAAACACGACAAAACACTATTAATTTACATAACACTCACATTTTAAACTATTTCGAAATAAAAAAAATTGATGGAACAAAACATAACCAAATCCATAGTTTTGGTTATGTTTACATTTGAGTAATTTATAAACAAATATGCAGTGTTTCCACTCTACGGGAAAAATATGCCACGCACTGATACAAAAAATCCCACTTTATCCCAGACTCTCCCTTATAGTATCCCTCGTCATATCCCACACTTTCCCACTGATTTGTTAAACATTGCAACACAATTAATGTTAAATATTATATGATTATTGAATAATGTATTAGTACAATATTTATACCGTTAGATAGAGCTTATTTAGATCTACTAATTACCTATAGGTATTTTACATTTTAGTACCTCAAAGGATTTTGAGCAATGCGACATAGGTTAAATGATACGGTGAATTAACTAAATTAAATAATTTATTTACGTGAGAGGTACTAATATTTGTCATGGTAGTACTAAAGAGTACGAAGTAGGTACTAAATAATGGCAAATAGTTTGCTTGTTAATTCCAACATGGCTCGGCCAGCGAAATTGACATGATTCAGTGTTCGTTCTGTGACGTTTATAAAATCATAATAGGTGCGGATAGCGAGGTTAAAAATGGGAAACCCCGCAACTGCCAGTACGGCGAGAAAATCCACTAGAAGTGCTACTGCTAAGGTGCTCTGGTCGTAAGTTGTAAGCAAACTAGCAGACGTAATGCCGATTTGAAAAAAATCCCACTTTATCCCACAATCCCATTTTATCCCACAAGCAGTCAAAATATCCCATATAGGGGATAAAAATCCCTCAAGTGAAACACAGACAAATCCCAGCTGACATTTTAAAGACAACCATAGTCAATAGCTTACTACGAAAACCAATTCAACTACTGAATATCAAACATTAAAATTAGTTTTAATAATTATTAATAATCCAAAATAAAATACGAATGCTGTGTTAAAACATCCCTTTGGTATCCCAAATGACTCCTTCAAAATTTCATTAAGAAATGTTTTACAGTTATTTAGTATTTCGATAACACACCCACACACACACACACCCACACACGGCCACTGAAACTTCTTCATCAATACAGTGATTCACTTCGTTCATCAATTATTTCCTGTGCCAGTAAATCATCGAATTTTCGTTGCACTCTCTTGGAGTTGTCTGAGTGCTGATAAGGATCAAACCGGAAGTCCTGAAGCAGATCTGACTAGCTTTGTCCACAACTGGGTCACTTGGTATTTTGTGTCTTGTAATAATCAGAAGAAAATAGAACTCTTTAGGCTTTAATTTTGACATTTGAGACTCACACAACTTCGAAAGTAGTTAAATCTTTGACAATTTTTAATAGAATAAACCAATGGCGTTATACCATTTACAAAATGATATGGCTTCTGTTCCAGAATGTTTAACTAAGTAAATATTAAAAGTGTTGCAAAAATGAAATTATTATGGAAAAGTGTTCAAATGGTTATCACTTTGGTACTCTTTATAATTGTAAAAGTGTAGATCATATTTTTCTTGTTGAACTAGATTCCTGACGTTTAGATATTAAATTTAAATTAAGTACATTATTAGTGGTAGTACAAGTTAAGTAAAGTATACGTAAACGTTTTTGACAAATTTTAAGGTATTTAATTGACTTTAAAACTAAATTAATTATACTCTCCGCGATATTTATCTTTCTATATCTGGTTCACTGGTTTCCTCAAGAAGCATAAAAGGTTTCTTCTGTAAGACACCCTCAGAACCCTTCAATAGGATCTCGAGGACTTCTATTGTTGGGTTGAGCCACCCTTCAAGGGCCGCTCTTGAACTGAAACACTAATCTATTGTTGTGTTTTGGGGAAAAAATCGTTTTCAATAAAAATATATACATTAAAGGCGTCTTCAAAATGGTTTAAATCAATTGTCATTGTTTTACCAATTGTTTGAACTGACATATTTTTACGGACAGCAAGTAATTCAGTGAATATGTTCCGGATACAACATTTGTTTTAAATAAGTTAATGTTTCGAAAAATAATTACCCAATCCAAACGCCGACGACGACGTGAGATGAAGCCGCTAATGAGAAAACGAGACAACGACCTCCACTTCAGAGACGCTTCTTTCCTCGCTCTTTTCCCATCTTCAACTAATGCAATTCCCTCTCTTTTTCTTCCAACTTGCAGTTATAATTTCACTACAACATTTGTTTCTAAAGTGACCTCAGTAATGGACAATTAGCATCCTTTTTACGCAAAAAAGGTGTAAAGTATCTTCTTCTTTGTGAAACTACCAGTGGTGTCGACCCTCTGGGGTTCATTTTATAGTTGTCCATCAAACTAAACGTATTTATTTCCATCACTGCTGGTGAGAAAGGGAAAATAAAAACCATTGTAATACTTATTCACGGGAACTCGAAACACGGAAACACGAAACACGTAAACAACATTTGTCAGTTAAGAATGCTGATTATTTGTATAAAGTATGATACAAATAATGTAGTTGTTATTAATATAGTTATAGTTATTGAGTAGTCAACAGGTAATCGTGTTCTTGGGTATAAATTAAAATAAGTCAGTGATATGCTATATTTTTCAATATTGCGTTTAAGATCTTTTCAAATTTATCACATTTTTGTTTTAGTGGGCACAAACTAGTTTTAAAGTCTGCAGTTGGCGGGGTTAGATAGTATATTACGCTTTTAACATTAGTCTTACAAAACATTTTTAACAATTTTAAAGTGGTTGTTGTTCGTTATAAAATGCAATAAACATCATCTTATTTGAAAATAACATACACAGTACATATGAGAGTTACTGATTTATGTAAAATGCTTAATCGAACTAAGTGAGATATCCTCTTTGAAATATCCGTTATGTGTAAAATTAAAAAATGTCTTATGTTTTTTTTGTTTTATACTGTTCTCAATTCACTAAAACCAAAAAAAATTATAATTTAAATGTTCAATGCCTTCAATTGTTAAGTAAAACATAAAATAAAATATTAAGACTAAATGAATAGTTAATGACTAAAATAACTAATGATACCAATGACTAATAATTCGATGGCAAGTTACTGGTTTGAGTTTTATCGTTAAATTCTACTATTATTCTGACGTCTTTATGCTGATAATTAACAGTTATCCTTATTCACAAATTAATAATTAATTTTAAATTCATTATAGCTCTTTAGCCACTTGTGCAACATCGACGGAAAGTTAAAATTTGATGTATCAAAAAGAAAATATAAATATTTAAATTAGTATTATGCATAAGTAAACCAAGTAATATGATTAAATTGGTATTGTAGAAATTCATGAACATCTTTATCTTCATCAGAAATTTTAAACCCTATTTCCTAGCCAGCAGAGTCAATACCATTCCTGTTTTTAATAGGATAAGCTGTGGAAGAGTTTAGAGCTTAATGTCCAAACTTGCCGTTTAATCCTTTGTGTGGTGGAACAATTGACATCGTGAATGGCCAGTGGCAGTGTCAAGTATAAAACCTTTCATAATATACTTTATATTATTACCTCAGAAATAGTTTATAAAATGAAATTTTTCTACACTGAAAATATTTCTTATTACTTTGCAAAATCCAGTTATGCAAAAGGATAACATTTATTTTATACGTTGTAAATGTATATTTAATTTATATTACATTTTGCAGCAATGTAATGATAAAAACAACTGTGTGAAGTATAAAAAAGTTGTTGGCTCTGTTCAAATACCTACTGAATTTTAATTCCCTATTTTTATTGGCTATGCCGTTGAAAATAAATAAATTAAAAGATTATTTTATCAGCTTCAATAAGTAAAATCTTTCATCTAAATTATCTGACTTTACTATTGTCGAACTGAACTAACCATAATCTATTGCGTAAATTAAAATTGTAATTGTATATTTTCTTTACCTACTCATCAGTACACAAACTTCACAATAATATTCATGAAAAATAAACACATTTACATAGAAGAAAAAGAGATAAAGATATACGATATGTTTTTATAAAGTTATTTGTTTCTTTTGATACCAGAACCAATATAGTGTATAGTTTGCAAACAGAATGGATATTGTAAGACGTCTTTTAGTTCGACACATTTGCAGCAAACGGTACACTACACGACTACACGGTATGTAATAAAAACAACTGTGTGAAGTAAAAAACATTGTTAAAAATACAGAATACCTAATTTACCTTACTTATTTGGTGCTAGAATGGTTGTACTTACCTTACCTAGATTATTTTTTGAACTACCTTTTTCGCCTTTTCTAAGAGAGAATAAAATCCTCAGGAAGAGTTAATGCACTACCTAGCTGACACTAATGGAACAAATTGTTCTAAAATCCAACCCACAACAGCTGAGACTAGACATAACGTTTGAGGGCTTATTGAGGTTGTACAACACTACATGTACAAAACCTATACAAACTTCAAACTAAAACAAAACTGCATTAGTACGCAGTTCACACTGAATAAAATTAAACCACTGTATTACCAGCTATGTTAATAATTTGTCAATGACTTTTTAATTGGAAAACTAAATGTTGTACATGTTATGCATAAGTAACAGTTATATTCTAATTGCATTTTAAAATAATTAAAATCCTTAGATGTGACGTTGTTAGAGCTTATATTAGAGCTAGTTATAAAAGGATATATAAATTTGTGTCTAATTCATTGTAGCTAGATAAAGATATTTCGGCTTTTAAGTATTTAGACTATTTGGAGTGATTATGGTTCTTCCCCCTTGGTTCTTATCTGCCTCCGGTCTGTAACGTCTTAGGTTTAAATATGTTTACTTAACAAATTTAAGAAATCAATCTTTAAATAACTACTATTATTCAATGTTTATGGAAACTCACTATACGACTAGACTCCTGTTTGGTATTCACGGAGACAGATTTAAGGGTCGAATTATTCAAAATATAAATTTCATAAAAATAGAAAAAATGTCCCTAAGATATCAGTTCATAGTAACAATCCAAAAATCTTAAAAATAAAGATTTTCAATACGATGAGCATACATTCTTAACCTTCTTTTAGCTGGGATATGTTTTAAGTTATTACATAGCTGATATGGCTTACATTAAAATCTGAACGGTAGTAAATTCGATTGAAATAAAATAAAAGACTTGGCGTATTTTGTATAAAATACGAATATTTCTCAAATATATAGAGTAATGATGAAACTTGTTCGTCCGTGACGGGAAACTACAAAAGGATCCAGGCTGTGCTTTGTCCAGAACTGGGTCACTTTGGCTAACTTTTCTATAGATGTCAACTGATCTTAAAAGTATACTTGGGTGCTTTTTAAATTAAAAAGAAAAACTTAAAATTAAACTACCTATATATGGTATAGTTTGATGGTAAACTGTTCAGCTTGGAAATCCAAACAAATATATGTATGCGTACATGTTTGCTCCTTAACAAATGTCATTAGTTTGTGATTTATTTTGGACAGCACTGGTTATCAAGGGCCCGTTTTTTATAGTACTTGACGGTCTTCGAATTTTAAATTTTATTTATACCAAAATCAATATGTATTTTTCAACGCCTGACACTTAGTGAAATATTTAAATAAATATAGTGAATTCTTATATTTTCACTATGCCATCTAATAAAATATTATAATGTTATTTATAGTTTTCGCAGTTAAATTAAATCTAACTAATAATGTAGGGACACGTGACTTGAATGTGTAACAAGTAGCATGGAGGTAATTTGTTTATACTAATGACATATAATATATCCCTTACATACCGGTAATACCTTTGAGTCTTGCTAATTAACGAACAAATATGTCATATTTTAAGTAAGAGAATAGATGAATCGTCTGTAAACTTTGTTGTCAGATACCTTTTTCCATATAGTAATTTATTTTATTTTATATTAATATGAATTATAAATAATTATTTACTATACATATAATTTTAGTGTTTCCTAATTAATTGTATGTAAAACATTATCAAAGAACGATACAATGCAAAACTACTATAGCTTAATGAACTTTAACATGTTTGTATTATTAACCTAGACGTTTATTAATACACGCTTGGAATAATATTTATCTTCAAGTTATTTATGAAGCCAGTCACATATGACAGATTACCGAATGCATTTTTAATACCAGACTGGAAGTAAACTTTGAAGGTGGCATTTTGAAGATAAATGGCTTTTCCACGTGGCAGGAAAAGGCAGAGATATCCAGCGCAATGTACGGTGACCTTCTAATCGTGGGATTTTATACTTAACGCAAACATTCCATACCGTTTGAAAATGAACTAATTAAATGCAAATTTAATTACAGCTCTTTTGAGGAAAACGTATGGAACTGCCGTCATATACACTTATCCGGCTCCAGGTTTGCTAAGAACCGGTTAAAAAAAATTTAAATATAAATTTCAAACTAAACAATGTTTGCAAGTAAAAAATAAGAAAAATAATGTTATTATTCCAGTTGCTTATTTATGCAGGGTGTCCCACAAGAGTAAATATAAATTTCATAACTAAACAATGTTTGCAAGTAAAAAATAAGAAAAATAATGTTATTATTCCAGTTGCTTATTTATGCAGGGTGTCCCACAAGAGTAAATATAAATTTCATAACTAAACAATGTTTGCAAGTAAAAAATAAGAAAAATAATGTTATTATTCCAGTTGCTTATTTATGCAGGGTGTCCCACAAGAGTAAATATACATTTCAAACTAAACAATGTTTGCAAGTAAAAAATAAGAAAAATAATGTTATTATTCCAGTTGCTTATTTATGCAGGGTGTCCCACAAGAGTAAATATAAATTTCATAACTAAACAATGTTTGCAAGTAAAAAATAAGAAAAATAATGTTATTATTCCAGTTGCTTATTTATGCAGGGTGTCCCACAAGAGTAAATATAAATTTCATAACTAAACAATGTTTGCAAGTAAAAAAGAAGAAACATAATGTTATTATTCCAGTTGCTTATTTTTATGCAGGGTGTCCCACAAGAGTATTGCACAAAAACAGGATTTGGTATAACTCATAAAAAGGAGCAAAAGACTTCCTATAAACCTTTTTATAAATCATGAACTTTAAAGGTTTAAATTTTGTTAAATTTATGTTTAAAAACCAATAAGATTTTGTATATATGCTTTGAAATTCATTTGAAAATAGTTGTATTCGCTTATAACGTTCAATTCAAGTAAAACAACGTATCCAATAGAAATAGAGTATTTAATTACAGGTGACAAAGTAGGTCATACTGATACGAGATCATGTTTTTCTCAGAAATATAATTTAGTCCCGATATAGCGTATTTGAATCGAGTCTTGACGATACTTTCCTTATTAAATAAGTAATGAAATGGTTTAATACAAATTTCCGATATTTCCTTTTTAAATGTGCATCCGGTTTAATCTCAAAACACAAAGATATATCGATTACAGTTATATCTTGAAGTTAATCTTGTTATTGAAATCGATTTAAATTTACAACTTAAAATAAGTGACATCAAGTTGTTTTCAATTAATATCGCTTACGTTTACATGTGTGTATTACATGTTCGTATTATGTGTGGAGCTGGCTACCGAGCGCATTGTAAGCCTTTTTTTCAACAACTACATCTTCTCACTCTCCCAAGTATTTATATTCTGGAGGTTTTATCCTTTTTTAAATGCAACTTCCATCTCTTTGAAGAGAATATTGCTAGACATCCCTATAATACACGTCATAAGTGTAACATGGTCTACCCTATCCATAGATTGGCACTACTTGAAAAGGGCATCCACTACTCTGCTCTACGACTATACAATGCTCTGCCCTGGTACCTGAAAAACATAGCCAGTGCAAGAATTTTTCTTAAAAAGGTAAAAAATATTCTGATTGAAAGGGGTCCGTACTCGGTGGATGAATTCCTGTCAGACTGCACAAAATGTGAAGGAAATGTGCACTTTTTGCTAGAGAACAAATTTTAAAATTGTCAATTTAGCATTAAGTATTAGTTTTTAAATCTGACTTGTTTCACATAACAATTTGTTATTCACGAAATAAATGGTTTCTGATTCTGATTTCTGATTCTGATTCTGATTCTGATTCTGATTCTGATTCATGCGTAGTTTTAAACAAAGTTTATTTCAACCGGTTGTAACAGTAAAATAACTTGTATGTGATATGATGAAAATATAATTAATCAAATACTCTTCTGAGTGGTCTGAGTAGACTATTGGCAAACATCAGACCGGATGTCCTGCATTCCTGAAGCAGTATACCCAACTGGGTCGCTCCTCACTCGTTCTTTTATGTTCAACAAGCAAAGTTAAAAAAAACACAGCTGTCTACAGTTCACAGTGTCACATAATACTTGCATAAATGGAGTTATAAAGTAGGATACCCTATTTATTACGATTGTGATCCAATAAAAAAACATTAATATTAAAGAGAGTAAGTTGTGAAATTGATAAACTACGGCAAAAACCAAAAACTAGGTAAATATATGTATAAAAAAAACACGACCTCAATGATTTCCAACTTGTTCGTTTCGCATATATGTGATTATTAAAAACTACAATAATGTCTGTCATTTTTTTATTTTACCATGACAAAAAACGTGGATGCACTGCCAGGTGATGTCACGTTTTTAGCAAAACGTGTTTTATAAACTACAAAAGTAATGCCAGAAGGTAAATTCAATATCAGTTTTATAGCAATGATCCAGAATTAGAAGATTAACTTTAATAATATTTGCTACTCAATGGGGTTTGTACTAATATATATTATTTTATAATTAGGTAGAGTATACGGCCAAGGTTAGTCCTTTTATATTTCCGCGGGTGATTTAATTTCTTATACCTATGCTATAGAAGTAACGTTGGTTAGTTATTTGTACGCTTAGTGAAATTCAATGCTAGATAAAATTCTGTAGTTTAAAAATTATGCAATGTAAAGTTTAAAATTATATTTTTATCAATGAAGTAAATTGTGAAATATAGTTATTTGGTTAAATTGGTTACTGACAATTACATTTTATATTGTCTTTAAATAAAATTATGACGTTAATAGTGTAAACATTATGAACATTATTGGTTAATAAAATCATAAAATAATGAGTACAAATAACTACGAAGTAAAGCTGAGGTCAAAGACTTGGAATTGGGAACAACAGGAAATGACAGAGTAACAAAACAGGAAATAAACGGTCAAATTACACAGGTAATTGACCTAGGGTTCAAGCGACAAAATCAAAGTAACTCACCAAAAATTCCAATGATGGCGGCGGAATGCTGACCAGCTACGGCCACGAATCACGGCGGGTGTAGGAGTCCACGATCCACGTGATTGGTTGACGTGGGCGTGGTTGACCGAATTTGGGGGAAACACGAAATCGGGGGAAACATATCGAGGAGAGATGATGGACAGTCAGAAAAGGAGAGGCAAGAAGTGAAGAGTTGGGAAGTAAGGGGGGCTGGATCGAGTAAGTCCCACAACACTTAGGTTATAGTAAAATACCGGGTGTTGTCGACCTTCCAACCAAGTCCACCAACGCAGGGCCAACAGAAGCACTACAGCGACCACAACCCAGAGGGAGAAGAGGACGGACCGTGTCTGCAACCGGAGGAGCCTTGGGACAATTCTTCGAGACAACCACCTACAAGGGACCCGGGACCACTTCTGGACGCTGGACCACTCCTGGACAACTTGACCACTGCACGGGACCACGGAGAGCCGAGGACCGACCGACAACGCAGGGAGACCGCCTGACAGCCAAAATTTCGGACTGCGTGGTATGTGATCTTCACTAAATTGCTGCTCTAGTTAAAAGGGAAAATTTGAGAGAACAGTCGAAGGTTAAGGGAAATGATTTGATAATAATAATGATTAAGCAATGATGAAGATATTTAAAAGTTAAAGCTTACTAAGACAAGCAATAAATAATCTAAACAGAAAGGGAAAATATATATATATATATATATATATATATATATATATATATATAACATTAAGAAGCCTCAGAGTAAATGGCAGGGTTAATTGTTAAAATAAATTAAAGACGCTAGACATGATCAGGATGGCTTATAAGCCAAGTTGAGGTGTAAAATAGTTGTACATAAAGATAGCAGTAGCTCGATGTCATTAACCATCGTTCAATTAATTTAGTAAGTGTTAATGAATAACTATTACATGAATGAATTGATTATTGAAGTATAAAGGCCCACATGGCTTAACATTTTTATGTAATATAATGTGACAATGTTTAATTTGGAAAGGTTTAAGGGTAATTATTTTGATGCGTAATTGATGGATGAAATATAAAGGACTAAAATATTAATAACGTGAATTGAGTAAACCTTTAATGGTAGATTAACGGTTACATGCCCAATAATGTAAATTAAATGTTAAATATCGAGTTAAGGGTGTGTATTCATATGGAAGGTGTGGACTGTGACGTATAAGTTGCCTTAAAGAACTTTGGCCATGCCAGAACAGAGTGATCATTACTAATGATTTGTTAGCTTAAGAGAGTTGTTGATTTATATTGTGTTTGTCATTTCAGTTGTATTTTATAAATAGGAGTTAGGGCACAGAGGCCTCTATTTAAAGGGTTGTCACGAATATTTATCATTATATAATAAGGAGGAAATAGTCCTCTGATTTATGAATATTAAAAGGTATATGTTATTACAGACGCTGGTGTCATTTCAATCAATTTCCTGTTTTCCATCTCACTAAGTACACATTTGTACGAGTTGATAAGTAAATTTGTTTGTAACTTTTACATTTGCATGCATTTCAAAATAATAAATTTTTAGTATGGTATAAATTCTCTTAGTCGAAGAAATAAACATTTTTTATCGTATAGCAGATTCTTTGTTAAATTTAATCTATTTCTTACATTACATATGCTTTACCAGGTTTCGTGGGAAGCCTTGAATGTGTTTATTCTAAGAATCCACTCAAAAACACTTCTGCACGATCTCAAAAGGTTCTGATATTGGAGTTAGCGATCTCACAAAGGTTTATTTGAACATAAACAGAACATTATTTTGAAGAGGTTTTGTGAAACAAATTTGTCATGATAAAACAAAATATCTTTCATGTATCTTTCATGTAAGCAAGGGGTAAACCTTACTCAGTTTTCCTAATATTCGTGTGCCCTTACGTATGCTCTAATATAATATCTGTTAAGAAACAGGATAATTTACTTATTTTATAGTGAAGACCCATGCAAGAGAGTAACCCATATAGAGAAGACCCACATTATAAAATGATAATACGAGTTACTGCACGTGATGTAGAGATTTATAGTAAGTTTTTGAATCATATAGTTTAAACTACAAAACAATATAGTAAATGATAATTTTGTAACATGACCTGAGATTTTAAACTGTTACCACTGAGATTTTAAACTGTTACCACTAGGTAGTGCAGTTGGCAAGATAACGCCAATCAAACACCAAGGGTTGTTGGTGTAGTGGTTAATCAAACACCAATAAGGTATCAATTGTGTTTCCTAAAGTAATATTGAATTTATTATGGTAGATTGCAAACTGTCAACAAAGGGTTTATCATAAAGTATAGTAAAGAAGTTCAAAATATTTTCAGAAACTGGTAAATGTGTTTATAATATTTTAGTGTAAAAATACAAAACATAGATATTGGTGAAAACCAAAGTGGTAACTTATCTAAATTATCAACAGAGTAAACTTAATTCTTATATTCTGAAAGAAAGCTAATAATTTAGTTAAATTTATTATAGCATGTTTTTGTTCCATTAAGTTGTTAGCAGTTTTCTGATTAATTCGGGTAATGGTATAGAAGCATATTTTTTGCTGGTTATTAGTTACTGAAAATTACGTTTAGTATCTCATTACTATATATTATAAGGAAGACTAGATTAAGAATAAGTTAAATACACGAAAGGTATTGCAATTATTCAGCTTTAGCCTTGGTGAACCTAGCTCTTTCCTAAACCAATTTTGGTTGTATAAATCTCTTATAAGTGCATTTACATTGGATAGTAGGAGCCCAAAAAAAATAAAAATGGACTAGGAATAAAAGATTAATTGTGTGAGCTACTTGGATTATACATTTACTGTTCTGTATATTTAAGATATTTATTAAGATATTTAATAGTAACATATATTATAGTAAACTGTGAGACATAGGGTGTGAATCTTCAATTACAACCACAAAAGGTGTTTAAATTATATCTATAGCTATGTAATTATGTTAAATTATAACAAATAAAAATGGTTTAGAAATTATAGTTAATGTATTGAGAAAGTGTTCTTCACTCAACAACTTCATATACAAAATTGAAGTCAAAGGTAAAGAAGATAAGAAGACTTAATGGCAGAACTCGTTAAGAAAACACGTTCTAGAATTAACAGGATCTTGTTAATGTCTCTTTACTTTGCACTTAAAATGAAACAGCATCATTGAGTTATTCCCGTGTATTCATTAAGCTACTGATTATCTAATTACACAGGTTTTCTACTGGTAACCGCTCATCTTTATTTAATTAAAATACAAGACAATCGATACAGATATGCAAGTTTTAAATGCGACTTAGTGGTTTACGCAGGGTTGTACGATTTGATTTATGATTTGCAGTTTTTGTAAACGATCAGTTAATTTATGATATAATTTTAATATTAAATATATAGGACAAATCGCGAATCTAGAAACTGTTAAACATTTCATTCTCCAGTACTACTTAGTTTTAAAATTTATTTGTAACTATTTAAATCCTTTATTCGACAATCTATTTCTAAGAGTGCTTTGATTACAAGTAGTATAATATAAGGTTCCATACATAACCTATCCCTTATAACAAGCGGGACTTTGATAAGAGCGAGGTGAAGGAACAACAGATGTTCATGCTTAACTTGTTAATTGAAATAGAATGAGGTAGATGATAGGTTCTACAAATTTCTTTATAACTTGCATTTGTTTTAGGGCTATAAAGGTCGTCAAATCTTAAATGTGTATGTTATGAAATAATACCAACGAAATAGTATATTAAACAGCAGTTAGCACATTTACAAAACACAGCAGATCAGCAAAAACTGATATTACAGACATGTAACAAAATTGAAAATAAGTTTTATAAACATGTTACTATATAATTAAAATAAGTTCTTTAGTAGCATGATACGTGTTGTTACAACTAAACAGGATAAAAACAATACGTCTTACAACACTACAAAGTATATTTACACTTACACTGTACTTACATACAAGACGGTAAAATATACACAAAAGATGGTACAAGGCGATCTATTTCAACCAGTTACACCGGTCATCATCAGGCCCAATCCTTGGGTCGTTTGGGACGATTGGGCCTGATGATGACCGGTGTAACTGGTTGAAATCGATCGCCTTGTGCCATCTTTTACCGTATTGTATGTAAGTACAGTATAATTGTAAATATACTTTTAGTGTTGTAAGACGTATTAGCGAATTTCCCCTATAAGGAAGAAGCTATTACCGTAGGTCTCATGGTAAGATTTAAGCCCGAGACCATGATAACTTTTCATTTTGAGGTCCCCAGATGGCAAAAACACCATTAGTTCAAATTTTTATATATGTATTACACACACACACATATATATATACACAATAGATTAATGTTATATATCACTTATTTATGAATGTATATGGATGAAACTTGGTATGTGACTTCACTAAGATGAGTTCTATTGATATTTCTATATATATATGTGTGTCCGTAAGCACGATAACTCTCGTAAAAAAGGTCCGATCTTAATGAAATTTGGTACAAATGTGTAAAAAATGTGTAAAAATGTGTACCATTTATTTAAACGAGTTCGAAAACCAGATGAATCGCACTATCCGAAGGGGGGTTTTTGGGGGTTTTATACCCCAAAAAGGTGTTTTTTGGGGTTTTCACATGTAATTTTAATTTAAATCAAATTTTAATTTATACCATTAAATTCAGCTTAAAAAAAACAAAAAAATTGGTATTTTGATCATTGCTCTACGTCAATTGGTTACCGAGATATTGAAAGTGCTAAACACAGTACGTTGTCTAATGTTATTCTTATGGAGAAAACGAAAAATTGTATATCTCGCTTATTTATGAACATAAACTGGTGAAATTTGGTATATGGCTTGATCTGGTTGTGGTTTATTGTTGTTTGCACAACAAAAATTTGTCACCTATGGTTGCTGTAGCAGCAAACCTAGGTACTTGTTGGTCCCCATGTTATTCTTATGAAAAATACTTAAAATGTTATATATCACTTATTTATGAATGTATATGGATGAAACTTGGTATGTGACTTCACTAAGATGAGTTCTATTGATATTTCTATAAAAACCCATCATTTTGTGTGCCTTGTTGCAGCAAACCTGCGTACTCATCCCCAATGTTATTCTTATGGAGAATAATTAATATTTTAAATATCGCTTGTTTGTGAATACATTTCTTATGAATCCTGTCAAGTGTTTTAATGTGTTATGTTATATATTCATTGGAAATTCGCTTAGTATGCAGGTTTGCTGCAACGGGGGTGTTTTATTTATCCTGTTTATATAATTTATTAATCAGCCTCTAAAGACAAATTTCCTTTACTACATTAACGATACATTTTAGACCAAATGATACTCATAGGCGAAAGTTCGGTAGCTTCAAACTACCCCTCTAAAATATAATTTTGAAATTAAACTGAAACATTAACATTTTAAATGATTTATAATTATTTATTATCCAATTTAAAATATGTCTTTTACTCAAGTAAATTTAAGCATTTTAAAACTTACGTTTGCGTACAAACTGAAAATCCCACCAACAGGAGAGTTTGTTTAGCAGACCTGCCCTCTCGACCCCTCTCCATTCTCGAGCGTTACCATTGTTTGAGCCGCCTCTTGGCATGGAGGGCCATTCCTCTGCTGGCATTGTACTGTAACACTGGTCAAACTAGATTGGTACTTGAAATAGATTATTCTTAGGATACTCCGTAGTACCCTCAAACAAATGAAACTTTTAAGTTAAGATTTCTCTTAACTCCTGTCTATAGAATGGTTCTTCGAATATGACTTGTTGGGAAGTTAAGCAAACCAAGTGTAATTTATGATAAGCCACCGTCACCTAGCATATTTATAATTTTCTATTTCTAAAAGTTGGCACCTTTTTTTCTCTATTCTCTACCCTTACACATTAGACTTGTACGTCAAGCAAAGCAAGATGTGAGTCGCTATAGTACCAGCTAGGCAGTGCTGATAAAACTTGCTAGCCAAGATTATGATTTGAATCTACAACCAATACTCCAGAGACTCAGCCCAGCTACAATGTTATTGTTGGATAAAGCATTCTGCTTATCACAAATTCATCAAATCTATTCGCTAAACATAATTACGTACGATTTATTACTTGCTCGCGTAAATAATAGTTGTGTATAAAAAGCGAAGAAGAATTCCCATTAACCCCTTCCCTGCTAACTCAATGACCTGCACGGTGTCTTAGAGCAGGAGCGTTCAATAATAATTGGTTTAGCAATATTATATTAATCTATATTAAATTAAAAATCTGTGAAATAAGTGATCATGTTATTACGACAGTCTTCGGAACGACTTTTCTATTCTTGTGAAAATGTGCTAAGTATATTTTCACAAATAAAATGTACACCTATTACTTTGTAAAAGTCATAAACTTCACCACGTATACGAGTTTAATATTTAATGTTTTTCTTTATATTATATTTTAAAATATAAAAACCACTATTATAATTAAAACTGTTCACAAATATACAAGATTAAGTAGTATACACAAATAATAGTTTGTTCGAAATAATATACATTCGAACACATTTTTAACACACTTTAAAACGTGAATCTTTCTGATAGTAGTGTCTATTACTGACTCTTAACTTTCTCTATAACTTTCAAGTGACTCAACGGTAATTATTTCAAAACATCCAACTTTTTCGCATTAAAACTGCGTTTCTCCTACTACGAACATTAACCTTTCAAAGGAGCTTTGCAGGTATCGTTTATCATACTCGGTTGTCACCAATTCCTTTTCCTCTACAACATTTTCCTGCTTCACGATTGGTAACACGGGACCTATCAAACGCACTGTGAAAACAAGTATTTCAACGTATATCTTTCATATTCTAATAGTAATTACTGATACAAAAACAATACCGATTACTCAACTAAAAATAATACTCCTTTAGCGAAATTGTTTTTCACAAATAATTGTTATATAATTTTGCTAATTGTGAATATGAATATTAAATTAGCTTTATAATTATTATTTTTAATACATATTGAAATTTATTTAAACTAATTTACAACTAAGATAAGCATTTTAGAGTTTTATAAAAATGAAAATCTATTGATGGAATAAATGCAAAATTATGGGTAAGTGAGAATGAAAATTTAAGTTGTAAAATATAAGTAGGTAAAACACAATACAGTTATTTTTATATATTCACGACACAAAACAGAATAAAACAATATTTAAAACCTTTGGATAATATTTTTGCTTTGCGTTAGTTGTATGCCTCAATACTATTATTTTTGAAAAATGTAAGGAATTGGTCTTGTTCATTGAATCAGCAAATGTCGTACAAGAAAGAACCAAAAAGGATAGCACAAACGTTTACGGTTCATCGCGTTTAGTGTATTTCACTCCAATGGGTCAAGTGACCATCTAAAATCAAAGATCCCTATCTACTAATATATCCGGTCCTAGAACCATAAGTTTATAGTTCACACTCTAACATATTTATAGAAACAATTCTAACATTTCTAAAACTGTTGCATTTGTATGTGAAATTTATCTGTAATTAAAAGACGATATTTATTTATTTTATACATTGAGAAAATTATATATTAAAATATTAAGTCCTATGAACGAAGATATGCCACACTTTTGAAGGTGATGGTAATGCAAAGTATACACTATAGTAGAAACTAGCTTTCTAAGATTATGTACAACTTGGGGATTTATGAGGTTTTAGGTAATACGAGTGAGTTGTTTTATAATACTAAATATAAACTTTTTTGTAGTCATATCAACTATATAATGGTGCAACTCGCTTTTAAATGTTTCCTATGATATTTACAGGTCTGGCCAAATTAAAATAATTACAGGGCATTTAATAACTATTACCCCAATTAACCTTAAAATTTAAATTTGTATAACGTGTTTTTATTCTATTTTACTCTTAGTAACATTTTTTCTTAGCCATTTATTTTTATGCTTAGGTGAAAAGTAAAGTATAAGGGAATTTAAGCATTTCAGATGCTAGGGTACTGTGTCACAAGCAAAGTTTCCTTAGGTTGTACAGGTTGTGTATGGTCACAGCGTCAATGCATTAAACCTTTGATGGGTATTTAAAACTTGTTTATATTTATAGTGAATGTATCGTTGATGTTTAACCCTCTTTACTACATTTAGGTAAAATTTTAAACGAAAACCAGTAAACAGTAAAATCCAATAAGTTATCTGGTTATGTGTATACAATATAAATTTAGGTTGAAAGTTCACGTGGATAACCTCTTTTTGCTAAAAAAACATGAAAGATTGCTTACATTTTTTATCACTTAAATGAGGTTACTTTGCCCAGATCCAGTTTTTAATAGTGCAATGGTTTTCTTCAATGGTAGCGATTATGTGTAAACAATTGTTTTGACAAAATACACATTGGAATAATGTAATAATTCTTTGTAAACTGTTAAATAGGTACTAAAGCTAATAGTCTATTAAAACTTTACAAAGTAAGTAATTTGAACTGTTTAGCGTTTTCATAATTGCGTATTTTTTCACTTGACACCAATTAATTGTTATGTTCATAACTAGTGTCCAAAATATGTATTTAATAGGGCCTAGTCAATTTAGCTATAGTACTATTTATAACAGTTTTCGGTTATATAAATACTTTACCCTATTGAGCTGCCAAAAAGATCTTACCGTGTTATACCTAACGAAACAAAATAAATAATAACACATTTAATGCAATTATAAATAAATTACTTTTCTAAATTATTATCATATAATGGATTAGATTTATAAAATTATGTTAACTTGTTTAGGAATTATGTTAATGATGTTTAGACTTTTATCTAGAAAATTGTGTTGCTTGTTAAACTTGCAACAACAGCAACAGTTAAGACGATTTTATAGACAATAAGTTTTAGAAGTAGCAATCTAAATCACCTTTAAATACCTTTGTAAAGGCCCTCTTTTTCTCTTTACAATATAAGTAAAAACGTAACTTTAACCTTAATAAATGACTCACTGACGTTTGTAGATATTTTTGTTTACTATTGTTTACGGTTTTAATATTTAAATACATCCTAGATAGATTGCTTTCTAGATAAAATAGTTTGTAAAAACTCATAAAAATGGTATGTAAAAAATATTAAAAAATATTAGGGAGAGTATTAAACAAAAAAGGTAAGCCACGAATAAACTTGTTACGCGGTAAAGAAAACAGAGACCGATGTTGAGAGGAGGGAAATGTCAAGAGGAGAATGTTGTCTCGTTTTCCAATTAGCAGCTTCATCTCACCTGTCAGTGGTCGTTTCTGCGGGCTAATTAATGGTGGAATCTCAACCCCTTTTACCACCTGGTGCACAGTATGATACCAGCTTTTACGCACGAAACATGTTTCTAATTAACTACACAGCCCGATGTGTAACTCACACACTCATGTATACGAATTCTAGACCACTTCTAGATAAGGTGCGAACGTGAAATTTCGCATGCAGGTAACTTGTACCTAGAAACTCACGGGAAATTTCTTAAAAGTCACAATTTCCAACTTCTCATTTTTAAACCTCTGTTTTTTATCTTGAAAATTTGAAATTTTAACATTAGGCTTATGGCGTTTCAAATGAAAACAAAAGAATGATAACTGCTGTAGCAAACTATCCAGTAAACTACCAATGTAATTTTCACGCGGTAGAGTATAAACAAATGGTAGGACCATTGAGGAAAGATGGAATCAAGAGTGAATATATCCCAAATGGATCAAATAAGTATAAAAACAAATACTTAAAGGGCCATTGAGTTATAATAACAACAGGAGCGATCCTAAGCGGTGTCTGGTGGTGAAGCTCTCAGCGGGCGGATCGAGTCTTTATCTGTATGATTCTATACTAATTATTAAAAAAAAATAACTCATGTCTCATTGAGGCTTACGTAACTATATAATTAACTGTACAAATACCCTGATGCTGTTTTGTACTGTTTATTCCGATGTATTTGTAGGTTAATATAATTGAATTAATAAACTAGATTATAACTTAAATCTATTACTTTTAAAATTACATATTTACGATTTAAAAGGTTCAGTGATTGGTTAGGTACATTTTAACGGATTAATAAATCGTGTATTTATTACAATTTTTTCAAGGTTCAGTTAATAAAATAAATTACAATTTACAATGTGAAACCCACGTAGATGATGGAGTCCGTGTGGCGATCTCACGTGATCGGAGTAATATGTGATACTTCCGGCTGTATTTGTTACGAATTTTTCGCAGTAGGACATTCGGCCTCTTTTCATTCTCAATTTACACTGATTATTGATGTTCTTTATTTATCTATTTATGTGAGTTCCGGGAACCAAGATGTGACACGGTTTTATCTTCTAGAACCATTCTTAAATAGACGAATTGAGGCCATCGATAATCAGTAGTAGTTGAGGATGGTGAGACGCTGAAAACGCTTCTGAGAAATACCTCAAAAAAGTGTAACCCGAAGGACCAGATATCACTGCGATTATTTTACAATTTACTGTAAAAAGTTTATTAGGTAATAGAACAGCAAGTGAATAGCCTGGCAAGATTATTGTCTTAATTTCTTTGATTTATAAGTGTGTCAGATATTTATTTTAGAGAACTCCTTAAACGCTTTTAAGAAGCAATCAATGCTGATCAATACTTATGTGGACATACGGGACTTGATCAAGGGGCCCCATGGTCGGAAATGCAAGAAGCTAACTCTTGGGCTAGTTAGATGGTTTCAATGAATCATATTTGTGTACTTTTCGTGAACCGTGATATGATTAGGTGTAGGCAGAATGCAAAACATGGCTCGATGAAGAAAACAGTAAATAGGTTTATCTGTGCTCCAATTATGTCATTGCGTCATACATATTTGATCCAAGTGAGTAAGTAATTATATAAAAGTAACTAGATTGCCTGTCAAATCCGAAATCAATTGTCAACACATTCAAATAAACGTTAATAATTATATATGGGGTTCCTGTACTCAATTATTTAAAGTATCTAAGCAAGTATCGTACGATTTTCTTAGCGAAGTACATAACAACCTACCGATAAGATATATTGATAACACTGAGTGAGGATGGTTGGAAGAAGAGGAGAAGATACCTCGCCAGCTGTGAAGCTGATCACTTGGACATCTGGCTCCAGATGATATTGCCGTTCACCAAGATTTATATCTTATGGCTCGTATCTACACAGAGAGTTTTTAGAAGAGCGATATCAAGAGAGTAGCACCGGGTTCAGTAGTACAGTAATCCATCCCGTATTGGTGTTGAGAAATTATGAACTGCAAATATTCGGTGATATATTTCTTTAAGCTTAACTTTGTTCACAGGTGTTAATGTGCTTTATGTTAAAACTAAAATGTTGTTTATAATTGATATTCGTGTTGGTATACCATTTATACAACTGACTGTATTAGGAGTGTAAGTTCTCTTCCTAATTAACATGTGTAACTCCTCTTCCCATCATAATAACCCTTGTTTTGAATAAAATCTCCAACTTATAAGGGAATACAAAGTTTTAATAAAGTTCCTAAATTCGTTTAATATAAACTGAGTTAAAAGTGCTTTTGGAAATATTAAAATATGAATTGATAAATTCTACGTTTCAGTTGATGACTTTTTTAATGATGACTTGAAGAATTAATTTTAATTAAATTAAATGTTATGAAGAAACATTCTATTTGTTATACAAATGTTGTGTATAAATAGCGTGGATATAGCTAGCAAATAGTACTTGACAATGTCACCAGTTTATGTCTGGAGTATTGTAAAATGCTTTGTTACAGTAATGATGACAATGATGTAGTTCTATGTCTGTGTAGTTTTATTTTATTTACATTAACGCAATGATTTAATGTATGTGTGAATATATCTATATATTATATCTATATATATGTGATATATATATATATATATTAATATTAATATATATATGTGTGTGAATATATGTATGTGTGAATGTATGTGACAATATATCTATTGTTGGTCTCTTAGTTCATGGTGAAAACTGTAAATATCAATCAAGTATAATTTGGTTAAGTTATATTAAAATCAGTGATAGATTATAAATCAATAACATTATTAAGTGTATGGATGAAGCGAACCATCTTGCAAGAGATAAATCTGCTGCAACAGGAGATACTTAGGAAAAGATTGATTATGCGATAGAAGACGGTGTCTTCGCCGATATATCAGAGGGTTAGACGGTACATTTCCTGTTGGTTGAAAATAAAACATAGCAATTTATGATAACTATACATTTTATTGATCACACAACTAGAAACCACTTAATGAAATGTTACAGAACTAGTTTATTGCAAATTGTAAGATTTCAATCTATATTTTTAAAGAACACAATCAATCTCATTAAACAGTTCAAAGTCAAAAGTTAAAAGTTTTATTTCATTATAAACAAGATACTAAAACTTTTGAAACATCGTGTAATAATTTATAGAGAACAATTACCTTTTAACATATAACTATTTTGCCATAACAGCTACTTTTATGTATTATATCCATCTGTTAATTTCTTACGACTGTTATTTTTTAAATGTATAAATAATAGGATTAATTTTTTATTTAGAAACTACACGCTTTCTTTAGAGAAAAATTCTAGTTGGGATAAGATTACATAAAACAGTTTGCCGTTTAATATTCAGGAGTGGTTGGCTGACCATTCAAATATAAAACTGGCATTAAACATAAACACACACACAGAGACATAACACAGAAGGACTTTAAGTATCAATTACGGTCAGAATATGCACACCATTATAAATAATAATATGTCAAAAGTAAAAAAGAGAAAAAGCATCACGTCGATCTTTAGTATTTGTGTAACACAGGTACACCAAACACCTGGTTATTCTGCGTTTTAAACACATCAATTTTTATATCGCTTTGTTCATATGCTAAATAAGTTCAACGATTCTTCTTTTTATATAATATTTGTCGATAAGTTATATAGTTTGTGTAAAATCGTCATACTTAAAGCAATAAGTTCCGCGGTTAAAATACTTGGTTAATACATAAAAATTACTTGGTTTTAGTTGTATGTATAAATAATGTTAAATTGGAATTATTTTGAAAACAAATATCTGAATATTCAATTTGTTTTGGAAAGTACTAGACATATATGAATAATAATTGTATGTAGTACCGGTTATGAAAGTGTATTAATTTGAAGTAGAGATTTAAACATTTGTCATAGTTAATCTATAACTTCTTTATCAATAATCTACAATTATATTTAATGCATCTTAATATTATAGTATGTACTAGCTGTTACCCGCCCCGCGAATAATTTATACAAAATATGATAGTTTTGTGTGCTGCATTCCGTGGTTAGCCTGTGGAACTACTACGAATCAAGATAAGCTGTTTGTATTTTCATCAGCTCAAACAAAAATGAATGTACATAAGGAATACATGGGAGCTTTGATCCCCCGTGGGGCATAGCCCTAAAGGATTTTCACAACTTTAATATGCCTATATGTTACTCAGGTCAGGACTATCAAGTATCTCTTTGCAAAATTTCAGCTAAATCGGCCCAGTAGTTTTAACGTGATGGAACTTCAAAGTAATTATTTGATTATTTTAATCCAATGAGTTTTAATTGTATAAGTAAGTATTTAAAATCAGAGAGTAGGTTACATACTCTTTTAACCCCTCTTAGCTGTCTCCATTACATACATTTGTAGTTTTGATCAGGTGGTGAATATTTGAAATTATTAATTCTACAAAGTATTAAAAACAACTTAATATTTTCAGGTAGGTTAAGTGATCAGCAAACCGTAGCGAGGGTTAGTTGGTAAGTACAAAACATTTAATATTATAACAGTAGTAAAATGGTTTATTTTAGTAGAAACAGACAATATGTTAAGGTTTTTTATAGATAGTTTAAATTTTCAATATACCTTGCTTCTCAATATGAATATGAAATGTCCCAATTTAGGTTAATTGTTTTCAGTGGATAATTATTGTGTTAATTATGTGCTCTGCAATTATTTTGCTGCGTTGAGATAATGATCAGAACGAATTTAATAGCATAACTTAAAAAAAACTAACTGAAAGGCTATTAAACTGGTTTTGGATCCTGCTAAACCTCGGAGCTTTATATTATCTGGAATATCGGTCTTCATAAAAAGGTGTTTTAATGCTCTGTGTGAGGAAATCAAGATTGAAAAGTGAAAATTGAATTACGAATAGATTGTTCCTAACTAAGCGGAGAACCATCCAATGTGGTTCTCTGCGTAAGGAACAAAAACAAAATAAGAATGATTTCGTAAAATAGTTCACATTTTGAAAACAGACAAGAAGTCTTACTCACCAGAAAATTAAATATAATTATGGTAAAACATCTGTTAAAGTTTAGACGCACATTTTTATTGACAAGTAGTTGTAATGTAAACCGGATTCCGCCAGCGGATTTCCCCCGCTGTACGACGCGGTTGGTGCGGGGGCTGAGGCAGTAAATTTATAAGATAAACAACCCTCGCCGCATCTCGCACTAATGAATATACTTTCACTCCAGGGACTGTAATCGCATGTACTTTGTTGGTTTAACTCCCTAAATATATAAATGTAACTTACAATCGGTAATTTGTCAAAGTTTACGTGTATGTTTTTTATTGTTTTATTTTTATTTTAAAATCTACTTCAACATTGTAGTTTGTCAGAGTGCACTTTCATATAAGTTTATAATTTTACATTCACTATTGTTAGGAATATTTTTAGGTTGTTTGGTTCAGAGTTTCTGCCTTTTAGTTCTAATTTAATTAATTAGTCCGTTTGGTTAATAAATGTACAATATAAAGTGTAGAAGAGCGTGTAGAAAATAGTCTACAAAGATGTGTTTTTAGAAATATTCATAGGCAAGACTACTGCAGAATACTTTGCTGCACACAATAGATCTAATAGAGAAGATGCCCCTCATCCCCCCCAGGGTTAAGGGGCAACGTATTTCGAATATCCTCTGTTGGTCAATGACTACTGCAGAATACTTTGCTGCACACAATAGATCTAATAGAGAAGATGCCCCTCATCCCCCCCAGGGTTAAGGGGCAACGTATTTCGAATATCCTCTGTTGGTCAATGACTACTGCAGAATACTTTGCTGCACACAATAGATCTAATAGAGAAGATGCCCCTCATCCCCCCAGGGTTAAGGGACAACGTATTTCGAATATCCTCTGTTGGTCAATGACTACTGCAGAATACTTTGCTGCACACAATAGATCTAATAGAGAAGATGCCCCTCATCCCCCCCAGGGTTAAGGGGCAACGTATTTCGAATATCCTCTGTTGGTCAATGCTATCTTGACCTGCATATCAAGTTTTAACGAAATTGGTCAATAAATAAGATAAAAGTGTTGATTTTTTAATTCCCCATAAGAAAAACATTGGTCAACGTACTGTGATAACCACTATATAAAAATTTCAAATTTCCCCACAACAAGTAATCGTAGAATAATAATTCCAACAACTAAATGTTTAGTTTTTGAGCTTTGTTTAGTGGTAATAAGTCAAATGTATTCATTTACAGATTTTACGAAACAAAAACTAAATTGATTAACATTTTATGTTCTTTAATATCTTAAGCCAAATTTTAAACTAATACTGCAACCACGAAAAATAAGTAACTGGACCAATTTAATATGAGGACCAATAAAACCAGTGGCTTCCCGTTTTCCTGTGAGTACAGAATGACACAATGCCTAATAAAAATAACTATAAATTCTGTAAAAAATGCCAACGTTTACATAAAGAGCAGTTATTTTTCAACTATTGTTGAATAACTCTTTAAATATTTTAGTTACAATTTGCCAAGTCGTCTGACAAAATTGTTTAGATAGTATAATGACTAATGGTGGAACAACTGCAACTAGTTTGTAATATGCCCGGATTACATTTCATGTTCAGCGTAGCTATTAGTCATACAAACTGGAGCGGAGTTCAGGCCGTATTGCCAGAATGCCATGCTAATGAAGCGTCACATAGTTGAGTTCGCGGACTGCATATAAATTAGAATGCTTATTAGGCCAAAGCGTGTAACATATAATTCATTTTAAATTGACTCACCTCTTTCTAAAAAGTTAAATTTCAACAATTATTTAGTTTTAAATGTTGTATTTAAACATAGATTTATTGATTAGATATGTGTAGTAATAATATAAACATTAAATATTAATTGTTTTAAAATTTAGTAGTCCTTTCGATAAGAATATTTATCTTAGCAAATAAAAACGTTTTTAATATTTTATAAACAGTACTGGTATAAAAAACATACAAAATAATAATTATATTGGTACTTTGTTAACTGAAAATTACCTGTAATTAAATTAATTCTAACTCAAAAGAAAGGCATTAGAATAGTAAGGTACTTTGTCTAATAATTAGTAAATGTATATTTAGTGTAAAATGTATGCAACTTGGATAAATATATTTTTCACACAAATAAAATAATATACCTATTACATTACGTGCTTTATATAGACTTTGTTCCGAAGACCAGATTAAAATCAGATTAAAACCTACAACAACATAAATAGTTTACTAATCTTTTTTCTGAATCTAACATATATCTTTGCATGAATAATATACATTTGTCTCTGCAAATATACATGTCCCCTAATACTGTCATAAATAAGGGAAGCTACGACTATTTATGCTTAATCAGCTTATACAATACAACTTCGACGTTTAATTTACTCTGCGTTGCGTTATTAACTTTGATCAAACTAAGTTTATTTCTACTCCGGTCTTGAAGCAACCACGGCTTCAGCTCGGGAAGTGTTTACCCGTAATCCATTACATCCCCCAGTAATTAAACCTCCGTGTTTGGACTGCGTTGATCAACATCGTCTATACCACATCCGGAGGGCATCATATCTGCTGTTATGATTTGTTGTCCTTTATCAAAATAAGTTTTTTTTAATACATATTTCAAAAAAATTGTATAATGCGTGTTTATATTTGTTATGTAATGTTATGAAATTACATGAAAAATATTTTTGTAAAAGAGATAATCTTATTATATTAGGAACAAAAAGTGATTTAATACATTTTGGTATACTTCCCTATATAATATTGTCAAAATATTAGTTCCTCTAACATTTTACTCCAGAATGTCAGCCAATACCTTGCATTTATCATCCAGAAGTTGTTTAGCCAGTACACGATGAGGTCCGGTGCGGCTCAGTGCCTCTGAATGAAAGTTGGGGCTGGAGGTTCCCAATAACGAGTTCCACGTCACAGTGAAGGCTGCTTATCGCGTCAAACCCTTCCACAACCTGGCATCTTGTTTTATATTATTTCGCTTGAATTTACTCCAAGAGTATATTTGAAATATTTTTTAGTGTCATAGTGGGATTATTCGTTTTAATAATAAATACTGTAGTTCACACAAAATATTATAAACTATTTTTGTATTCATTGTTTTTGAAAGCATTCACGTCCTGATATCTAAATTAACACGTGATTTATTTATTTTTCTTCCGAACACTTAAGGCTATAACTTTGGGACAGTATGTTTGCATATAATATTGGCCTTTTAAGCAGAGGAATAGTCCCTTCAAATCGTGAACGGCATTTGTTTCGTTTATTATTTGTTTTTAATACATGCACAAGTTTTATTAGGAAGTCGTACAAAGTGTATATAAATATTAAATATCTTATTTGAAAGTAGATATGATAATTTGAAAACATCAAATCTGTATTTGGACTTCCAAATATGTATTGTTGAAGGCTGCAAGATAAAAATAACATAATGGACAAGAAAGTTGGTAATTTAGAGACTAATTTCATTAGGATCATTTAGATTTACACCTGAAACCCATAGTCAAAACCCCTGAAACTTAATTAGATAGTTTGGCGGTATCAAAAAGGGATACATTAATAAAAATATCAGTATAAAGAAATCCTCAACAAATATTACTAACTAAATATGACAGGAATTCACTGAGCCTCTTACTAACATAAAATAACGTATGCGAAGTACCTTAAGAGCTAATAAACAAACCAGAGCCCATTATCCAAACTCCCTCTTACACGAAGCACCTCTTCTGTTTATAAATAGCAAGTTTAATTAAACCGTATCCATTATGAACGGTTGTATTTTTGTTTTCAACTATTCAAAATATTTCAAAATATTCTAACTAGTATGATGATGCATGGAAACTCTTTTAAAATTGGATTTTTACCTAAAAACTACGTTTACAAACATATTTGAAGAGCAATTTAATATTAAGTTATTATTTTATTTAGTTGAAGCTATTTACTCATCAAAAGAGGAAGCAATATGGTAAAATTGCGTATTTGGCGCAAAATAAATTATACTGTAAGAGACACTTTATTGTGTAGGGCAAAAGCATCTAAACCTTCTTATAACGTATACTGGTATGCATTTAACTAAGTCAAATAGATGGAAAAACTAACCACTCAATATAATACCAGATTTCCAGTCATCAATTTAACCAGGAACTTATCATGAATAATAATAAATAATTAATTAATAACGGTTATGGAAATAAGTTAGATTAGTTAATGAGTACGTTTCCAGGTATTTTACGTTCCATAATTCAAGATTCAACCATTTTATATTAAATATTCACAACAACGACAACCACTTATTATATTAACCATACAAACAAATGGTCAACAAAAAGGATGAACTCCTAGATAACGGTATATAATATGTGATGGTGCACTCTCGTATATTTATGAAGCTATTTTGAGCTGTTCATATAATGCCCGTGTTTTGCATTAGCCAGAAAGAGATTGGATTTTCCTGGACCCGTGAGTTTGAATGAAAATTTCCAGCACTAAGAGCCAGGAAACGAATGAATGTATTTCCTCCCATTTTGAAATATATTTTTAATAATAACACTCATGCTTTTACATATAAAGCTATGCACATTATACGTCAACATGTATTATTGTTTTTCGTTACTAATCCGTATTTTCAAATAAAGAGCTTCAATATAATCAAATTACGTACAACAAAAATATTTGCCAGATGCATTTAGAGTCTGATTAAAAAAAATTATTTAATGTACATTACACAATTACCAAATATACAACCCAGTGTATGAGACATGAGAGCAAACACCAATGTGAATTTCCCGCCAATAACCATCGAACACCACAACCGCCGACTGTGACAGCTGTCATTCGTCAACCCAGCTGACATCCCCTACACGTCACATCGGTCAGTGTGGCAGCTTGACAAACTATCTTACACTTGTATACCTCACTAATTATTGAAAGGAAGTTTAGTTGCAGAATGTACGTTTAAGTCACTTTTACCACTAATCAATTTAAAGCTATCGTTTAGATTTTTTCAATTTGTTAACGAACCTGTAAAGTGCGCTGATTGATCCAAGGATATCCTTGGAGGATTACGTAGTATTACGCTATTAAAATGCCATATTCAGATCCACTGTATACAACTTACCTAGCTTTAAAAAAGTGCGTTGAAAGTTTAAAATATACTAAACACGAATTATGGTAATTTGTTGCCGAAACGAACGTTATCCTTCTAAGATAACACTTGTATCAAACTAATATATAATACTAGACTATATATATTACTAATTCGGTAACACATCATAAAAAATATTTTTTAGAAATTAATTAAGGAGGGTAAAGCTAGATGTAAGTAGTGCGCATTTGGGGCTGCTGGGGCGGAAGTGACGTCACATCCGGTCACGTGACCGGATGCGCTGAGTCATTAAATACGTCATCTGAGGCTGAGCCAGTGTTGTAGATGGTTTTGTGACGTAATGATGGAAAGGTTAAAGGTAAAGGTCAAGGTCACGGGGAGGATATTTAAAAAAAGTACTACCTCGCACGCGTAAAATTCGATTTGATTCGATAGTGTAATCGATAAAAAAATATCGAATGAAGACAATCGAATGAAGCAATCGAATGATACGAGTGCGAGGTAGTACTTTTTTAAAATATCCTCCCCGTGACCTTGACCTTTAACCTTTCCCTCATTACGTCACAAAACCGCCTACGTCACTGGTTCAGCCTCAGATGACGCATTTAATGACTCAGCGCATCCGGTCACGTGACCGGATGTGACGTCACTTCCGCCCCAGCAGCCCCAAATGCATACGACTGATGTATTATAGGACATAGCCACAAGATTGTGTTATCGTATTCCATACAGGTAGAGAGGACCATCCCACCTGCCTGAGCAATGGTTACCTGTTTTAACACACACACACACACACACACACACACACACACACACACACACACACACACACACGCACGCACGCACGCACGCACGCACGCACGCACGCACGCACGCACGCACGCACGCACGCACTCACGCACGCACGCACGCACGCGCGCGCGCGCGCACACACACACACACACACACACACACACACACACACAAACAACACCCACACTGATCTTAAGATCTGCTAATTAAGATTCAGTCATGATTATTGTCACTTTTCTCTTAAAAAAATTGCAAGTTTTTCATTTTGAATCGTATTAAATATTAAAGAACAGCAGCAAGTTTATTAACATGACATACTATAAAGGATCTGAAACGCTTTTTCTAACCCAGAATAAAATGAAACCCTGTTTACTCTTTGATGAAAAAAATAGTACGTTTGAAAACAAACCCTATGAAATATAATGAAAAGACAAAGGATTTGAGATAAGATCAATTGTGGGGAATTGTCAGCATTGTCAACTCCATTCCATTGACAATCCTCTTGACATAATGGGGTTTACACTTAACTGGGTTTGAAGCGTTTCTAATTTCGTCGAAGGTTTAGTTATATCATTTGGTAAGAGATCCGGTTATAATAAAAAACCGCGAAGATTGAAAGATAGATTTGTTCTGCAGATTTTTAATATTTCATATTTTATTCACTTGGCAATCTTCTTAACAAGTGAGAGCGTTGTCACTGAACTGGGCTTGAAGTAGTTTATTTCAATTTGACTGTAATTTGTATTCAATCCAGGCTTTATTTGTGACGTACAGTAACGAATCTGGTTTTGACTACAAAATATGACGGACTATAATTTATGCTGCAACATACAGTATACATTTACAGCACAGCGAAGCGTGGAAGATTCCATATCACAATGAAGCAAGGCTGGTCACTTAAAAAAATAACCTCTACTTTTAAAGTTTTAGCTCCTATTTTTAAATATTAACAAATCCAACATTTTAAATCCTATTCATCATGTTTAGTGGGTAAATATTAATTCCAACGTGATAATAAATCACTTGGAATGAAATTACTTTGGGATTGGAATCTTGTAGTGTATGGTTATGGTAAACATGTATCCATAAAAGTAAAAAATAGTCTCTACCTAAAATAAGCTACGCTTTTGATCATATGTAAACGGCTATTTATGTGTACGGCTCATTATTCCTAAGCTTGTATATTTACTTTTCTCAGTTACTTGTATACCCAGAATGCTCTATAGTTGTTAGTTTAGCTTCCTGCTGAACCCAACACACTTGTTGTCAGGTTACACACGATCCACTACAAATCGTCTTTATATAAACACCTATTAGATCAATAATCAAGCGTCGTAATATACACACTTCAATTTTGGAACTCAAATTGCCAATAAGGAAAAGCCTCACAATGTTGTGATAGTTACTACTAGTCGGTTAAAGTTCAATAAGTAAATAAACAAAAGTTCCGTCAAATTTATATCTGGCATAACATGGTAATAGAGTATACGTTGTATCTTAGATTACCTCAATTTTTTATATATTTAATTGGAAACTTAATAATATAAATACATCAATGTTTTATCTTTATACAATCAGAATAAGTTTAAACTTTAATACTCAGAGCAATTGGAAAACAGTTCAGTTCTTTTGAAGACTAAACAAACTCGTGGCTCCTGTGATTGTAGAGGAAATGGAATCATAAATATTTTATCAAGAGGCTTCTTCGCCCAAACATCTCGTCCTTTCTGACATTTCCTTTCCTGACAATTCCTGTCAGAGGAATTCGATCTATTCAGCTATTTTTTTTAACTCAATTGAATCGCATTTAATTAATGCAAAAAATTGCAATATTCTACTTCAATTAGTATATAACATAAAAAAATAAAAAAGTCCTGTAATTTATAATATTAAATAAAGTACGTGTATTAAAAACATGTCAGTAAAAAAAATTCTGATATTTAAAACAAATTTATTTAAAACGATGGAGTTCCAAGCCAACGGACCGTGTAATATGTTCGGAGCGTCCGATGTAATGAATGGACTCATCGGACCAGAAGATGGCGGGAACTGTTGCCATGGCAACGCAACCCGATGTTGCCATATGTTTCACAAGTAACTAATCCAGCGGATATCACTGTCAACGAATATTTTATTTGTTAACTCATTATATAAGTTATTTTATACTCATGTAGAAACGTTTCGTTAATTTGAATTAGTTCCAGAATTAAAACTTCATTGTTACTAATCTGTAAAATATACCTATGAAATAATTGAAATAGTAAAGCAGACATAAAGTGGTTTACATAACTATTCTTTTAATACTTACAACTTAAATATACACTTATACGTATTATATACTGTGAATTGCTAACATTAATGAATTATGTAAAATTTGATTTTAAAATACGTGGCAAAATTGAAAATCTTTTATGTAAAAAAATATCTTTATACTCTGTTTTTATGTCTATTTTAAGACTTTAATACGTTTCTTTAAAAAATTGTCTACATATTTGTATGAACTTCTAGAAATATTACCATATTATATCACTATTACAAATCAACGCATTAAGTAACATACCCAGAGCACCAGATGGAAATAATGAATTCATCGGAGCAGAAATATAGGTAACATCATCACTGTAAATATGTACACTGGTGAGAAAAGTGATTCATGATTCCAAAAGAACCTTAAGTAATTTGATTTGAATTTTTAATTTGTATTCAAAATAAGTCTGGTTGTATATGGTCATTTTTTTTACATTTCCCTTGATATTATATTGTGTAAATATTCAAGAACTTGAAAAGATTTTTATATTATTGTGCATAATAAATATTACTCAAAAAATATGTTATCAAAGTAACATATACTATGTTTTATAACTCTTAACGACAGTAAGTACCTGTAAGAAGCATACTTAATAAAAGAAAAAATGGGCGCATAACTCAATCATTTATTTTTTTAAAGGATCCCTTTCATAATTCATTAATTGAAGGTATTCAAAATCTGGTTAGATAATTGTGTGGCATTTAGTGTTTATAAAAGGATCACACATTTTTATATTTAAACTTGACTTTCAAATAAACCAAAAAGTACTTTTCAGCTTTCGTATATCGTTAACCTTTAGTGTATAACAACTTTGTGATGAGTTCCAAGAGACTAAAGCGTTTTATATTGTGAACCAAAAGAGTGTTAGTAGCTTCATTAGGCCCTCTACAGCACTGTGTCTGGCAGGAGAGGTAATGAATGGAAGGCAAACATGACTTTATTGGACAAGCGTCTGTCTTTGTGACGTCATCGGACGTTCAGTCATGTGCCTTTATGTGGGTGTAAAATAAATAGATTAAAATACAGTCGTTAAACGGCTTAACATTTTTACTTTGAATAGGTTTATTCATGGGTTATTTTTTAAAAACATAATGGTTTTTGAATATTTTCTATAAAGAAAAAGAAGGGAAGTTTTGTCAGCTAAAGTTACCTCATATTTTATTCTGACATATTGTATTACAAGTGAGCCTCAGCTGGTGGGATAAAGAACGTTTAAATACTGTATTGATTTTTTATGTATGCAGATCTACATTGTTTACAAAGAAAATACAAGTTTGGTTCAGAATAACTCTGGTGCCATGACTGCAGCAAGATAAGACTGGGTTTTACGGACATTCTGGATCTTAGCTCACTTTTTAAATGATATTCACTATGTTAAATACGTGAAGGTTACCAAAGTCAAGAAAGGTTTTGTTTCAATATTAAAACCAATAACATTTATTATAATTGTATATATTTTAATTTTTACGGTGCATAGGACAGTTTTCCCTTCCAGGTTTATTAACTCTAACATGAAATAATTTTACATTAAATTTACTTAACAATATAAGAGCAATGTAGAACTGCAAACAAAAAGTAATTTATATAAGCAATACTGCTTATAGATAAACTTGCTTAGAACTTTAACTCATAAGCAGTAAGTTAAACTTTGAATGATTAATCAGGATCAACATTTACATTTTAATATTTATGTTAATGGAATTAAATAAAACTGCTTTGCAATAGCTTTGTCATTACAATTTGGAGACAGTTCTGGATTAACTTTATGTTATGAATACACAGATTTAAAAAAAAGAAGTTAACTTTATGATAAAAATCTAAATGTTAACATTTTATAATTAGTTCCAGCTCATCAGATGTGAAAAAATAGTACGCAGGTATATTAATCCACACTTACAACGATTAACAGGCACTTCATAAACAAAGTGATGCCACATTTATGTTCGTACTAAACAATGCTAATGCTAAACAAAGTATTTTTTTGTCATGTTTCAATCGGGCTATGTTAGTTAATCGCATTGGCTGTAGAGGCGGAAGTTTGACCCCTACTACACCAAGTAATAAACCACTGTTTGCATAGTGTTCATTAGTGTTGTTTGGCCCACAGATCGTTGCAGAGAGGACAATGAACTATCACACTGGGCGTTTTATCTATACCTTTAATCTATACCTATAAAAGGCAAAGCCCTCACACACTCCTCACTCACTCACTCACTCACTCACTCACTCATCACGAATCGTCCTACTTCCCATTTACATAGAAAGTTGAAATGTCCACTGATTTATTTGGAATAAAATAGGAAAACTAAATGGTTTTCATCCTGGTCTGACCTTAGGGCTCTGCCATAGACCCCGACTAAATTCCCATATATTCCTATGTATGGACATTAATTTTCTTTTGAGCCGATGAAAATACAAACAGCTGATATTGATTCGTATTAGTTCCACGGGCTAACCAAAGAATGAAGCACACAAAACTGACATCGTTATTATGAATAATCTGCGGGGCGAAGCCTGCGGGTAACAGTTAGTGTAACATTAATAACTATTAGTAAATAGTTTAAAAGGACATAGTATTGTGTTTTATAAATCAGGCTTGCAAAAATAATTTATGGTAATAACTAGACGCTTAAAAGCACTGAAAATGGTCTATAAACATATTAGTTGAACCACAAGCAGAGTATAAATTAACACGGACAAATATTTTAAACTGACTAAAATATTGGATAGCCGTACTTGAGGTACTTATCACACTATCACACTGCAGAATCACAAGCTGCATCCAGAACTAGACTGAGGCTCGTGTTTTGTCTTGGTCCGATGGTAGTTCCAATAGATTCAAGGGTATCTATAATCTTCAGAGTTTTGATACTTTTTGGGTATACTTGTACATTATTGCTAATATTTAACTCTTCTTGCAGTGACAAAAAGTGAAATATAACTTTAATTTAATGATTTAATGTAATTTTGTATTATTAAACAATATATAAATGTACGATGTAAAAAATCTTGTTAGGACCAAGCAAAGTAGGTTTATTTTTCATTGCGTGATATTGTTTTATATTTGGGTACGTTAGTGTGTATGAATTTTAAGGAATTATTTACAAACCAATAAAACGTTTATATTCTACTTATTTATATTCATATATTGAATCTATTATGATTAAATCGGACAAAAAATACTATAGTATAATTTATAAAGGCAATGTTCCATAAATATTTTGCAATTATATAACATTTCCATAAGAAATTATATCACAAAATTATGTTTTCAATTCATAATGTTTGAAAATATACGACCGTAAACTTCTAAACAGTTATAATACACTATACTACTCTACTTATTGATTTCTAGACCGTACTTGACCATATCTGAGCCAATGAACCAAGAAGGTTCTATGCCGGGGACCGTGCTTCACATAACCGACCTCAGCAACTTTCCACTGTTCACCCGCTAGACTAGACCATAACATGTGTGCGATTTTCCAAAGCATTTTAATGTAGCCTATTCATTCTTTATTTGCATCAAATGTTAAGAGACTTTTTTAAACGTACACAAATACGCTATAGTTTATTTTATTTAAATTAATTACGTCTTCATACACATCCGGATAGCCTCTCCCTATGACAATCAAACCATTAATATAATCTATATAAATGTATTAAGTGTTGTGGTACACCATTGTAAAAGGGAATTGCATTTGTTAAAATCTCAAATTCGTGTTTCCAATGGCCTTTGGAAAGTAAGTGAAGTCCTCCTTTTAAAGTTTGCCGTAAATGTAGTATTTTCTGGGATTCAATGCACAGTTAGGATGTTTACCCTATATAGTATTGCTTTTATATTAGAAAATGCTATTATTATTATTATTTTATTTTATTATTATTTACTCTATCAATTATTACTTTTTATCTTAAACAAAACCTTTAATTACAGATTTTTATGCTGTTTATACATCCAAAAAACTTGGCTAACCTTGTTTGTTAAAATTTAAATGTAATGTAAAACAATCGAATTTAGCATATATTCAATTTGTAATATTCAAACGTGATTATTGCACTACATAAACATTCGTCCTTATGTAAAATTCATCGGGTTATTAATTAATCCCCCAGAACAAGGTTTAAACATTACAATACACAAATCATATTATAAATACTTTATTATATTTAGTTTTTGCTTTGTGTTTAGTTATAACAGAAATATTAAACTTATTTCTAAATATAGTTGGTACTTTATATTTAAATCTTACTGTGGTAGAATTTGTTTACATTAATATAGTTATCGTAAAAAAATTGATGTTCTGAATATTAAGTATTAATTGTGTTACCTTCACATAATATAAACAGTTAATGGGTAAATTCAGAATAAATATGTGAAAATAAATATATGATTAGTGATCAATCAATAATTTAGGATAGGAGCAAAGTGCGAGGTAAGCCAATACGTCTAACGTGGCAAATTGTCCATTGCACGTTTATATACCTTATTGCAAAACAACCTTAGACTTCAGAAAAACGTTATATTCTATTGAAATGTATACTAATCAAGAATAATCTCCTTTTAAAAATGTTCATAGTAAGTCATACAAATGCTTGAGATCGACATCAGCTCGAGCGTTTGTGTAACTTGAACCAATGAGCGAGTTTAATAATATAAAGTTCCACTACCTCATTTTCTAGTTCCAGAGCTGGTGTTTTGTTAAACACGATGAACATACAAAAAAATGCCGTTTTTAAATGAAGTGATTTAATTGTAGTTAAGTATAATCTGGAACAATAACTTAATCGCCGAAGCTATCTATCATGTTGTTATGAAACGAATGGGAAATACATTGCTAAAAGAACGTTTTTGATTATTAAATTAAATTATAATATATAATTTATATATTTTTTGGACATTGCATTGGAGTCATAAAATATTTGCTAAGTGGGAAATTGATTCCCAATCTTCTCCACATATTAGTATACCTACATTCCGCATAAATGTCTGACCATTGATCTAGCGAAAGAAAATTTGTATGACGACACAGAAATATATATAGTGTTTCTTAAAGTGAAACTTTAAAGTTAAGCTCATCGGCTGAAAGTTATTCCAACACCAATAATCACTAAAATACTTTATTATATACCTTTTTAGGAATCCTAAATAATTATAGTTAATGGTGTAGTCTAATGTTTTATATTATAATGTTCCTTCTAATAAGCTAGTATGATAGTTCTTGATGGGTTTTAGAACAGACCTCATTAAAGGAAAGTAAACTCTGATTTATTGTGCTTCATCATCGATTCCTTTTGTCTGCATGGACACATACATAACTATAAATTTCTCGATTGCTATTTTTCTTTTACAAAACATACACTATTTAAAGTAATTAAGTGTTGAAGAAGATGCTGATGATAAAAATTATTAGACAAAAAACTGAATTTTTAAAACCGGCTATATGCATAAGCAAGTAACATTTTTGGAATAGTCATTATGCAAATATGAAGAGAGTATGAAAGCAGTTTAACTCCACGTTCATGTTGGGAGATGCGGAGTGCTTGTACCTCAGGAAGCTGTTCGCTTGTTATGTAGCGCTGGATTCAACGCTGAGACAACCAAGACTTCCACATGGCCCCCGGATAACGTCTCTAATGTCATAATTTTCTTGAGACCCTAATTCTGAAATGGGTATCTCGTTATGTATATTCCCCTCTTTATTTTTTGTAACAAGTACAAACTGTGTTTGTTTTTCATAGTTTTTGTTGTGTTTTGTAAAATTGTAAAGGATTAATATGTAGTTTTAGTGTATAAGAACAATTATCAACTCAAAGATTGTATATAAAGCTCTTATATAATTCTTACAAACGCTGGTTAAGATTTACTACAACGCGTAAATTATTCATTGTTTTTTAAATACTGTAAATTCGAGTAAATTTGTTTGATTTTCACAACTTCTATTTTCTTTTGTATAAACGTTGAATATATGAAGTTGATATAAATTAGAAATATTTATAGTATAAAACGAAAAATGGTTTGAATCTAAAAGTACAGCAATATGAAGCAACACTAATATGCACTTTGTTCTAGTTAATGGCAAGCAGACATGCATTATCAGACTGTGTGTTACCACGATCCACATCTCGGAATACATAAACTACTGAACAGCTTAGCGCGGTTGCAACAAAGTACTTGATACGTCACTGATACAGTTATAATTATCCATTTATAAATGACAGACGACTTTTCCAACTGTCGTAAGGAAGATAAATTTATATAAATAAAAAGTAAAATACTCTGTACAGTGATATATTTGATTACCCATTTCACTAATAATTACGGAATGTTTTACTTTTAATTCATTATTGAATGTTCATTTAGCCTGAACTCAACATAACCGAATAGAATACATTGCTAAAAGAATATTTATGAATTTTTTAAGATAATTTTTGTATGGATGGGAAATAAAAAATTAAATTTAATATGATATTCAGAGGGGTGCAAAAGTAGGTATACAGTAATGAAATATTTTATAGAAAAAGCAGTTTTGTTTATACAAAAACCAAACTTTTACAATCTATTTTAAGAGTGTTAAGAAACAAAAATAAACTCTTCAAAGTGTTGTACTTGACCACTATACTTACTTCCTTTAGTGTTCAAACTGTTTGCCTTCGCAGTCAACTCACTGCTGTAACCTTGAAGTTACGCTTAAACACACTTTTCGGCAAAGTTCTTTATTTTCATCTATGTCTTGGCAAGCTTGGCGAATGAATTCAACCATCTGATTAAGATCACGAGGTTATCTTCAACAACTCCCCAAAATAAAAAATCCATCGTTGTCAGATCGAGAGATCTTGCTGGCCATTCAATCGATCCTTCTCAACCGATCCATGCGGTAGGAAACTCCCGATTCAGTAGATCACGCACGATTTTCACATAATGAGCAGGAGCACCATCTTGTAGGAAGTAGAATTCCTCATTAACCTGCTAGATTTTGATTTGTGGTATAACGTAGGTCAGCATGTTCTTGTATGCATGTTATTCTACAGTGTCATGAAAAATTACAGGTCCAATGACACCTTTACATGAATGCTAGCCCAAACTGTTGCTCCAGGTTGATTCAACTGTCCTTCGAATGTCATGTGTGGATTATCAAAATAGTAATAGACACAGTTGTGGCTATTGACGGCACCTGAGAGCTTAAAACTAGCTTCATCGCTCCAAACCATTTTTGGAATAATTCCAGCACCTTTTAGTTCCTCATTTAACATTTTCTCGCAAAACTGCAGTCGACGATCAGGGCCGATCTCCAGTAGCCAATGAATAAGTCTTGGAATGTACATTTTCAAACCTAACCGTTTCATTAGGCGTCCAAAAGGTATCAATGCCCAGTTCAATAGATGCCCTATTACTTGATATTTTAGGCTTTGAACAAAGGTCTGCGCGACAATCATTTCGTTTTCAGTGGCTAACTTGGATATTACCAACCAACTAAAACTGTATACCTACTTTTGCACCCCTCTGTATAAATATTGTATCAACAATCCCTCACAGAAAGGTGTCTAGTGCAATTGCATTTTAATAACTTAACATTAACCAAGATAAATGAAGAATACCAAAAGAGAAGAATATAAATACCAGATACAAATTATAAAACACACTTAAAACATGTAAGAGTGACATCGTCAACCTATTTTTATTAATGTATATTTTTTTAACATTGTTTAATCTCGCTTATTCGTGATGTTCACATAATATTTTTTTAACCTATGTGCTTACTCAACTTGGCTAATCTGACATAAATTAATTGCTATGACAGTTATCATGACAGTAATTCTCCAAGGCGTCGTAAGTATGGAAATGTTTGATTAAATACTTTATTCCAACCAAATTACATTGATAATTCCAAATGTCCTCTGTTGTAATAAAGGTTTTCACCTCTTTTTCAATGGCGTTGCCAGTAAAAACATTATATTCCTATATAGTGTGATTTGTGAAATTTTATTTAGAACTATGGACAAATTTTACTTTATTTACTCAACTATAGTTTTTGTGATTCCCGTATAAAATGTATTAATTAATGCACTAAAAATCCACTAGGAATTCTAACTAATTATTTGTATTCTTCATCACCCTTGTAGTTTTAAACAAAAATTTGTTCCTTGCATTATCAAATTTAAAGTTTAAAAAATTAAACTGTTATCTATTTGTGTATGTATTTTTACGAGATTCACTTAGAACTACAATATTTATTACAAAAGTACAACGTTTTATATTAATTAATACTCGTATCATGAAATCCACCAAGATTAAATTTTACAAATTTCTTTAAGTTAGATGCTTTACTACTAAGGTTAAAACTAATATTTAAATAGGATGTGATGTAAATTAAATTAAATTATCTATTTTCAGAATATTTGTAATATGTGGAACAGTCACTGATGTGGCAATTGGTACTTTTCAAAAATCGGTTTACAAGAGTCAAAATGTTTTTTTTACAACGAAGTGAGAATACAAATTGTTAAATGGTTGAACTGGAGTACGCAGAAACAAAATTGCTGATTTTTCTTGACATGACAAGCGTATTATGCACCTGATAATATAAATAGCAGTATGAGAATGACTAGTGGTACAGTGACTAGTTTCTAATGTGCCCGGATTACATTTCATGTTCAGCGTAGCTATTAGTCATACAAACTAGAGCGGAGTTCAGGCCGTATTGCCAGAATGCCATGCTAATGAAGCGTCACATAGTTGAGTTCGCGGACTGAATACAAATTAGAATGCTTATTAGGTCACAGCGTGTAGATTATAATTCTTTTAAATTCACTCATTATTTTATTCGGAGAATGAAGTATTTCCAATTTTTTAGTAAACACTGACTCTTACGTTATTTTACATGATATTGAATTGTTAAACATATTACATCTATTTCAGTAGTTACTATAGTCGGCATTATATTTAGTAATTCATATTTTGCTATTTCCAAGATGGTTTACAGTTTTTATAAATATTTTTTAGAAGTACAACCCGACATACATTTTAAATGTTTAAGAACAATCCCGCAAATGTTTCCTGATGATACAAGAAAATATCTTAAAACTAGAAATCATACTACGAATATTTAAAAATATTAAGGAAATATGTTATTTCCGTGAATGGAAAGACTCGGAACAGTATGCATAAATGGTATATGAACAAACTGTTTTTTTAACCCTTTTACTGCCGACGTGCGCATATGCGCACGTCACTAATTGTGCGAGAATCGCCGACGTGCGCAATAAAGCACGTCTAATATTTCTAACTTATTGGCCTTAAATGTTTACCAAATGCCACGAAACTTAAGATACTCGTTGTCAAGACTATGAGGAACATAGAAAAGTACAATTTATACTCTATGACTAGTATAACCTATTAAGTTATACTCATTAATTCCCCCTACCGTCTGTGCATAGTCGACAGTTGCTCTGTGTAGTGAGTGTTGTCTGCCGTCCGTCTTTCAATAATTGTTGTTTCTGTTTACTGGTGTTGGTTTGTTGGTTATGTTTGTGGATTTATCCGTGGTTTAGTGAGTAAAGTTTTGATGTCATTACGAAAATGGACAAGCGGAGTAGATCGCCAGTAAGTGAAAATACCATCGTAAATAGGTGAACACCCTACCTGTTTTGGTGAGCACAGGTGTTGAAAGGGTTTTTTATGAAATTTTCTCAAATATTCTGAATATTTTTTTCGTTGTTAGTTTTATTATTTTAGTATGTTTTTAGTGTTATTTTATGTTCCTTACAACATTTTTCAATTTAGAAGCCAAATGGACATGTTTTTGTAAAAAAAATTGTCAATTGTATATGCAACTATGTTCAATTTTGAAAATATGAATAGACATGTCCAGAAATTAAGTTGCTATGTTTTAGGACTTTGCAAATAAAATAAAAAGTAGTCTTGTGACCTTGCATGTAAACGTAATACAAACTTCATTACGAATAGTCTACTCAGGGTTTTATCAATAATCTCCTTTGTAATACTTAAGAAAACAATTAACGAATCGTGAAGTAGTTACCAAGAAAACAGGACTTCTTGCCATCGTGAAGTAGTTACCAAGAAAACAGGACTTCTTGCCATCGTGAAGTAGTTACCAAGAAAACAGGACTTCTTGCCATCGTGAAGTAGTTACCAAGAAAACAGGACTTCTTGCCATCGTGAAGTAGTTACCAAGAAAACAGGACTTCTTGCCATCGTGAAGTAGTTACCAAGAAAACAGGACTTCTTGCCATCGTGAAGTAGTTACCAAGAAAACAGGACTTCTTGCCATCGTGAAGTAGTTACCAAGAAAACAGGACTTCTTGCCATCGTGAAGTAGTTACCAAGAAAACAGGACTTCTTGCCATCGTGAAGTAGTTACCAAGAAAACAGGACTTCTTGCCATCGTGAAGTAGTTACCAAGAAAACAGGACTTCTTGCCATCGTGAAGTAGTTACCAAGAAAACAGGACTTCTTGCCATCGTGAAGTAGTTACCAAGAAAACAGGACTTCTTGCCATCGTGAAGTAGTTACCAAGAAAACAGGACTTCTTGCCATCGTGAAGTAGTTACCAAGAAAACAGGACTTCTTGCCATCGTGAAGTAGTTACCAAGAAAACAGGACTTCTTGCCATATAGTTCAATAAAATGAAAGTCAATATTTTAATTTTATAATATTATTGTTTTACACTTAAAGATATTTAATTATAGCAGTTAACATGTGGTACTACGAGCATATACACCTTGAATGAGTATATATATATCCTTTACATATATTTACTGTATTTTAGAAAACTGTGTCATATTTTAATGTCTATAATATTGTAAGCTTTATTATAATAAATCCCAGCCATTATTTTAATTCAGTTTGATCTTTTCCAACAAGTTCCATGAATCAACCCAGGCTTCAACTGCGAAAGTGTTTATCTAAAACCCATTACCTTCCCCTAGTAGTTAAACCCCGGTGTTAGCTTTTATAAGAAATCTTTCCACATACGACAGAAAAGTATTTCCTATTCTGCAGTTAATCATTTCATTTAAGCTAAAGGTTCATTAAAAAAAAATTCACAGAAATTCTGAAAATTTATGTAAAAGTACCTAATTTGTATTTAAATGCTAAAACTAGAAAGTCCACAAGACTATATGAAAACCAATATTTAAATGTTATTCAATATTCAGCAGGCATAAATTGTACACAAGTAATAATTTTGTACGTATAAAGGGGTAAATAACGCTTTAGTAATATCGTAAAATCAAAAAGGAACATTTAACAAATATTAATTTTAATACATTTAATTTCAAAATGATAAATATACATCCTTATATAATTTCTAAACCTTGGTATATTTTAATACTCCGAGGCTGGCATTTACCCCAGAAGTTGTTTAACCGGTACAAGATGAGGTCCATCGCGGCTCAGTGACTCTGAATGACAGTTGGGGCTGGAGGTTTCCAATAACGAGATCCACGTCACAGTGAAGGCTTCTTACCGCGTTGAACCCTTCTATGACATGGCATCTTGTATAATTCGATATATATTCGTTTTAGCGAATTTCCCCTATATGGAATAAGCTATTACCGTAGTCGGCATGGTAAGACCTAGGCCCGGGACCATGATAACTTTTCGTTTTGAGGTCCCCAGATGCCAAAAACACCATTCGTTCAAAACTAACATACACATAAAATCTAAATCATATAAAAAGCATATAAATCATATCTAAATCTATGTATATATATATATATATATATATATATATATATATATATATATATGTGTGTGTGTGAGTGTGTTCGTAGGTGCGATAACTCTCGTACAAATGATCCGATTTTGATGAAATTTGGTATAAACATGTCAAGCATCATTTATGACTTTAAGTTCGAAAACCAGCCAGATCGCTCTATCCAAAGGGGTATTTTGGGGGGGTTTTGTACCCCAAAAATGGGTTTATTGTGTTTTTTCCATATAATATTTTAGTAAATCCAATTTTAATTTTCACTATTAAATTTAGCATAAAAAAACAAACAATTTGGTGTTTTAATCATTGCTCTACGTCAATTGGTTACCGAGATATTGAAAGTGCTAAACACAGTACGTTGTCCAATGTTATTCTTATGGAGAATAAGAAAAATTGTATATCTTACTTATTTATCAACTTATCCTGATGAAACTTGGTATATTGCTTCATATCGTTGTGGTTTATTGATATTTGCACTAAAAAACATTGTTCTGCTTATAGTTCCCGTATCAGCAAACCTGCGTACTCAGCCTCCATGTTATTCTTATGGAGAATAAGTAACGTGTTATCTCCCTTAATTATGAACATAAATTAATAAAATTTGGTATGTGTCTTTACCTACTTTAGTTATATTGGTATTTGTATAAAACCCCATTTTTTGTGTTCCTTCCTTCAGCAAACCTGCATACTCATGCGCTATGTTACTCTCATGGAGAATAATTAAAAAGGCCATAAATCGTTTATTTATGAATGTGTATTGATGAAACTTGGTATTTGGTTTTATGTGGTATTAAGATACATATATATGCATTGGAAATTCGCTGAGTATGCAGGTTTGCTGCTACGGGAGTATTATTTCATGAATATTTTCTGATTAATATACACTACCATTTTATTTCTTTATTGATTGAATTCAATTATCTGATTATTGATTTGAAGTTTTGTATATAATTTATACGAATCATATATATTAAGTATGTAGGAAGTAATAAAGAAGACGTAAATACTAAAATATTATATTTATATTTATGATATTATAGTTATTTAACTCATCATATTTCAAGACAAAAGATCTAAATTTAAATACTTTTGTGTAAAGACTTAAAATGTAAAGAAATTGAGTAAACAAAACAATATTTCCATTCAAATATTTTTCTTTCCATGATTATACAGTCAAAATTTTGAGATAAAATATACGTAAATATAGGTTACTATACCTTTTTGATTACTACACATGATTCCTGAATTCTTTAGAATTATTAAAACTGCACATTGAAACACAGTAACGTAGTTTTGGAAATTACAATTATAGCTACAAAGTTTGATCAATTAGTCATGCAGGCAAAAGTTTTAGATAAATACAAACATCATCATATCGCCAGAATTAATAGTTTCTAACACTTTTGTATGTAAAATGTATTTCTATGCTACTAAACTGTTATACCAAAGCACTCATCATCAGCAGAGTTAATGATATTTAATCATTTAACAGCTTTAACGTTCATCCATATCAATTCATAAAACATTGAATAATGTTGGATTTGAAGCTTCTACCTTAGTTATAATATACAAACAAACTATGAAAAGGTCAAATAAACTAAATCTTTAGTTATTCAGAATGACATTTATCAAAAGTAAATAGTAGGTGAAATGATTATATCGTAAAAATTATTTTTAAATGTAAATATAGATGATGAATTAGTCAATAAAATATGAACTGCATGTGATGAAAGTTCCGTACAACATTTTATTTTGAATGTCAATATATGTTTGAGAGATTAAACTCAAACCTGTAACATATTTGGTTGTTTTTCTTTTAAATTAAAAATGTAACTAGTCCAAAGGAACAGGTGTTGCAGGGGACTTGCTCTTAAGCCCTGGTCTCTCCTGGAGTCTGCTAATGAGTCATTAGCTTTTTACACATCCTTAAGTCCTTTGTCACCAAATAAAATTGCGCGAAATATTAAATTTAACACTTAAACGTATTTCTCACATAATGTTTGAAAATGCAAATTCAACATATTGACTGATCATCGTGACAAATATTCCGTGACTAATCTTAAAGGCTTTTTGGTATTGCAATCACCTATACTAATTTAGGTTTTAACTATGAATTTGCATAGATAAGTGTTTTTTTACAACCATAAAAGAAGTGAACGGGATCACGACATTCAATTATTACTTAGTAAGAGTGACACTTTCAAAGTTTTAAGTCATTAGTCTACATTTTACATAACAACGTAACTTAAATTAGTATTTAATGTCTCGCACAATTTTCGTCTGAGTCTCCAATGCATTTGATACAAAACGATTGTGTCAAAGTTATTGAGAAACAAGCGAGAAACGATAATTCTCTGTTCAATTATATAAGAAGTTATAATAATAATTTAATCTGTATCTTAAACTGTTCAATGCATTTTATTTCTGTAAAAAAAACTGTATTTACGGTGATAAAACAACTATTCATCTCTTGCCGATGAAAACGCGTGTCAGAATACTGGTAAAGAATCTAAGAGGTAATAAAACAAACAATGAACCCTTTAGCCCTAGGCTTACGCTACACTTATGCAATGGAGACTAACCAGAACCTGTTTAACAATTCCCCAGATTCTTCCTAAAAGGTTGGACTTTCAGCTATTATTGTATTATAAAACTATTCAATTTCAAATAAATTACAGAAATCACAATAAGGGGAATGATAAAAAGTAATGATCTATGGAAACGCCTGACATGGTAACCTCTAGTTTTCCGTATTTATTTAGACAAAAGCATATTGCGCCCAACAATATATTTAATTTAGGTTGTCTTTTTTACGCTTTATTTGTAGTTATTGATGTATTATTAATCCCAAAACAAGCTGTCAGGGAATACACTCAAACGAAACTAAACAATTGTTTTAATCATTACTATTAAAAAAAACTGTTTAGTTATGGTTCTGATATTCTCGGTTCCAACCTTTATCATATGACGTCACCAAGTAATCTTTATTGTTTTGGTAAGTTTAAATTATTTAAAGTTTACAGATCAAGTTATCGATTGGAATGAGACTAACTCAAAGTTTGTACACAACAAAATAAATGCAATTTCAAGGATAAACTTTATACATTTAATAGGCTTTCAGGTGATATTAACCTCTATTTAAAACATGGAAGCATGTGCGATGTGTTTTAAAAATGAACTCCCCGGCTTTACGAACAGTCCTGGCATTAGCTGGAAGAGATGAGATTTTTCATGGGCAGTGAGTTTGAATGGACGTGTCGGTTGGGAGCTTCCAATAACAAGAGCCACGTTATCATTAATGTATTTCCTGCTGCTCTGGTTACTATTGCCAAGGCTTATTATTTTTCCTTGCATTATTACCGGAGGAAATGGAAACTCAAAATGATGTCATTGTGCCGACTTCTCGTTATATTTTGTAATGCTTAGAGTAATCATAAGTTAAAAACCATTTGGTGTGAAATTAAAATAAATTTAAGATTTTTATTATATTAAATCTAATAATCGTCCATTGAAAAACAAAACATTAGGGTTGCAATTTGGGGCTAAAGTGGGATTATTTACCATTTTTGATTCAATATATTTTAAGAAACTGTAGACAAAAAGAGTCAAACTCATTCTGACACCAACCTAATACAAAAACCTAATATTCTTACAGTTAAAACCTGTTTAATCTATAGAATAAAAACTTACGTGAAAAATCGTTTCAAGGTGAATTTTATCTAAACGGCAACACTAAAAAAATGCCTTAAGTCCTTAAGTGTTGGACTAAAGCATCCAGATAAATATTACAGTTGATTAACAACTTATAAACTAACATTAACAAAAGTAAATGTGGATGGCAATAATTTGCAGATTTTTTAAAAAATTTAACAGAATCTTAAAGGAACTAATTAAAAAGCCCAAATGTACAGGGTAAGATTAACACATTTCATTCCCTAGGATTTTAAACTCTGACCAAAGTTTGTAGAAATGATCTGATAATGTGTATTAATGTATGAAGTCAGAATTACCTTACATAATATAAGCCAGTAACTGGACCCCGTCAAGGAATGCCCGGTGGCAACGTTTTTTCCACCCTTATAACCATCTGTGACAGCTGTCATTCGTCAACCAAGCTGGCATCGCCTAACGGGACATCAAACACTCTGGCAGCTTTGACAAACTATCCTACACTTGTGTTTCTCACTAATTCGTCAACCAAGCTGGCATCGCCTAACAGGACATCAAACACTCTGGCAGCTTTGACAAACTATCCTACACTTGTGTTTCTCACTAATTCGTCAACCAAGCTTGCATCACCTAACAGGACATCAAACACTCTGGCAGCTTTGCCAAACTATCCTACACTTGTGTTTCTCACTAATTCGTCAACCAAGCTTGCATCGCCTAACGGGACATCAAACACTCTGGCATCTTTGCCAAACTATCCTACACTTGTGTTTCTCACTAATTCGTCAACCAAGCCTGCATCGCCTAACAGGACATCAAACACTCTGGCATCTTTGCCAAACTATCCTACACTTGTGTTTCTCACTAATTCGTCAACCAAGCTGGCATCGCCTAACGGGACATCAAACACTCTGGCAGCTTTGACAAACTATCCTACACTTGTGTTTCTCACTAATCCGTCAACCAAGCTGGCATCGCCTAACAGGACATCAAACACTCTGGCAGCTTTGACAAACTATCCTACACTTGTGTTTCTCACTAATTCGTCAACCAAGCTGGCATCGCCTAACGGGACATCAAACACTCTGGCAGCTTTGACAAACTATCCTACACTTGTGTTTCTCACTAATTCGTCAACCAAGCTGGCATCGCCTAACGGGACATCAAACACTCTGGCAGCTTTGACAAACTATCCTACACTTGTGTTTCTCACTAATTCGTCAACCAAGCTGGCATCGCCTAACGGGACATCAAACACTCTGGCAGCTTTGACAAACTATCCTACACTTGTGTTTCTCACTAATTCGTCAACCAAGCTGGCATCGCCTAACGGGACATCAAACACTCTGGCAGCTTTGACAAACTATCCTACACTTGTGTTTCTCACTAATTCGTCAACCAAGCTGGCATCGCCTAACGGGACATCAAACACTCTGGCAGCTTTGACAAACTATCCTACACTTGTGTTTCTCACTAATTCGTCAACCAAGCTGGCATCGCCTAACAGGACATCAACACTCTGGCAGCTTTGACAAACTATCCTACACTTGTGTTTCTCACTAATTCGTCAACCAAGCTGGCATCGCCTAACAGGACATCAAACACTCTGGCAGCTTTGACAAACTATCCTACACTTGTGTTTCTCACTAATTCGTCAACCAAGCTGGCATCGCCTAACGGGACATCAAACACTCTGGTAGCTTTGACAAACTATCCTACACTTGTGTTTCTCACTAATTCGTCAACCAAGCTGGCATCGCCTAACGGGACATCAAACACTCTGGCAGCTTTGACAAACTATCCTACACTTGTGTTTCTCACTAATTCGTCAACCAAGCTGGCATCGCCTAACAGGACATCAAACACTCTGGCAGCTTTGACAAACTATCCTACACTTGTGTTTCTCACTAATTCGTCAACCAAGCTGGCATCGCCTAACGGGACATCAAACACTCTGGCAGCTTTGACAAACTATCCTACACTTGTGTTTCTCACTAATTCGTCAACCAAGCTGGCATCGCCTAACAGGACATCAAACACTCTGGCAGCTTTGACAAACTATCCTACACTTGTGTTTCTCACTAATTCGTCAACCAAGCTGGCATCGCCTAACGGGACATCAAACACTCTGGCAGCTTTGACAAACTATCCTACACTTGTGTTTCTCACTAATTCGTTTAAGACAAGCTAAATGTAAAGACTTAACGATTATCAAGTTTCACGTTTGATGCTTTGAATGTCATATGAAAAGTAATCTCCTTACTAACGTGATAAAACGTAAGCCATTGGCGGATTATGCTAGAGGATAACAAAGCAGAGCGCCCATTAGCTTGTCCCACCGCGCGCAGGGAGAACCTGTTTAATTATATATCAGTCTCAAGCTCTGCTAAAGTAGCTTTCAACCCTTATTATAATTGCTTTACCCTTCATAAATGTCTCCAGGTTTGTTGTTTAACACTGTATTAAGACTCAGCATGTAGGCACTCCTTTAAGATTATTACCAAGCTTTTGTATAAACAAGCATTAACTTACGTTTCTGACATCCCAAATAAATTCATATTTCCAAATCCAACAATATTATGTTATACATTTTGTAGTTGTATTTTACTCGACGACACCCTTACCAAAGGCTTACGATTGTAAAAGGCTATGATTCTGTACATTTAATAAGAAAATGTTTTAAATTATCTTAAAATGTTACAGTCTGAGTCAATAATAATAAGCTTTGATTTAAGCTTTATTTCTTTACTTATCACTGCAAATAAGAATGAATAATATTCAAATTGTAATACAAAAGGTATATTTTGAGTTAAATTGTTTTTTGGATTACGATTTGTATATAATCTACATTCTACTCCAACTATTAAGTGCTACTCCAAGGATTAAGTAGCAGCATTGTAATAAAATTACGATTTAAAAAAAGAGAAATCTTAACATATTTTAAGCTCACATTTTGAACCTTTTAAAGCATGTTTACTGTGCAAACCCATTTAAAAACCGCACCAACTTTTCCTTACCTTGCTGGCTAACTAAAACAGAACCTACTTTTTCATAGACCTTGTGAGCTAACTAAAACCGAAACTCGATTATGTTACACGTTCGCATTCCAAAATAATCTGAGTTTATTAAGTGTTTGACGCTCTACGGCCCCTAGACACTCATGGTCACAAGTCGATCAACAATGCTTCACTGATAGTACGCCGCCGCTTAGTCAATTTTCAACGTTGTCAGTTCCATTCACTTCGTCTTCATCTTGACATGATTAGGATTTTAGTTCACTGGGCTTAAAGTAGTTCTCTTTCGTTCTTCCACACATAAAAAGGAATCTAGTTTTCATGAGATGACTATCAAACGTTCTAAATTATTATTTCTACTGTAAATCTAAATTTGTTGCTACCCTACAGTAAGTATGTACAGTAGTGAAGTTTGTCCAACACTAGGAACGAAACTTATAACTATAACCTGACATTTAAAACTGTGACAATACTAACCGAACAAAACCTTGTCATTTAGCCATTCTTATTAGCAGTCTTAAACAAATTTCTTATGGTTCATTATTTAAAAGAAAAATGTATGTTTTAACTACATTCTGCCAGTGGATGCCATTTAAATCTGGATATGTTAGCCTAGTTGAGTTCAAAATGTGTGCATTCACATAGGATGTTTCTTAATCGAAATGTTATAAACATTTCATATAAGTATTTAAATAACTAAAAATAAAAATCACATATAAATTCAAATAACGTATTCAACGATACCTTTCACTTTTAAATAAAACATCTTCAGGTATGAATAGATAAGAGTCCAATAACTTAAGTCTACTATAGTCAATGCTATTATGCATAAAACAAAGACCGGAATGATCAATAATAAAGAGCCTGAATGTAATTCTGATCACTTTAACTTACGTAAACTCGACTACATTTAGCTGATCAGAAATATGATTAACATATCAGGATTAATGAATAGTTTATTTCATTCTTACAGTACCAATTTATGTCATATTTAGCTTTTGGATCATGTTAAACTTTGAGTGATTAACTAATATTTGGCTTCACAAAGAGTTGAAATACTAATTTATCTCTTAAAGTTTATTATATTTCATGTATTGTGTGTGTTTTAGAGAATCATAATAATAACGCGAGTCTAAATACGTTGAAATGAATTACTAAGAATTATTGAAGAAAGTTCCCCCTTTCAAAGACCAAACAAACATCCAACTCCAGTGAAAGTAGAGGAAATGGAATCATAAATATTTTATCAAGAGGCTCTTTCACTCAAAGATCTCTTCTTTTCAGACATTCCCTTATGATAAAATTCAAATGTTGGTTTATTAATTATTATTGCATATCGAGTACACTTTCATCATGAGTTAAAAATATATATTTACTTAAGTTTAAAGTTAGGAAAACAAATTAAGGGTTAATTAATACCGGTAAACCATAATGCATAAATTATATAAGTACATCAGGTTATAATAAGGTAAAAATATAAATATTAATGATTTATAAGAGATTATAATTTTTTTTATAAATAGCTAATATTAAAGATATTTATTAAACCTCTTTGAGTTCAATTTATTACTTTGTAATCATTTATTTTTTATCATATGGCGTATTTGATTTTAAAATAAGCAAGAAGAATTTTTTTTATTTTTATCATCCTGAAATAGGATAAAATAAAACTACGTCTCACAACACTACACAATATATTTACGCTTACACTGTACATACATACAAGACGGTAAATTTACCAAAAGATGGTACAAAGTGATAGATTTTCCTGAAATACATATTTTATTTGTGATGATTGTTCAAATTATAAGTTAATTCGTCAGAGGTAGAAGAAAGTAATTCATACATTGCCTACAATCAAAGTATGCAAACCCTATGATATGATTAATTTATAAAACATGATTATTCTTAAAATAACTTTAAAAACGATTACCTTGACTATGTAAAATATCATTATCAATATCATTTGGTATTTAAAACCAATTTATTTCCAACGATAGAGTTCCAAGCCATCGGAGTGTGTAATATGTTCGGAGCGTCCGATGTAAATGAATGGACTCACCGGACCAGAAGATGGCGGGAACTGTTGCCATGGCAACGCGACCCGATGTTGCCATATGTTTCACAAGTAACTAATCCAGCGGATATCACTGTCAACGAATAAGTTATTTGATTTTGTAAAGTTTCATAGTTATTCACGTCGTATAATAATGAGAAATTTATTACATTTTAAGTAGTCATCTGTTGCAAACATACTTGTTATGATTTTGTTAATTACTTTTTTACAACCTCATAAACATAAAAATTAACAAATTTGGTGAACATTTCTAATCTGCCAATAAACGATCCAATAAATATCAACTCACTTGGACGATGTCCACGAAAGCATATTTAAATAAACGTTCCTTATTGGCTTTGAAAATAATGGTCTTTTGTTAAATAACATAGAAAAAATACATTATATGGTTTTAATAAAGTTTGTTATTAGCATTGATTGTTAACGTGGGTTGTTTTCGAGGAATAGAGGTGCGGTATAATACCAATGAGCGAAGATATTTTTATAAAAGTATTTTACTATAATTTAAAAACACCATTATTTACAATTTATATTATTTTATCCACCAATTTTGTCAAAGAAATAGCTTCAAACGATTTTTTTAAAATTTTAGTATCGTGATACAGTACTTAAATTCATAAACATTCTAATATCTTAAGGTATTGAATTACAACCACTATTTATAACGATTTATTTTTTTTAATCGTCCTAATCCAAGTTTTTTTTTTAAGTTTTTGTAAAATAATAATATTCTACTAAGATTGTCATTGAACTTGCTTATTGACACACCTGTTTTGAGTTAACTTGTTACAGTAAGAGGTGCCACCAGTACGAAGATTCAATAAGTTATAATTATCCATTGAATAATAATTTGAGTGGTGTTGAATTGAATGTTTATATTTATTACTCAGCATTGGAGGTAATATTCAAAATTATTGGTCAACAAATGTTTTTGATACAGCTTTAAGGGCTATATGGCCTACTGACAAAACACGCACTGGAAAATCAGGCCAAGTATTACTTAGTTCATGATTTCTAGATCGCCCTTGACCGTTTCTGCCCAATTAACTAAATATGTTTGGATCCGGAATCGCACTTAACGTAACTAGTCCTCAGATACTTTTATACTGTTGACTGACTGCCAGACAGATTATGACATGTTAAAGGGTTTCAAAAGTTAATTGTTTAGTGTGATTATAAATGTATCTCGATACCTGTGGTATGGGGAACATAATTCAAGCTCAAATAATTAAAGGCGAAATTACAGTAATTTTTATAAGGTATTTTAGAAAGTAAATAATTTTGGTAAAAACCTTTACGATATTTTTTAAGAAGGTACAAACTCAATTGTAATTGTTAATGCATATATATTTGTCACCTGTTTGCTTTGTAAATTTAAATTACCATCCTACAAAGCCGCTTCTTTAATTTACTATGAAACCATGTTGTCTCTATTCTCTATGTAAAAGGGATTATACAGTTTAAGGAAAATTACGTAATACATTAAAGGTTTTTCTGCTGTATTCACCGAAAATAGAGGACAAAATAATTATATTCATGGTAACATTAACATTAAAACTCATAGTGAATAATACGACGGCTATCCCACAGGAATGTAAGATCCGAGCTTTTGCAATAACCATTACCATTTTCACCATCGTGAAGTTTTTACAACTTAATTTAGGGCGACGCCGTTACTTTAACAGCTCTCGTCGTCTTTAAGTAATCTGAAGTTAAGGCGACGATGAAACTGAGACTGGGAATACAATTTTAGCTAAAACTATTTAGACTCCTTTGCAAAGACTTTGCAAAATATTTAGGCATACAAATTTAGGCATAGTTTCAGACAGTAGTGTAGTTTATGTATACGGTTGTCTGCTTCCTAATAGACGAATTGGGATTAATTATAAGCAGTGATAATTACTTATACCATCGATAACTCTTACTGCATATTGTTAGCCTCATGAACTGATGACGCCTATATTAAATCACAGGTTAGTCGGAACGTATCCGGAGTTTTCAGGGTCGCAGACTTTATCAGTTGTAGTAAACTAGTAAACCTATTGTGGCTTCCCCGCGTAACCTATGACAGTTGTGGTGGCTGCATTCTATGGTTAGCCCATGGAAGTATGACGAATCAAGATCAGCTGTTCGGTTTTTCAAATTTCCTTTAAAAAACATGGTAACTTCAAAGCCCCATGGAGCAAAGCCTTATAGTTTAATCGGTAAGAAAACACATTAACTTTTCATATTTTAGACCTAAAGAATTAATGTACCAATTTTCACCATTCTATAATCCCAGGAAGTTGGAGAATTAGTGATGAGTGAGTGAAGGCTTTGCCTTTTATGTATTACTAGCTGATAGCCGCATGCTTCGCCCCGCAAATGATTTATAACAAATATTACAGTTGTGTGTGCTGCATTCCGTGGTTAGCCCGTGGAACTACTACGAATCAAGATCAGCTGTTTGTATTTTAATCAGCTCAAACAAAATTGAATGTCGATAAGGAATACATGGGGACATTGTCGGGGTCTCTGGTGGAGCCCTAAGGTCAGATCAGGATGAAAACCATTTAGTTTTCCTATTTTATGCCTAAAGAATCAGTTTACAAAATTTCAGCTCTCTACCTAAATGGGAAGGTGGAGAATTAGTGATGAGTGAGTCAGTCAGTCAGTCAGCCAGGGCTTTGCCTTTTATCGTTGATATAGATGATAGGTCTAACAGTGTTGCTTTTCTTTTATATTCGAATGAGCACTAAAAATTATTGTAATAAACTAAATTTAATATAACTACGAATTTCCCAATAAAGTTACGCTGTTATCCCTAAGGTAACTTAATATTTTAGTTCTGTAGAAAGGTACATTAAAATACAATTTATTTTTAGCGTGTTGTTTGAATTAAGAATAGTATATTTTCTAATACCTATGGTCTATACAGAATGATATCCAACAACTACTGACCTAAACCTCAGGTTATTATGTGGATCGGTACAACAAAATGCATCACATTATCCATAGACCTATGTAGTTTGGCCTTCCTGCTAACTGTCTGTATGTAATTCTTACAAAAACCTTACTATCATAGAAAGTTTGAGAAATTAATTACACTTGGTAAATGATCATTTATATTGGTGGTATGTATATTAATTTGAAGTTAAGTTGTCCTAAAACTTTCCATTTGAAAGTGGTATTTCTTTAGACACCCTTCTCATTCACATATTAACTATTAAACCATAAACGAGTTCGCACGCAGCACGCTGACGTGAGGGAAGTGAATTTCCACATAAAAACTTTTAAAACTCAAAATCAGTGTAAAAACATACATTTGTCCAATTTTTATTGAAATCTGAAAACATTGATTTTTTTTGGCTGTTCTGATACTCCTGATTTCATTTACTTGCAAAGCTGGGAATACAATTTTGCACATTATAAGGTTAGTAGAAGGTCCAGATAGGCTTGAAAGTAGGCGTGAGGTTGCTGGGGGTAATAAAAGTACTCTAACAAAGGAATAACACGCTTTTCTAGTGTAAAACCCCCTTAAGACAACGTACTGTGTTTAGCTGATACACATTTTCTTTAATAACTCGGTAAATATTTATGCTAGAATGACGGGAGAGGGTTTAAAACTTTCGCCTCTCTAATTCCCATCTTTTTACATGTATTAATTTTACATCTAGGGCTTTTCTGACCATTTTTGGGCCCAAAAACTCGAAATTTGAAAAATTAATCCCCAAAAAATGGGTTTAGAGTTTTCCGATTGTTTTGCCCAACGAACTTGTCCAACAGATTATAGAAAGGAACGTCCCTACCAAATTTGATGTAAATCGGACAAGAAATGTGACCGCTAGAGTGCATACATATATATATATATACAATTTTGAACGACTCCCCAAAACGTGTTCAGGGGGTCACGTTAGGAACTTCTATGGTGGTCCCGGGCTTAAGTTTCACCGTGCGGGTCATGCTAATAGTTCACTTTCCAAAGGAAATTCACTAATAATTACGCTAACAAGTAAATTAAATTTTGTTAAGACAATATCGATAGCATACTTTTTAAACTAACCCTAATAAAAATGATAAAATGTATCTTTGCCCGTGTATTCTAATACAATCTACATTCAAGGTTACAATCAATTAATAATTTACAAATTTTTTGCCTCTAATTTTTTGGAATTTTTTTGATTGTTAAAACAATCTTTAATAGTTTTAACATCAGTATAATTCAAAATGTATTATTAAAGTGTTACATTTTCAGGAATACCCCATTATAATATTGTCTTTTACTTACTAGTGAAGTGAGAAATTTATATCGTTTTGATGTTGCCAAGGGGTGGTAAGTACTATTCTGTCACCCATGCTTTGAAAATAATATATCAATAAATGTAAATTCCAAAAGCACAAACTTATTTTTATTATAGTTTGATATTCCATTAAAAAGCTACACAGTGTCAGTTGAATGTAATCTAATTCAGTAACTACGCAGAAATTGATGTATCGATTTTCCATCAGCGAGGAAGCAGAGACCAATTTAAACTTTAATGGAGCTGAATTTGTCACTGCATTCACTGTGGAAATTGATACTACACTATACAAAGAGACGTTTAGTTTTGTAAACTGACACAACATGTTTATTGTTGGTTTCTAAATAAAACGTTCATAATTCAACTCTGTTCACACACATGCATTTTAGTCAAGTCCGATCTCAAAGTTTTTACTTGCTGTGTTAATGCGATACTTTTATATTAAGTTTGATTTATATTCTTGCATTTATGAAAATATAGGATTGTGATAAAACGATTTGAGGATATGGCATATTAGTATATTTATGTACTAAAATAGAATATTATTTTCAAAAGGTATTAATTTTTTTATCAGATGTTATTAACTAGTTTCAGAAAATATGTTCGTTAAGTCTATAGCTTTATTACAATTGTTTATTTTCTGACCAAAACATTTCGATGGAATTAATCCGTTTATTATTGTCACGTAAATTAGTAAACTGATAGCGGTTTTTGGTTGCATTATCCATTTCTGTAAATCCAATAATGATTAATTAGTTTTAGTTACTCACCTAATGGTTATTCATTAATTTATATGGTTTTTTAAAACTATGTAACTATACAAAATATAAGACACTCAAATACCAGTGTAGAGGAATAATAAAATATGATTTAGACGGTAAAATTTTAAAACTAAGTTGCCCGGTAAAATAAATATAGCCCAGGATTGGTCAGTAACAATAAATATACAAAATTTAAGCTAATTTGAAAACTTTGTTAAAAATCATAATTCTGATTATTTTCTAAGCCGCAAGTTTTACAGCCACTTACTACACATTGAAGCTTGGAGCCCAACGAATTTTTCATATTTTGAGTGTACAGTATACTATTTACGAAAAATATTTGTGCCTTTTATGTTAATTGTGTTAAGTTTAGTATGTAACGATTATGAATTTGTTTCAGGTACTGTAAATGGGAAAAGTAACCTATCGCAGTCATAGAATGTGTAAGTACAAAAAACATTATCTAATACTAACTTGAACCTACCTTCTTATAACATGTGTAAACCCATAATAAAAATAACTTAACTGTTGAAATAAAAAAGGTGGTTTTGCATATCCAGATTCTACATTATTTACAGTTTACGATCAAATTAATAAGTAAAATTTGCTTTTATGAAAGTGACTACTGAAGTTATATTTCCTCTTTCTTAGTTTTACTATGAAAATAAATTTCTCGTAATGCTACCATAGGTTTTGAATACATTTTGTTATTCACTTATTTATAAATCAGTTTATGCATTTTTCCAGTGATAAGTCAAACCGGTATTACCCTTTTTCTAACAAAACCAATGAAGGCACGATTTTATTATAATTTTTCCTATTATCGTAGTCATCGTGGTAAGACCTAGTAAATACAATAGAAAAATTAAAAAGACAATTATATAAATACATTAAATTTGTGCTTCTAGTGCATTTGATTTCCAGTTTTACTTAATTGAGTTAATGTGGAGTAAATATAAATCTACATTCATAAAACATTTGTTTGTGTACATAATGTTGAGTTTCTAAATAAAATATTTGTATAAAATATTTCTACACTAAATTTTAATATAGAATAGTTTCTGCGTCAACATATAATATAGTAAAGAAGATATTTTTACTAATTCAATTGATCAAATAAGCTGTTGACGAATTTCTCAAAATTGAAACTAAAGTTTAATTTTGTAGGTGTAATAAATACAATGTTACATTTTACTTAATGATGTATGTATGTTCGGATGAAACTTGGTAGGTGGAAACACTGGTGGTGAGATATGTGCATTGTAAATTCATGTTTGCTTCGCCTGGAGTATTATGATATTCATAATACAGGCTTTTTAATAACAATTAAGTTTTTGAAGTGTAGTTAATATTAAAATATACAGCGAACACATGCAACATACCTCTGACAAGATAATTTTGTTTGATTAACCACTGATCGTTATGGGGAAATCATCGGATTATTAACTAAAACCTCAGAGCCATATTGAATCACCATTATATTAATATGTGTTGGTACAGATAATAATTTAGATAATTCAACTTCTATAATCGTTTTCCCTAGAAGAGTTTTTATACTTCATACGCAAGCTGTATTATTGTTTCATATTAATATAAAAGACATAATAAGGTTATTTTAATGTTATATTTTATGTTATATTTTATTTGGCCTTCTTAGTTAGTGTCTCAATATTTCTTTTAAAGTAACAAAATGCATATTTAATATTTAATAAAAATGAAGAGTAACATATACATACATTATTAATGAGAACGTAGAGTATTAGTCTATTAAAATTCTGTTAAAATTAAACGTAGAAGAAACAAAAATTGCGATGAAACTTGTGGAGGTGGGTGCAAGGTAAAACAAAGAGTAAAAAGACCAATGTGGAAGATTTTCAGATTGCACTGAATACGTTGTGATTATTTTTATTATACCGTTTTTCACACACTACACTAAACTTAATAACATTTAATGTAATTTAAATCCTTTAAACAACTAATGGATGGTATATATTTTTAATTGAAAACCGGTACGATACGTTCATAGTATATTCTTTATTATTAACCTACCTACCAATAATTATTAAACACATTTTTTAATTTAAAGGAAAGGATGGGGCTTGTAGCGGAAGGCAACACCCTGTTATTGTGTACGTGTTTTGGCTCTTTGTTTAATAAAACTCTCTATGAAACAAAATGTTGAAACAAATATCAACCATAAAAAGAATACAGTTTAAAGCGCACTGTGAAAGACTTAAATACGCATAAGATCTCCTACAATTGTTTAATTAGCTTAAGCTCTTTTGTAACTTGAAGCTTATGAATGAGTTTAATGACAGTTTCCCCTTTGCGTTACTTTTTGCGTAGCTTATGTTGTCGTACGAAACGAAGGTAAAATGAAATATCTGTGTCTTTATTACCTGTGTGTTTTAACGTACGTGCTTTGGTTGCAATACTAAATGTAATAGCTTATAGCAAAAATAATCCATCATGATTTACGAAATGTCTGATGAAATTATTATCACAAAGTTATTTTATAGTGAAATATTGTATTAAACTATACTATTAGATAATGGACTAGAGCCCAGAGAGCTCATAAAAAGAGATCACTATCAATCACTGGCATAAAACAGTGCTAAAACGTGTAAATACATTTTGGTAATCTCCAATATGTTGTATTGACACCTAATGTTTAACAAACGTGGGTTAGCAGGATTTAGAACATCTTCATTTTTTCAAACTAAGTGTGATACAATTTAAACCTGACAGGAAATTGTATATCAGGTAATTAAAATTTGTACTGTATGACAATTATAACCTTTAAGAAGAATTCTTAACAAACTTCGAATTTGATTTTAGTAAGAATTTTAGATGAAAAAATACATGAATATGTGATCATAAAGGTATTTAGCCTGGTGGATTTAATCTCGCAAATAGCTCATTTTCTGACCCATAGCTCATATTTATTATTTTCCAAGAGCCCTCAACGTCTAGGAGGTCACATACAGCAAATAGATTGTGACGAAATATATTGTGAGGATTAGGATGAATTATACTGCTTAGCCTATAAAGAAGAACTGAATTTGTAAACCCGGCTATATGCATAAGTAAGTTACATTTGTGGGATAGTCATTATGCAAATATGAAGAGAGTATGAAAGCAGTTTAACCCCACGTTCATGTTGAGAGATGCGAAGTGCTTGTACCTCAGGAAGCTGTTCGCTTGTTATGTAGCGCTGGATTCAACGCTGAGACAACCAAGACTTCCACATGGCCCCCGGATAACGTCTCTAATGTCCTCATTCTCCTGAGACTCTCATTCTGAGATAAGTATATTACAACGTGTTTCTGAAGTCCCTGTATGTAATAAGAAATAAACTACAAGTATCCGTTCTTGTTTTGGTTGTGTTTAATGCTGTTTCGTGGTTGTATAATTTTCCATACATAACTTTAAGAATCTAAAATGACTAGTATATATATAGCAATAATGTCAAATTAGTAAATGGTACACAGCAATAGACAGAATGTATTAGTAAATTTTCTATGGAAAAGTGAACTATTAGAATGACCCGCACGGTGAGACCCGGGACCACCATAGTAGTTCCTAACGTGACCCCCTAAACACGTTTTGAGGGGTCTCTAAAAACTTTATATATATATATATACATATGGTTGAAATATATATATATATATATATATATATATATATATATATATATGTATTCGCATTGTTGAGGTCGCACTTTTTGTCCAATTTACTTCAAATTTGGTTGAGACATCCCTTTTTATAATCAGTTGGATAGATCGTTTGGCACAAGAATCGGAAAACTCTATCCCCTTTTTTAGGGGATTGCAAGTTTTCAAATTTTTAGTTTTTGAGCCTAAAAAGGGTCGAAAAGCCCCAAATGTACACTTATTTCACATTAACTTATTGCACGTAAAAAGCTAAAGATTTTAAGCCCTCTCTCATCATTATAGCAAAGTACTTACCGGGATATTTAAGAAAATGTTAATTGTCAAAATACACTACGTTGTCTTATGGGGATTTTACACTAGAAAAGGCTGGTTTTCATATCTTAATATAGTTTTCTCACCCCCCAATACCCCTATACCAACTTGTTATACCAACAATACCTCCTTATAACGTTATAATGTACAACATTGGCATCCTATTAGTGAATTAAAATATAACCAGGAGCATCAAAACAGAGAAAAAATAAAAATATTCTATTTTCAAAAAATTAAACCAGTATTGGTTTAAGCCCTTTATTTGATCTTTTTAAGATTTGAATACGGAAATTCACTTCCCTCACGTCAGCATGCTGCGTGCGATCTCGTTTAAGTATGAACGAGAAACATGAAACATATTAGAGCTGTCAAGCAGTTTTAATAGACAACTTCTTTGGCGAGCTTTAATACTTCATTTTTACAGTTATTTATTCATATTTTTATGACGGAAAACTGGAACTCTTCAAATATTATTTTGGTAATATTTTTTGTATAAAATATACTATTTAAAAAATATATATTCACATTGTATTTTTATTTACATTGTAACTTGAAACGAACATTAAATTTAAATTAGATGTTTCAATAGTATATTACTACAATAAATGTGATTATCTCTATAAAACTTTGAGTTACAGTTGAAAATTAAAATATTTATTTTTTTTAGTTTTACAAGGAGTTAGTGTAAGAAAACCAGTGATAGTGTATGTCATATAAACTACTACAGCTTATTTTATGGCTACTTGCACGGGAATGTGTAGCGACGCCAATATACACTTCGTTCTGGTTAATGTCAGGGTAACTTGAATTATCTAACTATATTGTGACCCACATTTTGAAATACAAAAACTGTCACATAGCTTACTCTAACCTGAACTACGTACTTGTTCTCGTACGTAACTGATACAAAAATGAAACTTGCTGATAGAAATGTGTAACAAATATATTTTACAATGTTTTATTAAATTATTATAAATGAGAATACTATCACAGGAGGGTATATATGCCATTTATGACACTTTTAAATAGAATAACATATGTTTGCTTAAATCTACTGTTATATTACATATTTCATATATTTTAACTTAAAACTCTTAGTAGTATTACTGGTATTATTGCATAATCTCAACCAGTTATTTTTATATAAAATATCTCTAACTAATATATTTCACTGTACACTTTTTAAAAATAATAAAATTAATTTGTTTTAATGTATTAGGACTAAGTTATATGAAATATCAATTCTAAAATAATCTTTTTCTTACCTAAAATCAATGGTCGTAATGATCTTACCAATTAATGTCATATATGTTGGAAATAAAACAACGTATTTAGTTTTTAATCTTATGAGCTATCTTTGTGTGTTAATTTTATAATATTGCTCATAAGTTCATTTTAAATAAAGGTTTGGACAAGTAAAGATAAATCGTTCGTGTAACTTTTAAAGTCGTGTCTTTGATAATAAAATGTTTTCAGTATTGTACATAAACAACATAATGTCAAAAAACAAATTGTGTAAAACGACTTGTAAAATTAGTATTATTAAACAAGCTAGACTAAACGAGGTATATTTTTTACAATGGTATGACTTTAATCATCCATATATCCCTCTAAAACACATACACTTGTTTATTTAATAGGCTTAACTAATGTTTATTGGTTAAATGATTCCTACAATAAGTTTATGATTATTGAAAACGTTATGAGAAGTAATAAATAGTTTAATCCTAATTAATGTTACCACATTATTAAGTTGGTTAAAAAGCCAAGAGGGTTAAAGCTTTCAAATATTAAACTGGCTAAATGTTTGAAAAAGAAGTAATCCGCTCGCACGCAATTAAAACAAATGAATTATAACATGGTGGTTTATGATACCTGTACTTAATAACAGGATTAACTGAAACACTGACAATATGATACACTGACTGACGCTGTTTTATACAAGAATATAATTCATCAAAACTAATGTATCTACCATTTTGTTTCCTTCTCAGCGAATTTCCCCTATAGGGAAGAAGCTATTACCGTAGTCAGCATGGTAAAACCTAGGCTCGGGATAACTTTTCGTAGTATATATATATATATATGTGTGTGTGTGTGTGGTGTGTGTGTGTGTGTGTGTGTGTGTGTGTGTGTGTGTGTGTGTGTGTGTGTGTGTGTGTGTGTGTGTGTGTATGTGTGTGTGTGTCAGTGAGCACGATAACTCTCGTAAAAATAGTCCGATTTTGACGTAATTTGGTTTAAACGTGTAAAGCAGCATTTATGACTTTACCTCGAAAACCAGACAGACCGACCAATCCAAAGGGATATTTTGGGAGGTTTTGTACCCCAAAAATGGGGTTTTTGAGTTTTTTACATATAATTTAAAAAAGTCTAATATTGGTTTTCACCATTGGAGTCAACTTAAAAAAAACACACAATTTATTATTTTGATCATTCCTCTACGTCAATTGGTTCTCGAGATATTGAAAGTGCTAAACACAGTACGTTGTTTAATTTTATTCTTATGGAGAATAAGAAAAATAGTATATCTCGCTTATTTATCAACTTATCCTGATAAATCTTGGTTTATTACTTCATATCGTTGTGTTCTATTGCAAGTTGCACTAAAAAACATTTTTTGACCGATAGCACCCGTAGCAGCAAACCTGCGTACTCAGTCCCCATGTTATTCTTACGGAGAATAAGTAACGTGTTATCTCCCTTGATTATGAACATAAATTAATCAAATTTGGTATGTGTCTTTACCTCCTTGAGTTATATTGATATTTGTATAAAACCCCATTTTTGTGTTTCTTGCTTCAGCAACCCTGCATACCCAGCCGCCATGTTATTCTTATTCAAATGTCATAAATAGTTTATTTATGAATTTATATTGATTAAACTTGGTATGTGGCTTCATGTGGTATATAGATACATATATATGTATTGTAAATTCACTGAGTACGCAGGTTTGCTGCTATTGAGGTATTTTCATTGTAATAGTTGTCATTAGTCCTTAGGATTAACTTATGCTACTGCGGAAGTGGGTTAAGACGTGGTATTTTAGGATTTATTTGGTTTTTATGGAATACACCTGATTTTTTTTAAGAAATAGCTCTTGATGTAGAGTGCCAATACATACAGTGATTAGGTGAAGCTATATAATGGTATTGATCATAAAAAACACATCATAACCTTATACAACTACCCACCGCAGTGTTATTTTACAGAGCAGAGTAGAAAAAAGTTGCATTCATTCCATGTTACATAAAATATTTTATAGAATTTGATATGGAGGATAATTGACCTGATTGAAATTTACTGCAGAAACCTGCAGCACAGTGAAATTATATACAAATAGTCAACCGTTTTATTAAATATTTGTTGTTAATTTTACCACTTCGTTTGTTGTCTATTAAACCTTTGCTACTTGAGTCGTTTAAGAAAATATAAATCACACTCTGTTAGATTAACAATAAGAAAGGAATACAAAATGAATTTACGTTGTGAATGCAGAGCCATACAAATTGTGGAATGTATACTGAATATGAAACACTGGCGTTTTAATAACCATGTATTTGCTAGTCGTTTTTTAATTATAATTTGGTATTTTCTTTCTGTAAATAAATATTAATCCAATCATTATGTCCAAGAAGCCGGGTAAACAATCCGTCACTAACTAGTCACTGGATTATTGCTGGTCTTAGTCGGTTTCTAGAACATATTTCTCGGAGCCCAAACAACAATCAACAGCAGAACGAGAAGACAATGCACATGGCCCTTGTAGCACCAAAAAACTGATGCTATTCTCTTAGGTCTTTACAAAGATGAAGCAATTTCCTTGGCTCCAAATTACCAGCTAGGATATATTACGTGGTTTACTCTAATGTTAAGCGCTGAGGGCGACCACTATCTGAGATATATTTTATAACAAATTTATATATTATTGTTTGGTTGTATATAAAAGTGATTTTTCCCACTCAACATTCTTTGATAAATGTTTCCTCTAATATTTATCACTTTTTATAAAATTTAATTTCCCTAAAAGTTTATTTTTTGACTACCCTTATTCCTTACCCGTACGCTTTAGAGATTTGGACAAACATTAACTAATCACAAAAGTTATAACTCTTACACATACAAGTATTATTGTAATAATACGCTTTCTGGTAAAAAATATTTACTTTTTCATAATAACTAAGGTAAACATTGTTAATTTGAAAGTCCAGTGGGGTGATGCTCTCAAGTTCTATGACATTGGTTATTGGCTGGAAACCGTAGTATGTACAGGGTGTCTCAAAAGTCGTCGACCAAACTCACAGGCTTGTTATATGGACTATTTAAAAACCAAAATGTACTATATTTTTCATATTCTTTATAATTTACGAGCCTTTGGTGTTTTATATTTGTTTAAATATGTGTATTATAATCTCATAAATTGTTTTAGGCAAGAATATATACACCATAAACTTGTACACGGTATAACAATAAACAGTAATTATACAAAAATCTGATTTTAGGAGTTTAATAAAATTTAAAAGCCGTTTAAAATGTATGCCTTTAAGAGTGATGCTACATCTTAAACGATTTCCTATTTTTTGAAGATACTAATTCTATTAAGATATTAACAAATCAATTTCCCTAATTTCAGTAACGTTGTATTTCTTTTAAATTAATACACTTTTCCAAAAATTATTTATAAATGTCTAGTATCGAAAAAAGGAATTAAAATAAAAATTGTGTTCACGTGTTTTTTTTTTTTTTTTTTTTTTGTTTAAACTTGATTAAACTCTTAAAAGCTGCACTTCTTTATAATTACTATTTATTTTTAAAAGCTGCAAAAGTTGTATATTTTCTTGCCTAAAAAGGATTTATGAGATTGCAATGCATCGATTAAAAACATATTTAAAACGTCAAAAGCATGTAAACTATGAAGGATACGATATCGACATTTATTACATTTTTTGTTGGCCTAACAAGCCTATTGGGTTTGGTCGTCGACTTTTGAGACATCCTATATATTTTTTTATAACCAAGAGAAAAATGAAGTAGAATTAGGTTACAGCCTTAACTTCCCACAAAGTTTAAATGAGAACCAATTCAAACTCTAATAGAGGGAAAATTGTCCCAGCATTCACTATGCGAATTTATCTCGTGTTTTCCTTCTTAGTGTTAATCTAACAGAGTATGTTTTATATGTTCTTAAAGGACTCAAGTAGCAAAGGCATAAGAGTCATTTATTAAATTTTGATACTAAAGAAATTTGTATTTGTGGTGGACTACTTTGTTATCTTTAGCTAATCTCTTTACGGAAACTGTTGCGACAGACTTTTTTTAACATATAGCAAAAAATATGTAAAATTTCCTTGGAACGTTGCATCACATCGCGTTAGAATTGTTAAATGAGAAGGAACGGAGGTAAATCCAACAACACCCTGTATGATGCAATCGACCCAACTATTACTGAATTGTTAATTTTTCCTGAGATAATGTAGAGGTATTATTCTATTGTTACTAACAAAATTAACGTAACTAAAATGTAATAATTTGATCAAAGACAGCGTTTTGTTGTCCGATTGAAGTAAGCAATGTGTTGATTGATTTGTCTAGGGATTCCGCAATTTGTAACTGTGTTAAAAGTTTGTTTTATGTTTTTAAACTTGTTATTACATTTAATTTTGTTATTGTATGCCGCCATCTTTAAATGGCTTTAATTAAGGAAACGAAATTGTTTACATTCGTCCCAAATTGTAATTTTCGAGTTATAGTTAGAAAGAAAAGGAAGCATTTTAAGATCTCTCTGGGAAATATCTTCCCATTACTCGCGGTTGAACACGTATTACAATATTTCAATTATTTTTTAGCAATTACAATGTTGATATATTCGAAAATCATGTTTGATAACTCATACACATGAACTCGTTTGTTTCTTAAACTATAGTAATCTACATATTTTAAAAAAATCCTGCTTTTTGTTCACCCACTTCCTGAAGTTAATACTTAACCAATTTTGATGATTATTTTTTATTTAATACTTACACTAAGTCACTTTCTCACTTCCTCCCACGGGACTTCCAAGTTCCAAATTCATATGGAGGAGAGTTTTATTGGGTTTAACTCACATGTTTTTTATTAATTGAATAAACAGCGTTATAAGGAAAGCGTTGAAAATTTTACGTGGAAGTAGATCGTTAGATATTAATATTGTCATAGCTTTAACATCATTAAAATTTTTTGGGAAAGTAGTTTTCAAATTGTTTACGCTTGCCAAAAATATAGAAATTAAAAGCTTTAAAAATTGTGTACAAATGTAAAGAATGAACAAGAATGAACGTAACAGCATATAGTTTTTAATGAAAGGTTTTTTAATATAACATGTCAACGAATACATATATATATATAATTTCCACTCCAGTAGTAATTTTTAACCACGACTTCATTTGAAAACTCCAAACCTGGATTACGAAAGTAGCGATGGTAAAACGCAATTCCCTGTTGATGAAGACTCAGATCACGCTGGACCGTTTCTAAACCAATGAACCAAAAACGCTTGGTTCCGGGGATTGCATTTCACCTGACAAGACTTCAACAATACCTCGACTGTTCATTTATTGTAACAAACTGCTTTTTCGAGTAAACCTTTATTGCTTATTGAAGTGATAATTTGCGTTCAGTGACTTTTTTAAAAGGTGGAATTTATTATATCATAAATTGTTTTATCAGAGTTTGTGAAACTAAAGCGCTGGTACAAATTTAGTTACACATAAAAATTGATTGATAAGGTAGTTTTAACTAAGACGTTTTGCTGTATTTTAAAGTAAATAGATAGTTGCACTAAGAATAAGAAGAAAATGAATGGAACTGATTTTCTATCTACTATTAAATGTGATTTTACAAAACAACTCGTATTCATGGAACGAGAACCATTTAATCGAATGATTCGAAAATGAATGTTATGTTTTGTTTTCATCAAGGCTTATAGTTTTATTTGATTTTATTTAGTAATTAAATAGCTCAAGAAACTTACAAAAATGTTTAAATATCGAAGGTAAACTATGTAAAAGTAATTAGACAGTTGGAATCTTTTTTGCAGCGGAGACGCAGCCAACACTTATCTGTATTCAGTTGTTCCTGTGACAGAACTCTTTTGCTACAACCATTGTCATCTTCAACACAGAGGGGTTTTTAAAAGATAATTTACCGTGGGGCCATTACTTTAATGGCACAAAGCCTGTACGTAATCCAACGCTGAGGTACCGATGGTAATGGGACGTTGAAAACTGTGAAATATGATACTTCTGTTGAGCAGAAACAGTGTCTAGGAACTGAAACACGATTATTGCACTATTACGATTGTCATAATCATAATCTAAAGTACTTCTATTTGGTACCCTCTGCCTAGTGTTTTCAATCTCATAAAAATAATGAGGGTCGTCATTAAGTTTAATAATGGTAAAGTTGAAAATATAAATAAAGTGTTGTCAGCGGAACTAAAAATTGCTGTTTTAGCGAATTTCCCCTATAGGGAAGAAGCTATTACCGTAGCGTAAGACTTAAGCCCGAGACCATGATAAATTTTCATTTTGAGGTCCTCAAATGCCAAAAACACCAGTCGTTCAAATTAGTATGTATGTGTGTTCATAAGTACGATAACTCTCGTAAAAAAAGTCCAATCTTAATGAAATTTGGTACAAATGTGAAAAGTACAATTATTTTGAACGTGTTTGAAAACCAGACGAATCGCACCATCCGAAGGGGGGATTTTGGGAAGCTTTTTAGCCCAAAAAATTTTTTTTGGGGTTTCCAAATGTAAATTTTATTTGAATCAAATTTTAATTTTTACCACTGAATTCAGCATAAAAAATCAAACAATTTGGTATTTTGCTCCTATGGTAAATAAAACCATGGTATTATACAAAACCACAAATTTGGTCATCCGATGGACAGTTGTTTCAGGGACAATAAATGGTATTTTAAATTGTACTAATAGCACCTAATTTAAATTTTGATCAGCTATAGTAATTCTTCCTGAAAGGTTTCCTCAATGATTTTCCGTGAAAAATACAGGCAGTACTTTTTTGAAATTCGTTTACTTATGAAGGTCCTTAGTTACATGAATATAACATATATATTACTTCCACTGTTATTATAAGCATAGTATGTTTTACATTTTTAATTGTATTATGACATACTATCAAGATAGATATTCACATGAAATATTTGAGTTTTAAATCAATAAAAATACTTGCTGGCCCGACAGACGTTATCCTATCCTAATTTCATTGTATTTGTTTTATGTCAAATACTCGATAATTTTCTAAAAAAATCCCATATGTATGAAAAATATCCGACAAAATTAGTTTCAAATCGCTTACTGTGGGATCAAAGTCATAGACAGTGTAGATATGAACAACACAGATCTCTAAGTAATTGAAAAATTAAAATCACGTTAACGCAAACACTAGAACAATACAGATCCGAGGCTGTGTCTGCGAACAATCTCAGAGCTGTTTGAATATCCATTGTCATTTTAGCGAATTTCCCCTATAGGGAAGAAGCTATTACCGTAGGTCTCATGGTAACTCAAGCCCCAGACCATGATAACTTTTTGTTTTGAGGTCCCCAGATGCCAAAAACACTATTCGTTCAAATTTATATATATATGTATATATATCTATATATATATCTATATATATATATATATATATATATATATATATATATATATATATATATATGTCCATTACCGCGATAACTTTTGAAAGAAGCGCCCGATTTTGATGAAATTGGGCACAAATGTGGAGAGTAACATTTATGACTTTAAGTTCGAAAACCAGAAAAATCGGACCATGGAAAGGGGGGTTTATGGGGTTTTTAAATTTTCCAAAAATCGGTTTTTTGCATTTTTCACCCTAAAATTTTTAAAAAACTTAATTTTGGTTTTGACCATGTTATAGAGCTTAAAAAAACAAATAATATGGTATTTTGAATTATTAACCTAGGTTAAATGGTCGCGGAGAAAATCCAAAAAACGTACTCATAAAATCTCCCATGTTAATCTTATGGGAAAACAGTTTTTGGCTTTTCCTCAGTTTATTTTACTGTAAACTTCATATTCGCTCTTACTAATCTGTTCAGTTCCAGAAAACAATCATTTTGGTGTTTAAATTTTCATTCTACGCCCAACCGTTGCTGAGATATTCAAAGTGCTAAACACACTATGTTGTCCAATGTTATCCTTATGGAGAATAAATAAAATTCTATATCTCGATTATTTATGAATGTATGTTGATGAAACTTGTTATGTGGCTTCATGTAGTACTGGTATATTGATATTTGTTCAAAAAATTGAGTTTTTGTTGATTATTCCCTTAGCAGCAAACCTGCGCACTCAGCCCCCATGTTATTCTTATGAAGAATAAGTCAGATGTATTGAGTCCCTTAATTATGAACATAAATTAATAAAACTTGGTATGTAGCTTCACTTGGTTAAATTATATTGATAATTGCATAAAAACCCATTTTTTCCTTGTTCAGCAAACCTGCTTACTCAGCCCCCATGTTATTCTTATGGAGAATCACTAAAATGTTACATAGTGCTTATTTATGATTGAATATTGATGAAACATGGTATGTGGCTTCGCCTAGTTATATTCTATTTATATTTGCATGAAAACCAATTGTTTGTGTTCTTTATTTCAGCAAACCTACGTACTCATTACAAATGTTATTCTTATGGAGAATGATTAAAATCGCTTATATGTGAATATATTTTTATGAAACTTAGTATGCGGCTTTATGAGGTATTAACACATATATTATGCATTGGAAATTCGCTGAGTATGCAGGTTTGCTGCGACGGGGGTATTTTAAATTGTGAAGCGAACTTAATTAAGCGTGGCTTCTTTAATTTCTTGGATCTCGTCACCTTCTAGTAATCACTATGAAAATAATGAAACTGGGACGTGGAGATAAATGTATAGTTTGTATTTAAGTTGAAATCATTGTTTACATCTGTAAAAAGCTTGATATACACTTCCGAATGTTGGAAACCATTACTGTTGTATGGATTTGCGATTTGTAATAATAAAGTATTCTGTGACATAGATGGAACTGACTAAACTATTTTCTAAATGTATTTTATTCCGCGCGCTATCCTAACAAACTTCCAAGCTTGGTAAAAATAAACGGAAATGGGAGCATACATTTTATTTCGAACAGTCTTCAGTTGCAGTCCTCTGCTTTCAATCACTTCTATCGACAATCACTGTGTTTTATTGAAGCGAACGATTAAATACTTTCCTCGTGAAGTTTGAATATATATATTTTTCAAATATGTTTTTAAACAACGCATCTGGTTTTCATTTATGTGGAATATAATACTTTGTAATTTCCGAAATAAAAAGGAAAATACGATTACGTTACTCATTAAATAGCAAAGTTAATTCATGGATATAACTGTAATATCCAGTGTGGATTAGGCTCACTGAAATAACATTTATCCTATAATATTATTATTAATTAAAATTTAGTTAGTTCGTAATTTAATGTGGTATTAGATAACATTAGTAGTATTTAAATAATGACTATAAAATTACACCTATATTAGTAAAATTAACTTAATAAGTAAATTTTGGTCTAAAATGAGTACAATACATGAAAACCTATAACATATTACCGATACGTTTATAAAAATGTATCTTAAATGTTTTTGTTTGTGTAACTCTTTTCGTAAATAAAAAAATCCAGAATTAGCTACAGTATTTTATATTAAAACAGATTTGCAATTCCTTGAATTTTGTGTGAAATCTGTCCTTTCCTTAAATATAGGTATTTTAAATGGTATTTTTAGTTTTTTTATGTAAAAAACGGTTAATTTGTGTTTAGATTTTCCTAAATAGTTTTATAATTTTTTTTAGTTACACAAGATTGTTTAAGGGGCAAAATCAAAATGAATCAAAATGTATGGCAGTTTAGTATACGAAATAAAATTTAAAATATTTTCCACCTTTATTTGAACTGTACATAAGTGATGGGTCAGTGGCAGTTAGTACACAAGCATTTGCAGGGGGTAGAAGGGACGGAAGTGGCACACGCTTTACAACCCCTCAACGCGTCGCCTAATGAAGCTCTGTTTGTCCTAAACTCACTTAGGATGTTTGCCCAACGCTCTAATAGAGAGAGAAAGAGAGAAGCTAAGCTATTGTGGAGACAGTTGGCCGTTTATTTTTAAGTGTTAAGATTTATAGTTTTTCAAACAAAGCACTATTTTAAGATTAAAAAAATACCATTATACTTCCTAACATCTTAGGAATAATTTTGTCCAGTCTGTTAAGTAGTTACTGCATGAGTATTTTTGAAAAATAAGATTCAAATTTAAGGTTATCAACTATTAATACTTACAGTGGTTTAAATACCAGCATTAAGTAATCCAATTTGTTGCTTCATGCAACCGGTTTCAACTCCGTGGAGTCATCACCCGGCGTAGGTACCAGGATAAAACCATCTCTTCATGTGAAGGTCTTCATGACCTTCATCACAAAATCGAAAACACATACGGAAATCGAACGGACAACGGATACGGACATTTAAAAAACACTAAACACAAAAGGGGGTTGCGACGCGTACCGGGTGGAAGTGAAGTCTATACTCCACGGAGTTGAAACCGGTTGCATGAAGCAACAAATGGATTACTTAATGCAGGTATATAAACTACTTTAAGTATTATACAGTAATCCGGAGGCTAAAATCCATCAATAAAATAAAACTATTATTAGGTTAATCAAATCTTTCCTTCAGACCTCAGGGCTCCGCCCCCAATGGCCCTCAGAGCTCCAATTATTTGTTTTTAGAAGGAGCTTGTTTTAACGATCACGTCAAGAATGTTTTGCTTTAATTAATTTCATGTTAAAAAAGAGTGTACGTAAAGACTGTCACAGTATCGTTTCCATTTTAAAGGTGTAATGGGTTTTACTTTACATTCTCGAGACCCCGTGGGGGGAACAGAATTTATTTTTAGTCTAAAGGTCACTTATATGTGGAATTACTATTAAAGTTTGCAATTGGCAACACTGATTTTAAAAGTCAGTAAAATTCAGTAACTATGTGTAAACTGTTCCTGCCAGCTTGTAGAGAAATTCTTGTCTGGCCTGTAATTGTTTTTTAAGCAAAAATGAACAATGCAACCACCGAAATCTAGTGAATCATAAATTAACCTACCACTAAACTAGAAAATACTTGTATAAACTAACACCACCGAAGCCAGTTTTGTATTTACATTTCATATAAAATACGTTTGTGACTGTGTGGAATGAGAATGTGAAATTCTGTGATCGCTTCGACGTTCCATCAGGAGGAAGTTAGAACCAATTTAAACTTAATGGAGCTAAATTTGTCACTCTATTCACAGAGAAAATTGATTTTACACTGTATAAAGGCCATTCTTCATTTTCAGAAGTTCAGTTCACAATGTGTTGAGTGTACTAGTATGAAATACAATTTGTTCATATTATTAGTTAAAATTGGTGTGATTTGTGACAATTATATTTAGCTGGAAATAAATATTGTTCAATGTTAATATTACATATTGACATTCTTGTTTTCAAGTCTGTCATGAACTTAAATTTTGTATTCTCTAATTACAAGTTCTCTAATTAAGATTAATATCTTGTAAGTAATTACAAGTACGATTATAAGTAAGAGATAAAAATAAAATATCATTGTACGAAACAATCATTATAGTTATGCAAATTGAATATATTACTAGCTCTAGTATGTTCTAAAAGTTATAAAGAGTTAAGCGTTTTTATAAACAATGCTAGAAATGGATTGTAATAATTTAAAACCAGAAAATGAAGCTATTTACGCAATTTAGAGCTAATTATCAGGCTTTCTGGTTTTAAACTTTAAGTTTGAAACCAGTAAATGAGATGATAAGATAAACACATAAAACTATTCAGAAAGTTCCTGATGTTATATTGACAATAGTTTTAAGTAATTATTATTTATAGGGGTTTATAAACCTTAAAAGGAAAAGCACCGTAGGCAGTGAGATCACATAGAGGTTATAAAACTTGCCTGATATATAAATTAAAATTAACCCCTTTGAATTCGAGTAAATATTTAATTTTCTGTTTACTTCGCTCATATCCAGTAATATGAGTTTATATTGCAATACCATTCCAAAATTTAGTTTAAAAATCAGCATTTATGTTCTTCATGTATTTATATTCTTCCATTAGATTACGTTGCAAATTTGAAAGCCCAGGGGGTAGAGCCCTGAAGGTCTTCCAAACCCCCAAAAGGCACATCCAGGCACAAAGAGCTTTCAAATAACACATCAATCTTGTTTTTAAACCTAATATTTTCACTGGCAGCCCGTTCACAAAAACCGCCTTATTTTGTTTAATACGATGATATTCGTGTAATTACTTAACATATATTTTGTTATGTAAACAAGTAGGCTTTCTTAACTGTCAGGTTTAACTTGCTATAAATCTATACTGGCTTGTAACTATCTTCCAGTGTAATTTGTTTTCTAATTCATTTCGTTGGTTTTAGTGAGAAGCTAGCAACAGGACTCAGCCATAAGAGAGACGACAACAGAGCTCATACATAATAAAACAACCCAACGAGGTCTGCATGCATAGTTAAGCATCATGTTGGACATGAAGTGTTATATTTTTATGATTTGCTAAAGCAAATACAATATTCTTTAATATAAAAGCGGAAAATTATAAGTAACCAGAATATACAATTTTGGATTATTAAAAAATTAGCTACTACAGTTATTAACTAAACTGAAAACAATTTGACCAACTCGACATACGCTCAAACACAACATCTTAAAAGTCCAAAACAACTTAAATTGTATTAGGCATTTGTTTGAAATTAGTTTGCCGTTAAAAATAAGTTATTCTTATGTTAAAAAGGTATTACCATAGGGATAAACCACCGTATCAATTTATTTGCTAGATTATTTTTCTACATTTCAATTTATATTACGAATCTCTAGTAAAAAGAGCATCCCAAAAAGAATATGCTATATTGGATTCTCTTTTATTATTATGCATAGGCAAGTCACATAACATTTGTAATATCACACTGAGAGCATTTATCTAATACCAATGTGATTTTCAGAATCTCCTAAAGTTTTCCACATTTAATTTATTATTACATTTAAGGCTGAGTCAATCCCAATAAGTTTAACTGGTAGTATCTGGGTGTAAAGCACATATACAGGTAATGGCTTTACTTATTGAACTCTACGCATTATGAAATATACCCCTGTCGCTGCAAACCTGCATTCTCAGCGAATTTTCAATGAATATATAACATAACACATTAAAAAACTTAACAGGATTCATAAGAAATGTATTCACAAACAAGCGATATTTAAAATATTAATTATTCTCCATAAGAATAACATTGGGGATTAGTACGCAGGTTTGCTGCAACAAGGCACACAAAAGAATGGGTTTTTAAGCAAATATCAATAGAACTCATCTTAGTGAAGTCACATACCAAGTTTCATCCATATACATTCATAAATAAGCGATATATAACATTTTAAGTATTTTCCATAAGAATAACATGGGGACCAAGAACCTAGGTTTGCTGCTACCAGGAACCATAGGCGAAAAATGTGTTTTTTCTGCAAACAACAATAAACCACAACCAGATCAAGCCATATACCAAATTTCGCCAGTTTATGTTCATAAATAAGCGAGATATAAATTTTTCTTTTTCTCCATAAGAATAACATTAGACAACGTACTGTGTTTAGCACTTTCAATATCTCGGTAACAAATTAACGTAGAGCAATGATCGAAATACCAAATTGTTTGTTTTTTTAAGCTGAATTCAATGGTATAAACTAAAATTAGATTTAAATTAAAATTTAATGTGAAAACCCCAAAAAACACACTTTTGGGGTACAAACCCCCCCCAAAACCCCCCTTCGGATGGTGCGATTCATCTGGTTTTCGAACTCGTTCAAATAAATGGTACTTTACACATTTGCACCAAATTTTATTAAGATAGGACCTTTTTTACGAGAGTTATCGTGCTTACGGACACACACACACACACACACACACACACACACATATACTATATGGGATAAATTTGAACGAATGGTGTTTTTGGCATCTGGGGACCTCAAAATGAAAAGTTATCATGGTCTCGGGCTTAAGTCTTACCATGAGACCTACGGTAATAGCTTCTTCCCTATAGGGGAAATTCGCTAAAATTACCATGTGTAATATAAATTGACCTAAATCATAAATACATAAATCCTCATATAAATGAGAGTCACATGTATGAAACGGTGAAATTGTATTAACGGAGTCAATACCTTATTTTTATTCATTGTTAAAGTAAACAACTATCAATGTTTTTTGCTATAGGATTGTTCTTTACAACACAAAACAATTACATTAAAGTATTAAATTCTAAAAGATATAACAAGTAATCAACTTGTGCTACTTGTGCAACTTGTGCATTATATGAGATATATTTGTATTAGTAAATTGTTATTTCCATTGAAACATTAAACATTTAAGAATATGATCTAACATTAACATATTTTGCTACAATATTTTACTGTTGCCTGCTTTGTGTTAAGTACGAAACAAACTTTGGGAGTAAAATAATAGTACTTTTTCTGTTAATATTTATGGTTGTCGTATTATAAAAAGATACCGTAGGGAAATCATGAAAATAAATCAAAATGAAATGAGGTTAAAAATATGTAATTTTAATTATAACGAAACAAAACGGGTTATTTTATAAACAAGTTTAACTATTTTTATATTGTATACGAGGGTAATTTTTCTTAACATTTCATATCTTGGAAAATAGGTTTATGATATATCTAAAATTGTTCGTATATTTTTACTTCTGATAAAGTTCTATGGTAATAATTTAACTCTCAGGAAACACTAACAAATACTTTATTCTAATGTAAATGGTAATAATTCATTAATATTCACATTTTTTACTCTGTCGACATAAATCAAATATTAGATCTAGAAAACATAAATTATTCAAGAGCCAAAGTTGTTTTTCATCATGACCGCTTCCCTCTTGAAATCAATATCACCCAGGCTCTACGTAATGATGTCTGGCGTGACTTTCATAAATATTACATGAAACTGCACCCTGCAGCAAGCAAGACTGCCATTTGTTGCAGTACAGACAGGATAAAACATACACCCTAGGAGGTTTTATAATAGAAAATATTGTAGTAAATTCTTAACACAAATTTATGGTTATGTACTATAGACTAACTTCAGCTAAAGAAACATGTGATTTTTTTAACCATTATAGTAATCGACTTTTACCTTTTTTGCGTGAAAGGCATCTAATGGCAACCTCTTTTTTTACGGGGGGAGGGGGGGAATTGAGCTAACTTTTATTTAATTTTACTTGTAATAATTGAGCTAAGCTTTTATTTAATTTTACTTGTATTAATTGAGCTGATTTTATATTTTCCATCTCATTCTAATTAAAAATCCCATGACCTCGACAGTATTTCTAATAGGCATTGTTCACGAACCCCAACCATTGCCTTTGAATTAATAAACTTGTCTTCGGGCCCGAAATTATACGAAGAGTGTTAAATTTAAAGTAGTTTATTTTATTTTTTCCGCTGACAGTGTTCTATAATAAGGACAGTGATTTTCAATGCGAAGTAGTGGACATTTCGTCATACGTTAGTTTGACAGCACATGACCTTCTTAATAAAATATCGTTAATTTAAGTCTTTTAATCCCAACGCATAACTAAAAATCGGCTGTCTTTACTTGAATAGCATCTCACTGTTTTAACGGTTAGCGTATTGGACCTCTCTTCAAGGGGGTTTTATTCGAGGGATTCCTTGAATGTCCACACTAGTTTAGGGTTTGGATCATTTTCCTTTAAGTGTTTATGCTCTCTGGCCTTTAAATAAAAAAAGGCGATGAAGGTTTGGAAATAAATAAAGAATCAGAAAGTAAAAGAGTAAATATCAGGTGGGCAATATGGTACGTTATGAATAGCTGCAAGTTAGAATTGGCCGCAGTACCCCTGCTGGGCATAAGCCTAGCAAGCTAGTCGGGGTGACCCAATTGTGAGCTCTTCCCACAGGAAGGGAGTCATTGGAAGTGATGGCACAAAGTCATGGCTGGGCGTTGTAGCACCTGCTCTGGGGTAGGTTTGACTATCACCAGGGAGTATGAGCGTCCTTATCTCGTATTTTGGCCTCTTATTGGTATTAGAGCTACCAATGGGAAAGGATCTGGCTCTCTACCTCACGAGGAACACGTTTTCCTCATCCCTCGTGGAAAGAACGCTGGCTTTAGTTGTTTGCCCATGACCTTGGACGAGTCTGACAGCATTTTAGGAGATCCTCCAGTTTATCCCCCAGTTTAAGGTGACCGTCCTTTATGCTTCCATCGAATTTTTACTTTCTCCCCCTATACATAGTATATGGAGAAAGTATTGTTTTCGTAAAAATTTTCGAATTTGAGTTGTTAGTGAAAATATTCGTTTTTGTGCTCCCTGAACCCAAAAAAGTGGTTTTTACGTGATGTCTGTCTGTGTGTGTGTGTGTGTGTCCGTGTGTGTGTGTGTGTGTGTGTGTGTGTGTGTGTGTGTGTGTGTGTGTGTGTGTGTGTGTGTGTGTGTGTGTGTGTGTGTGTGTGTGTGTGTGTGTGTGTGTGTGTGTGTGTGTGTGTGTGTGTGTGTGTCTGTGTGGATGTTTACAGAGCTAGAGCCCTAACCTATGGGCCGATTTTTATGAAATTTGGTATGTAGGTACTAATCCACGATATCTCCAGGCTTTTTTTCATTTTTTGGATTTTTGATTTTTAAGGGTAATTATCCCCCAAAAACCGCCAAAAAACATGAAAAATCCAAATTTCTCGAAAACGGCTCTAACGATTTTGATTAAACTTTCGTGGTTTGTAGAACTTTAGGTTTGCAACAAAATGACACTTTAGGTTTGCATTTCTTGAAAAATTCGGGTTCAGAAATTACAGGACTTAAAACATCCAAAATTCAATTTTTTGGATTTTTTATAAAAAATCATAAATGTTAAAAAAGATTACTATTCACCATTAAAAAGAGCTCAAAAAACTAAATAAATTAGTATTTTAAATTACTATTCTACGATTGCTAGTTACGGAGAAAATTGAAATTTTCATTTAGCGGTAAACACAGTACGTTGTCCAATGTTATTCTTATGGGGAATACAAATATAACTATTTCTCTCTTATTTACTGATCAATTTCATTAAAATTTGATATGCAGGTCAAGTTAGCATTGACCAACAGATGATGTTCGAAATGTGTTGCTATTTAGCCCTGGGGGGGGGGGGGGCAAGGGGGCATTTCCCCTCTCAAAACCACTGTGTGTAGCAACGGACTCTATAGTGCCTCCCAAAAAGGGATTTGGGTGGATATTTCTGAAAACAACTATTGTAGACAATTTTCTGTACATTTATCGATACTTCATATTCTATATTTAGTAAATAACAAATATTTTTGTCATTAAAGTTTGGCTAAAAGGGAGAAAGTATGTGTCAGTTTCCTGATACCGTTTATTAACTTGAGAGCTTGTCCATCTGATTCAGCAACTGTTTCTCTGCCTTCTCCATCCTGCCACTAGAGGAGTACGCCCACCTCAAACGCTGGCGGAATTCCGGTCGCTAGAGGTCCTCTGGAGTTTAAAAGTAAACTCCAATTATTTGGCCTTAAAAGAAGGAGAATCCTTTGGTTCTGAGATGATAATTCTTCACTAATCCTAATGGCGTGTCTCTTCCAATCTGAAAACCTGGCAAGCTAAGAGACTAAAAATGTTTCATCTTCAGCATTTTTTCTTGACCAATTGCCTTACTTGTCGACGACGAGCATCTTCTTCATTTCGGTGTGGGGGGAGGGGGGCAGTGTTGAAAAGCTATTCTTCGTTGACCAGGACATGGAGTGGGAGGTGGGGATTGGGGTGTCATGGTGTGGGTTGCTTGAAATGGGCAGGAACATTTATATCCTAGTGGTCATATTCCCCCACCCCAGTTCCTTGAGGCTCCCTGACTAGGGGTAATTTTGACATTACACTCCCCATCGACACTGCGAGACACACGTCAGCCCGTGTAACACAACAAGTCCGGTCACCCCATTTTAGCCTCAGAGCCTGAAGGCATGTGACACAACTCTTAGGTTAGAAGAATAAAGAATTTAGAATGTTTCAAATCGGGTAAACTACATGTGGTAGAGTGTGCAAAGAAGTATAAATAAATAATATAATCAGGAGATTTACTATATTTCATGTTTTTGCAGCCCAAGTATAGTTGAGTAAAAATAAATAAATTATGCCATTCCATCAACCAACCATTGTGAATCATTAGAAGAATCTAAATTAGTTATTCATATTTAAAAACAAAGTATAAATCCTATCAGTATAATCCTTATAAGTCCTATAATAAAATAATAAAATAACTTACAAATTAAAAAGAACACTTATTTATAAGTCTTAAATTAAACACCTTAAAAACACTTATTTAAAGGTAACTCCACTTGTAACTGTGGAGTATTTGTATCATTTAATACTTTCCTTATGCAAACATTCTTTTCCATTGTTTGTTATAGTTGGGTTTTAAATGGTCAATTTATTTTTCAATGGGATGATTTGTTTCTTATAGTTCGAGAAAAATTAATTTTGTAAGTATTTAATTAACTGGTCCCCATTCAAGACAGCTTCACGTTTACCATCTCGTATTCAGTTAGATATTGTCGCCAGATCGAAGGCTACGAGCCAGCTCATACATAATACAGCGAGTCATCGTAGCTTGTATGAATAGCTAAGCGTCTTTTCGACATGGAATTTCCTTTTTGCATTTCTTGGTTCTCCGGTTAGAACTTGAAATAGTGTTTAACATTATTACAAAATAATAACAAAATCTGTAGTCTGACCACATTAACACTATACCTAAGTTTTATTTCAATAAAAAAATGTAATTGTTACATTTTGTATTAGTGTGGAAAAATTATCATTTGTTACCTCAAATACAATCTATATCTTTATATTATTTTTCAAGGGTCAGCCATAAAAAGCCATGAAAAACATAATTTAATCTATTTTAAGATTAATAAAAGAAACATTCCAAAATTATAAAAAATTAATTAATGGGTTATTGTTACTTATTTATTTGTCAACGTACTATGGTGCCACCATCTTACAGCGACAAGTTTAACTAACTCAAAAATTGTGTTTCAATGTGCAAGCTGCGTTTGAGAAATTACTTTGGATTAATATACTGTATGTTAAGACAGATTTTATCGAAAGTGCCTATTTATAAAATTGACCATTTTACTAAACAACTTAAATATATTAAATTGATTGTCTTTTACATTTACCTCCCACCACACTTCTTGTTATCTTATTAATTTGCTATAAGTTTACATATATTAATTTTCTATGCTGCAAATACTGTTCCCCAGGTAAAAAACGAACTTTGATCAAATCTAACTTATTTGTAAACTGAAAACTAAATTAAGTCATACTGTTTAACATTGACTTCATTACATTCATGTGCACTCTGATTCACGTAATAGATGGTAAGAGGTTTAAAAGGCTTTACTTATATGCTTGGTAAGGGGGACCATATAAAATGCAATGTAATGTTCTGGATAATGTTTCTCGCACTCCGCTACTTAAAAACAAGCTGCCTACGCACATGGCCTCGGGATTACCTCATAAAATACGCTCTTCTTCGCAGCAAATTACCACCTTGCTCTCCCGGATTATTTATGGTATGCTTTATGGTATGAACTATAAATTATATTGGGTGAATTAGGCTACAAACTAAAGGTGTAGTTGAATTTTATGACTATGAATTATAACAATAAAAAAAAAAAACTCTGATGTATCATATTACGTGCTGTTACAACTAAACGGGTCCAATCACAGAATGACCAGATGATGAGTGATGTAGCTGGTTGAAATCGCAAGCTTTGTACCATTCTTTATTTATATTTACTGTATATGAAGACAGTATAAATATAAATATATTTCGTAGTGCTGTGAGGCATAGTTTGTTTTATACTGTTTATGAATATGGTCGCATTTATAAACATTAATAATCATCATCAAATGTTGTGAGTCTAATATTTTTACTGCAATAAAAATTTTGCCTTAATTATAATGTACATAAAAGGACATATCAAACTTTAATAAAAAAACACAGAGTAATCACTGTAAAGATTTTAAAGAAATATTATATCTATAAGCTATACCTGAAGGTATATTTTACATATTATATATCTTCGTTATCAAAGCAAACCTACTCCTAATTGTTTATAAATAGTTTTGATTTAACTGTGTTGACATTTTTTATAGATTTCCGAGTTCTTAAATATAGGTATACTAATGATTAACTTTGTTTATGATTAAAAAACTGATAAACATTTTAAACTAATTAGTATAACTGAATTAACTTAGTCAGACTGATAATAGAACCCAATATGTAGAACGGTTTAACTTGGTGAAACTAATAAATTTGTAAGAAAATAATAATAAAAAGCTGACTCTTGCATTATGTCTAAATGTGTACAGGTTAAACTTGCCAATAATGAACATAGTGTTTAATGTTATAATACGTTGTTATGTTAATCATTAAATGTTCCCATCTGATTCCATGTTACAGTGGCAGTGAACCCCGCTGAAGAAATGCTAATTTCAAAGTTACTATAGTTTAAAAAAGTGTATTCAGTCCTGTTTGATGATCAAATATCTAGTAGTACATGATGTAAACACACTTAGCCATAATACTAAAATTACATGTAAAAGTAAAATGTACGACGTTTAAGACGAAACTCAAGATTCAAACACTAAACGAACATTCGCCGTTTCTTTATGGCCATCATGATTAGTATTACCTCTAACAGATAATTATATTCCATCTGACTAGTTCTAGTTCTATCTCTGGGTTCTAGTTAGGGAAGTAACACACATTCTTAGTTTCTGACTGTTTAAATTATAATTGTAACAACCAGTGACGATAACAACAACCAATATCCTATTAACAAGAAAACAATGTTTGACATCAGAAAACTGCGCTTCTTATCACTGTTGTGGGACTCTAGGGGGCCGAGATAAGATTGTTAGTGTCTGGGTATAAATTCTTCGTGATGTACTGGATGAACTGCCTTAGACTGCGGATGTTAATGGATGAATTAAATAATTGTAAATATTATCCTTTTTAGTAATGATCCATCTAATCTATAAATTGATCAAGGGAGTTTTTTTTTTAATTGGGTGCTACTGACCATTATAAAAAAAATGTACAACATATTAGTTTTATAACGATTACATTTTTGGATATTTAAATAAAATGGACAACAAAGTAACATTTAAAAATGGTTTATTTAAGCTGTCTGTTCTATTTAATAACAGTAGTAACAAAGAGGAATTAGTTTTAACACTCTGAAATGAATAGTTATTGCATATTACCTGTGAAAGTTATGTCAAAATAGATAAATTGTGGGTTACACTATGTAAACGCCTTATAAGAACCTAAAAAGGTTAACAAATCATCCTAAAAAAAAATCAGTATTAACCAGTTTTAAGAGATCAATATTTTAATCGTCATTAGTTCATTAGTTCCTTATTACCGTTATTTTAAAGTTAGGTTCACACAATTAAATATGTATGCAATAATTTTGCCCCATAAATGACTAAATATGTTTGCTAAAATAAGTTAAACCTAAATAGTATTAGCAGTTTCGTTTAAATTAACTATAAATTTACAAAAAGATTTTGTAGATAAATTTAACTATATTTTTCACATTTTTCATTAATAATTAAAGATAAATACCCAAATAATATAGGAATTTATTTTGCCAAGCAGATATATAAAAATCGATTAAACAAAAGGTTTTATAAATACTCCTCATTTTTTTCTAGAATGTATTTTTCCAGAATGTGTTTTTTCACGTACTTTATATTGACAAATATATATAAAATGGTAATAGGTCCTATAGTTAACAATGTTTTACTTTGTGTACAATTATAAATATTTGCTACCAATCTAACAAAGTTTTAATATTTTTAAGGTTAGTGGAACACCTTGAAATTCAGGATCATAAATTTTCAGTTTGGTAAGCAAAGTACATGAACGACTTTTTTGTATTTTCCTATTTATGTAAGCACCACTACTACGTACTAGTAAATACTGATTATGTCAATCTTCCTGTATTTAATTTCGGATTGCACGAGGATTAATTGTTTTTGGATTTACTTATGCCTGTTACAGTTGCATATACAATAATACTATTGTATTCTATAAAATAAAGAATGAATTCACTGGTAAAGCTTTCATGTAGACAATATTACGTAAGTTAAAATACTATCGGAAATGAAATCATCAAATTTATTTATCCCATTTGTCAATAACAAAATTAACTAGATTGAAATAATTATATAACCGAATACGTACTGCCACATCTTGGTGGTGGTTTTGTTTTGTCTGCACAGACAGGGGCGCTATGTAACAGTATGAGATCATATGCTACGAGCCAGCTCATACATAATAAAGCGAGTCAACGCAGCTTGTATGAATATATAAGCGTCTTTTCGCCATGGAATATTATATTTTTCGAATTCTCTTTAAAAGAGGCTTTGTAAGTCCATACACATTATCAGTCTTCAATTTATGTAGGTAATTTTATAACTGTGAATGTTTTTTTTATAAAATTTAGGATAATATTCCACCTGTAATTAGTACAAGTATTTTCTCAATCAAGCATTTCATAAAGGTATGAGGTTGTACGTGATAGACAACACATACAACAGTAAAATTAATTTATAAACAAACTATGCAGATCCACACATTAGTGACCACCTACTTGGTTAGTGTCATTCCTCACTCGTTACTTTGTTAGGGTTGTTGGATACAAGTAACTATTTAATAACGTCAGTTTATACTATAATTATTATCAATGTAATTTTCGCGAGCGTAATCTATAATTTTAGGCCTTCACAACATTCCAGGTTTATAATATATAGGATCACTTTTCTTTTACGTATGCGCGCGTCTTTGTTTAGCATTATTGTTGCATGGAAATACATCCTATACTCTTATATATGAGCAATGTTTGCTTGATTGTTTAGTTGGTTGGTTGCACAATTATCTCGAAAACGGCTCCGAGGATTTCCTTCAAATTTTGGAAATAACTAAGTTATGGTATAAAAATATGTTCTAGACTGGTCTCATCCCAAGTAGAAATCAAATTATGTTAAGAAAGAAGTTGAAAAGTTTAAAAAATTAACATTGGGCTTATGGAGTTTCAAATCAAAACAAAAGAATTGTAACAGCTGTTCATATTCAATCAGAGAACTGTCAAAGTAATACTAAAATGTTGTTTATGACATGTGGTTTTCTGAGAGCAGAGGTCAAAGGATTTGAGTGAAGATTACATATATAGAGTTTTAAAATAAATCAAAGGGACATAAAGCTATAAATAACAACTGGAGTGGTTTTAAAAATGTATAAAAGCGGCAAATGAGTTATAAACATCTGATTATCAGTAGGGGTGGTGAAATATTACTCCAAGTCATCTCACCAAGCTGAGTGACCTTCCCACGAGCAAAGCTCGGCCCCCAGGTACTTAATATATAAATAAGTGTTGGTTCAATAAACAATTTAGTTGGGTTTTAATAACATTTAAGCGAGTATTCAAGTAATGAGAAAGCAAAAAATATACATAACTGTTTTTATATCTTTGCCAACCTCTTATAATTTTTAGTATTTTATGAATATATATTTTATAAATTCACTGACATCACATTATAACAAAGTTATCCTTCTCTTATGGCTTCCACCACAACACTTCTTGTGGTAGAATCCAGAAGTAAGTGTTATATTTGAAATGTAATTTCTAAAAATCCACCATTATGAGGAGAAAATCCTAACCTCCATTTTAATGCGGAGAGGAGCTTGGGGTTTTGGAGTCTGTTGCATTATTAAACACGTGTCTCATTCTATACCCTCGTACGTTCTTTCTAATTCGAAAAAAAACAACAAGGATTAATTGAATAATTTCCTTACCGAGTTTTTAGTGATGAACCTATAAGAAAGTTATTTAATATCGATTATTTCATTGACTTTCAAAATATTTCAAGTATTTTTTTAGTTTAGTTACAAATTTTTAGAAGTTCAAATGTTGAATTTTTTGGGGATTTACTTTATTTTACTATGTTTTTTGCAAAAGAAGCACAGGAAAAAATTATTGATTAGTTAGTGTGACTTAAATGCATATAAGGGAGATAGTTGTTTCCTACAAGAGATATTTAGATAATAAAACTTGAAATATGATACAAAAACTTAAACCTGCTGTTATTTAATTGTAACGTAAATTTAACCTATCACATTACAACAAGCAAGAATGAAAAAGACACATAATTTACCAACGTGTAAAAAAATCATTTTGAATTACAATAAAACAGTGTTTTTTTTCTTCATTTAAATGTAAATAACTTTTCGGATGATACAAATTTTCCCCTATCTTTTTTTCATCGACGCCAGTGGCATTTATTAACGTTTTGATAGGGAACTCTTTAAATCATATAATCCGTAAAATGATATTGTTCTCAGACCCGCATACTCTACGTATAAGTGGCTACCTAATATATTTCCCATAATATATACTGTATACAATGTATAAAAATATATGTCGTATACATTATTTAGTGATGTACATTCATTTCAGACAGACACACTTTCGCTAACGCTGCAACGATACGATAATCTGCTCTATAAGCTTTTGTGTCATTATAAGGGACTGAGCCCCGAGGCAGCGTCACAAATGAGCTCATTCTCTTATCTCAATATTACCCCTATAATACCCTACTGTTCTTATACACCTCTCTGCGAACATTTACTTTTACCTTTTACATGTTTTAGTAGACCTAGTAGGACATATCGTCTCGTTTTATTCTAAATATGTCTTAAATTTAACAAAACAATTAAAACTTTTGTAATTTAAGTAGTATGCATTATCTTTTTTAGTTTGACTTCGGATTTAGCTTGTTATATTTAGCATTACATAAATTGTTGAATACCTAATATTTCTTATAAAAACTTATTCCGTTATTGATTAGTACTGTAAATCATGCACAAATTGTATTCCAGGAGGTATATTTCGAGTTGCAATCTCATTTTCAGCCTAGGTAATAAAAGATTTGATAAAATAAACAAAAAGACTAGAGATTTTCTATATTTTATTTACTTTTTCAAGTATGTTTTGATAGGCTCATGATTAGTTCATATTGTAACTCGAGATATACAAATTTGTATATTATTTACAGTATCAAAGTACATTTTATATAATGAGTACCACACAGGAATCAATCTATATCTTCCTTAAGTCCATTTTGCTTAAGTCAAAACCTGAGTTTTACTGTAATATTTATTCAGGAGTTTTGCCGAAGTTGTTTATTCAAAATTTGTAAATGGTAGCTATTATTCACTCGTTAAAAAAGCTTGGCAATATTTATAAGAATACTAAACTTTGCTTGCAGTCCCATTCCATGGAAGAACGAATAGTCCATTTTGAGCTGCCAAACACATTTCATCGCTACGATTGTTCATTGCACGCATTTTGCCATTAGGTCTAATTCATATTTCCAAAGCATAAATGTCCAGTAATATATTTATATATTTTTTAAAATTAATACTAAAAGCAGTACAAATCTATATTATGTAGGATACTAAAGATAATGTATATTAAGTAGCAATGTCATGAATTTGGGAATTCGTAGCATTCGCAGTATGTTAGCTAAATTCGTCTTTTTTTGGTCCAAATATGTTTACCAAAACTGAAATTTCACTTTAAAATGAAAGCCTGTTGAGTTACTTACTTTCAGAGAATATAAGAGTGCAAAACATAAACCAATCATATCGTTCACCACACGCCCGGTTCATTCATTACTTATTTCTGAGAAAAGGCAGTCAGGACTAAGTTTTCTACTTGTCTTATGTTAAACATCTACATCTACACATAACGGGAGAATGTTACTTAATTTGTTATGAATTGCGAAAGTAAATTTTCTACACAGTGTGTCAATAAACATATAAATTCGTAAACTGAAGAAGAATAATCCCCTTTTAAACTCTTAGTATACTTTAATTACCAATGATAACAGGAATATACAAGTTAACAATATAATACATACATACTGCAGTAAATGAGAAACGTTTTTCCCCTTATACCTACTCTATCTCAGATAAGTTGGCAGAAAGCCAACCGGGGACCACTGACTGACGTTATCAGTAAATTGGGCTCCTTATCACCGTAATGGGCCCCCGGGGCTTCGGCGACATGAGATAACTGCCTGGGATATCTGACGTTAAAACTCGTCCTGGTTAACTGGATATATTCTATGTTTTTAGTTTTTTGTATTTAAAAGGTATTTAAATGAAATAACAATAATATATAAGAGCAAATCCAGTCCTTGAATTACAACAGTTTTTTTTTGGGGGGGGGGGATACCCAGCTCATATACCATCTTATTGGTTTACATTGTGATGTCATTCCAAGAGTTTTCTTAAAACAGCTGATCTTGCTTCTGTACTGTTTTTTAGTATTAACAGCTGCTGTTAAATGTTAAATTTAAAATTTCAGGATGCAGAGCATTAATGGCGGACGTGTTCCTAACCCCTAAAAGGCACATCTTGACACCAAGGGTTTTCAAATAATACATCAACTACGATTTTAAACCTAATAGTTTCGCTGTTAGTTCGTTCGGAAAAATCGCCTTATTATTTTTAATAGGATGATGGTTTTTATAAATAATTATATTAATTAATCAACCATCCTCTACAAAAATGTGTTTAAATCACGTTAATAAGGTAGTAGTGATGTTTGTTCTGATACGTTACCAAGATATATTTTGACTTAGTCATGCTCACCAAACTAACATCTCTTTTAAAATATCAATTATTTTATTTTGAAAATTATGAGTATTATTTCACTAAAATTGATTATCCAACAATATATTTTTATTTCCCTGTTTTAAAAATTGTATATAGAGAAAATATTTTCAAGATTTTTGTGGTAAAACTGAGTATAATCCAAATCAAATTAAATCTATCACATTTTTTTTAAGGATCGTATCCTTATTTTGGAGTTGTATAATATGGAAGTGTATTTGAGTAAGAGTTGTGAACTGTCAAAATATTTATAAACTATTATTGATGGTGAAACCCTTTTTTTAACGCACATGTATTGGTGTATAATGGGTTTACCAACAAATATTATGTACGCTTTTTCCAGTATTCATATTAAGATCTTAAATACTTGTAAATGGTACATCATATTATTCAATTCTATTATAGTTATATCAGCATTTATTATAGTTTCTTTGTAGTACTTTGACGATTATACATGTCCTATGTCAATTTTATTGTTTAGTTATTGTAATTGACAATGGTTTCAAACATGTTATTGTAAATAGGTATAAATACTGAAAGAGATTGTTTTTAATATAGAAAACCAAATTGTAATAACTCTAAGCTTTGGTTATTGTTATAAGTCTTATTTATTGGGAATTTCTTTCTTAGTTTCCCTCCGAAGGACAGTTATTTTATATTAAGAAACTAACAGAGTAAAATATAATTCTTGTTACAAGATTAATGCTATGTTATCGTTGTTTTCTCTCTCGTGTCTTAAATGGCCATAGACGGAAATGCCAATTAAATGATAAAATCAAATTGGTCGTTTATTAAGCTCCCCCTTAGAGTGCTTAAGATTATTCAATTGCGTTCCTATTTATAAATTTAATTTTTTAGAAGACATATAGCCATTTAAATATAAAATTAATTAATTTATAATAAAATATTAATGGATCTTGTATATTATGATACAGTTATTTAGATTTTTGTTTCTTTGTATGAGCTTAGTTTTGTTATTATATTGAATATACTTATACATAACGTACATATAATGTAAAACACATTCCTTAATTTCTTTATTAGAAGAAACTTACTTTATACATTTAGAATGATTGGGTGGATAAATGCACGGTTTAAAATCCACAAATAAAGTCACCCCGGATTTATAACTTTATTAATATTAAAGAAGTACAATATTGAGAAATGCATGAGTCATGACTGCACATGTGACCTTTAGTGCTTGCTTTTGTATGTTAATGCCTTCAATGTTGGGTAAAATGGCAAATTTACAAAACCCGACGCATAAACAAGTAGGTTGCTAAGTTGTATATATGTTGGCTGTTAATAAACAGAATACCCCGTCGCAGCGAACCTGCGTACTCAGCGAATTTCAAATGCATATATATGTGTCTCACTACTACATAGAGCTATTTACCAAGTTTCACAAAAATAGGCCTTTATCCATAAATAAGTGATATAGAGCATTTTATTTATTCTCCATAAGAATAACATTAAGGTTGAGGACGTAGGTTTGCTGCAACGAAGAAGATAAGTAATATGTTTTTTTGCAATTATCAATATAACTGATCCAGGTGAAGCTATATACCAAGTTTTATTAATTTAGGTTCATAAGGGATATATACAACTTTACTTATTCTCTATATGAATAACATGGGGGCCGAGTATGCAGGTTTGCTGCTACGGGGACTATCAACAAAAAACTTGTTTTTTGTGCTAATATCAATACACCACAACTAGTTTAAGCCACATACCAAGTTTCATAAATATACGTTCATAAATAATCGAGATATAGAATTTTATTTATTCTCCATAAGGATAACATTGGACAGCGTACTGTGTTTATCACTTTGAATAACTCTGCAACGGTTGGACGTAGAACAACGATTAAAACACCAAAATGTTTGTTTTGTTGAGCTAAGCACATTAATAAACATAAATGTGAAGTTTTTAGTAAAACTATCTGAGAAAAATCTAAAAACCTTTTTCCCATAAGATTATCATGGGATACGTTTTTTTTTATTTTCTCCGCAACCACTTAACCTAGGTTAATGATTCAAAATACTAAATTTTTTTAAGCTCTATAAAATGGCTACAACCAAAATTGAGTGTTTTTTTAACATTTTGGGGTCAAAATTGCAAAAAACAGATTTTTAGAAAATTGTAAACACCCATAAAACCCCCTTCCCGTAGTGCGATCGATCTGGTTTTCGATCAAAGTCATAAATGCTACTTTCAACATTTGTGCCAAATTTCATCAAAATCGGGTGTTCTTTCAAAAGTTATCGCGGTAACGGACACACACACACATATATATATATATATATATATATATATATATATATATATATATATATATTTAAATTTGAACGAATAGTTTTTTTGTCATCTGGGGACCTCAAAACGAAAAGTTATCATGGTCATTATAGGGGAAATAAGCTAAAAATCTACAATGGGACATAAAAGTCAAACCATTTTTTTAGACCTCAGGGTCCAAAACGGATTCCCCCATTTACCTTTCCACTATCCACTATCTTGTTTGTCGATGAAAAACCGAATTGCTCAAGAACATAATAAATTAAAACTACGAATAACATTAAGTAAAATATAATGTTCCACCTGTTATTTCTGCTACACCCTTTATTAACGAAATGCAATATAACAGAAGTCAAATGGAAAATTATCGCTTTAAAATTCATCCGAAAAAATCGAGCTCACTATTTCGAAAACCAGTGAGAATACATTCAAAGTTCTTAAAGAAGCTTTTCACCCCCTCGCAAATAAATGTGTCTGTGAAGGCCTATTATGTTTAAAATTGCTAGAAATGTGGTTTATAATTAAAACCAAAGTTCGTGTAATAATTGATATTTATTTTACTAAGCCTAACCCAAACGTGTAAACCATTTTTTGGTTTACTTTTGCACGATCGTCCAGTCTGGTGTCCAATGTCCTCTATTATTGCTAACGGTTCTAGAATAAGCCTCATAAAATTTGTAATAACCCAATTTTTAAAATGCAGCCTTATTTATTTATGGTTTAGTTATAGACTTTATTGTTTGCATTCCGTTTTCCTCATTATAAAATAGATGTCACACTATAAATAACATTTCTTAATAATCAATCGTGATTATTTATACTTTAGAATATACTCTAGGTATTGTAGTTGTCTGCTAAGGTACTTTGATTTTCACACGACCTCACAAAACCTCAGCTGAGGTGCGAGGCACTGTGAACGTGTCTTAGAAGGTTTCCGTGTTGCATTATTAATACTTGCCCCAGCTCCGAGTCCCACTCTCAATGGTAGTATTGTGTATCTTTGTTAACGGCAATGTGTGAAACCAGGCATTTTATTAAATTTCGTGTCGTTCTACAAAGTTATTGAACATTGATTATGTTATACTTTGCATATGAATTGTATAGAACGCCCGCTATGTCATAAGCAGTTTAAAATACGCTTGATGTCCGGATAATAAATATCCTAGGTTGAACTTATTAGAATTTTAGACATATAAACTACCTCTGAATTATGTTTTAATTTGTAAATGGTATTTTTAAGAATTTAATTAAAAAAAATTGTGATACTGTACTTTACCCCCAAAAATGATGTAGTAAATAATTGTTTATAATATAAGAAAAAACAATAGAAAGTGATTTTTTTATCGTTGCTTTGAAGACAATGTGACACGTCACTTATAATTACAATATAATTAAACTGAGTCACTCTTTCCATAATTTTTATAAGACCTTAGGGCAAAGTTATCCGAAATAAGAATTGTAATCAAAAATTTTTGTTACAGGTACGAAATGATTTTTGAAATTATTTAAAACACGATAGACAGACCAAGTGTTTAATCAGATCATATGCTCAGCTGCGTTCATGTCACCCAAGCTGTTGATTGTGAGAATTATTTACACCTATGCAGTCCAAAAGAAATAAAGCAGTTGGGAATTTGAACTGGTAACACTTTCAATAAATATCATTACCTTCTGACAAACTCGATAATATTGCTAATAACTTTAAAACCAACCGACCTTCTACAGGGGATGGTGTTCTTACAATTTATTCTTATAATGGAAGCGGTTTCAACTCAATCATGAGTCACCATCAGCTACTGGTTGACATTAAATGCAAAGGTCATATCACATACCTGCGATTTTCATCAAAGTTATAATAAATAGACTTCAAAAACATTCAAAACACAGTTTACGTGACACTTAACAATTGTTACAATTACACATTTAAAAGTCCGACCGAGACATTGTCATATTGCTCGATCCGCGCACGACGACAAAAAATGAATGTTACAAACAACAGGAAACACAGAGCCAAAACACCAACAAAACCGAAGAAAATAAACACAAAATACATAACCAGTTCCATAAAAGTACACGAAGAAAGCAACAAGCACGGAAACTAACAGCTCATGCAAATAGAAAGCAAGCAGCCGAGTCCAAGCACTGGTCCAAGTTTCACGACGTTAGCAGTACGACGTGTGTTGTTTGTGGTTCTTCTTTTGATTTAGTTGGTATGGTGGATAGATCTACTCCATAGGTGTAAGAAGTAAGTGTTTTTTTAAATAGAAGCTGTTAAAGCTTTGAAGTATATTAATAACTTGTTATTTAAGGGATAACACATCCCACTGTATAGCATCTAACCGGTAATGTTCCACTACAAGGTAATAATTACATATCTAATTATTAAAATACAAGACACACAGAACTTTATTGACTTTAAACATAACTTTTTCTAAGATATTATTCGTTAAAATATTTTCATTCTAATTGCGTTTCTAAGAGTATTTATCTACATAGAAGGCGAAAGCCAAACACACTGCACCGAGAAAAAAATAAACGTAAGTATAATAATTATTTTATAAATTTACTGTAATTGTTTAATACACGTATTGCATTATTCAAAAGAATGGAATGAATCAGTTCGAATATATTGTTAAGTAAGTAATAAGGAAACAAAGAAATTGTCAGAAATGAATAATGATGAGGGCGGATGTTTCATCACAGACTTTCTTCACGGACGATAAAGCAATGACGCCACGCTTAGGAAACGTTCCTCCTTCTTCCCTTAAGGCTCCCTTTAAACTTGTATTATTTAGTACATCGCTACCATTCTAAGAGTTGTATAATTTAATTTGAAGTGTGGGAAAAAGTAAGCTTAGACCATAATTTAATTTTATCTTGCGATAAAATGAGTACTTAACTTTATTTTCCATGATATTTGTTGGGTTTAACATGAGACGCAAGCTATTCTTCTTTAGAACAGGAGTAAAAAAGTATTAAGGAGGATTGAAATTATAAAATAAGTAGATCCAGTGCTTGTAAATAATTTTAAAATGTTGTCTCTGGTGTTTAATGTTTAATCTTGCTTTAGCCTTATGTGTTCCTAGGTCTTCTTTGGATCAAATTGCATTTTGTTAATCAATAAAGCATATTTCTATGAAGAACGTGTCATATTGAACAACACTATTTACTCGGAGAAAATGAGAGAGTTATGTATTGTAAGACATCGATACATAATACTGAGTATGAACTGTAGCGAATATAGAACGTGACTCAATGGTAACTGGGTTATAGGATTTACTGCGAGATTGCAACTTTATTGAGTATGTTTAAAGAGGTGTTATGATTCTGATAGGGTTTAATATTTCCCGAAGCTATTGCTATACTATATTGAACTGCGATCGAAGGTTGCTGCATTTAAAGAAAAATATGTTTGCCCTCTTTCAACAAAATCAATTACATAAATGTTTATAAAATTCAGACTATTAGGTTAGTAATTTACTAATTACTATGACAGATTTTAAGAAGATCAACTGTATATAACCACTAATTGTATCTTTAGTTCTTTTGATGACTGAAATTGTATGTAGGTAGCAAAGATGATTTGTCTTTTATTAATTCTTATGGTTTAAGGGTCTAACTTAGGTTTGTATTCCGCAGTGATAGGGGTTTCATCTTTATAGCTGGGGATTAAATGTAACTAAATCGTTTAAATGCACGTTTAATGTACTACCAAGTACATAGTTGGTTTAAGTTGAAGACACTTTTGGTGAGAACGATCCACTTTTAATAATATAATTATTGCGTTGCACCATAATATATATTGTAACATAAATATTCAGGTTAAATAAACTTGTTTTTTTTTATAAAAACGATTTATTCTATGACGTAAATGAAAAAATAAATAAAATTACCGAGGGAGCCAGGATCAAGATAATTTATTTGATATTTTTGGACATTTCGATTTAAAATGAATTCGATTATCATCAGAAACATTAGTCCGCCATATCTTAGCTCGCTCATTCCTTTTCGTGGATATAATAGCGTACTCCTTGCGGTAAAATATTTTACTGATTAGAGATGTATACTATTAAACAATTATTAGTAAGGTTTTTATCATCAAACCATTATCTTATCTTACTATCTTTTTTTTAATATATACAATGGTAAATACAATTTAAATAAATATTATTGTGTTTGTTTTAGGTAATGGAAACCTCCTAGACTGTAAATAGTAAGTAAATCAATTAACTGTTTGTGATCCCAGGAATTAAGAAGAGGTTTAATGATTATAATTTGTATAAACTCAAAAAAAGACACTTGGACAAGGGCGAAATATATTTGTTTAATGTTTTGTGGTCAATAGAATTGGCCTATGGCTAGGCTAACGTTTTATACAAATAATAAAACATTTAGATAATATTTTCAAAAATGTGTCTAAAGCATTTTGTTTTAGTAATCAACTTAATCTATACTTTCCTCAAGTGTATATGTAGAGCAGTGAAAGCAGTTTCTAGCTAAGTAATGATTGTTAAGTATTTTATGTTAAAAATTTATTCTAAATTAAAATAATAACTCAATAATTTAATCTACACCCATTTTTTTATTTTGTTATATGATTTATTTAGTAATTTATAAATTAAGTTGTTACATATCAATAAATACGTAACATGCATTTACGTCCGAATACAGATCATTCTGGTAAGTTAATAAACATATTTTTCATATATTTGTGCGTATTAAGTACTTTTATAACCATACGTGCTATTTCTAATGGCTGATGACATTTTACCTTACAATTTAAAACAGATCTAACATATACGATACATGATTAAACTAATAGAATATTGTAATCATGATTTGCTTGACATCGTAGCAACTAAAACTTAAATTAATACGTTAAAACGAACTTAAAAAAGCACAATAAAATCGTAACAAGAATATGAAAGTAAGGAAAAAGGAATATGATATTTTCTGAAGATGTTGCGTCATTGCTTAGCCGTCCGCGGACTCGTCGGTAATGAGACTTCCGCCTTCAACAATGTTCATTTTAATAAATTGCAACCAACGACAACGATTTCCCTTTGTGTACTCTATGATAATTATAACTTACCAAGCTATTTGAAATATTCAAAAATTGCCCGGATAGGTATTCGTTGGTTATATACCGATGTTCTACTCACAACGGTACGTCGCCGTCGGTGGGCGTGCCGGTTAGGTTAGGTTAGCTTATGATACATTTTGTTATTCACCAATAACGCAGCCTAATCTAACCACAGAGGTCTAAAGAAATTGGAGGTCACGAAAGTGAATAATTCAGACTTTTAACCATTGTTAGTTCTGCTAAGAATACAACCAAGGTAACAAATTGTCTTCATATAAGTATGTGATGATATATCTTTAAGTATTCAATGTAGTAATCGTATTTTTATTTGTATGGCAGTTATTTGTATGAAGTTGGAATATAAAAATTGAACTACAAAACGAAAGTGGTAGTCATTTTTTTGTATTTGTATTTTTTCCTTTCTTGTAGTTTTTTGTTTGCATTATTTTATTATCTGTTTGTTTTGTGTATGCGCGTTAGGCACATACACTTTAATAGGGCACATACAAGCACACACATGTACTTTAACAAAGGACGCTTTACTAGTTGTTAATTACGTAATAAATAGATATAACTAAAACTGTATGGTTGCAAAACTGATTACAAATGAATGTATCAATATTTTTTCACTGAATGCCGAACACACTAATTTTAAAATCATAATGACGTGAATGAACGTGACAACTAAAATAAGAAAATTGTGAAATAGCATTTAGGTATTTTTGTCATCTTATATTGCATATGACTTTGAATTTAATTTCAAATGTTATACAACATTTAAAAAAATAGTTCTAGTACAAATGATAAACACTGTGAAGTTGATGTCAGCCCAAAATATTGTTTATTTCTAAAATAAAATGATTTATTATTCTGTTTCAAAATAATTTTCGCTTATCTTTTATTTACGTACTTAGGCCTACACATGTTTTGTATTTTTATCAAACAGAGGAGGTAGCTTTCTTTAAAGTTGAACATATATATGACTCATTTTCCGTTCTTTCATCAAATAAAATACGTCTTACAACAATATAAAGTATACCTACACTTATACTGTACTTACGTAAAAGACGGTAAAATATACACAAAAGATGAATATACACAATATACACAAGGCGATCGATTTCAACCAGTTACACCGGTCATCAGCAGGCCCAATCAGAGAATCTTAATGTAAGTACAATATGAATCTTGTATGTGAGTACAGTATAAGTGTAAATATACTTTATAGTGTTGTAAGACGTATTTTATTTATCCTGTTTAGTTGTAAAAACACGTATCATGCGAATAAATAAATTATTTAATGTTTACTTAACCAGTTGTTTTACAGCCTTTACTTATAAATTCACTAAATTTAAAATCATAAATATATTAATGTATCTATCGGATGTTGGCTTGGAAATAAACACATAAAGTTTGAATGGTCTCAACAAAATTAAAATTAAATTTATCAGGCAATTTAAAATTTTTAATTTCAAATTAATAGGAAATTCCTATACGAATATCTTTGTAAAATGCAGTTATTTTTATTTGTGTTTTAGATATGGTATAACTTTTAAGTGAATATACTCCTTAAATGTATCCTACGTTTGACGAAATAATTATTGATTGGAAAACTCTAAACCGGGATTTACAACACCTTTTGCAAAGAGCAATTAATGAGTTGTATTTATTAATTTAATATTATAAATAAAGACGTATAAATAAATCGAGAGTTTTAAAATTACGCTTATCAAACAAATCCACGCCTAACATCCAAAAGTATTTGATTTGAAACCCCTTTTTTATTTGAAGAATTTTATTTACGTGATGCAATGGCCTACTTAGGATTGGTAACTGATTAACAGTTATTGCCATTAGGTATAAAATAAAATTAGTAATACCCAAAAATTATCCAAAGCTATTGCTAGACAAAAGTGTTTTAATATTTTAAATAATTAATCGAAAAAATCAACGAATAGATATTAATTACTCTGGTTCCTAGAAATGAAACATACAGAGTTATCGGGGAATGTAAACGTACACGTACTAAATCAGAACGTACTTATCACTATGACGCAACCACCATGACACCTACCCTGACATACGTAATATCACAATAGGACAATAACCCTATTCAAGTTATATATGGCTGACATTTTTAATTTTATAAATAATTTTATGTATATAAGATTTTAAATTCTTTAACTAAACAGGAAACTTGATACAACTACTTGAATTGACGTCTTATAAAGAGTATCTCATCTACTACTAACCTCTTGAACATTATAAACAAACTCATACTAAATAGACATTTTGTTTTGTTTTAGAAGCGTTTTAATATTTTATTTGCCTTTATCAAATGGGAAGTTCCAAACACATTAAAATATGGTAAATTAAAATATTTCACGAAAATATGTTATCTATTTTTATCACAATGTTATTAGTACAGTTTTAGAATCCAAGACTATATAAATTGTTTTTTTGTTTTTTTTTTCATAGGTGTCTTTAACGCTGGCAAAATAATAGTTTCTAACGTTTCGGTTTTGTACTTCACCACATCCCCATTTTATTTAGGAACTTCTTACGAGTCTTCATATTTATTAATGATTAACACGCCCTTTGTCTATCAAAATATAAAGTAGGGCCTATAGAAAATACAAAACGTCAATATTTCTTCAATAATATGATTGAAAATTAATGTATTAATCCGTCTAAATCTTCCTATTCTAAACTTAAAACATAACGATGATGAAGTCATTGTTTTGTATGTAAGTATATAATAAACAAAGACACGTTAACTTCCTCTTATGAATTGGAACTATAGAAATTGACGATTCGGAATAGGTGTTATTTAAAAGAGTAGCGCGTAGAAAGCTTCATATGGATTTACTTTGTGATCAAATTTCAAATAACGAGAACATGAAGCCTAACGAGCTATATCGTTACGTCGCGTCGTTGGACGAATCCGCTTTGCCCTTTGATCTCTCCCCTCTGATAACGACTAAATTAATTGGTTTTATCAATTCCTGATTGTTATGCGTCTTTTTTAAACCAACTTAAAAACAAGCTTTCTCAGTAATATCCGTGAGTTATATCGACCTTTCTTTAAATAGTGCATTGAACGAGTATATCTATAAATATAATTTTGTATTACACAAGCCAATCTTATGTATTTCTTTAAAGAGTTGTGCTCTCTGTTTTATTTTGATTAATAATTGTGTGTATACAAAGGACTATCCGAACAGCCTTAGCCTTAGAGCCCTTATATTTTTTCATTTTTAGATGTATGGTTGAAGGGGTAGTGTAATTTTTTGCATGTATTTATAGTTCAACCTTGTATTATTATTACGATTTTGTTTGTATAAAGTAGTAATCACTTATTTTAAGTTATTTATTTTCTGGCAAACAGGAATGATGTCTGTATTTCTGTGTATTAGCTAAATGTGTTTGTTCTTATTTTTTTTAAATTTTTATATTATAAAGTCAAACCTAGTGATACTCGAAAAGGACTTATGTCATTATTGACGAGTGATTGAAAATATTAACTGTACTTGTAAAAAAATATAATTTAACAAAATGATGTACCTATATATATAATTATTTATTCATTATTCATATCGTACGAACAATATATTATTTACTTTGAGCTAATCGTCAAAATTGAAAAAGTGTAACATTTGATTTTTGTTCGATTTAAATTATTTATTTGTTTTCTCCATCGAGTTTATCATGCAACATACGTAATATTATTAACGTGCAAATAAGAACAGTCACGATTACATGCATAACAATAAATACATTAGATAAAACATGTTTGGATTCTTAGAAATATTTCAGTTGTTCTTGGGTACGTTGCAGTTTAGTTTATTTAGCCTCACCTTTAATACGTAAATTCAATACAACAAAATTGACACGAGACATAAAATTTTAATTAATAACGTTAACGATGCGCATCCAAACAAAAAATAAATAAATAAACCTCGCAAAGTAATGCTAGTTAAAAATAAATTTCTATACCTATAAAAGGCAAAGCCCTCACTCACTCATCTCGATTCCCCTACCTCCCATTTCCTACAGAGCTGTAATGTTGTACACTGATTCTTTAGGCATCAAATAGGAAAACTAAATAGTTTTCATTTTAATCTGACCTTAGGGCTCCATCAGAGACCCCGATAAAGTTCCCATGTATTCCTTATGGACATTCATTTTTGTTTGAGCTGATGAAAATACAAACAGCTGATCTTGATTCGTAGTAGTTCCACGGGCTAACCACAGAATGCAGCACACAACTGTAATAGTTTTTATAAATCATTTGCGGAGCGAAGCCTGTGGGTAACAGCTACTTGATAATATAATACGAGTAAAAAAAAGGTATTACAATTTCAATCTGTATCCAATAGATGACACAAAATAACAAAAGCTATCACTATAAATTATCTGACATTTTACAATGTTAACCAACACCTTTGGTAAATGTACAAAATAAGCTGAAAGGGTACATTTTCTCGGGGAAAGAATATTTTTAAATCATATTTTAGGAGATGCACGTTTCCATCTCAGCCCGAGTTTCCGCTCAATAAAGCGATGTTTCCACCGTATTCCCTCCCAACACAATAATAATGCGAGGATCTCACTCCGCGTCACTCTGACGCTGTCTGCATCTCAGAGCTGAACATTCATTAGATGTACTTTAATACTAATAATACTATACATGATAAATATTTAAATCCTCGATAACAGCATATATACGTAATAAATGCAAAGTTTTAACTTTTCAGTTTTACCTCCTTGGCTAAGAATTTATAAGTTTAACTTTTTAAAGTTTGATTTTTAAAACGAAGTTTAGTTCATAGACTATAAACTTTGTAGAAATAATATAATTCGTTCAATATTAATATATACTACGTGTAAAATTTAATGGGATATTTACACTGAAATATAAACAAAATACTTAAAATGTATTATTGATAAAAAGTAATATACTTTTTTGGACACATTGAATACTCGTAGCTCTGATGTTGTCCTAGTTTATCTGTCACTATTAATGTTACGGAACAACATTTTACAAGCCTAAGGAATCACATAGGCGGGTATATACAAGCATCATAAAATATTAATGGAATTGTAACGGTAAATAAACTCATCGTTTAAGGGGTACGATGTCAATCCCAAAACCCCTACGTGTTGTGAGTGACACAGTTATAGAAGTGTGTGTAAGGTTGCCTGGTCCCTCAACCTCTTCGTTAGTCTCTTGTCCATTGTGTACAACACCCCCTAAACAGTATGGCCGATTTTAGGAGCGCTGCAGTTATATATTTAATTTGGATAACTGCGCTATTTTAATAGCCTAAAGAGTGGTCCATCAGATGTTATGCAACACTACAAATACGGTAATTGGGCAACTGATTACAGGAGTAGACGTTCACTGCCGTTGTAAGATCCTGTTTTATTAATTAAAAAATATTTCCTTTTTAAATTATATACTTTAACATATTATACTGTATCAGTATTTCTAATCTTACCGCTTGATGATTATTGGCTTGATTCCCATCCGATGATAATATAACTCGGGTACTACTTGAACTCGTCTGGAACAAATCCAAACTAAATAATAACAGGTAAACCAATTATTTTACACATTGAAACATCTTTAGTTGCATTTAAAATAATTTTAACATTTAATATTGAAGTTTATAAAATCTAGCAGTAATGTGGTTTTTGAGCAAAATTATACATGACAGTGACAGGAATATTCACAATTGGTTACTTTACATTTGCATCATTATTAATCTGAAATTAGCAAAGATTGATTATACAAAACAATAATAATATATCTGGCAATGAAATAATTTACATACAAATTCATTTAAATATAATAATTTTAATTTAAAACTTACTATGTCAACGAGATAGTTTCATGTTGGGAATCAGCCATCTAATGAACTAATTTATTCTAATTGAGTTTAATTACAATCACAACAGCTGTTACTTCAGTGCTTTATAGGTAAAATGAAATACTTATAGTTAATTAACTAATAATGAAGCATTTATATGAATTTAATCATACAATTGAATTTGATTTGAATTTATTCTCCCTAAAATAATGTTACTTCTAAAATAATGACATGTATCATCAAAAATCTGTACGATTGTCATCTGGTGCTTCCATTTCTTCATTTATCTTCCAGGTGCTGTTTACATCGGGGTTCCCTTGCCATAATACCTTTAATTGGTTCAGTATTTGCTCTTTTGGCCACATGACCTGTCCAACCCAGGCGTCTAATTCTCGCCCACGCTACAACGCCTGGTACCCAAAAAACTTTGATTTGATCTATTTGTTGTTACTTCTTACATAAATTCTGATAAATCGGATTTACACTTAGAAAAATCTATAAATGTTTAACAGAATTTATTACCATTAACTATGGAAAACGTGAAATTAAACATGGAGTGACCTTAAACATGCTGATAAAAGGTGAATCAGCTAAACAAATCTGCTCGTCATAGGAGGACTACATTATGTTTATTATTTATTAATACTACATTATGTTTATTTGTTTAGTTCTGTGCATAGGGATTTGTGTATTTTTTTGTAGTTTTAATACATCTGAAGTCCTTTTTTTAAATCTAATACTCTATACTTTGATTCAAATTCTACACACTCCACAAAAAGCAGGAGTCTTTAGCTTGAGTAGATTCCTTAGAGCAACCTATGTACTCGATCACTTAAGCTCCGGTTATGTTAACAATTTGCAACATTTGGTAGGTTGCCAAATTTTCCTTTATTGTTCTGTACATTCTATATAGGTTTTCTTAAAATAATTTTCTAGAAACGTGTATAAAACGATTATCTTAAGGTAATATCCTTTAAGCGAACAATTAAGCTGTGCCTATGCAACCTTAAAATACTAGAAACAACGATACACATTTTCATACTGTGCATCTGTCATCGAGTTCTATTGAGCTACGGCAAAGTAAAAGTAACAATTTATCACCTACATTCTATTTTGTGTTTCCTCTATAAGACAAACAGTTATTGTTTGTTCTTGCTGCAGTGCTTTACCGACGAGCCATGCTGCAGTAAATACTGTTCATTTTTCTTCATTTGTTTATGTGATTAAATGAACGATGGAAAACAACGAATGTGATAACCTTGACATGTAACTAACATCTTTGAATAAACTGTGTATTATTTTACTGTAAAAATAAGTTTATTTTTCCGTAGCTATTTCCACTTTTTTTTCTCAGCTAAATTTATAATATTTATTTTTAATTTTAATATTAAGAAGCGCGTGTTCTTCTTGTACTCTTCACGGGGAAGCCATTGTCTTAAAATCCAATTAAGTACTAACTATAATTACGGGCACACCACAGTGACACGCTGTAGTTAGAGACACTTCATATTGTATGTGTTTAGTTTAATTAATTGAGTTTAGCTAGAAAACATGTGAAATAAACCTAGAAAAATGTATTACATAATAATAACATGAAGGTTTTGAGGGCCAGTGGGGTGGAACCCTAAGGCCAATGATAACCGTAATTAATGTTTAATCATCTAGAGAAAACTCCTTTTAATTAACTTATCAGTTGTCAAAATCAGCCGTAAAGAATGGAAAAAAATTAAAAAGTCCCTATACAACTAAGAAGTAAGATTAATATTGAGAATTTAAATAAAAAAATATTCTTTCCTAGTATTTTGAGTTTCTCATGATGACACTAGGTGATCACTATTAAGAGTATATAATTTATTTGTTTGATACATTCTAGAATTAACTGTCGTCCTCATAGATAGTCTTAAAAACTTCAATTAATGTTTATAGTTTTATATCAGCCACAAAACGCTGCAACAGTCCTTGTAGTTTATTGGACTGATTTAATGATTATAATGTCGACGCGATCAAAAACTTGTATAGTAATTCTAATTTAACTTCCTTATTTCATCCCATTTGGTTGGTTGCAAAGGTCAGTCTGCTCTTGTCCTTGGCCGGCCACACATGGTAAATAATGTGTACGCTTATTGTGAATTTTTTTAATGTTTAATGTTTCTATGTGTCAGTGTCAGTACAAGTTTGTGTTTAATGTTGAAATGTTTTTAAACAAAATACTATGACAGTATTTTATTCTGTGATACAACAAGATTTGTTAATGGAACAAAACTAGTCCCAAAACTAGTTATCTTATAAACTAGTGGATTGATGATGACAAGGTATGTAACCTTATTTTTTAAGTCATACAATCAATCCAGGAGGCAAATAGCATGAATACGGAGGATTAAGTTTACAGTTAGGCTGTACCCAATTTTACGGTTGTACTTTGTCACTGTTGTCATCTTGTCATAGAAAAATATCACTGGAATGTTATTCCTATCAGCTGGTGTAGAGTTTTGGTAATGTTGCACGTCTACTATTGACTGATCTGGGTTGATAGTCCAGCAAACCACGCCCTCAATTGGCAACTTAATTGTCCGCAATTATAGTGTTGGTGCACTTAACGGCTTCTCTGTGAACTCGCGGTTTCGTGACGTGTTAAAAACGGTGCGAAGCTCTGTTCCTTGTTTATCTGTTAAAAACACACAAATAAACGGAAAAACACATTGGTGACCTCCAAACAGTGATGGTTTGAAACATTTTTACTTATGATTAAGTAACCAAGCCATCAAAATTAGAGGAGAACGAAGTCCTGAAGGGGAAAGGAATTACTTAAAGAGCTACAAAAATACATTTTATAGATTATTAAAAGCGATGTATTGTAACATCAATTTAGTGTCTGTATTGTCTTCCTCTTGGCATCCCCCTCACAAAGTTTCCCCCACACCTGGAGTTCCCTGTCAAAGCCCAGTAATGGCAGGGTTAATGTTTAATGTTCCCAGCGGAATAAGCTGTTACTAGACCTGTGCCGTCAGATACTAACCATCCTTCCAGGACGTACACATTAGTTGTTTTCTGTAAAATCCTGGGGACCGAGCTATGCTTGGGAAATAGTCATTAAGTTCGTTTAGATGACTTTAAGTAACTTTTCACCTTGTCCTCCTATGACGAGCAGATTTGTTTAGTTGATTTACCTTTTATCAGCATGTTTAAGGTATTTCCAGTTGTTATCCAGTTGTAAGGTTGTTCCAGTTGTTGCTCGATGCCATTTTTATTAATTTTGGATATTACCACTATATGTAATCTTCACTCAATTGTTTTATTCACTGCTTAGGGAACCACGTGTTCATACATAACAACGTGAGTATTACTTCAACAGTTCGCTGGGTGTTTACAAACTACTGTTATGATTCTCTTGATTTTATTTTAAACTCCATAAGCTAAGTTTTTTTTAGATTTTAAAATTCGTTAATCTACAAAATTATATTTTTCCTGGAGATGAGGCCGGTCTAGAACCTATTTTTAACCCCAAAATTAGGAACTTCTGACGTTTGAAGGAAGTTGTTCGGAGCCGTTTTTGAATCTAAAGCTGTAAGAAAACAAGCAAGCAAGCAACCAACAAGGCACGCAACAAACAAAGCAAGCAACCAACAAAGCAAGCAAACCTTGCTCACATTATAGTATAGGATAACCTATATTGTTACAAACATTTAACTTTGAGCGCTATGCAGTTCATGTTTTTAAGAGTTTAACGAACTATGCCGAAATACTTTTATCATTTTCTAGTGCAAACCTTAATTATGAACTATGGCTTGGGCAGGATTCTTAGTTTTAAAATTTAATTTTTGTTTTTCATTTAGTTATGCCATTGACTATAAATACTGAAGTAGACTTCTCATTGCCACTGTAAACTCTGTCCCTAGTTTTGTGTGTACCAGGATTAAAAGCGGACGTAGTTCTCACTAATCATCAACAGAGTGTACTGATGTCATCTACTACTTATTCTCTCAAGGAGGGGATAATACAACATTTGGTGTGTCAGGAAGCAAACATAAATTCATTATTACTTGCTTTCTGGGGTGGATATATTTTAAAGGTTAATTTTAATAACTAAAATAATTAGTTGATAGCAGCACAATCTGTTGGTGATCGAATCAAACTACTTCCACTTCAAATTCTGGCAAACACTAAAAGTGGGACAGCTGGGCCATATAGATGCAATGTCTCCTTCAGTATATATAGTCGTTTGTACAGGGTTAGGCAAAAATGTAGATCCACCCTGTTCACTTTTTAATAGGTCGAGATTGGAAAATAAAACTCAACACACCTCTATAAAGAAAAATTAACTTTTTGGTCAGAGACATAATTTTGCCCATGCCCCTAAATGTACTATTTTGGGGGCAGAACGAGTTTTTTAATGTAAATCCTCATTTAGCGATACCTCATTTCGAAGGTTTTTATAATAGAAGAATAGCGAAAACTAAGTTTTTTTATCTCAAGCCAGTACAAAATGGCGTCCAATTGAAATCGTAATTTTTGCCCAATGACGGGTAAGAGAAACAACTTACAAATAGGAATTCTATTATTTGTATTTATATGCATGGTTTTTAATATTTTATATAAGGACTGATGATAAAATGGCTAGAAACATGCATTTGTTCCAATCAAATTTACTCTTTTGAAAAAGTGAATATAACGAGAAGATGTAAGCTAACGAGCCATATCGTTAAGTCGCATCTCGTTGGACGAATCCGCTTTGCCCTTTGATCTTGTCCCTTTGATAATAAACAAATTATTCGATAATATCAATTCCAGAAGTTGACGTAATTCTTTTCTAGTGATTTATAAAGAAACATTCTGAGTAATTTCTATATATTTTTAACGGTAAATCTTTATTTTAAACCAGTGGTTATAAAAGCAAAATCAAAGTAGGTTATTGTTGGTATTATTGATTTTTTATAAACGTATTGTGAAATTAAATCACGTCTCTAATTGGAATTTATTTAGGATTTTACCTTAATGATAATACAATTATGAGAACAATACTTCCTAATTAGGATTGTAACAACACATTTTAATCGAATTTTGTCCGGGTTTGAAAGTTGTTGATGTATTATAAAAGTTAAATATTAATTTCACCATCCGAATTTAATAATTCATTTGAATTATGATAAAAACCGTATATAATATAATTTTAATCTAATTGAATAAGGTGAATTAAATAAGGTAAGGCTGTTGTTGCTAAATTAGGAAACCCCATCATGCCTACTAGGCACGTCTTCTACAAGCGGGAATTTTGTGCAGTTTACCGGAAGGATAGGATATAGCAGGAAAGGAAGGTTGGGATGGGACAGGCAGCCAAATTTACCTTTCAGAGGGCCAACTCCCGTGCTCCTGTGACAGTTGGAATCAGGCTCAAACAAGCGGACCCGCTTTGCCCTCCAACTGGTCAACTCAAAGGTATCCACGTAAAACAGCCAGGGACCATAAATTCTAAGGTTGGGGACCAAACCAGGAGTTTCCGTCCCGTGTCGCTGCAAGTGGAGGGACCAAAGGTGAAAGGAAAGTTTGTCATAGTGGACAGCCAAAAGACTTACCATATGTAATGACAACTTCATTTGCTATACTCAATGTCAGCTTTAAAACTGGTATAGACTAGTTTAAAGTTGTCCTGGGACCCATAGGGTATTTAGAGTGTGTTTGCGTGGGCTTATGAAGATACGAAATATCTGAGGAAGGATCAAACAATATAGTTACATATTTTTAGGCGAATTGTAAATTAACTGTATATAAATCTCGCTATATAAAAATAATATAGAATTATAAATTTCAAATATTCAGTAAAATTATCATTTAAAACCAATATACCCTAAGATATGTAAAATCCATCCCAACCGGCTTCCTGCAAAATTTTTAGTCTAATAATTAAATATGTAAACATGTAAATCCGTAAATATGTAAATATTACATATTCGTGACATTTTAACTATGTAAATGTTGAAAGACATTCTCAGTATAATATGATGCGGAAGATAACTTAAATATTGTAATTTATATTAACTCTTTAGTAAATTTATCACAATTGCCTTAAACTAAAGCTTAATTGTTATCTCTGCTTCGTCTTTTGTGTTCTGATACCTAACTCTGCTAGCAGCGAGAATATATTAAACGTTCTACGATGTGGAGGACTTAACTCAAGGAAATGAAGGAAGCAAGTAATGGAACGCGGAATGGTGTGTGGATTATGTTAATCGTTATCAAAATAATTTAAGTTATAAAACATTGTTCGCGTTATCATAAAACCTCAGTAGGATGATTACAGACAGTAATTTGATAAAGAATGTACCTGAAGTTTGTTCAACATGCACGTTTCTATAAACTGACATATGTACAGTAAATGAGAAGAATAATCACTAAATAAAATTACATTACCTTTAAACATTTTCCAGTGTTCAATCGGTTCTCGTAGTTGCAAATTACATTAAATAGTTGTGAAGAAAACTTCCTTATATTTATAAAAAGATATAAAATATAAACTCAAATTTTAGGAAATGCACGTTCCATCTCAGCCCGAGTTTCCGCTCAATAAAGCAATGTTTCCACCGTATTCCCTCCCAACACAATAATAATGCGAGGATCTCACTCCGCGTCACTATGACGCTGTCTGCATCTGCTTTACAGCTGAACAATTATAACACGTGGTTAGATAAGAATTTAATAAAATATAAGCAGTTGATTGTGAGTTGCATCACTTATTAAAGCAAAGAAACAATTTTTTTGGTTCGCTGTTTGATTAGGAACATACCTACTAAAATGTACTTTATTGTTTATACAGTAAGAGAAATTAAATCATAACAAGTAATATACGTATTTTTACGCAACAATTAACTTTTTATTTAAACTAAAGTCTAACTAATGACCTTTTAAATGGGATTTGACGTATAGTATTTTCTTGATACAATCAATTGATACTTGTATATAAAGGTGTATCTATCATAAGCAATATTATTGACCAGTTCTTGACAAGCCTGGGAAATCTAACAGGTGAATTTAAAAAAACTACGATTATGCATGTCCCAGGACTACCTTAAGACTGGTCTTTACCTGTTCTGAGGCTGACATTGGGTACAGCAAATGAAGTTGTCATTACATATGGTAAGTCTTTTGGCTGTCCATTATGACAAACTTCCCTTTCACCTTTGGTTCCTCCATTTGCAGCGGCTAGGGACAGACTCTCCGGGTTTGGTCCCCACCTGCCAACCTGAGAATGGATGGTCCCTGGCTGTTGTACATGGATAACCTGTCAGTTGAGTTGACCAGTTGGAGGGCAGAATGAGGGTCCCCTGTTTGAGAGCCTCATCCCAGCTGTCACAGGGGCTCTGGAGTTGGCCCTCTGAGGGGTCGATTTGGCTGCCGTCCCTTCCCACCCTTGCTTTTCCCGCTATATCCTATCTTTCCGGGAACCTTCACAATATTCCCGCTTGTGGTAGATGTGACTAGCAGCTATGCTGGGGTTTCCTAATCCGCAACAATGATGATGATGATAGGATTATGCATTAGTTACAGCATAAAATAATCTGTAGAGTGGTTGTACATGCATGATATTAGTTCATGTAACAAAGTATCGTTCATAAGTGTTATCACAAGATTTGTAAAAAGGCTTATGCATTTTCATTACTTCGTTATACAAAGATCATAATCCAACACTAGCATAAGTCAATAAAGAAAACGTACAAAGAAGTTCTTGTTATTATATATAAGTCATATTTTCAACCAAATAATCTTGTTTGTAACACTTGGGGGACAACACGTATTACTAATGTAGATGGGTGATATGCAAAATAGTTTAATTCAAACTATAAATATAAAGATATTTCATTTAAATATATTTGAATACAATTTATACTTTAATAAATTTCCTCCTTAAGTTATCTAGAAACGTTAAGGAAAAATAAATTTGTTTTCAATTGCATATGGATATATCAGTTGGCATGTGGTAATTAAGGTTGATATCACATACTTTGGGGCCGGGAAGTACGCCATTCTGACTTCCCGGATCCAAACCTAACGGAAAAGGATGTAAATACTGATATATAATGGACAGTCCATACCGAAACCAGGTCTTCATGATTAATTCAACGTTATGATAAATAAATATCCTTTGACTATAATAAAAAACCAAACTGCATGTGTACGGTTTTTAAAGCAAACATATTATTGAAACTAAACAGAATTACGTGAATAAAGAATATGTTAAGATAACTTGTTTATGCGTTTTACAGTAAAAGTAAAAATATAGGCTTTTTATGACGATTTAAATTTGGGTTATTTAATTGTTTTCTATGCATTTGTATGAGTTATTCGAGCTATGTGTAACATTATTATGTACAATATACAAATCCTGCCAAGTACAAACCTTTTGCAGCCAAAGAGGGTTTTCAAAATATAACTTTCAGTTTCTTAAAGGTATGTTACTGATTAATTGAAGGTTACAAGCTGATATTTCAAATACTTAGTTTAGTGTTATTGGTGGATAACCAAAACCTGATATTTTAGGTCCAAGGTATGTAGCCTATGATATTTAACTAGTGTGGGTTTGATATAAGTCAGCGTTATAAGATACCAACACATTAGTTTTTTTCCTAAATAGAAATAACAAACAGCTGAACAATCCAGAATCTAACAATTCCAATTTGCTTCCCTCTCTCTCTCTTGTAAGAATATTAAACGAATTGGTTTTGTCAAAGTAATTTAGAATTAATTTCACCTTATGGTCACTTCTGGATGCAGAACGATCTCGAATCATGTCTCCTTTAAATTAAGAATTTTCCTTAAGAAATGTATCATACTTTACCTAAGGCAAAGTCCTCATTAAGCACTTAATAAATTGTTCCCTTCCTTGCCACTAATTGAACCTGATAACCCAAATTGTAAAGAAATTTAACTCGATAGGCCTTAACCCTGCAGAGTTTACAAATGCTGTTACACAATGGATGCCAGGATGCCAGAAAGTTTTGTGGGGGTGATTACCCTACTCTCCTAGGCCCTGTGCCCCATTAACTCAAATACAAATCCAGAATCCTATTTAAATGACCGCTATGTACTTAGTGTCAAAGAACACAGTGTTTTCATAAACACCTATAGCACGTTTACTTCTCGACACTGCCCTATCGGCTACGGTTCAAAGACGTAGTTAGTTCAGTTTCTATTATCTTAGTAATCAAATAAACACAGCTGCCCTTATTACAGTTGTTTGGGTAGAAGTATTCATGCCTGTCAAATCACTCTCATTGTCTAATAAAAAGTAACGTATCCTTTAAACTATGGTTTAGAGTATAATTTACATTTAAAGAACCTCGATAAATATAATAGTAAGTTTTGTTTACACTTTGTTTATTATTTCAATGGCACTATGTGGTATAATGGATTAAAAACTAATGGTATAAGGTAAGTAGAAACAATAAAATGTTATAAAACGTAATATAATATTAATTGGATAATATATAAACTTATATCGAAAATAGAAATATATACTTTGAAAATAAAACAAATAGAGTTGGTTGAGTGACATTTGGATCATAAAGGGAAAATGTGTGCAGTGTTGTTGAATGAGTGATAAACTATGAACGAGATAACATTGACAATAACAGGTAATAAGATACGAAAAGACAAACAACTCATTATATAGTTAACTAGTTGTGATTTGCAAACACTTCTTTTGATTTAACGACTATATTTCAAATCCTGAAACTGGATGATGTATCTTGAATTATAATGCATAAAAGTATGTTGTATTGTATGTACGTTTTATAATCTAACACAAACCAAAATATTCTAATGTTTAAGCTATTGCATTTCAACAGTCAGTAACAATTAGGTTATATTCAGGTAAACAATTTTTTTATAGTGAACTTTTTGTACAGAGTGATTTGAAATCGTCAAAGGCTAATGATTGCTTGTTTAGATGGAACAAACGCACCCTTGTCAGCCAATCAGAGGCCGTTTGTGCATACCCCACCCCCACTTTCACTATATAAAAGAAATAAAATATTTTCTCGTCCTATAAACAGCTTCCATGCCAAATCCATCTCTCAGGTTTGCATTGAGTTTATGTTTCAGCTATATTTGATCACTGTGTTTTAAAGTTTGGTTAATTATGTAAACTTACATAACGCCAACGATAATTAACGTTATGTTAAATTGTTGAAGTAGAGACAGCTGTTATTCTCAAGCACAGGATTGTTTACAAATTGATTATAAAATGTATATTTAAAAAATTAAACTTGCTTTTAAAATTGTAATTTTTTTTAGCAATTTGTAAACACTCCAAAAATTGCTGCTCTTGCTTGAAAATCACAACTTTCTCTAAAGCGAGAAAACTTTATACGCGGCTTTATTTAATTCGTGCTTGGAAGGAAAAGAGCTGCTATGGATGCATATAATATAGTATAATATTTTCAGTGTATTACATAAAAGCTTAGCGTACAAAATTACTCTATGCAGGGTAATATATATGTTTATACAAACGTAGTCCTCTTCTTAAATACTTTTAACCTTATCTGACTTCAAAGTTACGTAAATAATTATAGTTAACTCATATTGGTGTAAAGTAAAGACTAACATAAATTTCACCCTCTAACCTTAGACAGAAAAATAACAGTACAACAATTAAATTATTACTAGAATTAGGATCACAGAAAAACAACAATTACCAATCCAACATAGTTAATGTAATTATAAAGTTATTATCAAAAAAGTATCAATGTTTTACACCATCGTTAAATTTGTCTTCTTCATCGATTTCTGTACACAAAGTTTCCCCCACATCCGGAGTTCCCTGTCAAAGCCCCGTAATGGCAGAGTTAATGTTTAATGAACCCAGGGGAATCAGCTGTTACTTAGACCTGTGCCGTCAGATACAAACCATCCTACCAGGAAGTAAACTTGGTCCTGCTTTTATGTCATTATATTTGTTTTCTTGTAGGTACAAATAATAAGATTAATAAGATTTACTGCACAACTATAAGTAAATTTCCTCTTCATGGCTTTCACTTACGCAAAACTGTTATCAGTGTATTAGAGGGAAGTTTAGCTTGGATAGAGTATGTAATATTTTTCAAGCGTCTGAAGATTGTTTAAAGAAGTACGCAAAATAGTACTCTGAAAAATCAGCGCTTACATATTTGCAAATTAACGCCCGTCGTACGCTTGGTTGTGGCATTAAAGGTGACATTAGCTATATTTAATATATACCACAGCTTAAATCAAATATTAACAACCAAGTCATATACCAATTTGTACCTGAACAAGGGGAAGCGCAGTGATGTGAAAGCCCCTAAGGAGATTAGGGTGGCAGAGAGGGGTGTTTTGTCACATTGCCCCAGGGGAATTAGGGGGAATGAAAAGCCACTGGTAATCGTGTTCTCAGTTATTCATGACCGTCTTTCATTGCCTGGGATATGAGCAACTTGTACTTTAAATTTAAGGTTACTTCATGTTAAAAAAGCATATAAGAAGCTCACTAGGAAATTAAAATAATAGTATGTTAAGAATAATCTTTAATACAAACTCATTATGACATGTTTACATTAATAATTGGGCACCTGTTGGAGTTCAGTGTAAGAGGTCTCGGGTTCGAGTCCCGGGACGTCCACCAGTCTTTGAGAGGTTTGGACCGTTTTTCTCTAACAACATTGAATACAAAATGCCACTGGCGTAGACAAGAGAAAAATAATATCAATAACTGATCACATCAATGATTCATTCCATTCGTAAATTATAAATTGTAAATATATTGAAAATAGTAGAAAAAGATACCATTTGATATGATTTTTAATATTTTAAATGAAGTATAAATTATATTTTATGTTATATTCAAGATATTTTGCGCCCTTCATCATATTTAAGTGCTACCCTAACCTGTTAGATACATTAAAAAACATTAAAACATAATATTTTTTAAATAGTAGTTATTTCCAGCTCTACTTTCTCGATATATTTATAAACTGGAACCTGTAGTAAGATGTTCTTAAAAAATTTGTCCACTCTTAATAAAATAATAGACAAAATGATTAGGAATAAAATACACAGTTTACAATGGGAGTTTTTAATCCTGAAACACGGGAAAAACATTTGTCACTGGGTGATCAGAATTGCGATCTCCCACCCGGTTTAAAAACAGACTGGTGAATTTATTTGAAAACGATTACCAGAACATTACCAATTACGGGGTTGTTTTGAGGGTCGAAGTCGAGAGTAGGATCGGAGGGGGTGGTAGGGGGTGGGGAGGGGAGGGTTGGGTTGAGTCAGCATCCTGATTGAAAGGACACGAGTAAATTTCCGATGAGGGGAATCACGGTGATGAGGAACGACCTGTCAGTGGAAACAACTTTGGGAAGGCCCAATGTGGACTGGGGCTGATGATAAAACAGCAAACATTTAGGCAGAACAACTGAAATAGTTCTAACAAACACAATACTTTAACGGAACAAATTGTGATGCAGTTATTAAATGAATCCTTTGTTAATTATTGCACATGGATAACTATTGCATAAAATATATTATCAAGATTAAATAAGTAAAATTAAATTACAAATTAAAGAATTATAATTCACTAGCAGTTACCCGGCGTGCGTTGCTGCGCCCAAATTAATTTGTTTACTAATTACAGCTGTTAATTAATTTTGTAAACACTAAATATCTAAAACCTGAAACTGCACCGTTGTATGCCCTCTGGGTCGGAGTCCTTTGGACAGATTTGCACCAAACCTCACACAAACCGTCCTTGAATAATGCTTAATAATGCCTGAAAGTTTCATTACAATCTGTCAAGCGGTTTCGGAGTCCATAGGCTACATACATATATATATATATATATATATATATATATATATATACATACTTCCTATTTTATATATTTAGATTGAATATCAAATACGAACACTTTAAACATTCATGCATTTATATAACAAAGTTATATTACTTAAGTAGCTAACCCAAGTTTGAATATTTTATTAAAATATTTAATCAAAATGTTTAGGTAAATTTATCATACAGCAATTATTATACTAATAACAAACAACAGATACAAGTTAATAAATCTCAATATATTCCTTTTAAGGCGTATTAACAGGATATATATTTACTTTTACTGTTTGTTTGTACAAGGACGCTGCCTTTTAAAATCGTTTTTACCCTCAAGCCTTTTGAATCAAGAGAACTTTTTTATATTTTAATATTCAATATACTTGACTGGAATATACCATTACTTTTTGCAAATAAATATCGTGTAAATTGCATATGTTTATGGTCTAACCAACCATATACAATTTAAAAGCGATTTAAGAAGAATCAACGAATCCCTTTATATAAATCCAAGTGCATATAGTTGGAAGGAAGGTTGTCACGTTTAAAATATATTATATCAACTTCTTGTAATGGTTTTGCAATGCTTTTCGTATTATATCCTTTTAAAATATTAGATTCTTAAACTGTTTAAGCTGCGCGCTATTTTATATTATACAATTTACCTGAGGAGATGTTTTACAAATTTTACAAACACGTAATGTAAATCCTAACTAATGTTAGAATATCGTATTTTATTATAAAACTCGTATGTAAAATATTAACAGTGCTAATTTTAACCAAGAAGCTTCCCTATAAAATTCATTATACATTCAAAATCTGTAAAATGTTCCTAACTTGATTAGTTTTCCTTTAATCGTGTCTCTATTGTTGGCCTTTCTCTTTGTAAAAAATCACCTTTATATCAGAAGATGAGGGTGGGCCCATTAAGCCTTGATTGGCTGTCAAGGGGGCAATTGGTAAATTCAAGTAAGGATCCTTTCTCCTTAACAACTTGTCAAGCGGGTGACTGTTCATAATCTCGCTCCGTAACTGAAAGGTAATCTTACTAATATTTATATTTACTTATTAACTTGTTGTGCTAATAAATTTATGTTACTGAATCATCTTACTTCAAACTGTGCCACTTAGCAACTTGAAAATACTTATACTTACAATTTAGTCATATAAGACTCAATTAAATCAAATAGATCTTTAAACCTAACCCAGTAAACAGAATACAGATAGGTCATTAGATAGATTTTAGAATTACACTGAGTTATACAACTTTAATATGAACGTTATTTGTCCGTAGAAACACATAAACTACAGTCACTCTTATAACAATCACTAAGTAATTTGTTAATTAGTTAAGCAATTCAGAAAATTAAATTTTCTTTCGTTCATAATAGCTCGGTATCAGCTACAGGAAAGGTATATGTATAAATTAAATGGTTGTGACCAAAAGTGATACGTTTCAAATGTATGAATCTTAGAGTTTTCTTTATAATTCAGGATGATCAAAAATCTTTTAAAGTGATACTCAAATGAATATGTAGGTCTAATATGCAAACATTTACAAGTTGCTTCTATATCAAATGACTCAATAACCTAACACTAATTTTCAAACTATAAGGTATAATCAAAGCCTACGTTTTATTTTAATATTGGTTACATAAGGAAAACATGCAATTTCGATTTCAATTATGTTTTTATTAGAGATTAGTTTATTTAATCTGAAACCAAGCAGTCATATAGTAATAATAAAATAAAAAGTTTTAAGGTTGTCATAAAAAGCCATCTATTATGATTTTTGACATAAATTATATTTAATTTACAACCATAAATTATGTACTACCTATGGCAAAACAAATAGCAGTTAAATTTAGTTGTGTCTTAAAGATATCTGAAACTAAATAGACAATGACTTTTTCAATAAACAATGATATTTAACAACCAATTTGTATCATTGGTTGGATTTTAATAGCAATGTATTACCTTTAGATTACAGTGAATGAATAATGAGTGTTTTTCTCTGACACTTTTTGATGGCTTTGTTTCACTATAAATATAAATATGTCTCTGACTTGTATTGTGTTTTTATAAAAGGTTCTTCGAAGGATGAAAATTACTGTTTACTCAGTGGAATGCACCACAAGAACAAACGGCCTTTAAGGGTCCTTCTTACATAGCTTCAGGGAAATCAACAGGAATGAAAGGATTCTGTCAACGTATCGTTTAGTCATTCATGACTGTGCAGGGTTGATACTTAGCAAACGACTAAAGAGAATATTTGTTCAAGGAAAATATTTAAGCTAGAATATTTTAGTGTAATTGAAGTTTACGAACGGATTAAAATGTGCAATTGATTGGAAATAGTTAATAAATGAGAAAGCGTTTAATGGCTTCCAATATCATTTTACGGATGTTAAAACTATATTTTACCTACACACTATTGTATTGATCTGATAAAACAAATGTACTGAATTAATTGATTTAATCACTGAACTATATTGTATTGTATAATATATAAACATTTAACTATTACTGCTGATGCTAATCAATGTCATACTTACTGTATACAGATGGCTGTGCATATCTTTAAAAGTGATTGTTTTATCGTGTTATAATTACTATCTTTATAATATATATTGTACATAATTTGTGTTGACATCATTATGTTCTGATGGTTGCCCATGGTAATTAAATGTATAAAATAAAATTAACGAGTGTGACACTTTAAAAATGCTAATTTTAGCCAACATTGGACTTAATTTAAATTTGTTTGTTGCAGGTAATATTCTGAGATGTCGTCAAATTATGTAAGTTTCATTAAATTATTTTAAGTTTATTTTCATGAAGACAACACAACATATATAAATGTATATTTGAAGATTAATTACACAGAAACAGTATCTTTCAAAGAGGATAAAGATTAACGTTATAAAAATACTTACCATAGTGTATTTAAATAAATTCCCTCACCACAGCCACAACTTAAAATTGTTTAATTCGTATGCACTTTATGCTTTAAGTTAAGCTTTCCTTAGAACTTCCTTATAAGAGATCTCGACCTTTGTTTCCACTCATTATATATATTTCCTCAAATGCCAAAAAATACCAAATAAGTTTCAATGGATATTATTTTAAATTCACGGCGTTTCTCTAATCACAACAAAATCTAATGAGGACATAAATAGAGTGTCTAGAGTATTATGAAAGACATATCGAAATAAACCATCCTCCTGCCTGATTGTAGGTGCCTTTCCCCATTCATCAAAACCGTCGATGAGTACGAAACTTGAATTTCTCTATTCACAATGCCAATCATAGTATTTAAACTTTTCCGCCAGTTCCTATTCATAATTGTATATTTTTATTCATGTGAGTCGTACAACTTAGTGTGTGTTAATAATTAAAGCGTAATAATTTTATATTCTAGTAATAATATGTTTCTTATCAACTGTGTGTGTGTAAGTGTGTTATATATGGAACTTTTGTACATAATATCCTTTTTACATTGTTTTGAAATCATAGATCTAAAACATTCAAGATGGAAATTACAATATATGTCTTAATATTTATGTCTATACCGTTTAATGCTGCTACATCTAGGTAAAAAACAAAGCCATGCAATTCTTTTTTTAAATAATGAACATACAACCTAACTGATTAAGGATTAGTCTGGTTCTTAGGCATACACATCAAAACTGTTTAAATAATTAATTTAATAACTTTTCAAGTTTGAAGTTAGCTTTATAAATGGATCAAAACAAATAACAGGAGAGTAAATGTTAGTGTTGAGAGCGGTACATTTAAAAATGTGCTTACATTGTTTTTAGGACGGTCAGTCATGTAGCAAACATTGGTAACATGAATATTTGTATAAACTACTGAATGTATCAAACCATCCAAGTGTTAACTGATGCCTATTGTTGTGTATTTAAACAAATTTCTATAAGAGGAAACAATAATTTATTGTATATAAGATATAACAAAAATACCATACATTTAAAGTAAAAGTAAACAAGTTTGCATCTAAATATTGATTATTTGGCCTTTTAGTTTTTCCCGCAGTAGTCGCCGGCGCCGTCAACGACGGAAAGAACATTTACATTTCACCCCTGTTTTGGTTACTTATTCGCAGCACGTATAAAATTACACGAGTTTTTATGTCCTTTTCCTTAAGCAGGGCAGAAATATAAGCCTGTTGACAAAATTTATTCATACAAATTCATGTGATTTACGTAATTTCAGTAATAAAGACTAGTAAGACTTTATTACTTTATTAAACTTTCCAAATGACAACAAAAGTGATAACACAAGTGATAACACAAGCGATAACACAAGTGATAACATAAGTGATAACACAAGTGATAACACAAACGATAACACAAGTGATACTACAAGCGATAACACAAGTGATAACACAAGCGATAACACAAGTGATAACACAAAAGATAACACAAACGATAACACAAGTGATAACATAAGTGGTAACACAAGCGATAAAACAAGTGATAACGCAAGCGATAACACAAGTGATAACACAAGCGATAATACAAGCGATAATACAAGTGATACTACAAGCGATAACACAAGTGATAACACAAGCGATAACACAAGTGATAACACAAGCGATAACACAAGTGATACCACAAGCGATAACACAAGTGATAACACAAGCGATAACACAAGCGATAATACATAGCGCTTTAAGGGTCCTTCTTACATAGCTTCAGGGAAATCAACAGGAATGATTGTGTTACCGCTTGTGTTATCACTTGTGTTATCGCTTGTGTTACCACTTATGTTATCACTTGTGTTATCGTTTGTGTTATCGTTTGTGTTATCACTTGTGTATTGCTTGTGTTATCACTTGTTTTATCGCTTGTATTATCACTTGTGTTATCGCGTGCATAACAAGTGATACTAAAAGCGATAACACAAGTGATAACACAAGTGATACTACAAGCGATAACACAAGTGATAACACAAGCGATAACACAAGTGATAACACAAGCGATAATACAAGTGATACTACAAGCGATAACACAAGTATTAACACAAGTGATAACATACTTCCATCACACGATCGTCTGTAATAGTTTTGTTTATGAGGGTGAAAACATTACGTTACATCGACTTATATACTGTATAATCTTTGTTGTACCCTGTTTGCTTTGGATGTAAATACGATTTAATCCCTAAACTAAGATTACGCAAAAATCAAAGTTTTAAAAGCAGATTGTACGCCCTCTAAAAGATGTTGAAAATATGTTAAAATACTTTGCTTGCACCTAAATTCATTGCAATTTTACAAAACTGATTAACAAAAACTATATCATACTATCAAATTGCACTTTTTATTTCATAGAAATACTACAAATGTCTTAATTTATTTAATTTTAACAACATTATAAAGTTATAAAATTGTCATATATAAAACTTGTATTTAGAACCGTACAGTACATTTGTTGAGATTGTGAAATGGAAACACTTATCATGAGCAGTTTTACAATTGAATAAATACTACTTTAAGCAGCAGGTTTTTATACAGTGTTATATGTTATTAAAACCATATAGTTTTTAGATAGCGATGCGCTTTTTGCAACCCCAACGCATACTTCATTCATACTTCATTTCAATTAAGTTTTAATTTGTTCCAGTCTGGGATAAAGCTCTGACAAAACCATGAAGTGGGGGTTACAAAGTGAAGAATGAATAAATAAATAGAGTTAGTTTAATAACGGCCATGAGCTAAACTCAGAGTATGTAACTTATTCTTGACATTTGAGGCCTTGAGGAAATTTGGCAAAACTCGATTATAAAGGTAGTGACTATAATTATGACTTATAAGTTATAGACTAAGTGTAAATTTGATTTAAAATGTTCTGGTTAGATTAGTTTGAATTATTATTCATGCATTTCATGACTAGCACGTTACGATGCAGTAATGTTATTAAAACGTTCGGTAATTGTGCCATGTCCAATGTTAATTTAATCTAATATTTTATACCACAAACATTTTGTAGAACGAAGTGACTACGTACACGTCCAATTTAAGGGCAAATTCACTTCGCTACTGCTTAGGTTAGGTTAGGTTAGGTTTCGTTACGTTACATTACATTACGTTAGGTTAGGTTACGTTACGTTACGTTAGATTAGGTTAGGAGGTTTTCTGGCTCTCAATTTTTTTGAAAAATCACAGGAAAATTAACGTACGGTGCATAATTTGGAACAGACGTGAACAGCAGTGGCTCACGTCGGACGTGTACGTAGCCTCTGCCTTTGTAGAATGTATAAGGGTTATTATGTTATCAAACGTTTCAAAGTAATTACATGTAAGCTTTAGCCGTATAAAATATATTACGCCCAAATAATGATTTATGAAAAAATTATTGTTTTCGCGCGAAAATATTTGGCATTACAAGTACTACCTCGTATGCAAACAGAACGAAATACAAATGTAAAATTGTCGACTGTTTGAATAAATTCAAGAAACATAATTATGTCCAAACGAAATCACACATTCTGGGTGCCTAGGAACGTGAGAAAACTTAAAGAGCAGCTAACCTGGGCAAACAGGACAGCAGAGCTTTTCATCGGGGGGGGGGGGGGGAGGCACCAATGAGTGTTGACATTGGATGAAATAATCTACTTCCACCTAAAAAGGGTAATCTTATTGTTATATCCACAAAATTTTCTAGTTTTTCACAAATTTATATATGCGTGGATATTTGCTAAGTAATAAAACGTCGAAAACATATAAATTCAAGGTTAATATTTTTGATAAAAAAAACATATTATTTGATAGCAAAGCGAAAAAAACGATTAATTGGCTAAGAAGAGTAATACAAATACACATCAATCGGAATTATAATCTAATCTTATTGGGCATTTTTAATAAGTAAATTATGCGTTATATTTGACAGAAAAATTTGTATTTACCATACAACCAAAAGGAAAACAAAACGATGAATGTCACCTAATGTTATTTATACTTCATTTGGAGACATTCGTCGCTGATATCAAAGCAAACTTAATTGGTGATTGGTGAAACATTTCAAGGTTGATTATAGTTATTGTTTATAACTTACTTAATCAAGTGATGTCATAATGTCAAATTTTGTACTTTGATTTATTCCTATTTTCCTGTCTTATGCAGTGTACCAATGTATTTAATTACATACCGTTTAATTTTCATAGCTTACGAGGTTGTATTAAACTTTTCATGTAGATGTTTAAAGAATTCTCACATAAATTAGAATTACTATACTTGTAAGAAAATTAAGTTTTTCATTTTATTATTTTCGGTGACAAACTGCATCAGGTTCAAGAACTTGGTCTCTAACGCTAATTATACTAATAATAATTATAAAAACGTATAACCAATCTATAATTAATTCATCACTTAAAACTAGAGTAAATACATTACAATTGTATTGAAAAAGTTACAAAGATTGCACTTAACAATACTGATGCAACTAAATAACGTAACGCATCCCTTAAAGACTGCTTAGGTCACTACTTCACTTTACCACTGTCCAATCTGAAGACCGGATATAATTGGAATACTAAACAAATATGTTTTAAACCCAACAACAAATGGAACATATCGAAAGCAGTGAAAGGAAGGTAGGAATATAAATCAGACGCTTGGCTGATTGCGAACGATACATTCACCTCGATCCCTTCCCCTCCCTTCCCCTCCCTTCACCTCTCCTCATCTCACAATTGGAACCTCCTCCAGCCCTTCAATCAGGATGTCAGAGGAAAGTCTGGGGTAATTGCAGCTCGCCCTCGCCGGCTCTGCATCATTGTGTCTCTTCCTTTCTCTCAGGTCAATCAACTGTCCAGGTGGGCCCGCGTTTGTAATGTTCAACTTCAATTTCCAACTTTTTGGCTGTCTTTGATATGGTTCACAGGAATATTTTGCTTTGGTCTTGTGCATAACCGAAGACTTGTTATCACTTGACATTAAAATATTACCTGTAGTTAAACGACAAGTTGAATAATTTTTCCAAACTGGGCAATACTCACGTAATTCCTTTAATCTTTTGTTATTCTTTTGGATTTGTGATAAGTTAAAACAAAACATAGAATACAGTTCTCTCGCACACAAACGATCAAAACATGAAAACTGCGTCCCAAAGATTGAAACCCAATGAGAAACAACTCCTGACATTCAAATTCATTTTGGAGTTAAGAAAAATTATAATAATTCCAAGCACTAATGAACAGCAGCACAGCAGCTAATGATAAGCAGTTACAGCTGTTATTATTTTTGCTAGGTTCTAATAACCATCGTCTGTATCAAAAAAGTAGGCAGGGATTCACGTTTATTCAATAATGATTTGTAATATGTCTAGCGTGTGACTACACATGACTATCACGTAACATGATTAACTTGGTAAACATCACGTGATTTTATTGGAAATGGTAGGAATGAAATTACCTTTTGCTATATATAGTATATGGCCACTGTAGTCAGTTGCTGTGAATCCAATGTATTCTATTGTATTGTAAAAGAAAATATTTTATTTGTGCATGGTATACGAAAAAATACAAATAAGAAAGCAGATCACGTATATATAAACTAATGTATTGTTTACCTACAGTAAGGTGTTATAGAATAGCCTAAATAATTATCGAAGCTCCAATAAGAACATTGTAGTTAAGAAGGAAAATGTAATTTTGTTTGGTTTTAGTGTAAGGTATTGTATATATATACTGCTGTATATATATTGTATATATATATATATATATATATATATATATATATATATACTGCGTATTTTCTACACCAATACAGTATAAAAATACAGGTTTTTCTGTGTTTTTCACAGTAAAAAAGCTTAATTCCGAATTTATCTACTGACTTCAGAGGCCTCACGGAGGATCATAATTGAAAAATCACAGGAAATAGAGATTAATTTGTTATAATGTTCATAACAGAAAAGTATACGTTTCTAGTTTCAAACACAAAACCACAATGGGTCATGATATGTACTTTGGAGGGAGGATAAATAATCGTTCTCTAGAGAATTTGGTACTGTAGGGCTTACTGGAAAGTATTGACAGGAGAGAAATCGTGACCTGTGATATGCTCCTCACCGTTCGGTACATCTGTCTTGTAAGCGAGCTGGAACATGTGTTGAATGCAATAAAAACGCAGCGTTGGGGCTTCTTTTAAAATTTGCTGTTCCTGAATGAATATGAAGCATCAAGCTTGGGAGTAGTGAAATAATATAGGCATTAAACTTTATAAAGGAAAATTAAAATGTCATATCATCATGAGTTCACCAATCATAAAAAAACAAAGTTACAAACCTAAATTTTGAATTTAGAGAAATAGCAATGATGAAAAGTGGCATATCATTTGTTCATTGCCAATTAGATCCCTCACATTACTTTATTGCATATATGACTAGAAGGCAATTGTTAAGATTAACTTACAAGAATAGTGGATGTACATCCCCTTAATTCTGAGATACTGATTCCCTCTCTGAACTGCCTCTCCGTCTACACCCTCCTCACTCCTCATCAAAGACATATATTCCCCTCTCTTTCTCTCTTCTCAGGTTGTCCTCCTTAAATTTCTTGACGAAGAGTCGTCAAGGAGGTGGATAGAAATATGGTTGCTGCTGTAATTCTCTTGGCCACCGGTCTGGTAAAAGTAATAAATTCATTCAATTCTATTGATGTTCAAATGAGGCCTGTTATTTCACAATCGTAAGCATCTAGTAGGCTATCGGAATATGGCCAGAATATTTTTTCCTATGGTTACAAAGTAAACTGTCTTATTAAATAATATGTTTTACTTAATATAATAATTATAATCAGTTATCTTATGAATGAGTTAGGTATTAAAAATTCCCGAATACCCATTTCAAAAATAACACATAATACTTATCCTCGGTCTGGGTTAGAAACAAGGCATCATCTCACTCATAGTTCATTCCCATTCCCACTCGCCTACAAGCACGCAACGTTTGTTCCAGTCCCTTGTAGTATGGTTTAGAGGTCTGTAACTCCGGAGTGAACGACTCCGAAAGAACTACTCCGGGTTTCGGAACGATAACTCCAACTTCAACACTTGGGCCGGAGTTAGTTTCAAAAGAACTAACATGGCAAAGAAGTAGTTTCTATCAAATGAACGCTTTAGTTAGTTAATGAACATTTAATCACCGTAGGATATTTATCAACTGGTTAACACAAGTTGCTAAAACAGAAGTACAAATTAAAATGCGACTAAATGAGTGTGGAACGAGGTCTGAGGCAAAGATTGGAAACTTTTGCGGCCATACTGCCATACCACGATACCCCCACTCAACTCTGTCCACTCCGACTCCGACTCGGAACGACCGGAACGGCTAGTTCACGCTTCCTCCTAGTATATGTAGAAACTAAATAACTCAGCTTAGTTTGGAAGTGTTGATACACTTACATAATTATGTAGTCTCCTTGTTGCATTTTACTAAGTTACTGTCATTGGTTCCTGAGGTAAAACTATTTACTAAACCCCAAAGTTTTATTGGAGGTATCGGGAAAACAAGCTGAAAATAAATAAATAAATAATAAATTTACAAAATATGCATTAACATTTAAAACGCACACTCTAAATTCATATTAAAATATGAAATAAATGGAAAGTTGTTTGACGATTAAAAAGTAGCACTACAATAAAACCAACCCCATTTCTTTAATTTAGGCTGTAATTGCAAAAAACGTAAATAAACTGCGGATGAATATTTTAATATTTGGCCGCTTATAACATGAAAAGCGAGGGAAACTACTGACTCCAGGAACGAAGGAACGGAGACGTAGTTGGGGACTATAAGTTCACAACGCCGCCGCGCCGTCCCAATGCAACTCAGTTCGTTTATCGTTCGGAGTTGGAACTACTCCAAGGAACTAGTTCCGACAGGTCGGTAACTCCGGAGTGAACGACTCCGCCACGTGAACAAAAATTCCAATCCCTAGTATGGTTTAAGTTTACTTACATTTGAACACCAGTCAAATTATAAAAACGATGCGGTTAGCATGAGGTTAGCCAGTGTCCCCTTGTGAACAGTAGGGGTGGGGTGCTAGTGCATCAGCAGGGATTAGCGGGATTATGTGTTTGAGTTGTAATTTTCGATTCCTTATTCATCAAGCGTCTCAGTGGTCTATGTAAACATATCGTAAGAGACACATTAATTGTGTGTAGGCAGATAGAGTTGTTCGTCACGTTAGATAATGGTACAGACACAGATACCTCAAGGTAAGTCCACTTACTATTGTACGTTAGACAAACTCTTGTATCATTAGCATATGTGTGCTATTAAAGCATCATGAATCGGTATATGTTATAAGTTCGGGATTTAAAGTTCCCATATAGGTGTCTTTAATAATACATTTCTGTTAAGCTTTTCCTAATTATGACTGTTAGTTTCAATATAATACAATCCGACTACCGATGAAAGCTTGTTCGGTAATTAAATAAATAATATAGACCTTCAGTAGTATTCTGATGTTTAAAATATATCTGTTAATTTAGAACATGTAATATATTCGTACGATTATCGTCAATGTTTATGATTATTTGTAAATTATAAATTTTGCTTTATTAAATAAACATGTATGTCCTTAAAACAAATATTAATTCTTCAAAGTTATATTTATCCTAATTTATTACAGTATAATTTATTTTTTAAATATAATATTATTTAAACACTTTTAACATTACTTAACTGCAAGCTATTTATTATTTATAATTATACTAAATACATTATGTTCGTGATCCATTAAAAATGGCAAGAAGCTCAAAATATTGGTGTTAAACAGTTTGAAGTTTGGCAGTTTTGAACATGTTATAAATATATATGGTTATATTTTAAAAGACAAATCAGAACTAAATGTGAAATCTTATTTCCAATGTATTTAATTATTATTGTATTGTTATTTATCAGCCATGGGTGAAAAAAGTACAGTATTTTTTTGCAATTCATATTTGTAGCAAGCCTTATGTGTTTTGAAAAGTGTAACATAATCTTTCAAAATTTTTTCCTAAATTATTCTATCCCTCTTGTGACAATTCCCCACCCCACCCACCACGTGCTCATTATTTGACCCTCGGTCGTTTTACCACATTTATATTTCAACCTCGTAGCCCGTTGTCACCAATTTGCCACTGCATTTGAATTCCCCTTTACAAGGGGAAATAAAGTTCAGCTTCAACAAAAATGTAGCAGGATTCTTTATGGATTAAAGCTACAAAAACTCTTACAATGTAGAAAATGTGTGTTGAGCTGACAATTCAATTGGTTTAATTCAATTTCAATTGGTTTTGAAATTCAATATTTTTTTACCAAAAAAAGTTGCTGAAGTATTTGCTTGAACGTTTAGTCAAAGAAAAGTTCGTAACCAAGATAATCTTCAAAACAACTGGACCTTTTATAATAATTATCTCAAGCCACGATAATAGTTATTAAGTTCAATTAAATGCGCGAGCTGTTTATTTATTTTATTTCAAGAGCAGACCATTTAATCCATCTAAGATATTAAAGTGCAACTTGGAAACTATTTCAAAATGCTAATTAAAACTAAATAAGAATATTAAGATTAATTGCCTCTTGAAAAGATTATTGCACGGTTCATATGAATAATTACAGTTTTAGAAATTTAATCAGCTTAGTAAAGTTATAACTTGAAAGCGCTTTTAGTTAATAATTATATCAGAATAGATAATTTATTAATGATGTATGCCTCCTGAATCGAGATGATTAAATATAACAGATTATTAACCTAAATCCGTCGTCGATTCTTATATTCACACGATGGTGACTCAAGTTTCAACCTTAAAAGGTCATTATCAAACCTTGATATCAAACTGTTTCATTTTAAGGTTGAAACTCGAGTCGCCCTCGTGTGAATCTACTAATCGACGACGGATTTAGCTTAGTAACCTGTTATAATAGACACATTCATGCGATATACTATAATAAAAAACAATTAACGCTCAGGAACACCCGTTTAATGAAAAAATCGCACCAGGTAGTTTTATGTACGATATGTTTTTTAGACGTGCAAAAACCGTAATTGCAATTAATCATGGATTACTGACGCAAGGGGATGGGAAGGAGCATCAATAGGGGTAGTTTGGATGAATAGTGGTGATAGCAGGGGTGGGGTGACAGTTGACAAATCACCGGCCGCGATCTGGCCTTACACTACTCGATAGATCAGTCTTGTGGGAGGAAGCCTACTTGGTGGTGAGTATTGTGAGGGCCTACAAGTCATCAGTGGGACTTCTGTACCATTTAAATGGTGGGCTAATCAATTTGCAACAACTAATGGATCGGTATATCTTGAATGTAGATGATTGGTAAAAGTATTTTTGCTCACACTTTAATAGAAGTAGCTATTTTCGGTATCAGCTGTGCGTAATGAAAGTGATATATTTCCACCATAGTGTCGTAAAATCATCTGGTGATTTTTCCACACTTATTAGTTGTTCTGACACCAGGGGCGCTAGTAGATTGCCGCGTCTACCAATAGCAGTGTCGCATTGGAAATCAGCTGTTCTTATTAATATAATTACTAGATTAACGAAAATATTATTCAATACTATTGTTGTCAGTGAGATATATTACTCAGCAAACCTGATGAAAATGTCTCAAAAAGACGTTTCGTTATTATTGTTATTTTCAGTGTGATGAAAATTACCGTTCATCACTAATTTTTTTTCCGGTACTTGATTGAATATCCGCGCTCTCGGCTTTTGCCTCACACGGAAAACACAATCGCGTGCGGGACAATCCTACTTTTGGCACTAGTGATGAATATAATACTGTGGAAGAATTTTTTGAAACAACTATAAGAAGGCTAAAATTAAACAAATATTGTATTGAACAAATAAACACATACTCATCACAGTAGTATTTCCAGTATCTATATTGTTTACGTCATAAATGAGGCATAAATGAGGCTATTCCATCTTCTTCGACCTAGTTTGTTCAACAGTTGTGCCTTTGGATGGAGGCGAATCTTCTTTATTCCGAGTCAGAGTTTAGCTGTTCAGAAATATGTAAAAGGATATAGAAAATGTACTTATTTAATACCCTTATTCGTTTTTATTCGTTGGTAGTCAAATAATGAATTAGTACTTACCTATGGAAACTAACCCTGATGAACCCAGCTCCACCAGGAAGATTCATGATGGGCAAAAAACATTTTCCCCCAAAACTATGGAGAAACTGATGAATCTTTAAACTGACATTTTGTTAGTTAGCATAATCGCATGACAAAGTTTTTGCCTGCCATGATAAACATTGCAACCTTTAAAGCTCGTGGGTCAAAGCCCAGTGGAAAATTTTGCCTTTTTCTGAATTTCAACACAGGTTGGAATCCTAGCGAACATTTTTATATTGATTAGTTTAGGTATTTGTCTCTATATAACCTTTTCGTTTTGAACGACAACTTACACACACATAACTTTTACTGTACAATACATGTTTAAACGTATACTAAAATTAGCGTTTTAATATAAATCAGCCTAAACAGTACCGTAACGGACTCAACTGAAGACGTGCCTGGCCAGTGGCGTGGGATTTATCAAGATCTAACCCTATAAGATAAGTAAGTTACAGCACACTACGGTTAATTCCTAGTTGGAAACATGATAATTTAAAAACTTCACTTGTAAAACCTTTACTGTTGTGAACATTGTCTGACTAGTCATTTAATGTTATTACATATAAATTGTTTATAGCCTTGATTCCGTACTGTCATAAATATTGGTAAAATAAGTCCAAAGTCAAACAGTTGCATTAAAACCACAAGTTTACAGGGAATAAGTTACAGTTTAAGAGATAATTAATTACCAGATATACATTAAATATATAACTAGACTCTCTAACAGAAAGCTTGAATACAATGTAAACTTTATCACTAAGATTATCAATATCAAACCCATGGTAGAAAGAATATAAGTTTATAGAATATAAGTATTACTAAATCACCAGTTACCCAGCCAGTTAGCCAGTTAGCCAGTTAGCTAGATGGATAAAAATAACGACATAGATCACACTTGAATTGACTTTTAAAATTACAAATAACAAAGTTTAACAGATTGGGTCACATAATTAATTTAATTATATACGTAAGTATATAGTTTTAATAATGTATAAGAAATGTTTCATTTTTTAAACTTTTGATCCAATGTAATCAATAACACTATTTACTTGACAACTTACAATCAACATGAGGAAACCAAATCCAATCTCCTATTTCTAACACCTCCGTGTAGGAAATTAGCCAATTTCAGAGAATTAGCATCGGAGGGAAGACATTTGAAGTCCTTCATATGCTGGACAGTTATGGGAAACACGAAGGGGGAGTTTATTGTAAAGGTAGCTAACTTTAAAAGTGATCCATAAATTAGAAGTGAATTAGTTTGGATGTCAGTTTAAATGTAACTGTCTAACGAGAGTACATGCCCAACTAAGAAGGCTTGGGAAAATCAAACAGCAATAAAAAACTATGCTTTAATTAATTATCAAACTAGTAAATATTTCTTAAACTAATATTTACAAAATTACAATGCATGCTTTTAGTTTAAATTGTTTAAATACAAAATATATCATTTCAAGCAGCTTTATTATGTAATTTAAAGTAATTTAAGCCAGTACCCTTATATTTAGCAGTGGTTCGCAGGCTTTACTCTCAAAAAAATAAATAGAGATACAATAGGTTGGATTGAAAAAAATCTAATCCTTTAGGCTATTTATACAGGATTATCTTGGGAAATGTTTGCCCAAGTAGCAATTGATCAAGGGAGGTATACAGTCCCAGAAGGGTGGTATCGTAGTCTATAGATCCGACTGCTTGGAGAACAAATTTGCTATCCAAATTACTTTAGAAGATAATCTGTTTGCCCACTAGGCAAAACTATTTGCCCTCATCCATTACAGGACCTGACGATAGATGTGTTCTGAGTAAGAATCATGTAGGTATTCTAAAATCAATGGTCACATCTAGAATATAATCCGATCTAAATTTTGAATAGTGGGTCATGTTTCAGTTCCTACTTAATTAAGGTTTCCTGATTTTAATTAACCATTGGAATTAGCTTAAAAAAATAAATAGTTGGTTATGCTTAGTACAAGGGTGAACGTAGCTGACTTATTCATATACACATAATTAGTTTACACTCTTCTTAGTGAGCCAAAATACAATTTCGGTGCCCTAAATAGTTTTGTATTTAATTTTATATAGGCTAGTGATATTATTTTTTGTTTTTAAAGGGAACTCTAAAAGTGAAATAAGTTTTTATTCAAACAAGTAATGCAATAAAAGTAACATAGTAAGTGGCATGGACGAAAACAAAAAAATAATACTTTTAAGTATAATTTATATCATTAACTCATATTATGTAATAATTCGATTACTTGCACTGATAAGGTTCAAGACGCATAGTGGACAAACGGTAACCTTACTACTCAGAAATGTATTGGTCATTTCTTTTGTCCTGGTGCTAAGCTGTTTCAAGTCAAGTGACACTTTGTAATGCAGGAAAGTTTTCCTGATGTAGTTACATCAAACGAAGGTAACTAGTCTACCTGGACAAGATGATACTTTTAATTAGCTCTTCATGCCCTCAGGTTGTGTTAGACGGACACCGTGATTAACAGATTAAGCTCTTCATGTAATAGATTCTTGTTGAGTGAGCCAATGACCAGTTCATATCCAGTGGCTTTTGTAGTTTGGGTGTGAAGATCCGTTGTAGGTTAAGTAATCCGTGAAGTTCGTAAGGTTGAGAGAGTCTCTGAACGACATAGCTACAATTACTCAGGGTTCCAGAACATTGCAGCTAAATCTTATACCGAGGTTTAGGGGATGATGAAGAAGATTACATTATTTACATTATAAAATATGGATAAGGAATTTAAACCTGGGGAATTAAAAGTATACTAAGCCTAAATAAACCAGCAAAAAATTCTGCTGTGGAAGCCCAAAACGAGTGGCATTATGTTTTCCGTAGGAACAAGCCAGTCTATGGATCAAGGGTTGTGGGGGCGTAATTGGATTCATAAATGACTAGTGATACCATTGATTTTGCGCCAAATCTCAGGAGACAAATTAAAATAATACCCAGGACGCACTAAATGGCAAAAAGGGCATTTTCCGTAAGGATATAGATGTTAAATAAAGAAATACAAATATTAAATGTGAAAATTCTTAAATCTAATTTTAAAATAGCCAGCAAATCAAATATCCTTGCTTAACAAAGAAACACGTAACAACGCGAAATCTGCGGGAATAGCCATGACTGCGGCTTTTATCTCCCCAAACATTATAGACGACAAGAAACAGGAAACTGAGCAATTACTGAAGGGTGAGCGAGAATGGAAGCGGAGATTGGGGATGGGGATGAACCAGACGGGGGTAAGGGGAGGGCAACGGCATTGTTGGGACTTAAAGGGCAAGCGGAAGGAAACGCGTGGTGAGTCTCAATAGGGACAAGCTAGGAAACAACAAGGTTGCGGGATTGTGCTTGTATTGTCAGCACGTCATGTGGAGAGGCAATAAGGTTCAAAATATATAAAAGAAGAGTATGAAGGAAAAGTTATTTATTTTTAACTGCATCAGAAAAATATTGTTGGAACTTAATTTCATGCACTATTTTTAATTAGCCTATTACACCCGTTGTCAATTCCTCATAACTACATATCAATATGGATAACACAACACACAACCAAACTCTACCTCACATAAATATCAATACAGTGGTGTACTTTACAAAACGTTCAACTTTGGCACCACTCGGTCATCTGGCTACAAGTACGGTTGTTTTTATAAGCCGCCCAACCCAAATCTTTTGTATAATTTTTGTTTAATTTTTTTATACCAAGAAATTTTAAAACAGCTAAAATGCACTAAAAAGATAACTTTGAGCTAACTTTTAATACTTTGATATCAAAATTTGTAAATTGAACATAAATTTTATTGGAATTTTGATGTTTTCAGTTCTTATTTTAGAATTTAAATTATTTCCAGTAGTAAGCTTTTAGTACAATATGGGCAGATAGTAACTTTTATTCGTTCCTTTTTTTAATAAGAAATAGTAATCAATTTCTGAATGATCGTTTGTGGAGTTTTTTCAGATTTTATTGTGATTTTAAGTCCTGAAACTTTCTTTAAGTTATAATTAGCTTCCATTTAAGATAATCGCCTAAGATAATTGCCACGCATATGATGTAAATATTTACATATATTGTAAATATTTACAATATACTTACTGTATGTGATTGTAAAATATTTTTAAACCATTGTATTTCATTTCAATATGAGACACCTTAGTGTATTGGCGAAGGCAGCTATTTAAAAATTAACCAAGATGGGTTTTAATTATGTGACCCCAGTTTAAAAAGTACTAAAGTGCTAAGTAAACAAATGATTGTCACTTAAAAGCAATTTAAAATATACAACAGCAAATGAAGAAATAATTAGTTTAGCTTGCGACAAATCGGTTTTAAATGTCCATTAGCAGCTTTAATAGTTACTTCGAAAGCATGAAGCAATTAATTAGTGAAAATCAGTCCTCTATTTCTGAAACATTTAGTACAATGGAGACTGATGAAAATTAGTCCATATTCGTTCATATTTCCATAATTTTAATGTAAGGAGAATATTGTTAGTTAGCGTGAAACAATTTTTAATTTACATAGATTTGTCGATATAAAGGGACGTTACTATAGTAGAAAATAGATGTAAAAAAACTGCTATCTACGTTTCATTTAATTAATTGTATAATAAAATTTACTACTGTAGTTGTATTACAACTATGTCTTGGTGAAACCAGACGTAGCATTTTTGACGTTTTTACTAACAGTCATTATTACTCGTATTATTATTATACAAAATCATAAAGGTAGTATTAGCTAGGAATAAGGAATTTAACTTTTTAATTGTTATGTTTTTCTTATGGAACCTACTAGTTTATTTATTTTTGAGAGTTCGATTTTTTTGAAAATTAATACCTCGTAAATATACTTTCTACAGTTACCATTTAACAAAACTTAATCTTCCTCTTAGTTCCCTAACGATTTGTTATGGCCAGCTGCGTTTTTAATTAATGACTAATTAAGTAGGAGTACCAATTGAAGTGTCAAATAAAAAAATATATATCACCCAGATGTTTCAAAAGCATTTTTTTCTTTGGACTTTAGAGCTCCGTGCCCCCGGCCCTCAAATTTCCCTTAAATTCTTAAATGGTCCTTAAATTCTTATGGGAGAAATATAATTTTAGATTTTTAGTACAAAACTGTTTGAGAAATTATTGTGATTATAGACTTTCACTTTGCTGTTTTCTTTAATTTAACGAATTTCACTTTATTTCTCCGAGATGTAAGATCCCCGTGAGGAGAACGGGGCTAGTTGGTTTTAGTACTAGAAACTGAAGCAGCAAATATTAAAATGATGTTCCAAGCAAAGTGGGGGTGTCGGGGGGAGAGTTATTGCAATAGAGATGTCGGGGGCAAGACGTGACCGGCCAGCGGTGCGTGATGTATCAAGATTGCGCCGCGCAAGATAAGGAAGTTACACAAGTTAGAACTTCCACGGTCAAAACTTTGGCAATTTATCAAACTTGTAAAACACTTTAGCTTTAGGAAAACGGTTTTATTCGGTACTTTCATAATTTATTTGATAAATATATAGCTAAATCTCAGTTTAAGTTGCTTCAGAGATGTTGCTGAAATATCGTAAGGTTTATTATATAAATATACTAGACAAATAAAAATAATCGATCTAAATGTAGTTTGGAAGATCGTTTAGTTTTTTTGAAATTTGGCTTATAATTTAGTAATTCGAAAATAGGGCTGCAAACTCAAACTTTTAGCATAATTTGAAAACATTTTGAAAGAATTGTGCATGGAAATGTATTTTAATTCTCGTTTAAATACACGACGCTGATAAACTTAAAACAGATTCAGGTTCAATAATTCCAATTGAAACTACTAAATCATTAAGGAACCCAATGAAACTTTGACCACTAAAATGCACAACCTATGTTAAAATTAATGGGAATGTTTGTGGTTATCAGGTTTTAGTTTGGAGCTCTGTAGTGCTGACCAAAACTCCCAATGGGTTTCGTTATCTATTTTATATAACATGCATTTGTTTTATTTATTTTTTATCGTAGTTCGTTAATTTATGAACCCTTATAGTTGTTTTATTGTACCCGTTGGGGGATTTTGTCTATATATTTCACACATATTTACACTTATCTTTTTTTATATTGGCGCACGTATTATGAGTTTAATCTTTTACGTTTATGTTTAATAGATTAAGATAAAACTTGTATTGAAAATCTGCTCTAACATACATTTAAACACTATGAAACATAATAGGGAACAATATCTTTCTGTGATGGACCTAATGGACCCATTATAAATCATTAAAAATTTTGTTTAAGCGATCCCGTGATAAAATTAGACTTACTCCATTGAACTAATACAGTATTTTAAAATGCTATTTTGATTAATCTAAAGAGAAAAAATTATTTAAAATACTATATCGCAAAATTGTATAAATACTTTTAATATGAAAGAAGGTAAACTCGCTAGCTATGCTACCCAGGCAGGAGGACATTTCATATATAACATTAAGTACCAACTTCACCCTTTAATCTCACTGATATTCCCTCACCCTGCCCGAGGCTGTGCGTCTGTGCGTGTGTGCGTGTGTATGATGTGATGAACACTGGACGTGACTGCTCCACACTCCACGCGGCGCGGCGCTCGATACTCCCGTTGCCATGGCGACATCTCTACTCGGCGTCGCCAGTCGCCGTCTGGCAGCGTCCCGACGCGCACGCACCCTTCATGCGTCTCCGTCATCTCATCTTAGACGTTTTGCTACCCGAAATTTTACTTTTTAAAAGTATATATGTAGTTAAAATTATACTAACAATGACAATTTAATTTAAAAGTGATAAGTCTTCAAATTTGTTACAAAATATTTGTTTATATATACGATAAACATTGTGTTACATTGTTTAACTGAATTGAATGTGATTCGTGAATAGCTACAAGTGTTCGAAGTGATGCGATGTTTCGCGTATACGAGTTTATATCGCTGACCAGTACCGTATGTGTCGTGGTGCTGTTTTTGGGATCCGTCCATCCGAATGGTGAGGTTTCAATAAATGCATTATACATCCATCATTTTAGAACACATTTTTAAAATATGATGTTATAAAGTATTTCTTTTGAATAATATTTAAATCATGCTCCTAATATTATACGATTTGCCTAGTGTACATAGTTTAATACGGTGTGTAGCTTGACATGACATACACAGGTTTTTATTTTTATAAACAATAGGAAAATATAATTTTTATTTTGTATAGAGTTATCTTACACCACTGAAATTTTTCTTTTCAATTGTCTGGTTGAAATACTGTTTTTTTAAGACAATTACTTGGAAAGTGTGTAGGATTATCTAAATCACGTATTAGACCTAGCTGATGCACATAATAAATAAAATGTAGGGAATATACATCATAAACGTTTACAATAAATGGGTTATAAATAATGTTCATCCATTTCTCAAAAACAATTTCAATTAAAAGAGGTCTTTCAATTTACTAAAAGAAAGTGTTATAACCTAAACCTATACCTAGACCTATAGGTATTATAGCATTCACGCTTTATGAAGTTAATCTTAACTATATTTAACAAGGTAATTAAAATTGTTTATTAAAACTATTAAAATGTGTTTAACTTTCTAAAATAAATTAAATAAAAAATTGCTACATCAATTGTTCCCTTCGTGAGAACAACTTAAATATTTTTATTTATTTATAATAATAAGATTTATTTCATTAGAGCATCAAAATAAAATGTCTCCTTATATTCAATTATCTTACTTTAAACAAATTTGCTTACACTAAAATTTAAAAGTGAAAATAGCGTGGTAATGGATTGAACTGACTACCAAGATAAATGCTCGATATAACCAATAGTTCTGTTATTAAACTAGTTTTTGCTACCCACTATAGTTTATGTTTCATTTCCTTAACGTAGTATTTGTTTTACGATCTGAAAAGATTAATTATTTAATGTACCAGAAATAAAATATAAATAATATTATTGTTTTTATGTTTTTTGGTTCATAGCTGATTGCTAGTGTAACTTTGTTTGCTGGCCTAAATTTTCCACTTTTTTAAGCAGTAAGTTATTAAAATCTACCATTTGAGAAAAACCCAGTCACAATACTCTAATCACTACCAACATCACTTTCCTCCTTCCTTTTATTCACGAAATAGTCTAAAGAAATAAGAAACAGAACATTTTATTTCTGGAAGTAAGAGGCGGATTTTGTACCCTCCCGTAACGACAACACACGAGGGGACAGCACGCACCACTAAACGAACGCAGAAACAAAATACGTGTTTTGCAGTAAAGAGGCTTATGAGGCTTCTGCCTTGAAAGATAACAGTAAAACGGAAACTGGGAGAGAGAAACAGAGAAAGAGGACGTCGGGAGCCAACGTCCTCTAAACTGCGCCTTGTATAGAACGGAGTCAGTGTCCTCATATAAGACCGGCGCGCATTCTACTGGGATTTCCTCTAACTAGACGATGTTCTTGTTATAAAGAGAACACTATATGACGTCTTTTTATTAACTGAGCTTGCATAATTTTATTTAGCGACCTCTTTTATACATATTTAATAATACTTTTGCAAATAGTAACGTCTGTTGGAAAATACCTAGTCCGGGACCATGATAACCTGTACCGATATCACTAGTTAAAATAGCGATGCCTCTGCGTGTGGTTTCAGAGGAATTGCAGGAGATGATATTAAACACCTTAATCTTCTAATTGTATTAGAAGTACTATTAGAAGAACTATAAACTATATGTATATCGGAATGTACTATGTTTATTATCTAAGAGATTGTTTAAATATTATTTAATTAGTATCTCTTACAATCCCATTATTTCCTTAGGTAAATACATATTGTAAAGGATCAACGTTACTATTTTAAATTTACATACACATTTTTGTTACATTTATAATATTCTACGGTGTTGATTTTGTTATTATTGATCTCTATTGGTTGGTTATAGAGAAAATAAATTTTACAAACAAAGAACTATGTACAGTTTTATTTTAATTGGGAATAAGTTAAATTTTACATATATTTTCTCCAAACGCCAGAAAACAATTTATATTTGGCTTAACTTGGCGTAATATGTCGCACAATCACCTAATTATACACAAAATATTCCGTATTTCGCATGTACAATTTCAACAAATGTATACTATTTTAGGCGGTTTTCTGGGTCTGGGAGAATTTATAACAAGGAATATTAAAATTTGTATTATTAAAATTTTAAATCATTAAGTATAGTTAAATTTTAAATAAGGGTAAATTATTAGTTACCAATTTAATTGCATTTGTTATTAGTTAGTTGTTAATTCCAATAGTATAATTTCAGAGGAGACAAATGGATTTGAATTATCATAATTAAACTTTCACAGTTACAAGATCTGTTTTCCTCTTGATCTGATTGCTTTATACAATTGCAATCATGCAATTATCCTCTTTGAAAGATTATTACTTATACTGCCCGAGGAAAAACTTGAAGCTCTTTGCAAGAGCTTAACCTAATAATAACCATATTTTTATATTATTTATTTTTAATTGAGAGTTGAACACTATTGCACTTAGGCAGTAGTTTAAAGAGGATTTATTAAAGAAAAGTCAATTTAATCTATATTATTTGAAGTTTAGATTGTGCACGTAAATATCTCTAAATCTTTAACAAGCAAAAAAATTATTTGGTTAACTAAAATGCAATAATTATAATATTACTAAACAATCATTAATTCACTTTTATATATGAACCTTTAATTTTTAGTAGGATTTTATTATTAGGAAAACATATTGAGTAGCGCCGGTTGACTAATATTTTTGCCTTTAAGTCTTAGGTAATTAGAGAAAATATATATACTATTTCATTGTAATATTAAAGCTTCTAACACTTCTTACTTCGTTTTTCACGACGGCATCAACGAATATAATGAACTTAACTGACAACTAATGAATATCTAGTAGTATTAAAAGTATAACTAAGAGTAAACCTATTTATTCATATGATGCTTTTATACCACAGTATCACAGGCTATTGATTTTGCAATAGCTTGTAAATTATAAATGCCGATGAAAAATATTAAAGTATAAGATTAATGGATGTGTTAAAATTTGTAATTTCATTTGATTTTATTCCTAAATTGTGATATCATTAAATTAATGCTTTTATTGAAGAACATTTTAGGGTAAAATATATTTGTCGACTCAACTCATTCAACGCAAACGGCAATTTTGTAAAGCATAGTCAAAAGACTTTATAAAGTAAATCTGTCAAAACCCTCTAAAAATTCTACAAATTATAAATTAATGAAACTAAGATTATGCAGTTCAAAGGACATCACCAAAGTCACTAATTATCAACAACTAGGACGACGTGCCATTAAGTCTAAACGAAAGTAACTCAAGTATTAGTGTCATGCCAATGTGATTTTTATTGAGTACCACATTGTTATTCAATAAAATACAGTGTGAGTACAGTGAGTACCACTGTAATAATGTAATGTTTAGCAACGTATTTTTATTATTTTATAAAATTAGAGGCTACTTAAAACTCGTTAGTGTATTAAATAGCTGGTAAAGTAAAAAAAAACATTAAATTTCTTTGTAAAATAAAAAGAAATTAAGTTTTTCATTCCAAATGCGACTGGAATCCAATCAACTACAGTGAACATGTTAAATTTCAAGGTTTTTTTTATATATATAACAACGATAGGTATTATTAAAAACTTAATTTTTAATAATAAAACAACATATAAGTGACTTTCAACGGTTGCGATACTCAATTTCGTTCACCTGTTGCTCCAAGAGTAACAGAACACGAGTGGAGGTGAGCGTGTTGTTAGTAGTTCCGTCGCAGCGGCTTCCGTGACTGTGGCAAGTTAGCTCAAATGTCAGTGGACTCGATTTTCAGACTGTCTATTAATACTTTATCACGGCCTCTTTACTACAAATGTCCCCTTACTGTATATAATCGTGGTGGGAAATACTGAACATTAAATTTTGTTATGTTGTTAACACTAAATTATGTAATTTATCCACAACCAAAAGATTGACCTATAGTCGGATTCAAACTAGGCCCTTTTACGATTCTTAGTGGATGGAAAATCGGTGAGTCCTGTGGGTGAAGACTAAATATTGGGCTTAACTTGATGCAATGTGAATGTGAGATGTCGAAGATGTTTCGGTGGTTCTGCTTCGTTTACTAGTAGGAGTTCCTCATTTCACACTAGTCTGTGGTGTGCTTAACTGCATTTTCCTATTTTCCCCCTTCCACCACCCTCTCCCCCCCAAAAAAGTATATATAACTCTTAAAACGTTAAAAGTTTGAAACCCTTTGTTTAAAAACTGTTAAGTGTTCAGATGACTCAATCATTTATAGTACGATAAATCTTCTTACTTGATTCTAGAGTGCAAATATTATACGTTAAATATCACTGCTGAATTAAAAAATTAAAAATTAAAATATACTAACTACCAACCTTTCAATGTCACAGTTAAAATAGTAATTGAATTCTTGGGTCTTTAAGGGTGATTTTTACATGTCAAACTATGTGTTATTGTCATGGTCTCGTTATTGAAAAATTGTACGTGAAACTGTTTAGTAAACTTCACCGTCAAATTGTTTGATAGTTTGGAAATACAATGATTTAGAACATATTGGATCAATGAGACGGGATGTAGTTCATTAACAAAATTACAAGGTACAATGTTGCTAGTATATAACTTAAAAGTGCTGCGTAAAGGCGGCGGTGGTGTACTGACATAAAAATTTAATCCCTGCGTGATTCACGACGACATCACGCCACAGCACTTCTTCCATTCCACACATCAAGTATTTGGGACACTCCTGCATTTTAGTACAATGTATAATTGTTGTTAAACGCCTTCCCACCCGTACGAATTTGTCTAAAACGTGTAGATGAATGAAACGTGTAGCCGACGTCACGGATGTGCGGCATTTGTTCACTATTCATACTTAGCGAGTTCTCGCCCATTATGACAAAGTGTTCCATATTTTTGAAAACAGAAAAGGACAGAATCCCGTGTCAGCCTAGTGTAGATACAATAATAGTAATTCCTGAAGAACTTTCCCGATGATCTGGCACTGCAGCGTTCCACATTATTAAAAGCTATTGCCCCATATATCCTTACATTATTTCACGATCTCGACTCAAATGACTTAACGTTATAAGGTTCAAAACATATTAAGTCAGCATAGTGTTCATTTACTTACGCCAAACAATTAAAAATATACACTGATGTCACAAGAGTAAATGGCGCAAGAGTAATATCTACTACAAGAAAGTCAGGAATATCGTAACTAACATCTAAAACTAAGGAAGACAAGCTCTCGCAGAACAAGTCCAGAGCTGCAATGAACCTGCCGTCCCAAGCAGGTGTCAAATTATTAAACAACCTCCATGAAGATATTCGACAGGATAGAGAGAGGAAATTAAGAGGTCGTCTGAAGGGGGTTTTCGTTCAAAAGGAGTTTTACACCGTGGGCGAGTTTATGGTTCACATATGGTTGGGGTTTCGCGTGTTCTTGGTTGCGTTAGTGGGAGTGAACAATCTAATGAGGTGGCGTTGGTCTATCGTGAACTTTCTTCTCTTCTTTTCTTTGCAGCTTTCCCAAAAAATGTAACAAATACATAAAATATAACAACAATTTCTAATTATTATTCCGTGTGTTGCAGGTCGCACCACGGCGCTAGTGACCCTCCGCCACCACCAGCACGGCGCGCTCTCCCGGAGGTCGAGGGAGGACGGTGGCAACACAACCGAGGAGGCGGCGCCCTCAGAGTACCTGGTGAGGCAGCATGAGGAGGCGGTGCTGCTGTGCGAGGCTGTCAACACCTCGGAGGTGCCGGGAGCGTCTGGGGGTGCTGTGCGGTGGCGCCACAACGGGGCGGAGGTGGAGCCTGGACACAGGTACAGCGTGGAGCCCTCCACAGGGCGCCTGACGGTGTCGAGTGTGAGGCTGGAGGATGATGGGACATGGCAGTGTGAGGATAGGGAGACCGGCGTGGTCGCTAGGCCCATCTGGCTGGTGGTGCTAGGTGAGTGGACTTACGGCTTAGTTAGAATCTACAAAATATTGATTTTTCATCTTGCAATAAAGTTTATGCGATATAAAGATTTTCCTCTAATGATTGTAAGAAACAAAGCCTTAAGGTACTTTATGCTAAGGCTGTAACCGCAATCTAGTAATGTGGCAACACTGATTGGAAGCATGGCATGATTGCTATTCCCATCTGGCTGGTGGTGATAATTCAGGTTAGGTATTACGAAATATGAAATTCGTTTCTTTTTTCATCTACTTTATGCGATATAAAGCTTTTTATTGATGTTTGTATGACACTATTCCTTAAGGTGTTTTATAGTAAATCTGTGACCTTCAATCAGGTATTGGGGTGACACTGACCAATCTCAAAAAACGTAATGTTCCTACAACCGTGCCTACGATCTAAAAACACATCTTTTCTATTTATTGAGCGAAAATTTTGCTATTGCTTGCTGCTCCTTCCTTTACCGCTGGTGATGGAAGTAATCATCAACAGACTTGCTTTGGACCAAACAAATTGGCTCAGTGTTCATGACCTCAATATCGTGAATTCAGCCAAAAGGGATGAAAGTAAATTTTATTGTGTTGTGTGGGTATAAAAACTACACTTGTAGGACACATTTTGTATGTAGTTCAAGTGTAAAGAAGTGTCTTTATCGCCTTCAAAACATTACCAAGCTCCCCTAAACGACACGTCTCCCGGTAATGTTTGTTGTATAAAACGGTAAAACCCTACTTTACACTCTTTATTAAGATATGGTTTTAACTGATAAAATTTATTTATGTATTCAAAAACAACAATTATTAGTGTAAATTACCATTTTCAAAACAAAAGACAAGTGTTCGTTTTAACCAACGTGGGATTTTGAGCCTTGAGCATATTCTGTGGCAAACTATTTATTTCGTCCAAGTTTTTACCAACCTACAATACGTTTAGAGTATGAGGAATTTTAACGGAGCTTAAACTATAACAACCTAAATTAATAATTAACCACACAATGTATAAATTGAATAACATTTTTGTTTTCAAATTCCATCGGAACCCATTGTATTCCAATACTTGTAAGTGTTAGGTGCAGTGTTTGCGTGGATTAGCATTTCCATCCTTAGTAGGCTGCTAGCATCGAAAATTAAATCCGAGTTTATTTCAATACCGGGTTGCATCAAGTGAAAAGGATTATCTCTAAAAAGAATTAATGTTAGTTGTTAAGTGTAATTATATTACATTTTATTACTATACAAATACATTTAACCACTATGCTTCAATTGTAAAATATAAGTGGTAATGTTTTTACTCACCGTGTTGTATATGTGGTTTTAGAAATAATGAAAATATCAAAACCCAATCCACATTTGACCTCGGCACACAAACGGTTGGAATTAAACCCTGAAAACAAAACGCTCTCGGTGTGTTTGTAATTGTTTCATTAAAAAGCTAAGCCGAAGCGATCCACATAACAGTTTTAATTGTCGGGGCCGAGAGTACTTCAGCGTTTTGTTTGTAATTAGTGTTTTCATAAGTACTTTGTATTGAATGCATTCGTTGTGACAACACCTGCAGAATTAATTCATTGTGCGGCGCGTGTTCAAGATCATGTTTATTAACACAATTCCCTTTGTTGTTTCGCGTACAACTGTTAAATTGTTGTCATGATCCAGTGTAATAATTAAAATTTCAACTCGGTGGTCACGCTGGTTTCAAATAATTAATATAATTCTGCAATATTAATAAAAAAATATGTCAAAGGTGTATAAAAGTCTAAAGGTCTGCTTGTAAGTTATAAACAGTATATTATAAAAACATCAAGTCTAGTGGTTGTATTTAAACTTTACGTTTATAAATTTTAACAATAAGGATCTTCATCTTACTCTTAATAGGCAGTAAACAATCAATAAGCCTGTACATACTCTGAATAGGTTTGGAATGTAATGGTAAGTAAAATAATTAAAACTAGTACTATGTGATTGTATTAAGGAATACTACACTATCAGTCAATAAGTAAACAGTTTAAAACTTGTTTTTCGTCGACAAATAAACAGAATGTCTCACCTAAGGTGTCTCAAACCGATTGCAGACGAATCAATTGACCTATATGGGTAAAATAAAATTATTTCCCACTAAATTGACCCCAAGTAATAACATACAAATATTTTCAATCTGTTAAAAATACAGGGTGTTCCAAAAATCGAGGGCACTAGTTCGAATCTCGGAATTTTAAAATATAAAATGTCAAATTATATACCATTTTAAAGCTCTGCAACAGACTAACATTTTGGTGAAAACATAACTCACTATTATTTATCCGTTTCAAAATGGCGGCCATTGTTTTGAAAAATACTAACATTTACGGAACACTCTGTATATGCTGAACCACAATACATAGCTTTGTTCTGTTTTAAAATTCTTTCTCGTATTAAACTCAGCGTTGCCCTGAGAGTTTCTATAACACTTACAGGTACTCTGTGGTTTCTTTTATAAAGGGGTTATTTATAATTTACATGCATTTTACATGGAGAAATTATGATTTTTGTTGATTGCTGAAAGACAAAAAGAGATACGAGGTTGGTGTAAATTTGAACGTATCTCGGATTTCTAAGACCTTTAAGATAATATAATTTTTGTCACACGTTACTATTTGACTTTTTGGAGTTTTGGGCAGATAATAATTAAAAAAACATAGTATGTTTTGTATTTTTTAGTCATGTTTTAAATACTGTCATGTAGCACATCAGGGACCGCTGAGTTTATTACGAGTAGGAATATTAGGTCTGTACAAATAAGCTATGTGGTGGTTTAGCAAATACAGGGTATTCCGTATATGTCAGTATTTTTCAAAACAATGGCCGCCGTTTTTAAACAGATAATGATTAAAGAGTTCTGTTTTCGCCAAAATGTTAGTCTGGTGCAGAGCTTTAAAATGGTGTATAACTTGACATATGTTTATATTTGAAAATTCCGATCTAAAACTAGTGACGAACTAGTGACCCCCGGTTTTTGGAACACCCTGAATTTTTAACAAACTAAAAATATTTTTATGTTAGTCCTTGGCGTCGATTTAGTGTGGAAATAGTTTTATTTCATCCTTCTAGGTCAATTGGTTCGTCTGAAATCGATTTGAGACACCTTAGGTGAGACAAGGATTCCTGTATAGTCAAGGACTATGTTCAAGGAATATATTAGTTTTATCAAAGTTCAGAAAATTTGTATATATAGATATTTCGTAATCATATTCTCCCCATATAACTGGGAGTGTCAAACCTAGTCAATTTTAAAAGTTAGTAACAATTTTGCCTTCATTTAAAAAAGACTAACTGCATAGGCTATACAAACATATTTTAGTCTCAAAGTCTTTTGAGTGGTCCACTCTTTTAGTATGAAGTGTTTACACCTATGCCACTTCTCTTATTCTAGTTTTAATAAATCTTTAGTTTGGTAATTAAATAGCAAATAAATAAGTAGTTTTTAATTGTACTTCACCAATTTTGTTAACAATATTTAATCCTAATAGAAGTTTCGATTTGATAAAACTAATTAAAATTCATTGTAAGACTTAGCTTTATTTTTCTGACTTAAAATAAAAATATATAAAATTAAAAAATTACAATTTATTTCAAGACATATTTTTGATAGGGCCACAATTTAACCTGTCTTGCCCTATCTTTAAGTTAGTTCTTATATTACCATAAACAAAAGAAAACATACAAAATGGACTGTTCAGTAAACTTACAGCAACAACGAATCATTTACCTATCGACGTACACAATAAAAGCAATGAAATACAGCAATTGAATTCAGACTGATTTAGTACAAAGTGGTATCAACAAACAAACATAGCGGTTTAATCTCCGATATGAAAGACTACCTGGAACCTCTCTCATCAAAACAGTTAACTTAGGGGCTGTGTTAACTAGATCCCTCCACACTCTTTGTTTAAAATGCCCTCCGTTGGTTATAACAATTTTCAAAACGATATTTGTAATACTTCCACGAATTCCGTGTGTTTTTTTTTTGCTTGAGAGAGTATTTTGCTGCTAAATAATAAAACAATAGCTTGAATATAATTGCAAAGAGAGCCAAAGTTGGTAAATTGAGATTATTGTTGTAAAAAAAGATTCATTCATGTCAGTTATATATTTAAAATTAAATCAGATCCAGCTATAATAATGTTCTGAAGATATAGTTTTGACGTTGGTTATTGACAACTCGTCAGGTGTCAATACCAGTAATCTGACTTGAGGGTAGAGGCACGAAGCACATGGAATACAGGACGCCCAGCTTTGTGTGTTCAATGTAACTGTTAATGGAACTTTTGTTTGTCCATGAATGCTTGGAACTCTTGGATTTGATTATTTGACGTCAATTACTATTCATCAACGGAATATTGACTTTAATTATATTATATTTCCAATTTTAATAGATTTGCTTTAAAATTAGAACCTCTTTAATATCAAACAAAAGAAGACCAGTGGGAATATGTGTAAACATGTAAAATGTGAAATACACGATCAAAAACTGTGTTAGTAGTTATTTTACTAGTTATGTTTTTACTGTAATACATTTTAATGCGTTTTGTTATTTGCAATTTTTGCTTGCCATAACAAATGTTTAGCGAAAAAAATTGGCTAACAGCATTATTTTTTTTGGGATGGCCTAATTTACGATTTTTCCAATAATAAAACAAATTTACTTATGATATTATATATTATTTTCTACACTTTTTCCGTCCATATGGGACTCGGGTCTGTGCGTAGTGGTGAGCATTTTTCACCTACGCAGAGATGAGGTTATCGTTTGTTACGATTAATTCGTTATTGATAAATTTCATCAATCGATTGTTTGTTCGTTTTATCGAATGAATTTATAATCGTTGCTCACTGCCTGATGAATTGTAACTTTGTTGTGAATCGGCAGGCTTCGGTAGCCCAGTAGATACGACGTCAGACCCACGAGCATGCGGTGCCGTGTTTACTTTTGATGTCACATTTGATGTTTACTTTTTGAAATCTGAAATGTTCTAAAGTCGACTTTAATTTGTTCGGGGTTAGATCTTACTTTTGTTGTTTAATTTTTTAGGTATGGCATTTCTGTTTCATTTTACTTTTGTTTATTTGTAATCCCTTTATTTGTAATTATGTTGCACAACGAACAGCCACCATACAGCGCTCTGCGGAGTTAGGTTAGGTTAGGTTACTATCATTTTGTCGTGAACTGCAACCTAGTTGTTTGTTATTTTTTCACGCAAATCCATTTGTAGATCCAATTTAACATTCTATCCACAGCTTTTGATTTAAATTATATCTGCTTGGCTTTGAATCGAATCACCGATTATGCTTTTCCACCACAAAACAACAATCGTAATCGAAAGTTTATTAACACAAACAAGCAACCGGATGGTTAAATTTTTCGATATCTAAACGATATGCTTATCTCAGCGTAGGCAAAAACGTGCTCACCGTTCGTGGTACGTATCGAGCAAAGCAATGGGTGAGCCGCTACAGTACAAGCTTGACAGTACTTATAAGACCTACCAGTCAGGACTGGGATCGAACCTCTGGCATGGTTCTGAAATCCATCGCCTTGTTCACTATGCCAAAACGTGCTCACCGTTCGTGGTACGTATCGAGCAAATCAATGGGTGAGCCGCTACAGTACAAGCTTGACAGTACTTATAAGACCTACCAGTCAGGACTGGGATCGAACCTCTGGCATGGTTCTGAAATCCATCGCCTTGTTCACTATGCCAAAACGTGCTCACCGTTCGTGGTACGTATCGAGCAAATCAATGGGTGAGCCGCTACAGTACAAGCTTGACAGTACTTATAAGACCTACCAGTCAGGACTGGGATCGAACCTCTGGCATGGTTCTGAAATCCATCGCCTTGTTCACTATGCCAAAACGTGCTCACCGTTTGTGGGACGTATCGAGCAAAGCAATGGGTGAGCCGCTACAGTACAAGCTTGACAGTACTTATAAGACCTACCAGTCAGGACTGGGATCGAACCTCTGGCATGGTTCTGAAATCCATCGCCTTGTTCACTATGCCAAAACGTGCTCACCGTTCGTGGTACGTATCGAGCAAATCAATGGGTGAGCCGCTACAGTACAAGCTTGACAGTACTTATAAGACCTACCAGTCAGGACTGGGATCGAACCTCTGGCATGGTTCTGAAATCCATCGCCTTGTTCACTATGCCAAAACGTGCTCACCGTTCGTGGTACGTATCGAGCAAATCAATGGGTGAGCCGCTACAGTACAAGCTTGACAGTACTTATAAGACCTACCAGTCAGGACTGGGATCGAACCTCTGGCATGGTTCTGAAATCCATCGCCTTGTTCACTATGCCAAAACGTGCTCACCGTTCGTGGTACGTATCGAGCAAATCAATGGGTGAGCCGCTACAGTACAAGCTTGACAGTACTTATAAGACCTACCAGTCAGGACTGGGATCGAACCTCTGGCATGGTTCTGAAATCCATCGCCTTGTTCACTATGCCAAAACGTGCTCACCGTTCGTGGTACGTATCGAGCAAATCAATGGGTGAGCCGCTACAGTACAAGCTTGACAGTACTTATAAGACCTACCAGTCAGGACTGGGATCGAACCTCTGGTATGGTTCTGAAATCCATCGCCTTGTTCACTATGCCAAAACGTGCTCACCGTTTGTGGTACGTATCGAGCAAAGCAATGGGTGAGCCGCTACAGTACAAGCTTGACAGTACTTATAAGACCTACCAGTCAGGACTGGGATCGAACCTCTGGCATGGTTCTGAAATCCATCGCCTTGTTCACTATGCCAAAACGTGCTCACCGTTCGTGGTACGTATCGAGCAAATCAATGGGTGAGCCGCTACAGTACAAGCTTGACAGTACTTATAAGACCTACCAGTCAGGACTGGGATCGAACCTCTGGCATGGTTCTGAAATCCATCGCCTTGTTCACTATGCCAAAACGTGCTCACCGTTCGTGGTACGTATCGAGCAAATCAATGGGTGAGCCGCTACAGTACAAGCTTGACAGTACTTATAAGACCTACCAGTCAGGACTGGGATCGAACCTCTGGCATGGTTCTGAAATCCATCGCCTTGTTCACTATGCCAAAACGTGCTCACCGTTCGTGGTACGTATCGAGCAAAGCAATGGGTGAGCCGCTACAGAACAAGCTTGACAGTACTTATAAGACCTACCAGTCAGGACTGGGATCGAACCTCTGGCATGGTTCTGAAATCCATCGCCTTGTTCACTATGCCAAAACGTGCTCACCGTTCGTGGTACGTATCGAGCAAAGCAATGGGTGAGCCGCTACAGTGCAAGCTTGACAGTACTTATAAGACCTACCAGTCAGGACTGGGATCGAACCTCTGGCATGGTTCTGAAATCCATCGCCTTGTTCACTATGCCAAAACGTGCTCACCGTTCGTGGTACGTATCGAGCAAAGCAATGGGTGAGCCGCTACAGTACAAGCTTGACAGTACTTATAAGACCTACCAGTCAGGACTGGGATCGAACCTCTGGCATGGTTCTGAAATCCATCGCCTTGTTCACTATGCCAAAACGTGCTCACCGTTCGTGGTACGTATCGAGCAAATCAATGGGTGAGCCGCTACAGTACAAGCTTGACAGTACTTATAAGACCTACCAGTCAGGACTGGGATCGAACCTCTGGCATGGTTCTGAAATCCATCGCCTTGTTCACTATGCCAAAACGTGCTCACCGTTCGTGGTACGTATCGAGCAAAGCAATGGGTGAGCCGCTACAGTACAAGCTTGACAGTACTTATAAGACCTACCAGTCAGGACTGGGATCGAACCTCTGGCATGGTTCTGAAATCCATCGCCTTGTTCACTATGCCAAAACGTGCTCACCGTTCGTGGTACGTATCGAGCAAAGCAATGGGTGAGCCGCTACAGTACAAGCTTGACAGTACTTATAAGACCTACCAGTCAGGACTGGGATCGAACCTCTGGCATGGTTCTGAAATCCATTGGCTTGTCCACTATGCCAAAACGACTCCCTATCTAAATTAATTAGTTCAGTAAAGAATTATAATTCTTCAGTAAACGGTATTGGATGCTGATTGTCATTACCATTATTCATTTTGTTGCCAAGCTTAACAATTATATACTTTAAGTTTTTGTGGTTTAAAAAATAAACAACGAAAAATCATTATCCTTATAGTATAGTGTCTAAAAACAGATTTTTGAAGGAACTCTTTTACATTTTCAGTTTGCAATGACATATAACCTTAACAATTAATCAATACACGTGATTTATAATACGTTTTTAAAGTATGACTATTGATATAAGAGTATAAGTGGACTTAAAATAGAATATTTTCAGTTTCCTATTTAAATATAACTCTTACACCACCCACTTTTATGACACTGTTTTAAATGGTTTATCTAATAGCAGATTTATTTCCAGGGTTTACTTTTATGCTTAATTTACCACTAGAGATCTCTCTGGTGTTGTTCGACGGGCGTTAGTGTAGACGTAGGGGTAGGGGGTAAACGTCACTACCAGTCCTGATCCAATAACTCAGTCTGGTCCGGATGGGGATGATATTGACAATATGTTTCATACATACTCAACGCCATAACTACGGTGAGGGAGAGGACAAAGTGGCGTCTGCCTTCAGCTGCGGCCGTTGATGGGGGAGGGGGAGGTTTTCAAATGATGATTTAATGCTAATAGTCTTTTGTGATAAGAATAACTTTGCCTGTAATCTAGAGGGATGTCGCTGTTCGAAAAGTATGGAACTGTCTATTTCTATAAGCACAAAGATAGCTGTTTTTACGATTTAAATATAGTTATAATGTAGGAAGGGAATATTTGTTCAACTAATAGTAAGGGTGTAAAATTTATGAGGATTGTCGTCGTAAACTTAGTAGCAGTTATGCAGGTGAAAGCGAATATTTATATATAGAACTTCACTTGATTGCTGATGTTGGATCGGCCTTTGAATGTGTTGTTTTGATTTTTTTGGACAGAGCAAACTGTTTTTAAATTGAAATTTTTATATCTAATGTGCTCTCTAGCACAGTGAAATTGTCCTACTTCATTCACGATGACAATGGAGTGTTTATGTCGTTTAAGAAGAGGTGAACAAAATATCTCATTATTTATAGATTTTTTACCATAATAAATACTTTTAACTTATAAAAACCATTCTATTATATTATGAAATCTAGAGGGTACGAACAAACTAAAATAAATCTACACAAATTCTTGAAATCATAAGGATACATCATATTGGTTTACAGTCAAATGTTTTGGTAAAACATCATAATGTCATGCTGGTTACAATCAGTGAAATGAAACTCGAAAGCAATATATATATAAATTATACAATCTGTTACTTATATTTGTTTAATAGATAACCTCACAAAAACTGTTTTAACCTCACGTTTACTGTTTTGGAATAATATATTGGATAAGCGATATATATGTAAAAACGTTTTTCATAACCAAACAAACATTAATGTCGATATTGGTCGTGTTTTCTTTGGTAAATTTTATGATAAATAACACTTAACGATAGCTCATTACTGCAACGAGAGATGGATAGGCATAAGCTTCATTGGTCAGTGATGTTTTAACAAATCAATGTTGTAATGAAATTGTATTTGTACACAGAGAAATTAACTAGTGCATTTGATCTGAATTACTCTTCAATACTGTGATGTCTTTGGAAGCTCAGCGGATAGTTCAGTGTTTAATAGTTGTGAATTACTCTTCAATACTGTGATGTCTTTGGAAGCTCAGCGGATAGTTCAGTGTTTAATAGTTGTGAATTACTCTTCAATACTGTGATGTCTTTGGAAGCTCAGCGGATAGTTCAGTGTTTAATAGTTGTGAATTACTCTTCAATACTGTGATGTCTTTGGAAGCTCAGCGGATAGTTCAGTGTTTAATAGTTGTGAATTACTCTTCAATACTGATGTCTTTGGAAGCTCAGCGGATAGTTCAGTGTTTAATAGTTGTGAATTACTCTTCAATACTGATGTCTTTGGAAGCTCAGCGGATAGTTCAGTGTTTAATAGTTGTGAATTACTCTTCAATACTGTGATGTCTTTGGAAGCTCAGCGGATAGTTCAGTGTTTAATAGTTGTGAATTACTCTTCAATACTGTGATGTCTTTGGAAGCTCAGCGGATAGTTCAGTGTTTAATAGTTGTGAATTACTCTTCAATACTGTGATGTCTTTGGAAGCTCAGCGGATAGTTCAGTGTTTAATAGTTGTGAATTACTCTTCAATACTGTGATGTCTTTGGAAGCTCAGCGGATAGTTCAGTGTTTAATAGTTGTGAATTACTCTTCAATACTGTGATGTCTTTGGAAGCTCAGCGGATAGTTCAGTGTTTAATAGTTGTGAATTACTCTTCAATACTGATGTCTTTGGAAGCTCAGCGGATAGTTCAGTGTTTAATAGTTGTGAATTACTCTTCAATACTGTGATGTCTTTGGAAGCTCAGCGGATAGTTCAGTGTTTAATAGTTGTGAATTACTCTTCAATACTGATGTCTTTGGAAGCTCAGCGGATAGTTCAGTGTTTAATAGTTGTGAATTACTCTTCAATACTGATGTCTTTGGAAGCTCAGCGGATAGTTCAGTGTTTAATAGTTGTGAATTACTCTTCAATACTGATGTCTTTGGAAGCTCAGCGGATAGTTCAGTGTTTAATAGTTGTGAATTACTCTTCAATACTGTGATGTCTTTGGAAGCTCAGCGGATAGTTCAGTGTTTAATAGTTGTGAATTACTCTTCAATACTGATGTCTTTGGAAGCTCAGCGGATAGTTCAGTGTTTAATAGTTGTGAATTACTCTTCAATACTGTGATGTCTTTGGAAGCTCAGCGGATAGTTCAGTGTTTAATAGTTGTGAATTACTCTTCAATACTGATGTCTTTGGAAGCTCAGCGGATAGTTCAGTGTTTAATAGTTGTGAATTACTCTTCAATACTGATGTCTTTGGAAGCTCAGCGGATAGTTCAGTGTTTAATAGTTGTGAATTACTCTTCAATACTGATGTCTTTGGAAGCTCAGCGGATAGTTCAGTGTTTAATAGTTGTGAATTACTCTTCAATACTGATGTCTTTGGAAGCTCAGCGGATAGTTCAGTGTTTAATAGTTGTGAATTACTCTTCAATACTGATGTCTTTGGAAGCTCAGCGGATAGTTCAGTGTTTAATAGTTGTGAATTACTCTTCAATACTGATGTCTTTGGAAGCTCAGCGGATAGTTCAGTGTTTAATAGTTGTGAATTACTCTTCAATACTGATGTCTTTGGAAGCTCAGCGGATAGTTCAGTGTTTAATAGTTGTGAATTACTCTTCAATACTGATGTCTTTGGAAGCTCAGCGGATAGTTCAGTGTTTAATAGTTGTGAATTACTCTTCAATACTGATGTCTTTGGAAGCTCAGCGGATAGTTCAGTGTTTAATAGTTGTGAATTACTCTTCAATACTGATGTCTTTGGAAGCTCAGCGGATAGTTCAGTGTTTAATAGTTGTGAATTACTCTTCAATACTGATGTCTTTGGAAGCTCAGCGGATAGTTCAGTGTTTAATAGTTGTGAATTACTCTTCAATACTGATGTCTTTGGAAGCTCAGCGGATAGTTCAGTGTTTACCCATTTGATCTGAATTACTCTTCAATACTGACGTCTTTGGAAGCTCAGCGGATAGTTCAGTGTTTAATAGTTGTGAATTACTCTTCAATACTGATGTCTTTGGAAGCTCAGCGGATAGTTCAGTGTTTAATAGTTGTGAATTACTCTTCAATACTGATGTCTTTGGAAGCTCAGCGGATAGTTCAGTGTTTAATAGTTGTGAATTACTCTTCAATACTGATGTCTTTGGAAGCTCAGCGGATAGTTCAGTGTTTAATAGTTGTGAATTACTCTTCAATACTGATGTCTTTGGAAGCTCAGCGGATAGTTCAGTGTTTAATAGTTGTGAATTACTCTTCAATACTGACGTCTTTGGAAGCTCAGCGGATAGTTCAGTGTTTAATAGTTGTGAATTACTCTTCAATACTGTGATGTCTTTGGAAGCTCAGCGGATAGTTCAGTGTTTAATAGTTGTGAATTACTCTTCAATACTGACGTCTTTGGAAGCTCAGCGGATAGTTCAGTGTTTAATAGTTGTGAATTACTCTTCAATACTGACGTCTTTGGAAGCTCAGCGGATAGTTCAGTGTTTAATAGTTGTGAATTACTCTTCAATACTGTGATGTCTTTGGAAGCTCAGCGGATAGTTCAGTGTTTAATAGTTGTGAATTACTCTTCAATACTGTGATGTCTTTGGAAGCTCAGCGGATAGTTCAGTGTTTAATAGTTGTGAATTACTCTTCAATACTGACGTCTTTGGAAGCTCAGCGGATAGTTCAGTGTTTAATAGTTGTGAATTACTCTTCAATACTGACGTCTTTGGAAGCTCAGCGGATAGTTCAGTGTTTAATAGTTGTGAATTACTCTTCAATACTGTGATGTCTTTGGAAGCTCAGCGGATAGTTCAGTGTTTAATAGTTGTGAATTACTCTTCAATACTGTGATGTCTTTGGAAGCTCAGCGGATAGTTCAGTGTTTAATAGTTGTGAATTACTCTTCAATACTAATGTCTTTGGAAGCTCAGCGGATAGTTCAGTGTTTAATAGTTGTGAATTACTCTTCAATACTGTGATGTCTTTGGAAGCTCAGCGGATAGTTCAGTGTTTAATAGTTGTGAATTACTCTTCAATACTGACGTCTTTGGAAGCTCAGCGGATAGTTCAGTGTTTAATAGTTGTGAATTACTCTTCAATACTGTGATGTCTTTGGAAGCTCAGCGGATAGTTCAGTGTTTAATAGTTGTGAATTACTCTTCAATACTGTGATGTCTTTGGAAGCTCAGCGGATAGTTCAGTGTTTAATAGTTGTGAATTACTCTTCAATACTGACGTCTTTGGAAGCTCAGCGGATAGTTCAGTGTTTAATAGTTGTGAATTACTCTTCAATACTGTGATGTCTTTGGAAGCTCAGCGGATAGTTCAGTGTTTAATAGTTGTGAATTACTCTTCAATACTGTGATGTCTTTGGAAGCTCAGCGGATAGTTCAGTGTTTAATAGTTGTGAATTACTCTTCAATACTGATGTCTTTGGAAGCTCAGCGGATAGTTCAGTGTTTAATAGTTGTGAATTACTCTTCAATACTGACGTCTTTGGAAGCTCAGCGGATAGTTCAGTGTTTAATAGTTGTGAATTACTCTTCAATACTGTGATGTCTTTGGAAGCTCAGCGGATAGTTCAGTGTTTAATAGTTGTGAATTACTCTTCAATACTGTGATGTCTTTGGAAGCTCAGCGGATAGTTCAGTGTTTAATAGTTGTGAATTACTCTTCAATACTGATGTCTTTGGAAGCTCAGCGGATAGTTCAGTGTTTAATAGTTGTGAATTACTCTTCAATACTGTGATGTCTTTGGAAGCTCAGCGGATAGTTCAGTGTTTAATAGTTGTGAATTACTCTTCAATACTGTGATGTCTTTGGAAGCTCAGCGGATAGTTCAGTGTTTAATAGTTGTGAATTACTCTTCAATACTGTGATGTCTTTGGAAGCTCAGCGGATAGTTCAGTGTTTAATAGTTGTGAATTACTCTTCAATACTGATGTCTTTGGAAGCTCAGCGGATAGTTCAGTGTTTAATAGTTGTGAATTACTCTTCAATACTGATGTCTTTGGAAGCTCAGCGGATAGTTCAGTGTTTAATAGTTGTGAATTACTCTTCAATACTGATGTCTTTGGAAGCTCAGCGGATAGTTCAGTGTTTAATAGTTGTGAATTACTCTTCAATACTGATGTCTTTGGAAGCTCAGCGGATAGTTCAGTGTTTAATAGTTGTGAATTACTCTTCAATACTGATGTCTTTGGAAGCTCAGCGGATAGTTCAGTGTTTAATAGTTGTGAATTACTCTTCAATACTGATGTCTTTGGAAGCTCAGCGGATAGTTCAGTGTTTACCCATTTGATCTGAATTACTCTTCAATACTGATGTCTTTGGAAGCTCAGCGGATAGTTCAGTGTTTAATAGTTGTGAATTACTCTTCAATACTGATGTCTTTGGAAGCTCAGCGGATAGTTCAGTGTTTAATAGTTGTGAATTACTCTTCAATACTGATGTCTTTGGAAGCTCAGCGGATAGTTCAGTGTTTAATAGTTGTGAATTACTCTTCAATACTGATGTCTTTGGAAGCTCAGCGGATAGTTCAGTGTTTAATAGTTGTGAATTACTCTTCAATACTGATGTCTTTGGAAGCTCAGCGGATAGTTCAGTGTTTAATAGTTGTGAATTACTCTTCAATACTGATGTCTTTGGAAGCTCAGCGGATAGTTCAGTGTTTAATAGTTGTGTTTTTTAGCATTTGCCAGTTTAATTTGTCCCTCTATACTTGGTGATAATATTCATCTACTATTTACGCAACCTAAAGTCTTTGTTTAGTCTCGTATTTCACGGCAAGGCCATGGTTTAGTGTTTTATGTCTAAGTAAATAAATTGTTAATGAACTATAACATTTATATTATACTTGAATTTCCGTATTATTTTATAACATACATGAAAAGTCCCATTTATACTGTATAACAAATTAAAATAAATAAACTAACATCAATTTTATTACATTTTGTAATAATCAGTATCTATTCGGGGTTTTCTGTATGATATTAAAAATTTGGTAGTTCTTATTAAATTTTTTTATTGCATTTAACGTTAGAATTTCTACTTTTACAATCAATTACAGTTCAACCCACTAAAATTGTAATGTAATTCATTTAGTTTTTATTTACGTTATAAAAGTTACGCTAATGATTGATCCTGGTCAATCGTGGGTTTAAAATAAAATCTACTTTAAGTAAGTTTGCGTTTTGTTTTGGATTGTCACTTGTACAAAAACGAGATCGCACGCAGCACGCTGACGCGAGGGAAGTGAATTTCCGCAATAAAACCTTAAATAGATCAAATAAAGGGTTTAAACTAACACTGGTTAAATTTTTTTATTGTAAATGTTATTTTTTGGCTGTTCTGATGTACCTGGTTCTATTTAAATTCACTAATAGGATGCCAATGTTGTACATTATAAAGTTAGAAAGAGGTATATTTGGGATAAGAATTTTGTGTAGTTAGTGTATTGGGGTGATAAAACGATATTAAGATATGAAAAACAGCTTTTTCCAGTGTAAAATCCCCATGAGACAACGTTCTGTATTTTGACAATTAACATTTTCTTTGATAACTCGGTAAGTACTTGGGCTAGAATGATGGGGGAGGGCTTAGAATCTTTGGCTTTTTACGTACAATATTTTAATGTGCAATAAGTGTACATTCGGGGCTTTCCGACCCTTTTTTAGCCCAAAAGCTCAAAATATGAAAACTTAAATCCCCAAAAAAGGGGGTTAGAGTTTTCCGTTTGTTTTGCCCAACGAACTTTCTAACTGATTATAAAAAAGAATGTCTGTACTACCTAAACTACATTGGTAGACAACCAAAAGGCTTCAGTAAAACCACCCATAATGCAGTAATGTTTGCAGGAATTTGGATTTGCTTGTTTTTTTTACCAAATTTAAAGTAAATCGGAAAAAAATTGTGACCGCTAGAGTGCAAATACATATATATATATATATATATATATAAAGTTTTAGCGCCCCCCAAAACGTGTTCAGGGGGTCACGTTAGGAACTTCTATGGTGGTCTCGGGCTTAAGTTTCACCGTGCTAATAGTTCACTTTTCCAAGGGAAATTCACTAATAAACATTATGTAAAATATCCCATATCTCTATTCCTAACAATAGCGCTTGACAAATACTGACGTCTGTCTGGTATAATTTAGAGCATATTGAAAGGCATCACGTGTAATTAGTCTACATTCAACGTTCGCTCTCGAACCTGTTTGGATGTCAGCGTCAATAGTTTATAATGTAATTGCTGTGCCACTATAGAATGACTGGTATTCTGAAATACAAAACAATTGTGACTAAACTATTACCAAACAATGTATTTACTGTTCAATCATGTATCGGCCTTAATTATTTTAAAGTCTCGACATAGCGTAGGTTTCATAGCGAACCTAAATCAAAACTGGAGATAAAAATGGAAAAACAAATAGCGTAGTTTTTTTAACTGCTTAATAGAGAGTGTGGATAGTAAGAAAAAAAATGAGCTGATTGACGAAGGTAATATTTTAATTTAGTCATAGAAGCAGCTCAGGGGCTAGAAAAATGGATTTTAATAAAGAAAAATCAGCAAAACACAGTTTTACCTACAAACGCATTCCAATTCCGCTTACATTTTTTAACTGCAATTCTGTTATAAATATTTTTTAAACTGAAAGCAGTATTTTTAAATTAATTGTTTTATTTTTTTACTGAACCATAGGGTAATAAAATACCCCCGTCGCAGCAAACCTGTGTACTCAGCGAATTTCCTATGAATGAATACATTTCTTACTACCGCATAAAGCCACTTACCAAGTTTCATAAAAATACTTTAAAAAATAAGTTTTGTATAGCATTTTATTTATTCTCTATAAGAATAACATTAGGGCTGAGAACGCAGGTTTGCTGCAACGAGGAAGATAAATTGCGGGTTTTTTGCAATTATCAATATAACTCAACCAGGTGAAGCTATATACCAAGTTTTAATGATTTATGTTCATAATTAAGGGAGATATAAAGCTTTCAGTATTCTCCATAAGAATAACATTAGGGATGAGAATGCAGGTTTGCTGCTAAGAGGATAATCAACAAAAAATAAATTTTTTGTGGAAATATATATATACCAGTACTAGGTGAAGCCACCTACCAAGTTTCATCAATATACGTTCATAAATAATCGAGATATCAAATTTTAAATATTTTCCATAAGGATAACATTGGACAACATACTGTGTTTAGCACTTTGAATATCACGGCAACGGTTGGACGTAGAATCACAATTTAAACACCAAAATGATTGTTTTGTAGAGCTAAACTGATTGGTAAAAGCAAATGTGAAGTTTACATAGAAATGAACTGAGGAAAAGCCAAAAACCTTTTTCCCGTAAGATTAACATGGGAGATTTTATGAGCAGGTTTTTTGGATTTTCTCCGCAACCACTAAACCTAGGTTAATAATTCAAAATACCATATTATTTGTTTTTTTAAGCTCTATAACATGGTCAAAACCAAAATTAAGTTTTTTAAAAATTTTAGGGTGAAAAATGCAAAAAACTTATTTTTGGAAAATTTAAAACCCCCATAAACCCCCCTTCCCGTGGTCCGATATTTCTGGTTTTCGAACTTAAAGTCATGAATGTCACTTTACACATTTGAGCCAAATTTCATCGAAATCGGATGTTTTTACTCAAGTTATCGCGGTAACGGACATATATATACACATATATATATACACATATATATAAATTTGAACGAATAGTGTTTTTGGCATCTGGGGACCGCAAAAAAAAAAGTTGTCATGGTCTCGGGCTTAAGTCTTACCATGAGACCTACGGTAATAGCTTCTTCCCTATAGGGGAAATTCGCTAAAACCAGGACTGTAAAGTCAATTTTTTTACTCTAATCAACTTAAATTTGTAATTTAATTATAGCTTATTAATAGACCGATGCTGACCAATATATAGCATAAGTACGAGTGAGGATGTTGAAAATCGTATATATTTATTATGACACAGAAACGCTGAACAGTTCGTTATTGTACAATACAGGAAGTTCACTGAAAGGTGAATCTTAAAACAAAAACACTTCGAATATGACACAATAATAAACATATTAAAAGAATATCAGTTTCAAGTACTAAAAATTATTTACAACAATATAACATTTTGCACAAATACATCTGTATAACCTAAACTTTAAATGGAAATCGTAGAAATGAAAGTGATTATATTTTAAAACTGATTTTACATATAGACAATGCTTATCCTTTAAAAATATTGCTTGTGAATATAATATTGACAGTACATAAGCTGACATCTAAAACTGACGTTGTATCAGCTAAGGCCAAACGTCACTGACAGATTACTGTATAAATCAGCACAGAAGCTCTCCCAAGGCTGGGTTTCCAGGTAGCATTTGGTATTTTCGAGTGTCAGCGTGTGTTATTCCACTTTAACTCATAGAATATATGGTACATTTTTAAAATTTAATAATGACAATAATTTATTATTAATTTATATTGACTTCATCTTTAGCTTCTCGTGTTTAAAACTACACTACGTTTTGGGAGGTAAGAAACCTCCTCCCATTATCAAGTGAACCCTAATACCATCTAAATATCAAACAACTACAAATAACTGGCCTACATTTTGTTGCAGCAATATTTTATTTACACAATTTATATATTTGATCTCTATAAATAACAAACAAATTTGTTAAAGTGCAGGGATTAAACAAGTGTTAAGTTGGAATATTTTTGTTTTCTTCCGCGTCTTCATTTGATTAGCTAATTTTAGCAAGTTTACATCTGTTTGTCCTCTCGAAAGTTTAATATTGCAGCCAAAAGCAATCTATTAAAAAGTAAAAGTAATTTAACTGTTTAACCCTATTTGAAATTGGTTATTTTCTATCACTGTATTATATTTTGCTTAAAAGTGGCTTGTAGATTAAAATATACATATGAATTCGAGTAGTATAGTTTATCGACGACAATCTTGGTAGCCGGTTGCGATTTTTTTAAACACCAAACGTCGTAAATATTTTTCCAGTATAGTGCATTTTACATTATTCCCACTATTTGTGATGCTCAAAAATGACACCCACAGACTGGGAAAGTATATACAATGTTGGGTGGGTCCAAAAAAAATCGCAACCGACTCCAAAAATTGTCCTCAATAAACTATACCATTTATTCGGACTGATATAAAATCGCTCCAACAATTCGATTATAGATTCTACCCATAGAAATCCATTTCAATAGTTCAGTGGTTACAAGTTTTACTATTTCTGTGCAATTACAGCTGTCCATTCTCCAAAGACATCTATTTTTTCATTTTCTGCTTATTTGCAAAGCCCAGATTAATCTGCAGTTGAGGTCAGAGCCAACAGCTCCCGCCGCGTTTGTAATTGTTTCATTACAGAGCCAAACGGTGGTGATTCACGGCCGGGTTTGAATGGGGACGAAAATGTTTGTCTTTTATCATCTACATTTTACCTAAAGTAATTATTTTATTCCCCGTATGGCAAACAGCTATGCAATTCAATCTTTTACATTCCTGGATTTTTAAATATATTTTGTGTGGTAAATTAATGGGGTTTGAATTAATTAAAAGTTGTCCAACTCAACCAAACTAAACGAAATAAACATTGGAAATTATAACAACTTATTTAAAAAGTAACTTAACTTAAATTTAAATACATTTTATAATATAAAATGTTTTAAAAATACAATGTAAATAATATCTATTTACATAAACTCTGTTTTTTGCAGTGAAAGTATAAATAATAACATCATAGAGTAATAATGGTAATAGTGAACAAACAATTTTGCTAAAGAAAAGTAATAAACCTTATTTTAATTTAATCTGACATTTCAAGCAAGTCTTTAACACAAGTGCTACAATACCTCAAATTATTGCCTGCAAATTGTATAATTTTAATACAAATTAAACTGCCTAACGAAGAATAATGTAAGCAATACAAATATTAAATAAATGAGATGAGGAAAGTAACAGGAAAAAATACAGTTATTCAATTAAAACTCACCCTCTCATTCCCCCCTCCTACCCACACCCATTTCACTCATTTTCCTCCTACCGGTAACGATGGGTAATGTTTTCATAAAAACTCTCTTCCCCAATTACTTTTGTTAATCCATTTGTTCGCCTCTGAGAAAAGGCAGAAGAAGACCGTTCTTGCCTAAATTCAACCGTGAAATACACAGTCGACTTATTAGTATTTCAACTTTTCAGTCAGAACAGTGGCTGAAGGTGATATTTAGTCATTTTTAGGATAGTTCAATAATATTCTATTTTTATTATTATAAAAGTAAAACGAAACAACCAGGGGTTGTTTTTATCCAAGGACCTGCACAGAAAAGGCGTCCCAAGGGTTCGGTACACATTATATAACAAATTATAGAAAAACCGATCAAAGGAAAATCAACCAAAGATAAAATTATTATTATTTGTGTACTATAATAAGAATGTGTTATGCCTGGTTTATCGTAAAATAGCATAGTTGTTCTCCAGCTCGAGCTAAAAAATATCACCACCGAAATAGTTTATTTGTCTGTTATAAAACAAACAAAAATTGCTAATTGGCTAAAATTACAATATGAAATATGTTTTACTACCTATTAGTTTTCTCTCCCCGCAACATTATTTAACCTCGTTCTACTAAATTGATTACTAATTAAGATTCATTAAACTTTAATTTGTATTCTAGCGGCCACTGACATATATAATTACGACTAGACAGGTACTTACACATTATAAACATAATTAATTGTGAACATAAATGTTAAAAGCAATTACACGTTAAACCACCTATATAAATATCCCTGTTTCATATTTGGTTAATGAGTTTAGTAAAACCGACAAATATTACATTTATATTTCAACTAACGTTTTAAATAGTTAATTAAGAATAGTTTTATTTACAAGGACGAAAATGACATGAGGTATTTGTTACCTTTGCAGTAAACTATAACGGTGAAAATCAATCAAAGGTCAAAACTTGATTATGACTTTTTCAACATCCAAACAACTTTCGTTGATAAACAATATGTCATCACTGGATTGACCACCGTGTAATATATAACACATTTGCCTTCCCATCCACCTTCCGCCCTTCCAAATAAACTTTTACCTTTGATGTTTTTTTATAATTACTTACTATCAATTGAACTATACTCATTGAACTTCAATATGCGTCAATTAAACACATCTTATTTGCGTCTTAATTGGGCATGCGTGGTTGGCTACTGCTGTTTAGAGGTTATGAATATAACCTTAAATTGGTTTCCTTTTTTGATTGTGTCCCCAATCAGGATTTTGCATGGTTCATGAGTTAAAAATATGGAAAATTCAAATATCTTTTAAAGGACATTTTTGTAAAACTTTGAATGTGTGTCAATAAGGTTGCAATATTTAGATATTTCCATAAAATTCCCTAATTGTAGCAAACCTGCGTAATCAGTAATGTAAATTTTAATAAAAGTGACTGACGGTGATTTTTAGGAATGGTTAGGATAGTTCAGTAGTATTCTATTTTGCATAAATAACATTTTATATCTAGTTTACTTTATCGTGTGTATTGAAACAACTTATTATATGTATTATTTATACAGGTAGCAAAAGCAAAACTGAAGAACGTTAATATATTCTTCTGAAGAATTTTTCAAATAAACTACACACATGATCACAAAAACAAGACATGTAAAATAGTTCACCGAACGGAACTCGTCATTGTTTTAAATGTTTGGTTTTTGTGACTTGGGTTAAACACCAAAATAACATAACCTAGCCCTTGAGAATTCCCGTAGTATGGATTAACATTCTTCAGTTTTGATAAGAGCTTCCTGTGAGCCACAAATATAGTAAACCATTGTAATATAAGGAGTTGCTGACGTCCAGATATGTTAACAGTTTATACTGATAACGAATTCCGGAAGGCTTAATCATGAATACAAATTTAAGAGTCTTTATCCCCGGAAGTTGTCAGACACCATCTTCGAGCTTTGTCCCATAATGTTAACTTTGTTCCTTAGTTACTTCTCACCCGAACGTCAAAAAACATTCGTTTGGTTGTCAAAATAAAGGTGTAGTGGTTCTCAAGGTAATTACTATTTCGATTTCCTTTATTTAGGCATTTTTAGTTTAAATTGTAGTGCTGCACACTTTCTCATTAGTTTGTAGAAACATTGGCTATATGAAATTACATTTCGTTAGAGGACGACAAAACCTTTAATTTGAAACCAAAATGGCAATAAGATTATGTCCAAGAGGGGTTTGGTTTTAGCTTTGGGTCGGCGGCAGGTTTTGTATGTGACGATAAGGTAAGGAGTAACGGAGTTACAAAGTTGACGTTGGTCTTATGGGACAGAACCGTGAGATGGCGACCGGCAACTTCCGGACATGTTCATGTAGCTTGTTGTTCTTCCTGTTCATGTTCCCAGACCCACTGACCTAAATCTAACCTAACCCATCCTAACCAAACCTAACCTTACCTAGCCTAACCTAACCTAACATAACCTAATCTAACCTAAACCTTTAGGGATTTCAGTAGAATGGATTAACGTTCTTAAATTTTGAAAATATTTTTCATGTTTTTTTGTGACCCAAAATATTGTCAACTATTGAACTATAAGGAATTGCGCACGTCAATCTATGATATGTTTTTTTGTCGATAACCGATTCCAGTGGTCTTAACGAATACAATGAAAGTTCCGGATCCATGTTCCAGACCCCCCGCGGCCGCCCTACCTCCTCATCGACGGCCGCCGCCTGGACCCTGGCAACCTGTTCGTGCCGGTCAAGGAGAACACGGAGCTCGCGGTGGAGTGTGTCTCGGAGGGCGGACGCCCCAGCCCCACCCTGCAGTGGGTGTTGGTCCCCGGGAGTCTCCAGATGGTGGAGGCTGTGCCGGGGCTGCAACTGAGCAACGACACGAGCCACCAGGGGCCCGGGGCCCGCAGCGAAGCCAGGCTGTCCAGGGTGCTGAGGGCCCACCACAACGCCACTGTGGCCTGTCTGGTTCACCACGCAACACTGCCTGGGCCGCTGAACGCGTCGCTACTGCTGGACGTGCAATGTGAGTTGGTACAAGGTTGAATAAGTAGAAATAAAGATAGGGGTGAATTGTACGGAGATGACTTGATATATATTAGCAAAAAGTGGCACAATAAGTGGTTTAAACTATCTTCCGTTGTCCAGTTCCTATTAATACGTATTATGCAACCTAGATATCAGTACATTATTTGCATCAGTACGAAATCAGACCATTGGACACGGTTAAAGTTGAAAAATATTATATTGTTCTTCGTTACGAACGTTGACATGGAAGTAACTCTGTAAAGTGGTTTTTGTTTCATATTGCAGCTAAACTATTATTATGTAAGCCAATACATTTTTTTTGTGTGCATATTTTGATTATTAATAATAACCTTTGAATTATAGTATGTACATCAGTGTTTACCATTTAGCAATAAAAATGCCCTCTCGAGTCCATCTGAAGCCACGAGCAGGACTCACTAACCATATTAGAGCATTCATAAATTGGCCTCCAATATATTTTGCTATTTCTTCTAATATATTAATACAAGTGATAATAAAGTTCTATATTACTAGGTTTTCCCACATCGTGGTGAAGAAAAATTTCTACGTCATGAAACACTGACATTATTTTAAAACCTTAAGCAAATAAATTTATACTTGCAAGGAATTATAGTTAAAAACCAAACAAATACAACATTGAATAGTATTAAGATAGGTCAGATAACATAGAATATAATATAAGATAGGTAAATAGCCAACAAGTATTCTCAATTTAAATTTTGTTTGCGTCAAATTTTTCTTTGTAAAGAGTAAAAGTAGGATTTTATTTACATTACCAATTACTCAAAATAAAACTTTATCTTTAAAATAATATAAACAGTACTGAAAACCTTTGAGAAAAGTGTTGTTTAAGAACCAGGTAGATAAAGGTTTCAAGCATGAAAATCTCGTTAGAAGTGCAATTTTTAATATAAAACCTCAAAGTACCAAACATAAACAGGACAATATTTAATAAAATCACTTTGTATGCTGATCAGATGTACTTCTTAGTTTGTTTAAGAATACAACTCAGGTTAGGGAGTGGAGCTTATTGATCCTCCAAGTGTTTGGTAACAATTCTTTGATGTTTCAGACACTCCTTCCTTCAGTATAAGTAGACTTCCCGACTTTGGCTTCCCCCTGAGGGAGGGGATCCCCGTCAGCCTCAAGTGCGAGGTCGACTCCAACCCTCCAGGCAGTCCCGTCTGGCAGAAAGGTAACATACAGCTTATGTGTAATAAATATCATTTGTTCTAAATAAGTTAACACATTTTTACCCGTTTTGAAAGGCATTGAGCACGCAAAGAATGAGGAAGGAGAGTAACATGTTTATAAAAACACATGTATTGTTTTGATTAAAACATTTAGTAAATCGTTCAATAAATATTTCGTAGGATTATAGAGCCAATTAACTGTTGTTTATCTTTTTCCGGCTTCATTTTTGTTCGATCCTAATCCTTCCAATAATGTATAAAAAAAATACTAATAGCCTTCTTTATTTATATTTGCGTCTGGAACGGAAGTTAAAGTAAAATGATGGTTTACACATCTTTCCGTCAACAATCCTTATGACAAAACCAGATAGTGGGAGCAAACACACGGAAGGCTATGACGACGTGTAGGATACAACATTTGCCTTATGACCAGGCAATTTTACGGTTGGATCAAACATATTCCCGCTTATCTTGTTTATTATAATAATCCGTTCATATATATTATCTTAGCACTGCAGTATTTTATATATCGTTTTAAATAGACTTTACTATTCTTCCAAAACATTTAAAACACTTCCGTGTACGTTTTGTTCTTCAGGTGTCTGATAATTTGGTAAATTAAGTAGGTATAATTCGTAGTGGGGCATTCATATTGGCACTATTGAAAAATGTAAGGCAAAAACTAATTTTCTTAATTCTCACTCCTACGGCAATCATTTCGATGTCAATATTCGCACAAATTAATTTAGCTGTCCATACTCTGTCCCATAAAGGCATACTGAGAACAAGTATATTAATGACATTTATGAGTAGAGGAGTTTGGTATGTTCTGCGCCTGAAGAAATTCTCTTGGTGGGGGTTGTGGGAGGGGTGTGAGGGAGGGGGTCAGGGAGTAGTTGAGGAGGAGGGTTGAGGGAGGGTTGCCTCTGGGCACAGAACACACAAAACTCCCTTATTTTTCCCTCATAGTCTCTCTGGGAGTCGTGGTGCAGCTCCATACTTGTGTATATTTATTTTTGTTTCGTTCCCCAGACAACGCGCAGCCGCCGGTGGAGCAGTCTGGTGACGGGTTCCTCAACTTCACCTCCATCCGGAGAGAGCACGGCGGCTGGTACAAGTGCACTAGCAAACACCTCCTGGGGGACTTCTCTTCTATCGGTTATCTTCTTAATGTTAGATGTGAGTATTGTAGCCTTTGCAGCTTAAAAGTGATATTTTTGAAAAGTATAATAGCGATGAATTAGAATTTATTATTGATTTATTTAGACTTGATCTGTCACTTCTAGGGTCTAAAACTACACTGAATAAAGTCAGGAGTAAGTGTTTGATATTTAGATGTAAGTAGGGTTCACGGGAAGGAACACGGGAGGCGTTTCCTTACCCACCAAAACGTAGTGTAATTTGAGACTAGAATCGATAGGTAAAGTTCAGATAATAAATTAAAAGTAATGGTTATTCAAAATTAAACAGCTTCTTGGAAAAACATATTTTGGATAGGCATTACTAAATGTTACTGTTACAAAAAATGGAAAATTTAGCATGTATTAAATGCTTATATTTATCGAGTTAAAGGTACAATATGAGTTAGAGCTTTGACCGAGCAAAAAATTTGAAGGTAGAGTGTGTGGCAAAATTATTTTTTACATTTTGTCTACAAATGTGCAAAATTTTAAATCATTTGTACTAACCAATAACTTAAGGTGAGTTAAGATAAGGTGTGGTAAGGCCCAATGTGTGCTCAATGTTGGATGAAGATCGATCACCTAATACTTCAGTTTTTCTAGACGTTACAAAACCTAAGTTATACTTAAAATATTACTATCCACTAAATTAATAATAAAAGCATGCATTTATCACTTAATTGTTGCCAATCTTATATACTAAGTTTTAGCTCGTACTGTTCTGCAGAAATCTTTTTCATCATACAACCCTTAAAAATATCTTACATATTGTAAGATTAATATTAACTACAAACATTTTATGGTCAAATAAGTCTAACGTCACGTAACGCTTTCTCTCTCACGTTTCCATCTACCTTAACAACCCCGCTGTGCTGTGTACACAACAAAGGGTGTAGGAAAATTCCAACTCTTGGCTATTATTTAAAAAAATGGTTTTTATAACCTCTCCTTCCCCTAGACGACGTGCCTGAGATGGAAATGACCCCCGGGGACGCGGGTGTGTCGGAGGAGGCGGCAGTGGAGGTCTCTCTGGGAGGCGTGGTGCAGCTCCAGTGCCCCAGCAAGGAGGGCGGGTGCTGGGGCAAGGTGGGGAAGGACGGCTCTCTGGACCCCGTGGGCCCCGGGCCGGGCCTCCACGTCGACCGTATACTCTACCAGGAGGCGGGGGAGTACCGGTGCGTCGTCGCCCGCAGCGCCAAACTGGAGAAGTATAGGTCCCACAACGTCCACGTCTCTGTGGTTGGTGAGTGTGGTCAGTCTCCTAGTACCTGGGGGACGAGCTTTGCTCGGGGAAGGTAAACCAGTTTGGGGTTTTTATTTCATTACTTGGAGTAATTTTCGCCCCCTACTGACAAGCGGACTTGCTTAGTTCATTTGCATCTTTTCTGCATAAGGTCACTCAAGATTTTTTTATAGCTCATTGTCCTTTGTATTCATTTTGGATATGACATGACCTCTCTATAGGTAATCTTCATTTAATGATTTTAGTCAATGCTCTCAGGAAACCACATGCTAATAATCATACTACATGAGTGTTAAAGTGGTATTACTTTGACCGTTCACTGGTTTTAAAAACTGTTCCAGTTCTTTTGATACGATTTTAAACTCCGTTAGCCCATTTTTCAAATTCGTTTTGTTACATTATTAGGTGTTTTCTGGGGATGAGACCTGTTTAGAATTTATTTCGAACCCATAAATGAGTTAATTACACCTTTTCAAGTAAATCATTGGAGACATTTTTGAGATCAGAGTTTCAATCAAGCAAGCAAGCAAACAAACCTTTCTCATATTAGAATATAGGATGCTCTAACAGTAGTAAGATTTGGTTGCTTTCTTGTATGCTTGCTTGCTTGGAAACTCTGATAAAAAAACAACTCCAACGATTTCCTTCAAAATGTTTAATTAACTCATTTCTGGGTTAAAAGTAAGTTCTTTTCAGGTCTAGTCCATAACATAAATCTAAGCAAAAATGAATTTGAAAATTTGAACAAATTTACATTGGGCTTATGACGTTTCAAATCAAAACAAAAGAATCATAATAACTGTTTATAATCAATCAGTGAACTGTCAAAGTAATAATTATGTCGTTTTAGTATTATGTGGTTTCTCGGGAGCAGTGACTAAAACCATTGAATGAATATCACACCACAGAGTGTCAGCACAGAGTGGTCATATCCAAAATGATTCAAAGGGGCAATGAACTATAGTAATAACTGGAGTGATCTTTATCATGCGGAAAAGAGAAAAATGAGATAAGCAAATGTGGTTATCGGTAGGGGGTCTAGGGAGAAAAATTACTTCAAGTCATTGAAACAATCTGACTGACCTTCCACGAGCAAGGCTCGGCCCCAGTGTATTCAGGGTTTTGTAAAGTAATATCGTAGTAAATATAAATGCATATTTGTCTACGCCACAGGGTAACTTACATTTGTAATTTAAATTATAACATGAAATTTCAGTTTTACTGGATTGAATTACTCAATACTGGTTTTCTTTATTGAATACAGTGGTTTGACGAGTTAACTTTAAAATTTATAGTTATAGTAGATTGTTTACTATGGAGGGATAAGTAAACTAAGCAAACGTATTGTCATCTCTGCTCCTTAAATGAAGTCTTGGACGTAAAAAAGGGAAAATTTATTCTAACGTGGCTTTCAATTACTTTTTACTCATTATAAAATATAGTATCATAATACACCCAAACAAGTAAAAAAAAACTGAAGCAACCTAAAATGTATTTTGAAAGTTAGTAATCAGTTAGTTGTTGGGCATTGGTTTATAGTTGATATTGACACCATATCAACAGCTTTAATGTCCCGTAATATTTAGCATATGTAATCAAAACCAAGCTGGCCGTTCAGTACTTTCCTAACCCTCCTCACATCGAAGGCCACCAGTTCTACAACTGGCATATACATAATACGACACACAAATATTATAATCCTTACGTTATTTTCACACAGGAGGACCAGTAGTTTATCCTAGCAACAAGACTGTGACCGTGGCCACAGGGGACAGAGCCGAGCTGGCTGTTGAGTTTTGTGCCAACCCTCCCCACACCAAGGCCTTTTGGACTAACCAGGACCGGGTCTTCCATCCTGGCCGCCTCTCCACACCTGATGGAATATTTGCTCACAAAATAACTGTGAGCTATACAAATAGATAATTTCCTAGCTAAGATATAAGTTGACTTCAAAGAATTATTTTTAGACGACCTTAGTTAAGAATTTAATATACACTAGTTATTCTTTTTAATTGTATTACTAGATAGGATTAAAATAAATTTTAATAAGGAATCCTAGGTCACAAATTTGACCTGATAAGAACTGGACGACGAAAAGGAAAAATTTAACCACTAGCTGTGTCATACCAGTTATGGGGCAGTGTAACATCTTTAAGATATCAAAACTATCAATTTTAATGTATACAAATCTACCTTTAGTTACGTAGTATGTACGATTCCCAATTTGATTTAGCAAACCAGGGTTCAAGCTATTTTATCTTAATATCGGCAGGCTGGATATTTTGAAACATGCGAAAACCTATTTTAAAAGGTACGATTACAAACTTGATTAACTGCTCCGTTCAAAAGGATATAAGGATGTTTTTTCTACAGTATTTGGCATTGACCTTTCGGGAACTTAACACTTAACACTGTGTTGATGAGAGTAGTGGGCATTGGATGGGCCCAAACCAGTAAGTAAAGTGCACCTGAGGACGGGAGGCCGCGTCCTACCCCCCCTATACTGTATCAGCAAAGAAGTGCACCTGAGGAGGAGGAGGACTTGTCTGTATTTGCAAGAAAAAGTGCACCTGAGGAGGAGGACGTGTCTATATCAGCAAGCAAAGTGCACCTGAGGAGGAGGAGGACTTGTCTGTATCAGCAAGCAAACTGCACCTGAGGAGGAGGACTTGTCTGTATCAGCAAGCAAAGTGCACCTGAGGAGGAGGAGGACGTGTCTGTATCAGCAAGCAAAGTGCACCTGAGGAGGAGGAGGACTTTTCTGTATCAGCAAGCAAAGTGAACCTGAGGATGAGGACGTGTCTGTATCAGCAAGCAAAGTGCACCTGAGGAGGAGGAGAACTTTTCTGTATCAGCAAGCAAAGTGCACCTGAGGAGGAGGACTTGTCTGTATCAGCAAGCAAAGTGCACCTGAGGAGGAAAAGGACGTGTCTGTATCAGCAAGCAAAGTGCACCTGAGGAGGACTTGTCTGTATCAGGAGTCAAAGTGCACCTGAGGAGGAGGAGGACTTGTCTGTATCAGCAAGCAAAGTGCACCTGAGGAGGAGGACTTGTCTGTATAAGCAAGCAAAGTGCACCTGGGGAGGACTAGTCTGTATCAGCAAGCAAAGTGCAACTGAGGAGGAGGAGGACTTGACTGTCTCAGCCAGCAAAGTGCACCTGAGGAGGAGGAGTTGTCTGTATCAGCAAGCAAAGTGCACCTGAGGAGGAGGACTTGTCTGTATCAGCAAGCAAAGTGCACCTGAGGATGAGGACTTGTCTGTATCAGCGAGCAAAGTGCACCTAAAGAGAAGGACGTGTCTGTATCAGCAAGCAAAGTGCACCTGAGGAGGAGGAGGACTTGTCTGTATCAGCAAGTAAAGTGCACCTGAGGAGGAGAATTTGTCTGTATCAGCAAGCAAAGTGCACCTGAGGAGGAGGGCTTGTCTGTATCAGCAAGAAAAGTGCACCTGAGGAGGACTTGTCTGTATCAGGAGACAAAGTGCACCTGAGGAGGAGGAGGACTTGTCTGTATCAGCAAGCAAAGTGCACCTGAGGAGGAGGACTTGTCTGTATCAGCAAGCAAAGTGCACCTGAGGAGGACTTGTCTGTATCAGCAAGCAAAGTGCAGCTGAGGAGGAGGAGGACTTGCCTGTCTCAGCCAGCAAAGTGCACCTGAGGAGGAGGACTTGTCTGTATCAGCAAGCAAAGTGCACCTGAGGAGGAGGACTTGACTGTATCAGCAAGCAAAGTGCACCTGAGGAGGAGGACTTGTCTGTATCAGCAAGCAAAGTGCACCTGAGGAGGAGGAGGACGTGTCTGTATCAGCAAGCAAAGGGCACCTGAGGAGAAGGAGGACTTATCTGTATCAGCAAGCAAAGTGCACCTGAGGAGGAGGACTTGTCTGTATCAGCAAGCAAAGTGTACCTGAGGAGGAGGACTTGTCTGTATCAGCAAGCAAAGTGCACCTGAGGAGGACGAGGACTTGTCTGTATCAGCAAGCAAAGTGCACCTGAGGAGGAGGATGTCTGTATCAGCAAGCAAAGTGCACCTGAGGAGGAGGAGGAGGACGTGTCTGTATCAGCAAGCAAAGTGTACCTGAGGATGAGGACTTGTCTGTATCAGCAAGCAAAGTGCACCTGAGGAGGAGGAGGACTTGTCTGTATCAGCAAGCAAAGTGCACCTGAGGAGGAGGACTTGTCTGTATCAGCAAGCAAAGTGCACCTCAGGAGGAGGAGGACTTGTCTGTATCAGCAAGCAAAGTGCACCTGAGGAGGAGGACTTGTCTGTATCAGTAAGCAAAGTGCACCTGAGGAGGAGGACGTGTCTGTATCAGCAAGCAAAGTGCACCTGAAGAGGAGGACGTGTCTGTATGAGTAAGCAAAGTGCACCTGAGGATGAGGACGTGTCTGTATCAGTAAGCAAAGTGCACCTGAAGAGGAGGACTTGTCTGTATCAGCAAGCAAAGTGCACCTGAGGAGGAGGAGGACTTGTCTGTATCAGCAAGCAAAGTGCACCTGAGGAGGAGAACTTTTCTGTATCAGCAAGCAAAGTGCACCTGAGGAGGAGGAGGACTTGTCTGTATCAGCAAGCAAAGTACACCTGAGGATGAGGACGTGTCTGTATCAGCAAGCTAAGTGCACCTGAGGAGGAGGGCTTGTCTGTATCAGCAATCAAAGTGCACTTACAGGAGGAGGAGGACTTGTCCGTATCAGCAAGCAAAGTGCACCTGAGGAGGAGGACTTGTCTGTATCAGCAAGTAAAGTGCACCTGAGGAGGAGGACTTGTCTGTATCAGCAAGCAAAGTGCACCTGAGGAGGAGGAGGACGTGTCTGTATCATCAAGCAAAGTGTACCTGAGGATGAGGACTTGTCTGTATCAGCAAGCAAAGTGCACCTGAGGAGGAGGAGGACTTGTCTGTATCAGCAAGCAAAGTGCACCTGAGGAGGACTTGTCTGTATCAGGAGTCAAAGTGCACCTGAGGAGGAGGAGGACTTGTCTGTATCAGCAAGCAAAGTGCACCTGAGGAGGAGGACTTGTCTGTATCAGCAAGCAAAGTGCACCTGAGGAGGACTTGTCTGTATCAGCAAGCAAAGTGCAACTGAGGAGGAGGAGGACTTGTCTGTATCAGCAAGCAAAGTGCACCTGAGGAGGAGGACTTGTCTGTATCAGCAAGCAAAGTGCACCTGAGGAGGAGGACTTGTCTGTATCAGCAAGCAAAGTGCACCTGAGGATGAGGACTTGTCTGTATCAGCAAGCAAAGTGCACCTGAGGAGGAGGAGGACTTGTCTGTATCAGCAAGCAAAGTGCACCTGAGGAGGAGGACTTGTCTGTATCAGCAAGCAAAGTGCACCTGAGGAGGAGGACTTGTCTGTATCAGCAAGCAAAGTGCACCTGATGAGAAGGAGGACTTATCTGTATCAGCAAGCAAAGTGCACCTGAGGAGGAGGACTTGTCTGTATCAGCAAGCAAAGTGTACCTGAGGAGGAGGACTTGTCTGTATCAGCAAGCAAAGTGCACCTGAGGAGGACGAGGACTTGTATGTATCAGCAAGCAATGTGCACCTGAGGAGGAGGACTTGTCTGTATCAGCAAGCAAAGTGCACCTGAGGAGGAGGACTTGTCTGTATCAGCAAGCAAAGTGCACCTGAGGAGGAGGACTTGTCTGTCTCAGCAAGCAAAGTGTACCTGAGGAGGAGGAGGACGTGTCTGTATCAGCAAGCAAAGTGTACATGAGGATGAGGACTTGTCTGTATCAGCAAGCAAAGTGCACCTGAGGAGGAGGAGGACTTGTCTGTATCAGCAAGCAAAGTGCACCTGAGGAGGAGGACTTGTCTGTATCAGCAAGCAAAGTGCACCTGAGGAGGAGGAGGACTTGTCTGTATCAGCAAGCAAAGTGCACCTGAGGAGGAGGACTTGTCTGTATCAGTAAGCAAAGTGCACCTGAGGAGGAGGACGTGTCTGTATCAGCAAGCAAAGTGCACCTGAGGAGGACGACGTGTCTGTATGAGTAAGCAAAGTGCACCTGAGGAGGAGGAGGACTTGTCTGTATCAGCAAGCAAAGTGCACCTGAGGATGAGGACGTGTCTGTATCAGTAAGCAAAGTGCACCTGAGGAGGAGGACTTGTCTGTATCAGCAAGCAAAGTGCACCTGAGGAGGAGGAGGACTTGTCTGTATCAGCAAGCAAAGTGCTCCTGAGGAGGAGGACTTGTCTGTATCAGCAAGCAAAGTGCACCTGTGGAGGAGGAGGACTTGTCTGTATCAGCAAGCAAAGTGCACCTGAGGATGAGGACGTGTCTGTATCAGCAAGCAAAGTGCACCTGAGGAGGAGGGCTTGTCTGTATCAGCAATCAAAGTGCACTTACAGGAGGAGGAGGACTTGTCTATATCAGCAAGCAAAGTGCACCTGAGGAGGAGGACTTGTCTGTATCAGCAAGCAAAGTGCACCTGAGGAGGAGGAGGACGTGTCTGTATCAGCAAGCAAAGTGCACCTGAGGAGGACTTGTCTGTATCAGCAGTCAAAGTGCACCTGAGAAGGAGGAGGACTTGTCTGTATCAGCAAGCAAAGTGCACTTGAGGAGGACTTGTCTGTATTAGCAAGCAAAGTGCACCTGAGGAGGAGGACTTGTCTGTATCAGCAAGCAAAGTGCACCTGAGGAGGAGGACTTGTCTGTATCAGCAAGCAAAGTGCACCTGAGGAGGACGAGGACTTGTCTGTATCAGCAAGCAAAGTGCACTTGAGGAGGAGGACTTGTCTTTATCAGCAAGCAAAGTGCACCTGAGGAGGAGGACTTGTCTGTATCAGCAAGCAAAGTGCACCTGAGGAGGAGGACTTGTCTGTATCAGCAAGCAAAGTGCACTTGAGGAGGTTTTGTCTGTATCAGCAAGCAAAGTGCAACTGAGGAGGAGGAGGACTTGTCTGTATCAGCAAGCAAAGTGCACCTGAGGAGGAGGACTTGTCTGTATCAGCAAGCAAAGTGCACCTGAGGAGGAGGAGGACGTGTCTGTATCATCAAGCAAAGTGTACCTGAGGATGAGGACTTGTCTGTTTCAGCAAGCAAAGTGCACCTGAGGAGGAGGAGGACTTGTCTGTATCAGCAATCAAAGTGCACCTGAGGAGGAGGACTTGTCTGTATCAGGAAGCAAAATGCACCTGAGGAGGAGGACTTGTCTGTATCAGTAAGCAAAGTGCACTTGAGGAGGAGGACGTGTCTGTATCAGCAAGCAAAGTGCACCTGAGGAGGAGGACTTGTCTGTATCAGCAAGCAAAGTGCACCTGAGGAGGAGGAGGACTTATCTGTATCAGCAAGCAAAGTGCACCTGAGGATGAGGAGGACTTGTCTGTATCAGCAAGCAAAGTGCACCTGAGGAGGAGGAGGACTTGTCTGTATCAGCAACCAAAGTGCACCTGAGTAGGAGGAGGACTTGTCTGTATCAGCAAGCAAAGTGCACCTGAGAAGGAGGAGGACTTGTCTGTATCAGCAAGCAAAGTGCACCTGAGGAGGAGGAGGACTTGTCTGTATCAGCAAGCAAAGTGCACCTGAGGAGGAGGGCTTGTCTATATCAGCAATCAAAGTGCACTTACAGGAGGAGGAGGACTTGTCTGTATCAGCAAGCAAAGTGCACCTGAGGAGGAGGACTTGTCTGTATCAGCAAGCAAAGTGCACCTGAGGAGGAGGAGGACGTGTCTGTATCAGCAAGCAAAGTGCACCTGAGGAGGACTTGTCTGTATCAGCAGTCAAAGTGCACCTGAGAAGGAGGAGGACTTGTCTGTATCAGCAAGCAAAGTGCACTTGAGGAGGACTTGTCTGTATTAGCAAGCAAAGTGCACCTGAGGAGGAGGACTTGTCTGTATCAGCGAGCAAAGTGCACCTGAGGAGGAGGACTTGTCTGTATCAGCAAGCAAAGTGCACCTGAGGAGGAGGACTTGTCTGTATCAGCAAGCAAAGTGCACCTGAGGAGGAGGACTTGTCTGTATCAGCAAGCAAAGTGCACTTGAGGAGGTTTTGTCTGTATCAGCAAGCAAAGTGCAACTGAGGAGGAGGAGGACTTGTCTGTATCAGCAAGCAAAGTGCACCTGAGGAGGAGGACTTGTCTGTACCAGCAAGCAAAGTGCACCTGAGGAGGAGGACTTGTCTGTATCAGCAAGAAAAGTGCACCTGAGGAGGAGGAGGACGTGTCTGTATCATCAAGCAAAGTGTACCTGAGGATGAGGACTTGTCTGTATCAGCAAGCAAAGTGCACCTGAGGAGGAGGAGGACTTGTCTGTATCAGCAATCAAAGTGCACCTGAGGAGGAGGACTTGTCTGTATCAGGAAGCAAAGTGCACCTGAGGAGGAGGACTTGTCTGTATCAGTAAGCAAAGTGCACTTGAGGAGGAGGACGTGTCTGTATCAGCAAGCAAAGTGCACCTGAGGAGGAGGACTTGTCTGTATCAGCAAGCAAAGTGCACCTGAGGAGGAGGAGGACTTATCTGTATCAGCAAGCAAAGTGCACCTGAGGATGAGGAGGACTTGTCTGTATCAGCAAGCAAAGTGCACCTGAGGAGGAGGAGGACTTGTCTGTATCAGCAACCAAAGTGCACCTGAGTAGGAGGAGGACTTGTCTGTATCAGCAAGCAAAGTGCACCTGAGGAGGAGGAGGACTTGTCTGTATCAGCAAGCAAAGTGCACCTGAGGAGGAGGAGGACTTGTCTGTATCAGCAAGCAAAGTGCACCTGAGGAGGAGGACTTGTCTGTATCAGCAAGCAAAGTGCTCCTGAGAATGAGGACGTGTCTGCATCAGCAAGCAAAATGCACCTGAGGAGGAGGACTTTTCTGTGGCAGCAGCATATTTAACCTGAGGAGGACTTGTCACTATCAGTAAAAAAATTGCAATGAGGAGGAGGACTGCACATGAGGAGGAGGACTCGCCGCCCCCCCCCCCCCTATGACGTCACCTATCCTCAGTGATCCCTATTCAACAGCCAGAATCCAAGCCATGATACATTATCAGCAAAGGTACTAAGGAGGATCCCCCCTTGCCACGCTCCCTTGCCTCGCCCCTTGCCACACCCCCTTGCCACGCACCTTCTCTCGCTCCCTTGCCGCCCCCCTTGCCACACCCCCAATCCTCAGTGCCCCCAATCCTCAGTCCAATCCTCAGTGCCCCAATCCTCAGTGCCTCCAATCCGCAGTGGCCCCCAATCCTCAGTGGCCTTTGGACGTCATCATCAGTGACCCCCAATTCACAGTGCCCCCAATCCACAGTGCCCCCAATCCTCAGTGTCCTTTGGACGTCATCCTCAGTAATCCCTGTTCGATAGCCAGATTGTCCACTGTCCACTCATCCCTATTTACGTTAGGCATTAAATGGGTCTAGGAGATCCGGACATAAGCCATTCAGATCCGGCCTTGTGTTCAGCTCTTATCGTCCCGAGGGATGACGAGATCCTCCAAATAAAACGCTGTACCTCCGTTGTTTATCGGTTGATATCGACGCGACTCGGTATTTAAACATTATATATCGTGCGTTAACCGATGACGTCATCATTATTTGTCGGAACATGTGTTCAAGGTCGCTTCACTGGAAGCTGAAACCTAAAAATGGCTGTATCTCTGTTATTTCCGGTCTGAGTTTAATCAAACTTCGTCTACCTCCAATAACTATTTTCGGGTCTCGTGTAATGCGGGTTGCCTATCCGGAAAATTGAAGGCGCTACAAACTTCAAAAATTCATATCTAAATAACTATAAGGTGTATTTAGACGAAAGTCAGTATGTAAGTATAAGAAATTACGCTCTACAAGAATACAGGACATCCAAGAATATATTTTCAAGGCCACTACACTGGAAGACTGAAGTATTAAAAAATTCGTAAAAAATCGGTTTACTGACGGATCTTTACGAAACTCTGTATTTAAGTTTACTACTGTTCAGTCTAACATATAACGTCCGATTAGTACGTCCAAAACATATTTCAAGACCCCTTCACTGGAAGGTCGATGTACGAGAAAATTCTTAAACAATCGGTTTACTGACGGATATTTATGAAAATCTGTATTTAAGTTCACTACTGCACAATCTAACATGTAACGTGCAATTAGTACGTCCAAGGCATGTTTCAAGGCCCCTTTACTGGAAGGCCGAAGTACGAGAAAATTCGTAAACAATCGGTTTACAAGCTTTTTCCCTGCTGCCGTGTTGTTCAGAGATTCCTGCGCCACGTCACATCTCGATTAACATCATACGCGTTTAATAACCATCCAGTCGTTGTACATCTGAAACCAATCACACTCAGCTAAGAGCAGAAAACATGCAATTGGAAAATGAAAATCAATCTATGAATCAAATTTTGACTGATCAAGCACCTAAAGTTGTAGTGCTACCTGAAGACCCAGAACTCAAACATGTGTTTTGTGTGTTGATTCAAGAAACTTTAATCACACGTTGAGTAAATAGAGGAAAGAAGGCTTCGAAGTTTGTTTCATGATAGAGAATGTTCTCAACGTAGTTAACATATTGTACATATGTTAACATATGAACATTTGTAGCATGCATTATGAATCTGCATACAACAACATTCTCACCTCTCACAGTTTCGTTAATATTGTAAAACACGTTATAAAAGAAACATCAACAGTCATTACATAATTATAGCAGTGACGAATCATCCACAGATAAGACTGTGTAAAAACATTCTTTGTGCAGGTACGCGTTTGCTGCGAAGTTACGCGTTTGCGTCGCACCGTCACATAGCTGTTGTCAATGTGCAGGTCAATGACGACATGTGTTTCATGTACGCCATCCTGGCCAGGTTCGTCCTTTAAGACTGGTAGGAGATGGACGAGTACCTGGTGGTGACCCGCTGCTACCTCTTCGACAAGGAGTTCACCGAGCCGGACATCAAGGTGCGGGACCACAACAACGCCCCGCCTTACGAGTTCCGCGGAGAGGCGCACCGCTCGTGCTCCCTGCTGTACAGGGAGCAGCGGGTCATAAACTGCTACTTCCATTACCTGTCCAACTACGACGCCCAATTCATAGTGCGCGAGCTGGCGATAGACCCCGGTGATGTGATCGTGCTGGTGCGCACCGAAGAGCGCAACATGGCCTTCACCAAGTGGTTCCACTTTGGTCAGCCCGAGGACAACCGGTGACAGACGTCTTTTGTGGCGCGGTTCCTGGACACCTAAAGGTTCCTGTCAATGAGCCTGGCCAGCCTCGCAGCGGGACTTCCGACAGACAGCCAGGATGCGCGAAACCAGGAAGCAGTTCCCCGATAATCGGCTCTTTGACCTGGTGCGCAGGAAGGGCGTGTTCACCTACGACTTTGTCACGTCCTACGGCATGTTGTACTCTACCAGGGAGCTACCACCTCAGGTGGCCTCCCCACGTTCCAGCTCGTGCACCGAGACTTCCGCACTCATTTCCTCACCTACCGACTGTCTCAACCAATGGACGCCTTGCTGACTGTCGAGGAGGCGCTGGTCTTCTTGTTCCAGGAGGTTCTCGACCTGTTGACCAATGTCAGGAGCAAACAACCCAGCACTAAGGTGAACATGGTACTGGAGTGCGAGTTCACTAACATCCACGGGGCCACCTGCTTACGTTCGTTTAACACCGTTAACGTCTCGCTGACCGAGGTCTCCGACTTGGAGAACTTCCTCTCGACCACGTTCAACATGATTGTGAACGAGAAGGAGCAGCGCGAGTCGGTGGGCAGCGGTTGGGCATACCTGCGCATACGCAACCTGGAGATCCACGTGAACGAGTACACGCCGTTCGGAGGCAGAGCCTTTATCCAGCTGCCAAAGGCCATCACTAATACGCATGCCGTTGTCAATGTACAGAACGCCGACGACATATATGTTTCATGTACGCCATCCTGACCAAGTTCGTCCCGGAGTATCAGCAGAGACCCGAGGAGTATACCTTGGATATCATCGCCCGCTACGACTGGACCGGCCTGCGCTTCCCCGTGGCACTAAGGGACATCAAGTCCTTCGAGCGCAAGAACGCCATAAGCGTAAACGTTTACGGGATCGAGCGGGCGATGGTGGGGAGACGCACCGTTGGAACGCCAAAGTTCAAGGACCAGGTCTACCCGCTGAAGATCAGCAAGCGGGAGCTTGAAGACCACCGAGACCTAATGTACGAGACCAACGATGGGGACAGCCACTACACGTACATCGTGGACCTGAGTCGACTGGTCCGGCCCCAACTCACCAGCCGCAAGAGCAGGGTCTACATCTGTAAGCGGTGCTTTGCTTACTTCGACAACCAACCCAACAAGCTCAGCCTGACGAGCGCTCAACGTCTGGAGAAGCACAGGCGTTACTGCTACGCCAAGGCTCCCCTCCGCTTGGACATGTCGAAGAAGGAAAAGATCCACTTCACGCACCCCGAGTACACCCGGCGAGAGAGGTTCTGCATTTATGCGGACTTTGAGTGCTCCCTGCAGCCCGTGCCCGACGACCCGGTGGAAGCACCGCGTGGCACCAGACCCCTGCGTATGCACGTCCCGTACGCCTTCGCCTACCAGATCGTAGACTCGCTAGGCCTGGAGGAGTTTGAACCCCGCGTCAACTTAGGAGCCGAAGCGTCCAAGGTCTTCATAGAAAGGCTCAAGATGGACGTGTTGAGCCTGTGGGAGTTCCTGTTCAACAGGAGATCTCTGCACCCCTCCCTGACCCGGCAGGAGATGGACGAGTACCTGGCGGCGACCCACTGCTACCTCTGCGACAAGGAGTTCACCGAGCAGGACATCAAGGTGCGGGACCACAACGACACCCCGCCATACGAGTACCACGGGGTGGCGAACCGCTCGTGCAACCTGCGGTACAGGGAGCTGCGGGTCATCAACTGCTACTTCCACAACCTGTCCAACTACGACGCCCACTTCATAGTGCGGGAGCTGGCGAACAACCCCGGCGATGTGGACGTGCTGGCGCGCACCGAAGAGCGCTACATCGCCTTCACCAAGTGGTTCCACTTTGGCCAGCCCGGGGACAACCAACGACAGACGTTCTTTGTTGTGCGGTTCCTGGACACCTACAGGTTCTTGTCCATGAGCCTGGCCAGCCTGGCAGCGGAACTGTCCACCGACAAGATGTGTGAGACCAGGAAGCGGTTTCCAGACGACCGGCTCTTCGACTTGGTGCGTAGGAAGGGCGTGTTTCCCTACGAATTTGTCCCCTCCTTCGGTACGCTGTACTCCACCAGGGAGCTACCTCCCCAGGTGGCGTTCCACAACACCATGACCCTGGAAGGCATTAAGAACGAGGAGTAAAAGCACACCCTCAACGTGTGGCGAGCCTTTGACTGTCGCCACCTCAAGGACTACGCCGACAAGTACCTGCGCTGCGACATCGCCCTGCTCTCCAATGTGTTTGAGCAGTTCCAAGACACCTCGATGGCCGAGTACGGACTGGACCCCACCCACTACTACACCCTGCCCTCTTACGCTTGGGACCTCATTCTGAAGACCTGCGATGTTGAGCTAGACACGCTGCGGGACTTTGACATGTACCTCTTCGTGGAGCGAGGCATCCGAGGAGGTAACTTCCAGGCCATCACCCGCTACGCCAAGGCCAACCACGAGCGATGCCGCCTCGAGGACCGATGCCCCGACGAGCCGACACGCCACCTCCTGTACCTGGATAACAATAACCTCTACGGCTGGGTCATGTCCCAGTACCTGCCCACCGGAGACTTCCAGTGGCTCAGCCACGAGGAGATAGACGCTTTGGACATCACCGCGCTGGACGCGGAAGCCGACCGGGGCTTCATACTGGAAGTGGACCTCCGCTATCCCACCCGCCTCAACGACCTGCACAAAGACCTGCCCTATTGCTGCAAGACCAAGCGGCCTCCAACAGGCAAGTTGCCCAAGCTGGTGACAACCCTGGACGATAAGGAACACTACATCTGCCACTACAGGATCTTGCAGCAGGCGCTGAACAACGGACTGGAGCTTGCGGCTGTTCACAGGGCCGTCTCGTTCATCCAGTCTTGGTGGTTGGAACCCTACATCCTGATGAACACTGAGCTGCGGAAAAAGGCCAAGACCAAATTCGAGCAGAACTTTTTCAAGCTCATGAACAACGCGGTCTTTGGTAAGACCATCGAGAACGTCCGCAAGCGGCTCAACGTCAAGCTGGTGTACACCCCGGAAAAAGTTCAGCAAGTACGTGGCCAAGTCCAACTTCCTGTATCGCACGTACTACACGGGGGACGTGGCGCTTATACACCTCGCCAGGGTGAATATCGTCCTGGACAAGCCTATCTACATAGGCATGTCTGTCCTGGAGCTAAGCAAGTGGCTCATGTACGAGTTCTTGTGGAACATGAAGAACCGCTACGGAGACCGCCTCACCGTAGAATACATGGACACTGACAGCTTTGTGTTCGACATCGTGTCCCAGGACATCTACAGGGAGATGATGGAGCACATCAACGACTTAGACACCATCGTCTACCCCAAGTCCCACCCTGCTACAGCCCCGTCAACGCCAAAGTCATTGGCAAGTTTAAGGATGAGTGCAACGGCCGATCCCTGTTCGAGTACCTCGGGCTTCGCTCCAAGCTGTACTTCATGGACATCGAGGACCTGAGAAAAGAAACGGGCTCCAAGGCCCTGAAGCGCGCCAAGGGAGTCGCTAAGGGGGTCGTGAAGAACGTGCTCACCCCCGACGACTACAGGGAGTGCCTGTTCAACGGGGTGTTGAAGACTACCGTCAACACCCGCTTCCAGTCTCACCTACACCGCGTCTACACCGTCCAACTGGATAAACTCTCCTTGAGCCCGGCCGATGACAAGCTCTACGTCCTGGCTGACAGGATCCACACCTTGCCGTGGGGACACAAGGACATCCCGCCGCTGCCCAGAGCCGAACGGCGAGATCACCCATAGGAGGAGGACCAACAGCGGAGGCAAGAAGAGGAGGAGGATGAAGAAGAGTCCCCGGTTTAAGGTTTATTTGCAAATATTATTTTTAATTTCAATTGTAAATAGATGTTTAAGTCCAATTGTAAATAGTATTTGTAAGCAATTATATTGTATTAGTTTGGTTTACAGCAGCAATCTGTGTTGTTATTACCTCCCCATATAAACCTCTTTGTCAAAATCACAAACATGTCCAAGTTATACTTTATATTTAAACTAACTTTTATAAAATTTTAGAAATTATCGAAACTTGGACAACAGTTTTTTCTTAAATATTGGATTGAAAGGACAAATATAGATGAGGCAGTAGTGGCCGCAAACAGAGGTGTCGTAGCCCTGCAGCCGATACCTGTTGTAGACGTAGCGGTGGCGCGAGTTGCGCCTCAGGAACCTCAGGAACCAGGTCATCATCTCCCTGTAGATGTCCTGGGACACTATGTCGAACACAAAGCTATCAGTGTCCATGTAGTCTACGGTGAGGCGGTCTCCGTAGCGGTTCTTCATGTTCCATAAGAACTCGTACATGAACCACTTGCTCAGCTCCAGGACAGACATGCCTATGTAGATGGGCTTGACCAGGACGATGTTCACCCTGGCGAGGTGTATAATCACCACGTACCCCGTGTGGTACGTGCGATCCAGGAAGTTGGACCTTGCTGAACTTTTTCCGGGGTGCACATCAGCTTAACGTTGAGCCACAAGCGGACGTTCTCGATGGTCTTACCAAAGACCGCGTTGTTCATGAGCTTGAAAAAGTCCTGCTCGAACTTGGTCTTGGCCTTTTTCCGCAGCTCGGTGTTCATCAGGATGTAGGGTTCCAACCACCGAGACTGGCGGAACGAGACGGCCCTATGCACAGCCGCAAGCTCCAGTCCGTTGTTCAGCGCCTGCTGCAAGATCCTGTAGTGGTAGATGTAGTGTTCCTTATCGTCCAGGGTTGTCACAAGCCTGGGGAACTTGCCTGTCGGAGGCCGCTTGGTCTCGCAGCAATAGGGCAGGTCCTTGTGCAGGTCGTGGAGGCGGGTGGGGTAGCGGAGGTCCACTTCCAGTATGTAGCCCCGGTCGGCTTCCACGTCCAGCGCGGCGATGTCCAAGGCGTCTTATCTCCTCGCAGCTGAGCCACTAGAAGTCTCCGGTGGGCAGGTACTGGGACATGGCCCAGCCGTAGAGGTTATTGGCGTCCAGGTACAGGAGGTGGCGTTTCGGCTCGTCGGGTTATCGGTCCTCAGGGCGGCATCTCTCGTGGTTGGCCTTGTTGTAGCGGGTGATGGTCTGGGAGATACCTCCTCGGATGCCTTGTTCCACGAAGAGGTACATGTCAAAGTCCCGCAGCGTGTCCAGCTCAACATCGCAGGGTTTGAGTATGAGTCCCAAGCGTAAGAGGGCAGGGTGTAGTAGTGGGTGGGGTCCAGTCCGTACTCGGCCATCGAGGTGTCTCGAAACTGCTCAAACACATCGGTGAGCAGGGCGATGTCGCAGCGCAGGAACTTGTCGGCGTTGTCCTTTGAGGTGGCAACAGTCAAAGGCTCGCCACGCGTTGAGAGTGTTCTCGTACTCCTCGTCCTTGATGCCTTCCAGGGGCATGGTGTTGTGGAACGCCGCCTGGGGAGGTAGCTCCCTAATGGAGTACAGCGTATCGTAGGAGGTGACAAAGTCATAGGGGAACACGCCTTTCCTACGCACCAGGTCGAAGAGCCGGTCGTCGGGAAACCGCTTCCTGGTCTCGCGCATCTTGTCGGTGGGCAGTCCCGCTGCCAGGCTGGCCAGGCTCATGGACAAGAACCTGTAGGTGTCCAGGAACCTCACCGCAAAGGACGTCTGTCGTTGGTTGTCCCCGGGCTGGCCAAAGTTGAACCACTTGGTGAAGGCGATGTAGCGCTCTTCGGTGCTTGCCACCACGTCCACATCGCCGGGGTTGACGCCAGCTCCCGTACTATGAAGTGGGCGTCGTAGTTGGACAGGTTGTGGAAGTAGCAGTTGATGACCCGCTGCTCCCTGTACCGCAGGTTGCACGAGCGGTTCGCCACCCCGTGGTACTCGTATGGTGGGGCATCGTTGTGGTCCCGCACCTTGATGTCCTGCTCGTTGAACTCCTTGTCGCAGAGGTAGCAGCGGGTCACCACCAGGTACTCGTCCATCTCCTGCCGGGTCAGGGAAGGGTGCAGAGATCTCCTGTTGAACAGGAACTCCCACAGGCTCAACACGTCCATCTTGAGCCTTTCCATGAAGACCTTGGACGCTTCGGCTCCTAAGTAGACGCGGGGTTCAAACTCCTCCAGGCCTTGCGAGTCTACGATCTGGTAGGCGAAGGCGTACGGGACGTGCATACGCAGGGGTCTGGTGCCACGCAGTGCTTCCACCGGGTCGTCGGGCACGGGCTGCAGGGAGCACTCAAAGTCCGCGTAAATGCAGAACCTCTCTCGCCAGGTGTACTCGGGGTGCGTGAAGTGGATCTTTTCCTTCTTCGACATGTCCAAGCGGAGGGGAGCCTTGGCGTAGCAGTAACGCCTGTGCTTCTCCAGACGTTGAGCGCTCGTCAGGCTGAGCTTGTTGGGTTGGTTGTCGAAGTAAGCAAAGCACCGCTTACAGATGTAGACCCTGCTCTTGCGGCTGGTGAGTTGGGGCCGGACCAGTCGACTCAGGTCCGCGATGTACGTGTTGTGGCTGTCCCCGTCGTTGGTCTCGTACAGCAGGTCTCGGTGGTCTTCAAGCTCCCGCTTGCAGATCTTCAGCGGGTAGACCTGGTCCTTGAACTTTGGCGTTCCAACGGGGCGTCTCCCCACCATCGCCCGCTCGATCCCGTAAACGTTTACGCTGATGGCGTTCTTGCGCTCGAAGGACTTGATGTCCCTCAGCGCCACGGGGAAGCACAGGCCGGTCCAGTCGTAGCGGGCGATAATATCCACTCCACTTCTCACGTACTTCCGCATCTTCCTCCTCATGTCCATAGTAACTTCATCTTTCCATCTCTTCTTTGGGTGTCTAGGAAATCTTCCACCTGGGGTTTCTTTCCACACTTGCTTCACTAAAACATTAACTGCTCTTTTTATAATGTGCCCTATACGTAATATGTTAATTTAATCTTTCATAAATAAACAACCTTCTTCAACAGCTAACTGACTCACTCCTTTTTCTAGGAGGGCCCTTCAACACACTGTTACATCGCAGTCCTAGAGCTATCCTGCGTCCAGCCGACAGACCACGGAGAGTACATGTTCCTGGTGGTCTCGGACAAGGGGGTGGGCGAAGCCTCCATCCACGTCAACGTCACGATGGCCAGTGGACTCCAGAGGGTAGTGGTGTCCTGGGGGTGCGTGTCGACGCTGGGCCTCGCCCTCCTGGTTCGGTCGTTGGCCCACGTACTCTCCTCTCCGGGAGACCTCCCCGTCTGACATCATGAGGACAAGTGTGTCCGGCCAGCATCTGTGTCTTAATAGGAGTAGGACTGCCAACACCAGTAGGATTGTTAGGTTGTGTTGCGGGAGGTGGTCGGGGTAACTACAAATGTGTTAAAGTATGATTGTGAACAAATATGAATAGCTTTTCCATTTTTAAATTTAGGAAACAAATGGCAAAACAAACTTTAAACTACACTTACTGGAATTTGATAATTATATGGAAAATACATAAATATATAAGTACTATAATATACAAACAAAATATATCAATTGTAGGTTAATATATACAACCAATTATTTTATATATTGTGCAACATACTTCCAATTAATAATAGTAATATATTTTATCACTAGGACCAAAAGTGACGCTTTTCGATACGAGCTCAAGTTTAATGAGCGAAGATCGAAAAGATACATTTGGTCATAGTGGTGAACTATAGTTTTCGTCATACTGCAAGTAATATTAAGATTAATAATATATTTTACTAAGAATTAATAATTCATAAAATCTTAATTTTGTTTACTTAATTACCTTTAAACATTTTCTTCCTCTTTGATCTTGCTACTCCAAACAAACAGCTGTTACACAAGTTTCCATTCTTTCTAAGGTTTAATAATTCATTCAATTCTCATTTAACACTCGATGACCTTGACCGAAAAGTGTCATCAAATGATTTTTTTCCCTTGGACGAAAAATATCATGAAATGATACTTTTCATCCTAGGAGTAAAAAGATCAACTTTAGCACCGCAATGCATGTGAAAACAGCTGTTTTTAAAGCAGTATGACGAAAACATATTTTCCATCAATATCAGTTTTATAGTCATCAATAATAGTTTTTATGTCAGAGATATAAAAACCATTAAAAGTGTAAATCACTAAGACCAAAGTTGCTTTAGAAAATTATCTGGAAGATGTAATACTAAAGCCAAAACTCCTATTTTATACCATTTTCTTTGGAATAGTGAAATTATTTCTAAGTTAGTCAAGAGGTAAATTGTTGAGGCGTGGACCAATAATTAACAATGTTGCAAAAATATCATTATATTTAATCATTATATGCATTGTATACACCAGTTTAAACAATTAATTAATTGCACAACATTTGAAAATACACAAGACAAATTGTACTCCTGATTATATTGATACAGGTACCGTATACGTGCTTAATTACCCTGCAACAAATTTGTAGTTCCCCGAACCACTTCCCGACTGTTGGTTCTATATTATAATACTTTACAGGTGTTCGGGTGTTTATATGAGAATATATTCATCGTGTTGATAGACAGATAGATGTGTATCATTTATGTGATAATATGAGTCTATATAATAAGCTTAATTGACTGGAGTTAATATTGATATCTTAGCGTACTTTTGGCGTTCTGTAGATGTTTAGTTTAATGTAATATCAATAAATGGGGATTACAGTCGATGTTTCATTCCTAGTTTAATTGGGTCCAAGTTTTAAAAAGATGTATTTTAGATTTTTAAATTCATGTGTTTCATAACTATTGATACCGAGACAGTTTTATGTACTTTAAAACCGATTTTGAATTATTACTTAGCCAGATTTAACCATTTTTAATTAAAATCATAAGCGCACAATATGTTGATACTGTTTATGAATATAAATGAATTAATAAACTTTTATAGTTTTACCATATAAAGAAAATTATAAAGAAATAGGTTTTGCCGATGATATTTTTGCAGTTTTGTCTCATGTACAGTACCGTTTATGCTTGATGTTTTATTAAACAATTCTAAAGTTTTTACCCATACTCATTCATACTGAGTTATATTTGGAAATACTAGCTATTTATCTTTAGTTTACTTTAACAATTGACTATTATGCTGAAGGAGACACCCCATCTATTTGGCCTAGCTGTCCCACTTTTAGTGCTAGCCAGAATTTCAAGTGGATGTCGTTTTATTAGATCATTGACAGATTGTGTTGCTGTAAACTACTTATTTTAGTTATTTACATTAACTTGTAAAATATCTCCACCCCAGAAAGAAAGTTTTAATCAAATTATGTTTGATTCCTGACTACCAACTGTTGTACTATCAACTCCTGAGAGTAAAAGTAATAGTTGACAGAAGTGGACTCTGTTGATGATTAGTGTAACTACATCCACTTTCAATCGTGGCACACACAAAACTAGGGACAGATTTTACAATGACAATGAGAGGTCTACTGTATTCATCGTCAACACTTTAACTCTACCGAGTTCTGATTTGTATTGCCGTTTGACTCTCTTCAACTTTTGAAATTAATCCGAAATCCAAGAATCGCTTTGTTTTATCATGGGTTCTATAAATTAAATATTGAATATAGGGTAAATTGGTTTATGAATTGAGTTGGCTGAAATAAAAAAATACTTTTGCCATCTATGATTGTATTCAGCAATGTCTTTTGCTTTATTGCTTTCTGGTCATTTTTAAAAAGTGACAGATTAGGCCTACTACATTTTCATAAAAACTAAAATATTATAAAACAAACCTTAACAAATCTTCCTTCTTCCTTTGCCTTATGGATTTAATTTTAGGATTTCGATAATGTAACTATGATAGATTATGTAATATATTTACTTAAAACCCGATATTTTTTATCTTAAAAAAACTCCAAGTAAAGTTTAGTACGTTTTTTACAACTATAACATACCATACTGTAAATCAAGAACTAACTCGATAACGTAATTCGCTAGTTGGTTGTAGGCTAGAATTAACAATTGTATTTTATAGTATGTGGTTCACAGACTTCCATGTTAAGCTTAAGATAATGTAAGATAGGTTAATGTACAGATCTGCCGCAACGTAAGTCAACGTTTGTTCTATTGTCGATCTATTCCTATAAAAAACTACTTGTTTATGATTGAACATTCTTAAGTTTGACTATTATATACTTATTCGGTGCTGTATTATTTCAAGTTCTTAAAACTTGTTTTGTAAATAGCTGTTTCTTGATTGAGTTACGTTTCGTAAATACAACGGTAACAATGTAAGTTTAAGGATGTGTAAAGTCATTATGATTTTTACTTTGTTATCGGTACATTTCAAGGACGAAGTATCGGAAATTTCATGAAGAAAACTAATTTAATTTAAAGTTACAAAGTAACGTAGATAAAGTCAAATTTGTTTTCGTTTTGAAATTAAAGGTAATTGAAAGCAGGTAAAAATAATCATTTTCAACATTGAAACGCATATATATATATTTTTTATTTCCAAATTTTAAATCGACATTAAATTTGAATTTGTATCACAGCATTTATGAATTACCATAAAGTTTCAGAGTTTAAACCATATAAACTAATTTATATCTTCCTTAACTTTATATCTGTCAACTCTTAATCTCTATTCCTTCTTACTCAAACTCGACAACAGATTTTAGGATAGCGTCAAAATCGGATGACGGTTTGTTTATAAGTTTAGAAAAGTTACCAAATATTTTTTTAATTAAATCGTTGAATATATTTTTAAAGTGTTACTGACGAGTGTAATATTTTGTACGTTGTAAGTGAGAGTGAGAGAGAGAGAGTGAGTGAGAGTGAGAGAGAGAGTGTGAGTGAGCGAGTGAGCTGCCAACACCAACCTGATGATTGCGTTTGTTTGGAAATGTCAATTGAATATTTTATAGCATTCGTAGCTCATATTTTTATCATACGGTTTGTGTTATCCAGACACAGTTATGCTATTCATACGCTAGTGGGCTGTTGTATGAATGTTAATGATGTCATACGTCCAACCAATAAAGGTGTTGTTATATATGTGTGTGTTGTTCGTTATCCTTATCAAATAAATAAATGAATACGCGTTTTTATGATACTAAAAGAATTCAACAAAAACACTAATTTTTCGTAGTTGAAATACGTTAATACATCATGTACGCATGTACTTTGCTATTATTACATAAATTAATACCAATTCAGGCCTCTGTAAAGGTGAAATCTTTGGAGCACTTGTGCCACAGACAAATAAATCCTTCACCCCCCTCCCCACCAAACTGGTCGGCGTTACTTCCTCTATCAAAGCTACAGGATGCAGTCCTACCCACAGTTTGTCTATAGCCTCACACAGGGGTCCCAAATCAGTCGTTTTAACGGATAAACTGTAGCAAAAAACGTATAACAAGGCTGGGAAGTAAAAAATTAGTATATTTCGTCACTAGGATTAAAAGTGGATCTTTTTAATACGAGCTCCAGTTTAACTGCTGAGGCGAAGCCGAGGCTGGGAAATGAGCGAGTATTAAAAAGACACTTTTGATCCGAGTGACGAACTATATTTTTCGTCATACTGCCAAAAAACTTAAGGTTTAAATATAAACAAAAGTAAAATTTTTGTACTGTGTCTTCATAACCTCAAATGTTTCTTTCAGCTTGTCTCTTGAAACAATCAGCTGTTGCACATGCATAACTTCGGTTCATTCATATCTATCGGTTGTTGAGTCGATCACTTCAAACCAATTTTTGTGGTTCGAATCAATCGGTTGTTCTTCAAAACAAACATTCGATTTGGGCACGGTTGTCATGGAAATATGATAACCCTAAATTTACCTTGAACTACTAACTTCGTTCATCGTATCACTCACAGTTGTCACTCACCAATGGTGTACGGGAAACGAACGCAAAAATAATAACAATACAACAATGAATGTTTCGATAATAACAATGAATGTTTCGATTATTTATAATCGAATGAATTTTAATCGATTTATGACGACCTTGAATCAAAAGTATCATCAACAATGATCTTTTTAGTACTAGTACGATAATGATCATCAAAACATATGTTATTATCCAAAGACTAAAAAGAACTTTTGAATCTCAACGCATCTGTCAAAAACAGTTGTTTTTGAAGCAGTATGACGAAAAACTTTTTATTTTAATATAATACTGTATACATTTTATTAAACTGTTTGAAAAGTTAAAAAAAACAGTTGTTTTTGGGTTGTTACTTGTTGTTTGTGTCTTTGGCGTACTGTTATATTTAATAGGTTATCCATATTACATAGATTTAGAATTTGAGAAAAAGAAAGACTCTGCATAAATTGGAAGAAGGGATCACAAAGGAAATGTTTTTATTTAATGTTATTCAGGTATGATTTACTATCCGGCGGTTGATGGGCTGTGTTTTAAATGTATGTGGACTTTTAAGAAATCATAAACTTAAGAAACTATATCTTCTTAAAAATACAAAATATTGTTAACTGCATTTTGTATTTTTTGTTCGTCTTGAAACTGTCTCGTATTAGCAACTGATAGCAGTCAACCTTTTTTTACTATGACTATGAAATTTATTACATTTATATAGTAACGAATAAACTAAAAGTTACAATATGTTTTGTTTTAGTTAATGTAACTTATTTCAGTGAGAAATAATTGTCGAAAAACTATATGCATTGAACTAAAAATATAGCTCAAAAGTAACAAGATAGTTGTTGGATCAAGTAGGTGGCCTATACTTAATCGGTAACCACAGTGGCATAGCCTTTTAATAATTACAATCTTCACTTTCTGTAACTTATGTATTTTGATAATATATTGCAACTGGGTTAAGATAATACGTCAAAAATATTTTAATATATTATATATGAAATAGACTATTAATGTGTACAAATAACAGCCATGTAAAAATATCAGCTAGGGCAGAAAAGTCTGTACAAAGACCTGAGTCGCTAATACACCTAATAATCAGGTACATCTAAGTACAGGTAGGAATATTCATAAAATACCAATTATTTCCTTATTGCATGGTTACTGTAGAGTTTTTTGTTTTATTTTTTTTAAATGTATTAATATTTAACGAGTAACTGTAAAGATAATAAAATGCATGACTAACATAATAACCTGTTTGATGTTTAATTCGTTTTTTTCAATTGCGCTATTTATAAAAGCTAAAGTTCCTAGCACGGAAATTCAATTAAAATAGTTATTTGTTTTACAAATTAATATAAAACAATGAAGGGTAAAATAAAACAGTTTTATACACCATCTGTTGAAGCACTCGTTTGTTTTGCAAGTTTAGCCGCAAGCTAAGGAACGTTGGGACCCTTCCGTGACTTGATTGGAGCTCAACAACTTTAGGGAACTTGCTTAAACTAATTTGTCCTTTAGATTTGAGATAAATGTATCAAATAACCTCACGACTATGTTTAAAAAGTAGCTTTAACCTTATGAAATATTTATCCTGCGAATTATTGAACAAAACGCTAATGTTTCAAAACTGCGCTGAGTAAAGTGTTTATTTCTTTGTGTCCATACTACTTCATAATAATGACAGTCAAATTATGATTTAGGGAAAACCATTGTAAATATTGAATTAAAGTTATATTTATTCATCTAACAGTAATTATAGTATATATCTATACTTATTTAATAGGCGAGCAGGTTTTTTGTGTCAATCACTCCTCCTAAACTACTTTACCGATTTTCATGTTTTTGGTGTCATTGGAAAGAGCCTAACGTGAAGTTGTGCAGGAAACCTTTTTTACAAAGGAATAGTTTGTGAGTGAGACTGTGGGGCCCATGAAATTTGAATTTTTTCCCATAAACTTAACATTGGGAAATAACTATAAGTTTTAAGCAATCAGCTGGATAGAGTAAACACAGTTAATTAGCAGGCCATGTTGGCTTTGGAACGGTAACACAATATTTATACGGGAATGCCAGTATAATATTACGTTGTGATCGCGAGCGAAGCCGCGACAGGCTATTAGTTGATAATAAATAGCTTTTACAGCATTGAAGATTTATGTAAAACGTGGTAAGCAGGACATAAACTAAAATTCTGAGTATAACTCAGAATGAAAAATATTGTAGTCCTAATGTTATAGTAGTCCATCAAATAAGAAGATGTTTATATATTTCAAACATTTTTGATATTAATTTACCAATTAATCCAGACTTGTTCAAGTGGGTTACAAAGAATAATTGTTTAAAGGAGATAGAGCATATTTTGTATAGTAATCTATGGTAACTGATAGTTTTATTATTATTTTTTCACATCTATAAAGTAAAAGAGAAAAAGGCCTTTGTGCGCAATAAAGGAAGGGGGAGTGTTAGCCCGCAAAGCTAATACAGACTCCCACAGTTGTGACAGTCCCTTCTTTATTTACTTCATTTACATTCGGGAAAAACAGATTAGGACTGTTCTCTTTTTAAAATAAAACTTCGCGTTTCAAACTGAACTTAGCCTTTTGTAATTTTGTAATATCTGAACAATGATACAGTTGATACAGTATTTAGGTATATTGATTAGTTTTAATAATTTAAGCGTGAGGTGTGCAGGATTTAAATATGTGTATGTATTAATATTAATACAAACTATACTGAAAGATACAAATTTAAGATAGATTTTACACGAGAAAAAAACTATTGCTAAACAAAATAAGCGTACTTTGATTTTCTAAAAATATAAATTGGGATAGTTTTAGAAATAAATTAACCTATGATTTTTTTATTTCATTCTCACCAAAGGTACCGTACTAATTTATATCACCTTATAGATATTTTGTGGTTATTGGGAAAAAACACGAAGTTAAAAATGAGCTTTAAAACTTCTATGTAAGTCTCTGAGGTTATAACATTACCTAAAATATTAGTAGAGAGAACTAACTGTAACAGAAGAGAAGTGCTGTGCTTATAAAACATGTTACAACCCCCAAAAATGGACGGATTCGTTATATATGTACAGTTTTGTATGTCATCAGACATAGTACCGTACTTGGGACAACAAGAAACACAATGAAATGAAATATGTTTTTAAATATATTTGGATACATCAAGTTATTAGTTTATATACTATTTGAGTATTAAAAAAAATGTTTAAAGTGATAAATAAATAAAAAAGAATAGAATAGAGGGATATTTAGATTAATACAGCATGATTGAAAACAATTAAAGGGAAAGTAAAACTATTTTTTTCCTAGGAAAAATATTCAAGAAAAGAGCCTACAGCAGACGTTACAGTGAAAGGGAACATTTGAGTGTAAAGCTCCCTAAGGGATCCACCGGCGTTTCACGAGGAAACCCCCCTTCTCCCTAATCCCATTTTATTTACAGTGATTGTTTTGATCAAAACAAGATGTAGTAAAACAACGCAATAATCATTACAACGCCTGAAAGTAATATCGATATCAAAGCTTGTTTTTGATTACTTGTATTATGCAATAAAATAAATAATTTATTTAGCGTTATATGTATTGTTGCAATCAAACAGGATAATTAAACTACGTCTCACAACACTACAGAGTATATTTACACTTATATCTATTTACATTCAAGACGGTAAATATACAGAAAAAATGGTACAAGGCGATTGGAGTTAACAGAAAACCAGCCTGTTTAGGTATGTTAATGCCCGGTGTAACTGGTTGAAATCGATTGGCTTGTACCATATTTTGTGTATATTTACCGTGTTGTATGTAAATACAGTATAAGTGTAAGCATACTTTGTAGCAACAAAAAATACTATTTTGTACATAAACTAATAAAAAAATAATATGACAGAAATAAAAGTAACGGAGAGGAACTGAATGTGAACAAATAATTATAGATTTACATAAATAATAAAATATGTCCACAATACCTGTTAAACACAACTTATTTAGATCAAGAGAACACAATATTTGCAAAAATTGCTCTAATGATAATTTGAAAATAAAAATAACACATAAGAAGAAAATAACAAGAAAACGTAAAAGTATAAAAGAATATAAGAACAAATCATATGATTTTACTATTGTATTGCAATTAATATATTATATATATATATATATATATATATACATTTATATACATATATGTTAGGTTTTAAATTGTTTTTATTTAGTTTATAATGTTATAAATACTTTTACTTCAAAACTACCGAAGAGTTGAAACTAGTTGTCAAAATAAACTATGAAACTAAAACAGGCAACAATTTACTTTTTGTTATTCTCGCCGAGCAGAGTATAACCAAAACCTTTACAATAGTAGCACAGTTATCAAATACGTTATAGTTTTTTCATAATTGTGTATAAAATCAGAGTTGAAGATTTCTCATTGCCATTACCCTATGGTAAAATACGCTTTAGGAGGCCGAAAGGCTATTTACATTTACTGGCTCTAACACTACAAACTCCTTAGCCAACCTGTCACGAACAACCAGCCTCTCTTAAGACATCTCTCGTAAACGGGTTTGACAAGAAGCGGAGCTTCACTGAATTTGAAAACAGAGAAAATATTTTTAAATACACAAAACCCTGCTATAACATATATATATATATATATATATATATATATATATATTATTAGAACTTATCCATCCAACTCATATGTGTATTTAAATACGTCATCTGTTTTAGCGAATTTTCCCTATAGGGAAGAAGCTATTACCGTAGTCGGCATGGTAAGACCTAGGCCCAGGACCATGATAACTTTTCGTTTTGAGGTCCCCAGACCCCAAAAACACCATTCGTTTGAAACACACACCATGTGTGTGTGTCCGTGGGTGCGATAACTCTCGTAAAAAAAGGCCGATTTTGATGAAATTTGGTACAAACGTGTAAAGCAGCATTTATGACTTTAAGTTCGAAAACCAGACGGATCGACCTATCCAAAGGGGTAGTTTGAGGGGGTTTTGTACCCCAAAAATGGGTTTTTTGAGTTTTTTACATACAATTTTTGAAAAAGTAAAATTTTACTTTTTTCCATTGGAATCAGCTTAAAAAGACGCACTATTTGATGTTTTAATCATTGCTCTACGTCAATTGGTTACTGAGATATTGAAAGTGCTAAACACAGTACGTTGTCCAATGTTATTCTTATGGAGGATAAGAAAAATTGTATATCTCGCTTATTTATCAACTTATCCTGACGAAACTTGGTATATTGCTTCATTTCGTTGTGGTCTATTGATATTTGCACAGAAATCCATTTTTTGCCGATAGTTCCCGCAGCAGCAAACCTGCATACTCAGCCCCATGTTATTCTTATGGAGAATAAGTAACGTGTTATCTCCCTTAGTTATGAACATAAATTAATACAATTTGGTATGTGGCTTTACCTAGTTGAGTTATATTGATATTTGTATAAAAACCCATTTTTAGTGTTCCTTATTTCAGCAAATCTGCATACTCAGCCGCCATGTTATTCTTATGGAGAATAATTAAAATGTCATAAATCGTTTATTTATGAATGTATATTGATGAAACTTGGTATGTGGGGCTTGATGTGGTATTAAGATAATATTATATGCATTGGAAATTCGCTGAGTATGCAGGTTTGCTGCTACGGGGTTATTTATTTATATTTAGTTAATTTGAAAATTTTACTTCCGATGAAGGCTTAAGCCGAAAATTTGAGTTTTTTTAACTAAAAATAATGAGTATGGCGGTTTTATAAACACTGATTCATATACTGACTTGGCAAGGAAGCTTCATAATTTGTTTATGATAGATCTGTGTTATAATTCATAGTATAATTCACTTTTATCTGTAATGTCCCAAACCTTAATATTTGCTCCTTCTGCATTCAATAAGCAATGTACAGTGCTTTGCAATAGTGAAAAACCAGGCCGTCTATAGGACTTGGTTTATTTTAACATTCTGCTTTTGTTTTTCACTCGTGCAACGTTCTGTGGTGGCAGATATACACATATTACAAGAATATTACGTTGATCCGATATGCAGTAAAAGTGTGGGATTTAAAACATCAAAGCTTTGAGTCGTTATAGTTAGCATAGATCAGTAGTAAATTTTTAAAAATATTTGTTGGTATTTGTTAAGTATATTCTCTTATAATTTAGAATCATTCAACTGGCGTTTCAGATATTTTCACACATACTGTAATAACGTGTTTTTAATTATCTCGTTTATTTGGTTTCCCATATAAACAGACACATTATTTTTACTAAATTAACTGATATTGATATATCAGAAAGTTTTTCAAACACAGAGTGGAAAAATATACCTCTTACCATATTACTTTATCTTGTTAAAGTGGAAAGACCATTTGTTTTGCAAGTTAGATATTTTCACACATACTGTAATAACGTGTTTTTAATTATCTCGTTTATTTGGTTTCCCATATAAACAGACACATTATTTTTACTAAATTAACTGATATTGATATATCAGAAAGTTTTTCAAACACAGAGTGGAAAAATATACCTCTTACCATATTACTTTATCTTGTTAAAGTGGAAAGACCATTTGTTTTGCAAGTTTGGCCACTGGAGTAAAAGAAAATTAGAGTCCTTCCGTGACTCCATCGCTCTTCAAGTACTTGGTAAGATCTTTGTTAAACCAATTTGTCTTGAGGATTCGAGATAAACGATTTAGAATTATAGTCCTTACTTTTTTGTTATTGATTAATTGTAGTTATTGAACTAACAATCGACTGATTAATTCACTGATTTTGCTCTGATGTTATTTTTCTAAAACCATAAAACTTGATATCGATATTGGTAGTATTTAGTTATTGATCATTAATGATAACTTAAAATACATTTTACTAAGGAAACCAAAATTAAACAGTGTTTGATCACCAAAGGTGGTAGTGATTGAAAACAAAAATTATTATTTTTAATAATGATTTTTCTGGTGTACAGTTAAAATTTCCAAAGTATTAGTTAGGGGTGTGCAAGTACTCGAAACTTCGAGTTTTCGGCCGAGTATTTTAATACTTGACCTCGATCTCGAAGTTTTGAAAATTACTCGAAAGTTCGAGAGAGTATTTCCCGCCAATTTTCGGATGATTGCTAACGATTCCGACCGGCCAAAACGCGTAGTAACGGCCGCGAAAGGCAATTGCATCACGTAAAATCAGCCGAAAATTACGATCGGACCGCGTAATTTCGGCCTGACTAACGATTTCGTCATTTAATATTGATTATAAGCGATGTATGGAGTAGTCCAGGCGAGAGATGGTTCCTAACATTGTTTCTTATGGAAAAACGTGTTGCCAATCTAAGAAAATCTCAAAACATAAATATGATATACATACCAGGGGTACCAACTTGCCGTATATATAAAGATGTATAAAACGTAGTTATATATATAAAGATGTATAATAAGGTATCATATATATAAAGATGTATGATAATTTAGTTGTATATATAAAGATGTATAATAAGGTATCATATATAATAACGTAATTATGTCACGCTACCAACCCAGTGTAATATCATACTACGTAGTTATAATTATATATATATAAAGATGTATATCACCGTAAACCCGCCACCGTCTATTCATACCTTTGCTAGCCACTGCCTCCTCCTCCCGACCTGTCCCCAGCCGCTGCCTCCAGACTACCGCTACCTCCTGTAACAAATAAACATATTGCATCAGCCACCTAAGAAACACGACGATTTTGAGATATGGTACGAGGAACAGTAGAATAGAATGTACTGCATACTAAGAATTAGTTCGTTATATCATTCATTCTGCTCATTAATTTTTTTTAAGAAACACATTGTAAAATTTAAAATAATTAAAATCGGCATTTTCAAATTTGAAATTAATTTTAAAATACCATCAAAGGAGGGAAGTATCAATCAGGAAATCCATTAAAAATGCAAACAAATATGGATTTAGTTATTTATAAAATCAAATATTTCTATCTTATACGTGACTCTTTGGTATTCTGGGGGTTTAGATGAGCGAGGGCCGTTTCCCACCAGACCCTCCAATGTGACACCCTCACGGACACGCCCAAGTCAGTCTGGGGAAACTCACCCTCTCCCAGTTTCCACCCCATTGAAGGGAGATTTTCCCGCGCCAACGAGGGTGAGTTAAAATATATAAGTCTAACTGAAGTGAAGATGAACAAAACGGGTCTGTAGGTTTTCATCCACAGCTATAAACCGTTATGAGTGTTAAACTTTGGGGTTTCCAAAGTCATTTTTGAAGTGGTTTGACTTATAACTACTCTAAAAGTTTTCGTATTTATATGTTGTGTGGACTATAATAGATGCACTTAATCACTTTGAGGTCTGATTTCGTATAAAAAATGTTAATTTTAACTTAGCTATCATTTGTTTATAAAAACTCTTTGAATCAAATAAGTCGAGCAGAGTAACCTTTAAAGATTTTATTACAAGTACACGTGCCCCCTTCACGAGATGAGTTTTTCCCAAGGAATATTTAATAATAAAAGGCTGAGTTGTAGTGTTTTAGTTGAATTTCACCCCCTAAAATATCGTTTAGACTACAGTAATCGAAGGGGAGGATAGCTGGTATCGACAGTCTGAAACTGACAGAACAGCTGGTTTGTGTTGGGAACTGGGAAGAGGGAACGGGCAGGTTCATAGGGTATAAGATCTTATATCTATTCTATTATGTGACGTCATCTGATTAGTTATAGTTTTGGTCTCTCTTTTACAATGATATTATTATTGTAAATGTCACATACTTGCCAAATAGCTTTAGTCAGTTCCTATACATATATTTGTAATGTATGAATAATCTAAGTCATGTCACCTTTTAATTTGCACTCAATATTCTCATGTTATTATTCCATATTTAATATTCTATAAAGAGTCTATACTCAATTTAAATACTATTCGAAACATTCTATGCAGCTTAACTTCAGGAAAGTATTAAATGTTTCGTAAAAGTACGATGAACAAATATTATTTTAAATACGCTGTGGTAGTTATACATAGTTATCTGGTTGAAATACGCTGAATGGGGATAATTATTTAATGATTATATACCATAATAAAGTTGATAAAGTATACTCCATACTCAATAACACATTGTGTAGTTATTTTTACAATTAATTGAAGGTTCTCAATTTTTCTAATGAAAACCATTCTCGTATGTCTTTATCCAAAATAGGCAAGACTCGCTCATTTGAAAATAAGAAATAATTATTTCATTTGTAAATGATAAACAAACTTAAAAGCTGAATTATAGTTAAAAGTTGATGAACCATTGTTTCCTCAAGATAAGGTTTAAAAATTAAATTTTCCCACGAATTCCTTTTAAAAGTTTTTGCATGAGGTACGTTATTTAAATTGAATGTTGCGATATTTTCTTCCCTTTTTGTTTGTTTTCTACGAATTTGTAAAGTTTATATTTAATATAATTATGGAGGGGTAATAACTTTAGTACACTGTAGTCTTACCACTACATCCGGACTTTAGTGTAATAACTTTAGTGTAGACTTACCACTGTAGAAGAATTAAGGTAGTGTATTTCATGTTTCTCACTTCATCAATATTGCAATGTAGTGTACTGTAATAGAAACCCTCTGACTTATTTTCTAAACAAGTTACAAATGTATTCCAAGACAGCTCAGGACCAATCACTGAAACAAGCGGTGGATAGTGGAGACTGTTTGTGCAGTGTCTCCATAACTGAATATTCAAATGTTTGCACTCCACTCGGCGTCGCTGGCTGTGAGATGTAATCAGCAGATAACAACAGGGAACCGCCACAACCCTTCCCTAGGGATACGTTGATGGTGGTTGATGGTGGTTTTATTGAATAATATTGTAATAATATCTGAATTTAGTAAAGTAACAAAAATATGCAACGGCAACAAAGATTCATATATATGTTTATATACAGCTTGGCTAATTTGTATTCTTTTGTTTCTACTTATTTAATATTCTCAAACCATATATCTATAGAACATCAGGTGATTCGGATAGTAAGGTTTCACTCACTTTTTCTCGTATTAAATAAATTGTTCCACTTATCAATACATGTTTGCCAAAATTAAATTACGTATACAGTATTTTATTATGTAGTACAGTTCGGGCCACGGTGCTTGGTGCCTGGGAAAGGCGAGAAACAACTCAAATTTCTCGTAAATAAAAGCTGACAATAACGAAAATAACCAAAACCAATGTTTTAAAATTAAATTCATTAATTTTTCTTTATGTTGACAAAAGTATATTGTAACACGAAATGTACTAATCCAAATAGAGGCGAAAAGTCATTCCAGAGCATACGCTAACCAGGCGTCAAGCACTGTGACCCGAACTGTATTATGTGACATAACGTAAGCGTAACGCGGATAACACATTAATAAAGAAGAGAATAAGGGTACTGTAAATGATATTGTATACGATACTGTATATGATATCATAAGGTAATTGAACTTTAAAATTAGTATTTAGGAAACATTGTAGAACTATTTTACCCTGTGAGATAGCTTATATCATGTTTTTCAAAATTTAAAAAATAAGTTAAAAGGTAGTTAGGTGTTCCCATTCAGGAACACAGACTCATTTGTAAAGGAAAACTTTCGTTGTCTAGTATAGGATATATCCACTTATCACTGTAGTCCCTTATTTTACTTCATATTTCTACTTTCCTTAATAAACTGTGCTTCTGTGCCTGAAGAGTAGCAGGGCAATTAGTTAACGAGCTACTTAGACTAGAAAATGCACCAGTCAAATATTTATGAAATATTTTATGCTTGCAAAAGAAATAATCGCACAATTATTCATTTTGACTGACGTATTGTTTGTCTGTAATTATTTACTTAAATCGGATTTAACGTTATATTAACAGTATATTATTAATATGTATATTTCTCTATATACCATAAATGGTATATTGCTCCATTGTTGCAATCTGTAAACTTTAGAACGAGTGGTAGATGTACAAGTTTACAACAGCAGGGGTGAGGGAACATTAGAGTCCTTCCGTGACTGAATTGCAGTTCAACAACTTAGAGGGAACTCTAAACTAATTTGTCTCTTTGATCTGAGATCGACAATTTACATCTCCTTTCCAAAATGCTTTCATAAATTTTATTCAATAAGAATTTAGTTGTTTTAAGAATACAATAGAAAATATTGTAAATGCAGTAAATAAATTACAATTTCCAACGTGATATGAATGAGTTTAATCAATAAAAACACAATCAAATCTGTTAGCTCCTGAAGGAATATTTGTATGGGGTTTTCTTAATATTAGTTAATAAGTATCACACTGCAAAATCAATAGGGATTTCTTTTTTAAATTAATGTTAACTATATTTCCAATTACAATTAATAATTTATTACTTGGGCTGGGAAACAAACCTAGCAGCTGTCACATATACACTACCAACCACTATTAATTACTTAGAATTCATTTTTTGTCAAATTTCCATATTATACTGATCAACAACATCGCCAATAGCCAGACAAGAGAATGTAACACATTTATTTACTTTTTTGAACAAGGAATTACAAGAAGAAGTTTCGCTGCAGATGTTACAATAAGGGGAGATTCGCACCCTCGCGGACCGCCCCAGACATTTGGCGGGAAACACCATCCCTTACCACCAGGCTATTGTATATTTTACACCAAAAACGTAATTATACAGAAGCTTTCATTGGCAAGTAGAATAAATTTTTATATTTTACTAACAATACAAAACAAATGGTGGCATGACTTATTTGTCTGTATCAGTTTTTTAAACAAAAATGCGTTCTTTGGTTTATCAACATTTAATCAGAATTTACAGCTAATAAATTTTGTAGATAGTATCAGGTTTGTTGTATTTTTGTAAACATAACATTTATAATTGATTTTATGCTATATTTTTAGTATAAAATCTATTCTTGAACGTAACAACTATATTTACTCCAAGAAACAATCATAACTACATAAGAAACCGCTGAATAAATAGGACAAATTCAAATATCTCAAAAATATCTTGAATAATATTGTTACACAAGTATATTATGATTTCGGAAGTATAAAGTGTATTACTGGTAGTACACCAAAAGTATTACTAAATCCCTTGCTAGTCTTTTGTCTTACAACTATTCAAAAAATTAATGAATATCCACCACCTTTACATTGGTACTTTAGACGATATAATTTTGTAGAGTTCGTAAATTATAAAATATATCACAGATATAAACTGAATGTTTCGTAAACTCTATAAACAATGTATTTATCTTTTTTAACATTTTTCACAATTTTTGTTTAATTTGGAGAATGTTCCGTGAATAGATTACAGAGTGTAGTTTATTACAACGTCAACACTATAGTGTATTTCATGTTTCTCACTTCATCAATATTGCAATGTAGTTTACTGAAGTAAAAACCCTCTGACTTATTTTCTAAACAATTTACAAATGTATTCCAAGACAGCTCAGGACCAATCACTGAAACAAGCGGCGGATAATGGAGACTGTTTGCGCAGTGTCTCCATAACTGAATATTCAAATGTTTGCACTCCACTCGGCGTCGCTGGCTGTGAGATGTAATCAGCAGATAACAACAGGGAACCGCCACAACCCTTCCCTAGGGATACGTTGATGGTGGTAGTTGTAGATGAATGGTATATAATCACTAGCACTATCATAAATAGAGTTCTACATAATAACAGTACGTAGTAACGACGTGTGAAAACCTCAAAAAAATCCCTACTGAACGTAGAGCAGCCATTCATTTTAGCGTAGTGCAGCCCAAGTTGAACCCGTAAGTTTAATAGTCTATTTCTTAGACAAGTAAATAAACTTGGAAACAAATTAAACGTGTAAGCTTACAATCCATCAAATACAAATTGATAATTAAATTAAAATGTTTCTCTGATAATTTAAAATCAAATTATAAGAAATTGTTTAAAATAATAACCTAATTTCAGGGATGATTAACGAAATAATAAAGATAAACAGTTTGTAAAGATAAACTAAAATCTCTGACAAAGGTTTTCTCTGGGAGTAGTTCCCGAACAATTAACATTCGTAAACTTTCTTCATCAAATTGAGTCTAAGTAAATAAACGTCTTGAAAGAGAACCTTGGATAAGTTAACACTTACCTTCCTTAATTTGAATTGCTACGTATTTAGATTCCCCTACTGTTTTTTCTCCATCTTAGTATAAGTACCGTTAGTGAATTATGTTTTGTAATATACATAAAAGCTTAACCTTCCATCGCATACATATCCATGACCAAAAGACAAACTGTTTAGTTTAGAATTTGTATAATGCATTGGTCCAGTGACAACCTTCTATCGTCACTTTGAAGGTGTGATAGAACCATGGACTTTTGGGATGGAATGCTGCACCGTTTCGGCACCCCTGAAGATAGAAAAGTTGTATTTCAAAAAAATTATGTCATTTTGTACTTATAGGTAAAAAGCTAAATGGTACTATTTACACACTGTGGCTAGAGGGAAACATATAATTTGTTAACTGAAATAGTGGAGAAAATTAACAGTTTTCGGTCACTAATTATAAAATCAAACTGAAAGCTAGACGAAAACTGACAAAAACATCACATGTACACTGAGTAAGTCCTTTACTAGGTAGTAACTCAATAGCAGGGAATCTTTTGACCAGACAATGTTTAGTTAAAGGAATTCACACGGCGCCAATAGGTATTATATTCTTTGTATGTAGATATAGATTAGGGTGTGAATCCTCCAAACACAATTAATTAAAATAACGCGATATACTGTAAAATCTTCCGTGAGGAAAATTCACTTTTTACTAAAGTCCAAACTTGCAATTTAGTAAAGTTTGTTTTCTTTTTCACGTTTATTACTTAGGCCCTATATATGTTGTAGTATAGTTTTCAACCAGTTTAATTAATCTAAATACAATAACATTTAATAATTGGGTGGTTATTTTACTTAATCAGTTGAGTTTTAGTTTTTCATTATTTTATAAATATCAAGTTTTGAGTATTATTTTAAACCAATACGTTACTGCCACTTTCAACTCGTCAATGTGATTTATATTTGAGGTGGTATGAGCTAATTTTAAAGCTCTATAATTAGTTAAAGTTATTTAGAGGTTCCCACACCCAGTTTGAGTTTTAAACGTTTTATCTTACAGAATTACTTTTATACTATTTGTGGGGGAAGCTTTTGAGTGAAACAATAAAAGTAGGTTACATTATTATATTTTTGGAAATTCACCACTTATTAACAAAACATTAATTTGACAAAGTCATAAACTAATACTGTAATATGTTTAGTAACAAGACAACTGGTCTCGAGCGTAGACTAGACTAATGTTAATGCAATCAAAACTTTGAAAAACATAGCTCACGAATTGTCTTACTAAATCAACCATCTGCCTCTGATGTTTATTGTTATCAGATTGGGCATTATCACCAAACACATGACGTAAATTGCGCTGTACCGTAATAACAGAGTTACTTCCAAATAGCCAAATTACTCGTTGGACTTTCTGATATAACATTAGGTTTCCTAGTAAATTTAAACAGTTTCATCGTCGCGTAGTCTTATCTGTAAAGAATTGGGAGATTCGATTAAATAATATATACTTTCTACGTTTTGTCCAAACATCAGCCTTTTGTATTCCAGTTACTAATCGTATTTGTTTTTCTACAAATACTAGAGTAGTGTACATTTATTTTTATTTTAACGTTACTGTAATGTAAAAAAAATTGTTAATATATTAAAAAATGATTGAAATTTAACTTCCGTGTTGCAATTAATAAAATATTCTCTGATTAGGCCTGATGATGACCGGTGTAACTGGTTAAAATCGATCGTCTCGTTCCATATGTTTCTTATATTTACCGTCTCGTATGTAAGTAAAATATGGGTAAAAAATATATTGTAGTGTTGTGAGACGTAGTTTATTTATCCTGCCAAATAGAAGTAGTTACAAAAAAATTACGGAAACATATGTAGTAGTACATCTTGTTAAACTTGGTTTACTAACAATCAAAAACTTTAAAAATAAGGAAGTCATGCATTTTGCAATACAGAACCTAGTAAAAATCCAAATATTTCGGGAATGATATCAAATAATTAAAGTTTAAACTTTCGCTTAGGTTAAAATGTATTACAAATACGGTATAAATGAAAGTCAGTTCACTTTACTTGCAATTTTGCTATTACTGGGTAATGGCAAAAATAAAAATAAACAAACACCTTTGTCAAACAGAATATTCTAACGTTAATAATCTTAAATGTAAGTTTCTTCTGGTACATTTTACGTATCCGAAAAGTATTGTAAATGTTTGTTTGCTCTAATGTAACTGTGCCATAACTCCTCTCCTCCTCTCCGAGATAACGTTTGCAAAGACCTCTATGGACTTTATGAAACTGTAAATGTATTATTTAAATAAGAAAACGAAACAAATACTTCAGGAACAAGAGTGTTTTCAAAAATAATGCTTAAAGAAAGACAATGCTAATAAATGTGAGAGCGCCAGTGAGGAATTTTAAAGGCACAAACACACGTGACCGTAATAAAAAGTGATAAGAAGACCTTTGACCTTGTCTCTTTACAAGAGATTTTGTAAAGTATAATAATACACTTTTATAGCTTTCTATTTATAATGCAACATTTCCTAATTGAAACACTGGTGTTTATATCGCAATTCTAAATGTATTGCCTAATATATACAGTAAACTAAATCCTGTTCTTTAAAATTAAAGAGCAATACCACCTAAATTTGAGTTTAACATGCTTTTTACTGTTTGTTTATAATATTTTTGACAAAAATACACATTCTATTTTGACTGAATAAGTTAAAGTGTCCATGTTGTGATTATATATATAAACTGAACGTAGCGGCAGTTTCTATAGGAATAAACTGCAAAAGGCTTCCCCCCGAATGAAACTAAAGTCTAATATGACACTTTTAAAAAGGACTCGATTTCTTGCATGATAGTCAATTTGGAATATGTTAACAGAAAAAAAACTCGAACAGGTAGAGAAAAACATTAGAAGTAGCCGCTTCACGCGGAGATTAACGTAGAAATACTAAGATTCGTGATTATATCATATTTATAGTTTTACTGATGAACAAATTTTGAAGATAATTACATATGTGGAGAAATGTATAAAAAATGGTGAGTAACAAAGATTTGCAAATATTTTTAATCTGTAGTAAAGTTACTATTGTTTGTTTTAATTACATAAAAATAGCCGTGTATATACTATGTAAATAGTATAAGTTATCCTATAAACTATTTATTAAAAATATATTTCTAATACTTTAAAATATGATAAATATAGTATATATATGAGGCAGAAAAAATAAATATACAAGACATAATGGTGAATGAGCGCCAATAACATAATTTTCGATCAAATTGTGTTAACCTCGTTTACTTCTTTACTAGTGAGTAAGCGTTTGCAACTTTAGTATTGGCTTGTAATTAGTTCATAATCTTACAATTAATGATTACTGATTATAAACACTAAAATACTAGTTTTGTTTCTTGAAAAATTTGTTTGGTATTTTACAAATCGTGAATGAAGTTGAATTTGACTCGTTTACGATTGATAGCCTTTAAACGTTAAATAAACCAAATAGACAAAATCTATTTTTTTTTACATATTTTATGCCTATAAAATATGTAAAAAAATTTAGATTGTCTATTTGGTTTATTTAACGTTTAAAGGCTATCAATCGTAAACGAGTCAAATTCAACTTCATTCACGATTTGTAAAATACCAAACAAATTTTTCAAGAAACAAAACTAGTATTTTAGTGTTTATAATCAGTAATCATTAATTGTAAGATTATGAACTAATTACAAGCCAATACTAAAGTTGCAAACGCTTACTCACTAGTAAAGAAGTAAACGAGGTTAACACAATTTGATCGAAAATTATGTTATTGGCGCTCATTCACCATTATGTCTTGTATATTTATTTTTTCTGCCTCATATATATACTATATTTATCATATTTTAAAGTATTAGAAATATATTTTTAATAAATAGTTTATAGGATAACTTATACTATTTACATAGTATATACACGGCTCAGCATAGTGTAAAATAGCCTCAGCATAGCCTTATGCTGAGGCTATTTTACAAGCTTAGTGGAAATTTGTACAGCAGTAAACATTATAAATATCGTAAGACAAAAAAATAATATAGATGGATACAGCCCTGTCCCCGATTATGCCCTAGGGACCAGTTTGGTGAGGAAGGGCCCCGCGGGACAGTTGGAAACTTTGAGTCTCTTTGTGGGTCTGGTTTCTGCAAACCGACACTAAAGTTAAATCTTCTATTTTATCGAAACTAAGAGAATATCTCATTGCATTTACTTAATATATTTTCGTTTTTTTTTCTATTTGCAAACCATTTATCTACTAAAATATTGTGTTTTAATTCGGTAGATGGGTGGTTGAGTGAAGTAATATCAAATAATATGATGGTCAAATTGTAAAGATTTGTATATCTAGTAAATAGTATGTAAGAGTGGTGTATTGTAATCTAATTCATTCTTAATAAATCCTTTCATGATATCTTTAAAATGCATATACACTTGTGCAAATTAGTATAATCTGTACTAATTTATACTATACTATGGTCTATACTGTATTATAATGCTATACTTGTTTTACGAAACTAATTGTGTATATCCATTTCAAATCATATATTAACCAGCTTTGCCTGGAGAACGCAACACCTGTGTGTGCTGCACTTGTTCTTTTACCCTTTGAATATTCTTCATAAAGCACTTTTGTTTGTGTTATAATTTGATCAAACAAAACTAATTTCCATAGGAATAACGTTGGAATCCAAAAAAAAGCCAGTGGGGTGGAGCTCCAAGATAATATCGGATAAAATACTTATCGTTTTCTATTACATATTTATCGGATCGGTGAATTTCAGTTAACTCTTATAGCATGTCTGAAAGTTAGATATTGGAAATTATAATGAGTAATTAGTGAGTGAGTACTTTGGATATGGTTCGTAATACAAAGAAATTGAACATAAATACCACTGCTAAGTTATTTTGATTTATTATTTATTTATGTTAAAAGTAAATATATTTAAATGTGTTCCAAGTGGTGGAATTTCGAGTTAGGAGTGCAGGAAGTCCAGCCTCTCCAGTTACACTTTGCAATTCACATGCAAATCAAGGGCATTAGCTCAGCTGCCCTGTTGCCAGGTGATCTGAATGCTTTCATTTTACCAACTTCCCAAAACGACAATTTTATCCAGGCAAAGATGGTTATCGTTTGTGACAGGATTGTTGTTAAAAATAATGGAATCTTCAATACAACCTTTAAGATGATGTGCTGTGAATGTTATTGAACTGTATTTTCAAAATTGTAAATTATTACATCTTTAGTGTTCAATCACATGTTTGGTAATATATCTTTACTAAACATGTTTAAAAAGGAAATAATTGCACAGGCTGGAAGACTATGCCGTTTATAAGCATGTGGATATGAACACGGAACGGAGATGTGTATACAACTATCAACTGTTTCTATTTGGAATGCTTCGACACAAAAATGTTAAAATGAATTTTAATAAAATAATTAAATAGAAACAAAACATTATAAATTTTAGCTCTTACTAAAAAAGTTAAAACTAAAAGTATTTTTCTACTAAAAGTTAGTTTAAAAATATTGTCTAAAAAAATTTAAATGTCTCCTAAATAGAACCCAGACAAAATATACGTTGCGAATATATTGGTCCTGTCAAAGTTTTAAATGCGAGTTATATCTAATTTGTTACTTTGTTACTGGTTACTGTTCAGACTATATGGTCAGATTAAAGCCGATAATTGTGAGTAATATGTTAAAATAGAGTCATAACAGGGGACTTTTGCATTTTTATTACGTTTTTGTGATGTACTTATAAGATTTTACAAGGGTGAATTTACTTTGAAATGATTACATTGCAACACATGGAAAAATGTTATTTAAGTGGATATAAATACACAGTTAAAAAAGAAAACCCATAATTACGCCTCTCAACCCTCCGTACACATTTGACAACTTGAATTAGTGTTAGAACATCGCGTTACTTTACTAAAAAACAAAATACATACATTTGTAAGTTTTAAAAAGTGGTTGTTGTTGCAGAGGGGTTTAGTAATTGTTATCCCCGTGACAATTAGCAATCTAAATATTTAAAAAAATTCTGCTTTTTGTTCACTCACTTCCTGAAGTTAATCCTAAACCGATTTTGATGATTCTTTTTTATTTAAAAGATCATTTCAAGTTCTAAGTCATTGTCGAGCCACAATTTCACTTTAGGCACCAGGGCTCTGCCCCACGGGACTTCCAAGTTCCCATGTTATTCATATGGAGGAGAGTTTTATTTGGTTTGTGTCACATGTGTTTTTTATTAATTCAATAACCAGTTGTTATAAGGATTATATCCGCAAATTTTGTCGGGGGAGCAGCTTGTATATCTTTATATATAATTCTGTAAGCGAAATCTTTAAGCCAAAATTATGGGAGTTAGACAAATTGAAGGATGGTGGGAGAGGGCTAAAATTAAAGTTCTCAAGCACTATTTCCGATAAATACCGTCAAAATGAAACAAACGAGAAATAAATTTAAACATCGCCCATAAAAAAAGTATTGGAATTTGAAAACATCTGCTTTGTTTGCATTAGAACGTGTGATCAAGTGTCTACTTTGTTTACGAAATGGCATGCGTGCCTTCTTATATTGTTTTATTTTCCTCATCATGAGAAGAGAAAAAATCAGATAAGGCATAGTATTTGGGCAAGGTTAGGGGCTATGGCCTCTTCAAGCCACAAGTTAACGTATAACTCTATATCCACACTACCTAAAAAACAATACACTGTTAAGCCTCTGATTGAGAGGCGGAGTAGGATGCCTTACAGAGTGGACCCTCGTGAGGCAATATCTCAGGATTACGGTCCGAGACGTGAACGGAATCTGACGAGGAGACAACCAGAACATCTCTTGCTCCCTCTTTGATAATAACCGATAAACAACCCTTCAGCCTTGAAACTTCTCTTATATCCCTTGACCTTCAAGCATTATTTTATTTTATCAATCGAATAATTACTTATGGCCAATATATTCACTACAGAATTCAGCAAAACTCTTTACACTCTATACAATTCATTTAAATCCGGGATGTACATTTGTTTTTTTGTTTTTTATGAATTGTAATCTTAAGGTTCGAACGATTTTGTCACAAATAAAAAAAAACACTAACCTAAAAAGGGAACTCGGTTAAATAATGCTGATTCATTAAGAGAAAACGCAATATGATCGTATCAGCTTCATGGAAAATGTTTGAAGTATTATTGAGCTGTATAACTTACAAAGCAAATTGTTACTTACATTTTGATAAAATATGTTTACATAATACATTTTTATAATCTAGTTGTAATTGGTAAGAAGGTTTCTGCTTTATTATTACTTAGAAATTGTAACTATTGAAATGTTGAATGTATGAATATATATTTATTTAATATGTATGAATTCTTACAGAGATTATCTATTCTTACCTTGTAGCATTTTTGGAATATCTTATTATTTCTTAATTCTTTTCCAAATAACGTAAGATAATCGTTTGATTGAAAGATTTTTGCGTGATTTACATAAAAACTGTCAAATTTAATAGCAATTTTCCAAAAATGTTTAAAATATTTATTCCATGATGTCCTGTGTGGTGCACCAAATTGCTTGGAAATCGGAAGTTTTTATCGATCGATCATCCTTGCAGACACCTATATACCTTTTATGACAAAGTAATAATAAAAATAAACGGTATCAAGAAACTGACACATACTTCCTCCCTTTTAGCCCAACTTTAATGAATAAATTACTTTTTATTTACTAAATTAATAAAGAATACAAAGCACGGTCGAATGTACAGAAAATCTTGTAAACAAGTTTTTTTTAAAAACATCCACCCAAATCCCTGATTTGGAGGCACTACAGAATCCATTGCTACACTCGTGGTTTTAAGAGGGGAAATGCCCCCTATTCCCCCCAGGGTTATTAAGGGGCAACATATTTCGGATTTCCTCTGTTGGTCAATGCTAACTTTACAAGCATATTAAGATTGAATGAAATTGATCAGTAAATATGAGAAAAAGAGTATTTTTTTTTATTCCCCATAAGAATAACATGGGTACAACGTACTGCGTTTACTGCAAAACGAAAATTTCAATTTTCTCTGAAACCAGCAATCGTAGAATAGTACTTCAAAATACTAAACTATTTAGTTTTTTGAGCTATTTTTAATGGATAATGTTAATATTTTTATATTTATGTCTTTTTATGAAAAATCCAAAAAACTGAATTTTTGATGTTTTAAGTCCTGTAATTTCTGAACCCGAATTTTTACAGGAATGCGGGTGGTGTCATTTTGTTGGAAAACTAAAGTTCTACAAATGACTAAAGTTTAATCAAAATCGTTAGAGCCGTTTTTGAGAAATTTGGATTTTTCATGTTTTTTGGCGGTTGTGGGGGGATAATTACCCTTAAAAATCAAAAATTCCAAAAAAAGAAAAAACGCCTGGAGATATCGTGGATTAGTACCTACATACCAAATTTCATAAAAATCGGCCCACTGGTTAAGGCTCTAGCTCTGTACACACACACACACACACACACACACACACACACACACACACACACACACACACACACACACACACACACACACACACACACACACACACACACACACACACACACACACACACACACACACACACACACACACACACACACACACACACACACACACACACACACACACACACACACACACACACACACACACACACACACACACACACACACACACACACACACACACACACACACACACACACACACACACACACACACACACACACACACACACACACACACACACACACACACACACACACACACACACACACACACACACACACACACACACACACACACACACACACACACACACACACACACACACACACACACACACACACACACACACACACACACACACACACACACACACACACACACACACACACACACACACACACACACACACACACACACACACACACACACACACACACACACACACACACACACACACACACACACACACACACACACACACACACACACACACACACACACACACACACACACACACACACACACACACACACACACACACACACACACACACACACACACACACACACACACACACACACACACACACACACACACACACACACACACACACACACACACACACACACACACACACACACACACACACACACACACACACACACACACACACACACACACACACACACACACACACACACACACACACACACACACACACACACACACACACACACACACACACACACACACACACACACACACACACACACACACACACACACACACACACACACACACACACACACACACACACACACACACACACACACACACACACACACACACACACACACACACACACACACACACACACACACACACACACACACACACACACACACACACACACACACACACACACACACACACACACACACACACACACACACACACACACACACACACACACACACACACACACACACACACACACACACACACACACACACACACACACACACACACACACACACACACACACACACACACACACACACACACACACACACACACACACACACACACACACACACACACACACACACACACACACACACACACACACACACACACACACACACACACACACACACACACACACACACACACACACACACACACACACACACACACACACACACACACACACACACACACACACACACACACACACACACACACACACACACACACACACACACACACACACACACACACACACACACACACACACACACACACACACACACACACACACACACACACACACACACACACACACACACACACACACACACACACACACACACACACACACACACACACACACACACACACACACACACACACACACACACACACACACACACACACACACACACACACACACACACACACACACACACACACACACACACACACACACACACACACACACACACACACACACACTATAATGAACTGGTTTTGTATTTAAGCACTTTAAATTTTTCATATGACATTATTGTGCTGACGGAAGTTTGGATCAAGAATGGAGAGGAAGATAAATACCGCATGCCAGGGTATGACTTGTTACTGCAGGACCGGCCGGACAATCAGGCGGGTGGCGTCGCTATCTACGTGGACTCTGCCCTCCCCTACACTCACCGCCCCATCCTACTTCCCACAGCTGAAGTTATCAACGTTGTCTTCACTTTATCACATAACAATATTTCTACAAAACTTTCTCTGTTTGGAATTTACCGACAATGCAAATTTACTTTTAACCAATTTAAAGCTGATTTTGAGGATTTATTGATTAATATTTATGACCCTACAATTTTTGTTGGAGATTTTAATATAAATTTACTAAAGAATGTTGGTTCAAAAAACGATTATTTAAATCTAATTTCCGCATACGGTTTTGTAAACCTAATTAATGAACCCACTAGAATAGTAGAAAATAGTGTATCCTGCATTGATCACTTACTGATCAGAAATACTAAGAATCTGAACTTTAACCATAATGTTGATAAATTGAGTATTACTGATCATTATGGAATAAGTGTATTTTTATCTGAACTTAAAATTAAAAGGGATAATACTGAATTCTGTAGAGTATTGGACACAGATTTATTCCGAAGACAACTCATGCTGTCAGATTGGCGATGTGTTTTTAATGATAATGATGTAAATAGTTGTGTACAACACTTTTATTCCATATCTCAGAGGTGTCTTGATAACTGTTACTATTTAAAGAGATTAACTAGTAGAAATAGAAGGAGGAAAGAATGGATAAACAATTACCTTGTTACTTTGATAAATAATAAAAATAAGTTGTATAGATTATATTCAAGAGATACAAATAATATAAGGTTAAAGTTGCAATACAAGAATATTTCTAAGTTAGTAACAAAGCAGATTAGACTAGCTAAAGTAAATTATTACTCTGGACTCATTGAAAAGTCATACGGCGACTCAAAAGCTTACTGGAATGTTATAAAGAAAATAATTAAAAAACGTAAAAATAATTTGTCTAGTATTAAGATTAACGATGTTTTACTTGAGAGTGCAGGCAATGAGAAAGTTATTGCTAACACTTTTAATAAATATTTTACAAATATTATCCCTGAATTAAAGCAGGAACACTTTGGTTGTGACTTGTTTGTTGAGGATAATAATGAATATCAGGTATTTTTTAGGGATTTTGTTTTTGATAACTCAGAAGTAGCAGATATTATTAAGGCAATGAAAAATAAACGTAGTGCTGGAGTAGATGGTTTTAGTATTTTTGTTTTTAAGGAAAATTTAGAAGTTTTTGTTCCCTTACTATGTAAAATATTTAAAATTTCTCTAGATCAAGGTGTTTATCCAGATGTTTTTAAGATAGCCTCAGTAGTGCCAATTTATAAGTCAGGTAGTGTGTCAGAAATATCATCATATCGACCCATCTCAGTTATTAATACAGTAGCCAAAATATTTGAGTCTTTAGTTAAAAAAAAATTGCTGGAGTATTTTGATGGAAGGTCATTGTTTTCAAGGAATCAATATGGTTTTTTACCAGGCAAAGGTACAGATTTGGCTCTAGAAAGACACGTCACTACAATTACTAATGCTGTTGATAAACGTAAATATACTTTGTCTTTATACTTAGATTTCCAAAAAGCCTTTGATGTGTTGGATCACGATGTCCTTTTTTCAAAGTTTAGAAATTATGGTATTGGTGGTAAGGCATTGGAGTGGTTGCAATCTTTTTGTAAAGAAAGAAAGCAAGCAGTCAAAGTTAATAATGTTTTGAGTGAGGTTCTGGAAGTGCACTATGGCACACCACAAGGAGGGGTGTTGGGCCCTATCGTATTTTTGATTTATATTAATGATTTACTTGAACTTAGATTGAATTCTGATATATTTGCCTATGCCGATGACACTGCTCTAGTCTGCTCAGCTTATAATAGAGAATCATTACAATTACAAATAAGTAGAGATTTAGATAAAATATCAAATTGGCTGATCATTAATAAATTATTAATCAATTGTTCAAAGTCCAAATGTTTGATGTTTTTCGATTGCAGCAAACAGAAAGAGGAATTAAAGAATGAGTTCAAGTTATTGTGTCATAAACATTGTTGTCTGTATAAGTGCTCATGTAGTTACATAGATGTAGTAGAAAGTGTAAAGTATCTTGGATTGTATGTGGATCAATTCTTGAAATGGGAGCAGCAAGTCAATCACTTATCGAGTAAGCTAAGAACAATAAATTATGCACTGTATCATTTGAGAGATAATGTTAAGAGTCAGTATTTACAAAAAGTGTACATTTCTTGGTTTGAGAGTGTTTTGAGATATGGAATCGTACATTATGGAGGAACATATTCCACTGTTCTAAAACCGGTAGTTGTGTGTCAAAGAAATGCCCTCCGTACAATATTTAATTTAAAAAGAAATGATAGAGTTTCTTACCTTTTTGCAGAGAATAAAATTCTTACGTTTGATCAGTTGCATGTTTATTGTATGATAATGTTTATTTATAAATACAAGAGTTTGTTTAGAATAAAACCTGTAAACAGAATGACACGATCTGCCCAATATACATTGATTGAAGAAGGCTTTTTTAGGAAAGAAATGAGTAAACACCAATTTTGCTGTCTTGGCCCTAAATGTTTTAATGATTTTGTAAAATATTTTGGAAATGAAATTCAGTATAAAACTCTGTCTGTAGTTAAATCTAAAGCCATGCAATATTCAATGCAGTATCATATTGAGTGAAGTTGTCAATATTTTTAAAAAATATTTTTGTTTATTTTGTTGTTGTTAATTTAGTTTTCTGCCTGAATATTTGATTACTTAATGAATCTAGTCATTTCATCTTTCACTTGCTAGCATTATAAGTTTGCATGAATTGTTATGGAAGCCTGATAATGTTGTATCTAATATAATCTATTTCTTGTTATGAATTTGTTTTAGAGTTTAGTATTTTTGTTTTAAATTATTGAATATACGTAACATATTTATACTGGTGAATTTTGTTACCGGAGCATGATTAATGAAAGTGGTGGCCGTTGTCTGTGATTTAAAAAAATTCTGAAATTTGTCATCATCATGTATGAACTGTTCCTGAGAATTTGACGGAAGTGTAAAAGAACTGTACAGCTGTCAGTAAAGAAATAATGTATTAAAGAAAATGTATATTTTTCTGTCCCGCGCGTGTCCTATGTGACACATGGGATTTTGTAATAAACAATAATTTTTCATGAATAAAATTGCTTGAACTTGAACTTGAACTTGAACTTGAACTTGAACACACACACACACACACACACACACACACACACACACACACACACACACACACACACACACACACACACACACACACACACACACACACACACACACACACACACACACACACACACACACACACACACACACACACACACACACACACACACACACACACACACACACACACACACACACACACACACACACACACACACACACACACACACACACACACACACACACACACACACACACACACACACACACACACACACACACACACACACACACACACACACACACACACACACACACACACACACACACACACACACACACACACACACACACACACACACACACACACACACACACACACACACACACACACACACACACACACACACACACACACACACACACACACACACACACACACACACACACACACACACACACACACACACACACACACACACACACACACACACACACACACACACACACACACACACACACACACACACACACACACACACACACACACACACACACACACACACACACACACACACACACACACACACACACACACACACACACACACACACACACACACACACACACACACACACACACACACACACACACACACACACACACACACACACACACACACACACACACACACACACACACACACACACACACACACCACGTAAAAACCACTTTTTTGGGTTCAGGGAGCACCAAAACGAATATTTCCACTAACAACTCAAATTCGAAAATTTTGACGAAAACAATACTTTCTCCATATACTATGTATAGAGGGAGAAAGTAAAAGGTGTATTGTTACAATTAGAAATGGAAATATTTCGTTACAAACATCTTAGTACGGTTATACAAACACAATTTTTATTGAGACAACTCACTAAACTTTCAGTTCGTCTAATACAATTCATACAATACGACATAAACTATTTACCTACCCCCTCTAACGAAGGCTTTCTATTGTAAATTAACTGTAAATATATTTGTTCTATTGTTTATTAAGTTCCTAAGGACAGGTACAGTCCAAAAAGTGCAAGAAAATGTTAGGAAACGAATAATTTGTTTTGTGCTTATGTAGAAGTAAAAATTAAATTAACATTGGTATCTATTGATTTAATTATACTAATTATTTTCAATCTTTGGTTGGAAGGGAAAAGAATTTCATGACAAACTTACGTAGTTTATGAAGTAGGAAAGTCTATTTTAGGAATTTATACAAGCAAAAGTCCGGCTTAAAAGAACTTGGTGACTTTCGGAATGTGATTACATTTCCAGATTTGGATCTAAGGTATCTATAAATACTAGCGTTATTTTGGTTTTATGGACTTTCCTTACTCGTTTTCGTTCTATTAGCAATTTCTGAAGACATCATAGATGTTTATTTGTAGACTGGCGTTGTCGGTTTATCTATGAGTCAACATATGTATCTGGTTGAGTAATAATAATAGTACGTGTGGAAATCTAAGTACTATACATTCTTTAAATTAACAATGCAAGGTCCTTATAAATATAGATTTAGTTTATTTAATTTAAACTTCCATTTTTACTTTCTCCCCCTTGTACACAGTTGCAACGTATTCTGTAGTGCCTCCCAAAAAGGGATATGGGTGGATATTTTTAAATACAACTTTTTTAGAAAATGTTCTGTATATTCGTTCGTACTTTATATTCTATATTTAGTATATAAAAAGTAATTAATTCATTGAAATTGGGATCTAAACCATTGAACAACTGGTATGTGATTTTGTCAGAATAATCTTCTCGCTTATTTAACATGCTATTTTTCCCGTTACGTAATACATTCTAATTAATGAATAACTCCCCCCACATCTGAGTTTTATTTTTTTGGTTACAATGTTTTAATACAGTTAAGACAGTTAATACAGTTAATGGAAGGTAATTTTGTGGCCATTACTTTCTTTTAAATGCTGTGTCACCTTTGAAGAGGTATTATTTTGATTTACTGCATTGCGTTCTTTAAGTATTTCTGAAAAGACCTATTAGTGTAGCCAACATATTTATAATTGCATTTTATTGGTTAGTCTATTTGACCTTCATTAGTCCAGTAGGCCTACAAAATTTGACCGGTATGGATCCATTGTGTTTGAGTGTTGCAATTAGTGTTGTAAACAAATGTGACTTATGTGTAACAATGTACTTGTCGCGTGCGTGTGTTTAAATCGACAACCATGGAAAAATGGGCTTTTTTACGTTCTTCTACCGCTGCTGAAGATGGACGGTAATTCGTCCGAAACATGTTCAGCGTGAAATAAAAATCTACAGTTGGCATCTAAAGGCGGTTTAAGTAAGTAAATATTTTGGAAAATACCAGTTTATTCTCTATCAATTATATTACAGTTAATGCAATGAGGGTTGCAGGATAGTGGTTTTCCTTTAACAACATATTAATAGGATCGTCATCTGTGGTGTTCTAATGTGAAGCACTCCCATACCGCTGCGATCATTTGTAATAATTTAATTTAATACTTTTTCTTACGCGAACGTAAATTTACAGTATGATATACTTGGATGAAAATACATAATCATTAGATACTTAAATATGATTTGATAAAGTTACCAAAATATTCACAAAGACTGAACTTTCATTTCTGGCCATAATTATCTAACTTAATCATTATTCTACGTTCAGGGAGTGATTTTAGACTTCAATTGTTGACAGCTGAAATAAGTTTAATTGCCTTATGACATTTTTAATTTTCTGTTGAAAATCTACTTTTCAACTATTTAATAGATGGACTCTCCAGATAAATTATTTGTAGTTTTATTGTTATTTAAATTTTAAAAGTATTAATATATTTTTCCGAATGCTTTTTGTATTTTATTTTAGTAATTAAAATAATTAAAAGACTGATCTACCTCTTTCAGGCAAATTCACTTATTTAGAAATTAAATTAATTGTCACTCTATGTTTATAAATAAAGGTTAAATAAATAAAATAAGGTTAAATAAATGGTCAGTTAAATAAATCACAGTTGTAAACATAAGAAGACATGTAAAACTATGAATTTTTACTTTAAAGATTTGTAATTAGAGGAAAGTAGTGAACCTATTACAAACATATTTATTCATTGTAAATATATTTTTTAGTTTGTTTTTAATAATTATTTATTATAAATAATTTCTAAACGCTCACGAATAACTTTTGACCAATTCAGCCCTACTTGATCAACCTGTAATTTGTTAACTAAGTTTCTATGTTAAGTATCGGGTAGTGTTTATGCCCCACATAGTTTCAACAAGGGACCGATAAATATCACTGTATTGGGGACTACCCGTGACACGTCGACATATGTTACTGGGTGTGATTAACATATCTAATCAGTATGTGAATGCATATATTCGGCCATTGACTTTGACTATGGGGTGTTTAATATTGAATTGGAACGTTATTATTGAGTAAATTTATAGTTAATATTAAATTTCATAATAATTGTCATACGTTTCTCTTGCTAGTTATGCATAAGGAACTAACAGCATCACTTGGATTGTTTTGAATGAAAACAAATTATAACAATTTGGTGGTGATGCTTTACGTCAAGAAATGATAGTTAGCGCTTCTTCAATGATGGTTCTTGTATTTTGGTAATTGTAAATTAAGTTTTGCAATATAACATGCAGTTGAGCTTGGTTTCGAGCATTAAATCATGAAGTAATATTGAATACTACTACGTGATTTGTGTGTGCCGGTATCTGTAATTATTATTACAGTTACAAATGAAAATGACTTAAAACAATCACTAAGAGAAATGTATACAATATAACGTACTGAATTACATTTACTTAACGAAGTTCCAATGATGATGCCATTGCCAGATTGGGATCTAACGACACCTGAGATCCCTCGTGTTATTTTGGACCTTCTTATCTTTATTATTAATCCAAACATTCGAAGCCTATCAAATAAGCCGTTTAGCGCAGCAAGAGGAAACTATGTTAAAGGTAATTTGTTTTTAAACAGTCCCAAAACTGAAAATTAGCTTAACCAAATAATAAGAATTGTGAAATAAAACTAATATTAAAGAGATTTGGGTGGTTATTTATTTGCACGACTAATTTTGATCACTAACAAAATAAATGTTCAATTCATAAAAGAATATCTGACAGTTTTCTTATTCTACATTGGGAAGCTGTAGTATAGAATTAATTTCCTAAATGGATAAGACACAAGTTAGCATGCTGAATGTGTAAGCTAGATCAAAGTAAGGCAAGCGTATTAGAACAAGCTTTTTCCGTTTGGGGATAGAAGAAAACGTCTAATGAAGTTAGAGGGAATTCATTTGAGCTCAGGATCAAAAGCTTTGTGTTCGGGTAAAATAAGAGGGACGTGTGAAGCTAAACAAGTTTTATATCTAATGACCGTCTGCCGTAAGCACATAATTATGTTGGACAAAGTTCCGTGACAGTTACGGCGTGGTCCGGACAGTAACCGGGAGGCTGGAGCAATTATACAAGTTACGGAGCTTAGCAACTCCTCCCGACAATTTGATATGAATTTGGCAAAAATGCCAAATTTGTATATAACATAATTGTAGTTTACGTATATTCGTATTTATGTATGAATAAAAACATGCTTCTACTGTTGTAAAATACATGCGAAATGCAGAAGTTTGTTCTAATAGTTATAATTACTCAGTTATTTATATCATTATGTTATTTTAACTAAAAACTAACTACACTAGCATTCTATGTATCTAATTTTGTAACCCCAAATTTGACAATGAAATTGTAAGCAAACGGGAGGTCGTAACAAAATGGGAGGGGTATAATTTTAAAGGTCTGGGTATGTCATTTTGGGGAAAATTATTCGAGTTTCTTAATTATAAACCGAAAATATTTTACGGAAAAAATAACCCCCAATTAATTAGCATAGGGATTTAAAAACTTCTGCTTTGTTTGTAATAAAAGATGTGATTAAACGTCTACTTTGTTTGTGAACTGCCATGTGTTTCCACTTCTACTGTTTTAAATTTCCTCGGCATGTAAAGAGTAAAGAAGATCAGATGAGGCAAAGTATTGGAGAATTTAGTTTTAGAATAAAAATATGAAAAGGTTAACTCACAACAGGGCCAGTACCATAATTTCATTGTCCGCCATCTTGACAGCTACGAGAGCAACGAATTAAATGGAGTTTATAATTAAAGGATATCGGAGGCACTCTCCTGTATTTTTTATTATTAATTTCATATTTTTAAATACATTCCATAACTCTATTCCATTAGTTGTAATGGATAAGGAAGTTTTAACAAATTACTTTGTTACGTTGATTACAATAGGCAGGATGTTAAAACAGTATATTAATACAAATTAAGTAGCATGTTCATCGAGGCTAAACAAAGTCCACAGGAGGAGATCAGCGTCAGACTCGTACTAATTACAAGTTGCAATTTGGATTATGCGATGGCAGTTTCAACTTATAATTATTACCTGAATCTTAATTGAATTAGACATAACCACTGTTAGAAATGAACATCTATTAATACAACTGGATTTGTGAATACTATATTACTTGAATAACTTCCAAGTATTTTAACTTTCAAGTATTACTTTGAAGTAGATTAACTTTCAAGTATTACATTCATGAATATTATGCAGCAACATAAGTTAATTTGCATTCAAATGTACAAAAAGTATTGAAATACCCCATCCTAGAAATTAATTTTGATCAAAGTGAACTTAGCGTTTATACAAACCCTTAATCCTTAAACAACGCAAACATAAAAAAAAAACTAGTGGCTTGAAGGGGCTATGTCCTTAAGCCCTTAACCTTGCTCTAATACTCTGCCTCATCTGATTTAAAAAATATTTGCACCCTGAGGAAAATATAACAAAATCAATATAAACATATGTCAGTTAGTCGCGTAATCACGTTTTAATGTAAACAAAGCAGAATTTTTAAAATCCCTATGCTTTTCTTATGGGGGATGTTTTACGTTATTTCTCGATTGATGGCAACTTTATAGAAATACTGCTATTTTTCCCGAGTCCCTGGAATCAAAACCTTAAATATGAGCCATCTCCCATCACCTTGCAATTTTCCAGACTCCCATAGGTTTCACTTAAAAATATCGTTTACCGAATTATATATATAGATGTACTAAATGTATTTTCCCTGATTAAATTGCGTTTCAATATTTGCTGTAAATGAGAAACTTATTAAACAAATCTAAAAATACGTTCAGTGATTATTACAGATCATTGCTATTACAGTAATTTAAAAGTAACTTAACTAAGTTTGCCAATAATCTTACTAATACTATAAACGTGAAAGTTTGGGTGTTTGTTTGGATATATGTATGGATATTTGGAGTTCCATCACGCATAAACTACTGGACCGATTGAGCTAAAATTTGTCATGAACATAGCTTACATACCACATAAACATATAGACTCAATAATGTCTACTTCCAAGCCTAGGGCTCCACCCCACAGGTCCTGTAGGTTGCAATGTCAATCTTATGGAAATATATCATTTATAAAATTACCAGCTGTAGTTATTTGTCAGTTAGGGCGAAGTAAATCAGAAGGTAAAACTAAACAAAGATCGATAGTGCTTGTCAGGTTAGTATTTTTAATGTCTTTTAATTCGTCGCGAGCGAAGTCACGAGTAGTAGCTAGTATTTATAATAAATTAGTAAACGTATAGTAAATGTAACTTTTAATCGCTATTAATACATAAGTTTTTTATAATACCAGTAAGTCCTAGATGGATAAGCGTACACAATAGTTAAACAGTTCTGATTCATTACTTGTTTCCTAAATTATGCCAATTTATTATAATCTATATTAAATAATCTATATATTGTTGTTTAATAGAAAACACCTCGCAAAATAGCTGAAATACACTGTACAAATTACATTAAGGGATAATCATACATGTTTATAATAAATGGTTCAAGAAAGGGAAGCAGTTAAGAGTTGAGATTCCTGTTCTCTGAATATTGTATTATTGGATTCTCGTCACATACCTGTAGCACCTGTTTAATTAAAGGCAGCATGTGCGAGTAAGTGGTGTAGAAGCATATTAACGTATAAGTAGTATTAAGTACCATTACTATTAAGTAATTAAATACCCCCGTAGCAGCAAACCTGCGTACTCAGCGAATTTCCAATGCATATATATGTATATTAATACCACATAAAGCCACATACCAAGTTTCATCAATATACATTCATAAATAAACGATTTATGACATTTTAATTATTCTCCATAAGAATAACATGGCAGCTGAGTATGCAGGTTTGCTGAAGCAAGGAACACAAAAAATGGGGTTTTATACAAATATCAATACAACTCATCTAGGTAAAGCGACATACCAAATTTCATTAATTTATTTTCATAATGAAGGCAGATAACACGTTACTTATTCTCCATAAGAATAACATGGGGCTGAGTACGCAGGTTTGCTGCTACGGGAGCCTTGGGTAAAAAATTGTCTTTTTGAGCAAATATCAATGGTCCACAACCAGATGAAGCCGTATACCAAGTTTCGTCAGTATACGTTGATAAATAGGCGAGATATAAAATTTTTCTTTTTCTCCATAAGAATAACATTGGACAACGTACTGTGTTTACCACTTTCAATATCTCGGTAACCAATTGACGTAGAGAAATGATCAAAATACCAAATTGTGTGTTTTTTTAAGCTGAATCCAATGGTGAAAACTAAAATTTGAATATTTCAAAAATTATATGTGAAAAATTCGAAAAACCCATTTTTGGGGTACAAAACCCCCCCAAAATACCCCTTCGGGTAGAGCGATCTGGCTGGTTTTCGAACTTAAAGTCATAAATGTTGCTTTACACGTTTATACCACATTTCATCAAAATCGGATCATTTTTACGAGAGTTATCGTGCTCACGGACACATATATATATATATATATATATATATATATATATATATATATATATATATATATATATATATATATATACAGTATCGAACGAATGGTGTTTTTGGGGTCTGGGGACCTCAAAACGAAAAGTTATCATGGTCCCGGGCCTAGGTCTTACCATGCCGACTACGGTAATAGCTTCTTCCCTATAGGGGAAATTCGCTAAAAGTAGAATTAAGCTCGTTTAAAAGGAATTATATCTACTTTTTCGAGTACAATTTGTACACTAGTCTGTTACAAAGTTCTACAAGACTGGTATTTCCATTGATTGAAACACCAATATAATATATATTTTGGTGTCCCAATTCCTCAAGTTATACATCACCACAAGTAGTAGCATTGGAACATAACTGAGAAACATGTACGTTAATGTAAACTGGCCATTTAAGGTTCTGAAATGTATTATAAGCTTTTTTATGATTGAACAAATTACCGCACCCACCAAAGGGGAGGAATACTGAACATTAAATGTAACTAGTACTTCAATATTTCTTGTGCGTATACATTAATAATTCTGTGTGATTAAATATGTATAGCTAACCTCTAAATAAAGTTAAGGTAGTTAAAGTAAAGTAAAAGTTAAGTTTAAAGTTAAGTTAAAGTTAATGTAAGGTAAAGTAAAGTAAAATAAAGTAAGTATAAAGTTCCATTCGTTAGATTTATATTTTCTCAGTTTAGATTTTTATTATCTTAGAGAAAAATAAATTTCAATTATTGTCCCAGTAATTGTGTAGTGACAAGTTTTTGTTTTTGTTTTTGTACATACAAGCTTTCCAACTTAGACTTTTAGTATTTTTTTGGGGCGTAGATATATTTTATGGCTTCGTACTAACTATTTTTTTGATATTTGTCATGGTAGTTGTTTTACAATTATCGCAGTAGCTGTCAACTACGATTTTCTTTCTTTATTAATATTGGAATTGTCTGCAATTATTAAACAAATACATGCATATTTTACTATGCATTTTATTTTCATTTAAAAACATCATGGTCATACATTTCTATATAAAATGAAAAGATCCAGCAACACTATACACCACTATACACACTGCACTCTCCACTTGCTATTGACGTCACATATTGTCTATATATCACCAACACCTGCAGCCATGTACCTAATATGGGGCGCTTATGCAATCATCCCTTAACCTTCGTTGTGTTATGATGCATGTTTATTTCCAATATCACAATATCCAATATCACTATATCCAATATCACAATATCCAATATCAGAATATCCAATATCACAATATCAAATATCACAATATCCAATATCACAATATACAATATTACAATACCCAATATCACAATATTAATTATCAAAAAATAGAATAACCAATATTTAAATATCCAGTTTCCAAAATATATTATTTGATAAGAGAGGGAAATTTGGACTGTGTACTTTATCTAATACTTGGTAGTCTTTGGGCAAAACATCCATAATACGTGTAAGCTATCATCTTACATTCTTCGACTGAATGACTTAGCCTGGCCGTAAGTGCAAGTGATTCAAGATCTGTTTCATTCCATCATTATATGCTTTAATAGTTCAAGTAAAAGCATTTTAACACCTTGCAAATATAAAAATACCTTGCTAACTCTTTAACAACATATTTAAAAGTAAATAAGCATTCAAATGTATCAAAATATTAGAGTAACAGTAAATACTGACAGACTCTTCTACAATGTTGTTCGACCAAACAGAGGTGGGTTTATTTAGAAATGTCACGGATATCACATCGTCGTTTCCCGGAGTTTGAAATCATAAAATATTCGAACCTCTCCTGTTCACTTTACCTATTCGTCATCTGCACAAGATTTACCTTTTGAAGTTGGTCTGGGATATGTTTATCTAAGGTTATATGCTCTTGAATAAACCCTATCAGTGGTACTTGAGGTAAGTATTTAATTGGTTATATACAACTTTGGTTAACATTCTTTTAGTAAGAGATTAATTTAAATTCGAATACCAATTTATATTATATTCGAATACGCTGAACACGTGGATCCGTCGTGACGCATTGTCAGTCACTGTAATCCTCGGGCGGCGCCGCGACGT